>CM032883.1:28081667-29556667 GCA_019176425.1 Megalops atlanticus | reverse complement strand
ATGTATGTTGTGATTTCCTGTTTTCCCACAGATGGGGAAGGCACTGCGATGTGTGAGATCGTTCATGTGAAGTCTGAGTCAGAGGGAAGGCCTGAAAGGACATTCCATTTGTGTTGCAGGTGAGCATCATGATTACTGTAGTTCTGAGAGGGATAAGCAGGCCGTTAAAGGCAGCCCGAAACACCACAGCTCCCAGAATTGACGTGTGCTGTAGGTTGCCACCTTTCTGTCCATAAGCTGGTACATTACACACTGTGGTTGTACCAAACGTGGAGGGTAAATTGCATTAGTTACTTGGATGTATGGAGTAAGCACGCGAGGAAATCTGAAAAGTGGAATGAAGGCAGTTTGGATGTTTGTTTGATCCTGAGCAGGAAAGAGAATATTCAGGCTTTTTCCTTCATTAATATCTAGGCTTGAAGTTTGGTAGTCAGGCTGAGTTTGAGCCTGTCAGTAAATTGTGCTTCCTCGGCTTTCTTGCAACCAAACAGTTCCCCTGAGAGTAAGAAGGACTTCCTGAGGACTGTGCACTCCATCCTCCGAGACAAGCAGCGAAGGCAACTCCTCAAGACAGAGAGTTTGCCCCCCAACCAGCAGTATGTCCCTTTTGGAGGGAAGCGTTTGTGTGCCCTAAAAGGAGCGAGACCTGCCATGAACAGAGCAGGTAGGCTTTCTGTTGTGTTTCCATACATACAAGCTTTCACCATACCATCTTGCCATTTCTGCATCTCGAAATAAGTTTTTACATGTTGTCATTTAAGAGAATTCAAACAAATCTGCAAGTATGACATCATTTTGCTCCATTATATTTGAGAATGATCCTGATCTCTTCTCTTCTGCGTGCAGTCTCCGCCCCAACTCGGACTCTCGGGCGGAGGAAGCTGGTCCGCAACCGCTTCACCATCGACACGGACATCGTGTTCGACAGGGAGCCGAACAGGGACCCCCCTGCGCAGTCGCCCCCATCCCAGGAGCCTCGGCAGCAGGAGCAGGGGGCCGTCCTGGGACCGGGGGACACAGACCGCTGGGTGGAGGAGCAGTTCGACCTGGACCAGTACGAGGACCAGGAGGAGGTCAAGGAGACGGACATCCTCAGCGACGACGACGAGTTCTGTGAATCTGCGAAGGGGTCGCTGGAGGAGCCTGAGCTTGAGGAGTCAGAGCTGGAGGAACCGGTCAGTGCCCTGTCCCTGGAAGGGGAGGCACAGGCGGAGGAAGAAGGCCAGGGAGAGGGCAGTGTTGAGGAGGAGGAAGAAGGGGCAGACAAGAGTGAGGGGGCAGGAAATGACAATGGGGAGGGCAATGGAGATGACAAGGGGGCAGGGGCAGGGGAGATCTCAGAGAACAAAGAGTCCCAAAGCTCAGAGGACACACGTGCTGTCAAGCTGTCCCAGCTGAAGAAGCAGTGTGCCATGTCTGGGCTGAACGGGACGCTTGAAGGGTCCACAGAGGAAGAGGTCATCTGGGTTCGCAGGGACGATTTCCAGCGCAGCCAGGACAGCGACATCTGAGGCTGAAGGCGACGCGAGACGGTGCCTCGTTCACTAAGCTTTAAAATGGGCTCCATGGAAAGGCCTCCCTTCCTTAACCCCAGTGTTCCCTCGCAGGGAGTCCTCAGCGAGCATTTCCATCTGTCCTTAGCTCAGTAATGAATGGCCTATTGAAGTGAAAAAGACATTGCAATTCAGACACTCAACTTCTTGATCGAAGCAATAAAGAGCCGACATGATCTCATTCCAGTCACACATTAATGCGCTGAAGTCAATTTTTAGCTTTGCGAGAAGGACTTGACTGTACAATCATGGTATTTAATAGAGGATTGGGATGGGCTTGGTTTGCACATGGGCTTGGGCAGCTACACTACTTGGACTGCAAATCTTTGCCAAATTTATATTTTAGGTATAAAAGACTTAGAATTTTTTTTGAGAGGGAGAGAGTTTCGGAAGTTGTATGATACTTAAGGGCTGTATGTTATTTATTCTGGCCTTCATGGGCTCTCGGTAAAGAATGGTGTAAAAAATACAACAAGATTTACTCTACTTGTACATTGTGTTATGGCTGTGCACAGGTGAATTTTCAGAGCACAACAATATCATATGAATATGTATAACAACTTTTCATATTGTTATTGTGTTTTCCGTTTACATCATGTCACACTCTGCAGTATTAATCTTTATCACATGAGGGATTTTTTTTAACCAGTCCTGTTTTACTTGAATTTTCATAGTTTTTAAATTTACTGTCATATGACTGCAAAGTTTATTGCCATTTAGTTTTTAAAAGTGACATCTCTGATTTTATTTACAAGGTAATTTAACCAAATTTTGTAGCTTGTGTTGCTCTTAAATTCATCTGTTCCACACATAAGCTTGGTAAAAAAAACAACCAATGTATTTTTACAAACACAGATATTAGCCATTAAGGGCACACTTCGGATGTGATGAAATTGTTTAAAACACTTGTGTAATAAATATATAACAGTCCTCTAATAAATAAAATTGTTTTTGTTAAAAAATACTGTACATATCCAATGCCTGTATTGAATTGTGACAAAACAATTTTGTTACTTTTACTACCTTATAAATAAAATAGTAGGATTATCACAAGAAACTCAAAATATATTTTAAAATAAAAAATGCTCAGATTGTGAAATGCAATCAAGTTCCCTAGTGTGAAAAACGATGTAAGTGGACAGTGCAGGGGGGTGGAATATAAGAAGTCATTTATAAAAGCACACAGTGCGCCATTAAGACTGTGTTTTTAAAATCTCTGTATGTACATATGGCTCTATTGATATTTCAAATAAATTGTTTCCTACCAGATGTTGGCTGGCTATTTTTATTGTCGTAATTTCACCGGATAATTTTGTGCCAGATTTAATTACAGTATTTGGTAGAACAGAAATGGTGGTGCAGGTGCAGCTAGCAGCAGTAACGCTGCAGTAACTGAACATGAGGAATTGATGAAGACAACTGCTGTGTACTTGTGACCATGAATAAATTGTATGAGGTTGCTCAAAGGAAAGGAAATGGAGGAAAAGTATAGAGTATAGCCAGGAACTGGATAGGCAATGCTCAGTTACCCCTTCTCTTTCATTAGGTGAAAAAAAGGTGAAATGGTGCTGACAGAGATGGAGAAGGGGACACCGAAGTGAAGGACCTGGTGCTCCTTATATGGGGGTGTAGGAGAGCGGTTGTATAACCTAGGAGCAAGGATTGAAATACAGTGCCAGGTTATGGTTGCTATCAAGGAATGGGTGCTGATGACAGTAAAACTGTGAGCGATGCTAAAGGGGCAAAGCTAAGGATTGTGACAACAGCTGTATTGCACAGTGTAAGTAAACACGTCGGGTATGCAGGAAGGACTGGCTCTCGTTTTCAAGATTATGTGGGCAGGCTGAATTTGCGGAAACTGACAGGGACAGACAAGATTAAGAGGCAGAAGAGTGGCAGATGGTTTTGAGGATGGGGGGGGGGGCAGCAGGGAGTGAAATTGTTGGTAGGTGGTAATCCATGGGCAGTGAACACAGGATGAAAGAGGGAGAGGGAATCCAGGCTGCTGCCATGGGAGCAGCTAAAACGAACTGGTGGGTTAAATGCTGTTAATGCCAGGTGAACAGCAGGGAAAAGAAGGGCTGACAGCGCAGGTGCTTGTCTGCTTGAAACACAGCCCAGGCTACAGGTTACCTTACATTACATTATTGTCATTTTATCAGATGCTCTTATCCAAAGCGACTTCCTTAGGTTACAGTTTTTTGCATGTTATCCATTTGTGCCTCTGAATATTTAAGGCAATTTTGGGTTTAGTATCTTGCCCAAGGGTACAGCAGCAGTGCCCCAGTGGGGAATTGAACCAGCAACCTTTTAGTTACGAGCCCTATTCTTCCTTACCACTAAGCTACACTGCCACCACAGGTCCCCCCTCTTTCTGTTGATTATTGTTAAGGAAAAAACAGGGCAAATTTCATTTGGAGGAGGATGAGAGACTGCAGAAACATGTATGAGGAAGTCGGGTGGAGCAGGGGTGCTGACACAGAGACCTGTAACAGTAATGGCAGGAACTGAGTCCTGAGAACCTGAGGGCATCCTGTCCTGTTTTGTACATTGTTATTCAAATATTACACCTTTGTTTTCTTGTTTGCATGATGGAGTATACAAAATGCCCATCAAACATCACCCCCCGCTTTGCCCCGAGTGGAGTGTATTGTATTTCTCCCAGTAGGTAGGTTACTGTTGTGCTCCTTTAATACAAAGTGACTCAGACAAGTCATTCCCAAACAACTGTACTGGGTTTAAGGATTTTTACTGTAATTTATTTCCAGAAATTAGCATAAAACACAAACCTCAACATGGCTGTTCTATGCCAGATCCTGTTTTTGTGTACAATCCATGTCACGTTGCGTAATACAGGAACCGGTCTGTGATATTGGGATGGTGCGTCGTGGAACAGGGCCAAAGGTAGCTGAGCAGTGGAGTGCTGTTGAGACAAGAGTACAAGAGTGTCATTTTCAGACTGACACACAGTGGATGCAAAGAGCAATGGCAAAACATGTCACATGAACAGACCACAAAGAGGTGCAGGCAGAGAGCATAAGAGAAATGTGGCTTGCAGTTTGTGTAGCGGTTGTGAGAGGAGGGCTGGGTAATTGGGTGATCAGCATTGTCCTCCTCCTGAGATGCATTTTAGTAAACAGACATACAAGGATGTGATTCATGTCCAAGCAGGAGGTCAGCAACTTTGGCCCATGGCCAGGTACAACTACTTCACTGGACTTCAAGCCAAATAAAAGATCTGCCACAACCACATCAAATGCAACCTTCACAATTTCATTGTATGGAAATTCGTATCTACTAAAATCTAACTTAATGTCATTTAAGGCAGAGGAAACACCTACCAGCTTTGTTAGCTTAACCAATATACAGCCAGCATAGGCAGTAATGCCAGTCTAATGTCACACCATTTTTAGTTGAACATGGTTATTTTTACATTGAGATGCGCAACATTGAGGCTTTCCACCAAGAAAGAATCTGTCTCCCTGAATCCTGACCCTCATCTTGTTCTCATTAGATTTTAAAAGGTGGGGCTTCCTTCCCCTGTCACGCCCCATTGAGCTGCCTCTGCCTTTCACACTGATGGATTCTATCAACAGCACCAGACTGACCCCCATCAGTGTCCCTGGACAGGCCCTCCCATCACAGAATGACCTCATCAGTGCTGCCCTCTCTTTCCTGATAAGTTCCATTACCTTTGGGTCACCCTGAGTGCCTGCTCTCACTTACTTAATAATCCCCTTTCATTCACTCTCCATCACAGCTTCAGCAGCAAAGAGGCTTCCCTGTGTTAGCGATCAACGGGAGAGATCATTTCCCAGTCAATCACACCACAAGATCTGCCACGTTAGGCCAACGGAAGAGTGACTGTCAGAGCAGGAAAGTGGGACAGGGCGACGCTGTCAACCTCCACTGCTTTCAGACTGCAGACAATATCTCCAGACTCATTTGCTGTCGGAGATAAGGAGCCAGGAAGAGGACTGGGAGTGAATTCACTGAATTGATGATAGGGTTTATCTTTTTAAGCCCACATATTTGACAGGAGGTTTTTTTTTTTTTGCCACAAAGCCACATTGGCAGAAGATCGTGACAGTTTTTACCCTCAACACAAAGCAGGACCAAAACTGTTTGAGAAGACAAATCCATGCGACTTCACATGCAGTTCAAATGTCTGAGAGGATTGGAAACAAGTTTCCTTAGCATAAATATGAAAAAAAAAAACATTTTATAACTGTGGATACCTTGAATTAAATCAAATTAAATTACATAAGTTAGGTACACAGAGCAGTCCCTGAGTTCCATAATTTAGAATAATTGACTCATTTCAGAGACCTTAATTATAATTTGATGGCCATGAACAATTGATGTACCACAGTTGAAAGAGAATTCAATAAAATACATAATTTGGGATTTATCCTTCTGAATGTATGATCATTCATCTGATATTTGAAAATACAAATTTAACTGTATAATGTATATTTGTCTCAGTGGTGTGCAATAGTTATATATGTACAGCAGATGGAGCTGAAGGCCTAAATAATTTGCAATGTCGTTTTTTTGCATAACACATTGCTTGCCCTTCTGTCACAAATACCATGACCTTAGGGAACAGCAGCTGAAATGTTCCCTTATTCTTTTGTATTATTCTGTATGCTTTAATGATTTAACTGACTTGAAGTGGTAAAGGGGGTTCACCTCTATAAAATGTCAACAAAGGACAGCCAAAGACCCACACTTCCTGCTTCGCAGTTTCACTTTGAATCTGTAGGTGTTTCTGTTGCCTTACCTCTACACAGTACATCTTCATATTGCTTCAAAATGCAAATTACAAGTCATTTATAATTTTTTTTACAATAAAATCAATTTGTTTAATATAAATACACTCAGAATGCGGATTTGGATTCATTTGGAAGAACTAGTTTTTCATAGTTAGACTATTAAATTTATTAATGAGGACAGTCTAAGCTTGCCTAAACTACACCCTGTGGGACAGAACAGGAGAGGTTCTTTACTCAGGATTGTAGCAACATGGGACCATCTTGATTTGAGACTGCCAGTCGATGCAGCTTTCCCTTAATAACTCTCTGCAGATATATAATTCACAGATCACAGATATCTAACTGAATACATTCCTTCAATGTGTCGATTCACATTTGATTTTCTGTATTTCAGTGTAATGTCATATTGCTTCTAAGCAATGTTTCAGTTCTTCTTTGAGAATATAGCGTCTGGTTTGCTCAGCCAGAGGAGGATGTCTCTGTTTACTTTTGAAATGCTGGTGAGGATCGGTATCACACTGGCTTAGCCGGTTCTACCAGTTTCCCAGTTTCGCTGTTTTCCTATAACTCTGCTGCTCTACCTCTGTGACTCCACAAGGTTGACAAACAACTCTCAGTTTCCAGACTGCAACTTTAAAGATCCTGTGATAAAACATACCTTGGCCTCCATTGGCCTGCGTTTAGGAAAGGGATGGGGTTTCAGGGCATGAATTCCCCAGGTGTGGTTTGTCTACAGTTTCGTAATGAAGCTAAGAGGAAATAATTGAATCGATTCCCTCACTTGCTCTAAAACTGCCTTAGTTCTCCTCAATGCCCTTTTCATTTAGGTTACATTGATAAAATGGGTTATTTGGGGAGTTAAAAACAGAATGGCTTTTGCCATTATTATCATTCCACTCTATCATATTTATATCTCTCCTACCTGTAAGATACCATAAATTAACATCAGAACACTTTTCTGTGGAAGGGTTCCGTATATTTATGTATATGTGACATCATGCATCTGTAGACAGTAGACAAGTTAGTGCTGTCAGAGTTCTGTGTCAGCAAGGTATTTGTCTCACTCAGCCCGCAGGTAAAAAGAGCAATCAGCTGACTCATTCAATAGTGTGCAGTGAATATAGAACCTCTTTGTTAAGATGGGTGAGGATTTATGAGCTTTACAGACGAGCAACTTTTAAACAACAGATATTACTCCATGCCCTTAGGGATGGTGGGCGAAAGGCAGAATGTTTCTTAATTAAAGTGTGGCACCTGAGTTTAGGGCCATAAATTAGAGAGGAGAGGACGGACAGTGTAATGGCCCATGTACTGATCAATGACAAACTCCCCACAAGAGGACACAAATCAGTCAGATGTACAAGATTCATGACCACTACAGTCCAGACAGAGTCCAAATCTTTGGAGAGACTGCTCCACATTCAACTCAGGGGCTACTTTCTCAATGAAAAGGCATTCACTCTACTGTTTATAGATGAAGCCATTTTCTTTCGCTTTTGTACCTTATTGTCTCGCTGATATGCACGTAGTGGAGATGAATACATCTTAATGGCAGATTGATGCATTAATATAATCAGTTTGCATCACATGCCAGTGCAAGCAAGAAATTGGCATCATAATGCAAAAATAGTTTTTTGTAGGAGGACAGTTAATGTAGCAAGCCGGTAAGCCTACTTGCTGCTGTTTAGATGTGTAAGGAGGGCATGCTGGGATATTTTTTCTCTTGTTATGTGACTGTTTATATGAGCATTTTTAAAGAGTGGTGTCATTCTCACAGTTCAAAGGTGGTGACTGTGTAAGTGTATGCATATCAGCTACTTTATTTGTATTTTTTTACACCATAAAACATGTGCTGCCTGCAGCGAACTCTTGCATGTCTCCCTTGTTAGTACAAGCCCAGTCTGTGCAGAAAATGTGGTGATTAGGGGATTAAAATTTATATGGTTCAGTCAATGACACCTCTAGTGAGATGGTAGCCTTGTTATTGGCATATGGTGCTCATGCAATGAGGAAGATTGAACAACGCCCACCATTCCCCCACCCCCCCACCACACACACACACACACACACACACACGTTCAAGAGTCCTTGAACGACTCTCAGTAAAACCTTGGTAATGGTAAACAGTGCTAGAAAACAGGCAGCTGAGCATGATCTTAGTTTCACACTCTGACAGAAAAAGAGATAGTAACCCTCAGGTTAGGTTTTGAAAAGAAAATAAACACAGAAAAGAAAGTAAACGGCAGAAAATGACATTCTTTGAAGAAAACCTTCTTAGTGTACACATCATTGACTCCAAAAAGTTAAAAGGGGGGTATACCTTTCCTCACTCTCAGATTCACAAGATAGAACAGGATAGAACAGGATAGAAGAGGATAGATGAAAGCCAGCTCTGGGAAAGACATTATCTTTCAGTGTGACAAGAACAGCTGATGTAATGTGTGGAAAACCTGACCATTGCGCTACTCTTCTGAGCCCTGGGGGGCTAGCCGTTACTGGGAGTCAGCAGCGGAAGGTTACAATTTACCACCTTCTTTGACTTGGACTCCATCATCACAAAGACCCCATGGAAAAGGCAGATGAAGGATGAAATGCTACCAGAAGCCAAACGTGACGCCAGAATGTAAATGGTATGAGTTCAACATGATCCAGTCCCCAGAGCTACAGGTTGCCAGATATCTCATATGTCTCTCAGTGATAATGACCCTTTCTGATCTGCTCTCTGTGAGACGCAATGGTATTGTTTTGAGAATCTGCCTCTTTGTCCTCTCCTGTCTCACCACCCTGATCTCCCTGTCCTGGACAGCTCATGCCTTCACATGCAGCCACCAGCAGATTGACAATCAGAGGCGAGACCTTGGAGATGCACTCTGTGTTGGCTGGGTGACCTCTGCCCTACTATCTGTGAATGGGATGAGCCTATTTAGCTGCAAAGTGTGCCACAAGCGAAAATCTACGTAGTCCTTCAAATCGCGAGCCAGTATGTATGAAGCCAGTATCTATGAAACCAGTAATCACGTGACCCAGTATGTATGAGCCAGTATGTATGAAGAGATCTGGTGCTGATACCTTTGTGCCCTTGAACAAGACAGTATGAACTGAACTTTATTCATTTATCATGATTGTCAAACTGCCATCAAAGATGAGAACACCCTCAAAAAATCCAGTCACAAAAAATTGCATTTCATAAGGTGATACATAAAAGGACATTTCCAAATCCTGGCCATTAGGTCTAGCATTTGGCCCTGTGTGGTCTCGGGTGAGTGGAAAATAATAAAGTACCAGTAATAAATTATCAGTGATGTTTTCATCATGTCATTCTCCCTTACATGCACAACATAACCTGGGATATGTACATGCATATTTTTTTTATAAAACTCTCCTTAGGAAGGTGAGAACAAAAATGATTCAGAAAGTTACTGTGCAGTTTTGTCCGTATGCAGCCTCCAGGTCTGTGCATCCTTGTTGTTTTAGCACAGTCACAAGCAATATATTCACAAAACATTATTTTTGCTTCACTTTTCAGAGCACGTCTTGATCATACTCAAATGTGACACATTTTTTTGTTCCGAGTTTGCATGTGTGTGGACTTTTTTTGCAATAAATCATAAACTTTGCCCATTACAATTGCCAAACATTTTTATACTTGTCAGTACCTTTTTATAGCATTCACTCCTGCTCACATTTGGCACACTCATCAGGTACAGGCTGTAGATGTGTGCAAAAGGGCTCCTGGCTACACCCAGCCACACCATGTATGGTACATCCCATTACTGTCTCTAGGCAGGCAGAACTTCAGTTTCGAAACAGGATTCTTGTGTAAATCACTACGTCATCTCAAGCATAAAGCCTATTCACACAAATCTTCCCTCCAAGCTATGCCCAAGGGTGAAAGTCAATTTATTGTAAGGCATTACAAGATAAATCAGGGAAGATTTTTACCAAAGAGAAATTTACTTACTTACTGGCAATTTTGTTTGAATCCCAAAGTATCCTGTTTCAGAGAAGCATCCTCAGCATTCACTTATTTTATTGTCATTTGCCACATCTCTTTCTCACTGTGTCTGTCTCCTCACCATAGTTCAGCTGCCATTCAGCTTGAAAGCCGTGTGGCTGGCTGTAACCTATATTCATTCTTAGTTCTTTTGCAGGGTAGGGAATAATAGATTCCAGAGAATGGAGAGGTCAGTACAGAGGGAGATGAAGAATCAGGAGGGAGTGAGAAGTTCAATTTGATTTCGTTCAGTTTAAGATGGTAGGACACAGGAAAGTGGAGTTCTGACAGACACCTTGAACAAGGAGAGTAAACCTGAGACAAAGCTGAGGGAAAGAGAGAGAAGGATACAATAGCTGAGTACTGGAGGCCATGGAAAGGATTTTGGCAGGAAACTGGCAGGGTATGCGGAAGACATAAGTGGACCCCAAACAGAGCTGTGGGGTGTTACAAAAGAGTGAGATTGCTGACTGTAAAATGTAAGATTTGTGTCATCCACAGTGCTGAGAGTTTCAAGATTTTGATATGTAAACATCTATGGTAGTTCTGTGCTCTATACAGTAAAAGGTCAAAACCTGACATGACAGGAAGCTGGCTTCACATTGTTTGCATTATATGCAGGACTGCATTGTAGTTTCACAGAAACTAATTACGAGAAAAAAAAAACCCAAAAACGTTACAACCTCTTGGCACAAATTATACACAATCGAAACTGAAGAACCTATCAGAACTATATGATTTCCCAACTGCACTTGTTCACCAAACCAGTGAGGTAGCATAGCTCATAGTAAAGGAAGGAAAAGCCACTCCCCCCTGACAGTATCAGATCAATGTGCTAAAAACCAGGCACGCAGTGATAGAAAAGTGAAGACAGAGGCAGAGCTGACGTGAGGACTGCAGGCAATCCACAGATAAACCTACCGCAGAGATGAGAGGCAAGTTTGAGATCATCGCCATGGTGTCGGGCTTCATCGGGCTGGTGGGCACCGCCGCCATCACCGGCCTGCCCATGTGGAAGGTGACGGCCTTCATCGGCTCCAACATCATCGTGATGGAGACGCGCTGGGAGGGGCTGTGGATGAGCTGCTACCGGCAGGCCAACATCAACATGCAGTGCAAGGTGTACGACTCCCTGCTGATCCTGCCCCCGGAGCTGCAGGCCTCCCGGGGCCTGATGTGCGTCTCCATAGCTCTGGCCTTCTTCTCCCTCTTGGTCTCCGGCTGCGGCATCCGCGGCTGCACCTGCATCAGGGACGACGGCCGGGGGAAGAATATCACCCTGGCGGTGGGGGGGGCCCTGTTCCTCCTGTCCTGCCTCACCACCCTGATCCCCGTGTCCTGGACGGCCCACACCATCATCCGGGACTTCTACAACCCCCAGCTGGTCGACGCCCAGAAGCGCGAGCTGGGGCAGGCGCTCTACATCGGGTGGGTGACCGCCGCCCTGCTCTTCGTCGCGGGAGTCATCCTCCTCTGCCGCTGCGCTCGCCGAGCTCAAAAAGAGGAGCCGCTGTACGCACAAGCCATCGCTAAGACTGAGGACAATGAGGAGATGGAGAGGAAACCATCCAGCATTTACAGCAAGAGCCAGTACGTATGAAGAGCTCCAGTGCTGAGATATTTGCACACTTAAAGCGGACATGAATGGAGTGAGCACTGATCTGTGGGTCTGTCAGCGAGTACTGACTTCCATTGTGTATGTAGGATTGCTGTATGACTATGCTCAAAATCCTTTTTACTGCAACGACTGATTTAAATTAACAGCAGAGCTTCTATTTGACTTTTAAACTATGTATAAAGAGGGTTTATGTTGATTGATTTGTTTATTCAGTCTTTGTGAAATGAAGTTTGTATTTATTTATGACGGTAGACTTTTTAGGTTTTCTTACATTAACGTAACAATTGCTGCTGACTATTCTGTCATCCTCTGGAATTAATACAAATGAATACAGAACAAATACTGTGTCACAATGTCTCTTAGTCATTGGTGTAAATAAATACAGCCCAAATAAATGGTGTTGCCAATCTTTTCATTTTACCAAATTTTAGATTTACTAAAGTAATGGAAGAGAGGAACTGCACTGGTAGGATGCATACTTACTTTACCTCATTTCTGTGTGCAGCTGCACATGCTGGTGCATACACTGCTGATCTTTCACCTGCACAGGCTGCATCTCAAAAAAGCAGGTAGCAGGTGTAGGTGTTTCAGGAAATGGAACGGGTCTGCCTGCATTCCAGTGAAAGCATCAGCTTAAGGGAAAAGCAAATGCTCATATACAGAGCAAAATGTAGAGCTGTTATTTTTTTAGACGTTACACATTTCTACAGCCAGATTTTTATCACGACAGTTTAGGTTTCCTTACTCAAGGGAGCAACAACAGTGGCCTACCTGGGAATCAAACCAGCAACCATTGGTTACAAATATGGCTCCTTACCACTACACCATATTCTCAACATTGTCATATAAAAATGAGTCAAGCCTCACAGACCTCTTATATTGAAGGAAGTAACACTTTGTCTCACCTCCATTCTTAATTTGACTGTTTTATTTTGCTCCTCTCAGGGTCCCCTCTCCTGACCCAGCATACCTGTCCTTCTGCTCTCTTGCCTCTGTTCCACACACACACACACACACACACACACACACACACACACACACACACACACACACACACACACACACACACACACACAAAGACACAGACACAGACACACACAGACACACATGCACATACATGCGCATACACGCACACACAAACACACATACATATGTACAATCATGAGCATCAATATAAAGCCAGAGAGACAGAATTTTAGACAGTGAGTTAAGTTAATTCAACCAAGTGCCCACATTATGCTGAAACCACAGTGTGTCAGGTTATTTCCTTTCAAGCCTCTCAAGGTTTCAATTTACATAGCCATCAGGACAACGCCCAATTACCTCTGTTGGCACGGTCCCTATTCATAAGGAGATGAGCTGAATAAGAGAGGATAATGGTGCCACAAATACTATAATAGACAGATGATATGGATTTTTTAGAGGTGTTTAGAGGTGTTAGAAGCAATTATTTCAAAGACTTGTGTCAGGATTGTAAGCACCCCTTTAACCAAAACATCAGTGGTCTGACGTCATCTTTCCGACATTGCATTACTTGGGTAAAAGATGAATGGAGATTATGTTTTCACAGAGCAATAAAGGGGTCAGGGTTTCCCTCCCTCACATTCACTTTCATCGTTTACTCTGTAATGGGATACTAATAAATCTGAGAGGTAACACATCACAGAACCAAATTACACACACACACACACACACACACATTTTCTCAATTACACATAGTAATAGACAACGATGGAAATAAAATAGCCATCCTTCACCAAAATGTAAAATTACCCTTTCTTTAAGATGGAGATTTCAGAATCATTCAAACAAATGAACAACCATTCATGTTATGGTTTGAACGCCTCTGACGTCCTCAGCTAAAACCTCGGCGCTAGATGGAACGAGCAATTACGTTTGCTAGTATCGAGAAAATCAAGTATCTCAGGTTTTCATGTGATGGGTTTGCAGGTAGCTGATAAGCTGCTGAACCAGTAGGGTGGCATAGCATCGTTAGCATACTTTCTGGGGTGTAAAAAGTCCTCCCTCGGATCCTCTCCTCTCATTTTGGAAGTTTTGCCTCTGAAGACGCAGCAGCAGCGGGTCGCTCCTCTGAGGTCTACCCCGAAAGGCAGCCATGGACGGATCGTACGTAGACAAGGCGTACACCACGGACAGCGTGTACGCCCAGAAGGCCAAGATCGAGAAGGCCAAGAAGAGAGACCGCATCTGCACTGAGGTGGTGGCCATTGTGATTGGCTTCATCGGGCTGATCGGCGTGGCGGCCGTGACGGGGCTGCCCATGTGGAAGGTGACGGCCTTCATCGGGGAGAACATCATCATCATGGAGACGCGCTGGGAAGGCCTGTGGATGAACTGCTTCCGGCAGGCCAACATCAGGATGCAGTGCAAGGTGTACGACTCCCTGCTGATCCTGCCCCCGGAGCTGCAGGCCTCCCGCGGGCTCATGTGCTGCTCGGTGGCCCTCACCTGCATCGCCCTCATCGTTTCCGTCGTGGGCATGCGCTGCACCAAGATGGTGGACTACCGCGCCCGGACCAAGCACATCGTCCTGGTGGTGGGGGGCTGCCTCTTCCTCATGGGCTGCGTCACCACCTTAATCCCCGTCTCCTGGACCGGCCACGTCATCATCCGGGACTTCTACAACCCGCTGCTGATCGACGCCCAGCGCAGGGAGCTGGGAGAGGCGCTCTACATCGGCTGGGTGACCTCCGCCCTGCTGTTCACCTCCGGGGTCATGCTCTTGTGCCGCCACGCGCCCCGCACGCAGGACCCGGACGAGGACAGGCCGATGATGTACGCCCCCGGCTCCGTACCCTACACATACCAGCCTGGGTACACGTACAAGCCCGCGTACACCTACAACCCCGCGTACTCGTACCAGCCGGCTTATTCCTACCAGCCTGCCTACTCCTCCGTGCCTCCCCAGGGATCTGTCATTTACAACCCCGGCCGGTCTGTGTGAGGGCATTCGGCCTCCACGTCTGACTTTCAAATTTCGACATGAATTCAAACCTGAATTCATGGGAAAAAAAACAACTGCTCTTGACACGGTTTGCTGAACAGAACTGAACCTTTGTTTTGTTTAAGGAACTAAAACTAAGTCAGCAGATATGTGTGAAATTTAAAGTGAAGCGGTAGATGTTTGTGTATGTGTATCACAATGTGTGTTTATGAATACTGTTTTTTATATTTTCTTTTCATAAGGATGAGAGGAGAAACTTCCTCCCCAGTCAAAAAATATGTTAAACACATCCAAAATCGTTCAAATTTAAATCTGAGATCCTGGAATATCATATAACAATTCAGTTAATATATGAGTTCCTGCTTTGTGTACAGTGATATTGTGAGGTAGTTATAAATGACTCTTTTCAGGTAATTTTACCTTGACTTGTTTACAATGTTAACTTTGCACAAATAATAACCACAAAATATACCATCTAAATGATTTTAAGATTTCTCCCACAAAGCAATCCACGTACCTTACACAGTTTATCAGTTTTTTTTCTCTGATTCAAATGCAATGTTTTGTGGAAATGTTTAGAGTACTTTGAAATGTTATTTGTTTACATATAAACATTAATGTTTCATACCAAACCTAAATCTACTTGTCTACACTTGTTTGTTTATATGCACTGCAAAGGATGCACAACTGCATTCAAATTTTACATTTATGGTTGAGTGTTCATGTTGAACTTTTTTGTATAAAAATATATGATATACTTGCTAAAATGAAGCATCCTTTTATGATTCCAGATAAATAAAAGGCTTGAATAATGTACTGAATATATGTAATTTTCTTTATTTTCTGCAGTTTCAAGCAGGATTTTAGCTTAGCATCAAATGGAGACTAATATAAATGTTTTCAGAGGGATAGGTACAGACAGCATTCCTGTGTGACTCTTAACTGAACATACCATCGCGCTTATTCAGTTAAGGGTGAATGGTTCTACCTGCTCTTTTCTGGTAAAGAGCAGTGCAGAAAAAAGTCCCTTTGTCCCTGTGCTGCACGAGGAAATGTACCAGAACTGGTGAAACCAGTGGAGACACACCTCTTATGCAAAGCTACCCCTGGGGCTTATTACAAGGAAGACGGGCAGCATCATTAAGTCCACAGGAGTTTTGGTTTCTGTGGTGAGCTAAATGCAGACACACGCAAACACACCCGCAAACACACAGATAAATGCTTCTTTTACACTGGCTTGTGACGGTGACATGGCAGTTGATGTCAACAATGTCCCTTTGCTACTTAAGGTATACTCATTAGGCTTACTACCTGTCATTACCTGTTCTCATGTAAACTAATTGTTGATTTTACTGACAAGAAAGCACCTCATGCAATGGCTGCTATGATTAATCAATCTCACTTAAATAATGCTGCCTTAAACAATAGTAACATAACATGACTATACAAACAGCCATACGCATCATTTTTCATTTCCTCCCTGACCTTGGTCAGGTAAAAGTAAGAGCCCAGATCGGTACATTAGGCTTTTGACATTATTATATTGCTATAAGCTTAGCCTTCCCACAATCCACTGTGTTCTACATCTTCTGCCATTTACTGCAACCACCAGGTATCCACTTTGATCTATATTATTATTCTGAAATTGGTTATCACAATGTTTCTAAAGAGGAACACACTGCTCAAGGTAACATCAAAATTTACTGTAAGGAAAGGTTGCTCAGAATCCTCAGAAACTATTTATATTCACCTCATGTTTCTTATTATTCTTACCTAATGTCTGCTTCAGTGATTTTACTGTGAAACTGACCAGATGCTTAGCATACATTTATGAGCGCAATACTTTCCAAGAGTGTACATGTAAAACATTGACAAAAAACATAATGCAGAAAAGTAAATAAAGGGGTTCTTTCCAGGTAAATCAACTCAGAAGTTCTCAGAAATTAGTTGTCAGTTATTTTGTTCAGGCTTTGCTGAAGGAGAGGTTCCTCCCAATTCTTTTGCCAGGATCTCAGAGAGAAACAGGAGACTTATGGACAAACAATGCCACAGCTCACTGCACCTTCGCAGCCATACAGAGCAAAAGCACACACACACACACACACACAGAGAAAAAAAAAGAATCAACAAAGGACCTTGGGGGATTCATTTCATAGCAACCGACCACAGTTCCCTCCCCTCCCATTATGGTGCCCTGACCTGGGGGGAGGAGGCAGTGTTGGTTCACACGTATCAGCTCCTCTTCCACAGGGATGCAAAACGGGCAGGTAGGTGAGTCTGCTGCGCAGTGAGCCAGGTGACCACACAGCTTCGTCCTCTCGGTTCTCGCTGGTGCGGATCTCCCTGGGGTTTTTTTTTTTTGCGTACGGGCCGTGTGCGTGGCGAGGATGGCAAACTCGGCGCTGGAGATCGTGGCCCTGTGCGTGAGCCTGCTCGGCCTGATCGGCGCGGCGGCCAGCACGGGGATGCCCATGTGGAGGGTGACCGCCTTCATCGGGGAGAACATCATCGTGATGGAGACGCGCTGGGAGGGCCTGTGGATGAACTGCTACCGGCAGGCCAACATCAGGATGCAGTGCAAGGTGTACGACTCCCTGCTGGCGCTGTCGCCCGACCTGCAGGCGGCCCGCGGGCTCATGTGCTGCTCACTGGCCCTGGCCGGCCTGGGCCTCCTGATCGCCATCGCCGGGATGAAGTGCACCGCCTGCATCCAGGGCAACGACCGCGCCAAGCGCGTCGTCCTCATCGTCGCCGGCAGCATGATCCTCATGTCCTGCTTCTGCGTCATCATCCCCGTCTCCTGGACCGGCCACGTCATCATCCGGGACTTCTACAACCCGCTCCTGCTGGACGCCCAGCGCAGGGAGCTGGGCGACGCCCTGTACATCGGCTGGGTGTCCTCCGCCCTCCTCTTCGTCGGCGGGTGCATGTTCGCCTGCTGCAACATTCCCAGGGACAAGGGCTCCGAAAGGCTCATGTACTCCAGAAACAGCCAGTACACGCCGTACCAGCCGCAGGTGGCGTACACCCCGCAAACGGTGTACACCCCCCAGCGCTACCCGTCCACCCACGGCTACCCCTCCAGGCAGCCCTCCATGCGCAGCGCTGTCGCCTATCTCTGAACACCAAGCTCCCAGGTCCATTTCTGGAGTCTCGTGTGTCCCTACGGGAAAAGAAAGGAGCTCTCTGGCTTTGATACACGCACGTGAGAGAGGAACTAAGCGGACTCACGATATTCTGTCTGAATTGGAAATGGCCTTATTTACATTTCAATACTGCACTTCAGATTGGAGACAGAGACAAACATCAATAGAGCAATTTAAATGGAAGCCTCCGTTGTTTCAAGCAAACCAACTGACAAGACAATTCACATCATTAACCGTGAGGACCATGTAAGCGTTAATTACTGTAAATATAGTGTTAGTAAGCCACACGGCTGTGAGTAAGAATTTATTGTAAATGATAAATTCAATGTCCTTTTGTATTCATTCAGACAATTCAGAATTCAAGCAAAAGTTCATAATGTTCTTATAGCAATAACTACATGAGAACCATGATTTACATTTTATGTTTTGGCTTAAAAACAGTAAGTATCTAGGCATGGAATTTTACATCACTTTGATTCAGCACAATGTATCTCTCTCCTTTGCTAAAAATCCTCTGCTACCATGACCTAACAAAACACCTAGTACCATTTTGTTTTTCTTCAAACTGTGAAGTTGTGTTGGCTTGTGTCTTGCATTTTGAACTTAAGCTACATACTAAATACATTAACGTACAGTTTGTTATGTACTGTTGTGATGTTTATTGTGTGTCGTATATTTGATGCAGCCCTCTTTTGCTGCTTTCCAAACCATCATTATCTCAACCTGTGGTGAATGGTGCAGACAAGTCAGAGAATTTAAATGTATCTCTCCTGTGAAAGACAAAGACATGGCTGCCAGTAGCCTTGCATACCAATGGCTATTTCCCATGGCTACTGTAAACCTCAAGCCAAAGGGGGACGCTAAGCTCCATCATGAAGCTGCTGTTACATGTATTGTGTAGACGTGACAGTGACACAGCCACACCTAATGTTACACAGGTGACCCACAGGTGTAAAACTGAAACCAGGTCCTGTTATTCATTGATGCAGCCTGGAGGAGTCTCACGTTACTCCCTTGAGACAAACAGTAGCATTGTATTGATGTTCTGCCTCATGTGGCAGCCGGCTGCAAGGTGTGTTTTAGCATGACTCCCAGCTATGGTGTACCCAGTCGTAGAATTTGCATGTCAGTTTGAATAAAGGCCAAAGAGATCAGGACCGATAAGGGATAAATATCAGGTCAATTTAATTATCTAAGACAGAAACTTTCAAACATCCTTTCTGTATTTGGAATCAGAGATAAAATGCCAAATGTAATATCTACTACAATGCATATTTCTTGTAATTAACTTTCTTTGTTTCCTTCTACAAGGGCACTGATATAAGTATTTTTAGAAACAATATTGATCAGGTTTCAATGTATAGCATAATCATGTTCTCTTATAATGTGACTCATTGCTGAAATGATCTTACACTTAAAAGAATCTAAATGAAGATTTTCATGTTGACAATAAAAGGTAAACAGATCCTGTTAGAAAACCTGCATAAATAAAGAAACATGAAATGACTTGAAAATGTTAATGATGTAGTAAATGATGAGAAAAAATATCCCTTTAAGAGATGAGCAATATCCAAACATACAATTTAATGGGTTCAGCCAATGTTCCTCTCAACAGAACTTAAACTGCAGAGTCACTGTCCCTATATGTTAAAGCATAAGAACCTTTTGTGTACATGGGTGTGTGTGTATGTGTGCGCATTTGTGTGTTTGTGTTCCTCTGCATGGCTCACAGACAAAAACCCATGGCTATTTTTATTATTTGCATTTAACCATTTGCACAAATACGCAGGCTTTCAGCCCCAGCTTTAAAAGCAAAGTACGAATGAGGTTAGTGTTTTTTACATAACCAGACCCAAGTAAGATGTGACTTCCATGATTTATTTGAAATCCTGTTTTTATTTTTTCAAGTTTTGACAGGTAAATACCCTACTAGACATGGTCAAAATTACAAATGGATAGGACCCTTGTATATTATATTGCTAAACTTTCAGATATTCAGAAAGTGTCCCCTTGCACCTGTCTCTCAACTTGTCCTACCTGCCTGTGCCTCATTACCACAGGGAATGCACATAACAAGAGAATGGAGGAGAAGCTTCTTCAGGAAAACAGATACGGTGGTACATACAATGCTGCCATATTTAGCATTAGCAACAGAAACACAGCTTACCAGTGAAGCAGTTGACTTTTCACATTTTACATCATGGGATTCAGGAGCGCAAATTACATTAGCCTTACAAGCCTATGGTGCATTCATAAAATCAAAGAATTTAACTATCCATGTTTGTATTGGAATTAAATAATAATATGCAAATTTGGATGCCAGATGAGTGGTATCAATATTTAGTTAACAATGTCAGAATAAGAATTAATGTTTCAGTCAACATTTTTCCTTGGAAATGCTAACATTCTGAAATTTGAAAATGTTTAAAATGCTTAAAATTGGGAATTATATTTTCCCATATACATTTATGAATAGTGCTTACAACAGAAATATGTAACAACTGTAGGACGTGCCTTCATAAGGGTAAGCATCATTTACAGCACCTAGATTTTTTTGCTGCTTTGGTTTTATCAAGTGGATGTTCTCCTCCCTCTAGAGGAAAAAGTGGTATTACAAGACAGGAGCAATCTTACCAGTTATATCAGGGGTATATCCCATTACTTGCATTGCACAGTATCACTGACAGTAATTGTCACATCATGGTATTTTTAGGAATGGTGAACTGATAGATAATCAATCCTCCATTGCAAGTTCTGGTTTACTGTTACCAATAATTACTCATATTGTTTTTGTTCTCACTATTTTTAAACACAAATTCACAGATGGACTCAGCCATCATTCACATCATGCTTTTTATTAATAAGACCATGGTGAACAAGCCAGTGTCATGTGGAGGTAATGGGTATTAGAAGTGTGCTGGGCATGCCCACATCATGACCCCCAAACAGAACACAAACATGCTAATATTCAGACACTCACTCACACAAGAGGGCAGCATCACGGTACAGTGCACAGTGGGGGAAAACAGAACAAAACCATGTTATACTAGATTAAGGGGTAGTGATAAATCACAAAGAGGTCACGAATCCCTCCTTTTCACTTTGATTAGCATTGAGAAACAAATGAAATCTAGATCACTGATTCCAACAAATAAAACACAAGGAGGTCACGAATCCCTCCTCATTGTGATTAGTGTGGATAAACAACTGAGGTCTGGAGTCCTGATTCAGCTCTCCCAGAGAGACAGTAAACACACCATCAGCAGAAGCCCAGGTCACCCTCATACTGCGCAGCCAACCAGGTGAGAGCTGAGCCTCTCACCCACAGCTAAGGGTGACACACACTCTCTCACGGTCTCATTTCAGTGCTGGCTGTGTCCCCTCACACATTTTGAGATTCCGCTCCACCTTGCTGACCTTAGAGCTGCGTTCCACATTACTGTCATCGGGAATCGACACCATCTTGTTGCCCTTGGGATTCTATTCTCAGGATTTTGATATTTTATCCAAACTGGATGAAAGAGAGAGAGAGAGATGGTTGAAGCGACGCTGGAGATCATCGCCATGTGCCTGGGATTCGTGGGTCTGATCGGGGCGTCCGCCACGACGGGGCTGCCCATGTGGAAAGTGACCGCCTTCATCGGGGAGAACATCATCGTGATGGAGACGCGCTGGGAGGGCCTGTGGATGAACTGCTACCGACAGGCCAACATCAGGATGCAGTGCAAGGTGTATGACTCCCTGCTGGCGCTGTCGCCCGACCTGCAGGCGGCCCGCGGACTCATGTGCTGCTCGCTGGCCCTGGCGGGGTTGGGGCTGCTCGTCGCCATGGCGGGGATGCGCTGCGTGTCCTGCATGCAGGACAACGACCGCGGCAAGAGCATCGTCCTGATGACCGCCGGCGGCATGCTGCTCCTGGCTTCTGTCTGCGTCTTCATCCCCGTCTCCTGGACTGGCCACGTCATCATCCGGGATTTCTACAACCCGCTGCTGATCGACGCCCAGCGCAGAGAGCTGGGAGAGGCGCTCTACATCGGCTGGGTGACCGGCGGCTTCCTGTTCGCCTCGGCCCTCATCCTCATCTGTCGCCGCGTGCCCCGGGACACGGGCTCGTTCGACATGCTTCACCCAAAGAACCCCACGCTGCTCAGATATCTCCCCGCGCAGCAAAACCCGGCTCTAACCGGTTACCAGCCTGTCGTAAACAACCCCAGCTTCGTCTCAAGCCAGCCTGCTCCGTATAACACCAGTTTGGTTCGGAATCAATCCACTTCGCACAGCGGAAGTTTCACTCAGAATATGTCTGCTCCGTTTAACACCAGTTTTGCTCAGAGCCAGCCCGTGACAGTAAATGGCAGTTTTGCTCAGAGCCAGCCCGTGACAGTAGATGGCAGTTTTGCTCAGAGCCAGCCCGTGACAGTAAATGGCAGTTTTGTTCATCACCCACCTTCTTCGCTCAGCTCTCCCTTCGTGGGAAACCTGTCCACTCCTGGGAACTCGATCTACATTGGCCAGACATCCGTTCCTTTTGCTCCCAGTAACGGGGGCCACCAGTCCACTTCATATACTTCTATTTATACCGGGTTCAAGCCACAACCACAAAACCCTGTGTTCATAGGGTATAACTATTCTACTGTTGCACCTCGCAGTGTGAGTAGCATTAGTCAATATATATGAACTAAAACACCGTGCAGAAACAGAGCAATCTGCCATCTTCTAAAATCAAACTGACATGGAGAATTATTTTCTGTTAGTTCCACTGAACCTACTGTGTACCATCACTGTGGTATTTTTCATAGTGACATTTGGTGGGTGTGTACCAACAAGAGGTTAACAGAAATGTTTTTTTTTAATCATACAAAATTAACAACATTATTTTAAAAGTTGTATTAATTTATCTATACAGTTTAAACGTATATATAGTGTAATATTCACTGTCTATCTTAGTAATATAAAAGATATACTATCTTAATAGTATAAAAGCATAAATAGGACTATTTTTACTGTCTTGCTTCTGAAGCAGATTTAGAAAGTTCTTGTGGCTATAAGGACTGTTAGCAATACAAACAGAGGAGACATTGTTTTGATTACCTGCATGACTATCTGCTACCAGAGATAAAGAAATTCTTGTTTTCACATAACATGCTGATTCCTCTGAAACTCCCCTAAGGGAAAAAGCTAAAATGTCAGTAATATTCCTCTGATGTTAACAAAGATAATTTGATAAAAAAGCTTGTTTTCTACAGCCTCACAGCATCACTGTGTTTGTATTTGCCTTACATCGATCTATTCAGGTATCATCCCAAAACAGACATATTCAAACTAATCTTTAGCTAAAGTAAAAACAAGTTGTTTAACATTCTCTTAATGTTTCAAATACAAATTCTATATATACTGAATCACCACAAATATTGCAGTTCTGTACACTGAGACAAAGCAGGCAAAATTGATTAGCTCCTGTGCTTCCTATTGCGGCAGCAATGACTGGAGAACCCTTGTAAATACTGCTGCTGCCACCACTGCAAAAGTAATAATGATAATTACAATGACAGTTGTTATTAATAACATCAACACCACCATCATTCTCACTGCCTTGGGCTATTACAGTGTGAGTGATGTAGTGGGAGGAGAACCAAGCTCTGCCAGTGTCAGATATTCCCAGATCCGTCAGACTTGAAAGGAGCAGTGAATGGCCTAAAATACTGAAAGCAGCATAACACTCAAGAAGAATTAAGACAGGGGAGGGAGAAGCTGCAAAATGAGTCACTATTCAAAGTCATGTCTTATTCATAACTAAATCTGGATCAGGAAGTCACAAGGGTCAAGATACTACTTACATAAGACTATCCATGTAAAGAACTGTAAAATATGACTAAACTACTGCTTTTACTGCCTTCCTCTGGGTCAGAGAGAGCTGCCATTGAGAGTGTAAGAGAAAGGTAAACGCAAACACCTCCTTGAGAGGTAATATTTTGCAAAGCCACAGTTTTGATGAGCCACAGCTCCCTCTATTGGACGATACGATGAATGTTCATTCGGATACACCTACGTCAACACCTGAGCCAGGAGGCGTAATCAGCAAAGCGAAATAGCGTTTACGGAGAATGTGGACAAGCGGTTGTGTAGCCATTCTCTCCAATGCGTTTCTGCAAGGATGACAGTACTTCAAGTTCTGAGGAGGTTGATGTAAGTTTTCATCAAGTACGATTATAAAACCACCCACTGCGTTACCACGTAGCGTCCACAGGTATACACGTTTGGAAGACTGATAGTCAAGACAATCGCCCATTAAGCGTTACACCTATGTGCTGCGGTGCTGCTTTTTGACTTATAATACTTGACCAAAATACTTATCAAAACACTTAGCTTTGGCTCCACCTAATACTCAGATAATTTCTAAGCAGACCCTCCTACACACCAAACCTGATGGACTGTGGCATCTAATTCCGAGGATGGTGTAGCTCACGAATCTCCCGTTCTATTCAGGGTTCATCACAGTGGATCAATTTGTGGATTTAAAAAAACTAAGCTAATAGACGTTTAAAACACAGGAGGTATTTCACTGCTTATCCGACATAAAATAAAACAAATTACCAAAATGTTACAGTCGTTCGTTGTCCTACAATTAAATGTCTGTACAGACGTTTGTACTTTGTCGATTATGGGAACGTCAGTGGTCAGATCTGAGTTGTAGCCTACATCAAAAGTGCAGCAGGAAAGACAATAGACTCATTCTGTTTTTGTTATCGAATTTTTTTTTTTCAGATTTTTTTCTTGTTGAATTTTAAGCTACCATTAAATTAACGAAATTAATTAAATGTTTTAAAAACACTTTACTGGTTTAAAAATGAATGTATTACACCCGGTGCGCAGTTCTCTTATTGTCGTTTACGCCTCTCCCCAGCAGATGGCACTAGAGTACACGCGGCTGAGGAGTTACCTCAGCTGTCTTCATTCACCTTATTCAATGGAATATGCCGCTCATATCACCACCTTCCAAGACACGCTCCTCTGAGTAGATGACCTATAAACGAAATCAATGCACAACTAACTCCTCTCTCTCACACAAACACACACAAGCAATCTATTTTTCATAATATGCCTTTTCAATCTACGGATTTACACAAATTACTCAAATTAGTCAATAAGAATTTATGATTGCTTGTCAAATACAAATCCTCGTTTCAGTTAATCTAAATATTATGTTTTACCAGGGTTAGATAATGAAATCAATGTAGATGTTCAAACACATAAATAATAAAGACTAAACAAAAAATAAATAATTAAATACCAACCCATTTTATAATGGCACTGGCACTGAATCAGTTCTTTCTAGGAAAATTAATAAGATGGTAGACTGGACGTTGTCTGATTCTGTGACCAGCAACCCGCGGAATTTGACGTCACTGAATTTCAAGATTCTTCGGGGTTTAATTGGAAGGTAAAACGAAAGGAATGCTCAGGCAAATTTTTAGACAGGCTATATGTCATGTAAACTATGAGTCTGACTGTGCGCCTCACCGGCCTGTGATATTTTCATGTAGTATAAGTGAATGTTAAAAGAATAAAATTAAGGGGTAGTTGTACATTTGAATACCTGGATGATAGATCGTTTTACATTTGACTTGTAACACTTCATGGGTTAATGCGTGACATGTGCCATGCTCTTGTCCTTTTACAATCACAGGCTTTTTTTATACATTTCTGATACAAAACCTTAAAATAAACAAATGTCTGCCGCATGGCATTTTTCCACACACACGTGGCTGACGATTATGAGACCATTACAATACCATGATCCATTTGACGCGTAGTTGCTACAATTTTAATTTAATTAATAATTTGTGAGGCTAAACAAGAACAGAAGACGACGGCTGATTTTACACCGCTTTTGCCTCCTTAGTATCTACATATACAGTGAAATTCCCCATGCATTTAAGCAGAAATCTTAGCTAAAACAAAGAATCTCTTTGCAAACAGGGTAAACTGCAGGGGCAACTAACCTTTTTTATCAGATCCTGGAAGATGAACTGTGTGAGAAGTACTTAATCTTCCGGGAGCGTCACAGACTATTTTGAAGATTAGATCTGCGTTTCCATCAGGACTCGAGCAAAGATTTAATCATTCCTCAGTGTACTAAAGCAAAGAAGTTGTCGAGGGCGAATGTTGCCAGATTTGAAGTTAATCTTCACATCGTATCCCTGCTTGGGGATCAGGCGGCTTGGCCGTGCCCTCATTTGAGAGCGCGCACGGAGAGGTACGCTCTCGGTCCACTTCACCACTTCTGTCTCAGTTCTTAGTATGCACTGAGCGAAAATGTACGAGGGGATGCGCTACTCGGACGATTTGAAGAGGGAACTGTTGTCCCGTTAGCACGGATGGGGTAAAGGATTGGGAGACGGGGCTCGTTTTGAGCTTACCATCAACAATTACGAGAGGATTTTTTTCCAACAGAATGCAAGAGAGAAAGATGTGGGTTGGATGCCAATTTCCTTGTGGTACGGATACAAGACCTGGCAACTTAGCAGCATGAATTAAAAGAAAAATGGAGATCAATGTTAAATTTGACTCCAGAGCGTGTACCATGGAGAAAAGGAAGGGACTGTTAATGTTTTACTTTATGGCCGAGATTTGGTTGAGTTCTCAGCAAGTCCTTAGAATCGGTAAGTGGGCATACAGCTAGTATTTTATACCTGAGTGAAGCACACAGCTGAAATACAACTGAGTCAAGTCGTGTTGTCTCATACTCTGAACATCACTGTATCGGGAATGTTATACTTCTGAAACAAATAGCATATTTAACATAATACATAATTAGTACTGTACGTTTAACGCACCCGCTCCCCATTCCACTCGCAGTTTAGCAGTTTATTGTCACGTTTTTTTAGATGATAAAATGAAACTATGTTTGAAGTCTTATGAGACGTGAATTTCGGGTGGTGTCATATTTCTGTTGCCATCTTGCTGTTTCTTTGATAAAAGTTGATATTTATTGTTATTTTGTTTTTGTTTTCGTTAATGGCTTCCGAAACTTGGTTCACTGCAGCTTTTGGCATTACATACGAAACATCAAAAGAACCCCATCACTGTGTATCCATGCACGTTTATGGAAAATATTTGCATCAGTTTGATTAGTTGATCATTATTGACTAACCATGATGTGCACGAGTGACTTTGTTACATAAGTACCGCAGCGCCTAATTTGTTCAAAAGGGTAGAAATGGCACAGGTGAAAAGGTTAGTTAACCTGTTGAATGTGAAGCCTGAAGAGAAGAATGAGAGCGGCATAACGGAATCAATAAGTCCTCCTTATTAAGCAGCACATTTGTGCCATCGGCATGTCGGTGGCTGGAGTGGACGAACTCGCGCTGTCTCGCCGTCTGGGTTCAATATAGTACTAGTATTTTCATTATTTCCCCCATAAAGTACTGGCAAATGTATGCACACAAATACACTCATACATAGACACATAGACAATTATAACTGAACTGCAGAACAAATTTATGTTGATCACTTAAATGTCTTTAAGTGAACCAGAAATCATTTTGGTTCTTCTAGGCTAATGGTCCAACGGCGTCAAACTAAATCCGATAGAATGTAATTGCATAACAGGTAAACACAAGGCATAATCTGAGAATGAAAATAAGATGGAGAAATAGAATTGGGTTTCTGTTGTGTCCACACACACGTCTCTCCATGTATGATTTCTTTATAGTGTATTGGAATAAGCCATTGCTTATCCATTTTACGCCATGTCTGCATGTTTAACATTGAATGAGGTTGATCAATTGTCCATTAGGAGCCGTGTGCGTTGCCTGCAGTGCATAAGTACGAATTGGCTGCTAAGTGGCTATTTGTCTTTGTGTGCCTCTGCTCTTGATGAGGTTTGGCACTCTGCAGACTCATCCTATTTTAAGTAATGCCATTTAATTTATGTGCCTTAACCTTATCAGATAGTTGTTGGACTGTGTTCTGTATGTGTGTGTGTGTGTGTGTGTGTGTGTGTGTGTGTGTGTGTGTGTGTGTGTGTGTGTGTGTGTGTGTGCATGTGTGTGAGTGTACATGCTTGTGTGCACATGTGTGAGTATGTATATATGTGTGTGTGTACATATGTATGTTTGTGAGTGTCTGTGTGTGGGTATGTGTTAAAAATGTTAAAGATGTTACATGCATCAGTAGTGTATGTTTTGGACATCGGATGTAACCACAACATTGTAAACTCAAATCTCTGCTGTTGTCCAAGGCACTAGCTGTAATTTAAGCTGCTGAAGTAAAGAGATAGACACACTTGATATAATAGACAAATATTGACTTTTCACCAATTGTCATTCTCTGCAAAACTGTTACTGATATGTACCGGTCTAAACTTCTGAGGTGCAATATATTTGGGTCCACACAAAAGTCAGGACATTTGTCTCAGTAGTACTATGTAAGTATCTCAATGACTAATAGGAACAAAATTCATCTGTCTATAAAAATTGAAGACAAGCCATGTGTTATCTAACCATTTTATCTGTTAGGTTATTGAGGGACTGAGGCCAGGGATTTTTTATGTACCACTTCTCCCCCTCTGTTGGTGCTTCCTAATCTGTCTTTTGTGTTGTTAATCTTTCTGAAATTTCCCTCTCTGTTCAAGGCCACCTTATCTCTATCATTATCCTCATGATCCTCAGTGCCAACTTGTAAGCCGCTCCATATGGCACCACATTCAATTAACATTAGATTTTCTGGGCAAGGACATGGCCACCTCTGATTGTGATCTCCTTCATCTTGGTTGGTAATAATGGTTAATCTGTTTGCCTCCCCCCTGTCCCTCGAGCACTTTAAACAACCAACAGTAATCTTCTTTATGCAGAGAAGCTGGCTTCAAATCGCCCGTACCCCCACCCAAAGATGATGTTTAGGCCGCAGCAGAGAGATGATTCTCCTCTGCCTGGCTCAGGGTGCATCATCTACTTTGTCCCTGTTTTCATAATCTGGGGTGACACATAGACTCCAGTTTAGTTACAGTGTGCTGTCCTCCCTCCTCACAAATCCACTTTATTCATACCCCTCCCTGAGTGTCGCTAATTATTCAGATAGATGACCATTCACCATGGTGTTTTTAATCCCATAGTCCCATACTCACTTTTCATATATGTTATGAGATGCCTTGTAGATGGAATAGTTCTGTAAGTAAATCAATGAGAATTTTGAGATAGTGACTGTGGAGGAATGCATCCATGCTCTTGTCAAGCAATCTTAACTTTTTTACCGGGTTCTCGGTATTCAAACTTAGACATGCTTTACTGATCACGATAGGTCATCTTTACCCCTTGAACAAGTGACGGAAAGGTTCATTGAAAGTGTGTTGGAAGAACCAGGAAAAGCAGTTGCAGTGTCACACAGAGAGTTCTCAGTACCACACATCAAATAGGCTGGTGGGATGGATTTAGACCCACTATTTACCCATTGGCAGAGGACCAGGTGAAAACAGTTGGGTGGGGGCGTCCTTGGGATGTTGGGAATTGGATCAGGGGGCATTTGCAGAGAGGGCTGACAATCCAGTCATTGTACTCTCTGGCTTTTAGCTCCCTCTGCACATGATAATGAACACTGTGATTAGCAGGCTTGGTGAAGACGAGGGATTCACACCAGCTCTGAGAGAATTAGCTCTCAGCTCTGGGCTAAAGAGGCATCACACACAAACCTCAGTTACATGGTGTTTCGTATGCTTGTTTGTGGATTGACAAAACACCTACTGCTAACATTGTTAACGTAACTAAACACTCACTGAGTCAGAATTCATGGGTTTATGTAGACACATGAAATTGTTATTTCAATAGAACCATTGTATAGTGTCAGACACAATAATGATGAACTTGACACCCGTCATTGAAACACCATCATTGTTCCACCCCTTGGATGGCAAAGCAAGCCTTTATCACTCATAATATTGTCTGTTCTGTGCAAAAACTTGTAAAGTGATCTAACTCACAGTTTTCCTGGAGAAAACAATCGTAAATGCTGCTTCACCTCTTTTAGATATTGTTCTTGGCACAAATCACTTATTTGAGAGCTGAAGTGTGTATGCATCTTATGTAATTGGTTCAATATAATAGCTGAACAGTCAAGTTCATAATGGTCTTGCCAATTTTAAAATTCTTTTAAACAGAGATTTGTGTTATTTGATACCATTGTTGAGATAAATGGAATGGGCATATTGTGCTGAATATGGGCAGACAGTGCAATAATAGTTGTTATTATATCTAACGAGGATAGCATTCCCTGGTAAAACAGGAGTGAAATTGTTACCGGCTCTCTTCCCAATAGCACACTATCCTTAGAACACTCTCCACCCTAAGACTCAGGGTGTTCCTTTCAGATCACACGTTTACTTGCTGAAATACCACACGCCCGAAAGCATTCTGGTTTCTCAGATCATCTGCGTGCTAATGGGTTGTCAAGTTAGAGCATCCATTTTCCCTGTCATGTTGGGGAACAGAAAGTGAGGACTCCTCATTTTCTGTGTCAGCGTATGCAACCCTGAAAGGAAAATGCATCCCAATCACTGTTTGTCTCAGAAGCCTTGCAACACATCAGGGTGTAAGAATATTCAACTGCCTGATCCTGTTGACCTTTTGATACATATGCAATGTGAATAGAAAACTGCAGCAAGATAAATCCTGTTAATATGAACATGAACATTTACACTGTGGATCCTCAGTAATAATCAGTTATTACTGACATCTGAAATTATGTGTGTCTCCCACACTTGCATCAGTACCCTGGTCAACAGCAGATCCCGAATATGTTTTCCAAATTTTATTGACGTGATATTAATGCTAAAACTGTTGTTTGAAAGTAGTGAAGACAACAATAACGAAACAGTAGCACCCTAAAATAGCGATTGCCCTCGGTAGATCCGTAACTACACCCAAGAGAAACTTCATAGCTGAGAAAGTGTTAAGAAATCTGAAGGGCAATGCCAGTAAAAGGTTAGGATAATAAGAATAGTCATAAGAATAATAGACTATCCTCAATAAAAGATGGAGCCACCTTCATGTGTTTGACATTTTTGGCCTCCATTTAAAACTGCAAGGTGGAAGACATCTGTCTAAACGTCACCAGCTGAAATAGCTGATTGTAATGAGGTATTATAAATCAAACCCAGTGAGTATAAAAAGAATAATACATTGGTCTCAGCTTAGTGGCCAAAGAATTTCCATTGGATTTATAGTGGATTTTAAGTGTCATATATTTATATTAGGTGACATTAGTTTTGAATTGATCTATATGAAGTGATCTATATGCTTCTTGTGCATGTGTAGTATAAAAAGTAGGTAGTTTTATTTTTTCTAAACCAAAGATGGGAACAAGTATTGCAGTAATATGCATAAAGCAAGATGTAAAGCCGTTAAGTGTCATGTGAGATAGTAATAGAAAGATTTGTGGTAGAGTTATTACTGAGAACATGGTTAATTGGCGTAAGAATTAATCTTGCAGAATAATTGTGATTGTGTAAGAAGGAAACCAATATAAAAATACTTTTAAAACAGAGAATCTGACACAGCACATTTGTGTGCAATATATGAATTATAATTTAGTTTCTTCTTTCATTATACAAATAAAATATCTATTCATGCTTTTCAGAGATATGAGAAAGCAAGTAATAACACATGTATTACATGTGTATATTCCATTTGCTTTTCACAAAGCCGAATTCATTCCTAGACTTTTGCTCCCAACTATCGTTGTTTGGCCATAAAATACATCATCATAAATACACCATAATTTGTCAGGAAATGTGGTTTGCTCTTTCTGAGGTCTTAGATTTACTTCCTATCTGAATTGCAATGTTGTGTAGTAAGTGGTCTATGTTTTTAAAAAGTGCTTATTGGCTGTGTTCAGCTTTATGTAGCTTATGCAATATACTGTGATTGCATAAGAAAACACATGTATTTGAAAATTGATATGAATATCTAGTATTATTACATTCTGATAGCTTTGTTTCTATGTCAATATAAATTAGTCACAGAAGCACTGACGAGGAAGTCTGGGTATAAATCATTCATCTACAGGGGATCTACAGTAGAACAATGAATGGCTATGAATGCCAATGAATGGCTATACTACCTTATGTTTAGTTATATTGGTATACTTGTCTATTCATTCATCATCTTGGAAAAAAAAATAGAAATACAGAATCTGGATGCCACATTGAGCATCTTAATGAGCATCTTAAAGTCTATGACCATGGAGATGTGCTCACTTCACACTTCTGATTCAGGGGTAACAGAGAGGTGTAACAACCAGTGTACAGCCAACACGTCATGACCCTCCCTGGCAGCCGCCAAACCCCCTGGTAAGAGACATACCTGTAATTACCAAAGATTTCTGTGTCTAATGCTTAATGTAATCTTTATGGCCAGATGTCATTGTAGAGAAACCCTTAACAAGACAGATATAAGCTGGTTTGGGCCAGCAATCAGAAATAAACTTTAGGCCAGCATACAGTCAGTAGGAGACACATAAAAGGCAAAAGAAAAATGGGATGGTTTTGTTACACAGTGGTGATTGCGGTCATAAATCACTCAGAGCAGACTCACTTCAGCAAGTGTTCTGACTTGTGCTCATTTGATTAGCAGATTCTTTATCAAAGCCAGTGAGAAGCCAATGAATTAAGCTGATGGAGTGCATCTTTCAGTAACGTTACATGCATGTTGTTTGGGCAGCATTTATCTGCTGTCAGACTGTGTGATTAGTTCTTCTCTCATGTGCTTCATTACCTTAAAAGCCAGTAGAAAGTTTCCTTCTAGAGGGCTTATTATGAGGTATCCTGGATGCTTTGCTAGACAATCAGTGTGTCATATTTAACTTAATCACCATGAACCCTGTCCTTAAGGGCAAAGGCTTATTGCTGAAAATGTAATAAACAATCATTTGTTTTTTACCTTTCAGTTTACAAAGAATTAATATTACAAAGAAAAAATAGTTTCACAGAGAAGTCTCTGTCTCTGTGTCAACAGGAAGTAAAAATGATATCAGCACATGACATGCCCTCACTAATGCACAAGGGTTGAATGGATACTTGATGTCTACCTGTATGCATGAAAGCAGTTTTTTTTTAGCAAAAAAGGCTATGCATGAGCATTTCAAGCACATACAGATGTTTGTCCTGAATCATTTAATCAATTTTTTTATTGAAATAGTTTTTTCCCCTGTCCTGATATTTTAGAAGTTTTAGTTCAAAGCAAATCTTCCTGTCTGCATTTCTCAGAATGTACTCCAGAATCCAAAAATTCAGGGACAAAACAGGTCTCCTCTGCCAGAATCCAAAACACAAGAGCAATGGCGAGGGGTCAAAAACACAGGAACAATAAGTGATACAAAAGGATGATACCAGTATCACTGGAGCCAGGCTGATTCGGGCGTGGCTGAACAGGCTGACACACTAGAATGTACTGTGAAATTGGTCACGTCTCCTCTGCCTACAAAGAATGGATAAAAGTCTGCATCTTTGTTACAAAGAATGGACATTTGCATTTGGATTTTGTATGCATTTTAAGTGAACTGCTTTAAAGAACCGCTTTTAAAGCGGGAGCAACAAAATTGCGATTTGCAAATGTCATGTCCAGAGAGGTGGAGCAGTGGATTCGTAGCCTTCAATGAGGGTTAAATAGGATGGATTGGTTAAGAAACCATGAAAGCATTTCAGCTCACTTTGTGTATTAAAGTATATGAGGAGGTTTTCAGTATGGATATACACTACAGGAAAGGTATGAAAAAACATTTGGGATTTGAGTGACTTTTTGTATTATGTTGTCTGCAGACCATTTTCACTTCATGTCAGCAAGTGCTTAAATTTTAATTGGCAAGAAACAAAAAAATGAGACTGCACATTGCAGTTAGAATTTGGGCAAATGCCTGTTGTTGATGTCATTCAGATTTTTAATTGGGTTAGCCATAGCATGTCAAAAGAAGCTCTATCTCCATCTACACTTCAGTGGCAGTGATCACTTTTATTAATTAGAGCAGTCTCCCCATTCATTCTCTGGACAATTAGATTATAGTAAAATCGTTAAGACATTACTGTGGTTCACAACTGATTTCATTCCAGGGTACCCTCCTCCTTGCTGTGTAATTACCGTAGGTCTGGGCATAAGTCATTATGTACTGTCATCCAGACACTTCCCCTCACATTTTAGCCCTCAGACGAGTAAAGCTCATACCAAACAATATGTAAGCAAATGTGTGACGACCTGTTTTTTTTGTCCTTTAATAAATCGATTGTAGTGAGTGTAGCATTCAATCACATCACAAAAGTGATCGCTCTGTGCTTTCTAAAATTGTTCCTCATCCCTCATAACTGACAGATCAGATGCCAGTGACATCAGTCAAACACTTTGCAGCATGGCTCATTTGGGTGAATGACCAATGTTGTGGATTTTGTTGTATAGTAACTCCATTGCTAAATTTCCAAAATGATGCCTTGTTTGGACATGGGGTGCAAGAAACGTATCCAGCAGTCATTTGGCATTTGGTTGATTTGAATCTGGATGAGACAGCGTTGCCATTTTTTGGTGTGAATATTGAATATGCTGCAGCATTTGTAGCACACAGTAAATTGGGCGGTGGAAGCAAACCCTGCTCTGATGCATCTTTGTTTCATCTCCATGCAGTCCCGCAGTCCCATATTTGCTGTACATTTTCATTGCACAGCTAATTTGTTGATACAATGCTTCATTGGCTTAGAGGAGATGCAGCCATCCAATATAAATAAACAGCAGCTCACACACACTGCTTTCCCTCTCTTTCTCTCTTTCTCTCTCTCTCTCTCTCTCTCTCTCTCTCTCTCTCTCTCTCTCTCACACACACACACACACACACACACACACACACACACACACAGATACACAGATGCATACACAAAACTACAAGTAGTTGTATTTCACCATACCTCTCCTAGTGCTTTTGTGTCCTGAACAGTACTTGTTCCAGGACACAGTGGACTACAGACAGAGAATGGAGCTAAAATATTACATATTATTTAATATTACAACATATTATCGACTGTGAGAGTGGATGAAAACATATAAGTGAATATATTCACTTAACAACTCTGATAACAACTTTGATTAGAGTGAAAACATGGCAGAAAACAAAAACAGTTTGGATCATGTGTCAATAGATAAATAGTAATACTGAACTGAAGCTTTAGTTCTGAGGAGGATTAAAATGCTTTGAATGATGTGATAGATATGAAGCTTTTTTGAGAGGCAGTAAATCAGTTTCTCATTGGTGAAGTACTCACATCTAGTGTGACATGATATTGTCAGTGATGCTTAATCTTCTGAATAGCTGTGCTGAGTGCCTATAAACTTTAGGGCCCAGGCATATCATTTTATCAAATGAGAAATTGATTCAATTGACTTCTTTAGAGGGTGTATTATGCAGGCACAAGACTTTCTGTTTAACAAAAGGGAAAGTCATTGATCAAGAAAGAAAAAAAAATCATGTGGATATCAGATCCAAGACAAGATGTGCTCTGTTTCTGCAGATCAATTGAATTGACCATTTACATTCCAGAACAATCTGAGCAATGTGGGTCCTTGTTGCAGGTCAGACACCTACAAGAATGCCATACTGCAAGTTGGTGAAAATTTGGTTCTGTGGTGCTCTCTGTTTCCCCCCTTGAGCTTCTGGTGTGAAAAAAATTAATCCATTTATGTCTGTCACCTTCCTCAAGCTCTCATATGTCCTAATGTGAAATGTGACTGAACTCAGCAGATCAGAAAAATGTACTGAAATGAGGACATGGTAAATGGATCTGATCAATCTCTCATCTGTGGTGCAGGACACAAAAGAGACTTATTGTAGCCTGAGGGATGTGGGACCTATGGTTCATCATTTCCATTTTAAATTAGTGATGTTACATTTCACTGAGACATTCTTCAAAATTAGCTCACTGTATATGTACTAAATTCAGTATTCATTGAAGAAATGAATATATATATGTATAGACTGTTATGTGGATAATTTCATCTCTACAAAGAGCTGTGTTTCTCTTTGAATTAAAATAAGCAAAATTGTATTTGAACTAACAAAATTATTGTGACTCCATCAGGGTAACCTCATATGTCCTCCTTGATATCTTAGTGCAAAATTTCATTGCTTTAGTTATTTTTCACTGTGATAGTGTTTGGGAAATTAAAGATTGCGGCAGTGAATCAGGAAGCTCCAGAGGCCATAAACTCAGTTAGGGTTTCTTGTCTCCCCTCCATCGACTCTGTGATAAACAATTTCTTGCCACAAATCTCTGAATCTGCCCTGTTAAGTGGATTGCTACAGAGAAATTTGATTTTCTTTTAAACCAAAACTAAAGGCTGCCAGAGGACAGGAAAGTCCGCTGAGAAGCTCTCACTCACAGCATCACCGTTTCAGTTAGCTTTATCCATTTACAATAGCTGAGCTTTATATGCAGCTTGCCTGTTTTCCCTGTTCCCATTTGCATGAAGTATGTGATGTCAGCAAAGGTGTGTCCATGGAAAGTCAAAATTCGCATTAAAGAAATTGTCAAGGTGCTTTAACATTCCTCAGGGTCAAATGTTTACCCCATAACATGGATGCTAATAGAGGTTTTCATGTCTTTGTAAATTGGAAAACATAAAATAGACTTTGTTTCTCTAAAAACGGAATATCATCACAACATAACACCCTGCAACTCACAGAATATGAGAATATGTATACCAGTCTTCTCTCAAGCTTCACCGTTCAGTGTGAAACAGAAATCCTGACATACTTATGTTAGCGTGCAAATGCAGCATCCGTAGGGGTGTCAAGGCCCTTCACTAAGCTAGGCCTGGGTTCAGTGATGAATTGCGGATGTTTGACAAGTGACTCCTTTGAACCCCCACAACCCCTTGGTAGCTGAGGCCCTTGCAAGACTGTTTTTGCACATCAGCTCTGAGCAAACCTGCTTGTGAGGCAGATGAAATCACTTAGTGCCAGTCTGGTGCAACGCTTTTGAGCAATGCCCCAGAGGGAAGAATTGGGCCTCGCTCAAGTCCCGAAACCTGACAGTAAAATCTGTTCTGCCTTACCTCTGGCAAATGTTGGATGACTCCACGTTATATATTTTCTATTCATATATCCAATCCAACACACAATCACTAAAGGTGTATTATTATACTGTGAGTACGGGGTAAGAAAACATTAAAAATAATGCTCCATACAGAAGCTCAATGCAGATATTGGTATTACACAAGTATGCAAATTGCATCTGGTCCTAAACATAAAATATTGATAGCAATTATTATGCGGCCAACCTCTACATTAATGGAAATGCTGAGACCATCATTATGTAAATGGTATCTTGTAGAGCCATACAGTCATAAAATTACTATATTGTTGTATGGCCGGACATACCTTAAGTGGTGCAGTAACACCAGTCTTTTCATTTGTGTTTTCCATTCACATATGAAGTGAAAATGAACAGATATTACACATGACAAAAGCCAGCCAGAGAGAGGCTTAGCCCAAAGAATTGACTGTCATTTCATTTTGATGACCTTAGGGAATGTGGCTGTTCATTCTAAAAAGCTGCAGAGGTAAAACAGGATGCAGAAAGTAAAAGTTCAGGGCGACAAACTCCCTTGGTCACCTTCACGACTGGCTTGTTCTCTGCCGGGCTGAGGAATTCTACTTATTTAAGTTGTAAATTGCAGTGCCAAAAAAACGATATTAATGGTGTTTCACTGTCCGGTCACGGCCATGGATTGCATGAATATTTTAATAAGCTCACAGAAAAGCAATTAAGGCATTTGGAGGGTGGCTGGGAGGTGCAACCACCTTCTGAACTCTTTTGCCACACACTTGCATAATCCAGCCAGACACCTGAAGAAGAATAAAAACCTTTTTTCAACTGGCCTTAAAATTATACAACAAGATGTATATATAATCAATATCAATATTGTTTTTACAACAAGTGTCCTACCTGGAATTAGAAGTGGGAAGGTCAAGAAGATGTAATCACAAGCACACATGAAAGCATCTTAAAATATATCCCACAGGGAGTGACATCCTCAGATCTCACTGAGCCATCATGTATGCTCCTTTATAATCTTATCTATTCAGCTATTACTACAGAGACAGATATCTCAAGCAAGGAGTCTTAATGACAGCAAACTAATTATACATATAACTAGATTTTTCATATCCATCTATAGCATCTCAAACATGCCTGAAAGTGGGGTTTATTGTGCTTTCAGCACACCATTTAAATAATGATTGGTTTGAATGGACCAGCTCAGTTTCCTTGCTTCAGTGCTGACACTTACAGTTGTTTAAAGAAATTTGGATTATGTTCCTCCAAGGACTGGAGCTGACCATTTCTGCTATGGAAGTTCACAGATGGCTTGTAGCACATGCGGGTGCAGATGGTTAGGAAAACTGAGATTCCCTCAGTGACATTCACTGAAGTGTCAAAACATTTACAAAGTTAAAAAACCCACAGATCTCCAAAGCCCTGTTCAAACAGTCAGATAAATTTCCTAATTGGTAAAGTGCTATGCTAATGCAACATTCACAAGTAGCTTTTGCAGCCAAGTACATTTACTGCGTATTTTAAGCAATCAGAGCTGCAAAGCCCTTTGGCGTCCTTTTGAAAGTTGTGGCAGCAGGGAGATTTGTTTTTGCAGCGATTGCATAGAGGTGCCAAATCCTTTTTTTCAGCTGTGCAATAAAGAGCAAGACAGAAGGAGGAGAGGAGAGAAAGCAACTTCAAAGACAAAGTTCAGCATTCTCATCCTCCTCTAGTTTATCTGCAGGTATCAGGGGAAGGTGTTTGTCCATTTACATCCTGCTATAATTGTTACAGTCTGAAACATGGGGCAATAGCTGACCTTTCACCATCTTTTTAGGATTTAGTGGAGATATTGAAAGGCAATGAATGAGTCAAATTTGGCACAGGGGGGTTATGTTTTGGTCATTCTCTCTTGGGTGTTGAGTTGAAGAGCTTGTCCAATTATGCTTTGTTGCCATGAGCTCTGTTAGGTTTTAAACAGCTCTGGCTTGACAGAACTACCTTTGTAGTGCCTGCTGATCAAAGTGAGAGGTTTACCTTCTGTCACTTCATCAAGGTAAATGTAAGCAGGGAGGAAATGCAGAAACTGTGAAAAATTTATGAAGTACATAAACGACTGTTTTTCTCCAGGCTAGTGTTTAGTGAGAATGCTTTATCCAGCAAGCAGAGGCTCTGGGATGGCAAATTCACTTCATTCTGTCTTTGGCAGTCCAACCAAAGACTATGATATTATAACAGTATTACCAGCCACATTCTTCTTTTCCAAGGCAAGCCTAAGCTGCAAAGAAAATGCACAGGAAGCATGACAGATGTTTAATCTTCAGACATGTTGCATATTCCATGGGGGATTATGCAGTATTGGGCAGGACGGTCATGTCTCTGCCAAGTTTCACCATGCAAAGCAGAAGATGGATGGATTGATGGTACCTGCCTATCCCCCTTTTCCTGATCTCAGACCTTTTGGAACACTCTCTGTGCTAGAAATGTCCCAGGTATCTGGTTGCTGTAGTTAAAATGCCAAAAAGCAATACCTGATGTTTTATAATGAGTTAAAAGACAATACTGACAGACGTTGCAGTGATTTAATAATACGGAACTGTATGTGCATGTCTGAAAGGAGATCATGATATCCAGCCAACTAGTAAGTGGGGTTAATTAACTTACTGGGAGCATAATCTCTTGAGATAGACTATTTTATCCTGTCTTTCTCATGTTGATGAAGTGGGAAAAGGTATTAAAATAGCCCATAATCTGAGTCTAATATATATGCATAAACATATTTGAATGAATTTTCATATGAAACCAAAAAATCATCAAATTTCTCAAGATTTGGAACTGAATTAGTTCAGCAGCTCTTAGAGGCTTGGATCATTATACCACCAACTGATGTTGTAGATGCGTTTTTTAGTGGATAGTCCATTTTTTGCTGAAGTTACATGATATGGAATGAAACCAGAACAACAGATCACAGCTTCAGTGTTATTAAAAAGAAAGAGCATCAATAAAATATCCTTTTGGATTTTGTAAGTGTGTGCAACATTCCAATAAATTGAATTATCTCATATTTTATCAACATTGATAATGGCATTCAGTACTGTTGGAACTTTTTCAGTGCAGTGTAGTCAGTCACCTATCTATATGGATATATCATGTTAGCTGATTTTTCCCTGTTAGTTGAATGAATTTGAGTATTAATGGGATAGTTTTAAGTTACATTGGTATCAATCAAAAACATCATAATAAAATTGTGGTGGACAACATCTTGCTTTGCAATAAGCAAACATAAGTTGTGAATGACTACAAAATATAACCAGAATAACTGCAGCATGATTAAAAAGAAGCAGCAGTTAAACAGTCTATATAATTAAGTGCATTTTTATATACCAGTATTAATATGAATTATTAAAATTAGGGGAATGTGAAATGAATTTGTGAAAGAGGCAATAATCAGTGAGTTTTATCACGAAACCACTGTGGTGTCTTTTTCTTGTATATATATATATGCTATTGATATCATCCTTCCTTGTGTCTGCAGATATGCCTATATGTAGTATGAAAGTAACCAATTACTGTATGTCACTGTTGGAACTGTACTGTAAAGAGGTAGCGGTCACCTTGATTTGACATTTTGTGCAGGCTGAAAGCTTTTTTTCATTAATTTTCATCATCTGTATAATATTTCATCTGCTTTCAGAGTTTCCAGAGCCCTAAATTCACATTTAAGCCTAGTTTTCTGTTAAATTCATGCAAAACTATTTCTCAAGAAACAAGAACAAGAATAATCAAACACTAAGGTGTCTTGAAAACCCCATCACTGAAAGCTAATTCATTACCATGGATGCTTCGAAGGATAGCCTTCATGTCTACACCCTCCCGTGAGAATTTCATATTCCTGCACAGAGTATTAAAGAATTTAACAAGTTCTAGCAGCTGCTCACTGGGGCTTGGTAACCATAATTAGGAATGGCACTTAAAAGCCTGCCTTTGAGTGACTTGGGAGACAAGACAAGGCTCTCTCAGTCTGAGGTTGCAGGCTGCACTGCAGAACTAAAGAAAAAGGTCATTCACTATCAAGGCCCAAGGGGACTCTTTCTCTCCCACTCTTTAGCTCTTTTCTCTTTCAAAATCAATCACAATTTCACAAGCAATTCCACAAAGATTGTTTTCATGGACAGCAGAATGACCTATTGCTTTTTGCAGGGTTATTGTTCAGGAGCTGTCATTTACAAACATGTGAATCAATTTAATATGTGGCTGCAATTAACTAACCCAGTATATCTAAGACTTTTTAGATGGCATGAGTGTAAAACAATGAACAAAATCCATATTTTTAATCATAGACATTGTGGACAACAGGTATTAAAAACAATTGAGAAGCACCACAATTCTGATAATTGTGTGGACTCAGAGGTGTCATAAGGCATAAGGTCAAGTCATAAGGCCAAAGTACAACAGTTGAAGTGGTAAAACAAGTGTATATTGCTTACATCACAAGAGACAGGATGCTGACAATTTCAGTTATCCTTTTAAACAGTCGTTTTGTAATTATCGCCTATTATTGAGTGTCTTGCTGAAATATAGACACATAGAACAAACACCAGATCTGTGCTGATTGCATACTCTTACTGAAGTCACCCCTAAGTCACCCCTATGCCACTAATTTCTTCTGCACAGAAGAAATGAAAAACATGATATGGGTTACTTTTGCATGCGCTAAAATTATATATGAACGTGCTCTTGCCAGTGCCAACATCTTTCAAAAGAACCATATTGGATTAAGAGTTGGCTGGCTGTCAGAATTATCTTCACTTGCCCCCTCTCCAATCCCGACAACTCTGGCCCACACAGCTAGCCAAGAAGTGGTCATGCTTAAAGAGGAATGTGTCACCAAAGAAAGTTTGGACAGACTGCTTCTCAGCTCATTTTTTATTGCCATTTGTTATAGTTTTATTCCCCATCTCCCTTAAGGGCAGTGGAAAATCACAGAGTGATTCCCTCAGCAGGGAATTTTGGCACCATCTTAAATGCCCCCACCCCCATTCGCAAAATGCTAAATCACAGTATTGCTATCTCTGCAGCGGAGCTTTAATCCTTTTAGTTTCCCGGAATAGTATGGACACATCTAAGGCTGCCTGATTTTCTGTTCCTATGATATAATGCTAGTTTTTATGTAATTTACAGAGGAGGAAGGACAGAGAAAGTGTATTCCTTTGATCTTTGTTCATTTTTGTCTTGTCACAGGTGGGCCTCATCTTGCACTGAAGATTTGTTTGGGTCCAGACATAAAAACTAGGCGTCTCATTTAACAAGTCCAATCAAATTAATGTTTTTTCCTTCACCATGAGGACGTATATCTCAATGACAAAATGAGTGGCACTACGTGCGCCACTAGTGTTTTGGACTGATTGTTTTGTCGTTTTCAGATACCGCAATTTATACCTGATCCACAGCCTGGCCTTTGCAGAGTCCCGATAGCTTGGATTTGTTTGTTTATCATGTCATTGGTTATCAATGGTGCCTTTTTGCAGAAAATAGAGGGAAGTCTTTCCCCTCGCTCTTGTGCAGTGCAGTGCCATGCCAGATAAGACATTTCTGTCTGGTTTGATTACAGTTCAACAGAGAGAGAGAGAAGGACATTAAAGGAAATCAGAATTGACTGCAATATGAAGGAGTATGATTGTGCATTAAATTGGATTTATGGGGATGATTAGTGTATTCTGCGGGGAGAGTTTTGAGGGTGATTGATGATAACAGAGGATCCCTTTCGGAGCAAACGTAGCCCCAGACACACAATGCTTTCTATTCGGTTTGTTCACTCCATTGACTGACTGACATAGCACAGAGAAACCACTCACTTATTGTTCCATTATTACCAAACAGGGGAATCATTAAGCCATACTCTGTTTTAGTAGTTTCAGTAGTGTTACCATGAAGTCCTCATCCAGCATATCTCTTCACGGTCAGCTTGTGCGCAGTTATGTATGTGTGGGTTATTCTCAAGGTCGTACTTTCCTGTGTATCATTTTAAACTTTATGACAGCAGTGCCAAGCCTTTGATTTCCAATGGTATTTGAGGTCCCCTGTGTTGGAAGATTATAGATCATAGTGTGCACAATGTATTGATCGCCATTGTGTTAACTCATCCATAAAAAGCTCCACCTGGAGCCAATCACATTTTTGCCATAGGAGAATACTATTTGAGCTGTTTTAGGACTATGTTTTTTAAAATATATTTTGTGTTTTGTGTGTGTGTGTGTGTGTGTGGGGGTTGTTAAAAGAGGAATCATTCAAATTATCTATAAATAAAATACTATAATATTTAAATAGTATAATATTAAATAAAAATGATTGGTTGCAGCATTTATGTTTATGTATTGATACATACAGACACTAATGATATTTACATTAAATTTATTATTCATTAGTTGCATTTAACCTCATTGTACATTGTATTGCATTGTGCAAAAAGTAATTGACTACACAGATAGTTTTGCTAATATTTCCATGAGGACTTTGCATAGTGTTTATGCATGGTAAACAGTTTAGCCCATTAAAGCACTTGCTCTGTTGTGAATCAGTTGATATGCACTGTGTTAATCTTGCTAGGGTGCAGTGGTTAAAAAACAAAATTTCAGCTTTCAGCACTGTCTTGGTTAGAGGGAGTTTCAGAAAATTTTGTTTTTTTCAAGTTCAAAATCCTATTAAGACCTTTACTACAAGTAAAACCTTAACATGAAATACCACAAATAAAATAATCACTTATAAATATAATTATAATTATCTTATTTATATGTATTGATTTACGTAATGACCTTGCACTCCATTGTTTTCCTCTTTTTCTTTCTCTGCAGGGGGAATATTTGAGACCCTTGAGAATGAGCCTATAAGTCTAGAAGAACTAGCCTTCAAATTTGCTGTAACCAATATAAACAGAAATCGAACCTTGATGCCAAACACCACGTTGACCTATGACATTCAGAGGATAAACCTATTTGACAGTTTTGAAGCCTCCAGAAGAGGTAAGTTTTTTCATTAAGCAGTGAAATATTGACACTTTATGTGCTCCAGAATAGATACTATTGGAAAGTCAGTAACTTTCTGAAGTCTGATGACTCATGGTAATAACTGAGTGATGAAAAGTTGAGACAAGTAACATGTACATTATTTAACAGCTCTCCAGTGTAGCATGAGTTGAGTTACAACATATAATTGAACATAATTGAAATGTAATTGAAAATCTCTTGACAATCAGCAAAGTCAACAAAGCAATTTACTGAAGAATTTTGCTTGAGTAAGGAAACCTAACATGAAAAGGGGAGGCCACAGTTATAAGAGAAGACTGTAGCTCTCTCAGTTGCCTGTGGCAAACATGTCAGAACACCTTTTCAACTTCCTCTGTAACTCTTTCCCTTCTCTCTTTCTTACTCCCTCATTCCATTACTTCTTTCACTAATTGCATTCCTCTCCCACCATCTCTCCATTCCCCTGACTTGTTCCTCTCCTTCTTTCTCTCCCTGTTCATCTGCCACTTTCTCTCTCTTATACTTTCCTCTCCTCTTTCTCAATTTCTCTCCCTCTATCACTCTCTCTGTTCCATCCTCTCCCTCTCCTCCCCATTCCCCTCTGTTTCAATTCCTCTCTCTCCTCCCTCTCTCCCTCTATCTATCCCAATTCCTTCCTTTCCTTCTCTGTCCCCCCCCTCATTCATATTGTTTATTTCTCTCATTTCTTCTCCTTTCTTTTCTTCTTCCCTCTCCAGCCTGTGACCAGCTGGCTCTGGGTGTGGCAGCAGTCTTTGGCCCCTCCCACAGCTCATCTGTCAGTGCGGTCCAGTCCATTTGTAATGCTCTGGAGGTCCCCCACATTCAGACCCGCTGGAAGCACCCTTCAGTGGATAATAAAGACAGCTTTTACATAAACCTCTATCCTGAATATGCCTCCATCAGCAGAGCTATCCTGGACATTGTGCAATTCTACAAGTGGAAAGCAGTCACTGTGGTGTACGAGGACAGCACTGGTGGGTGAACTCATGTGAGATAAAAGTGGAGGAGGAGGTTTTTTTTTCCATTTTCTCACTTGGATTGTTTGATGAATGACAGTGTAGATTTCATCCTTTTTAGCAAGAAGTACATAAATCACTTTATCTGTATTGTCATAAAATCCAACTTCAGCAGTAATCCTCAACAATGAAATACTGAAGCCTCAATGTATTCATCCTCTCAAGTCCTGGAATTCCTGCAGGACATAGTTTATTCTTTCTCAGACTGCAAATTTAGCTGGAAACTGATCTGCATCCATTGGACACTCTGTAGAAGGTGTAAAACTTAGGCGCAGTGATCAAACACAGGTGGCTAAAAAATGCTGATATTTTCAGAGAGTGTAGACATTAAGAAATTAATCTTGCACCAGTTACTGTTTTTCTCCTTTCTTTTCTTTGTGCTTGCACTAAATGGATGTGATAGGAGTGTGGCTATTTGTCTGCAGGTGTAGTCTGGTGGAAACTCAGAGTGGAATAGTATTTAAATGGTACTTAAAATCTGCCATGTATTTTTAGGCATTCTTAATGCTAACACAGGTGGTCTACAAGCCAGCGAGTTGGTTAGTAGTTTGCACCACTAGCTATCAAGCTAGTGAAAATACTTTCAGATTGTTCCTGGATAGTCCTCTCCCACTGTCCCATGCCTTGTTTGTTTTTTATTTATTTAATTTTTTTTAGTTGTGTTACATTTCAGTTTTAACATTTAAATTGCATAATTGTGTACAATTGCTTTAAAGGATTATTTCAGACAATTTCCAAGATAATACACATCAGTATGCCTGTAAGCCAATTCTGCTTGTCCCTACTTAAAGTGCGAATAACAATGATACTGGAGAGAACTCTTATTTGAAGCTGTCATGAAGACTTTTCCTGAGCCCACATGTTCAGTGGGGCCATGTATCTGACAACAGCGTTAGTGCCTGCATCTGTTTTTGAGACTTATTCTGCTGCTTCTTAAATAGGGTCATGTCAGGCATATCATTTTTGCCACTTTACTGAAATTAACACACTGCCGATATACATTGTAGAACACTTCTGTAGCACTGTTGTGTGATAATTTAAAGTGAGCCAGAATATGAGATGCTGGTTGATGTTCTTTGCATTGCATCACTTGCAGATTACTTCTGGGCTAATGCATTTTCATTTCCAGACCCTGAAAATGTCACACTGGATAGATTTTATTGCATACCTATTGCATACCCATGAAAACCTATGAAACACCATTCTGAGCTCTCCTTGGCATATCCTAGTTCTGCAATTTCACATCAGTAGAGAAGGAGTGGATTTCTGACAAACCCTGTTTTTATTACACTGTCTCTGTCAGTGAAATACATTTTACATGACATGGACAGTCTTACCTGTTGATAATCAGCTCAGGGTGTCTGAACAACTGCAGGGTATAGTTAAGTTAATGTTCTGCTGTGACAGGTAAATGGTATAGGTCACCTAGCTGAGATAGCATGGCATTTTATATGTATTTTGTACTGTAAAGGTACTTTGTAAGTAAGCAAAATCAAGTGCAACCATTTAGAAAAACTGAACTGTGTAGAGTTCTGTATATACTATAGTGTAACCCTGAGCTGCTAAAGTAAATTGGATTTTAAAAGAGATGCATCATTTATTTAATTCCAGCCTTGCCTTACCAACACCAAACAGTTCACATACAAAATATGAGGGTTTTTTATGGATCTCAGCCCTGTTGAAATGTTCTCGTGAATAGGAATCCCCATTTAATTCTGAAGTGATTAATCTACATAGGAGGTAGCGTAATGTATCATAAATATCCATTAATTTCGCTAAATAATGCACTAATTACATTCCTACTGAAAAATTTCCAGCATTTGGAATCAACAAATAATAATGAGGAAAATCCATGATCTTAAATTTGGAAAAAAATCATGCAAAACAGGAAATAATATCAGAATGAGAACTGATAAAATTTAATGGCATTGTAAATTCATCTGAAACTAATACCCTTGGTGTTTCCCTGGTGCTTTGTAGATTGTTGTGCATGACCTTGAAGACTGTGTTACTTGCAGGAAAATCAATGCCTATTTTTAAAACATTAAATAAACTAGAGCCACTTTGAGGTGGATGGCAACAGCAGATAATAGGTTTATAGATTACAGGTGTTTTGACTTTTATACTTTTTACATGAGATTAATGAATGTCACCAACAGCTACCAGCAGCAGTCATAAGCTTTGCTGTTTTGTCTATGACCGAGGGCTCTGTTTCAGTCTAAGCTGCTGAGGGGTTCTTTTGTTACCAAGAGATTCATTTCAGGTTATGTTTAATTATGGTCAATGGCCTGTAATAGGAGACACAGTAGTGTCTCATTGATTTTTTTCAGCCCTGAGTCATTGAGAAAATGCAGACCAATGCTGTGATTGCCTTTATTAGGCATGCACCATACACACATGGAGCAAGGCAGCTGGATCACAAATATCTGCCACTAAATTACTTGCTTCCCTGGTGTGACTGCTTTTGCTCTACTATTTAGTACTGATATTAGTGTGATTCTTTGGTGGGGGGGCAGTCAGTCCTGTTTGTACCTTATCCAGCTGATGTTGCTGGCTAGTTGTCGGATCTGTTTATTGTTGTTCACAGACAGTCCCGGTAGAGATAGCAAAGATGTATATGAGTTGACATGACAAGCCTGAGTCCATGAACAATTAAATTTCATAATCATGTATTATTCATCAAACCCATCCACATGACAAAACTGACATGTATTTCTGCTTGTTAATGACTGTCATATAGAGATTGTTTTGCATTTTGTACTCTGGAATGTTATATTTATTAAAAGAAGACATCTAGGACAGTAATCAGTTTTATTCAACTGCAAATCAAATATGATATTCATCTAAAGACAGCATTTCTGTTTATGTGACTCATGTGTATCTTACTTTTCAGACGCACTATAGTACAGTACCTAAACTCAGTGGCTCCATCAGTTTGGTGAATGCACAATAAGTGCACAGGGAAGATGACGATGTTGGTGATGCAATACATCTTGCATAATATATTGTCTCTGACTTCAAAGGACTTTATTGAGGGTGGTAATGTCACTTCAGCCACCACTAATATGTAGAACCCATGTTACAGAGTAGGCTGTACGTTATGTACCAGAACGCATAGCAGAAATGAGTTGTAGTGGTTATGCACAACAGAACGACGCAACAGAAAGGTTTGGATGTTGGCAAGGGATTAACACCGCTGTTCTTTGTCTGATACTGCTGCACTGAAAGCAGGGGGGACAATGTATAAATTGTCACCAGCCAGCGATATGGTGTTGCTATTGTTTAAGTATGCATATACTCCTACTGCTTTGCTGGCTGCATTAAGGGCTATGTCTCAATTATGCTATAATTGAGTCTCCAGAGAAGATGTGGAAAAACTCATTATACATACAGTATAATGTATTGTAATTCATAAGAAATGAAGTATTTAACAATTGCTCTCTGGTCATTTTTGGAAAAATGCCGGAATCAGTTATAGTGAACGTTTAAATGGTGTGTTGCAATTTGTCGTTGTTTAGCCAATTGTACTGTCTTCAAGTCTGTCTGCATACTTTTAAGTTTCTGGGTTATACTGTGGGCTACAACTGTGCAATATTAATCTGAATTAGAGGAATCAGATCTTCTCTTGGCTTCAGGTTGCAGATATGACTCTTAATCAATATTGTTTTTGATGTCTTTGAATAACTTGATAATGGCATTCAGTGGTGATGGTTGGTTGAAAGCACGTTAAAGGTAAAGAAACATGATATTAGATGGCAAGATGGCATGGATTTTAACAACCTTGGCAAGAATCTTGTATTTTAAGCCTGCAGCTGGCTTTTCACTAACCTGTGGAAAAACTCAACACAGCAAAGCTGCATTTAGACAGAGACAAGTAATTCTGTGATTCTGGCTTCAAAATTGACTGCTTGGAAAGCTGCAGTCCGACAGAGAAGCTGCAGTGTCAACTCAATTCTAATCCGTTATTCTTTCACTGGTCGAAGTGAATTTGTGCTTCATGTAAAGGCATGGGGACAGGCTTTAAATAACTCATAGAGGCTAAGTCCTTAATCGGGGAGGCACAGCTTATTGCATCTGTGGATGCAATTTCCAGGAATGGAAATCTAAACTCTTAAGAAAAGAAACAAGGTGGTCAATGCACAGACACACACACACACACACACACACACACACACACACACATGCACACACACACCCACACACACACACACACACACACACACACACACACACACACACACACACACACACACACACACACACACACAAACAAAAATATCAGAAATTACATCCTGTTCCCTTTTGTTTCATGTGCTTATTAAGACAATTATTCCTAATTTACAATTTACAATTTATAATTTTGTATGCATTTTTTCCCCAGGCTTAATTCGTCTGCAAGAGTTGATCAAAGCGCCGTCCAGATACAACATTAAAATCAAAATCCGCCAGCTGCCGACAGGGAACAAGGACGCCCGGCCACTGCTGAAGGAGATGAAGAAGGGGAAGGAGTTCTATGTGATTTTTGACTGCTCTTACCAGACTGCTGCAGACATTCTCAAACAGGTGAACAAACACGATACACTTTTGTTTTCCAATAGGGACTGGCTTGTCTGGGAAATATTCATGCTGGCTGAACTCATCTTCAACTCTCATTTTCTCAAAAACAAGGCTGAGGGATACAGTACATGTTCACTGCAGACACTGATAGACATCTGCACTAAAAGGGATACGGGCCAGGGTGCAGCAGTCATAACGTAGAGCTGTTTTATGGAGTTGCCGTGTAACATATGTCTATGCAGGTTTTCAATCATTGTGGAGAAGGATTTGGAGTTTGAATTAGAAAAGAAATCAATTGCATGCCTTTCCCATTGAATCCAACCTGATCTACATTATGAGGAAAAAAATAGATTAAATTAAATCCTTGGGGTTCTTGCATCAGTTCTTATGTGTGTTGTGGATACAATGCAAGAAAATGAATTTGGATCAGTCTGTACTGGGCCTACCTCCAAGGTATATTTCTGCAGCTGGAAGTCCACAGGTTTGAAGTGTCCATCACAGTTTTCATATTTCAGAAATACATAGGATCAAGTACAGTTTCAAACCCTGGCAGGACAGCTCACACACATTATGACCTCCATTGAGGTTTATATGTTTACTTTTTTTAAGAATGTTAGCTGAAAAAAAAATAGGGGTGATGCAAGTGACATTTTAGGGAGTACTTTTCAAATATACACTTGATCAAATTGTATAAATGAATATGGATGAATCCTTTAGCCCTGTCATTCACTGGGTTGGAACTGCATGAGTTCCAGTGTGTGTAGGTGACAACCTCAAGGAACAGTGTATGTCCAAAAGACCTGGTCCAAATCTGTAAACATTTATTATAGGAATTATTTAAAAGCTGCATTTGCACGAGTGACAAAAGTGCAAAGCTGAGAATGAAATGAATGCCAAAGGGTGTATTGGATGAAAAAAATGGTAAGAGAAGTGAATATTAATGCCATATATTTTACTGCATTCATGTGAATAAAACGTTATTGCATGTCATATATTTGAATGTATTCATGTGGACAGAGGGTGATTACACATTTACATTTCCTTTGCATCTCAGCCTATCTATATTGCATGATATGTCCTTTTCCCCTGCCGAATCTTAATGTTTCATCCCACACCCAAGGAGAGCCCATCTTCAGCAAAATGTACATACAAATATAAAAACCAAGGACTGTGAAGAGGGGATTAATAGGAAATGCCAAGTGTATTTGAAAAATCTTTGAATATAAACTTTTCATTTGGTGAGTCGTAAGGGCCCATGGAGCATGGGAAACGGAAATGATCCAATCTTCCGAAAGCAGAACGCTGATATCTCACCGACCACCCAATTGTTATAGCCTCTGTGGGCAGAGGATTAGCAGAGCAGTGCACTGGATACAACTGGAGCAGGTCCTGAGAATGGTGTCCCATTCACAGGCAGTCAGTAAGGCCACGGAACACTAACCGCTGTCTTCCCTATAGATTCTGTCCATGGGGATGATGACTGAATACTACCATTTCTTCTTCACTACTCTAGTAAGTGATGTTCCACTCTAGAACACTACTTTACTTTATGCATTAATCATCTGAGCCTTGTACTTTATGAATATGCTTTGTGGTGTGGGGAAGTCTTTGTCAACATCATGTTAATACTGATATCAATAAATGTGTTTGACTGTCAGCGTTTGATCAATAGAACCTGCACTGTGGTGTCATGCTTCGATGGTTGTGTTTTGCCTCAGTTGGAATTCCACAGCTATTACTCTTAATCTAGCTTTGCACCTCTAAAAAGCATTCATGCCACTGCGATTATTTCTTATGACCTGATCTATAAAGAGGAACGCAGCCAATTTCTGGCTCACTGTGTTCAGTGCTTAAAGAGTGGCATGCACCCAGAGACATTGTTCTGTGCTGTTGCTGCAGGACCTGTTTGCCCTGGACCTGGAGCCTTACAGATACAGCGGTGTGAACATGACCGGGTTCCGCCTCCTCAACATTGATAACCCACAAGTGGCCTCTGTGGTAGAGAAGTGGTCCATGGAGCGCCTGCAGGCCCCGCCCAAACCCGAAAGCGGTCTCCTGGACGACATGATGACAGTCAGTATCCATATGCTCATTCGTTCAGTGGACAGACAAGAACCATGATGTTTTGGTCAAGATGTCAACTTCCAGTTATCATGTTACAGCAGGAACTACAGCTAAGGTGTCAAATGCTATACAGTAGAGTGTCATAATGTGGTTGTATTTGTGTCAAGGGCAGGTACAGTGGTGGCAGGCTATTAGATTGTGTGAAAGGGAAAAGACCTCACGGACAGGCACGCTTGGCTCACCGTGTGTGCGTGTGTCGTTGTCTGCCCCACAGACCGAGGCGGCGCTGATGTACGACGCTGTGTACATGGTGGCTGTGGCGTCGCAGCGTGCCAACCAGATGACGGTCAGCTCCTTGCAGTGCCACCGGCACAAGCCCTGGCGCTTTGGCGCGCGCTTCATGAACATGTTCAAAGAGGTACGTTTCGCTGGTGACGCGCTACCCGACCCTCGCCTCAGTTTGTCAGTTTATCACACTCCCACCCTGCGTGCTGCCTCTGAGTGCATACATTCACACTTCAGACAGTCTACAACATGAGGGTAATCTAGTCCAGGGATCATACTAAAATGGAAATAATGCATAAATATGTACACATCAGAAAAGAATTAATTCCCTCTTTCACACCAAATACAATTTTGGCAAATATATGGGGATACTGAGGTACTTTCAGGACAGTAACACTAAAGTCCCAAATCCACTCAGACTAATTCACTCCAGTGAGGAATTGCATCATAACTCAAGCCCTTCCCGTGTCCAGGTTGAAAGCTGTTGTCTGATGAGGTTATTCATCAAATGAAGAATGGGTTTTAAATGACCCTGTGGAAGAGCATTACACTGTAATATTTCAAGCCTAGCAATGTTCCAAACATTCATAAATATGTTTCCTGTCCTCCATCCCCCAGATGCCTATCAATACCGGTCTGTCCCTGCATCGTTCTCTGCCAACACGGAACGAGCAGCGTTCAGTCCTGTCCAAGTTGTAGAGGATCGAGAGTTCCATTTCATCTTGCTCTCCGATCCAAATAATGCTGCTCTTAGAGACAGAGCTTGTAATGTGATATGCAAGGCCATTGGAGTCTGAGGAAAACACACAGAGAATCAACCGGGAAGCAAGGCTGGAGTGGCCTGTATGTGATTACCTGGGCTTAATTATCGACACTGATGAGTGCCCTGGCCTACACAAGATGTAGTAATTTGAACCTGCTAGGCTTTTATGCTTCCTTTCATTTAAATAGAAGTGTAAAGGATGAACTATATAATGAAAAAGAATGAGAACAAGTTGGAGCAATGAGGTTAAAGTACACAGCGTTAAAGCTTTTAAAGGCTTTAAGTCACAGCTCTTAGTAAGGTGGTAATTATCAATATCAGCTGTATAAAAGATGCTTGTCATTCAGGCTCAAAGAGCAGCTACAGAAGTCTAGTACTGGGTAGCACTGTAGTGTAGTGGTAAAGTGGGCTTGAAACCTGCAGGCTTGATTACTAGGTGCAGCACAGCTTTTGCATCCTTATGTACTTAACCCCAAATGCTTCAGTACATCAGTATCCCACTGTGTGAATGGGAAATAAGCAGGCTGTGTAAGTTGGCTTGGGTAAGGGTGCCTTAAAATCATTTTAACTGTATTAGCACACTTCATGCTTTTGCCATATTGTCAGTGAAATGCCACTTGTGTTCTTGGTAGGGTCCTAGGTAAGAATGTGCCAACTCTGAATTCCAGAAATTTCTAAATGCTTTTTCTTCTCCTGTTAGCCAGTATCCTTTGAGAAATGCGTAATATAGAAAATCATATATATTTGAATTTCAGCATTATATTCTGTAACTAGAAAAATAAATGCCGCTTCTATGTGGTAAAATTTTGAACAATGTAATTGAGTGGCGAACCAAATTTTTCTTCATCTCGGTTTGACAGATTGACATTATCCTCCACAGAGCCAAAGACAGCACTACAATGCAGAGCTGTTGTCATGAATGCTCTTTCTGGTCTTTTTGCATCTTTATTATTGGTAGCTATCCATTGACAGGACAGATGGCTCCAGGCACTCACATAAACTTTTGCTGCATTGTTTGGGCGGAGCCCATTATGTTCTGAATCACCTCTGGCAGTGCAGAGGTTATTGTTGCTCTGTGCTTTAATCATATTTTAAACCCTGGAAGGGACACAGAACCTTGGCTTCATAATGATATAGAGCACCTTCCATCTTTGATGGACACATCAGGGTCCGCGGTGTCTGGTGCCAGCATTCACTGCTTATGGGTGAAAATTAGTGGAAGTGAACACTAGTGGCACGGTTGAATGACTCAGGTGCTCCCCTGGCAGTCTCGACAATGGAGCTTCAGTAAAGGAAGCCAGGCCTGTCACCATGCACAAAGAGGAACCCGCTAACAGGATAATTACTCTGCAGTGGATACAGTCGTTGAATTCCGGAGGTTATAATTATGTGGACTGAATTTTCATTACAGTAGCTCTGGTAAGGAGTTAAACACGAAGAAGGGTTACATAATTTCTGTACATTTTAAAATAGGGTTTTAGCTCCTGGAGGAAATGAGTAAATTAATAGAGTCTACATTTCAGTTGTTGCCAAGTGCACATTCATCTTACACTCTTATTGTGCATAATTCAGATATTGTGCACATCACTCTTCAACGTCACTTTATACACTTCAGAAGTAAAAGAGATAATTAAGGTGAAACAAACCAATAAATGGAGATTTGTTAGTCATCCTGGCAACGGGTTGATCATGGTCTTCTTGACGCGTCAAGCAAACACTTCTCCTCGTAGACGTGTAAGATGATTGATTACTCTGAGCCGTCCTTTTGCAAAGACGATTTCTCAGCGAACGCTAAAGAGCCGCGGCTCATCCTCTCAGCCCTGAGTAATGAACATTTAAGCTGACTGTCTTATTTAACAGAGCAGACTTTATTATCTACAGCATTAACAATCTGAGAACTGCGGACTTTCTCTGAGCGCGTCCCCACCCCCTCGGAGATCTGAACCAGCAATGCAATGCAATCAACAAGCTGGCTGTTGATTTAAATTGCATCTCACTCTCTCAGACTGCATTTCTAAACCATAGAGCTTACAGAGCTTACAGTGGAGAATGGTCTCCCTCAAGCATCTTGATATTGAATTTATCATAATGATTGAATAAAATGTGTCTGGCATTACGCACTTACAGTAAATGAATATCAGAGATTATACTGATGATCAAATCAACTGTTGCCGTACATAAGTTTTTCCAATCACATGTGAGAGACATAAAACTCCTGGTTTTACAAATTTCTTGGTGAATTTGTGGGTTTAAATCTTTTTTGTGACCCCTCCCTCATATCTGGACTCCTGGAGTCTGTTTGTTGGGTTCTGCAATATGAGATGAAAAAATGAATGAATGAATTAGTGACTCCCAGCATCTCCCCCTCCAGGCCCAGTGGAATGGTCTGACAGGACTCATAGTCATAAACAAGACGGATGGTTTGCGAAAAGAGTTTGACTTAGATGTCATCAGCCTCAAGGAGGATGGCATGGAAAAGGTAAGTGCCCAATTTGTCCCTGTCCTCTTCCTCAGCTGTGTGGCCACAGAACATGTTTATTTGGCATATTGCTGTTTATGCACAAGAGCACGTATAATAGATAAAACAATGTGTGAATCTCGAAAACCATTATGCCAACCACAATGCATTGCAGTTTTTGCACCATTTCCCTTTCCAAAGGTAAGGGAACAGGTAGGTAAAATGTGCCAAGTGTGGTTGTATCTGTAGAATGACAGATGACAGAATGACTTCACTTTCCATTCATATTTTCTTTCCTTTCTCACAAAGATGTCTATCGAGGGCTCTAGCCGCCTAAATAAAGTGTGGAAAAAGGTTTGTACTGTAGACCCCTCAGTGGTATTGTGTGATATTGTGTTTTCCCCAGTAGCCAAAACAAATCCCTGCTCTGTGTCTTCCTTGCCTACTCTACTCAAGTGGAAATGGAACACTCAATAATATACAAAAGCTTTAAAAAATAGCTTCATGTTTTTGTTGCAACATTGATAACTCAACAACTGTATTCCTCTAAGAGGAGCCTCATTTTTCATAAAGGGCTGTGCTGAATCTGTGACGGATGTTCAGAAACCAGCACAAATATCATTCTAATTCAATAAATTGCTGCTTCCCAATTGTCAAGAAAACCTGCTGCGTGGCAAATGTGTTTACGGCCTTGTGAATGAATGTGTGATCAAAGGGTATTAGAGAGTCTTTCCTCCATGCACAGTAACAGATGCCACTAGAAGGAACAGAGTAGCATGACAAACGGTGCTCTTCTTTATTTTTGAAGCACTCTCTCTGTCATTTTACAGGAGTAATTACTAGAATTAAGCTCGAATGTTTCCCTACACTGATTACATCCTTCACTCAGAAGCCCCTTTATTGAAAGTTGACTATTAGGAGCATTGTGAGACAAAATAATCACCAGCTGCATTTTTTACCTCACTTCCACTTATTGCCACAGAATACAATAGTTAATTTACATTTACATTTAGTCATGTACCAAACGCTCTTATCCAGAGCAACTTACAAAAGTGCATACGAGGTTAGGCCAAGAGCAGAGGCTATACCAAATCATTGGTGTCACAACTGATAGGAGTCCATACATAACATACAAAGTTAATACATAGAAATACTTATCAGGGGATTCAGTAGTAATATACCAGTGTACCATGCTGACAGATTCATGATTTATGATCAGATCTATGATTACTAATATTATTGTAGACAGTCCTGGGGGATGTTATTATACTGCAGCCCCAAATATCCAGCAAACTACATTTTAAAACCGTTCCTCTCTTAGAAGTTGACACTAAATGGTGTTACATTTACAATGCCAGCTGGGATTTGTCCTCAGTAAGCCTCAGTGTCCTCATGCAGCCATTTTACCATTTAATTAGGGACAGCGCAGGTAAAATGCAGTAACTTCTCTTCATAGGTATGGTCTTTAGTGCAAGAGATGAGAGTGTATTAATTACATTGCATATTAAGCAAACAAAAGTTTTAGGTAAATGCAGTTAGGTAAATGTATTGAGTATTAAAATACATGATGTCAAAAATATAGTGTGTTCGTGTATGTGTATAATGCCAGGAACTTGTATTATTATTGGACAAATCTAATATTATCAGCAAATTGTCCATCCTCTGATGTCCACAGTAACAAGACATAAAGTCAAATTAAGCCTTTTGGAAACATTTTGTCCATATCAAATATAAGTGTTCACTTTTTGTTGTGTTTTCTGTTTTAAAGTGAGTGTCCACTAGTTACCAGCTAACCCTTTGGTCCTTGAATCTAACATTGATGATCTACTTATATGTCTATTTTAAGTGCCCTCTGTTCTGTGCTAACCAGTCATTGGCATTCAGAGCCATACTGAGAACTATGGAATTACAGATTATCTTCAAATGAGGAATCAGTCTCAATCAAAGGCAGATCTCTTGAGTCGAGTGTAAATTAAAAGAAAAATATTCATCCTTTGTCCCTCATCGGTTAGTGTTTAATATGATTAATAATTTCAATTTTACACCCTTTATGTTTTTAACCGTTTTGTAGTCATATTTTCTGTCTACTATATACAGTATTAAAGGGCCAAACATGTTTTTCTTAGAGTCTTATAAATTGCATTGGTTGAATTGTAAATGTTTTCATTTTCAAGGCATTTGTTGGTGTAACTGTTTCTCCTATTAAAATAGAGATGTGACAGAAAATGCAAGCTTGAGGGCTTGGGTAGTAGTGGAGAAGTTAGTTATTTTTGGGAAAAAATTGTTCAGGAAGGTGCCTGCCTTTTTGTAGGCGGCAAGGGTTAAGCCCCCTTAGACAATCTTACATTTGTTTAATTTACTCTCCGTAACTTAGGCACTGTTCTCCTAGTTCTGCTCATCCATTAGGCAACCTGGGAGATCAATACCCCCTCAGGGAGATTCTCTCATTGGCTGTGTGGTTGCATCTTCCCCTTTTCCCTGATTGTTCTGTGATAAAACAGCAGAGCTTGTGGTCATGCCTCTATTTAATATTCCATTCATAGTGTGAGTGCACAGTGCATTGGGCTGCAGGCTCTCCTTCTTCTGTGCTCTCAGTTCAGCTGAGTTAGCCAGCTGTCACTGAAGTATCCCTGAAGCTCGACATTTGGTGAATGTGAGGATTAACGTCCTCCGTTCTTCCTTGCACTCTACGGTTCCCCTCCTCCTGCTCCTTGTAGCATTATGAATTTATTACCGCTTCTGTACCTGGAGCCCTGCTGCTGGTAGCACTTATATTGTGCTCAGAGTTAGGCTTAGACATAGAGGTTGCAGGTTAGCTTGACTTTTAGGTTTTTGGTGTACTGTACAATAGGTGGCCTAATATTTGGATGTATGTGGGAGTTATTCTTTTGTTACATATGTTGTTTGACTGTCATTATGGTGCCCCATCTGCATTTTAAAAATACATCATTGTATTTCATGTTGTAAGACATGTTTCTTTTGACTGTGTTGTAGATTGGAGTCTGGAACTCCAACAGTGGCCTTAACTTGACTGACAGCAACAAGGAGAAGACCACAAATGTCACTGACTCCATGGCAAACAGAACTCTCATTGTCACTACAATTCTGGTATGTGAGTAAATATACAGGAATAGGTCCGAACATGCAGTATTCAGGAAAGTTTTTACTGTGACATTAATAATTTGAAGAAAACAATGTTTTCCTGTAATTGATGTTGAGTACATATGATGGGAGAGGGAATAGTATTATTTGCCTTATCAGTTCCATTTTCAAAGCTACACATTATTTTGAATACTGAGTTCTGTGACTGTGGAACTTCTTTTTGTTTTTCAGGAAAACCCATATGTAATGTATAAGAAATCAGACAAGCCTCTGTATGGCAATGACCGGTTTGAAGGGTACTGTCTGGACTTGCTGAAAGAGCTGTCGAACATTCTTGGCTTTGCATATGAAGTGAAACTGGTGTCGGATGGGAAGTATGGGGCGCAAAATGACAAGGGAGAGTGGAATGGCATGGTCCGGGAACTCATAGACCATGTGAGCTGTGACATTTTTCTTCAAGTCTAACATGTATACTCTGAAAGCGCCATATTTTAGTTTTACCTCAGCTGATATTCAGTGGGATGTTCCATGTATCCTTGCCCAACTAATAGAAACCTTCCTTCAAATCATATGAACCTGAGGGAACCTCTCTTTTGACTGTGCAACCAATCAAAATGTAAACAGTGAAATTAAGCAATATAAAATGAAAGCAGAGGTAAAAGTGCATATTTGTAGGGAGGGAAATTGAGCTAGGCACAGTAAGTGCTCTGACAGATAAGAGCCTTAACAAAAGGTTTAGGGAGGAGAATCAGCACAATTAACCTGTTATTACCCTTGATCATTTACTCAGTCCTTTTGATAGCACACCTGCCATGTCCTTCTCCATTGCTGTGACAGGTAGCTGACTTGGCAGTGGCCCCGCTAACAATCACCTACGTCAGGGAGAAGGTGATTGATTTCTCCAAACCATTCATGACCCTGGGAATCAGCATTCTGTACCATAAGCCCAATGGTACCAACCCGGGGGTGTTCTCCTTCCTCAACCCCCTGTCGCCCGATATCTGGATGTATGTCCTGCTCGCCTGCCTGGGTGTCAGCTGTGTGCTGTTTGTCATCGCCAGGTAAGGCTGCTTTGAAATGTGAAATTGTGAATTTGATTGCTATGCTGTTTTGTATCTCACTGCTCGACCCAGTTCTGCAACGTGGCTAATCTACACCAGAGCACGCTACATCTACGCTTATTTATAGCGTGACCAACAGGATAATGGCACGCTACTATTTTACAGCCAGGGGTGTCGACAGTGACAATAGGTATTTCACATGTGCTTTTCGTAATGACATGATAAAGGGGCTGTGCTGAATCATTCACAGTGCACAGATCTCAATGCAGAGGTGTGGAGGCGTCTTTCATAGTGTTGTTTCTCTACACCAACCTGTTGTGACACAAGGGTGAATAGGTAGAAAGCAATAGTGTTACATTTTGGACAGTCTTTTCTGAGTGCAATAAGTGCTTGGCTCAAACTGTTTGATTTCTAAGTGGTTACAAGGGGGTGAGGAATCAGTCTGCATGAATGGCTCTATTTAAAGGATTGTCTTAGAGAAAATCCTTGAGATGATCATTGTGACTTGAAAGAAATATGGAGATTCATATGTAGATGAGCTATTCTGATTTCTTCAGGGTGTCATTTGCAGTGGGCAAATTTGCTGAACTCTTTTCTCTGTATCTGGGCTGAACAGGTGTGCAGACATTTTCGTGTCTAACCCAGCCAATTTGTCATTGTCTTCCTGTGTTTGCTGAGATATTTCGAAAGTCCAGCGTGAGCCATCTATGAATCAATATTGAAATGCAGTGTTTAAAAGTCTGGAGACATTCCGAACAGCTGTCGGTACCTGGCACACCGAACAGTCTTAACCGAAGGGGAGAGGACACTGTGGGAGAAAGAGGTTTACTGTGGTAATTAAAATGTAAACTCTGTCCAGTTGGATCCCTGTAATGGATGGCTCTAATCGTCACCGGCGGCATGTTGTTTATATTTTCATGCTGTTTGGATAGCCTGGGCTTGGACGGGTATTGCAGAATCAAAGTAGTTATTCTCCAGGGGACACCAAAATCCTGCCTCAATGCAAACACAAGCAGGTGACAAGCCAAAACGAGGCAGTCTTCCCATCCAGTCTGTTGCACAGAAATGAGCAATGTCCACTTGCAGTTACCCCTCCATTTTTATCACACACTGCAAAAGTGCACATTACCAGCAATTCAGTCATTTACTGTGAAGTAATTTGTTTCCTCAAAGTAACATAAAAGCCTCCAGTACAAGGTTATGGCATGCACCAAGGGCAGTTTAAAATGCAATAGCTTGAAGGTAAAGCATCATCTTTACCTTTTTTAATTTCAGGTTTGCTTCTGAAAAAATGTTGCTTTTGAACACTGTTTTAGGAGATTTATGGCTTCCTCTGTTGCAGGTTCACACCCTATGAGTGGTACAACCCTCATCCTTGCAACCCAGATTCAGACGTGGTGGAAAACAATTTCACTTTGCTAAACAGCTTCTGGTTTGGAGTTGGAGCCCTCATGCAGCAAGGTACAGACTGTTCTGTGGGCCACATTATGAGAGAGGAAAATGAGAAAACAAAGAATTAAAAACAGTGCCAGGGTAAATACACATTTCACATAGACCACTTGTGATCTGATAAAAATGATTAAGAAAAAAAGATTAAGGTTTGAGGTTACCTATCCTCAAGGTGTGTGCTTTTTTGTCAGTCTACATATTCTGCCACTTTTCCTATTTGTACATGATTCCTTCTTGTTTCTGACTGCCCTCTCTGCCCCTGACTAGCAACTCTGTACATGTTCAGTTTTGTCTCAGTCTCTGTTGTTTGACTCTTCTCAGTCTCTCTGTCTTCAGTTCCTGATTTCTTCTGCCGGTCTGTGTCCCTGTGTGATCTATCCTGTCCTAGAGTGCCTTTGAGTGTGATTATAACTTATTTATGACCTAGCCTGGCATATGTAGCTAGCTGTAAGTAATGTGCTGGAAGCAGTGCAGTTGTGGGCCAATACTGATACATGAAAAGAGGGGAAGAGGGAGGTAATTAAGGTAATGTAATGTCACATAGCAGTGATAATATCTGTGATTGTACTGTAGCAGAAGGATTCATATGTGTTACAACCGTGCTGGTTCTGGATGATTACAAAACTATTTTAGTTTCATAAAGACACTTAAAATACCTGCTTGTTACTGGTTACTCACAATTCATTTATGTTGTTCATTGTTAGATTTAGGCCTACCAACTACTGTAGCTTCAAGGCTTAAATCAGAAAGTTCTAGATAACTGGAATGACAAACTGACCAAACATGTGTATGTTCTAAATGTGTAGTTATTTATTTGGACATGGAAGAAACACAACAAACATTTCGGCATAAAACGCAGGGGTGAGTTGATAATTGACCTGTTGCGTCATACTCCAAAGTGTTTACATGTACACAGTACATTACATAGTTGAAGACAATATCAGCTTTATATCACAGAGATAATACTTTTGCACTGAGATAACAAAAGAAATAGCTATATTCAAATTATGAGACAATCAGGTCTGTGAGCAAAGTCTGTAATCAAAAAGTGTGAAATACAGTGTGATGTGTCAGGCTTAATTTGTGAGACTCAAGGTGTCTGCCTTCATTGTCCACTATAAAATCTGATCAATGATATTCCAACATCAGGCCTTAGTAAACCACACCAAGTTCTACTGAGAAACAGACAAAGCACCAGGGTGAGAGAATAAAACAGAATAAGAAGCATGCTGGCAGTTGCCAGTTTCGCACTTAGACACTTGAAAATGTACCAGTTCTATTCCCAAATATTGCTCATTTTATACATTAGTTTTTTTCATTCTGAAAATGATCCTTATGGAATGTAGACTTAATCAGTCACAACACTTTCAATGTGTTTCTCTCAGTATTTATTTTTCCACTTCGTATCCTTAAGTGTGATGTGAAGTATAGTTGTCAAGAGTGGTATACATGGCATATTTCTTTGTGTGAAATATCCACTGCCAGATTGCTGAGTTATGTGTGAGGGCTTCCATTTCATGGTTCATTGCAGTTTTACCCTTGAACACATACATACCAAGGATAGATATGTAAAGTACCAGAATGTGTCTTATGAATTCCCTACTTTGATGCTCATATTGATTTGATGCTCATATCTAAAATATGATTATTTTTTGTTTGTAAGCAGTACATTTTCAGGAAATTTGAAGATATGCAGCAGCTACATTTAAACAGTGGATCCATATTAGGTCTTTTATCCTGTCGTTTTAGAATGTGTGCTGTAAGATTAAATCCTAATCTCAGTTCAATGGTGTATACCCACTATGCTGGCATTCCCTGATTTGTGACTACTATGTGTAATGAATCGAGAGCCCACTTTACGTCAAAAGAACAAATGGTGTATGTTTAGCTGCACTGCATTGATATACAGCCCCCACATTACTCAACTGTTCTCATCGAAAAAGGTCTCATTCCTCTGTAGCTACTCCATGTATTTGTACTCTATGCATCATGTCTTTAATGCTAGGTCAGATAATGTGAGTGTTTAAGGTTTCCTTTGCTGAAGTAGCCGCTTTGACAAAAGATGAAATAAATAGAGCTATTTGCAAATTAAAATATTTCAAGGTATTGTGATTCATTCTACCAGCAGGACTTCAGTCTAAGGAGAGTTAGCTGTGTTTACCTGCTGAGATGCTGATGGATTTGATTCAGATTCAACATCGTACAACAGCCACAGTTCAATTAACCTTGTCTAAGGATGTGAGATAACATTTCCAGGGAAGTTTTTCAGCTACTTCTCTCTCGGTTGGCAAATATATTCAAGTACAAGTCTTCCCTCTTAAAATAACTTATTGTGTTGTACTGTATTATGCCACAGTGCCTCCACACACTTTCATATCTGAGTTTAAACCGTGCCAAAAAACCAATATAAAATAATAAATCACTCATTCCTTTGCAGCCAAAGTCTTTCCCTCTACAGAAGTGGGGTTAAGAAATACAAACATATATGCATTTTGATGAAATAACTTTGAGAGCGGGCCTAGACACATATCTCTGATAGTGGCCACTCTGTCATCGGTTGGGGAATATTCATTATCCCTTAGCAACGAAATACCCAACCCATTAGAGGAGATAAATGCTGCGGCTCATGTTCCTCTGACAGTTCATTTTCAAATGATCTATTACGCTAAAACGAATGCAAGTCCCAGCCTTAAACTGTAAAAGTTCCAGCTCCCAGTGCTCAGGGAGGTAATAAACACACCGGCCGGACTTATCATGAAACAGAGATAAAAATCTCATTTAAGTGAGAGCAAAGTTGTATATATAGATAGAAAGCAATTTAGCTGCGGGAGTTCGCAAAACCTTAGGTGAATACAAATTTAGAGGGATTCATGTGGAGGCATGATCTGAGAATGATATTCATTCATACAAATCACCTCCATACATGTTGTAAACATAAAAATCGTGGAGAGATTTCCTTGTACCTACTGGGGGAAAAAACATGCTATAGTCTGAAAATGAACTGACTCCAGTAATCTCCTGTTGCATTGTCTACTGCATGGTTCTCATGTCTGTGTCTAATGATGTGCTATTGCCGTTGTTTTAACAGGATCTGAGCTGATGCCTAAAGCACTCTCCACCAGAATTGTTGGAGGGATCTGGTGGTTCTTTACATTGATAATAATATCGTCCTACACTGCCAACTTGGCTGCCTTTTTGACGGTCGAAAGAATGGATTCGCCGATTGACTCTGCAGATGATTTGGCAAAGCAGACTAAAATTGAGTACGGGGCAGTGAGAGATGGATCCACCATGACATTTTTCAAAGTAAGGATTCACACCTACTTCCCTGGACTCCTCTGTCATGATTCCTGCGCATTTTTAGAGATCCTTTCTGCTCATTCAAAATATTTGCGTGTATGGCGATTTCATCCATGCATACAGCACTTAACAGGGCTGAAAACAGAGATATAGATAAACATATATACTGAGCATTTAGACAGGGAATGTGAGAAAAAGAGGGATACCAAACAACTTCAGCAGCTTTAATTGTAAATGTCCCCAGGCCTTTACTTTCGTCCCCCCCCACATGTCACTTGTTTGTCCTTTCCCTAAGTGAAGCTACTGGTTGTGTGATGTACTGTCTCGCAGAAGGCCTCTATGGTTATCATGGTGGCACTTCAGCCGTGTCTCCTCTGCAAGGCTGTCTTCCCTGCTCCCTCGACGCAGAACAAAAGATCATTTTGTTCCGCAAAGTGGAGGGTGGTGTTGAGAACTCAGCCTGCTTAATGTGTCACCCCCACGGCCCATCAAAGTCTAAACCTGTGGGGGCTTTATCCACAAAGATTGTTGAGCGTGATTACTTCCCCTATATCTCAGTGAACAAGGCCTCTGGATGTACAGAATAAATTGAATCAGCGGAGAGATTTGCACACAGCTGTCACGTTGCTGCTGATTGAAGAAAGCAGACAGGGTTTTTCTTTTTGCCACGGTCAAGCACATGAGGATGATACATTTAGAATTCAGATGTATTTTTTCTTAAAAATACCATAAAAGAAGTCAGTCTTCATTTTTTTTTACCCTTTGAAATTTTGACATCTGCCTCATGAGCAAAATAGATTACACTTTGTAGACTGGATGCTTGAAAAGAGATGCAGTTTTATTTCAAGCATACAGTACACTTGCTGTCACAATATTGTTTTTCTCTTTTATTTTCAGAAATCTAAAATATCCACATATGAAAAAATGTGGGCTTTCATGAGCAGCAGGAAAAACACCGCTCTGGTAAAAAACAACCGTGAGGGGATTCAGAGAGTCCTCACCACAGACTATGCACTTCTTATGGAGTCTACCAGTATTGAGTACATCAGCCAGAGGAACTGCAACCTCACACAGATAGGAGGCCTGATTGACTCCAAGGGCTATGGCGTAGGGACCCCTATAGGTAAGGAGCGCATCAAAGCACATCAAAACAACAAATGTCACGGCTGCTCGGCTTTAGCCAGCGTCATCACTGATGAAAACCTAGAAGCCGAAAAAGTTGTTGTTTCCTTTGAGAAAACTATGAGAAAATTGAAAAGAACTCTGGAATAAACTCATTTCCTTTTGTGTGAAAACCTCTTTGTTTTGTTCTTTGTCAGAAACATTTGGGTTGTACCCAATAACTGAATAAACTCAAGACTTTTGTTGGTCTGCTTATCTGAAGGATCTGCAGGGTCGTTTTTGGCTTTCACATATCTCTCCAAACCAGCACACTGTAGACATTGTCGAAACCCTGAGTTTGAGATCCAAGTTATTTTTTACTGGACAGTCCCCGGGGTAGATGCTTTTACTGGTATACATTCACACTGTCCCAACTAAAAGTGGAACCTTTGACTATGTCATTACAAGTTCAGAGCTCAAACCAATACCCCTACAGTGATAAACATATACTGTAGCAGAAAGGTAAAGTTTTGCTGCTCTATGATAACTGGGTGTGCTTGTCAACTTTTATCTGTTTTTGACATTAGTTTCTCTTAATACTGCCACAAATTGGTTGAACCTGTGAAATGTAACTGATATGACCAGGCATGACCTTTGAACAGAGATGACAAAATTCTGTGGTGCAACTTTGTGTGGCACCTTCAATGGAAAGAACCAAGTTAACTAAACTTTCCTCAGCTGTCAACCTAAAACAGTCCCTTAGACTCTGGGTCATTTGCACAAGCCTGGATGAGACAGTGAAACCCTGGATAAAGTCTAATTTACTGCCACAATGGAATTTAATACCTGGCTTCGTTGTCCATATTTATTATAGTGTGAAGTAGATTCTTCAGCCTTTTGACTGAAAAAAATCATATCTATACCTGTATTTATTCATTGGTACTCCACAAGTTCAATTTAACATGCAAATGTATTTCCATTGGGGTGAAACTTTGCCTCTGCTAATAGTTTTTCTTTATCTTCTCCAGGATCGCCCTACAGAGATAAAGTGACCATAGCAATTCTCCAGCTACAGGAAGAGGGGAAGCTTCACATGATGAAGGAAAAATGGTGGAGAGGAAACGGTTGTCCTGAAGAAGACAGTAAAGAGGCCAGCGCTTTGGGCGTGGAGAACATTGGAGGAATTTTCATTGTGTTAGCAGCCGGACTTGTCCTCTCCGTCTTTGTAGCCATCGGAGAGTTTATATATAAAACCAGGAAAAACGCAGACGTTGAGCAGGTGAGTGTGGGACAGTGCGAATGGCACAAGTACTGACGCTGAATCTTGTGACGGCATTATGAATCCTCAAATCATGTGAATAAAGCCGACTTTGTAGAGCACATATACAAATACATATATTTGCATTTATAGCATTTATATTTTAGATAAAACTGTTACATGGGGGCAGCAAACATGTTTAAACTCTTATTTGAATGTGAGGAACTGCATGGCTATGATCAGACAAGTAATCGGTCTGTAGGAACTTAGTATAATCATATAGTTCAGTAGTTATAACAGCTAATTTTAAATTTATTCTTAGTACTGTAGGACTGCAATCCCTTTTAATCATAGTTTTAATGACTAATTCTGAACATGTGGTTCTTAGTATAACTTTAATTCATTCTGATCAAATTAGTGATAAAAGATTGTTGCTTTGTTTTCAGACGATCGTTCTTGACTGTTTTAGCCTTGCTGTTGTTCACATTTCAGATGTTATCTACAAATGTTTTGTATACAAATGTATATAGTGTACATTTGCCCATGTTGTCAAATCACCATTGGTATGCAATGAAAACAACTGACATGGGATGTGCAGGAACCCTTCAAATCATCAATAAAATTAATAATTTTCTTTCAAGAATTGATGAAAATACTGGAATAAATAAATTAATTTTGACTTCAAAGGAGACACAGGTATTGAAATAACGGTAGTTTTTACAAATAATTCCCCCACACATCCATAAAAATGTATGTGAAAATCTAAAGACTTTAGATTTAGAAAGATTAAAGAAATACATTATATTATGATTTCACCTGATTCACTATGTTTGAAGTTTCAGTCACCCAAGATGTGAATTTGGTATACTGCAATGTCATATTTAGCACACTTCTTTTGTTTTGGTGAAAGGTAAAAGCTGAACTTCATGCAATACACCATGACTTTGATCATCAAGTCTCTTTGCTTGTGTATGTGTTTTTTCAGCTTTTGTCAGAGTTTCAATGCTGATGTTTATGAAAATGCATGTTTCTTTCCATGTGTATTATTTTGTTGGAATGGTTTTTGAATGGCTCTTAAGTTATGTGACAAGTTATGTGCATGTTTTTATTTTTTTATTTACCTTTTTTAAAATCTTGTTTGTCTCCTTTTGTTATGATGGCATTTTTTCTGCTTATTTTTCTGTTTGTTCTGCATGCAAGGCCTTTTGAAATCCAAGCAAATGCATCCTTTCAATTCCACCTTGGGAACCACATTATCAATGGATTTAGTGTGTGGGAAACGTCTCCGGTAAAACTGATGCAATGCCTGCAATAATTAGCTTTGCGCTGTTGTTGTGGTTGTTATGGTGTAAGGTTTATCTGTAACCTACCAAGGGGTCACGTCTCTGAAATACCAACCCAAACCTACCCCACCCTTTGGTTCCACAGAATCTACAATGTAGATGCTCAGACCAGAGAATCAATCAACAACAACACATAATCATCAAGAAACCACCTTGAAGGAGAGGAAAACTAATTTCACACCCGCTCTGTTTGCCGTGAGGGCATAATGATAAAACTCAAATTACAACACATTTCAGCAATGTATTTTCCTCAGTACCTGCGTATTCAGTCTTTGGTCCTTGTCTATGTTAGCATGTCTAAGTTAGTAATAATGTCATTGTTACTGCTGTGCACTGAAATGCAGTAAGCTCAGCATTCTCATGCTGGTGTCTTGCTAGAAGAAACATGCCTCTGAATAACAGAAATGTGCCAGAATGACCTGGGAGTGTGATGGGGTGGAAAAAAACAAAATACAAAGGGAATCGGCATCTGGTTATCCTGCTTTATGTAGTCTTCTTCAAAGCAGACATGGAAGACTGCGGTTCTGGCATTAAAAAATACAAAGAAAGGTGTTGTGTAGGTGAGAGACAACCTGTAATGTTGATCACGAGCATACAGATTGATACTAAAGCTATTTTTGTTTTACTGTAGTCTCAGAGCAGTTCAGAATTTCCATAAGGGTGATTTAGCTCTCTTTAATTACTGTGGAACAGTATAGAAAAACTGACTCAATCATGCATTAAAAGCCCCCTTTTATATTCATTTGTATTTTGTGCCATGCTTCAATGAAAAGGCAAATTTATCTGCATCACCCTTCCCCCGTTTGGTGACGGGAAGTCTGAAACTTCTATGGGAGTAGCTGTTATAAATAATGTTATCATTGTGAATTGGATTAGCAAAATCATTCAGACGGCCAAGGTTTAAGCTCCCAGAAGACAGAGAGACTGTCACATGCAGTGAAAATCCCTTTAGGTATGCAAGGGAACAGAACTGCAATGATAAATTCCCCCCCAACAACATCCCCCTCCACATACACCACCACCCCCCCCAAAAAACCTGACATTTAAAATAAATTTGTGCCCTTTTTCTCTTCTTCAGCATGTTTGGCAATGGCTGTTCAATTTATGCCAGAACTTCAGGACAAAGATTATAAAAGCAAATATCCTGGAATGTGTAAGAGGTGTGGAGTAATGGAATTTATTAGATGCAAATCGGTATCAGATATTAAATGGATATATTCCATTTGTAATCTCCATAGACACTGAAATCAGTTTAGTATTGCTTGTGGTAAAAAATAAAATTACTTGAAATAAGGTGAAAATTAATCTCTTGTAACCTCTGAGAAATTTGTAAGAATATAAGGAAAATTTATTCAGAATTGTCCATAGTGTTACATTGTTGAAAGATTATGTGGTTGTGAAGTAGACAGCATCTCATTTAACATGAGATAAAGCATATTCCACTTTACAGCAAACACTAATCACAAAGTTTTTTGTATTAATTTACATTTACAACGGTTCACAGCTTCATGATGTAATAATTTTTATCAGGCATATTTTACTATCCAATGATTTTCTGTATATTTATAAATATATTGTACCATAAAAACGGTATCAAATTAAGAAAAAAACATACTCTACACCCCCAAAAAAGAAACAACTGAGGACTGAATCCCTTCAATCTGAATGAAATTCATTTTTACAAGTAAGTTTTACAAAACAGCTTTAATATTTGTCCTTGATCTATGTTCCTTCAAAATGACAAAAAAAAACAAAAACAAAACAAAAAGTCAGCTAACTGAAGCATTTTTTCATTGCTTGGAGCGGTGAGTTTATGATCTCATCTATCAATCACCTATGACATCTTTACAGGGTCTGGTTCCACTCCTTTTTCAGTGGTGAGTCATTAGTCATCAAGCGATACAACATTTGAGTAAGTACAGTATAGTTGTGTTTGAGGCCTGCAGATAGGAGCTCAAGGTGACCTTGGTGGAACATACAGATAAAGTGAGGAGAGGTGTATTGTCAGGGCAGAGACTTCTGGGGAAAAAAAATTCTGACTTTCCTCTCAAATGTGTAAGATGTCAATATATTCAATACGTAGATCATCAGACAAATACACAAACAGAACCTGGTGCACTCAGAGCACAAAGACACATATGGTCTCATGAAGTCCCTGGAATTGTTTTCTCTCTCCCCACAAATACAGTGGGCAAAGATGTCTTTGTAGCAAAGTGCCTTCCACATGTGCTCATCAAATGTTAGAAGTCTATAGATGTAGCATTCAGAGAGGAAAAGATGAATAAATGCAACAGCAGTTCCCTTTCATGACTCCTACACATTTTCTCTTTCTAAGGGCTTTTTTAGACAAAGCTCATCAAAATTTACTGGAAAGGCAAAACAACAAAAAACCTTATGTTCACACATTAAAATTAAACATTTTATAGATGTTAGCATTTACTTACTACCTAAGAGTGTGCATGTACATCCTACTTTTCTCTTCCAAATCATCATTACCTTAATCTTTTGTATGATTATTGATATGTTATGCCCATTTTAAGAGGTAAATTAAATGTTATGGTGAAACTGTTCCAGTAGCTGATGCTCATTAAAGCCATTCTGTTCTTTTTGACAGTGTATTTCTTTTAGTGCTGTAATGGAGGAACTGAGCTTCTCACTTTCATGTCACAGAACAATAAGGAAAAAGCCAAGAGTCAAGGGGAGACCAGGACTTTCAAGCAATCTACTGTACCATCCCAAGCGTATACTAAGGAAAGAAACCATGGCATGAGCAATGAACATCCCATTGCACAATGTCTGCATACAGGAGGGAACTGGGTTTCGGACTTGATTTTTGTCCTCCGGATATTCTTGTACAAGTTTATATTTTATGAAAAAACAAATCTTAATTGTTTTCTTTTATAATACAGCCTGTGAGCATACAGGTTTTGGGATGTTGCATTTTTGAACAGTGTTTTAACTTTCTGATGGCGTCAACTACAGTGGGTGTTCGTTTTTCTGATGGATGGAAATAAAAAAAATAATAAAATAAGAGGAATTCAGTTTCCCTGTCCATTGACTGCATTTTTTGTATATTTTTACCAGTGCTGTTCCCGCTGCTTTCAATAAAATGTTTACATGTGTAACATTTCTCTTTCATTGAGCAAATGTTCACTTTTACCGCTTCAAGGATTCTGAGTGAGAATCATGGATGACCTGAGAGCCAATCACACACAACCCCACAGCACAGCATGGTAATTATTTAACAGACTAATCTGTTGTCCATCAAGGAAAGTAGTTTATTATGCGCATGTGAATCAGGAAAAAGTCACACTGAATTAAAATGAAACAGTAGAGGATGCATTGTGAATAATATGCTCGCATTAAAACCAAACTGCAACACAAACATAAATGTCTTGGCAGAGGATTCAGGGAGAACTTCTGCCATTATTTATTGTTATGATTATTATTATTTATTCTTATCTTTTTTGAACATTTGACACAATTAGTCTCTCATGTCTTGTAGTAACAGACCTTACAAATACATCCCAGAGTCAGTACACCATTTTTGTATGTGCCTGTGGGCTTCAAACAGTTCAATTTAATTTTCAATTAATTTCGTTCATTTAAATTTAAACAAAATAAACAAGCTAGCTCATAGGTTTAGAATGTGTAACCGGAATACATTTAGATGGAAGTTAGTGTACAGTAGTCAGGTTCTCAGCAAGGATGCTAAGTCCTGTGGGCAGGCAGGTTCACCATGTCCTTCAGGAAAGATTTCTGTATCTGGAATAATTTTAAAGTTTTAAAGTGCCAAAGGATTCTCAAGGGCCTGTGAATGGAGCTTGCAGAGTCAGTCTAATTTTCAAAAGCAGTTGGCTGGATAAAAAGCTGTGGGGATGCTGAATGGCCTCTCATTATTCTGGACTTATATTTCTTCACTTTGTATGCCTCACTTTGAGTTCAGTGCCATGTGGTAAACTTTCAGTGTGGATATGACTGTCTTGATAAGAAATAGGCCACAAAAATATGGCTGCTTTCATGCACATGTGGCTCACTCACTCCTCCTCTCACTTCTGTCAGTTTGTAATCATCAACTTAACTTTAATTATACAGCTTAGCTATCAGTAGAGAGTTCAACAATGAAAATGTCACCCACACACAAAACGGATCAAATAGACAACGTAGACAAAAAGTCAGGCGCTGCAAATTTTCTCAGCAGCACACGTGAGAAATCTATCCATCCAATTTTGTGTTGTCACGAGGGAGCTCTGTGCATTTATTCCAAAATAAACCTGCTTTTCTGTGCTTAAGATGCATCTGGCTTCCTTTGGAATAATCTGCTCTGCACCGGTGAAGAATTAACACTTCCCCACACATAGGTCTGGAGCTTATCTAAATTTGCAGGACTTTGTGATATATTTTGTGGGGGTGTTCAGAATGATTCATCTGGAGTGGGATAACACTTAGAAAAAAAACAAAACACACATCTGACCATTGGGGAAAGGAAGCATTTCAGATTAGTGTTTAGGCTTTGTCAACAAAATCCTGTATGTCCATTAAGAGGATCAATTTCACATAATGAAATTGATCTTCAGACCTGCCCAGAAAAGCACTTAATATGCAGTACAATGTGAAATTTGGACAACGGTGGAAAATGCAAGCAGTAATCTCATCACAGCAATTTGATAACAGATGTATAGCCTCACACCCAGGTAACACAGATGGGAGAGACAGAGAGGGTCACTTGAGCCCAATGTTCCAGCTCTCTCACTGCTGTCACTGTCCTCTTAATTTTCATGGGAATCATCTATGGACCGGCATTATTTCCTTCTAAAACACATTGTTCAGCACATTGCTGACTTTGCATCAAGAAAAAACATCAAGAATCAACATCAAGAAAAATATAGAGTGAGGTAGAAGAAACCTAACTGTGAAGCCCATGGTCCATTATAAGATACAAAACTACAAAACATGCTGCTTTTTTTCAAGATGAACTGACCTTGGCAAAATCTGAAGTCCTTTCATGTGAGAACCTTCAGTTGAGGGGAAAGGGTGCCCAACTTCAAAGCCATTGTCATACAGCAGAAGCCTGTGAAACTGAAATGAAGATGATTAAACATCCATGTCCATTCAGCTATACAATACTATCACCTTCATCCTCATCTGCTTTTTATACCAAAAAATAACTCAACATACAGACCATGCAAAATGAAGCCATAATAAGGTATCTTTTGTTTAAGTATAGACAGACAATTACACTGAAGGGCAAACTTTATAAAATGTTGATGCATAAAATTCTCTAATACAATAACTGATGGATTTTTGTTTACTTGGTTTTTCAGTGATGCATTATTAATGTTGTCCTGAAAGTTAGAAAACTAATATCAGTAGATGTCATGATGCATGCTGGCTTTCAACTTATATAGAAGAGAAAAATACGTAAGTGTAAAAGGGCAATAAAGGAGGAAAATATACCAGCATCATAATTAAAGTGTGTACATATTGGCAGAAGAGGCATAAAAATGGGTACTGCCATTTCACAGATATTGGAATGCACACATTGGGGACCTGCATTCCAAACTAAGCAGTCGGTATCATACAAATTAACTATGGCCAGGGGGTGCAATCTGTATCATGTTCAAATAAATCAGAGGTGTCCACACCGTGATTCACCTCCGATGCAAGTCAGATTTCGATCTGTTTATCAGGAGGGCTGATGTTAGCACTTTTGTTGACAAAATAAATGGAGGGCCAGCTGCAGCAACACCATAGCTGTAGCAGTGACTGTGGCAAGTCTGCAGACCGGAATTAATGCATGTAAGATAAGGCTAATACTCAACATCCTCAAGACGTCAGTCTCTCCGCACTTCTCACTTTTCCATCATTTATTTCCTCAGGCATCGCCACTTTGGTCATCCATAATCAGTGCGGAATGAATTTGCTGTCTCACAACTAAAAGTCACACAGCATTACACTTTAACCTTGTGTCTAGCATCTTCCCAGGGCAGTGCTTACTGCCTATTAATCTTTCACATTTGACCCATTAATAGAGTTGGACTTCCACCGAAGTAAAGTCAATAGCTTGGGGAAATGAAAATAGAGTGAAACTCGCTACCTCTTTCCCACAAGTAAATGGATTTGAGAGGTGTGCTGCACAGCTGCATAACACATCAGTATGATGATACTGTGAGCAGTTTATTTGCATTTAGCATTACAGGAAGACAAGATAGCAGAATGCAGTGTAATGTTTAAGGATTGGACTCCTCTTGTATTAATTCAGAGGTTGTTTTTTAGACAGTGTTATATTATGGTTCACTGTGGGACAGTGTCATAATTTTATATTTTTCTTTTCACAATTTATTGTATAATTGCTGTAAATCCAGTTTACACAAACTGCACGAATAAAGATAGTGTACTAGTTATATTGACATTGGGACTCAAGTGATTAATAAATTTATAGTTCAGCTACAAATTCACAAGCCACTTAATCCTTAACCACATTTACCCAGGGGAAGTGCAAATGCTCCAAAAGGCCAACATTTATATAATCTCACTGTATAAAACTGTGGGCATAGACTAAACTCATCGAGTTATGACAATGGGCTGGATTTCATTTTTTTTTTGAGAAATGAAACATTACTTTACCTGTCAGAAATGAATGAGATCAGGAAGCAGAAATGGATAGATATCTACACAGTATCCCATACCCCTGAGTTATTTGGAAAGCAAGTTTTACTCTAGGAAACATGTCATATTTATTCACACCCCTGTAGTCAGCAAAATCCTCCTGTAAAAAAAACTGTAAACCCCCCTGTAAATCCTCCTCTGACATGAATTACACCACCAAGAGGTCTCCTGTAGTGAAGTTCTTACATTTTGAGGAGGGAGTTTTGATAATTCCTCCTGACAGAATTTCTCTTCATCCTTTGGATCTTTTGGTTGTGGTTTGAGAACTGCTTTCTCAAGTTTGAATCATGATATTTGATTGGATTGTAGTCTGGCAACAGAACAGTCTGAAATTTCCATTATTTAGCTTGCTGTTCCATGTCCTCATGTTATGTTTGTACTGTTTACCGGTTAAATTGCACCACATTGAAACGGGCATGTATTGGAGATTAGGAACCGGAGGATATGTGCTACTGCAGTGACGTCATCCATGCAACTCACAGGTGCCTGACCAATAGCAGGGTGCCTGTAAGATATATATGAGGAAACCCTAGCATATCACCTTACCCTGGCAGAATGAGGCCAGTTCCATTACTGTAGAGTCACTGAATTTGTTGGCAGGCGGTGTGGCTTGTTTCGAACCCGAGCTGTAGAGCTGCGCTCCAGATGAGTGACTTACTGACTGCTCCAACTTGGGAGCCTTATATCTCAATTTAAAAGCTTCTTGTACTTGAAAATAAAGAATCAGTAACATAGGGCACCAGACACTGTGAAGCTAGGAGGACAAGGCAGGTAGCAAAGCATCATGTTCCTCATATGTTCACATTAAAAACCAAGCATGAACCCTGAGTCTTCCTTTTGAGATATCCCTTAGCTAAAATACCACTGCAGCAGGGCGCTTAGCACTTAATACAATTCACTGATGTAGTTTTAACACAATGATTTTAACATAATTACTTTTTAACATAATTACTTTGAAGCAAAATATAAAATGCCATAGTCATTATAGTAGTAACTTGTCACTGATGCAAAATGAACAGGTAGTGTCTGAAAAAAGAAATGCCTCTTCTGAACATACTACAGAGAAATATGTGATGATTGTGAAGGAAAAAGTGAAGGTGGTCAGGTGTCTTCAGCTGTATAAACTCTGTTCTTTAGTTCCCTTGGGATGATCTGACCTTGTTTCTGACCATTGGGCCACAGCAAGTCTCACGCAACTTGCCACGGTCTACCATGTCCACTGTCCACTCATTTAGCTGAAAGATTAAAGTATTATGGTCTTGGCTCCATAATCCTGTCAATGGGATACAGTCCCCATTCTCTGCATTACCCCTGTGATCAACTCCAGAGCGCTGGCCATAATCTTCCGGGACAGCTTAACAAATGATGGCACTTTAGCTGCACTGCATGCTAGCTGTTGTGTCAGCCAGTGACATAGACAATGTCACATTGACAGATACTGGTTTTCAGGAGAGGTTCCTCTTGTCATCTCAGGCTCATTGGCACACAGAATATGCATCTTTCTGATACAGAGCTCTCATGCCCTCAGGCCTGCCCGCAAATCAGATTGGGACAGACAGAATCAGACCAGCAGAGGTACAAGTACACCAGCCTGACAACGAGACATCCTTTAGGCTTGGAGCGAGCTCCAAACTGTACGAAGTGTCTGGAAAGCTAAAAAAGTTTGACTTAAACAAATTTCTTCTCTGAGGAGAGACAACCCAAGCCCAAGACAACAGGTGTTTTCTTCACCTGCCAGATAAATTTATCCCCGATTGTGTATGCCAAATTACATTCATCTGCCTCTAATTCAAATGATATACTGACAAACACAGGCAGTGGAACCTGTTGATGTGGAATTAGTACCTTATTCAAGCCCTCTAGGCATGGGGTGTGAGAGGTGGGGACAGATGTTTCAACAGCAGTCTTGCTGCCACTTTTCCTGGTTCATGGCACTTTAGGGCTTACAAGTTATAGCTTCCTCCATCCGAAATGGCAACATGAAGATATATATCCACAAATGATAGCTAAAAGTACCAAATTAAATGCAGTGATTGTCCTTGCATGCTAAAGAGCAGCTGTGTTGCACACCTTGCTGCAGACAGAAGCCACTCTGATCTATGAACTAAGAGCACATGTAAACCGCTAAGGCGGGCAGTCACAGACAACCAGTCATATTCACTGAATGAGAGATTCCTTTCTCAAAAATGGGCTGATGCATTCCTCCCTTGTGGGGTGGTGAGACCTGGTGAGATCATCACAGATGTTTTCCCCCATAATCCTAATTTCTTATTCATTACCTGAGTCCTGACCTCGACCCCTTCCGGCCTGTCATGAATATGATTGAACAGGATGGGGTTTCATACAGAAGCTGCATAGCTTTCGGGCATTCAGAGGCAGACAGAGGGAGGAGAGAGAGAGAGAGAGAGAGAGAGAGAGAGAGAGAGAGAGAGAGAGAGAGAGAGAATCAGATAATAACTCTATATTAGAGACTTGGCCATAGAAAAAGATGAAGACCCTGGACCAGTGTACTGAGGCCCCAAAATACAAGACAGTTTTGGGAAATCAAGCATAAAGATGTTATATTTCTTCTTGTACCATATCAGCAAGGTAACTAATTCTGCACCTTCCTGATAATTGTACATTATTTTTGCCAAACTTGTAAATTTTTCTGATTTTCTGTTAAAATTCAGGTGGTGCAATAATCAGATAGTGGAGGTGTAATATAAGATGATCTTGTAAACATTCTCTGGAATAATGTTTGAACATTAAGGTCAGGGAGAGGTGATCTGAGGTGTAAAAATAATATAAATACAAAACTTGTCTAACAAAAACAAAATGAATGCAATATCTGATCCAATAATTCTCCTTAATTAGCAATGCTGCAATTGGCCAAAAATGATAATTCTACATTTGATCAAAAAAGGCGATTTTTACTAGCAACCATACATTAGGATGCATAATATATTGATTAAATTGTAATTAACATTTGCATCTTCATCATCCTTATTGTCTGGATTATTGTGGAGTTTTCTGCAAGAATATTTTTTTACATTAACATATGAAAAACATCTGTCTTCTTATTTTTTCATATGTACACTTGAAATGTAGGATTTCATTTTTTAGATACTAGAGATGACCATACATACACAGTACATATTAAAAGAAGTGACAATCAGAAACAGAGACAGAGAGGAAGAGCGAGAGACAGAGGAAGAGAGCGAATGTAGGAATGGTATGCAATTAAGTGGAGGCCACATGGAATCCCTGTAGATTTTAGAATATTGGTTGTTGGACAGCATCTGTTATCACTGAATCAGTAATGAACTTTGAGTTTCAGTGACAGTCGTGACCGGACAAAAAAAAAGAAAAAAAAAATTGGAAAAGATGGCTCAGACTTTCATGAGTCCACAAAGCGAAACCCGCACAGACAGAGAGGACACGGAAAAGCAGATAAGGGTTAAAGGAGGCTTTGCATTAATCTCACGTTGTAATGACAGTCTGAGGTTTTTGGCGTTCTGATGAATTCCGGGATTGGGCTTAAAACTGCTTTCATTTTGTTTTGCAGGTCTTTTAATCTTCTAACCCTGCTTTCTTAATCAAAACTCAGCGCGGGTTTTTAATCCCGTATGAATGAGGCTGCGGATTAGGGCCCTGCTGACCTCGGCATACTGCACAGCTGCTTCCTCTACCAATCAACTTTCTCTTCCTGTGTGTGTTTTTATGGGGGCGATAATCGTACTTTTTTTTTTTAAACGTGGCTGTATCGTATCAATATCCAGCATATCAGGGTTGCAACTGCCATGAAGACACCTAATTGTGCACGGTCAAGGATACTAAACTGCGTAGATCGCATAATGCTAATATTAGCATGGCTCTTGAGGCTGAGAGATGTTGGGCTGCACTGAGAGGATGGTCGCTTTGCCCCATGCAAAGGGCGACAGCTGCTTTCCTCGATAGTAATCAGCAATTTTCACTCAGATGAGGAGCCCAGTAAAATTTCACCATAAAATCCTCGGAGCAATCTTGGTAGTATTGACCAGACCCCTCGTTTCATCTTCCCCGAGCTTGCAACGAAGCAACCCTGACCTGTTCTTTTCTCACTTTCTGACCAGTCTGTTTTTCCTCTTTAGATGTTCTATCAGGAAACAGAAAAACATGATATGAAAAACAATTTTATTATGTAAGGTTTTGGAGGATGCAGGGTTCAAGACCCACGTTTACCTCGAAAGCTGTGTTATCATGGCAAACCAAATTGAAATGAAAACTATCGACAGTGATTGCAGCAATAATTTTAACAGTGAAAAAAATCTGCCTTCAATGTTTGGACTTTGATTCCACTGCACCTACACATTATTTTCACCACACCGGTCAGCAGGATCCTGGGCAGGAACAGGTGCCGATGAATCTTCATAAGGTCGACAGTGATGCAATGATGTTGTACCAGTACATCAGCCAACATGCACACACAAGACTGTAAGGACAGCTTAAATATCCTGTCCTGAAATGCTCTACAGTCGCTGTCCCACAATTTTCAGTAGTCGCCATTCCAGTGTGCATGGTGGACACAGCAAAGGAAGAAGAAATATGTGCATTTCAATAATTGAAGTAAATGGTTTGAAAGCCAATGTCCTACACATTGTGAATAATGATAAACAATACATAATGAAACTAAATAAATGATACAAGAACATGCATATGTATATATAGGAATGGTAAGTGCAGTCCTGAGTTCCCTTTCACAAAGTGATAATTAAATGGATCTGTTAATGTCATCATTACCACATACTTGTATGTAGTAAGGTATGAAATGATTGTTCATTCATTATTCTGCATCCATACTTGTATGTAGGTACTCACCTGATCGGTAAAAAACAAAACAGAAAACAGACAACACTAGTACTCCATAGCAAGTGCCTCACAACACGCATGTGACTTACTTTCTCACAAGTGTATTTGTACATCCGAAATCCACTTTTAAATAATGCTAATTGAGAAGTAATTTATCAACCATTTCATTACAGCAAGTTAATTATTCCTTACTGTAGAAGTAGTCCTACAGTACATTTATTTTTTTAAACAATTGATAGAATGTTGATACAGAGACATAGCAACTCCTAAGACTGTGAGACCAGTCCACATTTCTCATATTGCAGATGGCTGTTTTCTGTGAAAGGGGATACAAACACATGATTTCCTAATTACTTAAACTGGAACTGTGTTTTACAGACTACATATTAGATTAATGGGAGTGATTAAAAAATTTCTATATAGTAATTAGGGGTGATTTTTACAATCAGATCCATCTTTTCCACCTTATCATACTTGCCAAGACTTACAGGCCTGGTGAGGCGAAGTTCTCCATTTTCTCCAAATGTTAAAAAATCCTAAGAGTGTGCGAGAACATGGCCACAAGTGGAACAGATTGAGACAACAGATTGAAAGTTAAATTAGGCATGGAGGCACTTTTTCTTCCTTTAAAAGCGGAAAGAAATATCCCCAGACAGCCTGTGATGTTTTAGCCTATCTCAGCTCAATAAACCACACAAGTCGCTTCACAGCCCAAGCTGATTGGTCATTAATAATGGTAATCCCAATGCGATTTCGTTTCAGCAACTGCATACAACAGAAGATGGCATCCCATCTTGACAATGAGCCAGCAGCATTTAGTCACATCTTTAGGTCTAATTAAACCAATGACTGCTGCATCTGTTGAGTCTGGTGATTTATTGAATAGACATCTATGTATCATCCAGCAGAACACATCCTCAAAAAGCACCTTCACTATGTTATTACCTACATAACAGTCCCCAGTGCATGTTGCTATACAGCTATTCATCATATCCTTTGCATCTTGGCTTCATTTCATTACGGCAATGAGTGGTTTTGAGTTTTTACTCCAGCACCTTGCTACAAATTATCAAATTAAATACTTAAATGCAAAAAAAATCATGAAAATTATGTTAAAGTGAGAAACATAGTCTAGTAATTCAGCCACCCATGGCACCCAAATACATTTCATTCTTTTGCTGCTACAACAACAAAAAATGAAAATAATATGTGATGCTCACAGTCCACAAATCTTATTTGAAAACACTATTTTACTTACAGCACTGAAATGATAGTTCATTCACTATTCTGCATCCAGTCTCTGTGAAATGCAGCAATACATTAACATCACAACATCACCACTTAATTTAGTGCCCGTAAATTAAGTTGCTTTTGAAGGTAAACAAGTTACAAACTCCCTTGGAAGTGCTTACATCCCGTGTAACACTTGCAGTATATCACCAGAGGTTGCCAGTTTTATTTCTCGGTCTTCTTAATGTCTCACAGCTCAAACAGCTGCAGGTTTGAACCCAAGGTAGAAGGCGTCTTTCAAATTATTGAAAGGTACCTACTCCAAACTGGTTCTGTAGAGCCTCTGAAATGGAACATGCACTGTACAGAATCCCAATGTAGGCCTTACAAGTTTCACTGGATAAAAATGTCTGACAGCAAATTCATTTTTAACATTAAAATGAATCATTTATTTATGTGAGCAAAAACTAATTGCACACGTATTTCTTCTGTGAATTCATCATTTTGCTAAGGGTATGAATACATTTTCTCTAACCCATCAACAGGCCTAAGTCTGATCAGGAATTTATGGTAATACAATAGGCATTCTGTCTCCCACATGGTCTCATTCAATGTTCCACTCAACAAGAGAGAGAGGACTAGTGTTAGACTGCCCCCACATGGTCGTACTGGGGAAAGCATACCGGTCTTCTCTTCTACCACAATGTGTGGGCAAACATTTCACCTCAAGTGAACTCCCATAAGAACCTGTACGAATGCTTTCTTCAGGCAAGAACTGGCATCCTTATTGGCCAGTAACCATTTTTTATGTATTCAGAATATCTGTTTAGATACTTGAGACCTCAAAAATTTAAAAACATTAATAACTGATTGCATGTTCACTCTTAAAAACAAAAAAAAAAAACATTCTTTGTCACAAGTTGGAAGAACACTGTTATTCCCTGCTAAATTGCAAAATGCCTTTACATTTAAAGGACACAGACAAAAACAAAACAGATACAGTAAAGGGGTAATTTGGACACGTACAGTTGGATAAAAGTGCAACAACAAAGTAATACTACAAAACATGTCTACACAGGTCTGATTTTCATACAAGGGTAACAACATTTGTCCTCTCAATTACACCTCCCCTTAAATTTCCAAAAAGGGAAGGTCTTAATCACATACAGTATGGCACTGGTTAATGGCTTACATTTACAATGACCACTCAACCATCCACTATACCAGAACAGAAAGGTTTGCGCTGTTAGACACTGTTAGACCTCCCCATTACAATCTCTAACCATTAACCAATTAAAGTGCCCTCACTCAACAATCTAACGTAAGTCAACTTGTAGACTCTGTGTAGTGTACATGGACGTTAAAGCGACATAATGAAGGGTAGGTAAGTGATCGTATGAGCATTGTGGTTAAGGAGCGAGACATGTATGTAGCAGGTTGCAAGTGTTCAGATCCAAAGTGTGATACTACTGTTGTGCCCTTGAGCAAGGTACTTAGCCTGGATTGCTTCAGTAAATATCCTGCATAAAAGAATAATTTCTAAAATGAAAGTCATGTGAGAAATCTGCAAAAAAGACTCTTCCCCTATAATTCTCAATCATTTGAATGGTACATGAACACAGGGGCAGTTAAATATTGCATCAATACAATTTTTCATCTTAAATGCACTGAAATTGTCCATATGAAATGATGAGCACTAACAGCACTGAATGACATAAGAAATTAAATCTTAAGCAAATATCCTGTGAAGAAGGAAACAGATTTGAAGCAGCACCATGTGACCTGTCATGCTAATTCATTGAACAGGAATCTGAAAAATCTTGATTTTAGAGAAATTGCTCAAAAAATCTATACAATGTTAATGCCATTACACAGCTTACACAAGCCTTTTACCTGTTTTTGTAAATGTTAACTTCATGAATCTCAATATATTGTAGGAACATGTACATTCATATCATACATTTTGTGCATGCATAAAAACTTTATACACATTCTCTGCTTACAGCAGTTCCTTGAGCAGTTAACAGGTGCCTCTGTGACAGAGTGAACATGGCAGTCACTCTGAAGAATCACACACCCATGTTAGACAACACATTTAAAGATAGGCTGGTAAGGGAAACTTAAGACAATTAGGTTGAGCAATTACGCAATTGTCCTGACATAATTTGGTGTTGAATGGTGAGCAAAGGCCCACCAAGTCACCACTTGAACAGCTGTAGAATTCCTGAAGGTGGATGTCATTCAAATTTGTACCTGGCTTCTTTCTGGAATCCTGTTATTATTTGAACTTTGTAACTTAATGGACAGCACAAATTACTATATGTAGACTGTTTCAGACCACACTAGGCCTTGTCACTCGGTAGGTAGTCTCTCTTTCTGAGGTACGTGTTGACATTTTGCATATGGAGCAGTGTATTGACAACATGGTGCGAGAATCCCAATGAGTTGAATGCTCAGATTTGAATGTTAAATGACCACAATTTCATTGTGAATAACAGATAACATTTGTGTCATACACAATAAAACAAGACAAATTAAAATTGATAATTAAAAATGTAAATCAAAAAGGCACCTGTAAAGAAAATATGCATGTAGGTACTTCTAAGTGCTATGGATGTAAAGGAATTGCATTTTCAACATTAAAAGCATATTCATACTGTGTATGCAATTAAACACATATATGCATGTACATGATTTTAAAATAACACTAAATGCACTGTACTGTATAAGTAGGGCTGAGTGTTTGGAATTATGTTGATTAGTGGATTACTTGCACACAAGTCATTTAATCAAATATGATGGGTGGAGTAGTGTTTGACTCCTCCTGCGCAGGGCACTGGCTGTTCATGTCGAGAGGAATATCCACGATTGGACAGGGGTCACACTGCGCTGGGGCGGGGCAGTCTGCAGTCTCCAGGAGAGGGGGAGCTGGGGAGGACCCTGAAGGGAGAGCAGGTTGCGGGGTGGGGAGAGTCTCACCTGGGGAGGGATCCTCAGAGGGACAGGCGTCCATGGAGACACCAGTGGGGAGGCCTTGGTCCTGGATGCTGAGGTTAGGAGAGGGTGTGGGGGTCATGAGCAGTGATGCGGGGCAGTCTGGTGAGGAGAACTTGGCCAGGAACTCCAGCTGGTCTGGTGACAGCGTGGCCTCGCTGCAGACCTTGTGACATAGCGCCGTCAGGCTCTGCAGGGTCTCCCCCTTGCGAAGTTTCAGCTGGTTCTGCTCCTGCATCAGTTTCTCCTTCTCACTCTTCTGCGGGGCCAAAGGAGCAAAGCACACCAAGCACAACATCAGTGACATCTCAGCCTCAAAACAACAGCACAGCCATCCTCAGACATTTCCCCTCCCCACTGAATAGCCAGTTTCTTGAATCATGAGTTTGAGTACAAGTCAGTTTGTCTGCCTCCAACTCTTTATCCAAAACCTAAATTGGATGCTGAGGAAACAGATGGACACAGATGTGCTGTATTCTGTCTCACTTTGGATAAAAGCATCTGCCAAATGAATAAATGTAACACAGAAAACAGGATGCCAAATAAGCAAAAACAAACAGCACTCCGGCACGCACCAGCTTGTCGATCTCACACTCCAGGTTGAGGATGCAGTCCAGCTTCCTCTTGCGGCAGCGGCGGGCGGCGATGCGGTTCTTGCTGCGCCGCCTCACGTCGTGTACAAAGTCCAGCTGCTCTCGGGTCAGGTTATGCAGCCGCAGCGTGTGCTGGAAGTCGTTCCGGCTCAGAGACGAGATCTGCTCCACCGGGAAGGGCAGCTGCACCTGCGGGGGAGGGCAGAGCAGTTGGCACCTTAGTCTCTTTTCTGGCTTGTATCCTGGCTTTTACCCACCCGATGATCACTAAATATAATCCAGCATGTTCACTCTGCTGTAGTCGTCCATTGGGCCAAAAGTGACACTTAGCTGGTCTCCACACCACAGTATTCATTGAGAACACAATTAGAGACTGATAGTAAGAATACTATCAATGCAACCCTGATCTGAAACAACTGGTTTTATGGTTGATAACATTTATGCATTTCAATAACATAGATAAGCCACAATACATGGGTGGTTGTGCTAGCAGTGTAACCTGACAGCAATGTGTTACAGTGCATTGCTCAATGAATATCTCACTCTGTCAATGATCTACACACTTCTTGTAAAGTCTGGAACAATCACTGGTCCACTACTTTGGCCAACACTTTTGCTTACTCTACTTTAAGTGCAGTCCAATTCCCGTCTGAGAGAGTTGGCCTTTTCAGTTTGCTGTAGATGATTAACAGGGAGTAAACACTGGCAAACTATTACTCCTCTGTTTTTGGTAATAATTGTTCTCAGCGCAGTGCTTTTCACAGATGGCCTCTTGCAGCCTTGTGCAAGCACACAGTCCACACTGGCCTAGGACCACCTGTTGCTTCCCTGTTCACTAAGCGTACAGCATAGGAGACTCACTACTGACTCACTCCCTCATTCCCACATTTGATTTGTCATCTATTTAAAATGTATCCACATCGTTTTAAGGTCGTTCCAAAGGTCCAAACCCTAAAACCTGGCCTAAAATTACATCGTAGACAAAGATTTTTTCCTCTGTAAAATAAAAATATGTAATTGAAAATAACCCCCAGGAAATACAGTGTGTACTTTCAAGAACTATGGAACTGTACTAACCTCCAGCCTTATTTCTGTCCCTTCTTTCAGCTTGTATTTCCACATAAAGAGCTATTCAAGGTTTTTGGAAGAGACTTTGAATTGTATTATTGATTGTATGATTATATGATTAAAAATAAAAAAGGGTCTGTTAGGTGGTATTGTAAAACTACCTTATATAATTTGAAAAAAAAAAAAAAGAGTTGTTTGTAGAGAGTATTGCCAGCACGTATTTACATTATTCTAACTGGGTCATTTTTATTAATTAGGCCTTGCTGGCCTCCCCTCATTAACTCTAAATTGTCCTCACCAACATTTTTAGTGGGAACAATAAATGTTGCAGGCAAAACATTTACGGCTTTAAAGACACTTCAGATTATGCTCTGTCAAACTTTTAATCCTGAAAATATATTCAGTTATAAATGTTGGTGTCATTAAAGACCAAAAAGTGTCCAGCTATACTAAATGAGCTGTACAATTTTTATGGTCAGCAATTAAAAATTTGTATGACATTAATGGGAGCTTAACCTCACGAGCTCTCTCAATGTTGTAGGCCTCGCTGTCCCCTTCTGTGTCACAGTCTGAGTCATCCCCCGAGTTGATGGAGGAAATGTAGGGACTCTTTTCTGGCTGAGACACCCCTTCACACTCAGGAAGCTGCACCTCCTCCCCCAGCTCCCTCAAAAAGGGACAATCCCCGGTGCTGGAACTCAAATCCAGCTGCTTCAGCCAGTGGAAGTCGGTAGCCTTCCCCAGCACAGACTGTCCCTCTGGATCCAGGAGAAAAGTTTCTGCCTGTGATGGGCACGGATCCGGCCAGAACCCCTTAGCCAGGTGTTCAGCCACCTCCCTCTCCACGCTGGTCCTGTCTCCCCCTCCCTCCTTTTGGACCAGACTAGAAAGGGCAGATTCTGAAGCCTCAAACTCCATCGCCCCCTCATTCCCAGCCTCACTCACGACATCACCCCCCTCTGTTGCTACGCTGTTGTTCAGGGGATGTGCTTTGACGGGACCCACTGCACAACAATCAGACGCAACCACTGGTGTCTCCACAGGTTGATCACAGCCTAAATCTGATGCCCCCCCGAATCCAGTTGCATTAGAATTTTCAGATGCGGCTGGCGAGCACGGCAGACAGTTTGCTGCTGGGGTGACATCTTTCTCACACGCGCTGCCCGCTTCCGGCACATGCCTGGCACAGAGGTTTCTGGTTGGGTCATTGTTTTCATTACTGGTGCACGGCACGCAGGGAGAGGCGCACCCTTCACTGGTCAGGGCCGGGGAGAGCGGGGACATTTGTGGGCCGTAGTCCTCCAAACAGAAACGGTCCTTCCCATAAGCCATCTGGAACTTGCGATACTTTGGACAAAGCAGGGAATAGTCTGTTTGCACATCCTTTTCTAAACAGTTGGGGCCACAGGCCTCAGTTAGTTCTGATGTGACTTTGGCACTTGGGCATTGCGTCTCATCACGTTTCTTTCTCAGAGCGGCGTCCGGCGATTCGGCACCACTGTGCTCCTCTCCATTTTCAGCCTCGTCTAAATTACTCCGGGAGTTTGGCAGGGATTTCTGCTTACAGCACTTAGTCTTGCAGCACACCTTTCGCTGGATTTCATGTAGCCTTTTGCCGCTGTCAAAGAACTTTGGGATGAGGAAGTCGAAGCAGGCTTTTTCCAAGTTGTGAAAGCCCAAAATGGTTGCACAGTTGTGGATCTCCAGAATGTTTTCTTTGGTAAAGAGGAGTTTTGCAGTGTAGGCAAACTGGAGCAGTGCATCAAACCCTTCTGCTGTCACCTACAAAAAAGGAAACAGGCCAAACAAAACAGCAAAGTCTTCATACAGTAAACTGTCACACTTGAAAACATTTCATAAATTCATTGCTACCTACCTACGTTTGACTTATTCTATTATTTATTATAAAATCAGAGAGTAGTGAATGTGTGGTAAACTTTATAGACAGTGGGTAAATATGAAATATTTACTACTCACTTTTAACTTCTTCAAATAAGTCATCATTAATAAATAGCAAAACCATTGTTGAAGGTCTTTCTAATGGCATAAATATGCCCAAGAAATAAAGTGTGACTCAGAAAACACTAGAAGTACCTGGTCTTGGCCCACAATGAATAATAAACAAAGTGTTAGACTGGGTGTGCAAGATGTTCATAAATATGAGGAGCAAGGGCCACTGACTTAGTGCATCTGAAGTAAGCATGTCCCTTAAAAACTATGTGTAAGTTTCTCCTAAATCCTCCTATGGCTTTTTCCAGAAAACAACTTTCCCAGAAATAATGAATATAATATATAAAAATAAAATTTAATGAATATTAAATTCACATGCAATTGCCATACGGATACAATTACTCAGAAAATTTTTGGACAACAACAAAAGGAATCCTTTTGACTTTTTGTAGTTTTGCTTGCATCTATACTGTAATTATTTTACTACACTACATGCATACAAAACGCCTGCATATACATATGTGTGTGTGTGTGTATATATATATATATATATATATATATATATATATATATAATAAAATAATGTGTGCTTGCAATAAACGTTATCTTAAAAAATACATTATTTATTATTTAGAGCTCAGCACTAAATCTTTTTTTTTTTTTTTCCACCCAGGGGCAGGTCTCCATACCTCGTCAGGCAGTGCAATGACCAGGCCTTGCCCGGCGTGGCTGGTGACTCGGTTGTGGAAGTAGTCGCTGCAGGAGGCCAGCACGGAGCGGTGGGCGCGATAGCTCTTGTTCTCCACCACCACCGTCACGTCACACAGGACGTCGTTCTGCCTCTGCTCGTCCAGACACCGGAGCACATGTGAGCTGTGCACCGAGGACTGGAACGTAAACACTGAAGTCCTTGGGCTCTCGAAAGACATGATGTGGGACATACACTGCAGGAAACAAGACAAGTAGGTGGGTGCATGTTATTGCACGTGCAATTTTAAAGTTTATGGGATGCGCTCGTTAATTGATTTTGTTGAGCGCAATGACCCGCAATGATGAATTAACCATCTTCACTTTATGTACGCCACATTAAGTTACTACAATAGAATGTGTCATAACCATTTAACAGTGTATTCTGTCTTAATTTGACATAGGTTTTCCAACTCTCGCTTGCTCATAATAATGGGGTGTACTTTAACTGAGATCAGGTACAGGGACAGCTAACGATCCGGAATTGGCTGAGTTTGAGTTAGCTCCTATCTAGCAGTATTTTATATATAAAGCGAAACTCATAACTCCTACTTCCTCTACTTAAGACACAAAAATAAAACCAGGCTGTCTCAGCAGTAAGGTCCTTGTGTGGTTTACATTTTGGAAACGGTGAACCTTAGAACGACCATTGTCGACTCCTCGCGGGAAATGTGCAATAAATCTCATTTTACGAGAGTGCATTACAATAATAATAAAACTTCATTAATGACAACATTTAAATATTTCTACTACAACTAATCTACTATTACTACCACCGATATTACTACTAATACTGTTATGGAAAGTTAACTTATCAGTTTTTGCCGTCAAGGTAACAGTACGTATCTTACCATGAGCAAGCAGCTCTTATTCTGCCAAAGAGTCTTAGCTTTTGCGTCAAGTCAGGGCTCGCATGGTTAAGCAATACCTTGACCTGCTGACTCACGCTTCTGTTGACAGGATGTGCAAGCATTTCCCACTCTCCATGTTCTCATTTTTAATATTCGTTCCAGCACACTGCTTCGAAAGAACATTTATTAACCAGCTAATCTAGCTATTTTAGCAAAGAAGCTGTGACATTACTGGTGTAACTAGCTAACTACCTGTCTATCAGCGTAAAAATCGTAGACTAGCTCTCTCTTGTGTAATTAGTTAGTTCGCGCTGGCTCGCGGTGTTTGAAGATAAATGCATCACTTTGCTCAGATTCTGAAAAGATACACTGGATGTTTACGTTAATCAAGATTACCATGGGAAAGACTGACAAAGAAGCAGAGAACTGACGCAGAAAATGTCGTTATTCGTGTTGTTAGCTTGCTAGGATACAGATAGAATAGAATACAGCAATCGAATGCAGCTTTTACTTGTGACTGTACGTGAGCAGATAATCATTTTAGTACCTGCCTGAAAGCTTTTTGTTCGCAAGAGACTCAAAACATCGATTTTGTAAACAGCATAGCTATAACTAGCAATATAACCTGCCAGCGATTCCTTGCGAAATAATGACAGTGAACTAGCTTGTGAGCTAGATATGTAGCTAGTTAGTTAACACATTCTGCTGTCAAGCAGGGGAAGTGAGTCAAAATTTGTTTGCAACATGCAGCAATGTCACCACTAGCTAGTGCATTTAGCTAACACAGCTAGCTGCAATGTTTATATGAATCCAACTACACACAGCTGGTTAGCTAAATGAGCTATCTTGTTGACTAAGAAATCATGTCAACTGTTTACAAGTTTACTTAGACTCATTGTCATACTGCCAGCCAGCTACACAGCTAGATCCAGTAAATAGTTTGCTAGCTATCGCGCTATGACACTGTGCAATGTAAGCTATCATTGGAGATGCGATTAGCTAAATTTCGCTCGCTGTGCGTAAAGAGGGCTAACGTAACGAGAATTCTCGAAAATGCCACCTCCCAGTCTGACAGCTTGAAAGTTTCACAGCTGCCTAGCTAACAAGCTACCCTTGATAACTTGCTAGCTCCACAGCTTTGAACAAAGCTTCCCCGTAGAAATCTAGACAAACTTTACGCTCCTCAGCCCCCAAAAGTAAACAAGAAAGGCTGCACGAACCTGTCATTTCACCTCGACGAGTTGAAATTCCGACTGTAGGGCACCGACCGGTGTTCAGTCAACACAGACATTGCAAATTCGGTCCATCTATGTAAAAGAAATATACAGCTAACTTAAACGTAAGACACTACGGATAATTTAGAGTTGGATCATGTGACATTAAAGCGTATTCCACTCCACCCTCCCTTCTTTTTCATGCAACCCCAGGCCAGTGCAGCTTTCTTCGCATTGACGTATACATTTAACGGGACGTCGCTGTCAGTACTACAGAATGTGCGCAGGACAACTTCCGCTTGCTGGACAAACATCTGTGTGTTCACGGGAATCAGTTCCGAGCAGGCGCTGCGCAGATCCTATGATCATTACGTCACGTAGATGAGCTGCGGCCAGTAGTCTAGTGGCTTTTCCAGAACGTATTAGCAAACGGACATGCGCATCGTCTACTCAAGTAGGTTGGTTTGTTGCACTTCAGCAATGTTGGTAATGGTCAAATGTTCCTTCCAGTTCTCTGTGCTTAGTCGGTCAAATGAAACTGTAAGTGTAAATCAAGACACGTGGCACATATTATTTTGTCTCTCTTCGCTGGTCTTAAGCTCCCATTGTAATGTAAAAATAAATAAACTCTCTCATGTTTCTGTTTCACCTTTTACTCATGTTTAGCTTTTCCCAAGGAAACATGGACACAAATAGTCGTTTGGTACTTGCAACTGGCCAAAAACTTATTGGACAACTGCTAGTCTGTTCGGGCTTCTTGGGTGTAATGGAGGTATAGAGCAACAAAAAAGCCTACCTGAAGGCGATATTTTCTCTTGGGCACAAATATCTTGCATTCAATTTCTTGCCACCTTGATCAGTTCTATTCCATCCAGTATCATGTCACACGTGTGCCCTGTGGTAGGTCTGACCAGTTAAGACAAAAAAGGAAAATACTTCTGTCTGCCATCTTGGAATTTCACATTGCCAAATCAGAAAGCATACGGTACTCAGTCTGACATAATAACAATTGCTTAACACACTATGTGTAGTGAGTTGACACATGCACATTTTGAAATATAGACAATGTCAAACAACAGTTACTGTCAGTGCACCTTAGTGCAATGAATTAAATGGAAATTATAACAAATTATTGAATAAATTACTGTTGAAACAAATACATGATATTAACCACATTTACCTGGACACCCGAAGCAGTGCTTTCTTGAGGGTTTGATGCCAAATATGGATATTACATCAGTGTCACAATACACATGACTTCCTTTAAGAATGAAGGTCAGCTGAGGGCTGTTTCACAATTATTGAAGAAAAAAAAAAAAGATTCTTTTATGAATCCCAAGTTGCATTCTGTGCAAGTGCTGGTAAATCATGGTATGATTCCTGTGAAAACTACCAGTGTCAACAAATCATGCCCACTCTAGCAACGAGAATATTTACTTTTGTCAATGTCATTTCATGTCATGGATATGTAGGATATGAATAAATCATAAAAATAAATGTGTACACACATACACACACATATGTAAAAGGATAAAAGGACAATGGGGTCATGAGGTCAGGAGGAGTCATTTTAGGAGAAGACAGTTATCTCAAGCTGGAAACACTGACTTAGGAGTGTGACTACCATGCAGTTCTTCTCTGGAATGACAGTCTTCCTTCTCCTCCTTATCCCACACCAGCTGTGAGTCTTGTCTGTTTTGTAAGGGACACACAAGGAGAACTAAATGTTCTCTGCAAATGTTGTTATTTTTATTGGGAAAACTGAAAATTTTATAGCAACATACTAAAGGGAAAAAGCACAGGAACATGGGAAAATGCATCATGCATTGATTAGCCGCAATTATGGGCCATGTTCTATACTATAATACGATCATTTCAGATTAAGAGCATATCATTAATTTTAATTCTACATGCTTTTAATTCTCTCTTACATATAAATCAGCAAGGTTTGTGAAAAAAAGTCTTTTACTCAATCTCTCAAAAATCATCTTTTCAACTGGCCTTTGTACTGAAACAATTATTTGTATTACACTGAGGGGGTTTATGTGTTTTGCAAAAATGTTGGAAATATTCCAAGAGTGAATTTAACTCACATTGAGAAACTTGCATATAGACATCCTATGAAAGTATTTTAAGATTCTTTAGTAACCCATCAGACTAAAGTGAAAAGTCAATGAAATACATACAGCTTAATGCTAGAGGAAAGAAAAGAAGTGAAAAAAGCTGCCATAAGCTGATCTAGACATACCCAACAATATGTTCTTCAGCTTTGTTTTTAAGACATAAGGTGTACCCATCTGATGAAAGATGGAACCAGATCAACAGTTCAAGCACATTAATATTGGAGCAACCTGACTGATCAGTAATTGGGTAGATATTGAAACAAGTGCAGTGAGATTTTCTTAAATGTCTCCTGTCTAAAGTGTACCTTTCTGGAGAATGCACAGATATAATATTGTCCCATTTCATGTTTCTCCTTACCTGGAGTCACAGTCTGTCATTCCATGTTCATGTACTGCTCACAGGCCTAAAAGCCTATTCTTCTTATTAGTGTTTTCATCATTTTAGCAATGATTTACAGCATAATCCAGATTTATTCAAGATGATGTAAGGTGCTTGAACCAGGGGGGAAAAACACTACAGAATGTTCAACTACAAATGTGTTTAATCAAAAAAAGGAAAAAAAAAATAGCAGTTGATTTGGCTCACCTCTAAACAGTCTGAGTGGGTGTCAGTGAAACAAGCATTATGAGACAAAATGATTAATATTACATTTTATACCCCCAAATTAACAGCTGCCCTCTCTCAACATTAACCCAATGAAAGGAAAATCATCAACTGTATTACGTATACATCACATAATGAACACAAATCAGTGCAAGGACTGCCCCCACTTTATATGAATATTGCTGTATGAATCATGTTAGCACAAGGATAGCTCAGATTTGCTTGATTGTTCTATACAGGGTTTAGCTTTCAATAAACCTGGATCTGTTAATAATGTTTTAAATGGATCTTTACAAAGGCATGCAAATTTGGTTTGAGGGAAGATGCTCACAGCTCAAAGTTAAAAATCTCATGTCTTGAAATACCACAGGCATCTGTGGAAATCTCTCCAGCACCCTACATCAAATCACTTTCCTTGTGACAGTTCTCATTCATCAAGTCACATGTCTGTGGAGATCTTTCTCATGAGACCAAGGATCTCATTTAACTGGCAATGGAATGCAGCTAATTTACTAAGAAGAAATATATTATGCAGCCTACACAATAGATTTGTTTTTTATTCCCTTCAGATCCATTACGCTAAAATAAATGAAGAATTATTTAATAGTTGTCATATCCCATGATATGTCTTAGGGTGAAGTAAAGAACACTACATGAACTGACTTTGTGACACATGCCCCAACATTTATATGATAGTCACAACACCCTTAAAAGAAACAAATTAACATTAACAGTATTTTAAGTCTGCTTATTTGACAGCTATGCTGGATATTTTTCTTTAAAATAGATTATTTGAAATGTTTAACTATGCATAGCTGCACTGTATATGTTTGAAATAAGTCATATACACCACTTTACAGCTGTATTGCTTCAGAAAATACTAACTACACAAAATGAACCTGCCTTTTAAGGAAATCCTCTTTCCATATAAGAATGAATGCAGCTGAGGGAAGTGGACCAGAAAGACTGGTTGAATGTTGTGAATGTGGCTCTGAGAGATCCATTGTGTCTGCATTTGGAATGAAGCCATTCACTTGAATTATGTAACAAGTTTCAGCAAATAAAAAACAACAAAAGTCTGTGGTTCACTATCAGAAAAGTACATTCAATTTCAGCTGACACTGCTAACTCTATGGGCATTGATGTTATGAAAAATAAATGCTTTATTGAGCAGTACCATAAGTGGTTTACAAATTTGCTTTATTGCTCATGGTCGGAAAATCAGACAAAAACCTGGGCACCGAACTAGGGTCACAGTGTATTGTCAGCAAGTGCAGTCATCTCACAAATTAGCCCCATTTCCTATATGAATCTGTGTGAACGGAGGAGGTCCCGTTATGGATTACCCATTGTATTTGTGTCAGTTTGTGTGCATGTCCTTACACTCAGACCCATTTCATGAAGAATGACAACATCCTTTAAAATGCCACACAAACTGGGTGTTGATCATCTTACTTAGGCATGCCACCATTACAGTGTATGTTGCTGTCAGGTCACAGTATGACACAGAAAAAAAGTAAAAATAGATTTCTTCCTCATAACGCTTTACTCAGTTTTAGCTAAGTCTATCCAGTCTGTTGTACAATATCACGTTTGTACAATTAGAACCATGCTCTTTTTGTAATAGTAAGTACATCATCACAGATGGATATATTAAATATATTATAAAATGGTCAGACATTAAAATGAGGAACATTCCACATATGTAGTGCCACAAAAAACGCAAGGCTTTTAAGGCAAGGCAATAACCCAGATAAAGTACCACGTGCCATCTAGTGGTAAAGATGGAACATGACATAAAAAGTATGGAAACGGCACGGGCACAAGGATGAAATTGCCAATATTGACTTTTAAAAAATCCTCCGTTGTGTGACTGTATTTTCTGGCTGCATGCTTTGCATTGTGAATATCAACATTAGTACTGGGTATTTACATGCTGCTATAACAGCACACTGGCTGGAGAACAATATTGCAAGTGTCTGCAATATTGCAAGTTTTATTTTTCAGTGCCAGAGCTGGTAGCTGTAGGCTTTGCGATTTGAATATAAAGGACAGCAATGATTACCTAGGCATATCTATAAAGGCACACTGGTTGGAGGACAGAAATGTGAGCATATAATCAATCTATCAATAAGTAATGATCATTAGGGTTACGGATCTGACGTCTATCAAAGTACGTTTTTCTCAAATCTGAAATTGATTAAAAAATTAAATAAAATTAAAAAACGGTTCCCCAAACCAGTCAACTTTTAGCACAGGCATAATTATTTAAGCAAAGATACATAAGGTTCTTGTTTTTACCAAGTGCAATATTTGTCTGCAAGTGAAGACATGCAAAATAATGAATTAAGACAGTACGCGTGGGCATGGCTGAATTTGTAGAGGATTTTAATTATTTATTCTGTTATTTATGATTTATTCGGTAATTGAGCTTGGATGGACGGACATAACACCACCACTGTCCGTCCCTTTCACCGTTCCTTTTTCTTGTGATCTGACACAACAGTGTACGAATTCTACATATTTCTTTACTTCTGTTAAGTAAGGACGTGTTGAGTATTGTGTTGGGTGGTGTAAATTTTGAGTTGGTATGATATGGCATGATACTGTACGCTTTCTCCAAACTAATAACGTGAGTGAAGTGGCTCTTCTTTGATTGCGACCGAACACGAAATATGTCATCAGTGTTTCCGCTATCTACCCGTTTGGTCTGTCTGCTCTGTGATTCGTAACTCGATTAGTTAACATCACGCCCAAATAAGTAAAGACGCTGGTTCTTTCTGTGCTAGCAACCTGCGGTCGTAGAGCTACTCAGAAAATGGCCCTTCACGTACCCAAAGCTCCGGGTTTTGCCCAAATGCTAAAAGATGGGGCTAAGGTAATGTACAGAACGTTTTATTAATTTAAGTTTAAAGTGCTCCTGAGTTTTGATATAGTTTCTCTAGCAATAAAGGACACGCGGTTGGCTTCTGTCATGCGGTAGCTAACGTTACCTAGCCGGGTAGCTGTGCTTCTAGAAAGAACCATTCTAGCCAAACCCATGTCTCCGCATTAGCTAACGCTAGGTAGCCACCGTAGCTAACCTGTTTTCTGTGATGTTGCACTGTTAATGAAGAAAAGACATACTTTGTGTCTTGAAAATACTTGCTGATGTGATCTGTGTGCTGTTATCTGTATATTAATGTTTAGGGGATTAGCTAAAGTTAGCTGTTGTTAGCTAGTGAGATACAGGAGGATGCACACGTGCAATACTGTGGAGTCATACAACGAGATTGCCGGTTAAGCGTTCCTGTTTGCGTCTTGTCTATTTCTCCCTGTGATAGTTGGAGCATTATTATTAACGCGTTGTTGTTGATGCATTATTGCTGGACCGTATAAATTACCAGCAAATCGGCTAGCTAAATTACCAAGTATGACAGTCTATTGTGCATGTACTGACCTAGGTACCACTGTTGATCATTGCATACTCATGGTAGCTATTAGCTTGTCAGTATCATGAAATGTTCTTCCTTGTTTTATAGCCTTCTTTGTTTTCTGGTGCTATGTAGCATTGAACAGGTCGTTGCTAGGCAGTTGTATCAGCCTGACACTGTTATCTTGATACAATTGAAAATTGTCAACATGAGATGATCGCTGGCTCGGATTAGGATCTAGCTAGGTAAATAATCCATGGAGTCGAGATGAAATATCCCTGTCAACGCAAGATACCTAAGTAGCTATCCAGCTGCCATCTGTCTAGCTATTAGGTTCTAAGCAATGTCGATTTGTTTGTTCGTGCCTAACATGATTGAGTTTATATCCCGGTAATGTTCATTACTATTGAACATTACAGATAGGTAGATGTACACCTGTTTGTATATTCCAGTGATATTATGAATGATTGCAGATTGTCCTTCGAACTAAAAAGAATTAGAATGTGATCTCCTCTTCTGAGTTTTGTCGATTTGCATGTTTGATTCATTATCTTGATCTTATGCATTGAAAGCCTGGGTAAATAAAATATTCTGTAGTTTGGTGCCACATTCATTTTATTTCTTTCTGCTTTTATTTAAGCACTACTCCGGGTTAGAGGAGGCTGTCTTCCGGAATATTCAGGCATGCAAAGAACTGGCCCAGACAACACGAACTGCGTATGGGCCCAATGGTAGGTTCTTTTGTCCTGTGTGTGTGATTCAGGTAACACTTACGAAATAAAACATGCATTTTTTCAGTCGTTAAGCACATTAGTTCTCAGTACAACATGTTTTAATACAGGTATGAACAAAATGGTGATCAACCATTTGGAGAAACTCTTTGTGACCAATGATGCTGCCACCATTTTGCGAGAACTTGAGGTGGGCTAGTTCATTGTATAAAACCACAGTCAAAGATCTTAATCTTGAAATGTGCACATACTGATGTGTGGATTTGCCTTAACTGATTTCCAACCTTCTTTGCCTCAGGTTCAGCACCCTGCGGCAAAGATGATTGTGATGGCATCCCACATGCAGGAGCAGGAGGTGGGAGATGGGACCAACTTCGTCCTGGTGTTTGCTGGGGCGCTGCTGGAGCTTGCTGAGGAGCTTCTCCGAATGGGCCTGTCTGTGTCAGAGGTGGGAGTGAGCCTAGAGCAGTGGCCTCACTAGTTCATCCGTCACTACTCTTCCTGCTCTCAGTATTCTTCACTCTCTTGTCTTTCTTCTTTCCCCAAATCAGTTCAGGTAGTTACTGCATACCATATTTTTGTGTTCAAGGTGATTGAAGGGTACGAGATGGCCTGCAAGAAGGCTCTGGACATCTTGCCAGAGTGCGTTTGTTCCTCTGCCAAAAACCTGCATGATGTGGATGAGGCCACGGCTATGATCCGCACGGCTGTCATGAGCAAGCAGTATGGCAATGAGGATTTCCTGGCCAATCTCATCGCACAGGCCTGTGGTGAGGATTTGCACTGTGTCACACATAAAACAGATCCGGGGATGTTTTTTGGTGCATTGTAGCATAGTGGTAAGGTGCAGGACTCGTAACTGAAAGGTCGTCGGTTTGTTTCCCCACTGGGGCACTGCTGCTGTACCTTTGGGCAAGGTACTTAACCCTCAATTGCCTCAGTAAATGTCCAGCTGTATAAATTTATAACATTGTAAGAAAAACTGTAACTGATGTAAGTCGCTCTTGATAAAAGCGTCTGATAAATGCCAATAATGTAATCTAAGGTAATGGTGCAGTTATAAAATACAAAATTTGTTAAACGGTTGCCAGTATCTTTGATACAGTGTATCATTATCAGTTATGTTTTGTAAAGTTTCTGACTGTGTACTGTTATCATTTGTAATTGCTGTAATCTGCCAGTGTGTTTTTGCTGTTTTTGATTTAGTCATCATGTAATTTGTTTGTTAGTCTGTGTTCATTCTTCTGTGTTGCAGTTTCAATTTTTCCTGAGTCTGGTAATTTCAATGTGGACAACGTCCGGGTGTGCAAGATTTTGGTGAGTGCTTTGATCATCAACATTAGATGAACGTGTCTCACATTGCATAAACAGTGGTCTAATGGCACTCTTTTTTTCCCTGTTACAGGGTTGTGGGTTAACGTCATCTTCAGTCTTGCATGGAATGGTGTTTAAAAAGGAAGCAGAGGGAGATATCACATCTGTCAAAGATGCAAAAATAGCAGTTTTTTCATGTCCGTTTGACTGCATGGTGACAGAGACCAAGGTAAGCAATTTGTTTGTAACACTGTTACACATAGTTAAACCACTCAGAATGTGATAAATTATCTTTTGATGTGAAGATAAAATTCAATGAGTTGCATATCTGTTATTACTGTGTTATAAGAACTTATCCTGCGTGCAACATGGTTAATGTTGTGCGACTTCCTTGAAATTTTTAATTTGGAAAGAGCCAGCACTGATCCTCATGCATTGACCCTTTCTTATAGGGGACAGTTTTGATAAAGAATGCAGAGGAGCTTCTGAGCTTTAGTAAGGGTGAGGAAGACCTGATGGAGAACCAGGTAAAAGCAATTGTAGAGGCTGGTGCCAACGTGGTGGTGACAGGCGGCAAAGTAGCGGATATGGCCCTCCACTATGCCAACAAGTACCAGCTCATGGTGGTGAGGTAAGATGCTTTCTGCAACCACACCATGTCCTCTCCACAAAACTAGCGTCAATATTGACACTTACTACAAATGTCGACAGAAATTCCAAATTATTTAATTTTCGATACAGACATTAGTCTTGTTTTCTTCCCTCCCACAGGTTAAACTCTAAGTGGGATTTAAGAAGATTGTGTAAAACAGTGGGAGCTGTTGCACTGCCCAGATTGGTAAGTCTTGCTAAAGTACTGAATATTCCTGCAATACGAACTCCACGTCATTCTTTGAAGCATACTGTAGCATTAGGGTCTATGCTTTATTTCCGTTTTTTGTTGTTAAAGAGCTGTTGACCAGCTCTGTCATTCCCTTTCCACAGACGGCCCCCACCCCAGAGGAGATGGGTCACTGTGACAGCGTTTACCTTACTGAAGTCGGGGACACCCAGGTGGTTGTCTTCAAACACGGTAAGCCTTTGTTCCTGACATGGAGGCTGACATGAGGGCACACGCTGAAAGATGCACATTCATTTGTACATAAGGACGCTGATTACACAATGTTTGGTATCTGATGCCAACAATGCACTGTCCTCATCTACAGAGAAAGAGGATGGAGCCATTTCCACGTTGGTCATCCGTGGATCTACAGACAACCTGATGGATGACATTGAGCGAGCTGTAGATGACGGTGTCAACACGTTCAAGGTTCTCGTCAGGGTAAGGAAGAAAGACTTGGACAGACAATTCCACTGTTTCCAGAAAAAAGCATAATTACACCAAGCTCTAGATGACAGTGTTGTATACTGTATAAATGAGTCCTACAAGCAGAATGGTTTATGACACTGAATTGAAAGTTTAATACTTTAAGGTCATATTTATGTTTGTCTCAATTTAAGTGTATCTCATAAAAATCTTTTTTTCTGTCTGTAGGACAAGCGTCTGCTTCCAGGTGCTGGAGCCACTGAGATTGAGCTGGCCAAACAGATCACGTCTTATGGAGAAGTAAGCACACGTCCCAGTCCATAAACCTCAGAAATGCATTGATTTTGCAACAGAGTAAAGCAATATTTTGCATTTTGTGGGTGAAAATGGCTCTTGCCTGCTAACTGGCTATATTATTGTTATGACCTACCTCATGCTCACTCACTATACAGTATAATGTACTACTAAGGTGAAGTGTTGAATCCTGCCATGTACAGTATAATGGTTTAATCTTATATTTATTTGGGAAGTAGCATTTAAGGTGCTCAGGGCACACTGTTTCTGTGGATTACTTTTGTCTGTGCTTGGCTGTTGGTGTTTGGGGTCTAAGCACCATATGTCTGTGTGTTACAGTCCTGCCCTGGTCTGGAACAGTACGCCATTAAAAAGTTTGCAGAAGCATTTGAGGCTTTGCCCCGTGCGCTGGCTGAAAATTCCGGTGTCAAGGGCAACGAGCTCATCTCCAAACTGTACGCTGTGCACCATGAGGGCAACAAAAATGTCGGCTTTGACATTGAGGTAAGCGGTGATGGCCTGGGCATTGTAGGTGAAGCATATAAAACATAAATATCTGTACTGATTTGTATCCTGTGAAAAAAACAGGGTTTGTAGGGGTGTACATTTAATGACAAAATAGATGTTCAAATTGTTTTGCATTAGGACGTAGCAGTCACAATTCTATTCACAGTTCTATTCATTGTTGCCCGTTTAGTCTTCTGAATGGATAACAAATGGCAATAGAGTGTGGAAGGTGTAAAAGCAGGAATTCCACAGCTGAGAGTTCCCTTTCCTTGCCTGTTCATGGGTTTGCTTGTGTTCCCAAAGGGTGAAGGTGCAGCTGTGAAAGACATGCTAGAGGCTGGCATCCTGGACCCCTACCTGGTGAAACACTGGGGCATCAAACTGGCCACCAACGCCGCTGTCACCGTACTCAGAGTTGACCAGGTGAGATTCCACATTTACTCAGGTGCTTCTCCTTAGCTCACTGGATGGCTCCCAGAGATCAGGAAGCAGTGTTTTAAAGATAATTCAACAGAAATGTTTAAATACAAGTTTTAAATGTTGGTTGTTGATGTAATTTTTATGTGATGTGTCAGATCATTATGGCTAAGCCAGCAGGTGGACCAAAAGCTCCCAAACAGCAAAGCCACTGGGACAAAGACAGCTGGGAGGATGAGCCTGATAAATTTGACACCCATTATTAATCTGAATTACAAAGGTGCCTCAGTTAATGGGTGTTGAGTCCTGAGAAACTGCACGCACACACTCACAAGATTTGTGTGTGGCAAAAATAACTTGTTTGCACTAACCTGAATGGGACAGAAAATTGGAGTTTGTTGTGATTTATGTAACACAAGCTGCCAACAGGTTTTCCTCACAAGCATGCCAACACCACATTTCTTTCACTTGGGTGACATGAGTGGAAAAGGCAGATTAATGTCATGTGTTGATTTGCAGTAGCTGTTAAAATGTGGACACAATGAATGTTGTTAAATCTCTGGATGGAGGCCTTTCTGGCCTTAGTCAAATGCATGGTTTTTCTGCATGCTGTGTGAACAGAACAGTCTCATTACCAGGAGAACCACTTCAAGTTTTGAGATTTCTGTTCTTTTGAATTATGCATTTATTTAGTCTAAGCTTGATGCTAAAATGAACAAAAACACTCAAATTTTGGACCTTGTGCCAGCAGATGGGGTGCATTGTGAACTTACTTTTTTGTCTCCCTTCAGATCATCATGGCTAAACCAGCAGGGGGACCCAAAGCTCCCCAAGGCAAGAAGGACTGGGATGAGGAAGACTGAGGGAGGAATGCTGCACCACCTGAGTAGAGCCTTTTATGAGACACTCCCTGGAATTTCTCCCATGCAGTTATTAAATGAAACCTTCACTGTATTTTTAGGAAATCTATGCTTTACAGTGAATAAAACTGCTCTGTTTTGTTTTCCAAATAAAATGCACTTGAGCTATTCATGTCAATGAGCTATTTTACCAATCATTCAGCTGTACCCTTGGCCTTTGGAAGATATGCTATATAACCCTGCTCATGACATATTTTGTTTTCAAACAAATGTGGATTCTGGGCTGTACATGCTGTCAGATCAAGAATCAACAATGAAAATATCTCCTGCTTCTGAAATCACACATCAGTTGTTTTAAGAAAGGAACCTGAAGCAATCTGAGTGTCTTTACAGCAAAATACCTTTAATTGAATGTTGGCAGCATCATAAAAAGTTACAGAAATAAATACTTCATACAAATGAATTAGTTTTAATCACAAAATTAGACACTATAAAAAGATATCAGTTTCATCCATTTCAAGTTCTGTGGTTTTTGCACACTCATGTACATGGCAAATAAATTGGCTGCCTTCTATTGTCGTGCTCTTTAGACGTAACAGCAATTTTTAGCAGCGGATCCATTAGATCTAATATGCCCAGACATCTACAGAATTAAATATTGCTGTATATTTTCACAATACTTGGTAGAACATGTATTCTTCCCTCAAATGCAGGATGTGCAAAGGACTGAATTCAACTGGTATCCCATTATTCAGTGTAATATAATGATAATATGCAAACGTTTTGTCACCCTTTCCTATCAGTGTTTACATGATAGAGTAATGACTTGAATCCACCCTTCCCTGCACCAGCATTACTGTTACTGAAATTAATTCTTAAGGAATCACTGCATCGACTGAATTTCGAGCAGTTGTACATACACACTCTGCAGGCCATCCCCCGAGGTGCACACCAGTTCATTTCTGATGTGAGAAGCAGCTGGAGGTTTGTCCCTGGGCTCAATGCATAACAAGCGAACTAGGAGATCCTCTCATAGAACAGGAGGTAGGCTTGCGAGTTCTGCACTTTGGTCTCTGGAACAGGCTGCACGCTGGTATCACTGATGTGGTACCATGATCCCTTCAGTGCCTCGGCATCACCCCCTGATATGGAGACAGTGAAGGCTGCATGAGTTCCTGTGGGTGCTGATTTACCAAATATTTCATCGTTTGCTTATTGCCATCGATGCCATTTATTTTCCAGTTCTTTCTATAAAGCAGAATACAGTAACTATTTTTTAAGTTAGTCAATTCAATTAAACCAAACAGACCAAAAGCCTTGCCATGTTCATTCGTTGTTTAAAATTATACATGCTATATGGTATACTCGCCTTGTGTCGTCGGCCCATTGAGGGGAGAGGGCAGAGTGGGTCTTGCTTTCACATAGGCGGTGTAGTGTCCCGACCTCATTGTGCCACTGTGTTCAACAATCCCATAGAGGCTGTACAGCACCTGTGTCTGTCTCTCCTGCACATTCTGAATCAATGACACAAAACCAGATATCAGACTGGCCTTCCAGATCTCAATTGACAAGTCTTAATTGACTATACACTACTGTAGACTTTATAGTAGTAGTGTAAACCCTTATATGCAAAAGCACTTTCACTTCTCTCGTTATGGTAATGTTTTGTGTAATACGCTATCATTAAAACAACACTGAAAATTGATCCAGTGCAAAGTACCTAAGAGCTGCTCCGGGAGTAAGTTTCATTACCTTGCAGCTGACTGAACAAAAAGGTGCCAGGTCCAGAATTTGAGGGAACTGGACATGCCGGTTGACCTTGCACACACTGTAGGACACCTAGACAAAGACAAAGCAGAGTGACAAATGGAGATCACTGCTCACGGGCTCGCACCATGTATGCGTTGATGTCTGCTTCTCATTTCATTCAACTCATTCTTTCTTGTCTTGATTGCTCTACCTTTCGCACTTTGGAAAAAAAGCTGTTCTGAATGCTAAGCAGAAATTGACCTATGGTTTCCAGCTCACCTCTGATTGCTCTTCCATTCTCAGAATCTATAATTCAGTATATACAAATTTCCATACAGTGAAAATGTAAAGGTTGCTGTTGATGAGGGTACACTGTAGGGATACTAATCTTTGCCTTTGAGTCAGGTGAAGAGATTGCACCTGGCCACGAGGCCAAGGTCGTGAACCCTCCGTTTGGATATCAAACAGCAGAAAAGGTGGATGTGGGGTGGAGGAGGGATGCTTTGAACAGTTGACACAAAAAGGATGTGATAAGTGGGATTTTGGTTTGGTTAGATTTCTCAGAAAATTGTCATGAATCTTCACTTGGAACTTTGGAACTTTGACAGCAAATTGTTTCACACACTAGTATAAATCCTACATCAACACAAATTAGTTCAGCTGACTGCAGTACTTTTGCCTTCCCAAAAGAGTGACCGTTTTGTCTCTTCAGTTCCTGGCTTTCTACAGCACTGAACTGAATTATTGAAGACTGCTGGTGCAAGTACCTGCTGGAATCGTTTCAGATGAAGAGTGAGTACTGGGGAAGACAGGAGATCAGCATCTGCTTCAGGGCATCAGTGTACACCTTCTCTTTGGCACCTGTTCAACACAAGCACAAGAACACAATTATCAATCATGACATTATATATATGCTGTGAATCTTCACAGTCATGAAAAGTGACTGATTTTGAAAAGTTTTGACATATAAAATGAAATATCTACAAAATTATGGCAAAAAACAAATATAACTTCATCTTTAGCAGTTATGCTACAGTTTCACTTACAGTGGTGATAATGGAAAAAGAAAACCTAAAAGCTACAATTTTACACATTTACTGAGTAGTAACCTATGCTAAATTTTATTAAAAAATGTGACACAATTGAATATACCACACTGAGAATTCTGTTTTATATAAGTCCACTCATGCTGGAATTCAGAATGACACAAAAAATTTACATTGTGTACATTATGCTAATTTAGCAGGGCTAAAAAATATGTAAAAAAAGATTTCTGTATCCCCAGATTCTATTTTCATCACACTTGGACATCTCTGGCATAAAATTAGTTTCAGCACTCTAACACAATAATCAGCATGTTCAGTACACATTACAATTCATCCAGTATTTTCAGTTTCCTGTTTGGAACCACACACCACCATCTTTGGTACTAGGCTATTCCCACGTCAGTTACAGCACCGGCCAGTTTACGACACACACAACGACACAACTAAGCTCAATGCTTAGCTCACTCCATGCTACATGTTTTCTTAATTCTAATGCTCAGCCTTTTCAACTGTAAAACAACCTTGGTATCACTACGCAGATTAGATGCACTGTACCATCGGACGCTTTGCCGCGTGACTGGCGTCGCGAACATGTGACACACAGCAGACTGTTGTTCTTCGTGAGGTTCTCCACCTCGGTGAACTGGAACAGACACGACTGTACTGAACACTCCTGCTTCTCTGGAGCCACCCTGGCGGCCAGCGTGTGGAAGGCCAGCTCTGGGTCCTGGTTCACCACTGTGTACTCCCTGGTGTCGATAGGCGTCTCCTCGCTCTCCATGTCCAGCTGGATGTCCTCCGGGGCGACGAAGGCGTTATTCAGGGACAGCCGGGTCATATCTTCAGTGACCTTATCTTCCTCTGTATCAACTGTGTCCTCTTCCTCTGCCAGGTTTTCTTTGTTAATTTTTTCTTCCCCGTCCTCAGTGTTCTGGTTTACAGCCAGGGCTGTGAAACGGTTGGTAATCACAGACACGTCATCTTCACATTCTGCTGTCTCATCCTCCTCTTCCTCCTCAGGTGCTTTCTCTTTCCCCTGCTGGTCTCCCCCAGGCACCTCATTGGCCTCCTGTGTATGCTCTGCTCCAGTTGATTTGCCTGTGCCTGCAGAACCCTCTACTGCTGCTTGCGATTCACCATTCTCCCCTTGAGGGGCCGTCTCGTCTCCCTCTGCAGGCTCTGCTGAATCCTGATTGGCTATGGTGTCCAGTGTGACTTTGCTCCCCAGCTTCTGCTGTCGCCTTTGGTTCTGTTGTCAAAGTCAAGTGAAAATAGGATGGCCGCAAGGTTAAATTCTATGGACATCAGGTGATGTTTAAATCCACTCTGAACAATGAGACAGATATATAAACAACAGAAACATGAATCAGAGGCACCACTTGTGAAGAAACTGTTCTTCTACATGCCCGTCTCCACCCCCACCTTTGCCTGTTTCTTTGCCTGCTTCTTAGCCTTCTTCTGCTGGTATTTGCTCCCTGCACCGGAGGGGATGTCCTCATTGCCATTGGTTAGTGGAACAGGGCTGTCCCGGTCACTGTCCTTGGCATCAGTGCCCTTCTGGACTTTCTTCTGATTCTTCTTCCTGTATGCCTGAGGGGGACAGACATTAGGCATGTGCAAAGGGAAGTATATACTCCTAATCAACTCCTAATCAACTACACATGCCCTTCCTTACTCAGAAAAGTCTTCAGTCATAAAGTAACAACTTGTGGAACAGAAGGCTACGAATATTTTTGAGGGATTTCCAAGCGCTCATTATCACATGCTATGAGGGAGAGCTACTTACCTCATCTGAGACGGGCAGAGAAAGGTCAAGAAACATCTCAGTCACTGAGGAAACCTGTATGATACAGGGATAAATTCAAGTAGAGATGATCACATCATCATATCTATTAACATACAAAATTTTATCTGTGGGATGGTCCCATACAAGCAAAACAAATCTGGGTGCAAAAGTAAGGATTGTGTTAAAAAGTATATTACATACTGTTCTGCACTGTTTACACATTACAGTGCTGGTCAGTTCTCCACCAAAAACCTGGTCAACAAAATTCTTGGGTGCTCCATTTTTCTCATATTCTGGGAAGACACATAAAAAGCCAAGTGAAATTTAGGTAGGTAATGCAAGAACCATGTATACACTTGAAATGGAAAACTACACATTTAATGTTAAAAAAAAGACCTACTGACCAGAGAACATTAGCTAGGACATCCTTTCTGTAGCGGGGGACCTATGTTTTGGGTGATGATCAGATTCTGAGTAATCAGATCTGATAATGAGGGACAATTTTTTTTTTTTGCCATCCAATCCCTGAACGGTCAACCAGTGAACGGCTTTTTACTTGGCTAGACACATTTGCCATCATGGTTTAGAGGAGTAGAAAGACAGGGGAATTTCCACTGTGGGACATGTGCCATGTCTGGTAAAAACAGTGGAGTGGTAAGTAAGGTACAGGTGGTTGCTCCCTTTGCAGTTTGGACCCACTGTGTGATACACAGGCATGCCCTTGTGATTAAGAAAATGCTGCCGATTCTCAAGCAGATGATGGAAATAGCAGTAAATGGGTACATTGTGAAAATTTAGAACAATTCAATGTGCCTATCAAATTTCAAATTATAATTTCATCACTGACCAAAAGATTATGCAAAACTAACCTAAGTATGCAAACTTATAAGAATATATACATGCAGATAAATGCACCTACCTTTAATTAAATTCTTTGATTCTTCAGCATCTGTATTTTTTCCAGACTTTTTCACTGCTTCCACAATCCCCGAACTTACTCTCTGAGAATACAAACATAACCGCAATGGGCATATTAATCAAGTAGCAAACAGATCAAAACAAAAGATTACATGTAATAACCTCAGCAACTTGTCAATGGCAGCTGTTTCATCAGACACAGCGGGACTCACATTTTTCACCAGTTTTTACCAGACAGACATTCATGTAGACATAATTTACATTTGTATGACTGCAAAACATGGATGTTCACTTCACGATAGGAGGGCACACCTTCATCTCCTCAGCTCTCATCCCATCCAGAAGATAGCGCAAAAGCTCCTGGCTGTCCTGCTGCTGGAATCCCTTGAACCTGGCAGCCCTGAGATGATAGGGAGCTTAAAAACTTATTATTCTGGTCATATGTGAGCCTGGGTTAAAAAAGGACTATATGGTATCTTCAAATGACACTACATTACATTATTGTTATTTAGCAGATGCTCTTATCCAGAGCGACTTACATAGGTTACAGTTTCTACATGTTATCCACTTATACAGCTGGACATTTAGTGAGGCAATTCTGGGTTAAGTACCTTGCCCTGGGGTACAGTAGCCATGTCCCAGCAAGAATCGAACCAGTAACCTTTTGGTTACAAGTCCTGCTCCTTATCACTATGCTACACTGCCACCCACATGTGACAAGAGACACTGCGCCGCTAGAATGATGATGATATGTACTCACTTCTTGCACACTTGTGTGAACAGCTCCCTGGGGGTGACCACACCCTTTTTTGTCTCCTGGATCTCATTCAACAGCTGACACATGGCCAGGGTGAGAGCACCAGGTCTCTCCAATGGGACCTGAATGGGCTCCTGAAAGACAGCACATTCAAAACAGGTAACCTCTGCACTCATTCTTGAAACAACTAAATTACAAAAAAGAAAAAGAAAGGGGCGGTAGTTACCAGCTCTGTGGATAGAGGGGTTATGGTAAGCGTGGTCTTCTCATCTGTCATTTCCTTAAGAATCTGCCTTAAGAGCTGCGTCTGGGACAGGTTCTGATGCCAAAAATGACAAATGTGAGCTGTACAAAATACAATTTAAATACAATTTTAATGTCACTGCACCTCCAATCCCCAGCTACATTTCTTTACCTGTATGACTGCATTGAAGAAGCATGTGTTCCCAAGGTTGCTAAGTCCTTTAACAGACACAGCAGAGCCACTTCCCACTGCTGGCAGCTTCTGGCCTTTCAAGTCACCAGTGTCTCTCTTAACGTCCTTCTTCTGAGTGGCTTTAGCTTCCTTCTCAGGCAGTTTTTCCTCGACAGCATTGACCTGGCCTTCTTCTTCTTTCACCTCTGAATGGGAGAAAAAGAACACTTACAGTGTGTCCTGGAAAGGTTATCTCACTTGGGGAGGAAAGAACATGACTATTGAGAGGCAATATTCACTTCTCCTGCTTTTTACATTTATATTTACATTTTTTCATTTGGCAGACGCTTTTATCCAAAGCGACTTACAAGTGAGGCAGAGTAGAACCATATTGAGTCTTGAATTATTTTTGAAGGAAATGGAAAAACAAAACTTAAGATGGGACATACTTCTCTGTGGTGTTCTATTTGTGGACCCGGACAGAGCTTGTTTTTTGATGTTGTTTACCAGTTGGGCCAACTGCCCAGTGCTGGAATAATGAACGTCATCATCACAGATGTAACACCTGGTGGGGAAACACAAGGAATAAGATTTCACTGATGGGTTGTCACATTAGCCTCACAGATTTGACATTGCTCCTGCACCCACCACCTGATTGTGCAAACCAGGGTGTATGGAACAGGGGTATCTTTGACACTAACCACACACTCCAGTTGTCCATACTCAGCACCAGGCAATGTGGGTCTGACCGGGGCTTCTCATAGTGTTTGATGGCATGCTGATTCTCAGAGTTTCTTCCACAGCCCTGTAATGACCCAGCTCATTAACACCAAAACAAGTAAGCCGCTGCCACTAACAAGGAACATACAAAGTTCTGTCACTGTCATTACTTATGATGGGCTTACCCGGTGGCCACATTTCAGGCAGACCCAGATTGCAGGGGTCTCCCCATTCAACTCCTCCTCCTCTGATGGGGATGGTATGCTCTCATCCTTACACTCCTGACAGCTGAACCAATTAACATCCTGCGCAATCTTTCTCAGCAGGCTCTGATCAATACCCTTACGGATGTGGGTGCAGGAAGGACCTGCCGGGACAGCATTGTTAGTTTAATCCCAAATATCCACAGTTTAGAATAAATAAATATAATAAAAAAATAGTGTCTTATCATTGCTGCCATAATTACTGGCGAGCTTAGTTGGGCCGAATGGCTTGTTCTCGTCATAATATGTTCTGACGTTCTTATTCATTTGCCCAACATTTACCCTTTTGACGGACTTTTAGTTATTCATTGTTCCGCACTATTTTAAAGAATTAACTCTGCCAGATGACAGATATTGCTTAATGCGGCTTGGGCAGATTGAAATGCTTCATTTCTTAGCGCAGCGCAGATTGGCACACTTGATGAAACACTAATAACACGATTTACTGAGAGATTTACAGAATGTCGACAACGCCGTTTTCGTGAATATCAGTTTAGTGAACCAGCCGACTCATCGATTTACTCTAACGGGGTAAGAGTAAGCACAGCGGTGAGCATAAATGGCACTGATCAACTGAGATCCAGCAAAACCTGGCCAGTTAAAACAAATCCATACCTGATAAGTCAAATGAATCGTCCTCTTTAACGCTTTTTTCCTTTGTTCTCTTCTTTCCCATCGTGACCCAATATTGAGAACCTCACTAAGCACCGCACAGAAGGAAAATCGCCTCCGCAATCGTTTTGAAATGTAAATATTTGGAATGCTGTGTCTTATTATACGACAAACCAACGACTATAATTAAATAACATGTTGCTTAATGGCATGCATTTATAATAATCTGCATCTCGGTCTTTTCATCATACGACTCCCTGGCCTTGCAAAATGTGGTTAAGTGGTTGGCTAAATCAAACGTGATCAAAAACAGCCACGTGCTAAAAAAAACAAAAGCAACTTATAAGCTAGACAGCTATTCATACTCATAAAATAAATTAAATTAAGTACAAACAATTCATCTAGGCAGATACAACTTTAAAAATACGGTTTCCGACCTGAGTGAAGATGAATTCAGGTAGCTACTGCTATACAGACTAGCAATCAGAGTAGCTAACGTGAGGAATGGTTTCACTTTCGGCAAGCGGATCATACAATTTGAGCAACTATTTCTTGGTTAGACATATATATTATAACTTCAAGCAGCCAAAATAAATCAAAAACCTTCTTTTTACTATCAGCAGAAAATGTCACTTGATTCCATGGCTCTGTTTTACATCTTAAAGCAACATAAGCTAAATGACTAACGTGTTTTACACTATGTACATATCCGGGATTCGAGCAAGTACATCCTGTTACCCCGGAAAAGCTTCGATTTCTGCTGAAAATGCAGAAAAATTGACAGAAATGTTCAGTGCACGTTAAGCTCTGATAACAAAAATGAGATACACAAACGAACCGTAATGTTACAAATAAACAAGATGAGCTATAACGTTAGCTATATAAGACAAACAGTAAATGCTAGATTTTAAATTAAAATGAAATAAGTGACTCCTGGTTCACTGAGGTCGCTGCTAGCTAACATTGGCTCGCTGGTGCCCAGCTATTAGCTACACTTAAGCTACAGCCAGGTTGCCAGGTTGGCAGCTGGGTTAGCTAGCTTGCCAACTAAGGATAGTTAGCCATCGCTAGGGAGTTAGTTGTCAGGCTAGTGAGGTAGTAAGCTAACAGGAGCATGCGTTGCAGTTAATTACACCTAGTAAAGTGGATACGTTAGCTAAGCTAGTTGTCTGTTAACGTTAACTAGCAAGCTAGATTGCTGTCGGTTAGGTAGTTGTACAGTTTCATGCAGTTTGAAATGTATTGCAAACTAACCAGAACAGACTCCCAAGTATGTTAGACTGGCTGGCTGGTTATCTTAAATAACAGAAAATACACAATTAGCTTGCATTATGATCTGGCCAGGTGAGTAGTTCGAAGTGCAAAGCTCGACGGATAACGCTGTTTTCTAACGTGACACGTTGCATTTGACTCCAGAATGTACTTGCAGGTCAGTGGCTAACGTACAATATTTTTTCCCGTAGTTTGACGGGAATCGGAAAGGAATGCCTGGCATTGAAGAAGCTGAAGCGCAGCTGTCAGAGATCGAGCTGCTGACCAGTATGTTCCCAAGCAAAGATGAATTTGTTATCAAGGATCAGCTGGCGCTTGCAGAACTGAGGGAGTATGTGGAGGGTACGCTAGATTCCCCTCCGGCTTCCAGGCCAGAGTTCGTTATTCAGCATAACATGGACACCGAGAGCATGAAAGGGGTAAATATTGACCTTATATCTTAATGTCATGTCCACGCACTGATTACTTTGTGTGTGTGTGGCTGCCTGTCATTTTATTCGCTTCCTCATGGCATGGCTCAGACTTTAAAAGTCTTTTTCTCTCTTGTTTAAGGTAACATTTGCAGTCTCCTTTATGTATGCGTTGGACTACCCAAACGTTTTACCAGATATTTCTGTCAGGTATGTAGCGTGTTGTCTTGTTTTTCAGCAACGTGTTTGCAAACATGACAAGTGGGAGGATCAATTGTATTCTTCTGCTTTGTCTCAGATGCGCAGAACTGAACAGAGCTCAGCAGACCCAACTTCACATGGACATGAACTCATTCTTGAAGGAGAACTGCTGTGGAGAGGTGTGCGTGCTCTCAGCCGTGGAGTGGGTCAAAGACAACCTACACCGGTATATCTCCAAGAATCCCTCCACCACTGCTGCAGCACCTATTACACAGCCAGAGGAGATGTTCACCAGACTCTGGATATACAGTCACCACATATACAACAAGAGCAAGCGGAAGAACATTTTGGAGTGGGCGCATGATCTGGGCTTAACTGGTTTCAGCATGCCTGGGAAGCCTGGCGTGGTGTGCGTGGAAGGTCTCCAGACATCTTGTGAGGAATTCTGGGCCAGGTGTGGTATAAAGTAACCTGGCTTATATGAAGTCTCTCTCTCTCTCTTTCTCTCTCTCTCCCTCTCTCTCTCTCTCTCTCCATATATATGTGTGTGTGTATATATATATATATATCTATATATATATATATATAATATGCCTAATGCTCATGTGAAAACATTTTCATTTTTTGCTATTCTTTTTTGCCATTACCTGCAGGGTGAAAGTGTTAACCTGGAAGAGGATCCTGATTCGACACAGGGAAGACATTCCCCTGGACAGCGAGGACGGCCACAGGGAGGAAACACTGAGCTCCTTCCGCAAGTTCTCTGGCTTTGAGGAGACCATCTTTGACCCCCGTGGGAGCAGAGGGAATCATATGGACCTTGGACAGCTTTACCAGTTTCTGAATGAAAAGGGGTGTGGGGATATTTTTCAGCTTTACTTTGGGATTGAGGGGAGGTAGTGGCTGGTGCAGTGCCCCACTCTCACAAAAGTATTCTCGTCTTTCTTAGAAATATGAAAAATTCTAGGGAGGTGTATTGCACAAAATGATCTTTGGCAAAACCGTTTTACTGTTGGATCACAGTAAATTAGGGTAAAAAATAATAATGTAAAATGTACTTCCTTGTTTGTGTATACAGGAAGTGTTTTTGAAAATTTGTATTCCGATTACAAATAATATTAAAAAAGACTTTATACAGGTACCACGTGTTTAAGTTTTTTTTTTAAATCATTTCTGTAAAATGAGATTGCAAAACACAAACTGGTCTTCATCAACTGGTTGGTTTTGGTGGTATGTGGTGGTTTGTATGCACTATGATCCTATTGAGTTGCTCTTTATAGTACAGAGCGATTTGTCTGTTTTTTCTCTGTCGGTGTCTGTCTTTATCTTTCCTTCAACAGTTTCTTTTCTCAATGGTTTCTTTTCTTGAATAGATTCTTGGTCCAGCAAAGTTTTTTGAGTCATTCAAATTTGTTTTCCCTTGAGCAACGGAAGATTTTGAGATGGAGTCTAATGTGTCACTAGTTATTTTCCTCTCTTACAGCCAAAACATCAGCAATAACAAAAATGGGTAAAAACCTACTCTCTCACAAGCAAAGTTATTGCTTCATGCTCTTTGGAATACTTATGCATTGATCACATCCCCTTATTCTCATATAGGTAGAGCTGGTGTTGCTGTCCAAATTTGTGAAGCAAAAGAAAAAGGAAACACGCCAGCATGTTATCACAGTATCATTTAACAAGGACTTTCAGTGGTACAAAAAAAAAAAAAAACTTGTAGCATTGCATTCATAAGTACAAAACAAATATGTACTCACAAACCTATTGTGCACTTGGACTATCCCACAATAACATTAATGCAGTGTTCATTAGTCAGCAGGAAATGACTTTAAAACAGACTTTAAAACTGAAATGACTAATGCTGTTTCTTTAAAACAATGATTTTTTTTAGTCCAGTCATTTAAAACGCTATGCCACAATTCACTCATCTGTAATGCCCCTGAGAGATAATATACACATAAACCCAAAAGGAAAACTTTTGAAGCTTCTGTTGAATTTTGTTCCTGTTTTGGATGACCTTCAATGGTGATCAAATGGCTGTTTGTCATTTTGAGATAGTGCCAGTGTAAGAGCACAATCTGCTTTATCATAGCTTACCCTGCTTAGTGACAGCCTCTGTTTGTAATCTTGTTGAATTTGTTTAATTCTATGAAATCGTATTGAAAGCTTAAAAAATTTAGATTCTTATGAGAGTTCTTGAACAAATAATTTTATGAAAACTTGGAACTTTTCACACCCTCAAGAAGGAGCAAAGTGCTCTTCACTTTTCTGTTTGGCCTTGATGAGGTATATACAGTTTGTTCTTTCCAATTTGTTCTCTTTTTTTCAGGATAGTGCCAGAGGTGACTCTTGTCATAGATGTGTCTTGTAGATGCAGAGGTTAGCTATTCCATCAAGAAATGCTGATGTGTAGACCTGCCAAGGGAGTCCTTTCACAAGAAGAGCATTGTGAAGATGAAAACAGAGGCTGATCAAAGTGTGGTAAACCAGGATTTTGGTCTGACAAACTGTAAATATTTAATAGAGCCTCACAGTACAGAACGTTCAGAAGTGCAAAGTTGTCCAGAGTTTGCTAAAATACATTTTTCATGTATAATTTGTATGTGTGTGCTCTTTTATAAAACTGCTACTACTAGTACTAATACTATTACTAATAATAAAACCTGTTTCTGACAACCAAAGACAACAGGTTTGTGAAAACTGGTCTAAATGTTTGTATCATACACTTTGTATATCACATAGAGGATAAGAACATCTCCCTGATGTCATCTGAGCTACTCGTAGCAGCCTTACAAGGGAACCTTAGCCTATGAAACAAACCCTAATAAAGTTAATTTTGTTCTGTCACTACAGATTCTCTCCTGGCTAATGGCAAAGCTGAGACTCTGCCTGTTCTTGGAGCAAACTCCTTACCCAACTGAACCGCTTGTGAGCCCCTTTAGGCTCATTCAGTTCAGCTTAACTCACTCTCAGGAACACACCACAGTGCAAGGTAACACACCAGCTGTTGTATCAGTCTTCAGAGAAGTACAGCAACTTCTTTTGTGTTGCTTCATTGAGCTCGCCCCAGTCCTTGAAAAAACTCAATCCATCATTGTTGAAAGACTAACAGTGATGAAGTCCAAATGGTATTATTGGGGATTTGAAATCCTGATTTTTCCCCCCAAACCTTTTAAAAGCTGTTTTGCTGAAGGAGAATAGAAGGACACTACTGCGTCTGCACTACTGCAGCTACTGCATCTACAAGTGAACTGCTGGTCCTAGCGCCAGCAGAGAAGGACCCACTTCACAGAATCAAGGACAAAACCAGTGTGCAAATAGTTTGCGTTCAAGTGTGCATATTCATGAACTGTTCAACATTTTTCTTAGTATGAAGAATTTGAATGTAGTTTGTCTTATTTCAAAACATGAAAAGTGAGAGCTGAGTTTCAGTGCAACACATCACATCAGATGATAGGTGGCAGCATTTTCTTAGCAAATGTATTGCACTCACTTGGCATACAATAGATTTTCCATGCTTGGCTGATAAATGTTTTTAAGTTTATTATGAGATAAAACTTTCTCTAGACAATGACCGCTATCTATTCAACCATTTTTGAAACTTTGATTACAGGTTTGATTTACAGTAAAAGTTCCGCACACTGTAAGATCTGTTATCTTCTTTTTTTCAGTTGAGAAGTTGTTCCAGCCAATGAGAAGAGAGAATGCCATGGAACATAAGAGGCTCTCTGAGGTCCACCAACATGGCAGCACCTGTTCGTCTTTTATGGGTCAGCCAAACGACCCGGTCATTTCATAGTTGGTTGGCTGTATTTGAAAGCACATGGGTGCCTGGAGAGGTAGTGGACTCAGCTCCTCTGCCTCTGGCTCAGCATGTTTTTATTAGAGTAGGCCCCTTAATCTCAGTGCAATCATCATTTTCCCAGCCTCCATGCAGTGATTGGCAGTGTGTCTGTGAAAGCACTGTGGCGAGATGGCCATTTCGCTTCGCGGTGCAGTAGAAGACTGACCCACATCTCTTACAGCCGCTCTGCCGGTGCTCCAGTTACCTATGCTCCGGCTTTGTGCTGTACAGCGTTCAACCTGACTCCCTGTGTACACAGCAGTCGGTATGATTCAAAAAATGCAACTGAACTACCATTTTTTTCTAACAAATTTAACAACAGTTTTTTCAGCTGTAATCAAAGCAATGTCAAGCAACTTTCTATACAATCAATAAAAGGGAGACTGAGGCTGTGGTAACAGTACCTGCTAAGTAACAAGACACAAATGTATCTGAGTAATGTGTATAAAAAGTAAAAAGTTAACTACCTGACACACACACACATACACACACATTTTTATGTCTTCATATAATAATAATAATAATAATAATAATAATAATAATAATGACAAAAGACAAAACAAGATAAAATATTAGTTTCAGAGAAAGCAAAAGGGATATCCTTAAAAAATCACCAGAAAGTGGTCTACAGTAATCCAAAGCCTTTATTTTAATGAGTAATTAAAGGGGAATTATGGGAGGAGCTGTTTGGCTTCTGTGTTGCTGATGCTTTCATGTACAGGGCTCAGAGAGAAGCAGCACAGTGGAGGGATATGCAATCTCGACCAATGAAATGAAGTGTCCAGACAGGAGGAAATGAGTGTGAGAGTTCAGAACAAATGGGGCAGGATCTGAACAGAATGCGCCACTGATGCCATCTAAGGGTGTGAATACAGAGAGGAGGCAGAGGGAAGACGTTTACCTGTTATGTGGAGTTTCAGGTTGTCTAAAGACTTACACGTCTGAGCTGACTTTTTTAGAAAATAACCAAAAAAGCAGCATCAGATACCACTTCTGTTTGATTAGGAGTACTGAAAAATCTGAAAATGTTCAATCATAATTCTTTGAAAAAGTTTATGCACTGTTGATACAGGAATAATTTTATTCCAAAGTATACATTCTGATGTCAGATATGACCAATTTCCTTGGAGAATGCAGCTCTGAATGATGATGATGATGGTGATGATGATCATTAATATTATTCAAGACTTTTTCAAGCTAATGCCCTAATATTAATTAGAGTCACATGGCCCATGTCTGTGGGCACAGAGCCCATGTCTGTGTTTACCTACCAGTGAACAAACTGTATCATCTTTCATGCCATTTATCTTTTTCACTGTTTCCATGCACGGATGCTGTTTTATTATTTTGGATTTCATTGTGTGTGGGAATGGAGATGTGAAATGGGATCAAATTACCAATAGTCAAGAAGCAGTGCCGACCAGACCAACCCTTTCATCTCAAGAGTCTGTAATATCCCCTAGTTATGAACCAAGGATATTTGAATTATAACAGCCAGGGTAGAGGAAGGTCTATTTTCCACTTGATGTCTTGTTTATTCATCCAAAACCCTTGTCGCAGGATGTCACAAATAAAATGCTGCAAAAGAAGCTTACCCCCTTTTACCCCTTTCCTGCTGTTTTTTTTTTTTTTTTCAAAGAGGGCGAGCATTGAAAGTGAAGGTGTGAGGTTGTCCTCTCACTGTTGAATCAGATCCTTTGATCTTGAATAATACTACATCTTGAAAAATGCTTGCAGGAGCCAGAAGATTAAGTATAGCAATAACAGGAGAGGGAATGTCCCTTCCGTGATACATGTGCATGCTAATTAAGACATATTTTATATTCGTCCAATAAACGGCTCCAAGACAAATTACATGTCCTCAAGTTTGTACATGCTGATATTAAAAATAAACCAGTCTAATCTGAAAACTTTTACATTTTTTTCCCCTCACATGATACACAGAAGGATTTCAGGGGTTAGATGAGTTAACGTACCAACTTACTTAAAATCACATTATGGACGGAAGCCATCAAATGTTCCCACCATTAGCATAGATTAAATATTACCAGTATCAGGAAAGTTGAATTTGTTTCCCATGGCTTACTTCATTTCAGCACTGAATATCCTAATCAAATTTGAATTAATGCAAGGAAGTGACATTGGTTCTGTAATGGTTGCTGGAATATAGTGAGCTGCTTCGGCAGAGTGACTCCAAGGCACTATTTTTCTGTGTCCAGTGCAATTACCACCACGTCGCTGAGTGCGTCCCCATACAGAGGCTCAAATCACAGCAATTTCCTGCACCTGTCCTCATGTAATTTCCAGCCTCCTCGTTGCCAGGAAGCAGATCCGATTCCTAGTAATCAGGACGTAATGTGGCCGCATACAGTCCCCCTCCATGTTGCTGAAACCTTGTAGCCAGCAGCGCTGACAGTCCACAATCACTATAATCATCAGAGGGCAAGAGAGGGAGTGTCATTTCTCCATACATACACAAATGCCATATGTCCCTTCATAGTATGCTTTATGGGTTACATGTCACATTATAGTATGATTTTGTCACTGTACAGGTACCCTGTGCTAGAGAAAAAATGACATTCACAGAGAAAATCACCCTTGTGTGTAAGTAGCTACTGATGTCTGTATGAGTGTCAATGAGCTTTAGAGAGAAAGACCGAATTTGATGGGAAGATTCTTGTTAGTGACAATGTCCTCTCCTGATGAGTTGACCCATGGATTTATCTCTGACAACTGAAAATACTGAAGTGATTCTTAGGATTTCCTCTCTGTTATATTCTGCAAAAACTGGTTATATGATAACATGAATATGTTTTACATTGCGAATACAACTGCTACGTTACACAGCACCTGGAGTAGGATATGTGTGCAAATTTTAACAAATTATTTTTTGTATTTAACCCACCTTGTGACCGTGGTGACCTAACTGTAACTGCAACCCCCAATTTTTTGGTGTACTTGATCTGAGAATCACAGTTCTTTATGTACTATACTCTCTTTATAGAATTGTTTACACATAATTTAATATGAGGTCATGAACTGTGCAGCCAAAGGAGTTGTTTGCAATGTTGCAAGCTATCATGTTGAATCACCACAGCAGCAATAATGACATTTATTTATCATTCAAGGGCAAAAATGCACAAACAGCAACAAGGCTTCAATGCTTTACTACTTCAGAGTAGATGTGTGATTTTGATGCTCTGTGGTCAGAGCTGTTGTTGGATGTTGAGACAAGATGATGGGTGCATGGAAACACTGATTTACATTTACTTGCTGGCATGTTAAAAAAAAACTGGAATCCTTGAGAGTGTGGCTCCACACTGCAGTTAATATCCTAAATGCTTGGAGCACCATGACAGACTCCTTCCACCAAATGCATGCTATGTGAGTTTAGAGAAAACTCAACACTGCCAAACAGACAGTTCTGTTTTGCACAAAGATATTTGGAAGTGATGAGAACACACTTTTTAAAAATTAAGTTAAGGTTAAAGTCTCCTCTCATTTTTGCTTCCCTCTGGCAGAAAGAGTGACCATACATAAAGCATATAAACCAACTGAAAATCAATTCATCATTCCTTTTATGCCTTTGTGTGCTTTACTGCTACAATCATTACTTGTGAAGGATAAAATATTGAAAGAATTTTTACACAAACAATAACAATTTCCTCAGTTTAGGTTTCATTTTTGTTTCCAAGACATATTTTTCCTATCATTCAATAATGTTTATTCCTGGCCCTATAACATTGTAAGCTTCGGCAGAAGATACTGACTAATTTGTTCCAAAGAAGCAGTGAGAGAGAGAGATCGAGAGGGAGAGATGGAAAAAAAAACTGAAAAGCTGTTTACAGCAGTATTGGCCGGCTTTCGGCTGTCCATATCTCCCCAGGTCTTAATTACTTCAGTGCAAGCCGTTATGTGGAGCAGAAGTCAACTCACCTGCAGGTCGTAATCAGTGGCTAATTGAAAAGCACTAATAAACACTGCAGGGAGCTGGACAAGGAGAACAAGGACTGCTTACCTGAGTCACTGTTCACTCCTCACTGATGCAGTTTAAACAAAAGCATTAAAAGGCATTGTTTTGTGCAAGTCCATGCATCCTTGGTGGAGAATGGGTTTTGGCCACATACTGTGGTGAGCACAGAGTAGTTAAGGACATAGTCTTATACTCTCTGTGCTGCAAAGCACTATCAGGCTATGCTCGATCAACTGTGACATATCATTAAAACTATTGAAGATTGATAATATCAATGCAATTGCTGAAAATTGTCATTTAATGTGTTTCCACGGTCACATTCATTTGGGACTAAAATCAGCAGCAGGTGGTGGATTTGACCTAATGCAGTAGGTCTGTTGGGCTGTTGATGCATATAATGGAATAACACAAAGCTCCAAGCTCACAGTGAGGTTTTTAAAAACAGGGGATTTTATTCCCAATCCTCTGCACATCTGGCAGCCTGACAGAGAAGCACTTGTTTTGTTTTACTGAAAGTCAGACACCATGAGCCAAGTCAAAACTTTTTATACTTTTCTCTGAAAGTTGCCTTCCTCTTAATACACGGAGTGAATAAAAGATGTGGGTTTCGCACGGAATGCAAATTTGTTTTCCACATGCAGACCATGCCTATCTCTACCTGTCCTCTTTTGAAATATTTTCAACGGCTGTGTAACAATAATGAATATTCCATGAGTGGATGCATGCCTCAAATAAGTATTATTATTAACATTGATGCATTAGAAGCTGTATTCACAGCGATGCAGATTTGTTAGTTTTCTGTTCTTAAATCAATTTAATACTATATGATTCTGTTCCTCAGTTTGTAAGCATAATGTTTATATTTGATTTGTATTAGCCTTCCTTGGGAGCATCATTAATCTTGCTTTGCACCCTTGTGAGATGAAAGAATGGCTTCTCTGTGGTGTGCGAGAGAGACTTAGTTGTATGTATCTGTTAGCTTCCCTCAAACAGCGGTATTTCTCCTCCTTTACTTTAATGAATGTGCTGACAAATTATTTAGCGGTGTGCAGAATATACGACAAATGGGGAAACCAAGCACAGCTGCTTGGATGCAGATAGCACTTATGATAATGGTTCTAGGAAACATGTGGTTTTGAGATCTGCATGTATACACACACATACTGTGTGCACACATGTAATCCTGTTTAACAGTGTAATTACATATTGAGAGCCTCCTCAAAGTGACATTTATATGATGGCAGGGGATGCTATTATTGTTAAACAAACCATTGCCTCATCTATTTATTCTTCTAAATAACTGGTTTCTAGAGTGCATGTATTATTTTATCCACTTTCAGTCTTATTTAAGGCTACTGGATACCAGAAATAGTAAAAGTATAATCTACCATGAAATTTAAGGGCAAACTACACCAGCATGTGTGGATGCACACATTTTTTCCATCATTAATATGAAATAATAAAGAACTGATGGTCTTTCTGTTCCCCATGTGTTAATGTGTTGAAATGCTCAAGCATGTTATTTTTTTCAGAAGGACACATGACATTTTGTTAATACTCACCTTCAACCTCATTGGTCTCATTTCACTTCATCTCACTACATGTATGACAATACAGTATACAGCCAACAGAGCAGCTATTAGGAACCAAGATAATTCATCAACAGAAGCTCTCTCTGATACATGATTTGTACTGGGGATCACCACAAAGAAAACTGTTAAAGAGATGTTGTCAATGTTTAAAGACAGGGGTTTGCTGAGCACTCTCGTTAACAGGTGTGTCATCCTCAACTTCAACCACACACACACACACACACACACACACACACACACACACACACACACACACACACACACACACACACACACAGCATCTAAAATGTAGCTAAAATCTGATTAATAAAATGAGTTGTCATATTAAATGTATTGGAAAGTACTGAGCTGCACAATCAATGGGTCCAGCCCCAGTGGTTGCTACACAGGCTAGGCCTTACCTGAAGCTCTGAGACTCTGTTCTATACTTGTCCTGTCAAGATGAACTTTCCTTTCCATTCCGTGAATGCTAAATATGGGTAGATTATTCAAGTTCGGTCTCTTCAGAAGTGCTTAATCAGTCCGTGGACAGAGCTATATGCCTGGGCTAAATCCCAGATGGTGGCCAAACTGCTGACTAGCATCACAAATATTTACAGGGGGTGTACCGCTCAGAAGGTACTCAGACTCATCAGGAGTCTCTCCCCTTCATTTAAATGGAATGGAATGGAAACCTTTTTTGGTCCAGGGTAGGGAATATATATATTTTTTACATGCAGGCTTTGTAAGCCACACTAGAAAATGAAGAGAGAACTGCCCTTATGCAGTTTTTCAACATAATTTCTTCAAGACTTGTTACCTGTGGTAGCAATATCCCCAAACAACTGCACGTTTCACCCTTGTCTCACTGATATGCCTCAACCACACTGATCACCGCATTACCACTAGCAAAAACTCCTCCATGTAAGTGTTTTTCTGGTTTACATTGTCAGTGGTTTACACAATGTTTACCTAGAATATTAGATATAAATTTGTAATGAGTTCCCCATTTAATAACAATTCTTATCTGACGCTGCCAACTTTTTGGCCAACTCTCAAATTTAATGCTCAGATTGCACTGTAGGACACAAATTAAGAATTGTGTTTGCTTCACCATGATGCAAAGGCCTGGTGTCTGTCTTACAGGTGGCTTCCTGTATGGAGTTGTGCGACTAGGAGCTGCACTGTACCATAACTGGGTCCCTCACAACGAAGCCATTCATTGTCAGAGCAGCGGCAGCTCCAGGGCATCAAGTTTGCATTTTCCTTTTAATTCAGCCCCCTGCTGATTTGCAGGGAGAGATCTCAGGCTCTGTTCTCTAAGCAGATGGCACACTATTTTTATGTACACCTTCTGTCACAGGCACTTTGTTCCCCTCCAAGACTGCCAAAGATGATGCTCTGCTGAAAGATCTCCCGTGGGCCTCGAATCATAGCTGATTTCCATAGCAGGTTCAGTCACACATGAAACAAACTCTTTCTGGGGTTTAGCTGCCCAGGAAAAAATTAAAGACAGTATACATATTACATAGTTTTCTTGATAAGATGCAAGGAAAACAGATTATTACATGTAAAAGAAAATGAAGAAGTTGGTCTGGAGAAATATTAACTATGTCAAGGCTGAAGACACAAAGGACTCCAGGATAAAGTACCGTGGATGCCTGTCAGCTAGCGTGCTGGCAGCAAACTGCCCGCTGACATATAGAGTCCGATATTGCTGCTCATGTTCCCTGTTCCACATGATTTGACTCCTCCTAAATAGTACAAGGCTGTCTCGCAGCAGGGGAAAAGTGAATGATCCGTTTGGTCTCATCACATGTGATTAGGCGAAACACGTCTCAGAGCGTGATCGCGGTGCTCTCTCCGCTGTGTGTGAATGAGCAGGTTCAACTAAGATTTCACACGGATTCACTTCATTCTCCTGGGCTGAACTGCAGTGGCTTCATGAAACATATTAGTTCTAAAAAATGGAAATGATGAGTATTGAAGTTTATTTCCGCCTGGAAGTGTATGTTCATATTGGTGAAGACAAAAATGTTCATGAGCTGTTGTTCTGTTTGAGGCCAGAACCTGAAGAAAGCATGGAAGTAGTAATATGAGAGCACAATATGAGAGCCTCTATTCAAGGACAAGGTGACATTTCTCTTTCACTGAAAGGCCTTCATTATCGCCTCTCCAATCACACCAATATTACACAAATAACAGCCAGGATTTAAAAGTTGACAAAAGTTGATAACTGGCATTTTATTGCCCAGATTGCTTTACCTTCAGAGATCGATTTGTTTGTTTGTGTATTAACTTTTTGAATTACTATCCTTTTAAATATCACATACATTCTAATCAGTGACATCAATGGATGTGTTTGCAATCTTAAAAAAGACACCTATATCACAGCTATATCACAGATTGTATGTTAGCAGTATTTCTCACTGGTTATTTTCTGCTCCCTGAAAAAAAAAAGTAAAAGTGGCAGACTGAATAATGAAGAAATATTGCATTTTATTCATTAGCAATGAATGTATGCATGCTGTTATTAATGTATTGAATATATGCTGACTGCACAATTTATTCAAGTGTCTCTTTCACTGCAGCAATTAAGTTAAAGTACCTTGCTCAAAGCTTCAAAAGCAACCTGAAATATTTCAGCTATATATAATACTAATAGAACTATATTACTAATATAGTACTAGTAATATACTACTACAACTACTGTTACTAATAATAATAATAACAAAAACAGCAGCAACAACTATTATTATTATTATTATTATTATTATTATTATTGATTTGAAATCCTCACAAGAAAAGAGAAACAAATGAATGGTATCACATCTTTAGCAATAGTATCCTTTTTCCTTTACATTTCAAATCACAAATCTGTTGTTAAGGGTTTCAGTCTTTCATTCTCAGTAAGACTTCCAGACTCTTCATTTAACTTTCCAGAGAAGTGCATGCGGAACCAGCCAGTGATTCTTATTCACAGCCACCCAGTGAAAAAACTGTCAATCCCAGAGACAGAGAGAGGTGAGTGAGTAAGCAAGCAAGAGATGGAGGAAGCGAGTTAGACAGACAGACGGACACACACACACAGACAGATAGACTTTTCCGAATATGTTTTTTTTTTTTTTATTAAACTTCCTACAGTGGCAATTGTGTGCATTTGCCACATACAGTGCTCTGGCTTTGTTTATGTGTGTCCCAGATTGTGCCTTTACAAGCATGTTCAGCAGCAAAGAACTTTTACTGCACTAACTGCTTGAGTCAAAGCTCTTATTAGGATGAAGTAAATTAAATAGTACTTAAGCTCTTAATCTGTGGTCTTCAGCATAGACTCAAAGATGAACAAACAGCACTTTTATTTTATTATCCCTGTTTATCTGTGGAAATCCTTAATTCCATTTTTTTCCCATACAATCCTTATTTTGGATTATTTGCGCAATCATCATGCTTAGATGGTGTGAAGTATTTATTCAATTTTCTGAAGTTTAGGGAAACCCTGCAGCTACTTTGTCTCCATGGGTCTGACAAACAGAAAAAGTAAAGTTGCCCAGGGAACTTTCAGGAGACTGAGTTTGCATTGTAGACAATGTGTTCCTCAGCAAATTTCATTAATCAAAACCGATGTGAAAATAAAGTGTGAAAGGTTTAATTATTTTGCACCAGCACTTTTGTAACCCCTTAACCTTTCATCTATCAAAACTAAATCAAATCTGTAAATCAATCACGTTGCATTACATTTTTCTTAAAAAATATGAAAATATGTATTATGCTTGCATGGAAATTCAAGTAAGAATGATAAAATAACTGTAATTCCATACTTTAAATGGGAATTCTGGGGAAATGAGACTCCTGTTGGTTTCTCTTGTTCATGCCCTTGATCATGTCATTTTTTTCATTCTGTCACACATTTTGCTCCATAACAGCCTTTGGGAGGAACATGTGTCCTGTAAGATATAAAAGAGAATATTCTTTATGAGAAAACACCTTCACCATAACAAAAACTCCTTCATCATAAAACTTCTGCAGGCCTAAGAGAGCCTTGCATGTTTCATGCTCACACATGAGCACCTATGTGTTTCCACAGTGCAATCGCCAACAGAGGGTCAATGATCAACTTTAGTCTTTTCAATGGTGTTCCAACTGGAGCCCATTTCATTGTTCAAGAAATTATTGAAGGCTGTGAAGGTTCCGTGATAATAAATACTGCAATGTATTTGACTTATGTCACCCATCCTTTTTTATATTATAAGGTAAACCTATATAAGGTAAGGTGTTACATAAACTAAACTTTTACAGGCTTATTTAGGTGTGAATGTTTTTTTTTCGCTATTGTTTTACATTATTCTCAGAAGAGTGAAGAATAGTGAAAAATGTTTGAATTTGTTCTTATTAAAAGAAGAGAAAGTCTACTCTTTCTTTAACCTTCATTGATTATGGTCCCTGAAGAATACTGAACATAAAAATGATCATATTGATTTTTTTACTACATTTTGTAAATGAAAAAGCACCCACTTTCATTTGTCTGTTTTTCACTAGTATACTGATTGTACTTGGAATTTGCTTGCAGCCAAATACCCTAAAATTGTTTTAACTAGATGTGAAGCAACAAGTTCAAGTGGTTACAAAATTAGGAAAAAAAACCCCATAAATTTCATTTGGCTCTATTATCACTACCTGCCAAGTATTACTAACTCAAAATAATGTACTGAAAGCATATGAACCATATTTTATCTCATAATACCTCCACATCAAATTAGTGACATAAGGAGTTACGACTTTTTCCACTTCCCTTCAAAGGGAAGGAGTTGAAATTCTTGCTTTGACTCAACATTCACCTTGAGCAGAAACTTGAAATTGCTTCCAAAGCACTGAGTGAAAATGAGGGATATTTCTGCTGTGCTGAAATATAAATGATTAAAATAATGTGCCTGCATTCTGTAGCTGGTGCTGAGAGAGAGAGAGAAAATATGTTTCAGAATGCTTGGCTCTCTGTCACAGTTACACTTGACTTTGACTCACCATGCAATTTTTTTCGGCAGAGATTGAAAAATAAGGTTGAATGCTCTTGAGTTTTGCCTCAGTTTGATTTTCCTGAATTTTGCCTTCTCATCTTCCATCCAAGTGGTGCCAACCAAGTCAAAGTTTAAATCCACAATTTAAATTCTATAATAAATCAACCCAAAGAGGTTTCTTTATGCTGTACAGGGCAGTAGGATCTTCAGCTTTTAAACTGTGCACTTCTTGGCTGTTTGCCATTGATTTTGTGAACCTACAGTACACAGTACATCATTTCATTAAAAAATCAGGCTTCTTGTGGGATGATTGATGGTTTCAAGTGAACAATTTCATTGACTGGATAGGATATCAATGTCAAACTGATGGGAGATTGACAAGCTTAGTAACTACCTAGCAATGTGTGCCAATCTATAAAAGTTGTTAAGTGTTCAAATCCAAAGGGGACAGATAAAAGCATTAATTTTAAAGTAAACATATCACTGTAGTTTTTCAATATCAGTGCAGCATATTTAAATAACCATTTAAAAAATCTTTGTTTTGAAATAAGGCACTTTGTTTCCTGAGCATGTTCTAAGATATAGCAGTAATGTTCAGTTTTTTTGGACTTAAATACATAATGTTCACCTTTGCTGAATTACACTATTAAGACCTACCCTGGCACACAAAGCTCAATTAAAGCCTACCTGTCTTGTGGCTGTGAAGAGATTAAAAATATCATTCTCAATCTACTTTCAAAAAGGTTTGTGTGTAGATTGGTTATTCAGTCATTAATCAGGCCATATCAGTGCAACATGAGGAAAGTTTCCTAAAACTAAATCCAGACCATCCATCATGCTGTTCAAATTTTCACATAAAAGGATACACACATTTTTCATTTGCCTTGCTTGTCAAAGGCTGATAGCATCAGTTCTTGTAGTTACCTCTCATTCCTAATTGATCAGTGCCCTGAATAGTGGAGACAGCACAAAACGTTCACAGTTAAGATACCATCACTCTTTGACAGATGCCTCCTCACTCCAAATCACACGTTTGCAAACTGAAACAACCTATGCCAACCTATGTATGGTGGAAAGTAATTGATAAGCTGCAAGTTTATATTACTGGAGTACACGGATCATGGTAATGCAAACAGAATTTCTCAAGGTCACCAAAATATGAACCTTGTCACCTTTTTTTCTTTTCCTTTAGTTAATTGCACTAATGAACAATAGCAGCAGTGAACTAGAAGTTATAATGCAAATGCATTATGTATGGTATAGATTTTTCATCTCCTGTTCAGTCCACTCTTGGTCTCGTTCCACTGGCTCCCTATATCTGCCTGTTTCATGTTCAAGGCCTTCACACTTGCATACAGGGCAGCCAACAAAACTGCACCTACCTACCTGAACTCACTACTGCAAGCCAATGTTCCCTCCTGACCGCTATGATCATCTTCTGAATGGCATCTGGTGGTCCCGTCGCATCGCAGCACAAAATCATTATCCATAACTTTCTCTGCCGTTGTCCCCGATGGAATGTCTTCAAGAAATATCTGAAGACACAGCTCTTCCGCTGTCACCTGAGCACCTGAAACACTACCCCCTAAAGGAATTTCTCATGTCTCAAAACTGTTTCCAAGTAAACTATATTAAAAGTAATCTAATGGTTTAACACACTTGTTAGCTCTACCAGCTAGCTTGTCTGGCCAACCATTGAAACCTGCAACGCTTCTAATACTGTTGACTCCTTATGGTTTTTTGCTTGTGTTGTACTCTACCTCACTTGTAAATCGCTTTGGATAAAAGCATCTGCCAAATGGATAAATGTAAATGTAAATGTAAGAATCTACTCTGACCCTTTCTCCTTTCTGTCTTAAAAAAAACCCTGGAGACAGATGGTTCATATGTAATGACACTTTAATGAGACATATTATGGGGTCTGAGTGATATCATCTCAGATAGGTGACTCTCATGCCTGCTACTCCTGCCATCATTCATCAATCTTTTAAAGCTATTTCTTTCTATTTACATCTCTTATACTTACTTTGTACATGCATTTCCTTGTGCCTGTCTTAATTTTCAGAGATGTTCTGAATTTTTCCAGACATCAAATATTGCAGTTCAAGAAAATAAGTAAGAAAATGCTCATAAACACAACTTAAATTCTCAGTAAATACCACCTGGACATACCATATGTTTGATGATAATTTAAATGAAATGATTTAATTTGGAGAACATCTTAGGGAGGCACATCGGAATGTGTCAGCTGGCCACATAATATTTTTTAAATTGAATTCTTTACATGGAAATGACTCCACTCGTTTGAGCAATCACATATTGTAGCTTTGCACAATTACTGTGACCACCCTTTGATCCAGACAGAAAATGTCTGTTCAGACTCAGCATCTGGTAGTGGTCATATGACTCAAAATGCTCTGAGGTCAGAACATTCTTGATGTTTGCAATGTCTTTGTCTGAGGTTGAGCATTTCTCTCTCCACATCAAAGAGATAGATTCTGCCTGCATTTTCTATGTGTGCTCAAACAAAGGATCATACTAGGACCCTCCCTTGTGCATCTCACTTTCTGAGGTGTGAAACCTTGTTATTGATTGACATCCACACATTGTTAGCCTCATCTCACAACCTTCATAAGGCAACTCCAGGAGAAACTCTGGGGATTGGCGACATTTGCAGGTTTTGTGAATACCGCTTCTACTTTTCCTGGGTCTACCAGGAAGCACAGCCCTCCTCACATGGTGGGTGTTTCCTTTATCTCCTGAACAAGATGATGGAAGCTGGTGAATGAAGTAGTCAGAATTTGAGTCTAGAAAGCTTGCAATGGAAGACTGAACCATATCCACTACAGGTGCAAGGGCTGCATTATGTGTATTACAATATGAATCAATGCCAGGGCATAACCTGGATATGATTTACAACGTGCTTTAGAAGGTATTGATTAATCATCTAGGAAATCAATGAAACATAATCCCATAATTTTATTAACAAACAAATAAACAACAAAAAAACTGCAAATGTGCTGATGTCAAACAGTTGTTTTGTTCTGTATGCCTTATAGCTTTTAATAAATCATTAAGATTAAATCTTGCTCTGCCAATGGTCTGTAAAACCCTTCACAAAATGTTGTATATATTTGTATTATACTTATTATACAAACTGAGTAACTGAATAATTGAGAAAAAAAAACACTTCTATATGCTTCAGGAACTCTGTTCTAAACAGTTAATTTAGAAAAAACTCACCCTTATTTCTCTGGGGTAAACAGTTCCTAATATGAAAAAATATAATACTTAAGTTAAGCCTTGTAACAGAAAGGAACTGTCCTTTGTGCACCCTACAACAAATGTTAGACAGATTTTAAGATGGGACAGCTGAGAGGAAGAATAGGAAGAACAATATTTTCCTAAGGGAGGCTGAAAGATCGGGGTGGTTATTGGGCAAAACCTTGGAAATTGTTGCTGGGGCAGGTTATCAATAAGAATAAGTAATTATTGTAGTGTGCCCTCAAAGGTATAAGTAATTATTGGCCTCTCAGTGCCTGCCATGAACTTCCACTGAAGTGTTATTTCTACAGATCTCTCCATTACAGGCATATGACTGAACTGTCTCCATAATTATCCTCGCCACTGATGTTGAAATACAGGTCAGCAGGGGTACATCAACATGGATGCCTCACATACACTATATGGCCAAAAGTATGTGGACACCTGACCATCACAACTATATGTGCTTATTGGACATCCCATTCCAAAACCATGGGCATTAATATGGAGTTGCCCCCCCTTTGCAGCTATAACAGCCTCCACTCTTCTGGGAAGGCTTTCCACAAGATTTTGGAGTGTGTCTGTGGGAATTTGTGCCCATTCAGCCAAAAGAGCATTTGTGAGGTCAAGCACTGATGGACGAGAAGGCCTGGCTCGCAATCTCTGTTCTAATTCATCCCAAAGGTGTTCAATGGGGTTGAGGTCAGGGCTCTCTGCAGGGCAATTGGCATTGCGCATAGTGATGTTGGGCTTGTGTGCAGCTGCTTGGCCATGGAAACCCATTTCATGAAGCTCCTGACGCACAGTTCTTGTGCTGATGTTGCAGCCAGAGACAGTCTGGACCTCTGTAGTGAGTGATTCAACAGAGGATAGGCTGTTTTTACGTGCTACACGCTTCAGCACTCGGCGGCCCCGCTCTGTAAGTTTGTGTGGTCTACCGCTTCGTGGCTGAGCTGTTGTTGCTCCTAGATGCTTCCACTTGACAATAATAGCACTTTCAGTTGACTGGGGCAGATCCAGCAGGGCAGAAATTTTGCGACCTGACTTGTGGCAAAGATGGCATCCTATGACAGTGCCATGTTTAAAGTCACTGAGCTCTCCAGTATGACCCATTCTACTTCCAAGGTTTGTCTACAGAGATTGCATGGCTATGTACTTGATTTTATGCACCTGTTATCAATCGGTGTGGCTGAAACACCTGAACTCAATAATTAGGAGGGGTGTCCACATGCTTTTGGCCATACAGTGTATGTTATTTACCAGTGTTCCATTGTGCTCCCTTTTATGTGGAGTGATTAAACTGTAAGCTGATCTCAACTCAAAAAGAAGGATTTGAAGGAATAAACATAATTTAAATGGAGATTTGTGAGGACTTACCTTAGCGCAAACATCTTAGTCTAACTTATAACTTAAAGGCGACTTGTGGGGCTAGTATTACCAGATGATGGCTGAGGTTTTTTGTTCTTCACTGAAGCATGTAAAACTGATCTGTCAGGCAATATCAGATTACTCTCAGAAAGAATGGAGCCTATTCAATTCAAAATGCAAAGGGTGGGTGAATTTTCTCAGCTGTTGCTTTCAGGTGATTGTCTTGGAGCATACTTTATGCTTATTCTGTGATTATTGCATTATACAAACTTTAAGGCCTGGAAAAAAAATTATAAATAAATATATAAATTCAAGGGCATCATGATCATGCAAGATGTGTGCGTGTAAGGGACACACAGTTTGAAAAATTGCTTGACAACACCAGCATGAGACTACGATAAGCAAAATATTCTTCACTTTTGCATTTTTATTTTAAGATGCTGTAACAGGGGTCACTTTATTTCTTGCTATTTTACCAATTTCATTTTCCTTTTGCCCTCAATGCCTGATAAGATGACTGTGTTGATTAAGTTGATAATGTTACCTATCGCTCACCCTCAGCACAGGTTTCTACCATGTAAAGATTAGTGTAATGAAATGGTGTTGCTGTTTTCACATCTGATTATGCTTTGCTATGATGCTCCCAGCTGTCCAAGCTCTGTGCTTTTTTCAACTTCAGAAATTCATTTTCACAAACCTTCTGTCACAAGGGACCTCATTGCTATTCATGTGACTCACAAGGGTACAGCTGATGCTTCACATGGCTAACACAGTCAACCAACTAACTAATGAATACAGCAATGCAAGCAGAGGTGTATTTTATTGAGATAATAATCTATTTTATTAAAAAACTGGAACAACAACAATTTCTCCCTATATAGCAGTATTACTTATTCACTAGGCAATAAAACCTAAACTTTTAAAATGAACTCAGTACAACTACAATTAACCAATAATTCTTCTATACTGTTTTCAAAGTAATTACAAACTCTAAATAAACTTTATGTGTGCTGACTGACTATTAATTGTATTTCATCCAGAGAAAACCAGCTGTATAAAACACAGGATGTGAAAAATATAGATAAAACAATTCCTGCTAAACTTCTGATACAGCTAATTTAATCTAACACAATGCAATACAAATACAGCTAATACCAGACGACAGATTTATTTGAATAAATAAGAAAAGTACACTGGGGAATGTGTTGAGCTCAGCAGTTTGCCTATTATTGAGTAAAGAACAAAACAACAGAAATAAATAACAGGTCTTGCTGGGAGCAAAGACAATCATACTATAGGGACAAGGAAAAGAGCTTACACTGCTAGTTAACAGTGAAACTAAACTTTGCCTTCTTAAAAAGGGAGTGTAAAACACAAGTACACAAATGGTTCATATTCACATGCAAACGTGTAATGTTTGGTGTGGAACTGCTTGTAACTGCAAATGCCAATGAAGTGATTATGGTAGAAGGGTCTGCTTGAATATTGACAATGAAAACCTGTCACTCAAATTAAGTGCAATGGACATGTATAGACATTGACTCTTTGATGAGTTTGTGCTGTACAGTGAAACAGCTGCTTTGTTAATGCTGCATCTCACAGACTGCTGAAATAAATTTTAAAGATGACGTCTTCATCTGAAATCCAAAAGATCCCTAAAAACACATGCTTCTGTAAAACACTGTAAAGCACTTTGTGTTACAGCCATTTATGAAAGGTGGTATAAACACAAAGGTATTATTATCATTACGCAGATAGAAAGATTCCATACTTGAGCTGTCATGAAAAAAAGCTACCAACTGACATATCTACAAACCTTAATCCCTCCACCTATTACCACTCCAATACTGATTGTAGGACCACACCTATACCAAAGCCTAAGAATGCACGACCTCAACACACTGCCATGCAAACTAATGAGTGGTTGTTTTTGTATCTGTAACAGGGCATATTTTTAAAACGAAACTGGAGCACACTTCAGTTATAGCAACAGTGAGAATTTATGATTTGTGGAGTGCAAAGGCCTCTGTGTACCATATCAGTTTGTTGGCTTAGAGCCTTCCGTTACGCTCAAAGCAAAATTCAAAACGACAAACAAACTACATTATTGAGTCCATTTAAAATTTCACTCATACAGCTGTGTGCTTCAAATACAGCAGTCCACCTCAGGCGAAACGTGACGCAAACACTATATGCTATGTTACATTCAAAGGAGCTAACAGTGGGACTCACATGACCTGAGGGCACATGCCTGGGAACATAAAGTACTTTCAGGGAGGGTGACAAAATAATGGTAACAACAACAATAGTAAGTCAATAAAACATGAACTAGAACCTCTCTGTATGCAGTACAATGCAATACAGTCGCAAATGAAGTCTTTGTAATAAAATACAAATGAATTTAGAACACCTAATTACCTAGACAACAGATTACTGCATACTGCCCTTTTCATTACACATATTTACAGGAAACAGGAGAAATCACATTCTTCATAGAAGCGATTAAGCACATGCTCAGAGGGCATGAAATGCAAGCTGAACATAGACAATTTTACCTTCCTCTCCTTCTGACTAGTTTTAGCCTGTCCTCAATCAACAGCAGTATATTACAGATATATTGTCAGTAACAGCAGAAACGTTATTTTTCTCTCCATAGATGGCAGCAGTAAGCCACAGACATTGATAAAATACATATCCACTCTCAAAACAAGTGTAGACCATGTTTTAATGCTGCAGAAATTATTCCACCAAAACCCATGTTTAAATTAATCGTTCATTGTTTGAACACCGCATTCTAACCCTCCCCTGCTCTGGGCTCAGGGTGCAGTAATTTGGTATTAGGGGCAATATAATTCTACATGGACAGAATAGCTGCAAAAGTAATTTGGCTAATGAGGAGATGGGTGAAGACAATTTACTGTACATCTGTCATTAGTTAATTGGAAATGACCCTCACTTTATGCCTTGGGCCTAGTCTGAACTTGGTTAAGGGGGGAGCTAAAATCTCCAAAACACCTCCTGTGACCTCAGAGTGGAGTGTTTAGATGGATATTTTCCATTTGCTTATTTTTCATAAGTTACTGTCATCAGAAGAAAAATCAAGGACGCAAAAATGGAGTGCCTAAAAATGGCACCCGTTCTTTTCTGAAATATTCTGATTCAAAGAGATGCTGGATTAGTCTTATTATTCTGTTTTGGACAGCATTTTCAACCCTCTAGGTTTTGGTTATGGATTTATCTGGCTTTGAATGATAAGAGATTAGTGGGTATGAAGACTGAAATGCTCCCTGTCTACAGGGTATGAAGTGAAGAGGCTAAATCAGTCCAGCATGCTTCTGAAAGTACCATCGGAGGCCAAACCAGGACGCTGTGCCGACAACAGATTTTGTTATTGAATAATTTCAATGCCTGTTTTCCCAGGTTCTACTGTCCCGATTTTACTCTTCATGTTTTGTAATGCACAGGTTTAATGTTAAATGCACTTGTGTCTCTACCAGCTAGCTTGTACCTTGTCTGGCCAACTGTTGAAACTTGGTCATGCGGCACTTCTAATATTGTGACCCCTTGTATGGTTTTTGCTTGTGTTGTACTTTGCCTCACTTGTAATTTGCTTTGGATAAAAATGTCTGCCAAGTGAATAAATGTAAATGTAATGTAAATGTACAGGTTGAGCTCATGAACGTACATGTAAGAAGATCATCAACCACCTGAACCTTCTTTGTATTTATGTGATGTTTTCCTGTTCATTTACGTGTGTCTAAAATTTGTCCGCCATACATACCTGTGGATAATTCATTAGAGGCATTACCGTACATCAAGGGTACATCATGCTGTACATAACTACAGTGTAATTGGACTTCATTCCATTCATAAATTGTCCTCTAGCATATTCATAAAACATGTTTTTTTTCCCTGTTGTTTGGGTAAATGGCATTAGATAATGCTATTTTTATTTGGACAATATGCAAAATTTGCCTCTCTTCCATACATCCTCTCTCAGATTAATTTCTACATTGTTGGGTAGTTATGTAAGCAAAATTATTCATTACCAAAGGGCAGCTGGGAGAACTGTATGCTATAGAAAAAGTCTCAGAATTGCAAATCCTCTCAGTGTGGTCCAATTATGGGGAAAAAAACAAACAATATGAAAGTGAAAACATTCTCTTTTCCTGGAGTTAATAAAACACTTGACTCTATCATTAATCAGTGCCATCTCATTGTTGCTAAATATTATGCTAAAGGGCAGTGCATTCCTGAGAGATATAACTTTTTTTCTCATAAAGCCTGGTTACACAGCTTTTCTTTGCATTGGTCATTATAAACAGAGGAACTCAGATTCACAGACAGACACTAAAGAAATATCTCCATGAATTTTCATGTCAGAGAGTGTTCTTCAAATGTGTGGTGCCCTTCATCTGGGAACTGAATTTGTTTTCTTATACAAGTAGAACTTAGCTAGATCAATGGAATAGATTTTGTTTTGATAAGACCCAAAGCTGCATAGACTGGACAAGATGGAACGACAACTTTAAAAAGCCCATAACAACAAGTGACACATAGAAACTGCACTTAGTATGCAAAGAGATATCATTAGGAGAGTGTTGACAAAAAAGATGGCTTGCAGGATTTCACGTGCTTCAGAGATGTATTTGTGGGCAAAATTTGCAAAATAGGCTGGATCTGGCACATATGCACCTTTTATGTTAATGCTGATGTGGACACTGGGAGCTGTTTGGATTAGAGTGAGAGCTTCCAAGATCACCAGGCAGATGGTTGGCCAGGCTACCTCCCTGTAATGGCAGCATTAGTCTATTGAAAAACAGCATTATGGTTAAGGTCAATGGTTGGTGGAGAGTGTGATGTCATCAAGGTCGAGATGATGTGCTTCCCCCGCCAGGTGCAAGCAATCTCAACGGGGGGAGTGACATTGATGAATGTCAGCTGAAGGAAAGTCACCCTTTGTCTGACACTTTCAATCATCGATGTCCGATTAATGTACACCCCATAATATTTGCAAGCCGAGTGAGATATTTACATGGTAACCAAAAAACAAATATCGCAGTCTATGAACCGTAATGCTGATTGCTGTGGACTCCTTGCAGGCGAGCGCACCATAGGGAATTAAATAAGCACGGCAAACAAATACAGCTTTGCATTCACCTCAGGTTTCCTTCTTCCATTTTAAGCGCTGTCTGCAGATAATGCCATCGGGAGAATGGAGACATTCATTACATTGCAGGCGCGCTACAGTGATGCCGCTGTGGTCATATATTAAACATGCTTTTGATGAAACGATAGTTTAATGACCTCCATTTCTCTGTGGAAAATGCATAACTCCTTGCAGTTTTCTCATTGCCGCCGTATGTGCATTCTTAATTAAATCAGGGAGTTGGCGCGCGTAATGCGGGGTGTGAGAGTGTGGATTGGCATTGTAACGGATTCACACTAAATTTGTACGTTGTGGCTCATTCTCAGCTATTTTTCTTCACAGCTAGTAATCCTTCAGGAAATCACATTGTTATTATTATTGGAGGAATGCATATATTTATGTGTGGGTGTAAATATATACCGTATTATGCTCAGAAAGGGAGTGTACATACCAAAGGTGTGTGTGCTAAACATCACTAAAATGATATGGAATAGGCAGAATTTGCAGAATGTGGGAAATGTGCACCTGTACTATAATTTAAACACCCTCCCTATTTTCTCATCAATAATTCACAAATGCTTCTTTTCTCACAGATCATTGCTATGCAGCTATCCATGTAAACAGTTCACAGTCAGACCTTTACATTTTGATTAATGGACAGTCTTATCCAGAGCAATGTACATAGCTTGCAGTTTGCATATGTTATTCATTTATACAGCTGGGTGTTTACTGAGGCCATCTGGGTTAAGTACACCGCCGAAATGTATAACAGCAGTGGCCTACCTGGGACCACTGACCTTTGGGTTACAAACCCTGCTCCTTACTACTATGTGTCACTGATGCCCTAGACCTCTGGTTCTTTATTAAATCACACAAGGGACACTATAACATCACCTTGCAAGCTCCAAACTTTGCAATTGAAGACAAGAGGGATGCAATGTCAAGGTACAAGGATAACTTTCAATTGCATGTTGATATGGCACACTTTGCCCAATAGAGATTTACCTTTCTTCAGAGTGCATGACACCTTATGTTCAGTCTGTCAAACAAGATCAAACTTTGCAGCGCTTCAGAGGTACCAAGCTGTAAAGATTAGTCTTTGAGTTTCATGTTTAAATCGCAGAGGATTTTAAACTGCTTCCAGGGACAACCCCGGCATCTGAAGATTTGAAATATTGCCCATTCTCACACGAGGCTAGAGAATCAATATCACTTTTGTAATATTAGCTAGATAATCACAAGGAATGTTATAAATGACTATAATTCCTTTTTGAATGTCTTACACCTTTTCCTTTCCATTCTCTGACTTGTGCTAGATATACCAGTACATTGCTTTTGATTTTCCCCACATATGCATAATGCATGTTTAGTCATGGCTTGTGTTTACTGAAATACATCATTATCAGTCTGGAAACATGCTGTGCATGGCTGAGATATATACCTATAACACTCCCTTATGTGTTACGTCTGTACGCCAGCAAATGAATACTCCCCACACGGATTGGGTGACTGAGCACACTTCATTGTTAAATTTAGATGAGTCACACATGTCATCTATTGCTGTAGAACTAGAATATTAAGCTTTTCAAAAACCAGAGAAAAATGAAATGTATATGATGAAGCATTTTAGCATGGCAAAAAAACAACTGAAACTGTTTCTAATGGAAATTCCACATCAGTTGTTTAGCTTAGTAGTGGAGAAACAACAGACTGTAGTATTGATCTAATGAAGGCAACATGACTGTAAAGAAACTGGACAAATACTTTTCACACAAAAGTTTGTCTTTCAAAAATATGAATGGATATGTTAAAAAATTAAGTTATCATTAACACAAAGGACAGGGTAAACAACAGGTTAAAATAAGGAACAGAAACACAAGGGTTAAAAACACACACATGCAAACTCTCTCCCTTGTTCTCTCTGTTTCGCTCACAGTCCTCCTCTCATTTATATCACCTGGTAGGATGTGTGACCAATTAATTAAGCAATTAACCAACTATCCAATGCCTGGACAGACATTATCATGCCCACTGACATTCTCAGGCACACAGACAAAGGTGAAAGTGATGTGAAAAGATTTGGCTACTGCAGCATTTGTGATTGTTGGTAAACCAAGGGCCCTGAACACAAGTATATGTTCACACATGAAAGAATAAACATGGAGGAAAACATGCTCATATTTCTGATTTTTTTTTAGTCTTCACAATGGCCACACAAAGGAAGTGGCATTTAGAACCAAAGAAATGTTGGTTTAAACTTGGCATTTTGCTAACCATACCTTTGCTAAGCCATGGCATTTTGATCGAATCTACCGCTATGACTTTGTTAGTCTCTGTTATTGCAAAACCTTCAGACTGCTGCAATCAAATGGGAAATCTCACGATGCTTGAGTTTTTATAACCAGGCTCTCGGTTTTCTCCGAAATCTAATCACAGAAACATAATCACAGAAGTCCTGTCAGCTTGCCTTGATATTTAAAAGGCCCTTTCAACTTTACTCTTGTATGTTAGTCTGTTGATTGATTTTATATATAAAAATGAACCAAAGCCAATCCATGCATCAACTCTGTCAGGTAATAGGCTGTAATTATGTTAACATAATGGTTAGGTAATGAATTGCCTGCTATAGTACACTGGACTGGAGACATGACAAATACATCAAAGGTAAGAAAACTACCTACACTATATTCATTATATTCATTAAAATGCATCCTCTCTAATAATGTGGCATTATTGAGCCACTTTTCTGATGTAACCACATAATGCAGCTGAAAACAGGACACAAGATTTATTTCACAAAGCAGTGTACCCAGGTTCATTGTCAAAGGAATGTAATTGGACTGCAGTGGATGACATCACTAGCTAGATTTTCACCAGTGTGACTTTACGCCGCTTTTGAAAGTGAGTAACTCGCAAGTTTGTGCGAGCTGCCTAACGGAAATGGGCACTAGGCATATAAAATGAGATAACTGACTTTATAACAGACTTTTGCAAATGTGAAATAGCTTGCCTGAATGTGCACTAAGGCAGGGGGATGGATGTGAGGGATTCCGCACATGACCACACATTCCACACGTGTGCCTGGCAGTGCTGAGGAATCTGACAGAGCACCAGTGCAGCACACTGATATCACCCCTGTCATGTATACCCTGTCCACTGCGGCTCACAGATACCAGCCGTGGCCTTCTGAAAAATACTTCAGAGGACCTCCATGACCAAACAGATTATCCCTCTCTCATGGGCACCCATGTAACTGTAACTGCCCAGATAGAATATCCAACAGAGGATCTCTTGAGTGGTGGGAAATGTAAATTACCCTTATAAATCAGATTCGCTGCCAAACCATAAGGCCCCTCACTCACTTCCCAAGGGGATGCGCTTTATCTTAACCCTGTATAAACTCAACACCTAATATATGGACCGCACTGATATCATGACATGAATGTGAGGATGTCTGAATAAAACAAATGGAAAGCGCATGGAAGTGGCACTACAGTCTAGTTTTCATCATTTTCCCATTTCATCTTTTGGAGATGTTCTGATGAGAAATGGACCCTCGGAAGCCAACGGAGGACGGCTCAGCAAACAATGGTTTGTTGGCTTTAAGCTGACAGTGGCATGACCAACCTTGGGCATGTGTCAACAGTGGAGTCTACCGTAGGCTCTCAGAGGCCCACAGAGAAGTGCTGACAGTGTCTTGACAAGATTTGCATTAGCAGGGGCTCCTGTCTGCTCTGGCGTTCAACGGACTCGCAGTCCCTCGCAGGCGACCAGCTGACACGTGCCTGTCACTGAGGTGCGCTCCTCGAGGGAATGCGCTGACAGACAGCTGCGGCCACTGTGTACCTTTGGGAGGAGGGCTATCACTTCACAGGACAGCTCTGTAACCATCAGGATGCTATATATATATACACGCAAAATGTATTTTCCTTTTCACTGTATTTACTGTATTTTCTTCACCATATTTTATGCACCAGATTCATGCATTGAAAAATATGTTTTTTTAAAGGCTTGTTAATGCAGTGACTATAATGCATTAGCATTTTTTGAGTAAATGTTTCATTCTACTGTTGTAGCTGTTGCTTCCCGGGTTGGCCACCAGATGGCCACATAACTTCCTGTGTTCTCTATGTCTCATTTAGTCAATGTTTTTCACATGTGTTGATTAGTTATTGTTTATACCTGTGCGTGTGTGTGTGCATGCCTGCATGCTCGCTTGCTCACTCTTGCACCAAGCCTGTTTTTGTATCTCCAGTCTTCAGTAAAGTTAACTTTATTTTCTTTGAACCAAACCCTCTGTCCCTCGAGTCATCTCTGCATTTGTTCATCCTGCTCCTTGTCTCAGATGTGTTGAAAAGGTGCTAAAGCACAGAGAGACATGTTTGAAAGTTTGGGTATTATGATTGTAATATAGTTTCACTTTCTCAGCCTCCTTTTTCACTGAATAACTTCTCTTTAAGTGTAAATGTAGTGTTACTCTTAGTGCTGCTGCATCATGTACATGATAATGAATAAAATGGAGGCTATTTCTATGTGTATTAATATTGGAAGAGCTGGTCAGTAATGCTTTAAGCTCCCTCCTGTTCACTCCCTACTGTGTCTACTGACCTAAGATCTACCCTTCCGTAAAGTGGAACTAACAGCTGTCTCGAGAAATAGACATCTTTCTATATTATGCAATACTATACATTTTTCTTCACTCAAAGCTGCAATATCCATAAACCTTCACATGTGACCTACTTTGTGTCAGAGAGAATTTCGATTGTGGAGAATACTTACCGCAAAGAAGACCAGAAAAAGCTTTGCATATTCTTGTACAGACTGTAGCAATTTAGTTTTTACACTATTCACCATGTACTCCAAGCATAATACGCTATTCACATAGCATTTCCACTGTGGCAAAGAGATCACACTGACACAGAAACACTTACAGTTATCTTCTGTGTTACATTGCTTTACTTACCACCTAGATATTTTTTTCTGCTACACTTAAACTGAATATCTGTAAGAAACCATGGGTTTTATTGCATTATTATATAATCCTTCTCTTTACTGCACATTTTTGTAATTGGGAGGAGGCAATGGCATTATGTTATTAATAGTGTGATATGATTTTGTGTTAATTATGCAACTTCAAATTTGAACTGTGGCTAGTGTTTCACGTTTCCTTGTGCTCCACACATTTCTGTACTGAATGCTGTGGGGATGGTACCATCTTCAGTGTCCAAGCTACACGTACGGTTTCCCTTGGTGCCTAAGAGGTTGAGACATGTCTTCATAACAGAAAATAATCAAGCAGTAATCATACAGTGGTGTTCCAGCGGTCACTTATGAAAAGGAAGAACACACTGGGTTCCTGACCGATCATTTGTACAGAAAAATAAACTAGGTGAGTTTGTTTCTATTATACCTCTGAAGAATCTCCAACATAAGTATGTCATGTTTGCCAGTTTCTGGTGAGCTCACTGCAAATGAGAAAAAGACACATTATCAAGATGACATCTACAAAAGAAACTCGCATTAAGGCAAAATGAAAAAAATGCTGGCTAGATATTTCATAATGCTGCTCTCCTTAGGTCCCCGCTCACTGGTGAAGACTGCCAGAAAAAAAAGCAACATGGTGTTATCCCTCTGATGGAAAGAAGTAGAAAACATCCTTTAGAACATGGTCAGCTATTTATAAACCAAGTTGATTTCCTTGAGCTAATGCCTGCAGTTCTGTTTCTTTCTGAAAACATGTTGGCGTACCAATGCAGAGCGATCCATTACTTTCCAATTGCAATTATAGCACAACTCCTACTACCCCAACTACTATTACTACTAATTAATATGATCATTATTCTTGCAGTAATTAACAGAGTTACTATGATTACATTCTCAATATATTATCAACAACACGTTTTATTATTTATTTGGTATATATCTATACAACTATATATATCTATACAATATGTCAGAGGTCTTACCAATATATGTGAGATTAACTGTACTATAGCTCACAGGTTGTAACACTATATAATCATATCTTTAGTATCTTAAAGGTAATAATGGCTTCCACAGCAGTCAGTTGTCGTTTTACAGAACAGTGTTTCATTAGCTCAGATGTACCAGGTACAGACTAATAATGTGAGAGAGCTAGGTGTGTCAAATGTTCCTCTATGCTATATAGTTGTATGGGCAAGCACTAGCAAAGTATCTCTTAAGGAGGTGCTAATGTCTGGAGCTGGTGAGCCAGGAGAGATGGCATATTGGACTCAGCGAAGCTGAACATGGGCAGCTAGGCTGAGGACTGAGCATTGTGGTATACCTTTTTAGAGAAGCTGAGGAGGGTTTATAGCAGAGGGCAATGCTGCTCTGGCTGAGGGAGGGTCATCAGTCTTCAAAAGGCAGCCAATCTTCCTGCCATGCCTGGCTGCAGCGCCACACAACCACAGCCAAATGTCCAGAACGACACCCGAGAGCCATTAGAGAACACCATCAGAGCCAGAGATAATGGGTGAAATTCCTGAGGAAAGCTAAAAGCCCATATGTTCAAACTTCTCGCCATCGGTTGCAATATCTAAATTTCCCTTGAGTCCATTTAACTGCACTCTGTCCAAGCTCTACCCGCTCTACAAGTGGACTGAAAGGCGGGTCTATGGAGTGGAGAAAATGTGCATCTGTCCTCCAGCAATGAGAAGTGCCACACTCCTTCAGTGTGCAGCACATCCCACTGGAATGGAATGATAATGCTGATCATTTGCACACTGAGGTCCACCTTGTAACTTTGTACTCTGGACAACATCCAGACCTTCAGATGAGAAAAAGAACAATAATATCACCTTGACATTTAACAGGTCAGAATTAATTAACACTTTATCATATCCCCGGAATATGATAAATTTCAAATTATGCCAAATGTCAGATTTCAGTATTTCTATTTGAAAGATATCCATGTCTTAAAAAAAACACTCTCTTTGGGGTTCACAGATCAAAGGTTTTCTTTAAATATGATGGATGGAATTACAAATTATCATTACATTATCATTACAAATGATAAACAGTGGATAATGTGCTAGGCCATTCTCTCCCTCCATTAGCACATATTTTTCAACCTCTTTTTGCTTGCTTGTCTTATGACGTGAAGTATGTGTTGTGATTTTGGCACTCAAAGGTCAACAGATGAACATTCCAGCACCTGTAATTGTGATGAGTCCAAAACATGGACTCTAATTACGTTTTATGAAATTCATAAGATTTAAAATCTGGTATAACATATTGGTCTGTAAAGCTGCCAATCAAATCCATTACAAATATGACCCTTTCCTGCATCTGTGAAGGCACAGGAGGCACATGCCATCTGCATGCACTTCTGTGCCAGGCAAGATTCAACATGTAATTAAATGAACAACGTCACATATGACTTGCTGAACTTACAGTATATGATCTTGAAAAGATTACAGTTTACACCGTACTTTGAATATAGACTTTTACTGTCAATAGTAAGGTAAACTTATAACATTATATTGTTAAAATTGCTGTGGGATACTGACAGAATGACAAAAAGGTCAAGGCAACACTCACTACAATTCCCTCACCGCTTGTTTATCTAAATAGAAATATTATTGGATGCTGGAATGATTTAAGCAAGGGAGTCCCTGGGTAATAGGGAGCCCGTAAGGACACTTAGTGTGTCATAGTGACCTTTATCATGATCGTCCAATTACTGTACATTAAGGAGGAAAAAAAGGCTATCTATGTATGCCTGTTGCAGATAAAAAAGAACAGAAGCTGATTTCTTTTTAATGCACTGACAGAACGCCCCCTGAAGGCTTGGATGATGGAAACCTTGTCACTCATCTTAAAGGTCAGAGCATAACATTAAAAAGTCTGGGAAGTGAGAGAAAGTTTCATTAGGTCAGATTCATCCCAGAGCATTGAGTTCATTTGCTCTTTCCTTTTGCAGTCAACCTCTGATTTATTTTCCCTTCAAGCAGATCACATTAGACCATTTACTTGGAGGCTCATTCTATGCCATTTTTGCCTCTCTACAAGATTATCAAAAAGAAAGATCTACAAAATGAAAAAAAGAAAATTATGAATAAAGGGTGTTGCAAAGGAAAGCAGGCAGGTTGTTGCCAGTAACCTGGCATTTATTTTTTCAGAATTCTCAGTTCATACATGAGAAAAATGCCTTGAAGTGAATTTTTGAACCCATTTAATACTTTTAGAGAATTTTTTTTTGAAACATACATTATCCACATGAACCATTTCACTTGAGCTTACTACAAGAAGCACAAATTCCAACAAATTCTTTAACCTTAACCTGTTATTACAGCCAATAATTCACCATACAAAAAAAAAGAAATTTAGGCCAGTTGCAAGAATGCTGCACTTTGGAGTTTTCTTGCTTCAACAAAATATGTTGTATCATACTGTAGCTACCACACTTGTTGCTCACAGCCAGAACAAATCATTGGTCATCAGAGAGTAGCACAAAATAGTGGTAACTCTTACGTTTAGGTATCCATCATAAAATATCATTAACAGATACTAACCTTTGAATAATATATTATAAATCATATGACTGATATACTTCTTTAGTGTTACAAAGCATTCTGCCATACATAAGGCCTACATAAAACTCTTCATTAAGTTTGGCATAAGCATTCAAGATCATTCTAACCCTCTAAAGACAATGACAGTGTCAATTATGACCAGACATACAGTCATAAGCAGTGTCTGTTGTATTAACATTTATGAATGCTTATAAATATGTTTGGAAGAGTTATGAATCACTATGGGGTTTTTATGAATATCTTCTGTAGGTTGTGTGACTGGATGCATAATGCTTTATAACAATATACTTCAAGTATATGTAATGAAAATGAAAATTGATATTGTACTGCCAACACTTTTTGTTTTATTATCAACAGCTTCCATATAAAAGATGATTTTGACTATCCACAGATCTTTATGAAATAGCAGTATGAAGTCAAACAGGTATCTAAGTATATATACAAATAATTTAAAATGTGGAATATGATATATTATAACCAGCAAATTGCAAAACAAGACACACTCATTCAATAACTGTGTAAACTCTAAAAATACTAAATTTGTTCAGTTTTGCATTTAGTTTATGTGTCTATTATATTGCATGAACAATTTAATAGTTGCAACAAGATAAATTGATGTGAACTATACAAGTATGTGTAATCAACATTCATGTCATTTAATGATATGTTTAAGGAGCTATTACAATGATCCACCCCACATGTGCCAACAATCAAAACAAAAACAAAAAGGGCTCTCTAAACATCAGTCAGTGAATAAATTAAATCATTTTATTAACAATTTAATGTTTTAAAAAACAGGACAGAAGTGTCACCCGAGTGAACTTGGAAAGCAGATGCAAAGGGCGTGTTCTTAATTAAACAAAACTTAGCCAAAGAAAACATATTCCTGATATGCAAAATCAATATCATGCCTTAGCTTCAATGTAAGCAACATGCTGCATATACATATTAAAAGCAGGTCTGTATTGAAGTCTGTGAACATGTCTTTAAATTTTGCATCCATTGCTCAAAGCACAATGGTTTACCTCAGATGGGACAGCTTGAATTTTAAATAGATTAAATATGTACCATTTTGGGTACTGATGAACCACAACACTGGTTTTTATTGTCAACAGCAAAACAAAATTAAAAATGAAGAAAAAATCTGCCACATCTTGATGTGTACATTGAAGCACCTGCATATAATGCATTGTGGGTTTATTAATTACACACCATTATACAAAGCATTATATTTTCATGCATTATGAATGTGTTATAATGACCATCCTAAGCAGTCTTCACTGCTGACTGCATATAGTCACCAGCAGGACATAGATGCTGCATGAAGTTGAGAAATAATAAAAAGTCCTTTGGACCTGTGACAACACTTACTACATAAGCCCTTTCTAATCCATTCAAGAAATATGCTCAAGAAAGCTAGTTCATGAAAACTCTAATTAAAGCAACTGCCACAAATTTAAATAAAAGGTGTTTCTGCCAGTCATTTTTTTTCCACAGTATGTCAGTCATCCAATCCATAATCATGGTAGTTGGTGTGCCATGGTGCCTCTAAATCTTTTCAAATATTTTTTGCAAACACATATTCTGTAATAATTTCTATCTCTAAATAACTTGACGACATTTTGATTAGGGTCACAATGAAAGCCATTAAGCCTCTGAGTTAACTGTTGAAAAACATGGCCAACCCATGCTCAAAGCACAATTTTAACACAAATAACACCGCTGAGTTGAACTCCTTTCATCTTTTCTGATCTAAATAGCAAAGTATTAAGCAAGCACTGTCTATAAATTTCATATTTATTTTATTCCGTTTGCATTTCAGGGAACAATGGCAACCTAGATCTCATCTGGTATGATGTCTGAGACACTGAGGCAATGTACATAATACACGCTTTAATGGGTGAGAAAACTCACGATGAGGGTGTTTGAGTACACGTAACAAACCAGCAGATATCATCAACTGTAAAGATGAACACGTTAACCTCTTCATCAGATCAAAAAGACAATGCTGGAATTGCTTCCTTTATGCATACTTTCTTCATTTAAATCCCATGTCTGAATGAGGAGGAAAGCAATTTCAAGTAAAGGCTTGAAATATTAATCAGTTTCATCAGTTTTAGTACTTAGCCTGTTGCAATATGCTACATTGCTTTTATGAAGTGGTAAACATGAGTCATGCTTATCACATGACCTTTAATCTGCTATGAGAGTGTTATGAATACACTATGTGCAGGTGCTTCAGAGCAAGATTTTCCCCAATTTCCTTTAAAAAGAAAAAAAAAAACATGAGAGCTTTGTTTCTCAACATCAGTGATCATGATAAGTATTGCAAAAACCTTTTATTTTTTTCAAATTCAATGTCTGCTCTAAGGCTTTGCAATATTAACAATTAACTTGTTGTATACTGTTAATGAACCTTCACTTAGCAATTTAAAAAAAAATTCTGGTAAAATACTTACATTGGAGTTACATCCTTTTCATTGTGAAATGATGTTAGCTTGTGCAGCAAGGACAATTAGTGTTGGGGTATGGGTCATGTTCAAGATGGGTCATCCATCAATTTCCCACAGAATGTAAACAGTTATCAGTGGTCTTGTATAACATCAGAAGGTCACTGGTTCATTTCCCCTCTGACTCATACAAAATGTGAAAAATGCCAATCCTATCATTTCTCCTAGTGACGCAGCATTAAAAGAATAGGATTTGTGTAATGGCCCTATGATAGAATGCCAGCTTGTGCAGTGGTCTGTCTGTGCATCATATTGCTTCCTACCACAGATGGCCTCTGTCTTACACCTAAAACACAGACTCTATCGTTTTCCATTAACTGTATGTACATAACTGGTGTTCCCAGGTTGCGAATAAAATAAAACTTTAGAAGAAATGGAAACATTCACTCACCCATTAATGACAAATGATAATCCCACTTGATGGCTGCTCTTTCCTTTCCAGAGAAATTGTGATGGTTCACACTGGCATAGCAACTGAGTCAAAGGTGTGCCAATTTGTGTGGGGTGCTTAGGCTATCATATGTGCATACATGAACCCTCCAGCACACAAACCTGACATTTGCATACAGAGGACAGGACAGGGTTTATGTTGCCTTTGTGCACATTTTACTCCACACGTTTCTTCCATCTTTTCCTTTTTACACTGGTGTTTTCGTCATTTTGAAAATAGACAATTTAGTACTGGAAAAAAAAAAACACTTCACCAAATAAAATAAAATAAACCGAAAAAGGCTGTCATATAAAAAGCCATTAAATTAATGTAACTGTGATAAGTAGCAAGTCAAAAACAAAACATTGAAGATAGAAAAGAGAGGATTCATGCAGTGGCTGTACGCAACGCTATCTTTGCGCTCTGATTGATTTTATATAACTTCTTTGACACTGAGGGGAGATTAAGGATTCCAATTTACACAAGCTCCTGTTCAAAGTACCATCAACACTGTTTGCTGCAAACATAAAGGCAATCATGGTGATTGTTATATCGAAGCTGCTTGATTAATGCTGATACATATTCATAAATGACTCTACCTTCAAAAGGAGTCAATTGAAGGATAATACTTCCAAGCTAAATTACGAACTGGAAAAATGGTAAACTTCTACCTCATAACATTACATTACTTCCCCCAAAACAAGGCTAACATTGTTTATTTTTTTCTGATTTTATCATAACTCTGAATGTAAGCAGAGGAGGCAGAATCCACTAGTATTCCTGGCAACCCACAACATAAAAGTAGGGTAGGTTAAAACTATACATTTTAATCAGATGACGTGCACCAGAATCTGCCCCTTGGTGCTCATGAGGATTTAATAATTCAGTCTGCGGTGGAAATATACAGAGATAATGGTGGCATTTTAGAAACACATAAACTAAAATAGAATGAGGTGGCCATGATGAACTGGATTTGAAATCAATGACCTTGTTCATCGCACAAAAAAGTAGCCTTTTCTAAATAAGAATGGAGTTTCTAGTATTTCTGGTAGTGAAAATCAGCCTGAAAAACTGGTGTCTGGGTACCTGAATCTGTCTACTGGTTATCTCCCTCACTGGTGATTTCTTTCCATTAATTATACACAGATAGTTGAAGATTATACACAGATGATAATAAAACTAAGTTGGTCTACTCTAATCAGGATTTAAAAGTTTGTTGTCTGCCTCCCCTACCAATGTGCTGTGGGCCACCAGTGACTAGCATGTTTTTTTTTATATAAATACACTAGTATAAAATGAAACATTATAAAAGCAAATGAGAATTCACAATCGAATGACTCCATTGGCTCTTAAAATAATTGGTCAAATGAAACAAACAGCTTGTTTCTATTTTAAAGCTTAATAATAATGGTTTATTATGACAAATGAGCATCATAGTCCACTCGATGTGGGTCAAAAATGACTCACCCTTGAAAAATACTGACGTAAGCAGAATTATGTCTAATCATTTGCACTGACCCCTAAGCACTTCAAGGTGGTCATTTGAAATCTTAACAATCTTGTCTTTGTGAACAAAGTTACGGCTTTGCACAACCAACTTGCATACCAAAAGGTATAACTACGGTCCCTATCTTCCAAAAAGACACACACATACTTGCAAAGCGTTTCAAAATCTTTTGAAATTAAATAAAATGTAAAAAATAAAATCAACAAATATGTATTAATAAATTTAGTAGTTACACAATATATACATGCCTTGTGCGAGAAGAAAAAAAAAAACATTCACATCCTTTTTTTTAAATATGAGCAATGACAAATGACAGAAGTGAAAAAGATTTATAGAACATTTCGGATAGATAAATTGGCTAATATACAAATTTTAAGGTTTAAGGGATCCCAAAGTCTGACAACAATTTTCACTAGTAACCACATTTAGCAAACATAATATACAGCAGTATCAACAAGGGGGCATAATTATCATAAAAAGATGATTTTCTTTTTTCATTTCAAACATTCCATTTAAATACTGAATGATTTGCTAATCAAATTAAAGTCTTTCATTAGATTTAGGCAGAGAGAGCCAATTCCCAATCTCTTATCTGAATAATGTATGAATGACTTTGACTCACTTCGAATCCTGAGACAGTCCATTGGTTCATAAAGTAATGTTTCAACATATAATTTTGTGCTTTTGTATTTCATACATTTTTTTAAAATATGAAACTTAGGGGGAATAAAGACTAAGCTAAACAGTGCAGAAATATACAGACAAAACAGGGAAGGGGTGAACAACTCAAACGAACAGTACATTAATAGTGTATAAGATAATATAATTGATATTATTGTGCTAGTTTAATTAATTTTTCTTCTTGATGTTCACATATTTACACAGATTTCAGTACATTTCTATGATTGATTCATGGGTTACCATTATTGTAGCATATCTTGAGCAATTCTACCTTTTTCCCTATCTTACAGTAACTTACAACTGACTTCACCCACCTGAATTGGGGGAACAGGGTGGGGGGGTGGTGTTGGTGGTGTTACAAAGCAGAATTAATATCTTAGCCGGATCATTTTAGTAAATATTTTCCCACAACTCTGAGTTTCTGTTTTCACAAAACCAAGCTTACTTCTCACCAGGCTCATTACCATGGCAACACATCCAGGATCACCTGCTCCACAGCAGGGTAACTCAAAGTTTACCTACCTGTGTGTATAAATACACACTGTCCCAACCAATCAAATCATATTTTCTCATATTCTGAAAAAATGACATTTCCTTCACAGAGACCCCATTGACACTGTGGCTGGAGACTGTAAATAAATACTATGACTGTAACTATTGAATGCTTTCATATTCTGTTGATGGAATGAGCAAATACATCAATTAGAGAATAAAAGTGTGGCTCATCAAAAACAAAACAAAAAAATCTACATATTTAGCTGCAGTAGAAAACAACAGAGGACATAGAATCCAGCCAGGATCTCTACATTGTTGTAATTTGCATGTGAGCCTTGACAATTTACTTTTTGCATGGATGGTATGGTAAGATAGTCCACAGTTATCTGCTAACAATGTAATAGTATATCTTCTAAAATTACCATTCTGCAGTCTGAGTAATATATGTGTACAGTTGTACTGTAAAGTGAACTAGTTGCGACATTACATTACTGTGTACACATCATCGTATTTTAATGAAGAAGGTGTGGATTGAGTATATTTAAATCTCTGAAATTGTATTACTGTAATATACATCTTTACAACGGGCTCAGTGGTTGCTTGCTGTATATGACTACATTTTTCACATAATCTCCTCTATTCTGCCAAATCATTAACAAAACTATGCACTTTTTTCATAATATCCCTCATTAAATTAACCCTGTCAGTCTGGACATACCTCTTTTATGCTCCTTGCCTTCCCTTAAATCCCTTACCAATCTGTGATCTCTATGCCTTTAAAGGTTTGACATGTGCTTGCACTTAATGCGATTCACAAGTCAGGTTTGAGTTTAACTTTATCATACTTGTGTTTAAGAGGTGTCCTGAAATATCCAACCAATCTAAGTCAGGCTAGGTCAAACCAGATTACTTGAGAAAATATTGACTTATTTAAAGCACGTTTGCGTAAGCCTGGCCTCTCATCATTCGATTTACATCAGCTTCCATTCCAATATTTTAAAATCTGCAATGACTTTGTTCAGATAAATAATTATACACTTTATACTGTAGATTATAATTCAGTACTCAATCTAAAATTGGATTTTTAGTGATATTGGCATAGCTGATGTTTTTCTACTCCACTAGTCACATTTCCCAGAAGTTGCATTCATCATTCTTCCTTCTCCTCATAATAATAATAATGATAATAATAATAAAAGCAAAGTCCTTTACAACAGTTACATTAAGCATTGACTAAAATTCTATTGAGGTCTGTATATTTAGGCACTGTGAAGACATGTCAAAAGAATGGGATGCCGGGGTGAGTGGTTAGGCTCTAAATGGCTCTAGAGGTTCTCCTTTACTACACAATGTGAATAGAAAGAGGCAACATCTTCAGCTGCTAGTTGGCGGTACAAATTGGCCTTGATTAAAACAAAAATTAACTTTTGAGAGAGAAGAAAAATGCAGGAAAAGAAAAGGGGAGAGGAGAAAAGAGCAGGCCAACATTGTGACGAGTTGAATAGGAAATGAGCTTCTGCTGCCAACCAGTTTCTATGTAAAACATTTTTGAAAGGCTAAAAAGAGAGCCAGGGTTTTAAATGAAGTACTCTTTTTTTTCCTCTGCGTGTGCCTGGTTTCCTTCGGCGTTGATGATGGCTGTGTCTGCATCGGGGGCGTCCTCTGCTCCTTTGGCCTCATTTGTTAAGTAGGTCCCTGTTCACATGACACAGACACACGAAGAAATAAAAAAAAGACAAAGCAATATGCTCAAGATGGACATTCTGGTTGTTGCCATTTAGGCTGTGGCACTGGGGTGACCAGGGCTCTATTAAATATGAGGACCAGTGGATCAGCCACTAAGAATTTGGTCATGGTGCACTTAAAATTCAAAGTGTTTCTCTAGCATTGGCAAATTTAAATGATTCAAGCACGGGAGAGTGTGGGCTGCCACTTCTGTTATCTAAAGGTAATTTTCAATTTGGACTTTTGGATTCACGCAAGGCTAAAAGCAGCTCCTCTTAATTGTTGTGCTCTGTTGTACATTGCACTAACATCTGGATTCTGGTTACATTGTAGCATCACACAGCAAATTTGTCTCTGCACTACCACCAAGGGAGCTCCCATGCTACGTACAGCATGCCTTCGGTTTTAAAAATACACTAGAATTCATTTATCCAACTGTGCATTACTGAATTACAATCATGCTTTGGCTCCACCCCCCTTTTTGTGCAAACACAAGAACATGTCAAAAATGGTGAACAGCTCTCTGCTTCCACTGTCAGACAGCAGTCTAGTTTTGTATATACACTTGTTGCATGTAAAATTACTGTACCTTTAATATAAAGAAAGCAGGCATACATATTTTCAGTGAGTAGTCTAGCTGGAGTCTGGCGACATGCTCAAGTTGTGTTCTGAGATATAGATACTAGTGGTGTATCTGTTGTAAGCGTAAAATTAAGTGACACAGTGAATATTTTTTACAATAAAACAAATTAATTCAGAGCCAATGACTTGTGCCACATATGCCTGGCAGACCTGGCATAATTGGATCCCATGCCATTGTACCTGAGGTGGTTTTGAAACCAGTTGCCAAAGTCTTAACCAAGAGAGAATAATGTGATTTTAAAAGCCAAATCAGCCAAATTTTACCAAATCAACATAAAAGCCAAGTTTAAAATGATGGTGTAAAGATATGCATAAGATCAGTAACCTCATATATAGACACCTTGGTTTAGACTGAGTGATGCATGGATCTGCTAGTCTTTGTGTTTATAGATGTAATGGTCTAGTCACATGTGCATGTTATCAGAAAATAATTTGTAACTGCTATCAAAACACAAATTTATGTTAGGATTGTGTTTACTTTCACATATCGATTTGTAAAGGAACTATGCCAAGCATTACACTAGCCATTACACTTGAATGCCAATTTTGGTTTGTACTCTTGAACAGCCTGAGGTGAGAATTTACACCTAGATGTTAACATCAGAATCTCAAGAGAACTGTGAAGTTTCATTTGCAAGAAAGACCTAAAAGCTGGCTGTAGCAATGAACTTACTGTACAAGACGGGAAACTGAAAGCCCCTGCAAAGTTCAAATCCTTCAAAGTATATACCTGTTAAATTTCCTGATGCACGGAATGAATGGTAAGGAGAAATATACGGAGTGACAAGGTGATGAGTTTTCCATCAAGAGGGAAAACCTATTGGTCAAGGGTATTAGTCCTACCTTTATGCCTAGCCAGATATCGTCCCAGTACAATGATCAAACACAAGGTGATGAAAACAACTACAGCGACTACTCCCCCAATTACAGCATGGTCAGGTCCAGTCTGTTCCAGAGCATTGGGATCTACAGTGAGGGAGAGAGAGAGAGAGAGAGAGAGAGAGAGAGAGAGGCACTGTTACCTACTGATTTACTGTTTGAGATACCATGTCTTCACATTATGTTCCACACAGCCAATGTATAATATTTAAAGGACAGTAATGAAAAATCAAAGCCACTAGCATGATACTCGAGAGGAGAATAAAAGCACTCAAAGCAGTTTGACTTGTAGAGGAAGACAAAAAAAGCAAAAAAACCTAGGGAGGGTCATTGAATTATTGAGCGGCCCCCTGAAGTTTTCAAGCAACTGAACAAGACAGTGATGGAGGAAAATAAATAAAACATTACATGGGAAAGATTAATAAAACCATACAAAAATTATATTTATATATAATTTTTTTTCAACTACAAAAAATGGTCAAGCCACTTGCTGGTGAAATTTTTCTACCACAAAATGGCCAAACCCTGGGCCAATCCCTGACTCTGTAGCCAAGCGACAGGGTATGCGAAGATGGTCCTCTTGTGTAAAGACTGCACCTGTGCTGTGCTGGTTACGTCCTGTTGTGTTAAGCCTGCTTTCCCAACAGCTGTCCCTGAAGGAAATCAGCCTCCATACTCTGTTTGTGATGTGCTTACATTTTCTTCTGTACCCCTCTGAAGGGGACAAGAATATGAGAATGATGGGGTTTACTCTTGCTTTATTTTAAGTACAAGGATGTGTGACGAGATTTCTCTGTTTTTCGTCTCTCCTGTTTGGATTGCTTGTTCAAGACGAGATGAATGTCAGTGCAACTTCCTGTGTTTTTGAATGTGCCATCTGCATGCCCTCATTAGTTCATCTTGATGAATTGCTTCCGCTGGTGTTTGGTTTTACCAAATGACAGTGATAGGTGTGCGGTATATAGGAACACATTTATTTTACAAAAAAATCATTATCACAGTTTCTAATTTATTTTCATTTTTATACTGCTTTGGGACATGGTGGAGTTTGACAGTTGAAGAGCAGAAGCTTAAGCTGTTTAACCTGAATTGCTTGGTAAGTGTACAAGTCATGTGTGGTGCCCTGAATGATATGTCAACTAAGTGAATGACTAATAATACTAATCATCATCATCATCATTATCATCTGAGAGAAAGAGAGAGAAACTTTCTATAATTTTCTATAAGTGCACATTCATGTATGTGGTCTACTAACAGACAACCATGTTTTTGTCATGTTCTTGAGCTGTAATAAGAAGGGTTTCTCTGAGACATTTAACGTGCATTTCAAAGAAGACTGGTTGACTACTTACTCACTCAAAAAGGAGTAGATTGTAAAACTAATGCAATAATCCTCGTAGACTTTGGAAACTATAACTCTCAGTCAGTTTGACTCTTGACTCGTTTTTGGAATGTTCCTACAACAAGCTGATGGGCAAGTTCTCACAAATATTCAAAAGCAGGATAAAAAAATCAATGTTGCCACCTTGACGCAGGTTCTTTGGCTCTGGGCAATTGGATCTGGATTAACCAGTGTATCTCTTTCCTTTTGATGAAATACAGACACATTACTAGGCTAAATATAAATATGGCATCTTTCTCGATGACTTCATGACTGCAACTAGGGCAGGGGCATCCAACGCTGCAGGTAAGCCTATTGCCTTCCTGTTTGAACATTAGTCAAACGTGCCAAGAGCAGATCTGAGTGATGAGATCAGGTTGTATGGTGGGTGGGTATGACATGACTCTTAAAATGATTAAACACTAACCACAGCGACTGACAATGTACAGTTCGATCATGAATAAAATAGATTTTTAAAAGTCTGCCAAATATGAAGGTCTTTGCCCTGTTGTTTAAAACATAGTAATTACCTCTTTTCTTTTTGTTCATTCAAGCAAGCAAAAAAGATCACACTTCCAATTTTTGACAGGGAAGCGAAAAACATTCACAAAAAAAGCAAAAAAAAAAAAAAACCCAAAACTTTTTGTAAGGCAGAACTAAAAACGAAGCAAAACAAACTAGCAAGCAGTCAAGCTGATTTGACCAGAAACCTCCTCAGAAGTGAGCAGGGGGAGATCTCAGTCTCCTACAGAGCTCCCCGTCACAGTCAAACATGCATCTGCTCCCCACGGCTGGCACAACTAGATGTCGGAGGAGTATGGATGGAAAGCTATGAAGGCTACAGAGGCTTATCTTACACAGCAGAGCCCGCTTTAGTTCTCTTTCTGGAACAAATGGTCCTGGAAAGCAAGCAGGTATAGGCCTATTTTACACTCACTGGACCCAGGCTCAGTAGCGTACCAACAGACACATTGTCAGAGGTGTGGATTATATCATTATTACTTCCATACAATGAAGACAACCATCAGCCCACTCACTGTATTTTATCCTACACATTGGTTTACTTATGTTTATAATTTTTCAAGTGGTGTGGCGACTTCTGAGACTGAGGTCAGGTCGTATTCTTGCTGTCAGGAAAAATAATATGCACACCAAACCCTACTTGAACGTTTTGTCATTGAATTGGTGAACTATCTTAACCTTGCATAGATCAATAAATCCCATTCACATTCGAAGCACAATGTATACTGTTTTTTGTTCTGCAGAAATATATATATTTTTTTTTAATCCAGGTGACATGATCTTTGGTACACATGTTAAAATTCAAAGCTTTCAATATTCCACTTTAACTGTTAACATACAATTACTGTTAACACCAACATTCTTATGCCTATGCCAACATGTAATAATGCTTATTTACCTCTCAAAGCAGGAAAAATACATTTTCATGTTACATTAATAACTATCATTAATACACAAAGCAGAGTATAATACACAAAGCAGAGTATAAAGAGTAATGGGGATACTGGAGAGCTGAACACTACTGAGTAGTGAAACAACTAACGGCAGCCAATGGCACACAATCATCCAAATCAGGTTTCTGTGTTTCTTTACCAACACGTCTTCCTAGCTCGGTGTCTTGACCTTCACAGATTAATTTATCACACAAGAAAATTAACTAACCTTGTATGTCAAATCTACATACGATCAGCATCATTTGGCATAATTTTTTGTTGTATGCTCTCTGTAACATGAATGATAAATGAATGAGCTTCAGGATTTTTCTCCAGCAAAGATCCATTTTGCTTTAGGAATGACTGGGCTCACTTACAAGAATGGCAAGTTGGATCAGATGATGGTCCTGGGTCAGTAGCACTGGAGCAGACCCAATAAACTGAAACGTAGACTGATGTACTGGCTCACACTGCAATGGTGTACATACAGCTAAGGTATCTCAAATGTCAGAGGACACCTGGGTCTATTCTACCAATGTAGTCATCTATTCCAACAAGTACATCACTCCTGCGCACACGTGCACACACACACACACACACACACACACACACACACACACAGAACTGAGCACAGCAATACAAAACACAAAAGAGCTTCTCTATTCAAGCCCACCTGCAGATCTCCAAACAGATTCAAGCAATGTCTTCAGTTTTCCTTGGGCTTTGTGTCAAGTTAATTTATTACCATCATAGCCATGCATGGTAATTAACAGGGTGCGTGTAGCTGTGACATTCGTATACAGTTTATCTACAGACTTATCTATAGTGCTCTAAGAGCTTTTTCATCTGCAGTGATAATTACCATACCAACCAGCATGGGTGTGATAAAGGCAAGGCCAACGCTATTCAAAACCAGAGATGCATTTGCAAACGGGCTTAGAGCTTTATGCTAGTGAGGGAACGAATCACTGTCTATGGTGCCATTTACTACAATACAGTGCAGTGCCACTGACTCATTCTATATTCAAGTGTGAAAAATGTCAACACACTGCCTTCAGGTATGAGCAAATGGACTGAATCCATGCTTGCAGTTTTACTGCAATTTAAAAAAGAATGTCCTCCAGACAGAGTCATCTTTATCCGACCTGGATGAGGCATCAGCTAGGAAAAACAAGGAATTGAATGTGTGTCTCACCAGCCACTTCCAGCACAGCTTGTTACTATTCCATATTAATATTTCAATGACCCCTTGTGTTATTGCATGTTAGTCCAGGAATTGCTCCAATGTTTTTTTTGTAATTGTCTATTTTGAGCTCAGGCTATTTATGATCATCTTGTAAAGCCACCACCAACAAAATGCTCCCAGGGCAAATGTATTGACTGCCTACATTTTAAAATCAAAACAGACTGTAATATAAAAACGAATTTGTCTGGTCCAAGAAATTGATATGAATAATACAGCATATTTCATTACTTTCTGTACTGATTCGAGCATGGTTTTGTCTCTGGGAAATATGGTGGTTTAATAAATTAGCATTTCTTCTGGTGCGTATTAACCAAATTCATCAGCACTGCCTCTGAGGAGACAGCTGGACAGGGGAACGGGAAAAGGAGGAGTGATACATCTCCCACATCCAAAGACACATTATCTTTTAATAAGACCAGATACATTCTTCTCTTTATAATTTCATTTTAGAATATGAGTGCAAATTTATCTTCAAATATTTATGTCCCTGTGCAACATCCAAACATTGTGATGTTGCTCTAAGATATTAAATGCACTGAGAATGTACCTGGTGCTGTCTATAATGTAGAAAAGCATGGGCCCCTTGCCAGCATATATATCTACCCTCATCAATTTGGAGCAATCCAATGCATTTCAAGGAGTCTGAAATTCCTGGATAATTGTTGAATGGTTACAAATGTTATGAGACTAAACAGGTCGTAAGACCTGACAGGTACAGCTCTACAATAGACAGCATACATGTTTTTCATTGAAAACACATTCCTTCCACCTTCCTTTTTCTTTCTATTACAATAATCCAATACATATTTTACACAGAGGAGCTGAAGACATTGTTCTCTGTGAAGATCTCAGATCCTATCCTGCTATCTGAATGATGCTTTTGTGAAAGTGAGTGTCTGATGTGCCATGCCCTTCTAGCAGGATTTACATATTGATGCAATCTGTTCACTTGACACCAGTCCCTTCAGGACAGAGGAGTATAAATACTTGCAGATGTAGTGAGACATTTATTGTGGTGACCTTTGACCTGGCATGTATTCTTATTTTTCCACTTTCATTTAGATATACCATTTCCGCAATTATGAAGTGAAACTGTTTTCCCTTGAAATTATTTTTAAAAGATAATTTAAAAGACAAACTTTATGTTTGGCAAACACACTGTTCTGGAAGGACACGCTGACCCTCTGTCATTGTAAAATTATTTTCAGATCCCTCATAAATGTTGCATTGCTCATGACTATGGTGTGCTAGCTACACTGGGGAAAGCACCACTGTCGGCCTGAAAAGAGATCTTTGTCAAACACAGGTCAAATATGCAAACACCCATAGATTTAAACCTTTTAATGTCCACAAAGTGCATATCAGTGCATATAACATGTATAACAACTGCCTTTGAAACCAGTGCTTCCTATCAGAACAAGTTGCCTTGGAAAAATACTCTTTTTTCAGCATAAGTACATGATTAAATCAAAACATAATGCAGAAGTTTAGTGAAAGCTGCTGCGTATTAGATACTGAACTGAAATGCTTATTAGATATCAAGATCTCTACTGGGCCAGAATCCAAGCATCCAATCTAGAATCCAATCCTAAGTGACTAAATGATTAAATTCATAAATAAAGGCTGACATATGGGTGAATCACATAACTAGACAATTTTTTATGCGCTCTACAAAGATACAGGCCAACACAATCACTCCAGATGCTGGAACCAACAGTATGAAAATATAAAAATTGACAAAAAAATGGACTTCACTTCTCTCTGTGGCAACTGAAAAACTCAAGACAAGAGGAGCTCTTGTCCAGACCTGTGCCTGTTTACAGACCTGATAACAGACTGTGTAAGTGGCCTCTCATCTCTGAATGGTTGGCTAAAAGCATGGTGTAAAACATAAAATGTACTTTTTTGACAATCAGGAAATCTTCTGGGACAGACCTTTCACTCTTCTTTCAGAGAAGTGGCCCACATTTCAACTGGAGAGGGGTACATATGCTAGCTCAAAACATTAGAAAAATACAAAAATGTGCACCATTGTCTGACGCTATGCATGTGAGAACATACATTCAAGAGCTCCCTTGGGTCACTCATAGTGTTCCTTTCTCATTAGATTGTGCTGCTAAACATGCTTTAGCTAATCTAATTTTCTGTCAGACAAGATATAATTTATGATGTGATTATATTTATTTCACTATACAATCAAATCATAAATGATATCTTGTCCGACTTTTTCACTTCATTGTGTTATTATTAGTCATGGTTTTCGTTAGCTAACGAAAACCATGACTAATAATAACACAATCAAGTGAAAAAGTAATAACTAACCATTAACAAAACACAGTAACCAATATAAAGGTGATGATGGTCACACTATTTTATAATTGTATTAAACAGACAGGCAAATACAAGTAGCAGAAAAGAGCATGTTCTGCATTAATGTTCAGGTCTGCTTGCTAGACTCAGAATGCGGAAATGACAGAGGTATGCTACTCTCTCAAAAAACTGAATAAATGATAAAACTGAAGCATGCAGAGAATTTAACCAATAAATGAATTTAGGCTAAGACTGCAGGATCAAACTACTCCTCTCTTAGCAGAGAATTATTTGTCACAGCAGAGAACAGTTATGAATGCAGAATCCCGCTCATTGCCATAGATAGAACTGTAATGCAGTCCTCCAATATTCTCACACAAATATAGCCTACATTGCACTACAAGTCCCACAGTGCACTACCGCGAAGTTGGCACAGATTGGAGGATAGGCACTACGTAACTAATATCATGTGAGCAACTTTCTGGCTCCTGACAAATTGCAGGGGTGCTTAAGAGTGGTGAGATGATGAAACTGACATTCCCAATGCTACCCCAGTGATACACTTTGTTGCACCACTGTGGCCTCCCAGTCATTGTCGATTGATGGAACAGCAGAGATTGAACCAGGACTGTAGGGCTCAGCCCGCACAATGAGTGCTTTTCTGCCTGAGCCACTCATGAGCTTGATAAAACGTGATTCTTTTACAATGATCACAGCTGATAGGTTGAATAATACTGTTAAGCGCACTGTAGGAACTCTTTTTCTATCTTGACTGAATCCCTACAATGCAACCTATTCTGAACAGTGTGAAATGACATCCTGTTGATTATAATAAAAGCTCATTTGAGTTTGGAACAGGACCCCCAGATGTTAAAATAGCACTGATTAACACTATTCTCAAGAAAACTTAATGTCTCTGTTCTTAAAAACTATAAGTTTCCTTTTCTTGCCACATTTTTAGTGAACACTGCTTCAAGCAGTCATCTGCTTTCCCTCACTTGAAGAGCTTTAAAGAGTTTTAAGTCAGGTTTCTGCTCCAACTATTGCACTGAAACCACCTTCCTTAGAGTGACTAATGGCCTACTATTGAATGCAGATTCAAATGAATCATCTATTTTAGTCCTTTTAGACCTCAGTGCTACATTCGATATGGTTGATCACTGTATTTCAATTAATCATCTTAAAACTTAAATGGATTTGGAATGGAAAGGCACTAAATTGATTCACTTCCTATCTGTGCAGCAGCTACTTTTCAGCCTGAATTAGCGAATACATACTCTCTATCACTACCTCTACCTGTGGAGCCCCGTTACTGTCCCATATCTCACTAGCACCCAGGTGTGATTGTCAGTTAAACCTGGGGATCAAGACAAACTATGTACTTTAAATGATTAACTCAATGATATTCAACAATGGATGTTACAAAAACATCCTCTAACCGAGCACATAAAAACATTTTTTGTAGATTGTTGCACTTAAAACTCAGCCTGATCTGCTGCAATCTAGCTGTGTTGTGAAAGGAGATTTATGAGTTAAACTGAATTTGAATTGGTAGTCATTACAGCCACTGAAAAAAAAAAACATACTTTGAGCAAACGTTGTGAAACCCGAAGCTCAGACTTTGACTTTGAGTCGAAATTACCCGTAAAATATCGGCAAAATAACTGGACTTTGTCTGACTTCAAGTTAGTACTTTTCGACAATAATAAAAGTTACATTTTAGCTCACATGCCGCAGGGCATAATGGCCAACCGGTCTGTTGGGAGCACCATTTTCGCATCTGTGGGAGATGGACTCGAAGTGTGTGTCAGTGAAAATCGCATTCTTTTTGGCTTTAATATCTGCTGAGGGCGTCTGCATGCTACATGTCCTGTCAGTTCACAAGGTCTGTTTCCGGCTGCGACCGGACAGGTCGGGGGTGGTGCTGAGACCCAGCCCTGCACTCTTGTTGAAGGTTCTGTCCCTGCTTAATCTTTAGTTTTTCTCTCCCATTGATTATTGTAATGGCTTGCTTGCCAGAAGTTTTAGGATCTGCTCTGTACAAATTACAACATGTTGAGAACTCAGCGGCTCAGATTTTAACAAGGACCAACAAAAAAAAAAAAAAACTATCACTGCATCTCATCTCAGCTTTTTCGCACTGGCTTCCAGTGACACCTACATTGATACATAGTACTATTATCTTAAATATTGCTGCTGCAAAGCAGTGCCATATTGAACTTTTCATATTAATGTTGAATTAATAGACAAGATTGTTGTCAATTACGCCAATCTAATGCCAAAACCAGAGCTTCAGAAATGAATATGTGATGGAAAAAGCAGCTTGCGAGACACATAAAGATTGGGTTTCAAATGGAAAAATCTTGATTAAATCTAAATTAAAAAAAAAATAAAAACACACTTCTCAAAATTAAGAATAAATCAGAAATTGACAATCTCCTTTATTGTAAATGTCTTAAGGTAATTTCCCTTCCAGGGCTTTCTGCACGTAGCGTACTGCCTCACAGAGCTACATGACTAATGAACTCATTTACTTGCACTGGACACTTGAGACTGATTTCAAATGGTATTCACAGGGGGATGTAGTGTGGGTTAGAGTGGTTTAATTTGATTTAGAAACAAATTACTGCCTCTAATTGTTAAAAATTAGGAATCTGGAGGGAAGCTGAGGTCCCACTGAGCAGCTGAATTATTTAACCCAACAAAAATATGATTGTTAGCCACATTGTGCTATATAGACATTACAGTAATAATCAAATGATCAAATTAGTGAGCTAATGCTAATAATGGCAGTTTGCCAGGGAGACTCAAAACTGCAAAATGATTCAATCATCACATGCTGAGCATGTATTGCAGGGAAAGCAAAAGAGCAGAAATGAGTATAAAAAGACCAGAAAAAGATCTTCTTGGGTTTACTTCCAAAAGATGTTTCAAAGTGCCTCCACTGAGATCTGTTGAATACAGGGACCATTAAGTGTAATTAATGTTCCACTAAGGTGTTGAGTGATTTTTTTTAAAACCTGCTATTTCCATTTGCTTCCATATTTCCTCTGCGTTGCTGACTTAATGGGAAAATCAATAACTGCACTGCATGACCAAGTAATACTTTTACATTTCTGTTCCCTGAATGAGGCACATAATGCACTCATCTCAATATTTGCCATCTCTTCAGAGCCTGTTGATGTTACCATTAAAATACAAAACCAAGAAGTACAGCCTGTACTGTGTTGTCCTTTAAAATTAATCATAACAGGTAAAGCCAGTCATTTTCAAAGGGAGAGGTCCAGACATTCTAAAAGACAGAATGGAAATGTCCTTCTGTGGATCTCTATCTGAACAATGGCATTGCAAACGTAATAGAAGGAACAGTGATTCTCAAACTTCATGCCATTTAAATGCAGCAACCTCTTGACATGAGACAGAACAGACACAGCCAGAAGGACCCATCACATCTCCAGAAAGGCCTTCACATTGTAACTGATTTCGAATTCACTTCATCAAAGCGTTGACCGACCCATAAAAATACAAACTGCTATGTAATCGGATTGATTGGAGAAAGAAATGATAATAACAATCATCATCATCATCATTATCATCATCATCATCATCATCACCAGGTCCGGGTGCAGAGTGGGTTGGGGTGGGGAGCAGCTGTTTTTGATGGGTGGGTCAAAGTTTTGATCACTTCCAGTGTGCTGTAGAGAAAGAGCAGTATCACACTCACTGTTGAGCAGAGTGTCTCTCCATGCAAGCCAATGCTTTTGCTCATGCTGTACAAAGGCTATGGCGAGTCCTTGCCCAGTGCTTGCTGTGCAGCACCCTGACAATTGGTCATGATTTCAAAGCGGGCAGAAGGGTATTTACCTGTCGTTGGACCTGGTAAGTCTTTGGCTGTTGCCATGGCTGCGGGAGGACGAGGGGAAGACGAGGGGACACACATCACAGATAAAAAGACCACATGGAGACCAAAAATAATGATAATAAATGAAACATAAAAAGGAAAGTGTGCTTTTTAACATGTACCGAGATCTGTCAGCATGGAGCTGATTCAATGACCTCACTTGAAACACATTAACAGCACTGAAACAGTGGTACTGTTGCAATTCTTGACAATGATGGAACAAATGAGTCAATTTACAGGGTGTGGGTGAGGGAGGGGGATGACAATCCGGTCCAAAAAATAGAGCAAAGCACGAAAAATTTGCAAATTATACTCTGTGGACAGTCTCTGTTTTTCTTTATAAGGACCATGTCTTTGGGAATTAGGTCACACTGAGCTCTGGCTGACAAAAATTTCAGCTTTTGACAGTACCACATTGTGTAATTTTGGTGCTTCCTGACTGCACACCTAGAGTGCATCTTTACCGCCACTTTCCTCGTGCCTTTTCAGATCCTGAATGACAGCCGGCTTTTTAAGAGATGCCACTGCCTTTCAGCTAAGTGAGCTTGTAAAACCTTTTATACCAATTTCTACCATCGCAGATTGTCCAACATTAAGGTGTGGGGGTGACTTGAAAAGCAGAGGGTGGAAAAAAAACGCACCTGGGGTTATTCAAATTATGACAGGAAGATTGATCTCATCCCACTACAGCTACAGGCAATGCACTTCCTCAGAGGGTGCAAATCTGCACTTACCGTTTGATTACCGCCACTCAAACCCTTTACGCTCGAGATCAACGCTGCCTCCAGGAATACAGGAAACACATCTTAGTTTATTTCCACTGCTTGTTGTTTTTTTTTTCACAGTGGAATTTACTGAGATTAACATAGAGCTTATTCATTAGTGACAGATAAGACAGGTGGACCGCGCGCTTCCTCGACACGTACTTCAAATGAAAGCCGTGTTCAATATTTTCTGAAGGACATTCCTCAAGTGTCCTTCATTTACAGAAAAAAATGATTAAAGTTACCTAATTAAGTCTTTAAAGAGGATGTGGGATTTAGAGGAAAAAAATGCCCAGTGAATTAAGGCTATTTGGCAGGAGCTTTACTTCAGGAACTTTCCTTTTTTTCTGAGTCTCTTCAGGATTCTTCCTCTTTTCTGTATTGGGAATTGCTGATGGCTACTATAAAAAGTCCTTGAATATATAGGTTTGTGGCATATTTTTTTGGTGCAATGCAGTAAAGCAGAACAAATCACTATGCCTTTAAAAGGAAATTGTTCTTTAGGCTCAACAGGCAACGATTTGAAGTGCATGCATGCTGATCATGAATACTGAGTTATAAATATTTTAAAACTCTGCGTAACCTTTGTATTTTATTCAACCTTTGAGTCTCGTAAGGCGATAGCTAATTTGCAAGCCATGAAAAGGCTATTAGCAGGTTTTACAAGTAAAATGCTCCAGCGACATTGCCTGGCCTCTACAAAGCTGCAAGACAGCATTACAATGTCTATTAGCATGGGTGGAGCAGCACAACCTGCTGCCCACAAGTAATTTACCTCTCACTCTCACTCTCATCCCCCCAAACTGTGATGTATTTGCATCTGAGTAACACTGAAGATGAAGACCAACCAATTTATTCAAACATGAAACCACAAATGTGAAATAAATAACTGAAAAAAAAAAATCAGACAGGCATTCATATACAGTGCATTAAAGCACAAGCCATGCCACCCTGTAGCCAACTTATGTAAAATGTCAGAAGCTATACATGGCTTCACCTGGACAGTACTTAGATGATACCTGTAGTCCATAAAAGAACATTTAGAGGCTCAATGTTCTACAGTATGAAAAATTTGAAATTGAATTCAAACTGATGATCACATCCTCCAAACATTCCCCCACAGATTATTGGCTACATAAGCACTTTCATCACATTGCCTTACAACTACACAGATTGTAATTGCAAAAGAAAGATGGATTCTCAGTCTCACTGGATAATAATAATAAAAAAAAAATTCACATAAATTTCAATAATATCACATTTTTTAGAAAACACAGCAGAGGGTGTAAGAGGGCTAAACTGTGAAGGGTTAAACTGCAAGGCCCTGCAGAAAAGTAGAAAACACCAGCCCAACAGAGGGACCTGCAGAGGAGATCTGTCCATTACTGCAAACAGTAAAAAATTAAAAACAGAAATTGTATGAAAGCAGATGAATCTTTCTGAGTCATCCAGAGCAGAGCACATTGTGAAGGCAACATTGTTTACAGGTCATCCTAACAGATCATCAACTGTCAGTCCAGAGTGTGGATGTACGACACGGATCCCTGTTCATAGATGACAGCAGCGAGACGGTGGACGAAGGGTGGCAGATGCATGATGTGCTTACTATACCTCGGAGAATGCCAGTGGCTGCAGGTTTGGTGGCGTGGGTGTCTGAGAGAACGATCATGACTGGAGAAGTGGGTGGAGAGGGGGATGTTGAAGATGGAGGCATTGAGGGGAGGACATCTGGTGAATGAAACAGAAACATCGCAAAACAGACGGACAAAAGCAAACAGATGACCGAGTAAAATAAGAAGACATATCAAGAAAAAAAAATTAAACACAATTAGGCTCTTCTTTCTCTTATGAAACCACAATGAAGATGCAAACATTGGACAATACAGACATGCTAAAAGCCTAACATTTATTAACATATACAGAATAAACTAACACATCCAGCACCCAAATCATAGACAATACAAAAATGACATTAAATATTCGGTACATTTTCTCTCCACTCAACACATGGCTAAATAAGCATTGTAAACATGAATAGTGTCATCTATGCCTTCTATGGGTGGGACAGTGCCAGAATAATATGAATGATTTGGGGAAATGTGGTTTTAGCAAAACCTGGGGTATATAGTTTTATTTTGACTGAGCAGATGCACAGGTCCAATAATATATGAGATAACAGTTATCAGAAACATACAGCATGCTCAGATATTTCAGTTTACAATGAATAAATGCAGTTCACATCTATGTGGTTGTAAATATAACTTCTGAAAAGTTTGCTTTTCACTTTTTCCTTTATAAAAAGTGGCTCCTGGATGTGCAACCTTTGCCGACTCAGTGGCCTCCATAATTTACAAAAATGTACAGACATTATAAAAGTGCTAAGCTTAGTACAGCTTTGAGTAGATAAAGAGGCAGAAAACAAAGCTGATTCTGGATAAGATGAAATACCTTCACAGTCATTAACTCTCACTGACAGCTTTTAGGATAAAAATCACCAAAGGTATTAAGTAAGAGTTTTAAGGATTTTTAGGTCTTAAACTGGTACCACAATCCAAAAGCTGAATAGCCATACCATCATATATCTTTCCAATAAAATGTTATTATTGGCATTTTAGCAGACACTCTTGTCCAGAGTGACTTACAGAGGTTACATTTTTTTACACGTTACCCATTCATACAGCTGGATATTTACTGAGGCGATTCTCGGGTAAGTACCTTGCCCAAGGGTATAACAGCAGTGCCCCAGCGGGGAATCAAACCAGCAACCTGCTGCTTAACATTATGGTACATTGCTGCCCACAACACTATTGAACATAAAGTTGTGGAAATCACTGACAAAGAATGTATTTTCAATTTACTGTGTTGGAAGGTCACTATGCTCCTGGAAGCATGGATTGTTTTGCGTTTTTCCTACAAAAGCTGTCAAGCTTGTACTTGTACTATTCACAGTATCTATGCCATGTATGATGCTGACCAGCTATTATATTTACTTGACTTGTTATGATATTCAGAACTTCAAACCTACAATTACACTGGAAGTTATTACCATTAATAATGCCTATGATAGGCTTTATTGAGGGGGGATCTATAAACTGAAAGGTAATTTAAAAAACGAAAAGAATAACAGCTGCCTGCTGCGAAAGGAATCTTTTGGAGGGCTAATCAGCTCCATAATGACGTTGTCTCAGTCTCTTTTCCATCACAAGTGGATAACAGAATAACAATCTGAACCGGGGCAAAATCAACCACCCCACCCCACAAAAATTCAGCACACACCCCACACAACTAGATTTTAATATTTACTCATACTAATAAACAGGACTTTAGCGCTATTTCCAATGAAAGTACATTATTAGATGGCTCTATAGTAAAATTATGTAACAGTAAACTAACATTCAGCCTCAGAAATTTTGATTCTGACCTCTTGATATAAATTATGATTGTTGTTAACCAGTCCTAGTATGGTCCTGACAGTAATATGTTATTCCTCGGTGCTATTCAACTCCAGAAGGTGGCGGTCAACTTATTGAAATTATTTTAATAAAATCATGATGCTGACAATAAGGTACAAAACACCCTGGTTACCATTGATGAAGCAAAAAAAAAAACAGTGTAGTTTCAAAAGACTAATGAAATGAGACAGACCACTGGCACATAATTACCTTTAGACTCTAAGAAGTTGTCAGTTTTATCCCATCAACAGTATGTTATGCCTTTGCTACCCTTGTTACATTGCACTGACATCTTCAACAAAGTCAAGGAGGAACATACACCTTTCAAGAACACTGGAACCAAGTGCTAATTAAATTTCCTTATGTCCCTAAGTGGAAGAAGGGAGAGCTGAAAAAGAAAAGGAGTACAAAATGATGGCACTTACGTCTTTGCCTTGAATAACAGACAGGATGATTCTGCATTTCTGTAGACAGCATTTTCATGGTAATGTTACTTCATGACTGACAGTTGCCAGTTGCAACAGGAGTGATGTTTGCAGGCACCTCATAGAATCAGTTATCAGCTATGCACATGTTGGTGAAGTCTTTCCATATCTAACTTTGACTTCCCTCAAAGTTATTGTGGATTTCTTCCTGTCTTCTTCCACTGCTGTGTCTATGATGGTCTGATGAGTGGGGAATATAAAGTAATCGGGTGCTTACATTGATATAAATGACAAAAATGATGGAAGTCATGTAATTTGCTAGTTGGTGTCAAAATAATGGGTGATTCTTATCAACCAGTATAGAAAATATTTACTATTTGACATCTCAGCTAAGTAGTTAATAGTTTTGGGTCTTGAGTCTGTCTTCTCAAGTGAATCACTGTAACGTTTATATCATTTTGACACTATATGTGTAGCTGAAGTGAATCATAGCAGAAATAATGTATTGAGAAGCTATAATCACTTGGGTTTTGCATATAGTAATTGAAAGATGTGTATTTACAAAAAGTTTAATGTTATGAAGTTTGTATTGGACAGGGGATAGGAGACATGGGACATTAAAAAAAAACAAGGGTACAATTCAATATCTTGAGGGAACATCTTAAAATATAGATTGAAAGACTCCATATCTTCAGGGAAGGACAGGATATTAAGTTGTTCCCACAAGATAAGGTCGTCGTTCCCTCAAGATAAATATTTTTCTTTCCATGTTCCCTCGGGGGCTCGATGCAAAGCAAACATTGAGGAAACAAGTGAAATGTCTGACTGGACTCCTGACTGGCTAAAATAGAGACAGCACAGCTGCTGATGATGGTACTATATTGGCCTCTTCACCTGAAAATAACTTCACGGCACCATACCATAAATGCCATTACATGATGCATATGTGTAAATATAAGACATTTTGGGGTTGTGTCACCTGTTGATTGCAAATGATTAAAGGAAAAAACACATAGGTTTGGAACACATTATCTGATCTTTAATGTGAAAACTATACTCTATATACTGTAGAACTATGCTTGTTTTGATGTTTTCTCCCTTATGCCAAAGGTAACATGTAATTCAATGATACTACATCATTATATAATATTGTAATCATTGACAATATTGCATAATTCATGTGCAATATATTTTTGCATAGTATGCACCCTTATTAAGTAAAAGATATCAAAGGAAAAAAATGTGAAGAGGTATGGTGGAGCAGAGAAAAATGTTTCCGTACTGCAGTGCTGATATGTGTTTCAAACTCCATTGTTATTTTTGTACCATAATATAGCTATGGCTATAACGCTTCCACATGACACAAAACCAAGATGTATCATTCTGATGCTTCACTCACCACGGTCAAGTGTCATACACTGACATTTTGGCTGTGAGATCAGGCTGGCTGTCTGTGTGGAATTTTACTCTATCACCTCCACCTGTACATGCGCGATCTTCAGAAGGATGACATTGCCAGCCAGGTCTGCTCATTACGAGCATGTGCGCATGTTGTAGCAGGACGGAAACGTTGCCAAAGAAGGCGCTTGGTCAGCCCTGATACTGCACTGTCATTTGCAACATGTCGAGACCGAGGCTCCGCGTTTGACTCCCCGCCACTATTTATCACGTGTCGCGGTCTCAGATATATGCATCACCGTGCATCGCCTGACTCTAATGCATGCCTCTACAGCGAATACATTTAATGAATTCGAATTAAAATTGAAAACGGTGATAAATTCCAGCCGCGCCGCTTTGGGTGACATTTATTGGTTTTCAGCACTCGTGTCATTAGCAAATTAGGTTCATCGTAGAGCCAAGCGCAGTCGATATGAGGGGCCTGCCGTCCTTGGCTCTTGATGAATACCAGTTTGCCACAGCCAAATGTCTTTCACTAAAGTTCCTTTCAGAGGTAATGGGGCTCTTATTCTTCCCGTCACCTGCTGTACCATTGTCATTCTGCACCCTCTGCACCTCTCCATAAATCCCCTCAGTGCTAAATTCCTCCTTTTAGCAACACAGCAATGCCATTTAAGATGATTTAAGTGACACAGCAACACTATTTTGGATGAAGGAAAATAAATTTAAAAATCCATCAAAATTCTGAAAGGCATCACTAATTAGATAGAAAACATACATGACTATGCTTGTGAAATCAGGTTGCAGATAGTTTTTTTTTTTATTTTAATATGTTGATGATGAAAGTGCTGCAAAATACTAGTATCTAATGCTTGATCACAACCTGATCTCCCAGCTTCTGTGGGATTTTCATTTCAGCTTATATCTATTTCTCTTATTGACTTGAACAGGTTAATATAACAAGACATTCTTTGATTTCAGCAACAAGCTAAATATGGAAAAAAAATAAAAGGAACGTGACAGTCTTTGTTTTTTTTTTTTTTGGTGAATGTAATTAGTGATCTGACCTTAAAAGGTGCTATGTTAAACATATGTGTTCATTTATGATTGATTTTGGCCCTAATGCCTTACATTGAGACAAAGCTGCTGTTACTGTCCATTTCCAGGTGTGAGTCTGACTGAGCCGTCTTTATGTATGTGATGAAACTCTAAACGCATCCTCCTCCTCCCACTGTTAATTCAGTCTGAAACTGCTCAACTCTGACCACAGAGGTCGCAAGGAATTATAATTGCAAGCATAAAGCTCTGAGGGCTGAAAACCTGCCTTAAAACAGATTTCATGCATTCACTCGCGCTTCCAGTATTTTCAGGAAAGAATGGCTATATTTGAAAGAAACCGCTGAATTATATCCATAAACTCCAATGAAGCAACAGAAGGAAGCGCCGTAAAGCTGTTCTGTTACTCTGAGTTTGGAAAAATCCTGCCTTTTGTAAGCTTGAATAGTGCCCACCCAAAGAAAACAATCTCACTCTGGCTTGTTTGTTCCTCAAACTCTAAATCTGTGCCCGTTTCAGATATTCAGCATCTGTCTTCCATTTTTAGCTTTACTGCCTCTGACAAATGTTATCTGCAACTCCGGCAGAACCCCTTGACAATCTGTTTTCTCTGACACTCAGTCTCTTTCTCTCTTAGCTCCTCTGCTGTTTCTGGATTAACTTATCTTTCCTCTTGGCATTCTTCTAACGCAGCACTAAATATTGCATCCATTGCACTTTTCCCCCCTCTGTTTCTTCACAGAAAAGTGTTAAAAAGCTCTACCTGAGGGAATGTAAGGTAAGCTGAGCTTAGAACAGTTAATGGATCAGACTCTTAGGATGCGCGGTTAGAACTCAAGCCCATATGGGACGGGGCTCAGAAAACAATCACAGACACGTGCACCTGGTCCTTTGACACACTTATGTAGTCACTTTTGTCATCCATTGGCATTTTCAGTAATAGCTGCTGATGATCTGAGAGGTTCAGATTTGGTCATGATTTAGCAGACAACCTCTGTGCACGTGCATCACTCACCATATACGAAGAGGACATATTCAGCACTGCTGGTACCAAGGTGGTTGCTGGCCTCACAGCGGTATGTGCCGTTGTCCGTCTTGTTTAGGGACGTGATGGTCAGTTCCCTTCCTTCCACAATCATTCGGTCAATATCAGGCAACTCCCCTCCATCTTTCGTCCACAGCACTGGGTCGGGTCTAGAGAACACACAGATTCAGAGGATATAATCTGAAGTCAAGGTTGTTCTGTCTCTGACTCCTGGTTTCATGCAACTCCTGGTAACTAACTTTCTGTGTGAAGATATAATTTATAGTGTCAATGTGAAATTTATATTTAACTAATTTCCACCTGTGCTCTCTCTTTCGGTTGAACTTATGACTAACATAAAAAAATTGCTAGCTTCTATTCCTTTTATAAAATATTTCATCTGTGAAATATTATAACATGAACAACTTACCATTTTGCTGTCCTCATTTATCATGAATCAAACATTTTTTCCTTATGTGTGAATTCTAGTGTGATACTGCGGCTATAGTAACAATAATGGTATCTACCCAGCTTTCCAGGATGGTAAATGGCAGCTGTAAATTGCTGGCTGGCAAGTAAAAGTTTCATTATTTTGCCTGTGTTTTCGTGCATTTCAGATATTTATGTTTTAAGTTGTCTTCCCATATTTATATCTGATAGGCAATATTTGGAAGTCCTTTTGGGCTACTTGGATAATTAAACCTTCGAGATAAACTCAATCAGCGTTACACTTTTTTACAGAACTCAGCAAGAAACTTTGAGGGATACCTTGGGCAGGACTGGGAAGAATCCTCCCAGGACTGGATCAAAAACATTTAAATGTAAATTACTGGTATTGCTCCCTATAACTTATTTGTGTCTACTGTCTAAATAGCGTGCTTGTTGGATCAAAAATGCTTCATGTTGAATATGACATAAAATAAACATATATAAATTTTTGTGCATTAATGCTCTAATAAATAGGAAACTGATACTTTGCAAATGTAAGCATATGTTTTAACCTTTTGGGTGCTAATTTTGTGCCGATGCAAGTGGGTGCATGCTAGGTGCTAAATCTGTGCTATGAAAAACCGGCACTGTGCAAGAAAGGCCTTACTTATGCTAAATTGTTAATTTCCTGATTGAAAAACCCCAGTGCTTGCCCTGTGTGAAAGGACAGGGGATGTCTTGAGCAAACAAGGATGTGGACCAGTGAAAAGGGCATTTTTGTGTTAAAGTAGGGCTTTAGGCATAATGTCCTCATAAACCACCTCTCAACACAACTGCAAGACATTTCAAAAACTGTGGAAAGTTACACAGAAGGGCCAGACCAAAACTTCCCACAGATGGTTACTGGTTCCTGGACCACTTCACAGGGCTTATTTGATACTCTGATGGCCATGTATACATCAACTTAGTCATTATTTTATTTCATGGTACATGTAAAAAAATTATTCAGAATATGTCAGTGAGGGGTAAAGACTACTGCCCAGAATACTGTGTGCATATAAATAAAGATAACCATTGTGCTGTGCCTGGACCTGTCTCATACATAAGTATCTCTGATTCCTCTGCTATGAATATAACTTGGTGAATTCACTCAAACTTTGTCTTGTGAATGCTGAAAAAATGGGGAATGGGAAGATACTTATATAATCATTATATTTTTAATGAGTGCAATACTTGATATTTATGATCAGGCATTTTGCTGTCAATTCTGCGGCAGATGTTTTAGTGTACCCATTTTTGACATGCAACAACCCTTATTCTTCATCGGGTTCAATAAGTCGTTCACAAACAAAACTTTGATATTCCGGAAAAAATCAGCTTTGTGTGGGCGACTGACTGTTTCTAGGACATCCTCATTATTGTAAATGTCATTTAAGATTATGGTTTAGTCAGATAATGAGGCTTACAACTTTGAAACAAAACTACCTTCTAACTTTTTTATTATTTGTCTGGGGAGACATTTCACTTCACATATTAAAGCATACCGCTTCAGAAAGGTCAGAATGGTTGCTTAACTTTGTGAATTACTGTGCCTATTGTATAACGCTATAAAATTCTTTTAAATATGAATATATAATTCTTATTTTGCAATGATTTATGGATTGGGAATCTTCAATGAGGAATTCCTCATGAATACATGCTGAAAAGACCATCTGTACACATTACATACAGTTCCATACACTATACAACTGAAACAATGTGACCTACTGCAGCCGATGGATGATAATTGTGTATTACTTACAGTGGATTTCCTTTGGACACACACTCTAGTTTCAGATACTGCCCTTCCTGTGGGAGTGTCAGCGAGTGTGTGATTTCCACACGTGGGGCATCTGCAGATGAACAACAGAGACTGGGTTGAAAACCAAAGGAGTAAACTGGGAACAATAATATCCACCAGCTCCTGTTTTGCATGGGGAACATAATCAGCCATGTGAGGTATGAATTACAATATAAGGTCTAGTCATTTTCTCTGATGGACTTTTCGCAGACTTATCGCAGAAAATACCAATGGCTTGTTTAAAAGAGCTCTTGGTTTTAGAAAGTCAGGCAAATACTTGTAACGTCCATACACTCTTGCACAGTGTACACCACTGGCGTTTAAATCCTGGCTCTTGAGGAATGTAAGAGTTTCTGGCCGATATTGCAGACCCCCCCTGGATCATAGGACAGCCACTAACTAACATTCACAGAAGGTCAACAGCGTGACTCACAGTGAACCTCCAGGACCTCAGTGACCTGGTGGGACAAGGGGGTCAGGGACACGTGGTCCACCCTGCAGGTGTAAGCCACCCCATCATCGTTGCGATCCACCTGGAGCTGCAGGGTGCTTCGTACCGTGAACGTCTTTCCACTGGCATTCACCTCCTTGGCACCTTCACCATCACAGGAAATCAAAGAGATTAGTGACTTATCACAATATTTTGATGCAAAATGAGCCGATGTCTGAGCACAGATGTCCACACATAACGCAAATGTGATCCATCAGTACTGAAGATGTTGTTCCAGCCAATTCCCGCTGATGATTTTAGGGGAACAAAACAGCACATTGTGATGCCTGTGTAATATAAATTTGTTGGGCCAATCAAGCATCTGGCTGCCACTAAGGGAAAGATTATGAAAAAGCACAAATGTGAAGACAAAATGCTAACTCAATAAAGGTACAGACATGCAGTAAATTATTCTATTGAGCCATTGTGCAGTTTCAAGGTAACCTTGACTTTGGGGTTCTAATGATTAAATGAAAGGATAACCAAATAGATAAATAAATGTGCTTGTTTTTCAATTTCTCCAAACAGCAAGGCAATGTGACTGTTTTTCCTTTTGCATTATTCATGGTTGGAGCAGGGACACAGTCTTCGACCTGACCCTCCGTCAGAAGACAGGAAATTGTTATTGAAAACACTGACACAGGATTAAGCGAAAAAATATCTGTCAACTGAAGCCTTCAGCTCAACTGATTCATGCATGACTGAGTAATCGTGTTCCCCTGAAGGTTTCAAGCATTCTGGTTCGTTGTGCTGGTAGTTTCTCTGGACCTGCCCAGCCACTGAATCACTTACAAAGGTTCTCAGATTCTCCTCCTTGCTTCCGCGCAATGATCATCTCTGCATTTTCCCCAGGCATCTCTTCCAAAAACAAAGTTTCAGTAAAAACAATATTGATTATATTTTTTTGTTTTTCTCGCCATGTGCCGTCTTCTGTGTTTAGCCGGACGCCTCTCAGCTTTAAACTGGAATTAAATTAGGAGGTAATGTTGACCTCTGGGCTGGCAGCTTGTTGTCTGTTACTGATATTGATCCGCTATCAGAGCCTACAGAGAAGGCATTAATTCCCACTGCAGATAGCTTGAGGAAGCCTGGACCATGTTCTGCTGAACTACAGCACAGCACAAACAGGTGCAACTGAATTTACTGCCCAGCCTGACTTCCCAGAAGATAACGGATTCTCATATTCCACAATCCTTACAGCACAGGCCAGATAAATAGATAAAATACAGCCTTATCTGTCTCCCCCTCTCTTCATCTTCCTATTCATTATTCTATTCAAGTGCATTTCACCTCATTAAAGATCCACTCTGTGATGTGAAGAGAATGTTAACCCCACTACAAGGTGGGAAAATGGATAATGGACAATTTAATTAAGCTCGGAAAAGTTCCCAAATGCCAAAAAACTTCTCTCTTATCTTTGAGCGGAAACACTCAGGGTTACATCTGTTGTAAAGGGTACCCTAGAGTTTTTAAATATTTGAAAGTTCAGTACGCCAGAAGCAAGGAGATATTTAAATGCATTATATCACATGACAGGAAGCCCCAAATTAGGCCTAGATTCAAGTTAAACACCATGTGTTCTGTTCCTTAGTAACAAATTTAAGAAAACCTTATTTGTTATGTTTCTTCTACTTTTTTATTCCAATGATCATTCAGTAAGAAATGAAAATAAGTAGTAATTGCTTAAAGTTGTTAGAGCCAAGGGACATTGCAACAAAATCAATGGCATAGTCCTAATGTCAAATATTAAAATGATTTGTCTGTACTACAAATCTGTAATACATGTTTCATATTTCAGATAATAGATGATTGTGTTGTTTTTTACAACTATATAAACATCCCAAGACTTGGCCAAGAAGCCTAAATTAAAAATGCTATGGGTAAACAAAAATGGGAGAGGAGGGGCAAAAACATAATTCCAAATAAAACATTACGGTTTTAAACAGAAATTCAGATCACCAATCATTATCACTGAAGCACAAGACATCATTAAATCTAAATTAACTCTGGAAATGTAATTAAATCAGTTTCTCAGCCAGGCTACATTTAATTTCAATTACAATGAAGGTTAAATAGTTCCCTCACCACAATTCCCAAGGCAGTGTAAAGAGTACAGTTTGTCTTTGAATGAGAATTACATGGTGACGCAAAAGATTAACCTGTGTCCACAGCACAGTAAATAATACATTTCTCAGAGACTTCGAAGGTTGTAGGAAAAATAACCTTTGATTTCAAAGTTTCCTTATTTAATGCATAAATTATACCACATCATTTGTCTGAAACTTTGTTCATTGACTAATGAATTGAAAGGGAAAAGAAGAAGCAAATGTCATTCTTGTAATAAATTGCACCACCCAGCTACTGTAAAAGCAGTATATGAGTCACAATAAACTATGTTAAATTAATCAACATGAGAAAGGTAGTTAGAGAGAGGTGCATCTAACACAAATCTTTTTCGAGATATGAAGCCAACCTGAGGCAAAAATAATGAAGAAGAATCAAGAAAAAAAATCTGTTTTTGTTTCTAATTATACAAATTCATACAGGACTAGGTATGTACATGTAGTGTATTGCATATAATGAAAATAAATTACTGTTTGTATGCTTCACTGCACCTGGCTAACCTCTGTGCAGCATACTGTAGTATAGGCACATTGCATTGCTCTTGTGGCTTATGCTCAATTCATAATTAACATCATGTTGTCTGTGTCTGTTTAATGCAGTTGGAGTTAAAGGATTTGGCTGTAGACCAAAAGCCTTGGTTCAAATCTAGGTAATATCACTGTGTGTTACACCATAAAATGCTGAAAATACTCTGCTGAAAAAATAAAAATGGAAAGAAGAAAGTTATTCTGAAAAAAAGATAATTACAACTCCAATGTAATAAATACAATGTAATGCATACAGCGCATGCAGTGCATAAACAAATAACATATCTGTGATCTGCAAATAATATGATTCAAAGTGATTATTGAAGCAATATTGAGTTATTATCTCACCCCTTCAAAAGGTAAAATAAACAGGCAGAGGAGAGAACTTATTCCTTTCCCAAGAGAGCAGTACAAAATGGTAAGATATCCCTCAAACCATGCAAAGTGCTATAGATGAGGGTAAAATCACTCTCCACTTCTGTACAAAAGAGTCTGGACAATCCACAAAAGAGTAGCACCACAGAAGCAGTCCTATTTCAATTGATTTCCCTTTGCCCCTTGCCACCTGATACTCTTTGCAAGGGCCTCCAAAGTCCCAAAACACATGCTTCAAGGAGATTAAAAAGTCCTTATTTGGTAAAGGTCATCAATTGGATCTTTTCTCTTGTATATAAAGTGCTAAAGCAGCGCTAAAGAAACATAATGAGAATCTGAATGAAGGAGGGATATTCTGTAAAAAAAAAAAAAAAAAAGAATGTTATTCTATGAGTGGGGCCCTCAAGTTTTCTATGAGATCCACAAGGATTTAGACCTGTATTTCAATTACTATCCTAAAGGTGTTGTTGTAGGCACTCAATTATCAATTAAACGATTGGCACGGTCACATCGCAAATTATAAAAAGTATGGCTAATGGTGACATTCTTAAATAAAGCAATCGTTTGTCCTCCTGTTTGTTTGGGAGCAGGACAGGAGAGGAGCCATGAAAGGAATGTCAAGAGTGTCCACAACAAAGAGCAACAAAGAGTACAACAGTATCCACTGTCGTTCATGATTCGATGATGTTCCTTCATCCTCTCTGTTACTGTGGATGAAAAATTATCCTTGTGGAAACTTACATTATCGTGGTTCGTTTACATTTATTTCCATTTCCATGTATTCATTTGGCAACACTTTTATCCAAAGCGACTTACAAGTGAGGCAGAGTACAACACAAGCAAAGCCATACAAGGAGTCACAAAGTGCTGCATGACCAGGTTCTAAAGTCTAAATAGTTAAGAAATGAATTATAAATAGTCAAACTAAATTCAACATGTGACACCATCAGATCTAAACATTGCTGCCATTTGTGCCTAAGTGGTGGTAATTAATTCAACATCAGACGATTGTTTGACGAGTGTCTTGAGAAAGGGCTACATCGACCTTGTGGTGTCAGAGGACTGAAGAACACGCAAGAAAGCGAACTGTGAAAAAAAAAAAAAAAAAAAAAACGGGGGCTCTACCTATGAGCAAAGCAGTCTGGCACGTTGCGTTGTTTGTTGTGTTCCAAAGCATTGCTGCTGTCTTGAAGATGGATTGGTGCAAGAAGCATCCGATTGCTGCGTGTTGCGAGGCTAGCTTTCTGCCCAGAACTACAGTGGGTCAGGAGGGCACGCTATTCAGCCCAGAGCGGCTGTCTCTCTTCCAGCGTCTTTCTTTCCCCTTCTCCTTCTGCCTCTCCCTGCAGCGTCAATACTATCACAGCAGAGCTGTCACTCTGCGCCTTCCAGGGGGAGCTGGGAGTGTTGCTATCCCACATAAGAGCATCTAAGCATGCAGAAATATCATTTGGTAGATTGGAAAAGAGGAAGGAAGGTTGCTTTTGAGTCTGGTGTACCCTTGGGGGGGGGTTGTGGAGGTAGAGGAACGCTTTATTCAGGAAACACAAACAAATCAACAAGCTCAGTCATTCTGTGGTGCGATGCATTTAGTTTACACACGGATGATTGTGAAGCTCGAGGGTGAGGGGCTGAAACCAAGCCAGAGCATCCAGAACAAAAAAAAAAAAAAAAAACACAAACACAATTAATTCAGGCAAAGTTTTTGGCAACCGAGGTCTGTAGAATGTGTGAAGAAGAAAGTTTCTTGAAATGAGCCTTTTTCTTTCTTTCATTCTTCTACAAGTTTCTTGTAATCAGAGTTTAGATTGATTATACTGATTCCACATTCCATCCAAAAGATTTTAAAGGTACAAAATTGTCTGACAACCCAGGCTACCTGCAAGAATTGTAACAAAACCAATATGGTCTCCATTGCTGGTGTCATCTTCCTTTCCAAATCACAGTAATTTAACACAATCTGTCCATCTTTTGTAAAATGACCTCACAAATATATATTTAATATGAGCCTACATTTGTCATTCAGAAGTGTGATTAAACTGGCAAAAAGGTTTTTTTTTACAACAATAGCTAAGATAGAGACTGAATTGATCATTATTAATGCGCGGTAAGTATTTGCACAGGCATTAAAAACTTCTCAGCTGAAAAGTTACAGAGAATGTATTTGTATAACATGGGGGTGCTCTTTCATCATGCTTATAAGTGGAAGGTTTGGTCAAAGGGACCCTGTAAGGACAGACTTAGATTAGATGATAAAAGATAGCAGGAATGATCAAACACTGAGCCTGGAAGAGCAAAACACATTCTTCCCCACTTGCTTTTCATTAGACAAACTTTTCATACCTATAAAAGCCCTGGACATATTGTCTTTGATTGACGGGTCCCTTTGCTGACACATTATCATTGTCAGTTTGTCAGTGACTTTTTGCTTTCTCCCCTGTGTTTTGAATACTCAACTTTCTATTGGCATGTCAAGTTTTTAATGCGCCCGGCCCTTCTTGTGGGGATAGAGGGAAAGGACTAAACACAGCAGTACTGCAGTGAAAGGAAAATCAAGCCTTGAACGGATCTCTGACAGCATTTAAAGCAGCCTCCCCCCCCTTGCCCCCCTTCGTGCTGATGTGAACCTTGTCGATATATGAGCCATCTTTTGAGATTTATTTTCAATTTCATACAACCCTAATCCGTGCGTCTCAAAAGCTGAAGCATCATCACAGCTCAGAGGCGTAGAGATCTTTAGCCAAGGGTAGCAGCAGGGGAAAAGGGATTTATAGAGCATATTTTGTATTTTTTCATATTATTTATTCTAAAATACACATTCTTTTCAGGGCAATAAGGGGAATAATATAAGCTGAATAATACAAGACAGTCAGAAAAGGCCTGATAACCAGCCGACTAGTGCTTAACTGTACTAACTGGTTTTATGGGTATCACAATATCTTATAATGAACCCATATATTATACATATATATTATAATAAGAATAATAATAACAATCACCATCATCATCATCATCATCATTATAAATCCCTATGAAATATTTTAGTAGCAACACAAGAAAACTCTTAAGGAAACCTGGAGTCCTAATCTTCATTACACACACTGCAACACATAATAATGCTCATAGCAGGACAAACTGTGGTGCAAATAAAAGTAATCTTTAACACCTCTGATTTCATTCATTTGGGAATGAGGCTGAGAGCTTAAATTGGTTTGCTTTCCTGGTGTTTCAAGATAGCTGCTACTTACGCTGGGATATTGAGACAATGATTAGCATTTCATTTACACTTTTCATTTTTATTGGAATTTCATTTTCATTTATGAATTTGAATGCTTATTTCCACCTGATACAGCATGGATTAAAAAATGTGGTTAAATTATTTAGACTGATCATCTACTCTTTCTATAGAGGAAAGAAACTGGAGGTAGGGTTATGGATTAAATCTTGACTCAGCATAAAGTGATCATGATTTTTCAAAGCACTTTCTGCAGAATGGATTCACTTAATGAGAGAGTTATGGCCTATATTTCCCAGCTGACACCCCATTAACCCATTGGTGTGAACTTATGTCATACAGTATCATTTTCAGTGGTGGCTGGTTTCCAGGAAATGCTTATCTCGTGTTTCTTTGCTAGCTGTAATAAATTTAAAAAATATATATAATAATTATTTTGCAGAGTATACTTGTTCCCTACCCTATTCTGGCATCGCCTTACTATTTTGGGCATTTCACTGGTAAAATAAATAAATACATTTAAATAAAGGTTCTGCACTAAAGCAATTACAATTACATGCAGTTGCATGCTTCACGTGTGCTTTGTGTTCTTACAGCTCCTGTCATTTATGCATTTTCTGTATCCTGTTATGAAAACTTGGCAAGTCATTCTAGACAAGAGCTTTAGTCAAACTGACAAATAATATTTAAAATAATGACACGTGCATATTTATATATTATACATGACTTTTAAACCATTGAGGAATACCCTCATCATTGACTGATTGATCATATGATTGTTTGCAAAAGAAAATTCATATCCTAAGAAGTCCTTTTATGTTACGTACATGGAATGTGAGCGCACATGCCCAGACAATGGGAAAAAGGTGCACAGATATTGATTCATTTGAAGAAGTTCAAACAAAATCGGTTACTTGGCTTCCCATTATTTCACTCAATTACACATCGAGGGAAACATGACCCTATGTGCACACGAGTAACTCTAGAGCAGACCGCATGCCCAGGCATCTGACAGAGTCTAACAGACACATTCATCTCACTCTCTCTCTTCCTTTTAGTCTTGCCCTTTCCAGCCATTTCTTCTTCCTCCTCCTCCTCTTCCTCCTCCTCCTCCAATCCAATAGGGATTATAGCAGTAGGCAGAAAGGATTACTGTAAAGGGGAACACAGGTATCCCAGAGCGTCGGCAAAGTATTTCTGGACTTAATAACAGCGAATGTGTTTTAGAGCTTGACAGATTTTGGGCACTACACACTGCTGCTGAAACACCGATGAGACCATTAAGTTCTGCTAACTTCAATGGAATAGCCATATGCCTCTCTAAAGCTCTGTAAATACAGTTAACAGTGAATTTTCTATTTGAAAATGGAAATTCTAAGACTCTGATATATCTGCCATTTCTGTTCAGACCTGTAAACTGTGATATCTCAGTTAGCATGATGCCTTCCTACTGTAAATTCAGTGCCAATGCCAAGGCTCTGTTAAACGAAAACAGGAATACATTTAGAACTAGGCAGAAAACACAGACAGCATATTGCAGATGGACAAATAAGCCATTCAGATGAACCTGCAATCAGGCTTGAACATGTGTAATAGCTCGAATTAAATATTGGCTGCCTTCAATTGTTGAACATTTTTGGTAGTATTACAATCCGCTGCAATGATGTGTAACATACCAACCTCATACAAAATTAAACAAAAAAGAAAGAAATGGAGCATCTTGAGTTTTTTCAGATTCACTCAATTCTGTCAGAAGCTTTGAATTGATTAAATATTCAATTTAACTTCTTTGTGACAGCTACTATCACCTAACAGAATATACTTTTATTTTGAAACATGTATTTTGTCACTCAAAGCACACCTATGGAAGATTACACCATATCTGTGACTTTTGGTGGCTGCTCTATGATATGCTGAATTCCTCAACATTTGACTTAAAATGTAGAATTCCCCTTATCTGCAAATCCTGATCTCTGTGAGAGATTGCCTTCATTGCCTTTTGCCAGACTGACGGACAGGGAGGCTGTGATGATATGTTACGTTTTGCTGCTGGCCTTTCACCGTCTGGTACGTGCATGTCATTTCAACCACAGAGGCTCATATCAGTCTCATCCCATCAATCATACCATCCAGCTGGGCAGAATGATCCACCTAGAAATGTTCTACAGGAAAACTATTCAAAAAAGAGAGGAATGTCAGATTCACTCTCATCAGAGGCAACCTATTGCCTCTAAACACCATATGAAGGAGTAGAGTATCCAAGGTAGCTAAGCAACCATGAATAAAATTAATCAAATTAAAAAAATGCAATCTACTGCAATATTGGATGAAATTGCACAAAAAAAATAAAGAAAAACACTGCAGCAGTCATAAATCTGGTAAATTTAGAAAGGCCCACAAGATTATCAGATTATGGACAAACAATGTCATCAAAACATACCTTGCCAACGCATAGTGAAGCATGCTTTTCAAAATTATGGGCATCTAACCGACACATTTTGGAGCCAACAGAATTCATGCAATGGAATATTGGGGAGTATCAGTTTATGAATCAAAAAACAAAAATGCAATCCTTTGCTTATGTTTTAGATTAAATTAAACATAGTGACCAATAGGGTAATGTTATTTCTTCTAATAATTCACAGTTGAAACCACAAGCCATGGTAAAAGCAAAGTGCTTTTGCTGATATACAACATGCCATAGTGCATCAAGAGTGGATAATACAGAAGTCTTAATTAGTGAGATTGTTTTGAGCTCTGGCATAGCAGTAAGCCTCTGTTAGTCAGCTTGGTGCCTTGAATTTATCCATGACGTTGTTTAAAACAGTGTGGTAATACTTGGTTCTAATGTAGAACACAGACTTTGGATCAGAGACTGTGGTCTGCTTGGTTCTTAATGTTACGGAAGATACTGTTGCTATGGTTTCATCCACTTGTATCTCTGGCTAGCTAGCTTGTACCTTGTCTGACCAACTACTGAAACTTGGTCATGCAGCACTTCTAATATTGTTGCCTCCTTATATGGCTATTTGCTTGTGTTGTACTCTGCCTCGCTTGTAAGTTGCTTTGGATAAAAAAGTCTGCCAAATGAATAAATGTAAGATCTCAGCAGCTCTCACAATCCAACCTGTTGTTGCCAGTTTGGTTGGGACACCTCAGAAATGACAGCAACGTCTTTGGCTCTGGGTATGTCATCTTAATGTGTGTGGAGGAAATCATTGCATTATTATCATTTAGCAGACAGTCTAATCCAGAGGGAGAGGCTGGATACAGCTGGATATTTTTACTGTGGCAATTGTAAGTTAAGTACCTTACCCAAAGGTACAACAGAAGGGTCCCAGCAGGGAATTGAACCAGCAACCTTTTAGTTACAAGCCCTGCTTTTTACCACTGTGCTACACTGCCACCCACTCTGCATGAGGAATCTCACATGTATGGGCTATAGCTCTCAGGGCCAGGGACACAGTCTTCAAATTTAGATTGGAAAAACTGGACGGAAATGTCTGTAGGGGTTTCTACAGGGATTATCAGGTAAAAGCTTTAATCTGCCGGGTGGGCTTTCATCCCATTTTTATCACTTCATTCAGTCGTAAACTCATGGTTCCAGGGTGAGAGTTTGTGAAGATATGAGTCGTCATGGTGGGAAAGATTACTTAACCTCCTCCAAGAGTCCTCGAGGGCAAAAAAGGGAAATCACAGTGTGGTAAATTGTCATTTAAAACTTTTATATCCAAAATTGCTTGCCAAATTGGCAGGGGAGCCTGTGTGACTGAAAATTTCATTATGACATATGTTTTATTAATGCAATGTAATATTAATACCATAAGCTTAATGCCATGAGCAATATGTGACTTCTGATGTTGCATTTTGAGTGGGAATATATAAGTTAACTTGTGTTAATGCTTGAATGGGGTTGTGCATGCACTGTGTTAAGTGCTGTTAACCAGGATTGGCACTGTTGCTCATGGGTGGGTGCGCTTCTGTTGTCTTATGCTGGAACGCCTATTGAATGCATGTAATTTAATGCAATGTAATGTTACGCAATTTCCATAAGACCACATGGTATTATAGCAAAAGCGCAAAATTATAGTCATGGCAGGATATTGTTTCTGTCAAAATGACACAGGTTTTAATGGGAAGCATTGGAAAGGAGAGAGGACATGATATGTCTTGGAAAGTTAAGGTCGTTGGGTAGATAAAAATGCTAGAGAAATACTGGACTTTGAACTACCGCACATGTATTCTTGTCCTGGTGACTCAGAGGCTACTATTGGTAATGCAACACCACTGTTATACCCTTTTTTCACAGACCTGGAATCAAGCTAGCACAAGATGGAGCAAAAGCTAGCTGACCTAGCGCAGTATGATTAAGTTCTCATTTCATTACTTGCAGGCAGTGCAGTAGTACTCAATGTCACACTGCAAGCTAACATCTGCTCAAACCTAAATGCCCTAATGAACGTCATGCAGTCCAAGCCTAAGACCCCCTCCATATATTACTACGTATTACTTCTATCTACCTGTAGTCATTTTCTGTGACGAGAAATAGTTTCAATCTTGTTCCTATTGCTTTATTTTTGCCGCAAAGCAGCCTTCTGCGAAAGGTAATGGGATAATACTTGTGACCCTCCATGCATCAACAAAAACTGAAAGTCAGTCTCGCCAGAAATATTGCTAGCCAGCCTGCTGCTTAGCTAAAATGTTCAATATCTGGCATCTTCCTTTCCAGCAAACCTGCTTTTAGGCATAAACTCAGTTAGCTGTATGTGAAATCATACCAAAGGCTTTTTTAATTAATTAGATAGCTTGTTGTTTTGTTTTTGACTCTAGCCAGCTAGCTTGCAACTACCCTGATAATAATGAACTAGACAACTTGCTAATTAAATCTTTTTATCTGGCCATAAATAGCAATTTTAAGTATTTGTGGATGGTAGCCCTGGTAAAATTGGCATGAACTACATCAACCCATTAGTTCTCTACATATACTGTATTATCTTTCTTAGGTTAATTTGAACGATCTGTTAGTTATTCTTTACAGCTCTAGCATATTGTCTGTAGTATAGTGAAGTGCCTGTACCTTGGATCTCCTTCTCATTTCTGAACCATCGAATTTCAGCAGCAGGCTTGCTCCCAGAGGTTACGCAGGTCAGTGTAATTTCATCACCCTCCATGGCTGGCTTTGTGAATCCAGCGATCTGAGGTTTCTCTGGAACTCCTAAAAGTTGAGAAAAAAAATTAAGAAAAGATACTTGTTAATCACCATCTCTGAAGTACTGCAGTCCACTACATACCCACCTCAGATAATGTGCTGCACTATGTAGGCAGGATCATTGCTATATATTTCACTCTTTCCCATGCTTACTCCTCTGTTGATTTCCTATACAAGGTTTTTTTGCCTATTCAGCAGCTAGATCCCTAATCTAATGAAGTCTTTGTCGTGTCTATCTTCCCTTCCAGCTTTTGTTGTTGTTGTTATTTCCTGAAGTGCCAGTGACCTCAGCAATTGAACTGTATTTGGACTCCTTCCCCCTGACATTTGGTTGCCACTAACTGCTGTTGGGTAATTTTTTGCAGATGCATTCTGTCTTTATTTATTTATTTGTGTTTGCATCATTTAACATTGCACAATTTAATTGCATCCTGTCCAGACTGAACAGGCTTTAATTTTTCGTAGGCTTGTTGTCATGTACAGCTCCCTAATGGCTTTAATGGTGTAGGTCAAATCATTAGAACCCGGCAAGCTAATTGGCCACCTAATTAGTTTAGGAATAAACAGTGATGTAACAGAATGCTTTCAAACTGCACCAAAAGCAAACTGTAAATTGTGAACTGTGGCTCCAATATGTGAGTCACTCATAGTCCAAACTAAATATTTTAAAGCTATGGGCAAAAAACCACCACAGACATTTCCTGAGGTGGAACATAACCAAACTTCACATGTTGTTTTAAACACTGTGTTACGCTACACTGGTTTTGATCTGAGAAGATGAATGTCACTTGTAATTATAACCAAAGCAAGTATAAATACTACAGCATCCGCTGTGCTGAGTGGGAAATGTTACAACAAAGAATATGTCAGTAGTGATAAAGAACATACTCTTGCTTGTTGTTATCTAAAGATTATTGGGGAAATACAGTTTTCCAAAGCTATTCTATAAATATGGCAAGTGATTAAGTCCCTTCTAAATCTCCACAGTGAAACGGAAATATTAGTTCTACTGTTTTTTGCCCACCCCCACTTGTTCCAGTTCCATGCTTGAAAAAAAGGACAGAAGCAAACCTGCACAGAACAAATTGTGTATTTGTTAAACACTCATCCTTGAGGGTAAACGAACAGAACAGCAAAAACAACTACAGTATTCAGTGGCCTTCAGCTAAATAATAAAACATTGTAATATCCAGGCAGTAATTTTATGTTCGTCTTTAAATAAAACCGTACTACGCTGGTGTGTTGGCTCATCTCAAGCCCTTGATGGATAAGGCGGCATTGAATACACATTTAGTAAAACAGAGGATGCTTATTTCCAGCTTTTTAAAATGGTTTCACCACCAAACTGTGCGCTCAGATTGGGAGAGTAAGGCTTCGTGACTTCGTGAACAGTATATAGTCAATTAAGTATGGGTTATTTGTCAGTTTGTGATTTAAGCAATAAACATGGAGGTTAATGGTAGTTAATGCTATTCTGATATTGAGAAGTGAGAGTAACATGTACAGTACCAGTCAAAAGACATGCCTTTGTTTGTTTTTACTATTTTCCACATTATTGAATAACAGTAAAGACATCAAAACTATGAAATAACACTAATGGAATTATGTGCTGACCAAAAAAGTGTTAAACTCATGAAAACTATTTTATTCTTCAAAGTGTCCAAAATATATATTTTCTTAAATTAAAAGATTTTTTGGAAAGAAATTCATACATAGGCATCAATTTCACTGTTTAGATTTGTCTAAGAAATAAATGTCAGGCTTTTAAGCATAAGTCTTTAAATCAAAATATCTTTGAATGCATGTTTACGATTATCTTAATCAGGTGTGTCAAAACTTTTGACTTTTGACTTTTGACTGGTACTGTATATCTGAGTAAAGATTCTGGAAACGTTGTCGAAAACATATTTTTTTTGGTGGTCACTTTCTGTTAAGAAGTATTTACTTGACCAAAGTGTCATGCAACACTCACCCAGCACGGTGAGGAAGGCCTTGGCCGTCTTGACCGGCATGGTGAAGAGCGAGCAGGTGTACTGTCCCTCGTCTGAGAGAGTGACCTCGCTGATGCTGATGGTCAGCTCCTGCCACGATGCCCTCACCAGCTCGATCCGGTTGTCCCTCAGGGCTGCAGGGGGGATGGGGGGCATTTTACATGGTCAGTGATCCTGAACAGCCATTATAACAAGGACAGCCACCTCACTTACAGTACATGCACCACTTATGCAAATAGCCATGACAGGGATCAAAGATTCACGAGGGCTCTTTAATACCTCCCAATTACCTTGGAAATAGATTTTATCGCATATAATCCTGTTTAATGCACACACACAGAGAAAAAAAATGCTTTTTACATTTTTCTCTCATTTTGGATGGCATAACCCCTGGTGTAAGGAAAAAAATAAAATAAAATGGGGCTTAGCAATTTGACATTTTTGAGGTTCGTTCCCAACATAAATTAATAAGTGTGCTGGAATCAATCATACAGTAAAAGGCTAAATGAGAGTTATAATGAGATAGCGTCAGAAGTCACAGGAAATATGGATCTGGAGAAATTACAGTTTCTAATGGCTTAACGGATTTTGGCCCTTGATATTTGAATCAATTACATTTCAGGTCTACTCTCTGGGAGAGCAATAAAGATCAACCACTGAGATTTTTTGTTTCATTGAAATTCCATGTTTTAATTGGTGTAAATGTGAACACAGGACCTAATGTGCCTTAAGGTTGGCTGTATTTATGTATACTTACCAATAACAAACAATTAAACATGCACAACAAAGAATGTTACAAAAAGAAACTGACCAACTGATGACAAAAAAGTCAATCAAAATGTAGATATATGATAACCATTTAAGTGCTCACAGCTTAAATATGTCATTTCTGTACATACAAGAGCATACATTTTCATATCACAAAAATCAAGAACAGAGAATCAGACTGCAATATAATGCTGCTAGTTATGTCATTTAAATCCTCAGCTCAGTAGCAAGCTCAATTATCAGCTTCAATGATGTGATAATACAGTGATAATAATGAATGTGTATCCTATGCAAAACTGAGGGTATCTTCATCAAAGGAGCCTCAGGTCTCATCAGAAGCGTTTGACAGCCTGACATAATACGAACATCTACGTTTACAGATCACCCTCTGAGGAGGTCTGTGATATTCTTAGAATGCACATTAGCATTACTCACTTGTTAACCAGGGGGAAAGCGCTGCGCCCTCCCCCCTTTCATGTTCATATTTATCCATTATGAAGGTGGTGATGCAGTCTGAGACCCCCACAATCAATCTCTCAGTTCCCCATTGATGTGCCCATGATTAAATTTTGCAAATGATTTATCCTGCGTAATGCCTTCATTAGAGAGGGGTCAGGCCTAGCGCAGTGGCCGGAATGCATGCTGAGGCTCGAAAAGGTCATCTGGAACCTGTCAGGGCTCGCAGAGGGGGGGCAGTGTTTCAATATACGATCACCTGCTGCTGCTGCGGCGCACACAACAGGATGAATAATAATAACAAAAAAAAAAAACCCGGCACCAGAGCTCTTAATTTAATAAATCGAACATTTTAAAACCTTAAGCCCTGCACCTCTAGGGTCTGGGTAATGGTCCCTCTGGCCAGTCTTTGCTCTGAGGCAGATGAAAATGAGCTCCATTATACAGGCCAATCCTAGCTAAATGCATGATAAAAACAGGTCACGGTGGAAGTTTATTTATTGTCCTTAAAGAGTGGGTATACAAGAGGTGGTCACACAGGCACACACTACACCACAACATACATGTGCATGCACACACACACGTACACATACACACACACTCACTCACACCGTTTAGATAGGCATACACAGAGGCACACGCACAAAAATGCACAAAACACAGTGTTATGTCAGCTGAGGAGACATGTACTGACCAAGTCTAGCTTTAGCAGTAGAACACAGGACACAAATATCACTGTAAGTTTGGTCATTACTAATAATAAAAAGTTACATAACAGGAACGGGAAAGCAGTGACATTAACCAATCATGGTATTTAAAACATGAGACATTTAAACGTGACATAACTGACTAAATAAAGTAGAGAGAGTGAGAAAATGAGAAAAATGATCTGAGCACTCACTGATCATGTCACAGTAAGGGCAACCCATAGTACACAGCATTCCACAGCCTACTGCACTCATCAGCGCTAACAGCAGGAGAATGAAGACATTTCTCTCCTCTAGATTTAAATAAAGAGGTGTCTGATCCCACGTTCAGTCCAAAATTATATGGCCCCACAACAAATATGCAAGTAAAGCAAGTAATTCTGTTTTTAACTTCTCACTTGTTGTTGCAATAAGCAGTATTTTATTCATATCAGCATTTAGAGGGATCCATAAAGTTACACACATTCTTTGCTTGCTACATATTTTACTTGCGTTGAACTTTTGCAGCAAACTGCAGTTTTACTTGGTCTGCTAAATAACAAAATGATTTAAGTACTGTAGGACCTTAGTAACATGAGAGTAAACAACACACAATAAACTGTCTGGGTTCTCAAAAATGCTTTCCAGTGCGCTGAATACACGAGGGAATGAAAACAAGCGGCTGAAAATATCGACACTGCAGACTGAATTCTAGCACGCTTGGCTACCAGGCCTGCTATTTTATGTAAGTCCTCGGATGTGAACTTTCGAGTGTGATGGCAGATGCTTGGAAGTTCTGGCAGTCTGCACCAATGGGGGAGGATTCAGAGAGAGAGAGGGAAGGTGGTGAAGTCAAACTAAAGACTGTGCAGGGCCTCAGAGATAGGGAGTTTGGAGTCCCGCAGTGACACAGCGATCAAAGCGTGGGTGAGATGACACACTTCCATCGCCCTGCATCCCTGTATCTCTCCGAGACACAGGGAGAAAGACGAGGAGGACAACAAGAGCTTTGCTTTTGTGCTGTTTTGAAGTATACAATGTCCCAAATGTTGATAAGGTGCCTGGCTTACATGAAAGAAAGGGCTGTTCACGCACTGACCAGGAGAAGATGGACAGGAGGAGGTGATTCAAAAGCAGCTGGACTGATTCCATCAGGCTTGTTCTATTGCATAAATGCAGGGAAATACACTTCTGTTTTTTTTCCCCATAAGGGACAAACATAAATCTAAAACATAAATACATAAAATGCAAATAAAAACCTACAGGTAACATCATCAAAAAGGACAATGCAAAGTTTGACACTAGTACTGATAAATATGACTCATAAATAAATTGCACTACTTCCATTTAGAAAGGTTTCCATTTGAAGCATTGCTTAATACATTGCAATAAAAAAAATCAACTGCCACAACCAATAAACCCACCGCACAAGCCTACAACAGTTTTGTGAGATGTTTTATTGTGGTGTGTGTGTGTGTGTGTGTGTATATATATATATATATATATATATGCCTAACATATACATTTCAGTTTACAGTGTATTTAGGAGGGACTCACTCGTTAGGCTAATGTGATTAATTAGGGATGCATTCCTTGGAATTGCCTGGGAGGTCTTTACCATTTAAAGGCAGTGTTTATGAGTCAAACAGATGTACCCTTAATGTACGGTAATTAATAATCTGCCTTTAATGCAAGAAACTGCACTCATATTTTAGTTACAAACACAGGGAAACTTATTTGGTAGAAATGACTCTTTACATGGGTCCAGGAAAATTGTATTTGTCTCTTATTGATGCCCATGATAAATTGTAACTATCCACAAGCAATAGCGCAAATACAATTACCTAATCATAATGCATAATTACCCCATAATTTATGACATGATTGATAAATATGCATGGTGGTAAGAATGGAAAAAAGACATTTTTAATAACACATCTAATCTCATAAATACACAGATGGAATATTTTAATAAATCTATAATAAGTTCTGTAATGGGCACCTTGGACACATGCTTAATAATTTAAATAGCATTTTTTGCATTATTATTATTTTTGTTAATCTTGTTTTTTTCACTCTCTACAATACTTTGATATGCACTAAAGCACATTGCATTGCAAAATATTGTATGAAAGATGCTACCCTAAATAAAGTATACAATGTAGTTTGTGAAATGGTTTTATACCACTACCAACAATAATTTTAAGAAGACACCTTTTATGCACTCCATTAATAATATATTGATAATCATCCCACTTTGCTAGGCCTGTGTTACTTTTCTATTCTACTGTACATGAACTTCTCTGCTGTAACATCGGAAGCATAGCAACCAAAGAGGAATAAAAAGACAACCTGGAAACCTGCACAACTGGGATTTTAACACTGGCTGAAGAGAATTGGCAGGCAGTCGATCTCCACATTGTTTTTGCTCTTCAGAAATTAATGCTGGGTAGATTTATGGTCTGTGTATGTCTAACTATCATTCAACCGTCTACTGAAGAAATGACAGCTAGTTAGCTATAAATCCACATTAATAATATAGACTAACTGTGAAAATGTTCAACACTAATATGCTAGCATACCTGGTATGTTGTATATGCTTAATTTACTAGAAACTCCAGATACACAATTCCAGTGTGTTTCAATATCTTATGATGCAAAGCAATTGTAGTTATACATTATGTCTATGCACTGTTTGATAGACAGAGGTGGATCTAGGATTAAAAAGGCTGAGGATATGCACTCTCCTTCTGTGACAGTGCAGAATTTAAGCTTGAAGTCCAACTCTGACCCAATCTATAACAATCAGAATTAAATGAGCGCTGGCTGACAAAGCTCTTTTCTGGTGTGTTAGGAAACCAATGTGATGAAAAAGCCCCATTTCCACACACCCAAATAGCTCTGGCGCTGTTCATTCTGCTTAGAAGGCAGTATAAATCTGCACCCTGACCTTGTTTCCAGGGCTCCCTGCATCCCGGCAGTGAGCCGAGATGCACATCTACCCTGATGGAAGCCTTCCCAAGGCCGCCTCATATCAGTAACTCTTGCTGACATTTCGGCTCCCTCTAGGGTACTGCATATTTTTAAAGCCCACTCGTCGAAACAAAATACAGTTTCCCTCGATTCATTGACATTCTTCCAGACCACAGACCATGTCAGTAAGCAACATTCATGCACTGTCTTAACGCTTCATTGATTTTTTTTCTCTCTACCCCTACAGGAAGAAACAAAAATAAAATAAATAAATGAATAAATATGTAGTGTCCTAAATAAATAAACAAAGGGAAATGGCTTAGAATAAAAAAAAAACTGCAGTGATAAACTGTCTTGAAATGTTCGTGGTCATTTGATGATTTAGGACTAGCTGCTATGTGTCAACAATTTTAGACATAGCAGCTATTTGATAGCTAGAACTTCCCCACGTCCCAACAAACACAAGCACACACATACATATACTGGTGAAACACATCTTTAAACTGAGCACCAGAGATTGACAACTGAGTGACATTACAGTCTGTCATTTACAAGGTATGAAATTATAAAAAAATAATAAGAGGATCATTTAAACCTTCTTGATTAATATCACTTGAGCCCATGTCTGTTTCTCTGACAAAAGCATGCAGGTGTAAAGTACACTGTGTTGGCTGTGCAGTGGCATAGACAGGTGTGATAAAGGCCATAGCCAGGAAACTCCATCAGCGCAGACAACGGGACCAGATGTCCTGTCTGAAACCTGCCACTATGGGGATGGATTTTATGCCTCATTGGCTGACGTGACAAAGAGGGAGACCCAACAACACGAGCCTCCAATCAGGTTGGTGCCGTATATTAATTAAGCTTTTACTGGGAGCATTTGCCACTGCAGAACTAGGATTAGCATGGTTGGATAGGAAACCTGAGAATTACTGAAAAGTAGGGCACCTTTTTTTCAGTGTTTCAACTTTATACATCCAAAATTGTACCCCTGCATAATCCCAGATTCTTAATCAAGCATGTGGCTTTTTGAAGAACATGACAGTAGCATACTGCCTGTAGTATGAACCTTTGTATTCACCCAGGAGCCCTGAGCACTCCGTCAGGTTGTAGCATGGGAGTGTCCAATCTTGAATGTGGAGTGCCAGGGAGCTGTGGAGAACCGTGTCTGCTCCCCCAGTTGGCAATGGGCCTCGGGGTGACTCGGCATGCAGTGTCCTGGGGCAACGCTGGCTCCGTACCCTGTGACTGGGCCACTCTGGCTGCTGGCTGATCTTTTCCTACTGAATCTGTGGGGCTATCATGGCTGGATTCCGGGGCTGTTGCTGCAGATTTGGAGACGCTTTCTTTCACACAGATGGCTGCAATCAAGACCCAAAAAGCTTGTTCTTCCAGTTTGAAGGAAACTTTCATGTGCTGGGGAATCAGAAGTTAGCATCCTGATCTTTGTTAAGTGTTAGGCCTTGCTGTCCCAGGCAGGGGTCTGTCTTCCATTAGCTCTAGTATGTGTCTGGCAAATGAGTTAGGAGCTATGAGTCACACGGCACAAACCATCTCTAACAAATGCATTATTGAAATTGTATACCCATTTAATTTGCTGGAGCCCTCCATCTTGCAGATACCATTGCTCTGTTGCATACTGGCTACCAGCCACACCAATTGTCATGGGAAGACTTGGCAATGTCAGATACGAGGAGGAGGCAAAGATGAGGTTGACCAATACGTGCACAAACACACTGAATGAAAGAGAGGGAGGGGAAATGAGAATCCTGTCTGAGCAGAGAGGCCTGAATTTCAATAGCTCTCCAAGTATAACAATGCACACCATCTTCCCTGGACACCATCTCCAGGGAACAAAGCAATTCTGCTCTGAGAGTATATATAGAATGGAGGGCTTGCTGGGCAACAGCTTTCCCTCAAATATATGCAGTGCGATTCTATAGCAGTTAATGAGTGTCTTGTACGATAGGTGTCAGACAAGACTCAATACATTTTGGAGGATACACAGCAAATACTCACAATTCAGCTGTGTAACCTTGCTATGAAACCAGTCTCACTGTAGGGAGTAAAGCAATACAACTAATTAACTGCTGATATGCTGTAACATAGAAACTGTTCTTGCAGATAGAAGTGGTATTGCCATGCATCTTCTCTAGTTCAGGCCAAAGATGAGCAAAACGAAATCAGGTATCTGACAAAGTAAAATTGCCGACATTGTTTGATTTTTCCTAGGTGTGAGAAAACTATTCATCAGATCATGTGAACGCTGGTGCACCAGCTGAAAAAAGCTCAAGAGTTGTGTTTATTTTACTTTCTTTCACCCACTTCTTCAGTGTATTCTTTTTGCTCATCCTGTGAAGAAAATACATTATGTGTTCATGCACTTTATACTCTTAAAGATCTACAGTGCAGCCTTCTGGGACTACTGCAGCATTTTTGGTTGGAGAAACCTTCATAAGATTACCAGGCATATGACACCTCAGTTTCAAGATATTGCTATGGATCTATGGATTTTTACTTCTGTTTGTCTGTACCCGCAGACATTCTCATCTTTAAAATCACTTAAAAGCCTTCATCTATAAAAGGGTGCATCGCCAGAAGAAGAAGAAAAAAAAATCACAATTCATGTTATTTTCTACCTGCCAAATAGCTGGTATACATTTTCTCACCTCTCCAATAAATTTCAGTAACCCTCAACTTGCACATCTCCTCAGTGTCCATGTCACTAACAGCCCACAGTGGGGAAAAAAAAGACAAATAGAGAGTGCTTTTAAGTTAAAGTGCTGAAATAATGTAAATTCTCATGGGCAAAGGATGCACGTATAGATCCCAAATCAATTGCTGTACAAAACCAGGTAGGCTCTTTAGGCATCAGTGCTCTCTGAAAGCATCTAATCTGATGAAGTCTTCAAGCACTTTGTGTTCTAGAGCGCAAGACTCTAGGTGAGATGCATTGAAAGATGATATGGGGTTAGGGGTTTGGCATTCAGTATACTAACTCATTTAAAGGTAAGGAACAGCATATTAAATGGTGGTTTTCAGTTGTAATACCTGTTTGCATAAATTGCTTCACATTCATCTGCCTGTGGTCTGGAAATCACTTTTACTTTTGTCTTTCATGGTTCTGAATAGAAAGGAAGGAATTACATCCTCTTGAAATCAGGTATGTTCTTCTTTTTAAAATATTACCTTAGAAATATATATTTACAGGATGAAAAAGACATAAAACAAAATGAACTAAACAATAGAGCAGCAATGGGCATTGGGTATCCTATTATGAGTCCATTTAGCTCCAGGTAATGCACTGCACTTAAAATCCCATTAGACTCTGTGATGAGATTTCAGACCAGGCTGTAGCCACGAGTCTTGTTTCCACTTGTCTTCTGATGGCTGAATGAAGATAAGGGGGACTGGGGATATTATTGGGTAAAGAAAGCACTTTAAAAAGCTGAAGTTTTAATATTTTGAGAGGAAGGGGGGCTTCCATTCTGAGATCATTTCTTAAATGCGGTGTGGCCAGTTGAGTCTGAAGTGCAATTGTCTGTTCACCTGCATTTTAGGTGGATTAGTAAACAGGACTTACATCAGTTTGTTAATTAGTTTGTTTTTGTAGTAATGTTGGTATTATCATAATGATTATTGAAAGCGCAGAAACTAATAACTGAAGTATTGATTTGGCAAGTGGAAACAGACCAACATAACTTATAGTTGTCCTCAGAAACAGAACACAAACCTGATCACCCCCAAAATGTCACACTGGCCATCTAGACCAGTCACAGGAGTATGTGTATTAAGTTCAATTAACTTAAACTACTTAAACTTGCAGTTGCATGTTCCACCACAGCTTTTAATATCCAGCTCCTCTTCGACTTTAAAGGCAATGCTGTTTCTCAGACTGATTGGCCAGTCAATAGCCAGACCTTCACTGAATCTGAATTCTTTTTTTTTCCTCCCTAAATTCTGCCTCTTTCTGTGATGTATGCCTTTCCATTAATACTTGACCTCGTAATATTGACAATGGTATTTATGCCTTCATGCACACAAGAATTGGTATTTGATTTCTGCATTTACAACATAAAAATCAAATTCTCTAAGACAGTTGGTACTCATAATACTAGTCACTGCTGTTATACAACAATTGTCAATACAATACCAGTTCAACATGGCAATATTAAATAAATATACTCTATACAGTCATGTTGGCAGTCATTTATGTTTTTTTACTAATCGGAGAATATGTCTAGCCCATATAGAAACATGAAGTTGAAAGCTAAAATCTTGCATGCAGTTGTCACTAACTTTGGAAGTGGGCAGGTATCAATCTGGAACCAACAGCTGCTCTTGCAGACAGTACATGATTGTCTAGTTATTGTAACATTATGGCATATCCTCTTGCCATGTGTATTTGGATTATTCAATCTGAGGCGTATGACCAATTAAGTTGCTTTTTAATCTTTCTTTGTTAATATTGTAAAGATGCATATAAAATAAAAATGTACATTTATGATTTATGTTAGAGTTAACAATGCTTTCAACATACACTTGAATGTGCACTCAGGTGAATTTCATGGGTTGAACTGGAGTATGCACAAATCCCATGAGATCATTTCTTTCCTAACATACTCTGACAGAATAATGCATTGCACTCAAACCTAAAGCGGGAGATCATGGGATAGAAGGGCTATACACGAAAAGGCTATTCAACAATATGTAGTGGCCACAAACTGAGACAACATAGCTGGGTACCACACTTTCTTCTGGCACAGTGCTCATTAATTTTGTGCTTCACTACAGCCATCACACAGTCCATGCACTTTAATGCCAGTCTTATGTAGTGTTTTGTTGAAAATAATAAAGTCAGAGACCCCATATTACATTCATACTTTATAATTATCTTTAGGAACTTACAGTATTTATTTAATTTGGTTCATTACTTTCTTCCAGAGCTGAATTGCAGAAAATCAATTAAAAAAAACAACAACAAAAAGATAAATGGCGTGTTGTGTTGGGACAAACAGACAAGTGAAAGGAGAGACACTACCCAATGTTCTGGGTGCCAGGGAGATACAAGCTGTGCTTGTCTTTCTCTGCAAGGAGACAGTAACCTAAAACACATGTGTAAGTTCGTCTTGCTTTCTGTTGTTGCTGGAGGATCATGTTTGTGTGGCCTTGCAAATACAAGGCCTCTGCCGGCCTAGATGTCAAGTCTCTCTCCTGAACAGGTCTGGTAGACTGCCTCACAGTGTGCTGGAATCCATATACAGTAAAACACTGAGGAGACCATCCATGCAATGTACAAGGCACATTTGAACTGAGGTCATTTGCTGACCTCATCTCTAAAGGGAAGCTCAAATCATGCGTCACAAATCCTAGCACAGCTGAGTGGCATGATATGGATGGTGAGGGGGGCTGCTGGCTACAGTGAATGCATGTGGTGTGGGTAGAGCTGTTCCACTTGGCCTGTCTGGCTACTGTACAGGGTCTGATGGAGGAAAGCAGGCGTGTGCACATGACGATCCCATAAACCCCTCCTAAAACGCCAGCCTCTGCTTGATCTCCCTCTCGGATCTTGGTCCCTGTCTTAAGGGTGCTAATAATAGGCGCTGTAACCTCAAGCAGCAGGCTACGTGCTCTGTTGTTATTTTTGGACTGCACAAACAGTAAAAATAACAGCTGCTTGATTTTCTTAGAACTTTTGCTGAGTAGATGTGACAGGGGTGTGAACCTTTGGGGTGCAAACTGACACAAACACTCAGTGCAGTAGCACTCTTATGATCTTAAAAACCTGCTGCTGAAAGGTATTTTTAACATAAATGCAGATTTAAAAGTGTAACCTTGTGGTAATAGCAGAACACCTAATACGGGTGATGACAAAAAAAGAAGAAGTAAAGATTTACAGAACAGATAGGGAATACTTCATATTCCCTACATAGCTTCCTTTATTCATCCAATAGCTGTTGACTTTTCTCATAATCTTACACTGAAAATGGAACATATTCTCACAAGGTATCAAGATTGGTTTCCTTTATGTCCTTTACTGATGACATATCAAAAAACTCGACATTGCACTGGTTAATTCAAGCACACCTTGTCCACTTAAATTTCTTTTAACATGCATCAGGCAAGAGCACACTCAGCAGGACTTGTCTGTAGACTCTTAGGTCCTTCAGTACATGTGCATTGCCCTTCTAGTGCCATTCATGTAAACCACAAGTCCAAAGCATAAATTGTGTGCTGAGTATCATGCTGTAAGCTATTATTTAGTGAACATATTGAATTTTTTTCACAATAAACAACAAAAAGTTCACTGGGGCACAGCCTTTTTCAAAGTCAATGTGGCAGCTGTCCTGATTGGCTACAGATACATCCATCGCATCCTCCCCTCTTAAAAGAGATAATTCCCAGTCCACATGTACTTTGCACGCCTATGTGCATTTATGCAGTTAAAATACCAAAAAAGTGTCAGAGACTTTTTCTAACAGTGCAAGAGAGTTGCATCAGTGTTTGAGAGACGTGTTACCATTCCTTAAATAACGGCCCTTGAGTTAATCATGGAGATCCAACTTTACATCCAAGGGCTTGAGTGGTAATTCTCCCTCTCTTACTGAACATCCTCATGTAAGCCTGAAAATCAAGGCCACTGATGTGCATTAGAACCTGGCTCTGATGGCACGTGAAAAAAGAGCAGATATTTCTGTGGTGCACTGATTTGTGAAGGAGATGTGTGTCCATTCATTCAATACTGGTGTAAAGCAGCGATGGAATCATGGTGAGACCAGTCTCACATCTTTACACTGCCGAGCCAAGTGTTCAATCCACTGCTGTAGTGTGGCGCTCAGTCACCTTGACTCAGGACATCTGTTCAGTTTAATAGTGCTGCAAATGTGTTTCAATGTGCTCTCTCTGCAGTGACTGCATCTTTCAAAATTATTCCTCAATATCCTGATCTAATGAAGGTTTTTAATGACTACATAATTGTAGCAATGTGGTATAATGTGTTTTTGAGTGTTAAAAGGCAATTAAAACCCAGGTTTGTATGGTGACCTTTGCAATTTCAGGTGAATGCAAAATTCGGCAAATACTGTTTTCTGTAAGCCATAAACATCTGGTATAGGGAATGAGGAATAATTTAATTCTGTAAATTGTTTTGTAAAAAAAAAAATAATAACATACAGTGTTACAAATCAAACTATGTCAGATAAATCCCACAATTAACTGTAATAAAGCTAATAAAGGAGACAGAAATTACATTTGGTAGTTTATCACAATTTACCACTTATTGCCTTTACATTAAATGAGACAATTACTGTACTTTCAATTAATTAAAAAATTCACAAACAACCATTCTACAAAACATTACTTAGTTTTACATTCACCTCTTATAAATGCAATTTTCATCCTCTGGAACAACTTTCACATTGAATTATTTTACTCCCAGGAGATGGGAAAGGAGAGTAAATTATAATGAATATCACCCAAGACAACTGCACACTCATTTGTTCCTCTTAATAATAATAATTCATGAGCTGGCAACATATTAAAGATATGCCTCCACAATTAAACAGCAGACATATGGCCCACATCAATTTTCTTTCCTACCCCCGTAGCTGCAAAAGTCCATCCTTTCTAATTGCTGTAATGCACGAATGAGGCACTGGCCTGGCACTCCAGCAATCCATCACCCATCTTTGGAGCAGGAGCTCGAAGCAGCCCACAGGCCTGCCCACCGGCCCCTGGAGAAGGACACGTTTTGAGACTTTGAGGTGGTCACGATTGGGGAGTCTTTAATTATTCATGATTTAATAAGCAGAGTGTGCCTGAGTTTGGGCAGGGGAGTGCCAAGTTCAGTGAATGCACATACAGTCGACACACTCATCCATATGCATACGGTTAGGGATTTTCAGGAGACTGGATGTTTAAAAGATGTCAAATCTCCATAAGGTCTGGTGGAGGTTCTTCGAGCAGCTGCTAATGCACTCCGATCATTTATGAAAAAAAGATCTGCTACACCATTGTAAAAGGAACCTGCACACATCCTGTTCTGTAACATGCCTGACAGAAAGCAATATAAAAAAGAACCAAATATTTGCATGCTGTTGGCTTCAAAAACTACAGTAATGTATTCTGGTGGTGGACTTGGGATATAGGATCCACCTTGGATCAGAAGGTTCTCTTTGCACCACCAGAATAATTCTGTTTTGAGAGCAAACAGTCAACAAATTTTTGGTTCTCAGAGACAGATGATCCCATGGATCTAAAGGTGGACATGTTCTGCGAGCAGCTTTCAGAACTGGGGAAACGTCCAACAGCAGCTTCTCCCACTCACATGTGTCGGGTGCAAGTAAAGGTCAAGATGGCGGTGAGTAAACCACGAGGCCCTCTCACTCCTCTCCCTTCTCTCTGTCGCTCGTGCTCCGTCCGCTCACCCGCACGTACTGCGCAGCTCATTTAAAATGGCAGGTTGCTCTCATCTGAGACGTGTCGTAACGCTCCGGCTCCCCCCCCTCAGAGCTGTGTTCCAGCAGAGGGCCAGGACATCACCCCATCTGCGCTCCGACTGGACGCCCACAAAGTCCTCGCCTGACGAGCGAAGTTTCAGGCTCCTGCGTTCTTTCCTGAGGCTGCCCCGCTGAGCGAGAAAAAAACTGCACTCGCTAACAAACTGCGTCTGTTCTCTCCTTACCGGGGGCCCATAATGAGCAAAGAGTGTGAGGATCTAAGAGAATTCTGAGGAGGTCTGAAATTGCAGTGTTCTGAACTGACTGACAGCCGAACAAGTCAACTGTTTAATGGCCTTTGGTGAGAGTGAAAAGTGTCAGTCCGGTGTTATTAAAACTAGCAAAATTTTAAACATCCTAATCTTGGGTCTGACAGACTGTTACTCATTTAACTGGGTCCACAATGCTCAGATAGTATCAGCCATGATATTCAATTTAATAAGGAATCAATGGTAAATAAGATAACACGGGTTATATCACATTTATCTAGTGCAAGAGAGCACATTATCAAAATGTTTCATTTTTAAATCTGCACTACAATTGAGATCCAGTGAAGTTAATACCAGCATATTTGAGATTCTAAGGACTCTGCATAACCTTTTCTATTTTTTGTGATCTTTTGCAGTTGGAAGACCAGAATTCACATGCACAATTCACATTACATTCACAAATTATACAGAGTACAAAGACCACAGTTAATCTTATATTTCCAATGGCATCATATATTTGCATTCATAATACAAAAGTACTTTTTTTATTTGGGCTTTTTTGTGCTTACTTTTTATTGAAAAATGACAGTACTGTACAAATTCACAGCTTATTCTTGCTCCTCAAGAGCTGCATAAAAAAATGCTACATTGTTGCAATGCAAACATTCATTTATATTTTGGTTTGGTTAATTTGAATCTAATGAATGTATCTACTGTAAATACAATTTTTCCATGATGTGTTTTTGTGGTTGTGATCTAGGTGAAAAGGCGAGCAGTCTTTTCTTTTAACAGAGGTGATATAGTTTATTGATATCATGGTGCAGGTTCAAAAACAATCTACATAAACAGCTCTCACAAAAGAGAATAAGCCAAACTGACTTTCTATCTGCCATTGTGACCCTCTACTTATAACTGCTTGTCACTCTCTTCACTCAAATTTACATGACACCTCTTCTGAGTGGCCTACACTCTTTACAGAGTGTGCTACAGCATTACTGCACAACATGGAAAGGTCTCTCTCGTTGGAAACCAAAGCTACTTCTAAAATCCAATGTACGGTGCCAATATTAGTGTTCTGAGGAAAAAAAGCATGAATTTTGTAAGACTACTCCATAGAGTCCTTGGCATTGCAAATCTGGCCAAAACGATCAATCAAGAAGCACGCATTGATGATGCTTTTTCAGTTGGAGCTCACTGATGCTGTACTACACTAGCTGCAGAACAGCCCCACTGACCAAAGGCTCTCCTTACACATATCAAATATGCTTTTCTCAGACATCCACCAGCTCCCTAGATTTATATGGCACTGCATTATAAATGATGCAACCAAAAGGTTAATGTGCAATAAATACATTTTGTGATATTGTATAGACCTGGTCTAGATTCATTTTACTGTAATCTCCAGTGGGAGTAGATGAAAACAGAGATAAATCCCAGCACATATTAATCACACTAATAACATACGAGGACAAAGGTCATGCTTTGTTTGCTTTTATATCTGTATTTATTTTCAGGAAATGCTTTTTACCATACATTTACAATTTCACTTTCATCATTCATCATCACAATTCACTTATTTTTTATTGTTATATATAAAACTGTGTGTATGTGTGTGTATATATATATATATATATATATATATATATATATATATATATATATATATATATATATATATATATATATATATATATATGTGTGTGTGTGTGTGTATATATATATATATATAGCTTTATGCTGATGCATTTGAACCTAATCTGATACAGGAGCATTCAGCAAACAAGGGCACTTGCACTGGTGTTAAGAAACCAGTGGATGAAATGTATTATTCATGGTCATAAAATCTTTAAAAAACAGAAAAAAAGGACCACCACTTACCTTGTACTTCCCTGCACCTATTAATCTAATTGCCTGTATCCAATGCATTTGTCATTTGAGGGAGAAATAGTAATTCCTAAGAGACACAAGGTAACATTCTGCAACTCATGACTAGAATAAGGTGCTGTTTATTGCAAGCAACTTTGTTTACCATTTTGCTTTTTCAGTAGCATAGTTTAATGTAAAAATGTAAATATATCACTAAATTAATAGATAAATAAATAATAAAGCTCCCCTTATCTCTTAAAGTCCTCCTCATGAAAATTGATCCCAGCAGGATTAAATGAGTCGTCTTATTTCTTGTTTTTAATTTTATATTGCTGGACTCGACCACTTCTTCTGTTGCTTTGGCAAGTATTTATATTCAATGTGTGGCTGCTGTCTCTCTGGGGTTGCCTGCCTTTATTGCACATCAGTTGTTTAAACAGATCAGTCAGTTACACGTGACTATTTTTTGTCACCTGGCATTAAACCAGGGACAAGGTGCCATTGTAATTTTGGAACACACCACCAATAGAGAGGCAATTTTATGCCAGCTTGATGACTAAAAAAAGTCTTCCCACTGATCCACTCAAGGACATCCAGCACCTAATGCCCTCTACAGAAATATATGCAATATATTTATAATGGTTGCACATTAATTCAGAGTTTTACTATATTACTTTTGTCGTTTGCAAATGCAAACTCATTGTTCTTGCTTAATAATTCACCATGGTTTGATATTGATGGGTCACACTTATTGAATTGTTTGGTGTGATGTATGAGGGAAGACATTACAACTAGGGCCTGAGGAAAATTACATAAACTTTCCTGACCAGACTCACTGTGGAACTTTAAATGACAGAGGAGATGCTATAGGACAAATGCCAATGCAGACATCCAATCACAGATCAGAGAAGAAGATTATTAGAAAGAGCAACCAGTTTTCTGGTAGGGAGGCAAACAAGCAACCCTGTACTGACAGAAATATAAGAATAAAACTCTGTCTCAAGGGTGTCCAGTTTTATCTGGAAATAATTCAAATGCCTGTCAAATTTTTTTGATCTACTTAGTCATAATCAAACGTGTAATTTTATGATTTTTATATGTTGTACTAGCTCCTCTTGAATCATTATGCACTGTAACACTGTACCTTAGAATGCTGTTAAATGACCTGAGAAAATGCATCCTGATGATTTCACTGTGCATCTTGTACAACTGGGACTTTGAGTCAAACTTTAACAGTTTGATTGTCTTTGAAAACCTACATATTAAGTGATGGCCCCCAAACTCGCCAACCTGTACGTTGGTGAGTATAAGAAGTAGCATGTGTTTACCTCAGAGCAGAATCTAGATTCTTATCAAACATAATAGCATGGTACGTATCCTCAGACAATGTTTTCCTTATGTACAATGACTACTTAGATTATGTGATGTCATTCCAATGCCATGCATTGCAACCTATAATTTTCTCTAGAATAAAGTCCATAGAGGGTAGCTACTAGCATTTACCAGACTGTTGCCAGCTAGAACACTGATTCATTACAATCAAGCTGCTACCCTACCACTAGAAAAACTCCCTGTTGGACAGTTCCAGTATGTCCCCAAAAGCTCTGTTCAGACAATGATATGGTTGTTTGAAAAGGAAATAAAACTATGAAACAAAGGTTTGAGGAAAGGAGACACCACTCATACCATTAATACACAAATAGCTTACAAAAGTATCCTCTACACCCATCATGACACGTTATTGGAACCCGACTCCAAAAGCTGATTGGATTGAATACTATGCACCATAAAATGCTCACCCATTTTGAACTATAAAGTAAAGAAAGTTGGCCACAAACACTGACCACTAATCATACATTCAGAAACAACTGAAACGCAACAAAAACATACCAGAAGAATCCAATCCCAACCAAAAACCATATGTGAAAAAACAATACACCGTCATGTACAACAATCATACATCTAAAAAAATGTTTGCAGGTTATAATTTTCACTTTCATTTTTCTGTTAAATTCCTAATAGCACCCCTTATCCCCCTACAATACTTCACTAACCTATAAAGTTCTACAGAGGTTGGAGTAAGGTATGGAATCATATGCAAGACAGAATCAGCAACACAAGGGTTATTGGTTTTTGTCAGATATCCCTCTCACAGAAAATGCAAAAGTAAGGAGGTGGTAAGACACATTTTTATAATATGCAATGGCCTGAGATCTTAAATTGCTAATGGTCCCTGTAAGAGCCCTCTGTAGTTATGACAAATTTATATAATTAGCAAATGTTTGCATCTTGTTGCTCTTCCAAGTTCTGTCCAAGGTTCTTTAGCATTAACCATACTCCAATGTTTTAAATGAGCAAGTTGAAAGAGTTGTTTAGTTGAGTTTGTTATGCCAGTCACGTTGTGAATCTTAGCAGTGCAGGAACATACAGCATCAGAAGAATTTTAACTCCAACTGATGTATATAAAGGATTTTTATTTTCCCCCTAAAAGAGGCTAAGTCTGTTTTCATTGTAACCATTATGTGTTGGGTAGAGTTGTTATTGTAATGTGGCCAAAAGCACAGAATGTAAGAGGAAGAAAATAACGTGGCAATACGTCAGATCAGCTCAGCAATAGAGCAGATGGATGTTGGTCCTCTAGTGAGAGGGAAATGCAGTAATTGGGAGTAGTTGTGGCGCAAAAGCAAGACAATAAGATCATAGATATTAATGCTTTTCATACTGCATCTCTTTTCATTACAATCACAAAGATACTGGACATGGCCCAAATTAGAAAACTGCATTTTAAAATAAATCAAAAGTATGTTTGGTTTGCACACTGCGATAGAAACCATTTTATGTTTATTAAAAAAAGTTAGGTTTTGATTGCCATCCAGCTGTCTGTCCTCTTTGCTGCTTTTCACATGCAAAGATGCAAATTTTGATGTCATACCTTTGCATTCCAGAATTGCAGGTAATGGATCCACTTAAAAAATGAATCATAAATTCTGTATGTGGGCAGCAGTTTCCATGAACTAAATAAAGGACGGCCAAATCCACTCAAGGGTGCCAGGTTCTGCAGTTGGTCTGGGAGGCAGAATGTCCGAGAATCTTGAATGCTTCCTTCTGAGAGCTCTGCACTGTGCATCAGCCAAGCCCTTGTGTGGGATAATGAGGGGTACGTGCTGCTCTCGAGAAAGGCAACACAAGAGTGGCACAACTCCTCCATTAAGATGTTCAGCTGGAGTTGTTCAGTGGATATCCCGCCACCACGCATCCAATCAGCACCGTCTTCATTTACCTTTTGTCCGGGACAAAACATAATAATGTCTAATCTCTCATGTCTTCTCAGCCATCTTCTTAGACTAATTGTTTTAGGGATCATAAATATCTAAGGAAGGAAGATTGGTTTATTTTTTCTCAGAGCAATGTTTTGTCAAGTCCAGCAGTTACAGTATAATCAGCCTAAATGGTTGCTGTGAATTGATGAGTCCATATTAGTTGATTACCCTGCTTTTGCTTTACTATAAATTTTCCATCAACCAGAATGAGCTACAGCAACTGACACTAACCGTAACTGAGCAAATCATAACATATACGCAGTAGTTACAGTTATAGTGCACAGGTGTTTTTCTTTATCAGCCTCTTCTCTTCCAGACTCAGTCTGGAGACCATCCCTGCACAACCCTTAACACACATTACTGGATATATGAATTGACTGACAGCTGACTTACTTCAAGCCAGAGAGAAAAGTTAATCTATAGTTGACATACAGTAAATTGTAACAGTAGAAAAGAGTACAAAAACACACACACACACACACACACACTTTAATGCTATACAATAATGTACATAATGTATAATAATGTTTATAAACTCCAGATGATTCTAATGAATTGCATTGTTTTCAGGGGGAAGATTTATCAGACAACAATTTCTGAGAGAAATAAGGTTGGTGTGGCCTCCACGATGCTAAATGGAAAATTAAACAGTCAATCAATTCCAGGAAGAGAGAGAGACAGACGGGGAGATGAGAGAACTGGCAATGTTATGGGGCACTTTGACAGCACAAACAAAAAGCAAAACACAAAGCCTCCAATATCCAGCATCATATACACATATGTTCACACAATAAAAAGTGAGTCTGAACAGGTGTTCCTATAACAAAGAGATTCTTCTGAGCAAGGCCAATGCAGCACAATGTAAGCTCGGCTAGAGAGGAAAACTGATTTCAGATACCAATTAGCAGAAGAAAATGCCATGAACACATTGCTGCTTGATTTGTTCTTGTAGAGACAGGACTGATACCTGCCAATGCTTCTGTTGGAAGCAGACAGGAATAGAGATGGAGACCATCCCGGTTTTTGCTGATATTTAAACTGCTTCCAAAATATAGCAAAACGATGGATCCAGTTAAAGTGAAAATAATAATAATTAAAAAAAGATGAAAGAAAACTGTGAATCGTAAATACAGTGTGCAAAGCCTTTGATAATGTAATCCCCTTGTTTTTATTTTTACAGAAGCTCACCGGACATCAGAATAGGATTGGATTCAAGAAAGAAAAAGCCTGGAGGAGCTTCAATTATTATTGAGGAACTTCAATTATTAGGTTGGGCAGCCATGAGCAAAAGACGAAAATTCGATAAAACACTTAGCAGTTCCATGGCTCTCAGATTAATTTCCCCTGCATTGTTTGTATTTATGTAATGAAGTGAGTGATAAATCTGAAAAAATAATAAAATAGGTGTGCATTTGAGGTCAAAGTAGCTGCTTCTTGTACATTAATACTAGACACCAGCTTATAACTTGTATAACATTTAGAGAGGCAACATTCTGAGAGATAATTACAACTTTAAGAGATGGGAACAAGTTTGTAGGGGAAAAGTCTACATATCCAATATAGCACTTGATCTTAGGCTTCATGGAGGAATAAGCCTGGAAATAATCATATTTAAGCTTGTCTGTTAAAAATAGCCTGCACATCAAAATAGTTTGAAAAACTATATTTGTAGAAGCACTCAACGTTTTTTCTCATTTAAATATTATTTTATTTTACAAGGCTAAGAGATTCAAGCCTTTAACAATCAGTTACACTGTTTTTAAAAGGGACCCTGTACAGTATCTGGAGAACGAGGGGCATATAAGGACACATCTCTGCACCTCAGAAAAGCGGTTATGTCCTGTGATAAGGTTTAGTAACTGGACTTACCATGGAACAAGAGCCCTGAACAGAATTATTGAATGCAACAGTGTCTTCTCCTCCCAGTATTATTGGCAAGCATTTTATTTAAAAAATTATGAGTGGGTACTGTGGACAATCCCCAAGAGAGATGGACGGTATAGATTTGAGCCATTTTGATCTCCAGTGGGGTCATGGTCAAATGTGCCTCTGAAGAGAGTTCCACTGTGTCACCTCCTACAGAAGGCTTGGTCGGGGGCATCTGATATCAGGGTCACTGTGTTTGTGAGCCCTACCATTCTGAATGCCACCTCCCACTGTTCCAGCAATTTGTAGTGCTAATACAACCTTTCCAAAGGACCCAGGTTCCTTTTCCACTCTGCGCTTTGGACTCCATCCTATTGTTCATGGTCCAGTTGTATCTTTTTTTGTACTGGGTCAAGTGTGCTAGACTTCAGTTGTGGGGAACCACTAAAAATAATATCCCTCTGTTTTGGAAAAAGAGAGGTGCTAGGATGTTTTCAAAGGGACTGATGGATCGATAAACTCTGCAACAGTGCATGAAGGTTATATCTGAATAAGCAGCCCATTGTACGCCATCATCTGACCATAAGATAATGGGAATACATCTTGTTTTAAAAGGTGCGTGGAGACACACTGAGACAGAATAGCTCTCTGCCACCCGATTAAGCAATGAACCAACGCAGCTGTAAATCTTTCTAGAAACACACTCCCCACCCCTCAGCTCCCCATTGCCAAGCTGAGCTCCTAAGCACTGAGTCTCTGCTGTTCCCAGCCTCCCATTCTTCATTATCACTACGCCCTTGTATTAGTCGTGCCAATAAACCTTTTCATCTGGCTGTTTAAAAGCAAAGAGCCAGACTGGAAGTGTTTTCGCACTTAGCTCGGCAACCTCTACTGAGAAGAATACATTTCCTTTGTCCCCCAAGCATCACCCAGGAATGTGCTAAGCATCACAAATGTGCTTTCCCACACTCATCCGTAGTGTCCACATAAAAGACCACCTTTCCTCTCCCACCTTTGCCAGGCATCTCTTTACTGCAGTCCCCGACGCTGCCATTGTGGTTGCTTTTTTGATTTATACATGGTACACATTGTCTTTTCCTCCAGACAGGTTTTGAATCCTCGCTCAGGACGGAATCTCCGCACAGAAGGACAGACCCGGCATCTGGAGATTTCGCTTTCAAGTTTTCCCTGTACGACATCATATTCAAGTCATCAGTTGGAGCACTGCCCTTAAATGTGAGACGGCCTGTGCTATCAGCTTGATAGAATGTCACCTGCTGCCCATGATACACTTACTCAGTGTGGAGAGAGAGAAAAAAAAAATAGAGTGGGGAAGTCAATGCACTTCGTTTTGGTATGCTGACATCCACGCACATGCTGGTGCAGTGGAACTTTTAAGATTATGACCAATGCAGGTCAAATCTAGAGCTGAGGCTGTGAAGTGAGGGCATAGTTGCACATAGTTAGAGGTAGGAAATAGTCAAATCTGAGTCTATACTAATGACACAATGATTCAGTCCACTTCCAGACACAAACAATTAAATGATATGAGCAGTTCATATTTTTCTCTGTTTTGAAAACCATGAAGGTTACTTTTGTTTCCTCATTTGCTTCTATTAGCAGGTTGGGAACAGTGATTCTTTCACAAATTTTTCTCAAACCACCAGGGTTTAATTAGTGCAAGCAACACAAAATGTTTGAGCACTTCGGCACCACAGTGCTGCATGGACTAACTCCGGTAAGCGTGGCGTTTGTGAAGCATACTGGGGAGTTAACACATTCATCCACGGGTGCAAATTCCAGTGCATCACCATGCAATTATAATGCCACTTGGATTCTGTTGTTCAAGATTTGCACGATATGTCGAGAGCTGCATTCACCTGTGAGACTAGTCCTTTAACACAAATCTGTTAGAGAAAGTAGCACATATACTGTGAGCAATGAGACCAATGTGAACATGACAGCCATTGTTCAGAACACAGAACAGTGAGGTGTGGTAAGAGCCTGTCTTAACATCACAGAAGAACAGGACCGATCTCTTAAACCAAAATAGTACAGGGCAATTTGTATCCTCCCTAATACTTCATAAAGTTTGATTTATGCATTATGCATTATTTATTGCTTTTTGTAGTCTCTGCTAGTCTTATTTGTCATACTGACAACCAGCACTTGCCTGCTATTTTAACCTGCTAGGAGTACACAGGAATGCTTATGTCATACATTATACCCAACATAGTGCTTTATAAGCATCACTTTAAGAAAAGTGTTAGAGGCATTCAGCTGACTGCAAGGGTATGATAAATAATACAATGGAACACTCCCTTTAAAAGGCATTTGACTAATAATGAGAAAAATGTAAACTGTGACAAAATTTTTTTTTCACAATTCTATGCCTTTAAGCTTACACCACTTGTGAAGTGAAACACACATATGAAGGCTCGCTGGAACAATCCTCCTGCAACAGCTTCTTCTGCTTGCATCATTCACACACTATCACTTCTGGTTTGCTGGAAACGGGTTAATGTCTTTAGAGAGGCAGAATCTTTTTAAAGGAGCAGTTTAATGCACACCAGCAGAAGATGCTGCACATCTAGGTCATGGAGACAGATGGCAACGATTTTCATAAATTTCCTAATTTGAATTATGAACAGAATGAATGAGCGTATATGCACATGCCGGTGGCCTACATGCTGGTGAAACTGTTCCCTACCACCACATAAAGAAGCCCTTCATTGTCATAGGGGGAAACATCCCAAACAGGGGGAGATGTTCTGCTTGCTCTCGTCTCATGCCACAGACACTGCAGTTAGCATTATATCACAAGCAAGGATTTCATGGATCGAATTGTCAAACAGAGGTGCAAATCAAATGGAATGCCTCACACAACTGAAGGAAGAGCGTGACATTGCACAATCTCCATGCTGCAAAGCATATTGTATGTACATTAGGTCCCACAGCTCTCTCATCCAGCTTCATCACAGGATGGCACGCAGCCTTTGCAGTTAGATTGTTCAACACTCAAACAAGAGATACTATTCAGGGCCTGACACTTACTTTGAAATGTATCTGCCCAGCTGGACAATCACTCATCAGTTTTTTTGTGGCAGCAGTGTACAATACGGTTGCCATGTTTTAACAACATAATTTTTTACTCATCTCAACCCCAAACCCCAGAAGTGGTAATTTGCTGACAAGAGAATGCTGCTCTGAACTTGTTTCAGCAAGAAGGTCAAGTTCAGCTGTTATATTTTTTCATCCTCTTTATTTCAATATACATGCATCCCAACTTTGGGTTTTTCCTCTTTGGGCTAATAACACTTAAGAAGATATAAAACCATCTCAAGACTGTTTTGGAGGAAGAAAACTGGAAGCTTGTAGATGTTTCTCTTCAAGTTCATATCTCTTATTTAAAGTAGAAATCAAGATCTCACAGTGGAAATTGCCTATAAGATTAACAATTGGATGTTGTTTTAGGCTATTGCCATGTAAGGTCTTTTACCACTAGACAAAGCTGACCAGCCCACAAAAGTGCAAAACCTACTCTATCTGATTAGACCTGTGTCCCCCAATCTCTATAAATATACATATAAATAAATATATAATTAAAGTAAATTAATTCAAAGTAATTATAACAACTTCACCCCCTTCTGTTTCCTCTGTATCAACAGAAGACTTTCCATCAGGTTTACTTGGCGTCACTTATGACAAAATGCGGTCACCACTCAACAGAACAGTGGGGGGAAACAGAAATTTGTCATTACCATTCATATGCTCAGGGATATTCATGTAAATAAGGGGACCTGAGACAGCCACCAGTGGTAAGGATATGCTGAAATCCTTCTAGATGCAAAGCTAAGTACCTTAGACACTTGACAGCTGGGGCTTGAGGATGAAATAAAATCCAGACAGTGACCCCAGGGTCTGACAGGTTCCTGCAGCTAAAGCATTATCTGTTTTCTAACTCTCTGCCCTTTTCTGTCATTACCACCAAAACAGTGTCAGAAGCAGCAAACAAGCAATGATAAAGACAAAATGCCAGCAGCGTCACATGGTCACAAAGCTCAGCAAAAGGCCCCATGGAGGTAAGTGTCCAAGGCAGACTCACCTTTCTTGTCCCCGAAGAAGAGGGTCTGCTGTGCCGGGTTTGACCACTGGAGGGAGGTGTTGTCATTGTGGTCCACGCGGCAGGTCATGTTGGCTGTCCCTCCCTCTGCCACCGTCACATTCTGAGTGATAGGGAACTGACCCTGGCTACCTACAAAAGGAGAGGGGAAAGAGATGATTGCAAAAAGCAAATGGGTGCTTTTAGGTTCTTCTCCTTCCTGTGTTGGAGTTGGTTCCTTTTCATTCTACAAATGTACTGTGAGATCGTGTTGTGCTTAGATCTAAACTACTCTCAAACAAAATGGGGCCTCTAATTTTTGCACCCTAGAGAGGCATAACACAGCTTGCTGTAGAAATGCCTCAAAACACCATTGTCCACTGCCCTGAAGCCATGCAAATGAAACACCTATAAGCAAACCTTGGCTCCACAGCTGTGAGGAGCTTTGACATCACAGAAGACTCCAAGGCATACTGTAATAGTGCTCCTTGACAGAGCAGTGTACCTTAAGAATATTGAATTAATTTGTAGGGGACTGAAATGAAGAACCTCAGAATTGCTCAGAGAACAGTGTCAAGCCTTCCTCTCTGCCACCATTGTTCTCCTTGTTCCAGAACTCTAATTGGTAGTGTGGCCCAATTAGAGGCTGTTATGTTCCACCAGCAAGTGTCTGCAGCTGCAACTGGGAGGCAAATCAACACACAATCCTAAACACGGCAGGTCTTCCATCCAAGCTGCTGCTTTTCCAGGGAGCAGACAGTGGTCGTGGGAAGCGCAAGACGCCCAAACATGCCCTAATCATCGTGGCTTTGTGGGTTTAACTTTCTTATTTCACAGCTGAACTTGTCAACTCAGTAAAGTCCTCTAATTGCGCTCTGGCAATGCTGCTTTTCATCAGACTCATCCAGACTTCACAGACTCACAAAGAATCCTCACAAACCAACAACCTTTCAGTCTCTCAGATCATGCTTTTGTTATAGCTAGAGTGAAACCAGAAGCAGTATGGTGCCCTGAAGTCTGAATGCTGAATAAAGACTGATTGTTTCTGTTTTGTGTCTGTTTATGACTGAAAAATAATGTGCATGACTGTAGGGGCATGACCCTTCTTGGGTATTTATCTTTTCATCTTTCAGTATTGATTGTATGCATGCTCAAATGTTTGCATTTATGTGTTTTTCAGCTCTGTAAAGCCTGGAGCACACAGTACAATTTTAGCCCAAGCACTTTTAACTGTGATAATAACACAAGTTTGCATGAGTCTGCTCTAATTACTGTTGCAACTTGACATGTGCACTGTGAACTTGTACATTAGCTTAATGGCATTAATCATTTCATGGCCTCAAGAGAATATATAAGCTCTGATTCAACTTCTGGCAGTTTATCCAGAATTATATTAAGTGATGAGTTTCACAAGGACTGCGGCTAACCAGTGAAAAATGGTTATTCAAAAACTTAATGTGGTAGCTGGTCTTTCTGGCATGCCGTTTCATGTGGAACCACAGAGCTTTTCTGATTCAAGTTGATCCTAAAAACAACTCAATGGGTCATGGCTCATCCTATTCTCTGAACCCCCCCCCCATATTCCACCTTTTATAAAAGTAGGTGACAAAAAACCCTTGCCAGAATGGAAACAAGATAACCATGTAAAAATGATAGACACAATGTACGCACCAAAGCAAAATCACACATTGGACAGAGGCAGTGTTTATTTGATCCACTTTTTTCCAGCAGTACCATATGGCTTGGAAACAGCCGCATCTGCCACATATGATGATTCTGCTATAAGAAACTCGCAAGGGGTGACTGGTACACTCACACTGCACTCACTTACAATTTTCAAAAATAGTACTGTGTGCAGTCGGTTGAACACTACTTCTGTGTGTGCCTGCCTAGGGAGACTCCAAACAAAGCCTCCCTCTGGGATATTGATTGTATCCCTGGTGGGAAGGTGAGATTGTATCACACCTCTGTGGATACTGCACAGAGTGGACACACAGGATTAGCAACTGACTTCAACATTGTGTAGAGGTCATACAGGTCCACAGGGCCAGACTGTGCCAGAGGTCTTGGATATGACAATTGTGCTTCACTGAGCCCAACAGGACGACAGTAAAAATGAATGAGTTGATATTTAAAAGCAGTTAGTATTCTCTTATGACTCTAATGATAATGATATTACACTTACAACTTCTACTACTGCTAATAATAATAATAAATAACAAGAACCTCCAGAAATGGCCTCCCGCAAGGGTAGATGTACCTCATAAAATGAACTGTCATGTGCAGAAAAAGGTGGAAAAACAGAAACATATAGAAATACAATGCTCAAGATTACACTGTACCTGCCTGGTTTTGTTTTCTGTTTGCAAGGTGTTTTATTTTTTACTCTTGAGGGAAATCTTATTATTCTGTGCAAATCATGCCCAATGCAATGTATAAAATTTAACAGAAAGAAAAAGAGAGAAAAATATGACTAGGTTGAAAATTTATCAAGTTAACCATGTGTAATGAAAAAAAAACGGCAGCACACTTTGCCTGTCCTGCTTGGTGAGCTGAAACAAGATGTAGGAACTATAAGGTAAGTGTTTGAAATCAATTTGCATCAAAAGATATGCTTTTCCTTTCAGTGGTAATTACAGCATTCATGACAATTGGCTTGATTTGAAAATGAAACTTTACTCACTGGGCCTGTTTCAGAGTAATATGGAGAGAGAGAAAAGCAGCTGCAAAGCTGCAAAAACTCAGTGTAGCCTCTCTGTATGCTGCTGTTATGAAGTGCAGTTTCACTATTAGCAGTGGACTCTTTTGCAAAACATTTTTGCATGTTTTAAGTCTTACAAACAGTTTCAAAAAGTGGGTGATGCACAGTTACTCTGTGAGACACAATACACTGAAAACAGCATTTTAATGATAAACAGGTGGTGGGCCTAATGGTTGAAAAAAGTGATGGCTCTACAATTAAATCAAACTCAAATGCAGAGTCAGTGCCTTTTGTTGCAATGTCTCCAGAAAACTTTTTAATGGTCTGTTTCCACTTGTGTCTAATTATTCAAATGAACATAACAGGGGGCACCAATGCAAATGCAGGGGCAAACATACTGAAAAGACAACAAGGGTGAGCTCATAACAAAGACCAACACCAAGACTACAGCTGTTTGTAAATGTGAATTCAGACTTGAATGCTATTGCAGTGAGAGGACCCAGCTGAGTATCTCTCCCTACCTGCAATCCAGTAATGTCCTGTAGGCTATAAGAATTCTGGGAACAAAGCACACCATTCCTGATAAGTATTGATGAATTCACTGTTGGACTGACAAAGCAGTGCACAAAAAGAGAGTGAGAGGGTGTTGGAGAGTAATGAGTGAGACTGGGGTGGTTCCAAATAGCACTGACATCATTTGATTCTACACAACTCTACATTAAATTACATTATTGGCATTTAGCGGGCAATCCTAACCAGAGCGCCTTACACGAAAAGTATACACACACACACACACACACACACACACACACACACACACACACACACACACACACACAATGTTTTACTTAGAATGGAGTTTGTCATCACTGTAAGGTAACAGGCAGTGCAAACATATGATTAAAAAGTGGAGAGCAGCTGTATATATGAGTAGAAAAAAAATATATAAACATTTATTAGAGTTAATTAATCCCAGCTCACAGAGAATGCTTAACTACTCATGAAAAACAGAACAAAGGAAAAGAAAATGGCTGTTTTTGCACAAGTGTGCATGCAAAAAGTCTCAGCTTGCACCTTTTTCTGGCAGTCTGCAAACCAGTCATCAGATTCTGAAGCCTGGTGTGGGAGATTAAGCAAGGAAATGTGAGCAACACAGTTTAATCATATAATTTATGCTAGATAGGACAGTGCAGAAGCATAGAGTGTTGATCCTGTGTCTCTTCTGCTGGTGAATCAGAGCTGCTTGAGTCAGGACTACTGCAGGACCATGGACAGCCACAGCTGCGGTTAAGCAGGTATTACCGAACTGATGCTTATTGACTCATCAATGAGTATAAAAGTTTCTCCTAGAACTGGGTCTCTCAGTTCTTCAGGAGTTAAGGTGCAGACAGGAGAGTTGAGGTATTTTGGCAGATGTTTCCAAGCCACTCTATTGGTGTTCCCCTGTTTTTGTGTGTGTGTGTGTGTGTGTGTGTGTGTGTGTGTGTGTGTGTGTGTGTTTAGTTGTGTTTCTACATAGTGCCACCTGGTGGTGAGGAGGTTTTTAGATACCCTGAATTAAATAATGAAGAAACCACTTCTGCATGTCAGTCCTGATTCAGCTTCTTTTTACATGCCTCACACAAAGGCAAGCAAAGATCTCTATGTCCCTGTGCCACAGAGCCCAATGTTTTATACATATACGTACTTATGTTTTACTTTTGTAAGCAGCAGTAGAGAAATTTCAACTGCCCTAAACCAGAATATATTACTGGAACATGCATTCATGATGTACTATAGCTCAGAAATGCAGTTACCTTTGAGAATTTGATCAGCAGAAATGTTCACGTCACTTGTTTTCCTGTTGATACACTCTTGTAATGTATTGACCAGTACCTTCACATCAGTAGCATAGGCATCCTCATAACATCTATCATTCATGATTTCGCTTGATAAATTATTTGACAGATTGATTTTTTACCCATTAGGGTAATGCAGGTAGTCACGCCACACAAACATAAAGAGGGCCTGGGATAATTCTCTCCAAGAATTCAAAGTGAACATTAAAATGTCCTACACGCAGCTGTTGACGGTTTTAGCTCCAATGAGCAGATAGCAGAATGTGATGGGATAGTGGAAATCAATATTTGATGACTCATGTGAAGCTGCTCCTAATGGAGACCTGCGCTGTGTTATCTGCTGAATCATTCTTCACTGAGCCACCATTAGGACAAAAAAAAAGTTCACTTTTTTTTTTAACAAGATGGTTACACTTAATGCGTAATTGGTTTTCAGATTATGAATTACTAACTTTGTATTGAACAGATTAAGAATTTTATTGCTTACTGGTAACCTTTTGACATGTGAGTTTTACATCACTGGTACAGAGGGACACTTAACAGGATAGTTGTTAAAACTCACAAAACAACAACTCACAGATCACTGAACACTGAACCGCATCTACACCTCCATGAACCAGTCTTGATGAAAATTGTATGTTGTGAGCTTCACAAAGCTGATATTTATTGTAGGGCTGCCAGTTGGAGACCTATTGTAACCAATGTACTCTTCTTATTATTATACGTCTGCATTGGGTGTATATTTGGAGAAAGCCAAAAGAAGAGGCATAGGTTTCCACCTCCTTCATTTCTTAAAGAACTGGAGATTTTCCCTCTTGAATAATGGTCCAACTCTCAACTAGAAACAGTTTAAAACTTGTTTAGCAGCAATCAAAGAAGGACTTAAGCTGTTCTGAAGGCAAAGGGTGGCCCAACTCCTCCTTATGGAATTTCCCTAAGTAGGAGGAGAAGTTCAGAATCAGAATCAGAATCAGACTTTATTGGCCAAGTATGCTTTCATACATACAAGGAATCTGACTCCGGTTCCAATGTCTAATAGTGCGTTTATATACAATGTCAAGGTGACAACAACAAATACCATCCGACAGCAGTGGTACAACAAACAATAACAGGAGTGCAGAACACATACATGGAATGGAAAGTGGCGTTGGAAATCCTGTCACTTTAAATAAGAATACAAAAACAATGATAAAGTAACAACCCACACTGCCCAAAATAACATGGGCATGTTTTTTATGATTGGCCAATAAGCAAGCAAACAAGTCAATACTACTTCAGGCAAGACCAAAAAGACAAAAAAAAAATTCTGAGCAAGGTCAGAGTGCAACAGATCTAAATTCAATGCTGGAGAATGAAATACATTTCCACAAAATGAGAGTTCTCAAGGGAACTGATCTGCGAACTTGTCTGCTCTTGTGACCTCTTCAAGGAACAGCATTTCAGATGAGAAAGCTGAGAGTTGAGACAAGGAAGCACAAGTCATGTGAGAGATGTGCTAATGCTCTGCTGTCAGTTGTGACAGCCTTATTGCTTATTATGTCCCCATTAATGTAAATCAGAGAGAGCACAAGCTTGCTACTCGGTGGCCATGCAACATTCCCTCTGTCCTTTCAACCTAGGTTCACCTAAGCAACCATGTCCCCTGAAGTGCTCATACTGTAAGGACATGAAACTTATCCCTTGCCACCTCATTTGTTGATCAAAAAGGAGGGGAATCCACGCATTATTTTGGATTGATTAGTGTCTGAAGATATAAAATATTCCTACTCATGGATGAACTGTGAGAGCCAGCTCCTATGAGGCGACAAACTCTGACAAAGCATCTGGATGTCATGTCGACTGTGGCTTGGGCTCACATTCCACAGTAAATCTCTTGTAAAAACATGGCCTGATGAATGCACAATCAGCAATTAAATTGCAATGATTCACTGCGACCGTTTTGTCACCAGTGCCTCTTGTTTTCTTTTCATTAGAGCCCAGGTAAGCACTGGCAGGACAAACTGGCAGCTTTGTTCCAAACATTCCACATCCATGAGCAGGTTTGAAAAGATTACGGGGCATAAATACACAATATCCATTAGATCTAGGTTTTGCAAGTGCAAACATTGCAGTTAAACCACACAGGGCTTGACAGAGTTTTTAGAGACATGAGGACTGAATAAATGACAGTAATTAAAGTGGGTGAAAAAATGGAAGAAATGGTCACATCAGAAATCACAACACCTAGTACCAAGTATCATTAAGATTTATGTATTTTTGTGTTGTGGATTCATCTTTTCAGCTCTTCTATAGCTTGCATCCAATAGCTGGATTTTGTTCCTTGTATCGGGAAAAAAACAAAACAAAAAAGAAGTAACCCTTCCCAAGTCACTTGAATATATTTAATATAATTAAATGATTTGTGGAGGTCAGTGACCCTGAAATTAGCCAAAATGTGGTAGTAATTTGCCAACAGCTTCCTACTTTCAATGATAATTATAAATGTATTTCTTCTGCGTATAGCAACCTTTTGTATTCTCATACCCCATATTAATGCAGGTAGCGGAAGTATATAAGTATATTCTGCAATATATATGTAGCAATGACATGATTATTAATCTGTTGGCCGTGCTTTGCTAATAAGGACACAATTTACTGATAGCCTTTGCAATGTTATAAACTCATAATAGTTGGCACAAGCTAGTTAAGCAGTGAGTACTCTCACCATCGACCACTCAAATGTCATTCAAAAGCATCCATTGAGAAGGAGCTACATGCTGCCCACCCATTTCTGTTCCATATAAAAAGGCAGTCTTTGTGATCTTGCCCCAGTCTTATTCAGAATCATCTCCATCCCTGTCACAAAAGAGTGGGTGGTAAATCTGCATCACTTATGTTGGACCGTGATTTCATCCTCATATTTTTTCCTCAGTTTTTCAATTTGGTTAACAAAGAGGCAGCACACTCCCTGAAGAGGTTGAGTCAAGCCTATTCTTTCAGCATGCTTGAAAATAATCATGTCAGTAATTACTGGAACCACTTATTGCTTGATGGGAATACAGTAGATATCATCAATGTTCTATCCAGATAAAAATATTTCAAACGATCGTAATGGTTTCGGCACAGATTGGATGTGCCCTTTAAGCCTGCCTCTTGGGAAGTCAGAGTTGTCAAAAACGGTGTCCTCATCTTTGGTTCAGCCTTGCGTCATTAAGACTGACAGGTCCTCAATCAAAAAGCCATCAAGAAGAAGACATCAGAATGGAGTCATAAACAGGGGGCTTCGCAATTCAATTTCTCATAAATCCCTTAATCAGTGAAATGATATTTCTGACCTTGCATCACAAGCTGGTTCTTTTCCACCTTACTAGATTGTTACTTTGTGAAACATCATCTATTTTCTGTCATCTCTTTCAAGCTATAGTTCTTTGCACTTCTGCTCCTTTCCTCAGAAACTCCAATAACCTGTTGCTACTATTACAAAACATGGCAGCACTCCTCTTGTTATCACATGTTCTACTCATCCACATAGTACTCTGCCTAAGAAAATAGTGGAAACAAATAAATAATGAAATACACAGAGAGATTAAGTTAGGGTTTTACATGCAAAGGGCCATCAGTAAATCCCTGGAGTCTTAATTTATCATGAGGCCTATTGTCCCCTGGACAATCATCTAAAATCCATCTGTGTCTAACTCTGTATGCATACACAATTCTACTTGACATTTCTGTTGACAGATAAGGGGAGGGGGACAATTGTCAACATCAGGCATTTCAGTTGCAAACAGTTGTTATGGACAGGGCAAAAAGTATTTTTCCATATGTTACACTGGACAAACCATAAGCTTTACCCTTTGTGTTCTTTCTTTAGCCTAACACAATAATTTATTTGTGAGTTGTTCCACTTGGTTCACTCAGTGTAACAGTCTGTGGTTGGGAAAGAATGAATAAGAAATAATAATAAAAATATCAAATTAACTATAAAACCAAGAAAGTTGAATCCACCCCAATGTTGAGTAGCTTGATAGGCTATGGCTCAGTATGAATATGAATGACCCATTCACTCAAAGAAATAGGATACAGATCTGGTAGTTCACACCTGATTATTCTCCTTACATTTATATCTACCGTAAGCCCATTTTTATCATATAGTTACCTTCTACATCGAAAATTAAGGGTTTGCTGCAACAATGTCCCTACTCAGTATTCTATTTAATTCATGCAAAATTATATAATATTGTTCCTGTTGAAATAACCACAGATTTGGCTTTTTTCCATATTATGTGGCTCATACCCCAACCAAGAAAATAAATGTTTGTGGTTATATTAGACCAATCATTCTTACTGATAAGGACTCAGATAGACCAACCAAATTTGCAAGTGTATCTCTAAAGGATAGTACAACCTTAGCATGTTTTCCAGCTAGTTTATTACCTTTTCCATCTAGTTCACTATGTTTGTTACAAACATGCTGCATGGGTAAGAATATTTATAGGGGGTACACAAAATAATGCACACACCAAACAACATAGGAATATTTACTAACTGATAAGGATTTGGGTTGCTCTCTTCCTATAACAGACCTTCAGTCCTTTTTTGGATTGCTGCTATACAAGTTTTGAACTGTTTCTAGTTGGAAATTGGACCATTCTTCAAGGAGGGCAGCCAGTTCTTTGAGAGATGAAGGAGGTGGACATCTACTGAGCACTTTACATTCCAGAACTTCCCACAAAGGTTCAGTGATGTTTAGATCTGGTGATTGGAGATGCCATTGAAGGTATTTGACTTTATCATTATGAAACCACCTTTGAATCCATTTAGCAGCACACATGGGGGGCATCATTGTCCTGGAATATGGAAACATCTTGTGGAAACAATGTATTAGAATGATTCTGTGTACCATCTCAGGCACCTGGTCATCTAAAATGGCTTCATGTTCCTTAGCCATAATTCTATCATGCAGAGTAACTATCATAATTCTATCATGCCTAGTAATAATTAGATTCAATGACTCCCATGAAATTGCTGCCCATACCAGAACAGATCCACCACCACATGTAATACCTGAGGACAGGCAATTTGGTTTGAAGGCTTCCTTTTGCTTTCTCCAAACATAAACCAGCGCAGATGTAGGAAAGACAGTAAAAGACGACTCATCAGACCGTTTGACTTCCTTCTAGTGCTCAGAAGTACACTCTTTTGTGCTCATTACACCAGGTTATGCATTGCTGCACATTGGCCTTGAATGGCAGCACGGCGTACTTGCTCCTCATTCCATATAACATACAGTTTTTGCTGAGACTGAGTCACGGAGGAGTACATTCAGTTCTTCAGTGGTAATTTTTGAGGCCTTTGTTTTCTGGCTTTTAGCAGCTATCCTGTTCAGTGTCTGTCAGTCCCTGTTGACAAGCTTAGACTTGCGAAAACTGCTCTTTCCTCATGCAGTTTTTTTCTCGTTTGGCGTATGCCATCTTGATTCAACCCTTGACACATGACTGGCGCATCTGCAATTTGGGCGCTAACTATGTGAACTTTTTCAAAATTTGTCAGATCTCTCATTTTGCTTTAGAAACTGAACATAATAAAGTACTGATTTTAAAATATCTTTCACAGCAGAAATATATTGATAATTCATATTTACAGTAATATAAAACTCGTGTAGTCTCCTTTTTGATCGTGAATTAGATATTTAATAGAAGTCCTTTTTATTTGGTGTTCCTATTATTTTGCCAAAACTCTGGAGCTCAAATTCTGCGATAGATAGTCGTCACTGCATAGAACTTACAGTCTGTTTTCTTTTTTCCCTCAAGGATCCTCAGATTGAAAGTATATGGGTCAAGTACCTTTTTCAGCAGCAATAAAATCTAAATTACTCCTGTAACAGGTGTGACAGAAGAGGAATATTTGTTCTTGTAAGTGTTTTCTGAGATGGCCTCCATGAGTTTAAATTGACATTTCACTGATTCGCCTATGTTTCTGCATGTACTGTACCAATGATATCATGTTTGACATGTTTGTTTGTATAATTCATCCTTACGTAATAAAGATCAGGGTGAGTTTATGACTACCCACTGAAAAGTATGAATTGTTAAGTTCATAGGAGGTTTCCTTCTGTGATGTCTGGGAAATGTGCTGCTCTAAAGAAGACAGCACTCCGCCCAGAAAGAACACACTTAAGGGCACATGTTGCAGCAAATGGACTCTAGGGATGCACAAAGTGAATGGCTGGCCTAGATCAGGAAGCCGGGGTTTACAGGAGGTTAGCCACATGAAATGGTAAACTCTCTAGAAAGCAGTATTTTCAGCAGCAGTTTCTTTCATTGGTGAAGATGGTTTATGACTTTTCACCCATTCATTAAATCATTGCACTATTCACTGTTAAACCACACCGAGCTTGCTGCATGCAATGATATTCACCACATATTACCACACATTATTCACCACACTATAGACTGCCTGCACAGGATGGCAGAATTGTTTTCTATTCCACATGATGCATGAACACACGCAATAAACCAAGTAATTATGCTTCTCACAACACTCTGGTTGCTTTCTTGGTGTCAGGGTTTCAGAGACTTCTACCCGCAACAACCAGCAGGCGTCCTCGTAACTACCTTTGGGTCCTGTTGCCTGCTGCTTCCCCAATCTTCCTCTAGAGGGCCCTTCTTCCTGTCGGTGCCTTGTCTAATTTAGTTAAACATTTTCACCTGTGTGTAGCTAGTCTAGTCATGTGTTTTGTGTTCTCTATAAGCCCTGCCTGTTTCTTGGTTCAATATTCAGTCTTGAGCTACCCTATCTTATGTGCTTTCCTGTGTACTAAGCTTGATTGTCTCTAGCCATGAGGAAAGATTCTTTGTCTTTTATTACTGTTCTGTGTTTTATGTGATCTCTGCAACTGGATTCTTCCTGTTCAACTGTTACACTTGGATTTCGGTCATTGAATTCTACAGCAGGAGATGCAAAACACTTTTTCCTTACATTAAAAAAAAATACAACTCCACTGGTTCTCCTTGTGTTACCTTCCAAGTAGTCATCACTTACCTGGGGAGAAAATTCATTTCCACTATTAATTATTCAGAATCCCTACGGGGCATGACTTTTGGGCTACCCTGTATATGGAGATCTCTGCAGAGAACAATGCGGTGTGGGCGGCATACCAAGGCCTCCTATTCAACATTTTCCAAACAGCAAAACAGTTTGACCTTTTTAACGATCTGCAGCAGGCTCTGACTTTCACATGCGGTCAAGACGCCTCAAGGTAGAGGAATGGGTGACCTTCAGCATGCTTCGCCAGACGCTGCCACACTTCTGCAGCTCTGCATACTTAGACAGAAATTAAAGGGGAGGCTTTTGGATAATAGGGATTTTAGCACTTAACTACAGTGAAAAGGGACCAGCACTCAAGGTTGATGTCTGTGAGGTACAATTTTTACACAGATGCCAAATCACAAAATGACAGTTATTGTTTTTTTTACACGGCTACTAGCTACTCTATGTTGTATTTAATTTTATTACGCAAAGTGGCCCACTCAGTTGCAGTTCAGATTAGAACAAGCTAATAGCCCTCACAGCCTCTCTGTCAATTGTGGGTCCTTTTCATACAATAACCCTTTTTGGAATACATCGATTAGAATTAATTTATTGCAGACAGTAATGGAACTCTTTATCACATTGAATAAATGATATTGTTTGCTGTGATTTTTTCTTGTAATGGTGTAACAATGCATTGTACCATTTCTCATTATCACCATAAGTTATTGGACATAATCTTTTCAGCTGTGTATGAAGACTTTGGTCATGGATACAGTGACAAAAACAAAAAGAACAAAAAAAAAAACACTTTGATATACTGATGTCAAAAGGCTGGTAATGGTGAAAATCAATGCCCAATTCTTTCCCTTTCCTCTGTTTACTGCCTCAAACTCATTTGTATGCCAAGAGCAATTTAACACCAGTTTAAATTAATCTTACAATTAAAACAAAAAAAAAAAAACAATCTATAATTTTGCAAAAAAGAGAAAAAAGAGATGCAAATGTGTGACGGCATGATGTTAAAAACTCTCAAGTATGGCATCATAATTTGTTTTAATGAACTGACCCACTAAGAGTGAAATTGGTCTTTTTTGCCATGGTAAAGGAGTGTTGGGTGACAGGAGGAGCAGGTCTTAATTAGGACTAGAGGCCGTCTTTGGGTGCTTAGTCCTCAGTGGGAGTGGAAAGGCCTAGCAGTGTCCCTGGAGATCAGAATTAAGTGCAATCTTGAGGTTGGCCTCATGCAGACAGTCACAAACCCCCTGCTTAATTTGGAAAACCTGACCACATCGTCAGCAGTACAACCCCACCCCCCAACCACCCCCAAAGTCTTCTGCAAGTCCTTTGGCCTCTCTAAAGCAAAACTGCAGAATTAAGAGCTCATTAAAAGCAGCTGTGCCTCCCTAGCAACCATTTCCTCATTTAGTGTTGACTTTTTTTTTTTTTTTTTTTTTTTTTTACTGCTAAAGTTTTACTCAGTTTCTCTCACATGAACTGCAGCTCACCTTTCGGCTGGTGACAAATCCTGCTGGTTCTGCATGCTGTAATCCTGAATCACAGCTGAGTAAGCGTGTGGAGGTGTTTGAATGGTGCTGTCTGTGTGTGTGCCGGATGTATTGGTGATGGGGGAAAAGGCAGGATTTCTGAAGCCACTAAACCATTCATCCATTTTAAGTAACCACATCATCCTGTGGCAGGTCACGGACAACAAAGCTGAACCCAGCATGCACAGGGTCTAAAGACACACCTTGGACAGGACTGCTGTCCGTTGCAGGTTGCACACAGTGACAATTCAGTGACGCCAGTTAACTAAGCATGACACAAGACTATGATAGGACATGTGAGCACCCAGAGAAAGCACAGACAAACACAGGAACAGGATATTCAATTCAATGAAAACATTGTAAGAAAGGTGGTTATGCTGGGGCAGAAAAAGGGGCTATGTTTGGGACCAGTTTAATATTAGCGTTAAAAAAAAAAACAATATTCCACTATTTGGTTAAATTCATGCCTTCTTTGTAAAAGAAAGCACTGTTATAGCAAGTAAAAGTGTAGTTTTTTAAGGGCTACTCGGCAAACAGTTGCAATATTATAGCAACAGTAACTATTCATTTTAAAAAATCCTGTTTTAAAATATAGTGTCAGTCCATAAGTGCTCTGGGGAGTGAAGAGAGTTTTCTGCATAGGGTGCATGCCCTCATGTAAGTGTAAAGAAAGCTAACCACACCATTATGATTGGTCTACTTCCAATACCGTCTATGAGGTGAGCTTTCCCATTTCTAATTTATTTGCAGGTGTAATTTATTTTGTTTTGTTAAATTTTAATAACTTATTTGCAAAGTAATTCATATGCACTGAGAAAGCAATGCCACAAAAACACCAGGAGATAATTTGTTTTGATTTTCCTGCGCACAAAGGAAAATGTAAGGCAGAACATGTAAAATAGTGCAAAATATTCAAGCTGCGAGCAAATTAAATTATGTCTCAAATGCTCAAATTGCTCCATATTGCTCAGGCCAGAACCACTTCTAGACAAACTGTGATTTTTAATTTAAGAAATATAATCAATTACAAAATAACAAAAGCAGGCCCAGCAATTTCATTCGCATTTGTGCAATCAGATTAGACCACAGCTGCTGAGTGCTTCTGAATGCAAAATATGAATTATTGCATAATTTCTCATGCAGGGACTAATGGGACTGGGGTAATATTGCCATCATGATGAAGCCATCTCCATGAAAGCAGCTTTGACATATACTAAAACTCAGTTATGAGTGTGCACCGACCGGAGTCTGCAATCAATGAAATTAAATGCAGGTGAAATTCTTGACAGGTTCCTCCAGCTTCAGCTGAGAGCTGAGCCAATATGAATCACTGAGGGAGGCACAGGTGGCTCTGGTTATTTTGCAACTTGTAAGGTATCAATGCAGTGTAAATGCAGACAGTTTAATACCTTTCTATATGTGCTTTAGCTGTTCCATTAAGGCGCCTGTAACTATTGAATATGCCTTTTTATAGATGAACTCTGAAAGGGTTTACCCTTTCCCCTGTACAAAAGCCAGAGGTTTACAGACCAAACTTTTATGATGGAATAAACTTTCACAATAATGACATTATAGTCAGTTTGTCCCTTTTTCAATGAATGGCAGCGTGAAGGATGGGGAATCACAAATAAGCAGCATGGAGACTTGTATAAGCAGGACGTACACTTTCACTGTTCTCCTTTGAGAAATAACGTGGAGAGTTTAAAAGGCTGCCTCAATGACAAGCATTGCCCAGGTCGATCCTCTCAATCTGCTTGTCTCAAACTGACACTGCCGGCATACTGACCTTGGTATCATGCCCCAAGCATGCTGTATCATGGCAATCCAGTTCCAGAGGAAGGACTGGAGAAATGTGTTTTTTTTTAAATGAACTTGTTAACACTTGCTAACTTCATTTTAGTGTTACATTCTACTGCTAGTGACCTCGGTAGACTACAATAAACAAGATCTCCTGCTGAGGAGTGGAAGAGAAGAGTCGAATGGCATAGCCTAATAATCATTGATAATGAACACTGTGTGATGCTGAAGGCCTCCTGTTAGTGACCTGTCAGGGACAAAATTGGTTTCATAGAACACAATTTAAACTGGAATAAGTGCTTAAACTTGAGAGATTTTGGATGCCCAAAAAACCAGTTGCATGCAGTATGAAGCACACTGTTGGAGGCTAACATTAAACAAATGTCCCAAAGCATTACTTAAATAGCTTAGCTGCAATCAGAACAATTTTTATTTTTGTCACAGATATATGACAGTGTTGCATTTTTTGAATGAGAGGATGAAGATGATTTCCCATTTAGCAGCTAGACCTAACCCATCATGGCACAAAAGAAATGAGAGGGAAAGCATCAGTAGTTGATTGATTCATCTACAATAGAAACAATCAGTTAGAATCAACAAGGGCCATTAGGGGTGGGCAAATCTGTTCAATTAATAATGCAACAGTAAAGATTGTGAATAAACCTTTGTTTCCTACAAAAATAAGACTTTTCCTTTCATTTGCAGCATCATTATATCATGCTGTTATCCTTATCATTTTCTTCTAGCCTTTTTTTTTTCTTTTTTTGCTAGTGTGCATGTATCACATCGTGCAACTAAATTCTCATGTGCACCCTGTCATTTTGCAAATGTTGAGGCATTTATGATAACTCTGTTAAAAAGTCCAATGAATCATGTTTACTTCAGCCCAAATTCTCACCAGTTAGAAAACTAAGTTTCACAACAGATTAACTTTTTCAGTAGAATTGTCTCTTTTTTGTACACATTAATATCTCTGCATTTCATTTTCCTTCAGATTGCTATACTAAGCACTGTGGCAATACTATTGCTGTTAAGGAAACTATATTAAATAAAATTAGACTGGGTAATAAATGAAAATATGTCAAGTAATATTTAAAATATAAACAAACTATTTTTGATACATCTCAAAGTCCTTGGCTCTGCCCCAAAGACTTTGCAAATAGTAGAGTAACAAAGTACTGTTATGGAATCCAAGCAGCATGCAGTATATCAATGTAATGCTTATCCATTTAAGGACATTTATTAAATTGCTTTCATCTGTACATAATGGTTTGTTGTAAATTCCATTTTCTTAAATGAATGTTTGGGTGTTGTGTTATAATGAGAACAAACAAAAGTCATACTTTTCATGTAATGTAGATCACTCCCCAGGTTGTAATCTTCACCTGATTCTTAGGGGCAACTAACTGTGGTAAATTCTGTTACTACATATTTGACATTTGAAAAGGTCATTGCTGGGGACAATTTGCAAAGGTTACGTTTTAATTAGAATGATGAATCTTATCAGGCTGAAGACTCACTTCTGCTGTGAAATTCTAGGTCAAAGCATTGGATCTAAGTCCAAATCGAATGTGAAAATGTTCCTTTGAGTATAAAAGAGAATGCATTTACAGGCGTACAACCATGAAATCCCATTGGATTATCTGGTGAAAGGTGGGGAATCCTTTTCAGGTTAACCCATTGAGAAATAACCAGATGACCCCCCCTCCCCCAACACACACACACACACACACACACACACACACACACACACACACACACCATACACTAACACACCCTGTAAAAAGCTCTCTCAGCTAACTCAAATTTTAATGAGAAAGGGAGTGGAAGGTTGGTGAAGGTTTGACTGTAACTGCTGTTAACACAGTGTGTGAGTGCACACTTCTGTCTCACAGGTGGCACTGCAGACCTTTACTGGTCATAACAAGTAAGACAGCACATTTTTTTAGCTTGCTTTGACTTATGCAATGGCAAGTGCAGTATTATTACTAACAGATCAAAAAATTACTAAAAATCAAAAATTCATTCCCGTGATGCAGTGTTAGGCTAATACATTGTTATAAGTGAACTTCATATGTCTGCATGACAGCATTATGAGACAATACATTTTCTCCTGACATTAGTATCTGCTCTTTAATGATCTGATCTTGGTGACATGCAAATATATATATTTTTTTTTTGTTAAATCCTGATCCATGTGATGAATAGGACAGGGACAAGGAAGCTTCACAGTCACCAGAAAAAAATATATATAAATATCCATAAATAAAATAAAGTGTTGAACAGAGGTGAGTGTGAAAACATGGGGAATAAACAGGAGCAGCGGGGGGAGAATAAACTCCATAGCGCGGCGGGAGCTCATTTCCGTCTCTTTCTCCCCAATGGCTATCCATTATCTCTGGAGCAGGTAGCGGGAAGGCGCAATCGGAGCCCGCGTGGGGGTGGGCGGGCAGCAGCGGGTGCCGGGCGGGCACAGCGTGAACGCTCGGCGCGGCCGCAGACGCAGCTTGCCTCCCGGTTTTGTCACCTCAGCGAAAAGGAAAGCCCCTGGCGGCCGGCGGGGGGGGGGGTTCCTGATAGATATGCCGCCCGCGTCTTAAACACCCCGGCCAACTGGCTCTCCTCCTCATTATCCAACCTCTCAACTGCCCCCACGTCCTGCAGGCAGAGAATGCCTTGGAGTGGGAGTCTTCTGGTGCCTTTTTTCATTCCTGCTACATTATTTTAGCACTCATATTTTGGCACTTACTGGACCCGAGGACCCCGTCGCTCGTGTTTGTTATAACTGTTTTCCCGTAAGAATTCAGAAAATGTTATCCACGCATTTACGTTTTAGCCACTGTGCAGCCACCCTTAACCAGAAAGCCTCATAAAGCGAAGGCACCAAACAAGATATACTAAAGTCACATCCATACTGTCACATACTTGCTGGTGTATAACAGTAGTCTGGGCAGGCAGATAGTCAGGGGAAATTACACAATGTCTTCCATATTGGGAGGAGAACAAAACAAAGCAAAACAAAAATTATTTTTAATTGGAATTAGTTGAAGTTGTTGACTGTTAACTAACACTCAGTTAACAGAAGCAATACAAGAAGCAATGTATAGAAGCAGCACAAAGGAATCAATAATTACACTGATATGTATTTTTTCATCTTTTGAACCATTGAAGGCAGTTACACAGATGTCAGTCTCTGAGCAAACACAATTCATTCCACTGCAGGAAACTGTACCAGCCAGGAATCAGAATTACAATACAACCAAAACCTGAAACACTTTTATGGCTATGAACAACTTCATGACTTTGAATGAAAACCTAATTCACATTTTTTGATACCCATTTTGACTTGACACTAAACTGAAAAGGTTAAGCACTTGGAATTTATGATGTCATACAGAAAGGTTTGGCTCTGTTGGGGGCTAAATTGGGTTCTTTTACATTACATTATTGGCATTTAGCAGATGCTCTTATCCAGAGCAACTTATATCAATTACAGGTTTTTACAATGTTATCCATTCATACAGGTGGATATTTACTGAGACAATTGTGGGATAAGTACCTTGCCCACAGGTATAGCAGCAGTGTCCCCGTGGGGAATCAAACCGGCAACCTTTCAGGTATGAGTCCTGCTCCTTAGCCACTACGCTACACTGCCACTTTTATACCAGTTCCAGTGATGGGTGATCTGCAGTAAGGCCATAGTCATAGAAGAAGTAATTTAATTTAAGCATGCAATTAATGCATGATACGTGGGCTATAATAAGCTGAGGGGACATAACTGAACAACAGGTATGGAAGACAGTTGAAATTTCCCATCAAAGATTTCAATATTTAGTAATTGTCAGTTAAACAAAACTGTGGCCATTATTTAATTGAAAATTGAAAAGAAATATAGGTTTAAATCCAGGTGGGTCATGTGGTCAGGAAAAAATGAGGACCCTAATTAGAACAATCAAAAATTATTCAAATTTTTAATTTAATAAGTGGTATTGGTAGTTATCACAACTAAATTGAAATTCACTATATGTGAATTGACATGTCATTGAGAGTGTATTAATGACACAAATACCAATAACATCATATTATAGGTGTTTAAACAATTTCAGCAGTTGAAACTCACAAGTTCATGCCAGAACACTCAAACTTATTTTCTGGAAAGCTCCGATATGGTTCCTGGATTTAAATATGTGAATATGCAAGGTGTAATCTCCCTTTAATCAAAAAACTATTTAAAACAACAAGTCTGAATCATGCCCTAATTAGAAAACACTGTGTATCAAAAAAAGAGACTGTGGCAGCTCATTCATGTATACTAATGTTCCTTCTTTTGTTAGTCCCCTGTCAAAACATGGCACCGTCGTTATTTATGGCATTGAATAAGACAATGAGGAGAACAAGAACTGGGGTAAAGCTTTTGAAATGCGTATGGATAGAGGGATAATTGTTTTTCTTATCCATTTGAGCTTATGAAACGGACAAGAAATGGTGAATGTCCTTGACTTTAATTAATTCAAATCACTTCTTCACTTCTGCTCTCTGTCATCACTTTTGGTTTGCTCCTGCTTTTATTTGAAAATGAGATGCCATCATTCATGATTGTAACTTTTCATTACAACACAACAAAGTTAGTTCAGTGGCCACTTTTAATTGTCTTTTTGGTTTGAGATCCTGTAAAGTATATGCATGGATTAACTGAGAAGTTATTTCCAATTGTATTTTGGATAGACAGAGAACAGGACTTAAGTGGGAAGAAGGGGTTTAGTCCCTGAATCACCCTGACAGTGTATATTGATTCTTTTTACTAGTCTTGTGTTTGCCTACAACAATAACCTTGAATTTTGAATACTCCATATTTGCATCTACAACAAAACGTTAAATAGATTTCAATCCGCTAAGGTATTACCAAACCCCCGTTTGCATAAAATTTCCAACATTAATACACAAAGATATTTCCCCCAGTTTTATTACATATCTCATACTTTTTTCATAATGTCAGAGAATAACAGATCAGTGAAAACATCCCCTTAAACCACTACTTATGGTCATAGAGAAGGGAACTTGGAAGAGCATCACCCTGAGGTTAATGCAATTCTCCACCAAAAAAATCAACATTAATTAAACACTCTCTTACCTTGAATTGGTAAGGGATTCATCTTGCAAGCAAATTGGTCTGATTAGGATTCATGGTTACCAGAAAGGATATATTTGGGGGCTTTTGCCTGGAGCTAGCTTGATCCCTATAGACAGCCAGTCATTTGCAATCATGATTTTTGCACACAAATGGAAGAGGAGAAATTCTTCCATTGGATGCCTTTGCTGGAAAACTGAGCACAGCAAAAATACCAGTAGGAGAACTAATGGATTTTTCAATTTTCTGTGGAGTATCACTTTAACAATGTCTAATATATCTGATTGCAACCAGATGAAAATGTAAAAATGAAACCAATTTTCTGTCTGTCAGAAAATTAGAAACATTAAATCTGCATATATATTTATCTTAAAGATATTCAGATATGAATTTTATAGCATACAATAACAGCATCAGCACAAACTTCTTGCTTTCAGTTACAATTATGAATTATGCACTAAACCTATTCATTGTATCAAATTGGAACAGATAAAGAAATATGAACTATGTCCTTCTTTATTTGATATTGTAAACAGTGGGCTATTTACACTAAAATACACTTACACTAAGACACATGATTTTAAAAAGGATAATTTTTACAGCTGATTACTTAAGACCTTGGAGTAAACACTATGTCAGATTTGATGCCAGGTCTCAGGTGGCAGAATTGCAAACGCAAAAGGAACAGCTGCACTGTGCAAAAATACCCTGAATATTCACAACCACTCTGTTAATTTTTTGATCACAACCAATCACCCTCCATGCATTGCAAAGTGCAAGCGCAGTGGGAACAAAAATGACAAACCTGCTGCATATGGTTTTTCTGCCCATTGCACTGACATGGAATTACCAAAACCCACCGTGAAGTGTGTGTTTTCTGTATGTGCACTGTTTTTATGCCATTAAAATTGGACCCATCATCAATGAGTTATCACTACAACTACTACCACTGTTACCACATTTTCCAAATCATTATTCGACAATCAAAAAGCGAAGAGCCAGCAACACAAATGTGTTAGTTTTGTGGCCACAGAACTACATGACAAAGCAATCCAATCTTATCTCGGAAAACATGAGGTGGACCGTTCCCTACTAGCAGTGAGGCAATCTTTGGCCAATTCCAACAGGAAAAAAGAAGCAAGACTCAGTGTATAATGGATTCCCCAAAAGTCTATTTATCTGCTTTCCATGGTGTTGCTTCCATGAGGCAGAGTGTATGTTAATGCTTCCCAGGTTCCTGGGAGAGATAAAGGCCTATCTGAACACTGTTTATTGGGAACTGTGTCTGCCATTAATCATGCACCAGGGAGACACAGGAGATAACTCACCTCTCACTTTGTTTTTTGTTGCAGCCACTGGGAACGCAGGAGGGAGTGGGGAAAGCAGAGAAAGAAAAGAGAGAGGGTGGGAAAGAGAGAAAAGGGAGAGGAAAGGAAAACATTAGATTAGACAGGCTTTATTTCATGAGAACATGATTTCTGTCTCCTGAAATGGCAGCTTCCTGATCTATTTTGTTCACTTTTATATTTGCAGATGTAGAATAAGTTCTCTATGGATTCACTGCAGCAAGATCTCAACTGATGTTTCTGAAATTCAGCACACAAGAAGGGGCCTATTTCCCCTGTACTTTGGTTTTCCACATTTAACTGTGTACAGTTGTGTGTTTTGGTGACATTAGGCTCAAGTGTATATCTGTAGTGTCTTTCTAGTTTCTAGTGGAAGTTGAATCACAAAATTTCAGTCACCTTCTGGCCTCACAAATAACTGTTGATTAAATGCAATGTAAACATTTTCTTAAAGTGCAAGAATTAGTCCTTGGGAACAGGGGAACGAAGATTACTTTCTTTTTTTTCTGATGGAAAAAAAGATTACATGGACAAAAGATTGAAAAAATATGAATAATGTTTTATAATCATGGTTGGCTATCTCATTCTGTATATCTGTGGTAGAGTGATTTTGGATTGCCCCTTCAGAATATTACATGGATTTCATTCTTAAGCCACTTAATGAAAATATCATTTATGTAAATCATGCATTGCGTCCTTTTGCAAATCATTAAATGTGTTGTAATTTAAAAGTTAATTTGTAAGCACACACTAAAAAACATGTTTTTATATGTACAATATACATTACAGATTTGAATATAAAAAACCTACAGGGGAATACAAATATCTTACAATTAAAGAAAGATTCATAAAATGATTTACAGGAAGTCTTGAAAAAAATTTTAAATTTGGAAACAGCACATCATGAAAAATGCTGTAATATCTTTTCTGTCTACATTAAATAATGGTTTCTAATGTTTAAAAGTGCTTCCTCTTCAAATTTATACATGTTGTCATGGATAAGGCTGAAAAAGATGAGGTCATTTGTCTTTATTCCTGGACAAAAGTGGGAGTTATCTGGTGATCAGAGGCTTCAAATAAAGTGCTTGTCCAGGCAATACACATTATCCAAGTGAATAGATACGATATGCAGCAGCCCAACAGACAATTCATTCATTTCGGCACTCCTGAAACTTTAATTTTTGCTTCCTTCTATGTACAATGAATATTATTACTCTCTGACTACCTCTCCACTTCTTAAGTTTAATAGTGTACACAAAGTCATACTCTATGATAAGTGTCTCCTAGGTTTGCTAGCACACAGCACACAGGAGGAATAACAATAGATCCATTAATGACTGTGACTGAGGAGTCACAGAAGACCTCTCTGACTTTACCAGCTCTGAAAAACTGCAGTACCAGTAATGATAACAGCATTTTGCAATTAAAGTTACCTGTAGTAAGCCTCATTTCTCCAGATGGCTGCATTACAAATCAGTCAAAATTATAGCTATTAACACAATGTAAGATAAAAGAAACGGAAGAACACATCTTTCTTTAATGTATAAAATATTCAGTTCTCAGATGTTCAGACCTCTGTAACACTGGCTACACTTGAAACATATAAAAAGATCCAGTGGAAATTTACAAGCAATTCTGGAGCTCAAATGGCAACCTATTAAATTGTTTTTTTTTTCTCTACAACTTCAGCTGGGGAATTCATATCTCCCGTTCTTGCTCTGCTTACAGTAATGTGCATTCTGGATTCCCCACACTAGCCCTTAAAGTCAGGACAAATGCAAGGCATAACACAGGCGGATGAGAACGTCCCCTCCGGTCCTCAGTTTCAGTGTGGCTCTTGACCAGCAATTAGCTTTGCTTCCCTCTGTGACAAGCCTGAACACATTTATATTACTGGCAGACCTATTTCTAATGTGGAGCTGCAGGCCTCCAGGAAGGAGTGAGCAGCTCCCTGTGGTGATTAGTCTAACGGAGCATCATGCGGTCGCCATACCCCGCGGTGAGAAGTGGCCTCCTACTGTAAAGTGTCCCTCCGCTCGCCACACCAGAAGGTCAGAGCTGTCCCTTCGACAGCGCCACACACAAACTCCCCCAGGCCCACCGACGGCCATTGATCCAAGCCGGAGACTAGCACCACTGACTAAATACACACACTACCAGCACAACAAAGATCATGCTACCATACTGTGACAGCCCTGTGTCCAAGCATGCCAAACTGAGCTCTTAAAGTAACCGTACATTGTTCTGAATTATTAACACTTCGTAATCACATTTAATTACAGACATGGATTTTTACTCTATTACAAGCCATCTTGATTACAGATGTCTTCTGTGTGATAAACTTTCACTCAATTAACAAAATGCATGTCTTAAAATAAGATGTGCACCATCTGCACATAGCGTATAGATACATAATCATGTCACTTCATTTTTATGCCTGCTGATTTTTTTTTTTTTACTCTTGAATAAAAAAAAAGCATCACAATGTATTTGTGAAACATTCTTCAAAGCTTTGTCTGTGCTTGACTGACATATTAAATTAGTTGAACTCCTTGGGGATAAATTAAACAAACAGCTTAGCAGCTTCCTGTCTCACAGGGGGCAGGAGGAAGCGATTGAATAGCATTCACCTGCAGTGCATGGAGTGACACTGACTGCTGCATGTCACCCTGGTAATGTCTCCCGTCCCCTTACCTGTGGCTACAGCCGCGTGAATAATTCAGAGTCACTGTATTATTGATGAAGCTTGAACCGCGATCTAGGGTGAGCTGCTTCAGCACTTTAGCCTGACAACATTAAATATGATAAAGTAAAAAAAAAACATGCGTGTACACTTTTAGACAGCCGTTGTAAACACCGTATTTATCTGACAAAACAACTTTTCACTGCGCTTGTTTCGTGGTATTGAGATAAGTTGTGGCAGCACACATTCTGTCTCTCTTACTCAACGACACACTACAGGTCCTGGAGATCCACAGTCATGGGGATTTTAGAGATTCCCCCCAACAAGCAGCTGATTGACACCTGAAGCAACAGGTGATCTGTGTTCTCACCAAATCAATGACCCTGTCTAAGCAATTAATAGCTGAAGTGGAATAAATACCAAAGCCCTGTGGGTATCAATGAACACCACTGGCATACAGGTTGGCTGTTGTTGAGTGAATGTGATTATTTGGTTGTATGAATATAATGCTCCAGATATTGCCTTTTGTTTCACCATCATTTCCAATCTTAAATTTAACAATGTGACTGGAATTTGATGTCTAAGAATGGATGAAGATATTGGTGATAACAGCAGGCCATTCAATCCATCCCGGCCAGTCATTTTGCCAGTATCTATACTATATAGGATATCCTGTACTACATGTAACAATAACCAATAAAGGTATTTTTATAGTGCTGCTCATGCATTAAAACAATCAAAATAGGAATGCAATTTATTATTATTTAAAACTACTACAAGTATTACTAAAATCTGTTTAGAAAAGTGATATTCAAGATGATTTCCATCAGCGTTAATTACAACAAATTAGAGAGAAACCATCACTGTGTCTCATACTCCACTCCCAAATTCTGACAAGACATTCTATGAATTAATAACACTGTGTGAAGAAATTCTAACTAGCGCAGAGGAAATGTGCTTTCAGATATTTTCTACTTCCGCTTGTGCCACTTTGTTAATTAAAGCTTCAAGTCTCTCCAACAAACTGGCATAACAACAAAACAATATCAAAGTTATGGTCACATGGTTAAATCTAAAGATATGATCCGGTCAACTGAAGTTTACTGGCTTCCCTTGGCACAGTAATTATCTTTGCTGACTCTTCCCTTGCTTGGCCTCTTTTTTGATATGACATCCACTCTCAGAAAGCCTTTCAGCATCCCACACAGATATGCAAATTACAATAAAAGGAATATAATAAATACAAAATTTAAATAACTCAGAACAGCGATTATTAAAACAATGTGCCATCACTGGATGTGTTAAGACACTCCAGACATAGTAGAGGGGATTATTTTTTTTGGACATTCCTCCATTAGTTTTGACATGTATGTTCACAGTAAGGCTCAAATATGCCTTATATATCCATATATTCAAATGGGCCAGGCTTCTTAAATAGCTACATGGAACACAAGGATTTACATTTAACACTTCCTCTTTCCCCTGAGTAGCACAGCATGAGTCATGCCAGTAAGGCATGTTACAATGCGAGGAAGTAAATTCTATTTCTGTCTTTTTTATACGAGTGTGTGTGAGTGTATGTGTCTATGCATACATATGCATAGCACAGCATACTAAATAATTCTCACAGAACACCTGTGCCCTTCCAGCAGCTGAGCATGTATATTAACAGGAAGGAAAGCAGTTACCAGCAATTTCTATGATGGACCACCTGTGTGTCTGCATTTGATGTGGCACGCTTAAGGAAAGAGGATAGAATTCAGTGAAGAAGAGTTAAAGACGTTTGGAGTGTTGCACATCATCCTCTGCTGTCACAGTACTGTGAGCAGAGAGCCTATGATTTCTATCCTGCATTATCATATCGTATTGGTCGGTTTGATTGAGCTATTTTCCCCAGTGCAGAAATGGCTCTTGCCTACCTACAACGACACACCTCTCTCTGCCGAGGGAGTGTGCTGTAGTTTTGCTCTGTCTTTAATTTTGTGTGCATAATCCAGAAATCGCATTATCCTTATATCAGTGGCACCTATTCTAGGTGCATTGGGGTTTGATAACACTCTAGACTGTGTGTTGATTCATGTCCTCGATCGCTATCTCTTTTTTTTAAGACCTCAAATCAAATCCCCCGTCTCCTTTGAAGAAAGGGTTCTGAAAAAAGCATTGTGTGAAAGGTGCATTCAGTGCAAGTGAAATTACTAGAGGAAGTCATTGCAAGCTGCTGTGAATAGTGGGGGGAAAAAAGCAAAAGGGTCTGATTGCTAATTTCAATTTAAAAGACGTAAGCCTACTTGTGTCGGGAAGTCCAATTTCCTGTTTCCTTCAATCAAAATGGTAATTTGACAGTTTACTGTGGGCCCCAAGCATTTTCCACTTCTACAACAGTATGAACTGTACAAAAAATAGCGTAAAATCAAACACAGTGACATAAAATAAAATTGACCGGCAGGAATAAAGAAGTGCTGTGGGCCTGTTTTTTTCTCCCACAGAAGGCACAGTACAAGATGGAGCTAAGTGAGATCACACGGGCCAGAGCCTGTGTAAAACACAACCTGCAGGTCCTTTTCACCTGTTCAAATATATTTAAACACAGATTGGGTCACATACTGCAGCCCACGTTATGCCGAGCTAAAAGCAAGACTATTAAAGGCAAATATCTGTGACTTCAAATGAGAGGAGTCACCATGAGAAAGGCTAGGGCTATATTTGCACACTTTCAAGCACTTTCTGTTCTTTTGGAAGAATCTTGCTTTTCACTGATAAAACTGAGACCACAAACCAAATAAGTCTCTCATTTTAAAATGATGTTGGAGCAGGAATGCAAGATACCTTTCCCACTAATGCACTGTTCTTGATGTTCTCTGGTGTCCTGTAGGTTTGTTGAGGTAATATTTCAGGAGGTAATACTCTTGAGAAGAGTTGGATTGAGGACAAGCATGGACAAAGATGGCATAGGCTGAGCACTATTAGGCATTCCCTTGGGACTGCTAAAAATCACAGGAGCGCATTTTGTCTGACTATCTATGACTAGGTTTGAGGGCTTCTGTCCTCACTTTGAAGGTTGCCATAGTCATTGACATCAAGCTCTTTCCATCCCCTGCATACCTCTGAAGAGGGGCGCTTGGGTTGTACAGATAAATATGGGTCAGAATGTTTGATTAAGGTAATAAGAATTAGAATTCTACCTTCTTGTGTCCTTTTCTCTGACAACCCTGGGGAGTGGGATACCTGTCATCCTCCCTCCTTCCCTCACCCTGGGTAAATTCTATTGTACTGCCAGCCCAGTCTGGCATAATGTCTCTCTGAAAATGGAAGTGCTGAGGAGGAATGTACAGGAAAGAGTTTTGGGGTACAGGGCAACTGTGTATACCTATATCCACCTGAGTGATCAAAAAAGGCATTATCCAAGTCAGTCTGTGAATATGTATTTGCCCGTTGATCAGTTATTTATCAGCAAATATGGGCTAAAGCAATTCAGGGCAAGTACTTATGTTCAACTACAGTTCCCACATGGGACTTGAACCTTCTGGTAAGAATTCATATTACTTAACCCCAACAGTTCAGTGTCTATATAAGTTGGATGCTGAGACACGCCATAGCCTGTACCCTGTCTATTAGTTTTATACATTCTCTTTTCAGTGACACAGCAATAAGAATAATGGCACAGCCTTTCAGTTCTTTTTCAATGATACTCTGCTGGCACTGTGACCTTCTAAAATATACCCCTCTGAATCCTTTTACATCCATTACATCCGTGATCTTTCTAGCTGTGAAGACAGCAATGCTCAAACCCACTGCTCCTTTCAGATGTTCCAGTGATTCGGCCCTGAGATACAATGTCCGCACGTGACATGTCTGCTGTTGTTATACCACTGGGCAAGGCACTTAACCTGCATTACCTTAGTAAATATCAGGTTATATAAGTGGATAACAATGTAAGCCTTGTGACTTGCTCTGAATAGAATGTGCAGAACAAATACCATGGGTACAGACACGGGTGTATTGATCAAAATACCAACAGTGTTGTCTTTTTAGAAGCTGCCGAGGTCAGCAAAAAGGGATTTATATCAAGGCTTCTACTTAATACTACTACAGACTTGTGTATTTATTTGAGGACACTCGTATCTAGGGATCCATACAGGCAATTCAAAGTGCTATTTGTATTCTATGAAGAAATTTCTCATAGTCACATCAGTTTTGTCCTTACATTTCTTCATGCTTCATGAAGAACTATAATAGGTTAAGAGAAAAGACAGGGTTTTTTCTGTGACACACAATGGGTCTGAGGGCTGTGAATGCAGTGAAATAAAGGTTTGGAAAAACGCAGGTAGATATTTAGATGTTCCATTTAGAACTACACCTAAAATGCAGAAGCTGGGCTGTAATTATATATTCCTAAGGCTCTAAATTTCTCTGCTGTTTAATATCAGGCTTGAAACGGATGGAAAAGCACAAGGACTTCATCATCCCTGCATGTCTTCACAAGGGATGCTGGACTGTTGCTTTGAAATTAAATCTGACATTCAACCAACAATCTCATATACACGTAGGGCTGTCTGATGCAGACGCTCAAAAGGATAGGCCTACTATAACAGCACTGCCCCAGTTCTGAATACATTTAAGGAAATATATAACTGTGTATATAATATAGGGAATTCCAAACACTACTGAGAGAATTTACAACAATATTATCACAATGGAATCCAGACCATTATGAAAACCCATTTTCAATACGACAGGAGAGCAAAGTTTCATTTTTAAAGGAAAAGGCTAGGGTTAACGAACCAGAAAACGCTAGATAAATTCTGTAGTTTTTACAGGCTCAGTATCCTAGCAGGGGATCAGACCCATATTGACGACTGTCACTTTACTGCACAGTTAATGTCAAACTCTCTGTATAGTGGCACTGAAAAGAAGAATTATGCCACAGAGTTTCAGTTCTTTTTCGATGGGATTCTGTCGGCACTGTGACCTTCTGAAATATAACCCTCTTAATCCTTTTTTTACATCCATTAAATCTGCGGTCTTTATGGCTGTGAAGATAGGAAAGCTCGAACCCGCTGCTCCTCTCGGATGTTCCAGCGATTCAGCCCCGAGATGAAACAGCAGTGGGCAGGAACCCCTGATCTAGCGTCGTCATGGGTACAGACACAAGTGTATTGATCCAAACACCACCGCTGTTGTCTTTTGTCAAAGTTTTACAGGTGGGTTTAACTGGCAGGTCCATAATAATTGATAGTACAGCCTCAAGCAGCTGAGACAGCAAAGAAATAGGATGTGACCCAATCCGTTGCATTGAAATCATCTAGAGGGAGATAATTTCACTGTCTTGCTGTGTTAGTTTGGACTGTAAGGGATATATTTTCCACTGCCATATTTTCTGCATTCATCAGTAATTTCTCATTGGATTCAAAAATTCACCTGTTATCAGGTAACAAATACAAAAGACCAAAAGAATATCATATCTGAAACATTTCCTTCCTCTTACAAGGTACTGAATCAAGCAATGCACTCAATTTTGATATAAATTGCATTTATTTCAAGGAAAGCCTTTTACCAATAATGCGTCTGAAAGCAAGTATCTAAATTGGAATCAATGCATGCAAAATGAAATATTTTTAAGCACAGACCTACTTGAAGGTGGTTTATCTAACTCTACTGTAAGATATGACTGTTTTGACAACAGTATGTGAAAAAAAGACTTAGTTTGCAGTAACAGCTCTTTTTCAGTGATGATTAAAATTAGAGGACCTGAACTCTTCTCTTTAATCTTGTCATTCACACTTTTAAGTACATCAACCTGGTATAAAATTTGCAATTTAGTAAATGTAATAAATAAATGTTTAAATGTCAGATGTAATAACAGTTACGCATTGATTATTTTCTTATATCGGTTACAGATATCCAGGGATGGGCCAGTTACATGAAGAAATGTTATCTAGGTTATCTGTATTTGTTTATCTATTTACTAGTATAGGTCATATCTGTTAATAGGCTGAAATTTCATTGAAATAGCAGTTATGCCATCTGCCATGTTTTATGCTAGTGGCTATATCATTGTGTGACATGGCATAGGACACAAGTCAGCTGTCAGATGTATCTGTCCACAGAACGCCATTACCTCATTACAAGAGCACTGATATCCATACAATTCTGGAAGATCCTGATGAAGACATGGTTTCCATCTGTGTCTCAATCAACACAGTTTCTTGTTACCAGAGTGGTAAAGTAGAAATAGTTAAACCTGTTTATTTTCTTCCTTGTCCAAAAATCGTTTTCTTTTTTTTTGCCCATATTTCAGCCAGATCCATTCCCCCCTTTTTTCAGTTACTATGTTTCTGACATGTCGACACACAGGGATGACCGCATATCCTCTGCTCCACTGCTCCGTTGTTGGAGGAAATGAAAGGTGGATACCAAAAAGGCAGGGTGCTCCTCTGGGCCCGTCTAGATGCAGCATCTCTCCCCAAAGTCACATCCCAATTTAGGGCTTCTTCTCTGAACCACAAGAGCTTGGATTACCATTACCTGTCACTTGTCTGCAGCTAGAAACATAGGCCACATGCAAGGGCTAGTAGATGGGTTAGTGCATTTTGTTAATGCCTAGATTTACCTCTTGATTAAGTTGCTGTCAATCAGGTGTAAATGTTACCTCACCAATGCATGCTCCGCCTAGTAGCTGACACTTCAAGACATTATTTTCCTTAATCTCTCTAACAGCAGATCCAGAGAATGAGGTTTACCCATTCAACTAGTAAAAAAGTCAGCGAATTGTGAAAGGTACTGAATAGAAATCTCCCACTCTGTATCAGTAACAGCCCTGGTATGACCAGAAAAGAAGCCTATCAGTAACCGACAATTTCAAGTCATCAGCACAGTTGATAGGCTGCACACTGGATACAAACCACACCACTTTTAATGAACTGAAGGACCAACAGATTTCACACAAAATAAAGGGAAGGTCACACACTCTCTCGAGGGGAAACTAATAGCACCAACATGTGATAGTCTACTTTTGGTACAAGATTAAAAGAGAACTGAAAAAAATAGATTATGCCCATGAAACAGACCAGTGGTTCATTATTTTGGGCTTGATCAATTATACACCACAACCCAGACTCTTTTAGTCAAAAAATTATTGTTTATTCCATACAGATGTATTTTGGTCAACTGGAGTAGGAATAAAAATACAAGTGCCAAGTTCATGATACCTTTACATTTTTTCTAAAGGTACAAGATACAGCTTTCCCTACATTGTATGCAATTATCATGTGTGTTCAGGAAGAGGACATATGGAAAAGGAGGCAGGACCCCACCCTGTTGAACTGAAACCAGGTCTAATTGTGGTCTTCAGAACTGTGACATTTCACTTATTCAATCATTGCCCCCAAGGTTGCTGTGAAGTGAGAGCCTGTGTCATTACAAAGGATAATGGTGTCAGAATAAGTGAAAAAGTAGATTGAACTTCCAATTCTGCATCACCACAAAGGGCTGTCTGTCACCCTTGAGTTAAATGTAAAACGCATGTATAAAGTTACACTACATCTGTTCACCCTAAAATCTTGTTACTATTGTTCTATTAATTAACCCATTCTAAAGCAGTGTCAAAAGTAGGAACTAACCCTTTGAGATGAAAAATACATGTATGATGAGTTGAACAAAACCAGAACAAAACAGCTTGGAGCTGGAATGCATATCAATCTGTAAACATAAATAAAAACTGCCATATAATTACTATATCAATAAATTGATTTTCGTTGTTGGCCTATTTTAATTACAGGAAGGTTGTAAATTCACCCAAATATTTGTACAAACGAAACAGTGACAGATAAGAATGCTGCCCTTGAACAACTACCCTTTTGGGTCTTTTTGGGATCAATTATTGCCAATAAATATGAATCTACAGCAATTCGTGTAGAACTGGGGAGAAGAAAATAAACCAAACATTGTCCCATAAGTATAAAAGTGTTTTTTTTTTTAAAAGTATTTTTAAAAAATCTGGACCAACAGCATTTAATTTTCATGGTCTGCTGAAAGAAGCAGTAAGAGTTACAGTAATGAAACAACAGAGAATGCTCCCCCATCACATGGAGAGGCTGTTTGTGGAGGCTGAGAGTACGAGAGAGCATCTAGGAGTCTGATTAGTCTCAGTCCACAACCTCTCTGACGTGGACGATGGAACCGCTCATGTGTGAAAGGTAATTTCTTTCCACCAGGCACCCTCTTACTCGCCAGGCTCCGTAGCCACCTCCCACGGGTGAAGTGCTCCGCTGGACTCCCGTCCCACCTCACCCAGCCAACCCCAGGACTCAATCAGAACGCTGTCCTTGGGAAGGGCACTGGGGAGAGTCAGCCACCATGGCCGCGACAAGTCAAAAACTCATCCATCACCCGTCGCAGAAGTGAGACAGAAGTCATAAGCGCGGAGCATCTCACAATGATGTTTTCTCCTCATAGAAACAGGGACTTACTGTAGATCTCTTTTCTTTTCTTCTTTTCAATAAACTCATCTCAGATTTAATTCTCAGCAGATTTAAACTAATTCTCATTAATATGGAGCTTGAAATGCAATGATCCCTCGATTTTCAATTTCTCTGTAACCAAGATTTAAAATAGAGAAAACAAGGCTCCAGTCTTGGGCCAGAAAAAGTCCTCTCTCCTCCTATGTGTATAACTATTTAATTAAAGCTACACTCAGCACCCAACTTGTATATTTCCATGCCATTACAATTCTGCTAAAGATTCTACATTCAAATCTCAAGATAACTGGACATAAAAAAATCATTTTAAACATTTAAAAATCACCCATGACTTTCTGCTACACCTTTCTATTTTCATCTGGCTCCACAGGGATAGAGAAATCATGAATCTTTCAACAAGAAAAGTCAACATATATTGGTCGAAATGACAGGTAGTATATGGCTCAGGCAGTATTTTAACAGTGTTTTATGAATATGAATAAATTCTTTATCTGATGCTTCTTGATCACTCATGCACAAAGCATAACACACTAGTTACACAGATAAAATACTACATTTTATCAGTCAGTTGGTCACCAGACTGTGCCATCCATACATGCCTTGATATAAGATTGGAAGAGATGTTTTTAATAATGAATACAGTGCACAGTAACTGAATAGTCAAATATACTGCAGAACAACCACAAACTGCAAAGTGCATTATTCATCGAGATAAGTGCAGCTCTGTGTACACATGACAGTGAAATGTATCAATGCAGCATCCAACAGAAGAAAAACAAACAGGAGATTAAACTTAAGAGAAAGAGAGAGATCTCAGCTCATAATGTAGCTGTTTCTTTTTGAAATACCCATTACGTATCTAATGATGAAAGGGCAGTGCAATAATATTAAACATACTTTCCAAAGGTTAATGTACGGAGGTGGCAATAATGACACTTTTTTGCATTTGTAATGAATTGATATGCCAAAACAACAACAACAAAAACAAATCAAAAACACAAAATGTCCCTTTCAATGCAGACAGAGATGGAAGATTTTCAGATTTCTCTGCAGGCTTCAGTATTAAACACAATCACTTCTGCCATTTTTTCATTGTGTTTAATACAGAATGGAAACCGTAATCTTTTCAAATCTATTTCTGTTTGAAGGCAGTTTGGAAACTTCTTCTCATGAAGACCACTGAGATGGTTTTGAAGTGTGGAGACTTCTGAGCGCTACTTTTCTTCAGTGACCAGCAAATCGATGGTGATATTTCCTTTTTTTATACCTTTCGCTTTGTCTAGAAAAAAAATTCTTTTCCTGAAGCCAGCTTTAATGAGGATGATGGAGGACCAACAGACGCCTGGCCACCACAGTGGGAAAGATGTCTGAGGGGACTAAGGCTCTGAGATCAATAGATAGGAACACGCATGGGTTCAACTTGCTTTCTACTTTTTTTTTCTTTTTCATTTTTAATGAGGATTTCAGTGGCTCAACAAAACATCATGCTTAGTGGTGGCCACATGGCCCCAGGCAATGTGAGAAAAAGACTGCAGCTGCTGACCTGTTCCTCTGACTGGATGGGTACTCCAGGTCAGGGATTGCATAGGAGGAAAAGCCCAATTATTTGCTAACCAATTGCTATTTCTGACATAGGCAGAAAATCCTACGATAAAACGTACATTTCAAGACATTATAAATTAGTTGGAAATGTTGAATGAAAACAAATCATAACAAAAAAAGATGAACTGAATATGTGATCCATTAAATGGTTCACATCACTATGAGTGGAAATGAGTTAATAATTCATAAAGTGGATAGCTGGATGCGGTGGATTTCAGCCAGGCAGTTTTCTTTAGGTTTAAGTTTAAGATTCAGTTCAACTGAGCTATGCCTCCACCTGGGTGTGAGTACACTGGTACAAATGCTCACTTGATTTTTACCAGGAATACAGATAACCAGCATTTCATGAAGTGGCAATCAAGAAAGCAACAGGGTAGAATTACCATATCTATGAATATTTATGTTTATATGAATAGTCAATTGCTTTAGCTGTGATGGTTAACATAACAATAGATTAGCCACAAAACAGTCAATCAAACATCACATTCAAATGATTTGTTTGGCTATTTTATGATAAAACTCAGTCATATATGCTTAACAATGATGCTGTGTACATCATGCATTGGTGCACCTCATTTATGGGGGCTCAAAATGATAGCTTTTCAATCTGTTTGACAGGATAAAATATCCAGGAAACCAAATGAATAGAGAGCAGCTACAGAGAGCATTTCCACAACATATAATGATCCTCATACAATACTGTCTCAGATTTTGAGAAATTAAAACTCACATTCTGTACTAGGGATGAAACGGCATACTGTTATGATGCTATAACAAGGTTTAATTAATGTAATGTAATAGTAATCATAAACCAACAAGTATACAGACACATAGAATAATGTCACACAATCATGTTTCAGTATGCATCTCTCAAAATATATCACCTGGATAATGGAAGAAGTGGACAAAGACTTGAGTTCCCCATAACCCCTATCAATTCTTGATAGATAGCTAGTAGTTTGCATTGCTGCTACTGTGCAAATACCCTTCAGTTGTTATATATACTACCCTCATTTTATTTGTTTTAACTATTAGCAAGTTAAGGTGAACAGCTTAGAATTCTGTGAAAATCTCATATTATGATACCCCTGTTCTGCACACCAGATATTGTGTAAAGCTGTATTTAAAAGGAGATGGTAGAGGTACCACAGAATTTCAAGGGTGTCTGCGGTCACAGCAAGCCTCAATGCTTTACCCAGGTAATCCCTCAGCTATATGAATAAGTGATGGAGCTGGAGTCAGAAGGTGTCGTGGGAGAACCTTGGTCTTGCCCTTTTAAGTGCAGTGCTTACGGTGCTTAATCTGATCACCGGCAGTAATCACCGTATCATATGATCAGTTAAAACATGTTTTAAATTAACAGCTAAACTCACAGCACCTCCTGGTACTATGCCATTCTGTACCCTCCATTTAAAATGGTTTGTATGTTAGACCACATTGTATTAGCACAGGGAGTTCCAAGCACAATTTAATTCATTCAGCAAGATTGACATTGTGGTTGTGGCAGAATCAGGAGTAATGCACCTCTTCCCATCCCAATCAGAGGTTCCTTAGTGCTGATTAGTTCTTGTAGGATCAACGGGTATAAGTTATGCATCACAATTATAGAGTTATACAGTAGATATCTCACCTAAAGCCTACTTTATGCAGTCCCCAAATCTTCCGACTGCTATGCCAGCTCTTAGGGAGAAATTATTCCAAACTTGATGACGGTGCTAGATTTTCAGCATTGCTCCAGGAAGTAATGATATCAAGTTTGTTTATGCACCTGCACTGACCCATACCTAATGTGTAGATAATGAAACTACTGGGGAAAAAGATAATGGCATATGTAACAATGAGTGATCCTGTCTACTCCAAGATGTACCTGTGACGAAAAGAAATGGATAAACAAATTGTTCATACTGACAGAGCTTCTCCTGGCCCTGAGACCACTTAATTTCATTGTTTCATTATCAAACAATTAAATTAGAATTCATGTTAATCAAAACTTCACAGTATTAGAAGTTATCACTATATATACACTACACACACTAATCACATAATCTTCTTTAACACCAATGCATCAAATAGGAAACATAACCCCAATTAAAATGTTAAATTTGGTGTTTTATGTTTTATGATGTGTATCAAATGCAGGGACAAGCTTAAAGCAAGCCTTTGCTGGATTTAAGGTGTGAATAAATGTTACCCTTAAGTTTTCTGGAACAAAATCTATTTCTTGTGAATGATAATAATTTGTTCTCTGAAATGCTATTAAGATAAACATTTCTCAATATCTTTAAAGATAAAAAATGTATTTAGTTCATGCAGGTTTCTATTGATAAATACCATGAAGAGCATTTCTTTGTAAATTTTGTTCAACTGAATTATATTCAAAATAACTAACTTTATTTAATTACGGGACCAACTGTGATCTTTCATCCCCACAAAAGATCCATCACCCCTTCGGTGAGGTTTTAATAATTTCAAAACAGTTTTTACACACCTTCCGTTTCCAGCTCTGTCAGTGTCTATTATCCCATCATATATCGATGCAAATTGGGCACAGATAATTAAACATTAATACCCAGGGAAACAGATTTTACCATCTGTTAGCGTCCATCCCACCTCAGTAAAATACAGTGAGCTTGCTAGAACTCTCTTCAAAAAAAGAAAATATAAAATGATTTCACCCCTATTAAGTTGCTTATAAAATTATTCAGTAATTATATTGCAATTACCAGCTAACTTTGATTAAAGTACGCATAGGAAATTTACCATGTTGATCGGTGTGTGAATGCCCAGATTCACTGGTATGTGCATGCTGAGTTTTCCATGCTGTGTACCAATGTCTTTTGACACAACAGTCTCAGACTCCTGCATGTAACAATGATAATTTACATCAGTACTGTATCACAGTGTGCTGATATGGCTTGAGTGAATTTGACAATGTGACAGAAGTCCATTTGAATAAAATACTGTGAAATTATCAGAACAAATCTTATGTCCTTATTAGTTGTTTCTGTGTATGTTAAGTGGCTGTGAATGAGCCACTCTCATGGGATGTGCAACTTTTCATATATGAATTTTCAGCATTTTGATAGCAATTTTCAGCATTTTGATAGCAAAATAAAATCTTGCTCACTCGCTCACACACCTCTCCAAATATACACTGTATAGCCCTTAGTGAAGAGGGGACCCTTAAATCCTGTAAACATGTGCTTTCATAGAGCGCTGCAAATACTGTGTATTTGATTATTAATTCACAGAGGCATGTGCTTGTGTGAATAGCCTTCTCCCTCTTAAGATCGCATTTTCTGGAGTGCCCTGATCAAAGACCCTCATCGCTAATGATGGTGGCAATTTGCACCACTTCTAAACAAATGTGAATTGGCATAAAATGCCCCTGCTAAATAGATGGCACAATACAGCAGTGAAAAGATCTAAATAGAGGGACATTTAGCACCCAGCCTCCTTAAACTTATTGTAACCTTGGTTACACCAGAACCGCTTTGTTGCTATGTGACATAGAAGGTGTGATAGGCAAGGAGGACATAGCATGAGCATGCAGGCAATACTGTAAGCACAACACATGCTTTGTTTCCTCATTAAACCAATTACCAAATAAATACATATTAATATAAATATATACATATATAAATATATGTTTAAAAGTATTATTTAGTGTTTAGAAATATATACATAATTTGTTTTACAACAGCAAATGAGGCAGCCTTTGGACTATGAGGGGGACATCCTGTTGGAACTACAAAGTGCAATATTTGCTTGTCCTGATAGAAAATGTCATTGTAGGCTGTAAGCTGAGCTACCAGTGAACATGTCAAGAGTGATGGTCTCTAAAATATTGTAAATGTGGTTCAGATTGCACTATTCAGCAGCTTGGTTAAAAATTTGAATATCTTCCTCAATAGCAGTTCTGCTGTAGTTCTGCTACAATATGATAGAATACATGTTGACACTTAGGGAATGATGTGGTAAGGGTCTGAAGTTTTACACGTTTTGACAATGTTATGCAGGGGAAAACCTTTTTCAAACTACTTTCATTATTGTAAATATCTCCATAATGCTTTATTTTATTGTAGTTGTCACAAAATACAAGATAAAACATCTCTGGTCAAGAAAACACCCAAATTCCACCTGGGTTATAATGAAGTGCAGTAAACCAAGCTTTAAATTGAGCCAAAGCTTCACAGTCATCTCAAAAGTATTATTTTTTTCCAGATATTTTCACTATATAATGCTGGAAAATCATTGTACCCTGACTTCATGACATGTAGGACCTGGTGTGCCTGTCTCAGAGTGCTGCCTTTCTCTTTATGAAATGCCTAACAAATGTGATGATGTAATTATAAAACATAGTGTTCAGTATATGGATCCCGTGCATACGCAGACCTCCATAATACAAATTGTATCTCCATAAGGCTTCTTATCCAATGGCACTATCATTTTCATTCAGTTTTACCTTTTTTATGCTGAAACCTTTCAAGAAGTTGGGAAATGATATTAGGTCTGCACTTCCTGTAGTTACATACTCAGTAGTAACCAACAAAAAGCTGGACCCAGATAGCACCTTCAGAGTAATCCCTCAGGGATGTAAACTCCAAACACCTGAGGGATTTTGTAATTTAATGACAACCAAAAGACAAATCTATGTAAGACACAAATAAAGCACCTTGGGACTTATCATTGTGGCAATGCAGTAATAGACCAAAGGGGGAAGAAATCATTACATCTGTGTGTTAAAATCCCAAGGATTAAAATGACAGAGAGTTTACGCTTGCGTTTTGAAAAATTCAGTGTGATACTTGAAGAAATCATCAGACTGAACCTTCAACTGGAGGTCAGCATTGCTTAGTTTTAACCCCCTTAAACTATGTGGATGTTTTACCAATCGGGAATCCATTTGTCAGCTTTCTTGCCAAGATGCTAAACTTTCATCATCCCTCATGTTTCAGGCTGTAGTTTGATATTGGTAAACTGGAGATGAAACTGTGTAATATTTATCTCGCTAGGGGCAAGAAAGCCTCCTTTGGGCTTTGCAGAAGTTTTCAAACAACACTCTCAGCATCTACACAGGTTCCAAGGTTTTAAATGAACTACTTTATTGTTAACAGAGAATATTGTATTTTTGCCTACTACACACACCCTGCCACTCTGTGCTCCTCTACACCCTGTAGATCTGGTCTCCTGCCTGCCGTTGCATTTAGAGATATCAAATTGTCACAAGCAAAAACCGAATTCATAAGTGCAGTCTTTTAATTTGATACCTTTGCTTATAGACATAAACAAGTTCTGAATGCCTCTCAACTCACCCTATTTGACAAAAGCTTGAAGCTTTTCAAGCTGGTCACTGACATCCTTGACATGCCTTCATACATGTTATTTTTTATTTCTTATAACACACAAATTAGCCTGACTAACCATGACTGTTTGTTTCTTAAGCATTGGGATCTCTACAAGTTATCTTGCAGACATTCTTTTTAAAATGAGCTACCACAGACATTCATTTTTTAAAAAAGCTACCACAGAAACCTAATTATGGAGATACAAGTTTTTGCACAGGCTGAAAGATTTAAAAAAGCCATGACATTCAATGACCTTCATTCTATTTCTTACTGTTACACAACATCAACACACACTAACTGGATCCATTAAATGGTGCTATGTGAAGGCTTAACATTTTTAAAACTTAAGTAAAGAAATTCTCTGCCTCTTTTGAGACTACACCTTAGTGAAATCTCTGAAGTTATTGGTTTATTATTCCTCGGCATTTTTCATGGCATTATGGCATTATAAAAAAGCATAATGGGGAGATAAAGACAGGAAATGCAAATATTCTCATGAAACCAGAGATCTAATTTACACAGCAAAGCAGGGGTTGAAAGGTAAAGTATTTTACAGTCCAGAAATACTAAACTAACCATATAGAAGATTATAATGAGCATTCTATAAAGCTACAGGATAATTGGGACAGTTGCAACCATGCTTTCAAATGTCTGTAAGCCTTGCTGTCATCCCCAAATATCTTGAAAGAGGGTACAGAATTATGGCTGCAACCCTGCTGCTTAGAGTCCAGGTGGATTAGAAATTAGAAACACAACAAAACTATGCATTTGTTATTGTTTGTTTCACATATTGTTATTGTTTAATTTGTTAATGAGATGTGTATAACAGTACATTTTTTTCACTGTTCAGGTATTACCATGAACAATAGAGAAAATTTATGTTAGTAACAAGGGGAAATGGCAGTTGTATGTTAAAATCCTCCCTTACCCATTTGTGTTCAGGGTTTAAAACAGCTCTGTTTTTTCACTTATGTATTTATTTAACCTCGGACAGACCATCCCCATTTTTCACACCACATGTTGCTTTATACAATTCTGTACATTTTCGGATGTGTTGACCATTGAAAACTCAGACCATTTAGCAGTTCAGTGCCAGGCAGGCAAGTGGGTACTTCACTGTGCATTAAATAATTAGACAAGAAAACTTGACCTTTGTGATGTAAAACGTAAACTGTGTAGATTCATTGTTTGAAGGAGTACAACATGGAGCAATGTAGTACGTGGGTGATGTATGGGCACTAATCTGGGACCCTGCTGAATTGATGCATACATATGTCACCATCTGCTTGCACAGAATCAGTGAATTTACAGCACATTTCCAAGTTTTGAAAATGGCAAACAAACTTTTTTAATCACCCTACATATTTTCCTACCTTCACCAGGTATAACCAGGTCCTGTGTATACGCATACATATAATCTGAATGGAACATGAATTTATCTGATTCTGTTGCATTTATTAACAGTCATCTGCTGTTGGCTTCCCATTCAGATTATAGACTCTACATACAAAATATGCTATTTTGTTGATTTTGGGTGATTTTATTTGGTTTTTATTTATTTATTTATTTTTGCAAGCTTGTCCAGCTGCAAATACAATGGCAGGATGTTGAGATTCAGCGCATTGCAAGTGGCCAGGATTCAAGTACTGCGAGGTTAATATTTTTTGAGCTTCTGGTCAGACCTCATTTCAATGAAATGCCCTAAAATACTCACACTTAGTAACAGAATAAGGCACTACATGAAACAGAATGAAAACGCTGCACAATTTCCATATTTGCTGAAACCTTGAATATGCTGCTGCAGAGAGTGAAGACTGGTTCTCGTGTGGCTGTAGCAGGTGACTGAGTCATACTACATAATTTGAATGTACTTTATGTCAGTCCTAATGGGGTAACTACTAAGCATTCAGCAGAAAGCCCTGACGAAGTGGAATTCATTCCGGATGGTACAATGACACACATAATTGGCTCTGGGAGTAGTTCGGCTCAGGCTGGACTGCGGGGCTTCCTATGCAGAAAAATCCAACCTGGATCCCAGATTCACCACTACAGCACTTATGTCTTTTTTTATTTCACAGCTCTCCTTTGCATGCCGCTCTATTCTCCCCTCTTTACGTTCAAATGGGATTACTCCTGGAAGTGTATGAGTAACCTTGCAAATATGGTTCCACACATGACTATTCTGCTACACTATTGTTCTCACATCATTTCTCCTGTGATGCTGCAGTCCTGGGTTACTTTTAATCCTGCGACAAATACAGCCTTTCATCTCCCTACCCAGTGAAAGACAGCCCAGACAAGCTGAGAGCAGAAGACCAGGAACCCACTACACAGTACAGAGTCATTTGCTGAAGAAGCCAATTTGTTTTTTTCCACTCACTCTAATGCAGTTTCATGCACCATGTTATGACAAATAAGTACATTAGTATTTCAAAATATAAGCTTTTCACTCTTTTGCAGAGATATCCATTCACAAATAAAGGCATCACAGTTAGGAGTGGAATCTTACTCTCTTGTGGCAACAGCATCGTCTCCTCTAATGAAAAAGGTTCAACAGAGGTGTTGAGTAGGTGGCTAAAGTGAGGTAAGATGTCATGTAAAATGTCTAAAACTGAGAGTGAGATATAAGAAAATGGGACTCTGAATCTCAGATATCTGTAGAATTTATAATCTACAATCACATCACTTCAAGCAAAGTAGGCCTTTTGTTACTGTGAGAGCTGGGTTGGTTTGGGAAGGGTGAGAAAATGGAAGAAAGTCAGCTGAGATAACACAAAAAATTTGAAATTTGTCCTAGAATCCTGCAGAGCACAGACAATAACCTTGGGAGGCAAATAAAGTGTTTAAAGATCATGCATAAAAGATAGATGCACCCCACTATTAGTGCACTCCACCTGAAGTTCAACATAATAGATGGTCAAATTTGACTAATGATTTTCTGGCATACAACATGCCTTCATTAGCCTGAAAATGCATTCATGGAAATGTAATGCTATAATACAGTAAGTAGCCTTTGAGGACGAAGAGGCTTTTTTAATATATGGGTAATTTTTTTTGGAAAGTTGTCTTAACCCTGACCCCAGCAGCAATTTCCTTTCAAGTGTGATCTGACAGCTCCCTCTATTTTGAACTGAATAGAGGTTACTTGGCTTAATTAATTTGTATTCAGAGTAAGTTTCTGTGTCTGTTTGAAGTTTCTACCTAATAAGTGAGGATGTGTTTACAGAGAAGTGCTGAATAGACAGAGACTGACTTTCAACTCTGCGGGCTCAAAAATTCACCTGTTTCTCATTATGCAAAATACCCAAGCAGAACCATGTACTGAGACAAAAACAAGCTAACCCAACCATTCAAAAATACAATGCCTTTTCTTCTCATGGCTTAATGAGTAACACTGCTTTGTTGGGGAGCAGGAATACATGCACATTCTTTTTTGCTACAATATGCAATATGCTCAAATGCCTTTTAATTAAGAAGTTATGAAAATCATATTTCAATGATTCACATCACCAGAGCTGTATAGATGTTTGCAACATAATGCAAAATTGATACAAGGAGGGATGAGTGGAGGATGATTTTATTTTTACAAAGGGGAAGGCAAACAGTAGCATTTTATCAATCTCTGTCATGAGATGAAAAGAGTTAACACTACAAAATATTAATCAAATGTATTTAACAGATCACATAGATTAATAAAGAATTAAATTAAAAGAAATGAGGTATCTTAACCAGGAAAATGTGACCCATCTTCTAATATATTTCTCAATAAAGATAAACAATTTCCCATTTTCCCAATTCCCATGGGTTTCTGCAAAAAAATATCTGCAAAAAAAGACATCTATAAATGATTTTATGTACAACCTGTACTCATCTATAGTTCATGGTATATTTTATTCAGTTCAATCAGTGTTTTTTTCTTCCAAAATGCTTATAAGTCCAAACTGTATGAGCTACTTTTCTGAATGTGAAAAAGGAAAAAAATATTGATAATAATAAAACATTTCTCAGTTGGGCATTCAGTAGCTCAGATACACACAAGCAGTTGAATGAGGGCCCCTTTTCAAAGCTTCCTGAAGATGTTTTTTTTTGTGACAGTTATGTTGTGGGTTATGTTTGTGAGTTATGTTGTGGGATGTTTCCACCATGTAGCCAGGGTACTGGTCCAGCAGCATAACACTATACCATGCATCATCTTGTTGGCTTCCAATACTTTCATAGCTAATGATTAACAAAGGATGGATCAAAATGTCTGGCTTCCTACTATGTGAGGGGAGCTTCCAGCTGACTGGTGGCCCTCAGTGTTAGCCTTCCCTCCAAAAGAAGAAAACATCAATGACTTAGCCAAAACCTGATATAATCATCCACTTATAGGCATATGTCAAAAGGTATCACTAAATCACGATAAGGGTCAGAGTCTGTTACTGGGATTTGTCAGATGCTCTTAGTGTCAGGCAACCATTTTCTGTGTGTATAGTTTTGGAAAAAGAAACTTCGCTGAGGCAGCTTGGGAGCTAGCCACAGCCAGGACATTGAAAGTGACATTTTGAAGGTCATTATACGATAGGAAAATGTGAAGGAATATTTTATGTGTGACTTGCCCTTTCAAAAATGTAATGCTTACTAGTGTTGCATGGTATCTCTGGATAATATCACTCTCTGAACAGAAAAAGTGCTCTTTGAGCCCTGGGACTGAAGCAATTGAAATATCCACAATGCACACTGGCACTTAAACACTCACAGACTAATGATATAGATGAAGACTGATATTAAGATGATATAAACTGATATTTAAATTGTTCAGCTTGATCAACATTTAGATTGACAGCTTAAGAGGAATGTCAAATTAGTGAAACAAAACCCTATTTTTGAGCTTTTAGCTTAAGTTAAATACATATAAACACAAATATTTGTCTGCGCTTCTTCAAACTTTTACATTATTGTGCCACCCCAGCCACAGGCAAATCTGGGAGATAACTATACTTAAGGGCTAGAACCAGGGACATCTCTTCAATCCATCTCAATCTGTAAAGCTAACTAAGTTACCTTTTAAGGTAAAGTTAAGTTTTAGAGCCTGTTCGCAACCATTTTTTCCTGTCATCTTGTCACTAATTCACATTTTGCAGTCAGTGGAGGAGTGGTTCTTAGGCCTTTCCAGTGGGTTAAGACAAATGCTCCTCTAGCTGAATATGGAAGAATATAGGGGTGATCAGTCTTTCACTAAAGGCATCCACTTCCTCACACTTGGGATGACAGAAGCCCGTATGTATCAAACCAGACTCTGAGCTGATCAGCTGACAGTTACCTGTTCAGATTTACTACTGAACGTGTGTTAACAAAATGTGCTCCAACTATTCTATGGTAGTCTGCCATTCTTCTGTAATGACTCCATGGTACTGTAAATATATAGTACATCTCATGTTTTATATTTCTTTTTTCATCTTAAGTTCCATCAGCTTGTTTTTTAGGATTCTTTTGGGAACATCACAACTTCCTGATACTGTGAAACTTGAAGCACAAGGCTTCTACCTAACACCGAATCCACTTACTTTTCCAGGTCAGCTTTTTAAAGATCCAGAACAGCTGGCAGATAACTTAATAGATACATAATATGGACAGATGTCCACACATGTATAAAAGATATATAATATGAACAAACAGAAGGAGCTTCAAAAATGTGAACAAGTTCATCCCAAGTTCATTAGCAAGCTCATTAGCAAGTGGATTGCATCCTGGTATGTTTTCCAATTACCTGTTTCAGTATAACTGCTCTGTTTCTAACCAGGAAGAGTGAACTTGGAACTTGAAAGTCAATTCAGATTAATGCCATAGGATTCCAATTGCTCACCACTTCACTGCTGAGGCAGTTCTCTGGAGAACGTACTGGTATGATAGAGAATTCAAACACCCTATGTTCTGTGCTCCCTTTTTTCATATTCTTTATTCAGTGCTTTCACCAAAGGACTACAATACAAACAGAATATAATGAAAGGGCGTTGCATCTATCTATGGAAGACCCTGTCCTTTTGGAACAATAAAGGATATACATCTTTAGAACAGCAGGTGGCTAATGCAAACATCCACAGTTTGGTGCAGTTTTGATCAGTCCAGATCCACCTGCTGTCATACTGCACATATTTTCGGTGGACTGAAATCAAAAACGCACCTCCAAGTTCACCTCCAAATGTTCAAAGGCCACCCTTCTCCAATGGCTGTTGGACTGTTTAACTGTTTACAAATCAGTTTAACTGTTTTAATTTGCATCATTTTGTCATTATGTCATAGGTTTCCCATACAGTTATAAAGAAACCAAAACAATCAAATCAAATCAAATCAAATTAAAATGAAGTGTGAAAATGCCCAAAGAAAACAATGAGGACCAAAGTACCTTGAATTCCAGCATGGGAAAGCACCATATTCAACAATTTCAACAATTTAGCAATTAAAAATATTAATCCTTGGTAAATAAATGATTAAATGTTTGTTTTAAATTAATTACATATTAAACTGATTTAACACATGTAAATGCATTAAATCAATTAATTTAATAAATGTAAATGTATTAAATTAAATCTATCAAAATGAGTGGCTGTTTGTTTAGGATGTTACCATTAATAGTCCATTAGAATAAGTGTCAGGACCTTCTTCAAACTCACAGAACCCAGTGTGACGCTGCAGAAGCTATTGCAACCTTCCAAGCAAGGTTTCTAAACATTTACAAATTCCTCACTCATACACCTGCATACTGAATGCATGTCCCCTGGAATAAATGTCAAGATCCTCTCCAGTTTGCTTACGGAGCTAAATGTGATGCTGTGGATGTCACAGTGACATTTTAGGGAAGGTCTCTACAAATCTACAAATGTCATAAACCTGTATTTTGTGTCCCTTTTTTCCTGTTTTTAACACAATCCAGCCACAGAAATGGCAAATGAATAAAAGTTCAAATACGAAGGTAGGCATACAGATTTTGATTAAAAAAAAAAACAGTTATTCTTCGATAAACATCAATATGAGCATAACACAGGACCCTAGCCTGTACATTTAATATGTGAATTGAATTGTGTAAGACACTCTCCAATTTTCTCAATCATAGATTTAAAAAATGCAGTCTTGTATCTCTCGTACAAAACTCTTGAAGATGGAAAGAGAATATTTCTTTTTACCAAAGACTGTGCAGATAATTCTTTGGTGATAAACACAAGAAGAAACAGGAGATGGTCATTGATTTCAGTGCAAGGAGACCTGATTTTTCACCGGTGAGCTTTAATGGGAGAAATATTGATGCTGTAACTGAATACAAATACCTTGGCACCGATATATAAAGTTATTTTCATTGGAACAGAAATAAAGATGGGCTGTGTAGCAAAGCTATATTTGGAGGTCCCTGCACTAATTACTTGGGGAAGAGTTCTTTCAGTTCAAAACAAAAACGAATAAAGCAAAACAGTCCACACAAGGCCTTCATGCTCTCTGTCAGCAGCACACCCTTAATGTCTGCTCAATCATCTGCAAAGGACACGTAATGTCCATTGCATTACAAAAAATACTGTAGAGAGGAGTAAATAAGCTCTGACATCTCTAAAACAACAACAAAACCATTTCATTCGTAAATGTCAAGGAAAACTTGAAGACAGAAAAAGAATTACTGGATCTATTTGCTACTCTTATTAGTTGCTTATCTGAAAGCGAAGTTAATGTATAATATGTACAGTAGTGTGTCTTCTCTTTATCTTCTTGCACAGCAGGGATGCTGGGTTAATTTACAGGCCTAAAAGTGTTGTTGTTATGCTTCATCTCTGGATATAAACCCATCTGCTTACTGGTGTTGGTCATTTGGAAATGGACAATTTAAGTACATTTATTTTGAAAATCCTTGCAAGAGAACTAGCTCCAGTGTGGCAACCGATTTTTCAATTGTCTCTAGACAGGCATGCTATTCCAGTAGCATGGAAGCCCTCTCACATTACACCCCTCCCTAAAAAAACCATGTCCTGAGGAACAGAATGATTTTCAACCAGTCGCCCTCACATCAGTTTTAATGAAATCATTACAGAGGATTGTGATTTAGTATCTCACTAAGTCAATAAGCAGTAAACTCGATCCATATCAGTTCGCCTATAAACAAGGTCACAGCACAGAAGATGCAGTAGTCACGCTCACACACCTAATCTCAAAACACTTGCAGCGCAAAACATGTAAGGGTTCTCCTTCTCAACTTCTCATCAGCTTTTAATACAATTAGGCCGGATATTCTGTTATTAAAGACGCTCCAGATCTTATCTTTGTTTTTCTGTTCACTGATACAAAGCATCATGCAGTATGGAATAACAGTGTAGCAACCTTTCTGCACAAAATAAGGCCAGGCTGTCCACACTCCTTTGACTATGCTTCATATCAGTAGGCCAGCCATTGAAACACAGATTTCCAGATGGCCTATACTAGGCCTATACGTTATGACTAGCTGGTAGCATATCCTCTGACCCCTCTCATGTGCTATATGACCTCAACAGGTAATTTATAGTTCCACAATTCAGACTCAAGAGTACGAGGATCTCCCACACAATTAAGCTACACAATCAACAAATGAGTTCAGAATAGTATTGACAATCAGGGGATCTTGGGCAATGAACGATGTTGGCAATGTGCAATGTAAAGGGCTTATGGCAATAAGTGAGATGGGCTTGTGCAATCTCACGGGCCTAGTGTGACTCTGAGGGAGATTTAAGAATATGGTCATTGTGAACCTAAGATACATTCCTGTAAATGTGAGTTGAAATGACTATGTATGTGTATATGTCCGCCTACCCATGTTGATTGCATGTTGTAACCATGTCTAACGGAGTGGCTTGTAATGCCAATGTCAGAGAAACCTGATGATAAATTATTATCACATCATATATCATTTTTTAGACAGATCTGGGTATTTTTAAAATTATATTGTTATGTTGTATGATTCAGACTACACACTTTGAAAACTGTATGACGCAAATTATGTTAGTCACTACTTTTCCTGCTTCATGGAGTAATAAAATTATGGTTTCCAATCTCAGCATGCAAAAAATGTAATTTAAGACCCTGGGCTGGTGCTTGATTCCTGGGCACCCAAAAGTACAGCTCCTCCCTACATACAGTCTGTCATCAGACCCAACTATAGCAATCTTCATATTCATCTACAGTACAAGAAAAATATATTGCTCATCCATCTATTGCAACTCCTGAATGTACCTTGCTGTTTATATATTCAATTTTCTATTCAAGTACCTGTCACCCTTTTACAAATATTTCCTCACAACGAGCACCACTGGTAATAATTTGCATTGCACAGACAAGTATAAATCCAAAACCTTTTTATTAATGGACAGCTTGAGCTTCCAGCTTCAATGACAAAATGGTCAGATCGATAAAACCCTCTAAAATAGTTGGCCCCTCTTTTCAAGTAAATAAATAAAAACAGTCCATCTGGCGGTAAAGCCAAACTTTGGCGACCAAGTACATTTTTTGTTTAAACCTTAAAAGGGGCCAGGAAGCAGTCTGTGAAAGATAAACTATTTTGCAGGTATTGATGTTAATGGTGCCCTGAAAAAACTCATTAAACACAGCCCCAGGAGATTCCAGTACTCTGCCAACTGTTACCTACACTTACCTACCCACAAAGACTGAGTCAGCCTGTTATCTTGATAAAGGGAGGGTTGCGCATTCCAATACAGTAGAGGTCACACAGCTTAAACTGCAGAAATCAGGCATGGTCTTTTCAGTAAAGAAATAAATGGTTCTTTAACACATACTCTATGTGCAATTATGCCATGTTTGAGGTTATGAATCTGATGAAGCATTTGCTTAACAGAGCTCATTGAGTCTGTGAAAATGGCATTTCAGTTCACCTGCTCTGGCTGCTGTCTTTTGCCTAATAAATATCCTCAAATCACATTTGTGGTTGAAAAAAAGTCAGTCTCAGAGGAGGGTGAATTGGTTTGCATTGATGAAATAGTAATGCTTAAGGTGCACTCAAAAGAGAAGAATGATCTGAACTCAAATAAATCAAAGCACCACAACAGACCTGACCAATCAGCTCATTTTTGGGCTATGTTAAGTCATGAAAAAACCTACCTCAATCACGGAAATGGATGCAAAGCTGAGAATAAACATGACAAATGACACTGATGACCAAAAAAGAGCCATCAGCTGTCAGCCAAGTCAAATAATAAGGGAAATACAGGGTTCTGCACCGCCATGTCAATAACACCGCAGTTTGTTCTCACTCCTGCCAAATCAGTGCCACAGACAGAAAAATGTCTGTTTAAGTGGAGCTGGAAATCCCACTTTTTCTTTTTCAGGAACTGGAGAACCTCCAGGAATTCAATCTTCACAAAACCACTTTCAGCAAAACACAGGGGCCACGGGGAACTTGGCAGGCATAGATCACTGAATGGCCAGGGCAATCATTGATATGAGTCACACATGTAAATGTGTCATGGAGGACTCACCTCTGAAGCCTCATTGATTTATGACTATTTCGGAGGCCTCAGAAGATCCCATCGATTTTTCAATTCATTACGGTTATTGGCATCACTGAATGAAGCTCAGATTTGGGATGCGTTTGAAAAATATGGGCTGATTTTCACCTGAAAGTGGGAAGAGCATCTGGGGCAAGTGAAGAGGTGTGCAGTGCCAGAGAAGATGAATATGACCTAACTGCATGTCCGCATCATGCCACCATGGACAGGTTTTGCCTCTGGATTATGATTTATCCTGTGATTCATGCTTTGCTGACATTGCTTTGTGGAAATGATAAGTGTTGAATGAAGTCCCCACAATGTAACGTCGACCTCTGTTAACAGTGGGCCGAGGGTATTTCCGGTCCGTTTGACTTCTCATATAACCTCTACACTGCTGGTGGGATGTGATACTGTTGGATATCAATATAATATAAAAACATATGTTTTATACCTGTGGCATGTGCAGAGAGAACACCTGCCCCTCTGTGCATTTATATGTTTTTTAAAGCATTGAACTGAATTAGCAAAATGTAGCTTCATGTAAATAAATAACCCGATCCACCATGGTCAGCACCTTCCTACCGCACCCTGCATCAGAGGACGGGGATGGGTCACTGCTACCGATGATAAGCCCTGCTGTCTGAGGGACAGTCTGCCAAACTGGAAGCAAAGGGGCGGGCATGATGTGTGAGAGCTGGGGCCTCTTTACCTGGTGGGGTGCGAGAGATTCGCTCTCATTCAATTCTGCCAACCCCACAGACTGACACACAGCAGCCACTTAACTAGTGGTGGGAAAATCCAAGACAGCTGCACGCTCCACTGAAGCCCCCGCTGACTGGATCATTTCAAATAACTCCATTTCCAGCTTAGCCATTTACTCTCCACCCTTCTCTTTCTTTTCACATGGTTTGTCTTTGTTCCCAGACTGCGGACGCCAGGAATGTAAAAAATACATATATTTCAAACATTCACATATAGCCCAAAATCAAAGCTGAGTATAACCACACTGATGCCATGGCCCTTCGGCATTGTGCCTGATGGAGAAGTTTGCATTTTGATGTGAACAGGAACTTATAAAAATAGCAATCTTATCCTGCATTATAAGAGTAGTTCTGAAAGCATCCTGAGTCATCGTTTTTCCTATAGCTTTACTTATGTTGTCAAATTGGAATAGAGACAGGACAGCACACCTTAATTCCTTAGCAGCACACCTTCCTTAATGAACGATTATTTGCTTCTTGGGGGTACAGTGTGGGGGTACACTAGGGGGTACACTCCTTGTGTCCACTTGAACATTCGAAAGGAAAGCCTTATAATACAAGGAAGAAAATAATTTATGATCCTATGTCCTGATTATACTGTACGTTCACCATCTCCATTTCAAAATCAAAAGATTATTTCTCTGTTTTTGTATTGAACAGAAGGTAATTTGTTTTGTTGTTGGAGATTTCATGTAATATCCATCACTGATGATTAAATTAGAAAACAAGTGATATAAAGCAGCGACACTGTCACATCATAATTACAATGTTATATATTATAATATCATTATGTATCATCATGATGAAGAATATTATCCCATTTTCTTGACAGTCTGTACAACAAAAATAGTCAGATTGACTACTATGTGAATGATTTCATGCTCATGCCCCTGCCTCTGCTCTAAACCATTTGTCAGACCAGCTGAAAAGCCACAGCAGCTCCCCGAGACTGCAGCCAACTGCAGAAGCTGATGAAAATATCAAGGTTAAGTCTCTCATGCTGAAACCCCTGCCACAGAGCTCTTGCTCACAGTCCTCACTGTTAGTTCTGTCCATTACAGCACACAGGTTGGCAAATAACCCCCTCATTACTGATCATTCTAAGTCACGGTACACTATTCCATGTCAGTCAAAGACAACTTGGAGGACAATATGCAGCAGGGATATACTGTGTGTGTGTACATATATAGTTGCTCTCTGAATGTCAATGCAACTTTCCTTGTCTCAGAAACATGATAACAAAAAGCTACAAAATCTAACAAGTCCCTGCCGGCTGGCCTCCCTGCCAGCATCTCCAGACCACTGACTGCAGCTCATTCAGAACACAGCTGCTTGACTGGTGTTAGATCTTCGGATATATGCTTTTCACCCTACTCATTTCACTGGGCTGGTTTCTGATCGCAGCATGCAAAAAATCTAATTTAAGACACCAGTGCTTGCTTCCTGGGCAGTCAAGAGTGCAGCTCCTCCCTACCAACAGTCTATCATTAGACCCTACACACCAGTGCAGGCTCTGCGCAAGGCAACCTAATGTCACTTGGCAATACCTACCTGCTAAAGACATTCATCCTGAACTTGCCTCTTTACATTTCTGCCCCCCACCCAGCTGTAGAATGGGCTGCCATCAGAACAGACAATTTGCTTGTGAGCTGCACCCAAGACTTAAACCACCCTGTCTAGATCATCCTTGGTTTCCAGAACAAGGATATATCCTACCCTTAGCTTTGGGCACCTCAACACCCATTACCGTGTGAGAAATGCTGTCTAAAAGATCAATGTTAGGCATTGCATACATACTAATGCTACGTTAAATTATATAGATATTGTAGCTGTTTTAATACTTCTGTGGTTGCACTTGTCATTCTTTGTTAGGTAATTTCTCAGATGACATTAAGAATAGGTTTTACCTCTATTATGCACTGTGTGTATGCTCATATCTGATTTGCTGAATGCTTATCTTGTGCCAGTGTTTGTAGCTGGTTGCTTTATCACCGATGATACTTGCTGTTCTGTACCTGTACACTTGCGGCTCTTATAATATGCAGTACTATGCCCTATACAGTGCATGTACTATTGGTGTAAATACCGCTTCATGAACAGCATCTTAATAAATGTATTAAGATATCATATTATTATTACATATTATCATTATGTATTGATTTGTAAAACGTCCACTTCTTACAATAAATCCGGTCATATGCACTCAATCCACAGTGTTTTACCCTCTGGTGACAGCTTGATTTTACACTGTTATCATTGCACACCATGTCCCTTTAGGTACTGCTGACTACAGTGCACTTCAGGGCATAATTATGGGCTAGCATTACCCTGCATACAGGATTTAGTTCTACTAGATGCAACTAACACTCCTCAGATTTACCCTGGTCTGGGTAGCACTAGCCTGCATTCAAACAGGACTTACTGTACTTTGATTATTGGATATATGCTCAGTGGCATCCAACACCCTTGCCCTAGAAAATGCAACCTGAATATAGAGAGAATTGATTTGACTGTTGCTGTTGATTGGGCTCTGCTGAGGACTTCCTGGTTGATTGTCTTGTGCCGCCATTTGATCTGACATTGCATGACATTATTCCAATCGTCCATTCCGAATGGTTACATTTGCACATGTCACATGCACCATTAACAAAAGCAGTCTGACTTGCTTGAGTGGATGCTGCTGACAGACTCCCGCTGTCCGAATTCTTGAGGCCCTGTTTTCCAACAAAACTTTGGATACATGTGAATTAATGGGCCAAAGCACTGCGCACAGCAACAGATGGAAGACCAGTTGGCAAGCCTTTCATGATTGTGGCTCAAAACTGTCCTCCCTTGCACACTGCCACCTGTCCACTAGGGCTAATGTTATTCCAGCACCTGGACAGCCGACTGGATGACATCATCAAAATACGAGTAGGAGGGCATCTCATTTTCCAACTGCATGTAATGATCAGAAGAGAGAAAAATCACCCTACAGCGCCATATGGTTTCAGCTTTGCACAGGTGAAGGCACATATCATTATTATTATTTTTATTCCAATTTTAATGACCTATCAGGGCTTTTGTCCTCTCCTCACTTAGACAAGTCTCTCCCTTGGGAAAAGATGGGTTGCAGCTGAAACTCTTATTAAATAGTATAAAGTCCATTACCAACCTCTTTTAAAACTGTTCACAAACCAAAAATGTGGTTCTGAGTTATCAATTTGCATTCTATAGAACTGGAAGATGACCCCCCGGACACCCAGAAAACTCTCATGGCCACACTGTTAAATCTGAAATGTGAGTCATATTTGCAATGGTTGTTATGTTAATAATTGAGGACAGAAAATAATTACCAATACACAAAGTCCTGGGTTTTGAGGCTTTTTGGATTTTGTTCTTGAAAAGCAATGAAGAAAAAAAATCCCAGCTATTTTAAAAAGATTATGAGTTTTAACTAATAGACTGACCACTGAGCTCTGCTCCCTTACATCAAATGAGCTATTTGATTTCTTCCTTGTTGTAATGGCTTTGTTTCGTTTTCATTTTTAATTACTTTTAATTTAGGCAATAGCGCTGCAGGGCCACACATGGCATGGTATCCATTCTCTAGAATGAGTGCAAAGAACAGAGAAAGAAAATTAGATGGCTTATTAAAGGACCTGAGCTTCATTTCTGAGCAATATTTATGCTGGATTCAGATGTGTTACTGGCTGTGAAATTCTTCAGTCTAAGCCTAATTAACACTGTTATATGCAGTGAATGCCAGGCATTGCATAAACTACGTAATGACACTGATCCGAAATTGTCTAAAAAGAGAGGTGGCATAGTAATCCAGGGCCACAATGCATATAGACAGAGGGCAACTCAGGAGACAAACTGATGTATCTGAAAAGAAAAGAAAAAAAACTAGCACAAACCCGAGTGATGGCATTCAGTCATGTATTAAATATGTGGTACAAAATGGCCTGTGTATAGGTTATATACATATCTACAGTGACCACATTATTTCAGTCTGATGGCATGGCAACATCACAATATTACATCTTACCCCAAATACCCCCATTCTGGGACACACTGGTCTAACAGAATAATTCAGTCCTTGACTCTCAAAATTTGTTGATTATTGCATCAATCGTCACCATCTTTTAAGGCAAATACCAATCTGTCACCCTCACACACTTTGCTTCTTCACATCAAGGACAACTGACACAAACCACAGTACATTATCACTATAGTTTGTTAGACCTTTTCCATGTTCGCCCAACTCCTCTTGTATTATTCACCTAAAACTTCTGACTAGCTGTGCAACCAAAGAGATCATCTACTGCACATCATACAATCTTGTGTTGTGAAGGAGAGCTTTCACCTCCCCTAGAAACTGAATGTTCATTGTTAGTTTGTGTTAATTGTTAAAAACCTACCAATAGCATATCATCATCATATTTCATCAATTGCATCAAAACGTGTCAATTGTTTGCCTGTTGTCAATGTAACTGCCCGATGTCTGTGTGAACCAGCCCATTCGTTAATGAGCCACACCTGCCTAATTAAAAGGCCTATTAAATACACGTGTGTGGCTGGAGGAGGGGGCTTGTTTTTCTGCTGACTGTTTGGTGAGGCTGGTTTCTTTTTGTTTCTTGGCTTTTAAAATAAATTATTATCATTTTTTTTAACCTTTGTCCTTTCAGCTCGCGTTTGTGAGAAATGTTGGCTAGCTTCTAAACAGTGTCCACAAATTTACTCTAGCCCAACAAAATACATGTTACCACAATGGCTCAATTGAAAGGAAAGACATTGACTATGCTCAATTCTCAGACTTTATATAAACAAATCACATACATTGGCAGTTGCAATTCTGGGCAATAAAGAAAGTAAAAAAAAAATCTCAAAGAACAGAGTAACTTCATAAAGTCTTCCCCAATAGCCTCAGCAATATCCTTGATTTGTGGTGTACCATACTCTGTGCTCCCAGCTCTGTATTTTCACTTTTTCACTGTGTTATATACGCATATACTCCAGTATGATATGTTATAATCTTGAATAACATTTTTATACTTTACAGTTGTATATAGTTATAATCTGATGATACAATGTATTCTTTGAATCAGCATGAATGTATCCAGTGCATAATTCCTGCCAAGGCCTTTTTTTTACAACAGCATCATGTTACTTAATTTCAACATTTAAATCTGAATTTGAGTGCATATCTTTTGATTACATGTTATAGGTTGTTACCCGTGTGGTTACAAGATCCATCAATCAGTCAAGCACCATCCTCCAATGACAGATTTAATACGATGGATGGCTTAAATTATTGTGTGTCAAACCAGCCGGACATTTGAACCCATGAAATAAAATATAAAATAATATGGATTCAAGGCAGTAATGTGAAATTTTGAGTTGGCTAAAGAGTGTTTCTTTTAACTGTACAGAACCAAACGTTTACATGAAGACATTATTGAATTCCTTGAGAACAGAAGGGGTTTAAAAATGCACGTTATTTCATATAAAAAACCATACTTATCAACTTCACACGTGTATGCTGCAATTAATATTTTAAACATTGCAGAGTCAATAATCTGCTCTCTACAACCCTTCTGGCTGTGCTAAGCTAAAAACACAAATGAACTTGCTCTGACTTAAAAAGAGCAGTTCTCTCCCTACAAGACATGCCATCTAGCAACTAATGTATTTGATAAGGGTTTTTTCCCTGTTTATTGATCTGTGTGTTCATTTATTTCAGATATTCCTGTAAATTCTAGCAACACAGAGTTTTACAGTATTGCTTAGCACAGCTGAGTGTAGGGGCCTCTGGGGACTTAACCCAGCAAATAGGATGCAGGAAAGCCACTGAGTATATCTGCTGCTTAATTTAATTCGTACATCCTTGCTGTGCAGCCTTGTGTGGCGATTAAAGGAATCTGAAGCCACAGTATTCCCTTACCATATGCAGAGGGCGATATATCTGCAAGCCCACTATAGTGAAATACTGCTGCGCAAATTTATTTTTCAGAGGAGTAAAACTGCACTTTGAGATGAACACAGGGCCATATCGCATCTTCTCTGGGCACCATACAGCATGTTTGTGAAATAAATGCTCAGGTGTTCATTCTGCTTGAACTATTGAATATGAAACAAACTTTGTCTGTACTATTGAAGCATCAATGTGGTAGAATTGAGAACAAAATCAAAAATGAAATTCAGTTATAAAATCAAATTCCATGGCTTTTGCAGAATTGAAAATGCTATAGTCAGCAAACCTTACATCCATGTGATGCTGCCATATGTAAGGCCACATTAGCTTTTATATGCTGCTGCAATATGGAAAACAAACAGGGTAAAATGAAAGACAATTGAATCAGATGAAAACTGTGAGAGTAAAATAATGAAGGTGGGATACAGTAAAGACCAGATAAAATGACCAACTTGAAAGATGAGGATCAGAGAAGAAATGAAGATAAAAATATCCAGAAATGTAATAAATAAATAAAAACAACTGGGAAAGATCAGGAATGCACAACAACAGTTTAGAGATATACAAGAAGAAATACATCTGGATTGGTTATGTGCTTAAAGCAAAATAATAATTAAAGAAAGAAATTTGCCATGCAAGAGGAGCACTGGCAAGACAGGGGAAAATGTGGAAAAGAGGCAAACACAGAGAAGAACAAAGGAAAAAAGAAGTAAGAAGAGATGAAAATGACTTGGGGAGAAAGCCTGAGATGGAATGAGATGGAGGTCCCTCACTTATGCCTTATTTTTTGGGCACCCCATTGACTGGCAATGATAATAGGAATCTAATGTGTCTGAAACACAACATGTGAACTCTCTGGCCATAAATTCAATTATTTCTACGTCAGGTACCAAAAGCAATCATATATAAGATCTGGTTTCATTAGATTCAAAGACAACTGTAAAATGCTTCATCAAGCTCCAGGGGGCTGAGAGGATTGGCTTATACTGATGGTTGCAGGATACAAATCCACTGGTTTAGCACCTTTGACATGTATGCTTCCCAGAGCCAGAATGTAATTAAACTGGGAGCATGGTGAAGCCAGCTGTGAAATAAAAAGGCACACCTAAAATAAACCTCTCTTTAACTTTGAGACATGGATTCAGAGTGACAAAAGGCAGAGCAAGACTTGGTGGTGTTGTCCCCTAGAGTTAGTGGTGTGATTGAATAAAATAGACACGGACATATTTAAACAAGTGGACTGCGGCATGTGTTACACTGTAATATCTGTTATACTTATGAATTTTTATCTGAGAGAATACTCTCTCAGATTGCAACAGCAAGGCCCCCAGCATGCCAATGAGACATGGACAGTTCTGCAGGTGAACCCAGACAGGAAATACACTGGCATATGCAACCTGCAACCCACAATACGTTGTACAAACTTCTTTAGAAGCTAAAAGGTTGCAGACATCACAATTGGTTACCATCTCCCAGCTGTTTGCCTCTGTCCGGAGGGCTAGGCGTTATATCCTCGTTCAGCGCAATTGCGGCCATCTGCAACCTCCACCAGTCCCTTGGGATACGCCTCTGGCCTCATGGAATTACGTCTACTCTCAGGCCATCCTGTTGCCAAGCCGAATCACGGAGAGCTGCAGCTGACAGTGATTCAAATGCCCTGTAACTAGCATGCCTGTGTACGACTGTCGCTCAAATTTGCATGATGGGGCCTCTGCTCGGAAACAGCTGACTATGGGTGTTTGCCTTCTCCTCTGGAATGGGAGGCTTATCAGCAGCAGCTGACTGCACCAGTCTCCTCATTTCATTAGTATTTCCCCATTTTTGTAAAATAAACTCACTCTCACTCACTCTCAAAAATGAAAAGAAAATTGAAGATCCCGTAGACTGTGCGCAATGATGTTTTCCTTCATCTTAATTGCATTTTATTTATACAGCTTCTGGTGTGTGCTAATAATTATTAAAAGAACGGTAGAGGGAGAAGCAAAGGTGAAACTACAATTAGTCATTCCATACACAATGCCAAGAATTCCATAAAACTTGACTTTGTATGTAAAAAGCCTCTCCATTTGCATCCACTGGTGAGCATATCTCTCCCAATGGACATATATGTGGAAATTAGCACCCAGGCTTCATTGCCTGTGTCTGCTGACCAAACTATACACTAACAGGAGGTTCAGTGGTGCAGGAGGTCTGCAGCAACACCCAAAATGCAGATCAGCATCAGCAGTTAGTGCCTTCGGGTCAGAACTGAGGCAAAACTAAAGCACAAAATAATAAAATAAGACATTGTTTCATTTGAGCACCATATTCGTGGGTGAATCAAACAGTTCTAGGTGCATCTTTCAGAAGACACTATGGTGCAGATGTCAACCTTTATGTCTGTTGAAGTAATGCAGCATACATGAGGCATTTTCTCATGGATCCTTTCATAGGCTGGACAGCAAAACAAAGGGATTATTTTATCATTCATTAGGCAACACCCTGAATTTATAGGACAGATAAAAATGGCTGAAAGTGCCTAAGGCAAACAGTAGCTTCACTTGTTACATATTCCTATTAGATTCAATGGTTTGTACAAGGCCCTTGGGGACAATCGTACATAATGTGTTTGATATGCTTTTACAACTTTGATGCTTAATGTGTGTTTTGGAGATCAATCGTAACATAAGACAGTAGTGGGAATATAAATCAAAATGGTGAATACTAAGAATATTTATATGAACAATGTCACATAAACATTTATGACATTCATAGCTGACATGAAATCTGTGATTGATGATCAAAAGCCCATCTGCACCTCAGCTGCAGTGAGCCTCTCTTTGTGTGGCAGAGATTCTGTACGGAAGTAAAGCTCCGTTCACATCCGCTGTAACAGCCGGTTTGTGCTTCTGGAAGCCTAAATGCACCAATGCACTCCAGAAAGATGATACAAGGTGATTTATGGCTAAAAAAAACTTCTTTAGGTAGTTTGACATGGACCCACGTACCCCTCTGACCCTTTCGTGCTCTGCAAAGGCTTGATGGAAATAGCTTCTGTCCAGATTATGTGTTACTGACAATTTTGGCCATTTTTTGTGGCAAAGCACCACGACCTGGCTACCATGGTGACTACAACAATTCAATGCCCTGACGAGGAGTTTGCAGAATTTGAAATAGTTGTGATATCATCATCAGTAGGGTATGGTCCAGCCACAATCAATGCACAATCAATGATCCAATATGCCATCGTTAGATAACTTGTTACATTGTTGCATTACAATAAATAGCATGTCTCTTCATGACTTCAGTAAATAGATTTTCTATTAAGTCATACACTGGTGAGCATTTGCTCATACAGTATGGTTACAGCACAGTCAAAGGGACAAAAATATACTTGAATTTTAAATTTTGTGTCACATTTTTTAAGTAAAATGCATGAGGGTATTTTTGACACTTACATACCCATTTCATACAAGAGTTTCTAAGCAAGTCTCTGTAGTCAAAAAACAAAAAGAAAATAATGCATAACCCAAGAAGGAGAAAAAACAGGTCATACAATCTGAATAAACATTGGATTTGGTTCCAAATTTGGCTAATTAAATTTAAGGGGATTAGTATACAAGGTTGGTGCCTGTTCCTCAGTGAGTTTCAGACTAATACTTAACAGTATTCCCTTTATTCCCTTTCCCTTAAAACTGCTGTAGCAATGTGGGGGTGGGGGTGGGGGTATTCACAGCATAGAATTTGTTGAAGAAATCCTGTATTTACAAGGCCGAAGAGGAAATGATTGCCATAATGTCCCCAGGGGAATAACAGCATGGTGCCAAAGTGACATGTCTCAAAGAGGCAGCCTCTGTAGACCTTAGCGTGCATACTCACCCTGAGAGAACATTTGAAATTATACAACTGCACAGTCAGTCACAAAAAAACAATGGCAGGCATTTTTCTATGTATTTTTCTACTTAATTTTTCTATGGGTGAGAAAACACATGTGGACATATTAATGTGTGTGTGATCATTCAGTTATATGGACATACAACTAATCTTACAGTATGTTTTAAGATGTGAATGGTCTCATTCAGTTGTAAAAATAGGACTGCCAGAGTTGTGAAATGAGTACACATGTTAAATAGACTGTAATGACTAAATTGATAGAACTGTAACATGAAGGTCTTGCTGCTGGAGATTGAGACTTGACACCCACGTCGGAAGGCATTTCATTATTTTGTCAGTGAGATAAGATGAGAGGTGGATGTGCTGACCAAGGCAGAGGCTTTCACAACACCCTGTTTATTTGCCACCATTAGAGATGTCTGGAACCAGCCATTTGCCTCAACTTTCCTGCCCTTGGACCTCCATCCTGTCTGCTCTTACTAAATCACAGTCACTCAGTCACATCTGGCTCCAAAGCATGAGCTTTAATTTATAAGAGCTGCTCCAGAAAGCTCGCTATGCAAAGCATTCACAAGACAGGTGGCTGAATTAATGATCTGATGCCTGTGGTAGGTGGTATGGTATATCACCTCACTCCTGAAACTGAGGCCATCTTAGCAGCTAAAAATAAATGATCCCTTTCTTAATGTGATATTTATTAGTTAGACTCACTCCTTATTTATTTATTTTTTTGTGCAGCAGTGGTTTCTCATATTGTTTTTCTCTCTTTTAATAAGGATTATGTGCCTAACTTTGAGCATCAAATGAATAAAAACAAGTAGACATTTTGCATACCAGTTTATGATATCCTTCTCATCTTTCATAATGAAAATAAAACATCCTTACCTTTATTGAATATTCAGTGAAGCAGCCACAGCAGCACAAAAGATAGTAAAATGAGAGAAAAGAACATTGTAAGTACATGACAGTCATATAATAAAGGGACAAAAAACACATTTGTTACACTTTTGGCAGAACAATTTTGTTTTGGTAGTTGTTGACATTAACATATTCAGCTGATTTCTGCTATATGATTTTTATTTGATTTTACAGCCATTCAATGTTATTGTTGCGCTGTGATAATGTCTAATGTTCGGCTGTAATGGCTGAAGAGGTTCTCAAGCGCAGACACACGAACACAAGGTGGTGCTGCATAGTTTTCGATAGTCATAGACAAATAATCAGCTAAATCAATTGAAAACACTGGACAGGGCTGACCGAATGAAGCCCAATCCAAGGAAAATGGAGGTAGGAGAAAGGGCAGAGAAAAGAGAGTGTAACAGAGTGGTACACAGCATGATGGGAGGAAAAAAAACCACTTTTGGCTGTCATTCATTTTTCAAGTCCATGATTGGCAGTGGACAAACAGTTCTAAGACTACTTCAATTTATGGACAGATGCTGCGGAACAGTAACACTAATATCCTCTTCAAAGACAGGCCACCCGAATTTTGCCACTTCATTTCCTTTTTTTTAATTTGCCATATATATGCTTCTATGCTGACAAAAAAGAATAGTTATTTTTCAAAAGGACTGTGCCATAAAAGAGAAAATTGGAGTTGTCAAAAGAGGAGTATGCATTGGTTTCTGTCATTAAGCTTGGACGGAAGACAACTAAAGTCAAATTTAGAAACTGAGTATGAAAGAAAACTGTGTCTCTCAACAGTGTTAGACAGCAACCACATTCTGTCTCTATATTTCATAGCTAGCACCTACAAATATAACATATTCACCCTCCATGTAGTTCAGTGTGGTCTTCATTAAAAGAGATCAAACGTGTGTGTGTGTGTGTGAATCTGCTATACTCACTGTGCATCATGTGGTTAAAGTGGATGTCATTTCCACAAACAGTACCAAGTAAAGTAACAGTAAGTGCTTAATTGATAAGCAAGCTTCCACAGCAACAATTTGGAACTGATATTTCAACTTAGAATTTATTTCAAGAAATCTATGGGTATGTTTTCAAACAAAAATATAACAACATTGGAATTTGATAGTTAAGCCTCAGATGGGTTACAGCCAGAGAGAGAAATGCCTCTCCTTTTGAACGATTATGTTTACATTCTTAAGGTCTATGTACAGTAGACTAATGTTTCAGCAGAGATAGCAGCACACACACACTGCCCATTCATCACCAGTAATTTGATGCCCTCCTCACAGATATGTACTGATATCACCAGCTGATGAAATCACTGGAAAACTGTTTAAGTAGAATTATCTTCCAGAACTCAATACTCACTGCTTTCAACATGAAAGAGTAAAGAGTCCAAAAAAAAAAAAGAGGAGTGGAATGAAACCATGTCACAGCATATTGTAGCATATTAGCTCAGTTCGCTACTTGTGGAAATTTACATCACCTGACACTCTGGCTAATTCCTCATGGTGTAGTTTCATTTTAAATACAATGACAGAACACAATTTATGCCAACAGCTGTGTGGAGCAGCATTGCCTGTACATCACAGTCTCCTGAGACCTTGAGTTTGGCACTGAGGAGCAATTTTAAAAGGAAAAAGAAAAACTGGAAGAGCCGTGTCAATCTATGGTGGAGCTTCTTCACCCTCACTCCCTTTCAATAACTCTTGCCAGCTGAAATTTGTTGATTTGAATTTCTTTTTCCAATGGGAAAGCAAGCCTCAGCCACTACACTTCCAGTAGTGTTCTCTAGCCACTGATTTGAATGTTAATAAATCCTCTGTACTTCGATTGAAATTGAATTCCACATGTTTAAAATGTTCTGTGTTGTTACATTTTTAAACTATTCTTCTGTTAAAATGCATAGCCCCGCTGCATATAAAATGGTGAAGAGTGCTACTATACTAAACTGAAGCTGCGTGCACCAGGGCTGTTGCACAAACCAGTGAGGTAAGCACTGCACACAAGAGCTTTATCACAGCTGTATCAAGGCAACTGTCCCAGCCAGGGACACGGCACAACAAAAGCTGGAGAGTAAAACAAAAACAGAGAGCCGTTCTCTAGTCATCAAGTCCTCAACAAAAGAATAATTAAGAAGACGGCACGCTGTTCCATCAGGTCTCATTTCGGGCGTTTCAAAGTCCTGCTTTCTTCCTGTATGAGCTAATAAGAGGGCGAGGTCATTGAGCTGCCCTCGGTATTATTTTCTGGACAGGGGGAAGCTCTGAGAGTTCCCTTGTTTCCTTTCACGACTGTCCAGCTCCTGCCTTTCACCAAGTCTTTATTGTCAAAAAAAGAGGAGCGGGCTTACTGTAAGCTGTTTTATATAAGCCCTTTCTCTTCATGGTCTTCTCAGAGACTTCATGCTGAAAGAAGCAGCTGATGTAGTAAGTTCCCATTCTAAAGCCCCTAAGCTAGCAGTGGACGCCATTCCATTAAACCCTCAAAAATGTAAAAACATCATTTTGATTATAAAATATGGACCAATCAAAGCAAGAGAAAAATTGCTCTTTATTCTTCATTTCCTTGATGACGTTACTCTTAAGATTGTGATAGCAGCCAGGCATTTTACTGCATGTGTTTTCGAGTATAATCCAGATATAGGAATACTCCCTTCCATTTTAACATACGCTAAGGCTTTGATCATTTCTCCTACTTTCCATATTTTTTTCCCTTTTTTCCCACTTGTTTAATTCTAATTTTCCCCAGAGGAGTTTGAAGCAACAGATTATGTTGGCCACGGCAGAATTTCTTTACAAGCAAATTGCCATGCCAGGGGATATCTCTAGGAATCACTGTACCATAACATTTGGTGAGTGTTCAAAACAAAGAGCAGGAAACAATGTAAAGAGCATTAAAGTTCACCAACATGTAGCCCAGGGGGATGAATAATAGAAAAAAGTTCAAAAGGACATTTCCATTCATTGGAGTGAAAGCATGATACAAAGGGAAAAGGGTTTGCCCTATGTTTTAATGAGGAAAATCAAATCGGTGCCTCCCATGTCTGATCATCCATTTATGTCAATTAAATAATAATAATAATAATAATAAGAAGAAGAAGAAAATATGTATAAGTTACATCATGGGCGTTAGTTTGTTCGATGTGTTCGACATGTTCGGCTTTCAAAAAGTGGTGGGGACGAAATGGGCCGGGGACATGTCCCCAGCGTAAATGACGCCTATGAGTTACATCATGGTGCAACTGCAGCAGACCAAATGTCACTCTCCTGTCACTATCCATCCGACTGAAGTACCCTCTCTCTGCTGAAATGGTCCGCTGTTTATCTCCTGCCCATTTACTACTATTGATGACTATAGTCATTTTTCAATTATAGGAAGTCTTCAATAAACTTTTTTTTGCTGTCTGCAATTATGAAAGAAAACAACTTCAGCATCTCCACGCTCTTCTATTTAGTCACGCATTTTATTAGGATTTTCTCATTCACTGGCAATGTGTTACAGTAGCTCTCAAATATGATAAAAAACAATTTGCATAAGTAATGATATCTACTTATTGCTGGTTAAAAAATTGCTGGATAATTAAGTAATTTTACAACAGTCTGTCATAGTGAGATAATTACACCCCTCTGAGGACTGTTTAGATCTGAACCCAAGAAAGGTATTTAAAGCATTTTCAAGGGGCACTGTGTAAATCAAATTGATATCAAACCAAATGGAAGGCTTTAGATGTCATTTGCTCCCTGTGCTCCGCTTTCTTACACAAGCCTTTTCTGAGTATTATTAAGTGGTATTTTCTGCTGTAATGCACTATATTATACCGACTGCACTAATGCACCTGCTCCTGGTCTGTTTAAAAGGTTGTTTACCATCGCATAGAGTCGATATGTGTGTCTAGCAAAGGTTCATTTCAGTCTACAGGCTTCAGCATTTCTTCCTGGAAGACAGGAACCATTAACAGAGTGGACAACATAGCTTTTAGTTTTGATTATCTTCTCTCCCCATCCTCTGTAAAACCAAAGCAATGTAACGTACAAGTTAAGTAAAGAACCAGCCAAAGAGCTTACTGAATCCCAGAAGCATTAATGTCCCACAGAGCTGCATATAACAAAAGAATGAATCACATTAAGGTATTTGTTGTTATTAAAATTCATCCTCAACTTTTAAAATAAATTTGAACATTAATCTAATATGGTATGAATCATATACAAATATTCATACTCAGTTTTCCCATCTGATGGATTCTTCTCTATAGCGTCCTGTTTGTCTACTGAGAAATGTGGCATATATTTGAGTCAGAAAAACAGCAAGATGGTTTCTTTATCACCCAGCTTCAAATGGGTGTACTCATACACCCTGGAGGACACACATTGCTTGATCAAAACTCTAGACAACAATGGTGAAGCCTGGATCCATTGCACAGGGCTCAGTTTGGCTGAATCAACATTTTCCCTATGTCTGTGAATGGATGCAAGTGTTGACTTCAACAACACAGACAGGTGTGATCTAATCAGTTCTGGAGATCTGATTTCTCTACTTTGTATTGTACAGACATAATTGCAGATATGTACACCATTTGTTTGCACTCACCATGGAGCCAGTCTCCTGTACTTCATATATAAAAAAGATACTTTTAGTTGCCAATACCGCTGTGTGAGCTCTGGGTGGTGCAATGTGTAGTGAGGGATACATTGTTCTCAGCCATGGGGGAACCACACAAGATATCAGAATCAACAGAGCACAGTCATTATTAACTTTTCATGGGGGGGAATTTAGAATTTAAAGTGCATTTAAAACTGCCTTCTGAGAAGAGTGTCACTTTCAACACAATGCTTAATGACTATCAATCCTCTTAAATCCCAGCTGGGAACGGAAAGAATAGCTCCTCCTAATTCATCCTTAATATGACTTAAAAACCCGAGAAAGTGAAGTGTTGAAGTAAGGAAGACCAATATGTTGTTGTTAGCATGCACTGTTGGCTTCATGTACAATTCATCTGTTTGCTGTATTTCCTGAGGAGTACAAAATCCTGTGGCATATTCATGATGTTCTTTCCCCTGATGTAAGATATCCCACTACACCCATATCATAACATGCAGACAATTCTGAAAATACATAACATGTGTACTTGCAGTGACAGAGACAAAGTATCTGTCCATTGCATCTTCCTTCCTTTGGTATCGTGTCCTGCATGTTCATTGGTGCAGGAGACAGGGAGAGTGTAGGGTAATTGATGGAGGAGGGTGAGATTATCAATGAAATGTAAGGTTTCTTCTTATTATCTTCTTTTTTAGAAAATTACTAACAATGCACACTAAAATTTTCTCTATAGTTTACTTCCAGGTGGTCAGGTTCATGTTATTTTATCATATTAAGTTAGCTACCAGGGGATGATCTGTGTATGGCAGGAAATAAAAAGGAATGTCTATTTGAGCCCAAATTCAACCATGTCAAAGAAATCACAGAGGACTGAATCTGGGTTGATGGCACTGTTTAATGCATTTGCAGATAATAACATTAGATAGTTAACTAGTAACATTCAATAGTGTAATGTTGTGTGAGTTAGCCACAGAGCTACAACTGTAAACATACACAGAACATTGGGAACCAGGTGGAGCCTTCCTTTAGAATGTTTAAATATGACCAAAAATAAGTATTAATCTTTCCTACATAAACAGCCAAAATGACACAGAGGTCTAGATCCTTACAAACATTTACTTTTGCATCACCTTAGCTCATTTAAATACACAGAATTTTTAACTTAAAACTGTTAACTTTCCTGTGTCACTCTGATACTAGCCTGCTACCTGTATCACAAACAATTAGCCTATATATATATAAAGAGAAAACATCCATCTGAAGTTGAAAAAAACAATATGACACAACAGGAATATTTCAGCTATCATTATAAGGCAGTCTTTGAGCATCAATAATTGCTCCCCATTATCCTGCTTTTAATTTTTGAAGTCTTGCTGTTAAATTGCTTTTAATTAAAATAGCTAGATGTCTCAACAGTTGTATTTTGATGGATGTTTCACTGAATCCTCAGTAACTCCAGTGCAAATGTTTGATGTCTGATTTTCAAAACAATTACATTAACTAATCATTTTGAAATGGAAAGAAAATTTAAACACTCTATTTGTGCTCTACAAATCACACATTGCATGGAGTCTTTAAAGAAAATTATCACCAGTAAAGTAATGAATGACTGTCAGTTTTAATTATTAAGGGTAATTAAATCAGCAAAGTTCACATGGCTTTTACCAGTTGAAAGGAGTCCAAATTAAATTCAATTATTACATTAAATGTATTACTCTAGCTGACTGTTTAATTATTATTTGATTACCATTCATATTGTGAATGTTTAACACGGTTGAAATGTGCATAACAATATCCAACAGTGCTTCTACATGAATGTTATATATGAGATAATTCTACTGTTACATCTGTTCTACACTATTGCAAGATTATGCGTTAACACCGAAGGTACCACCTTTGATGGTCATCTTGCCCATACATTCGCTAGTTTTCTGATTCAGTCAATTTTTAGAGAAACAACATTAAGCATAAATCCAGTTTGATCAATTTTACTAGTTGGTCTGAATATTTACATTTTTGTACAAATCTAGTGAAACTCAGTGAAAGTACTTTTGTCAATTTTTCTTTCTCATTTACACACATTACTGTGAAAACAAGCAGTAGACCTTGTGTGAGATACAGATTTTCAGTTTGGTAGTATGAAAAATAAAACAATATTAAATGGGAGTGGCACTTTGGCCATCTTTGATCTGGGCTTCTGTGAATTTGAATCTGATGAACTAATAACCATGGTCTTACAGTGTAATGAGTTTGATCTCCTGACTGACTTAGTTTCAGTTTTATCACTATTTTTTTACTGGCATAGCCCCCTGCTTCGCATTTTACTTTAAAGAAATATGTTTAGAAATGATGGGAGATCAATTACACATAAAATAGACAAAACTAGTCCCAGAACTAGACAACATATCATGTTCTCCTTTCCCATTGTACAGAAGTCAGTAGCAGCTATAAGTCAGTCTTCTGGTCAATAGCTGAGACCACTTTGCCATGCTTAATAAGGCAAGCCAGATTCCTCTGTGTAAAAGTGCATCAACAGCTATTTAAATGGTTAGAGCTATTAATTAACACATAAAAGAAAACAGGATAGATTTTGTGCTCACAGAAAGCCTTGCTGTCTTTCAATAGCAGCAAAACAGTAAAAAAGACAAATGCCCAGTCTAAAGGTGCAAACTGCAGACATTACCAAAAGATTGACGGAAATTAAATTAAACCAGGCGGAGATTTATGATAGCTCTCCAATATCTAAACTGTGTGAAATAAAAACTCATAAAGCATTTCATTTTGATTTCAGCAACTTTAATAGCCCACACAACAACAAGTTCTATGTGATCAAACATCCTCTTTTTAATTACATTGACTAAAGGGACCCTTTCCTATTAAACCCACTTCATCTCTTTATTCTATTAACAGCCTATTGTTAGACTGGCATTTGGATATATTACTTTTCAGATTGCACTTCACAAAAGACAGGGCCATTGGTAACAATCAAAACAATTTTTCCATGGAGAAGAAGATACAATATTTCATACCTATATTTCTCTGAAATTACTCCAAGGCCATTACAGGAGGATTCAGACTGAATTACACAAATATAATAGAAGAAGCCAGCTCCACACACACACACACACACGCACACACACACACACACCCACAGAGAGAGAGAGAGAGAGAGAGAGAGCAGCTGCACATGACTGGACACATTTCCTGTGTTCTAATATCAAGAGCACAAAACAGTCCCCGCTTCAGTCATCTGCTGTGCAAACACCGTCACATCAATTTATCAGCGGACAGTGAGGTCTGGCAGAGAGTGGTGATTCGCTGATCTCACTCCAGCGAGAGCTGCTGTCTCATCAGCGAAACCCCATTCCAGCTCGGCCACAAATCAGATCATTTCCGTCCATTTGAGGGCGAGCAGACTTTGAGTTCCTACATCTCCCCAGTACTAAACGGATGGCTGAGTAAAGCTCTTTCTTGCTGATCGACCTCAATTGTGGACACCTCTTTCCAATGCTGGTCTGAAAGTCAGTCGAACATAGCAATATTTCCATACTGTTTTCATGTGATTTTTCAGTTATACCTGATTTTTCAGTTTTACCTGAACAGTTTTACCTGTTCCCTCCTATTTTACATAAACATATTTCTAAAACACACTGCGATTGACCCCTGAAAAATCAGCCAACAGGTAAAGTTTTGCTCTTTAGTGGAGAGTCTGGAGGGTTACACTGATATGAAAATGGTTTTACTTTATCTTCCTGCATTTCGTGAGCCGAAATCCCATCATTTGAATAAACAATCTTTATTCATAATGGTGAAATGACAGTGGATCTATACTGTAAGACTGTCAACTATCAATGAATAATCACACTGTAAGCATTCATGAGATAAATGACATTTTTTTGCTAAGTTTTTATCTACTGTGGTAATTAGTTACGGGAAATTCCAGAGGGCACCAGACTATCAAAATTAAATGCTGCTACACTGCATAAATATTTGGTCATGGTTTGGCTTCTGTCTCTTTTATAGCTATACCTTATAATGGGTTTCATATTCCTGAACTAGACATTTTTACTATGATCTTCCTTTCAAACGTCCAAGTGCTACAATTTGCACAGAATGAAAATAAAAAAAAAATGTGGTAATCAAACATTTATCAATCTCAGAATGAATTTTTTGACTCACAATGTACAGAAAATATTGCTTCTTTTAGAAGGATAAGTGTAGTTAGTAGGCTTAAGTATTAAACTTAAGTTAGAATTTGGACATGCACTGCCTTATGATTTACCTACTATGTTTAGACATTATGAAGTATGTTGTGCACTGTTGAGTCACACATACTGCAGTACGGACATACGTGCAGCTGAAGTGAAATGATGTTATGATTCATACACAAACTCGCTCATGTACGCATGTACACACACACACACACACACACACACACACACACACACACACACGCACACATGCACACACATATGCATGCACAGACACACACCAAAACAAACACTCATACACGTGCATGTGCACGTGCACACACACATACTCCTTGGGGAGCCCAGAGAAAACAGATGGAGTGGCATAAGAGTAAGGAGGACCATTTCCTGGGGAAACAGCCAGAGTCATGCGTGGACAAACACAGAAGATATAAAAAAAAAACAGATTTCTCATATGGCGAAAGCAGCAGCTATCATTTTATTTTCCCTTTAGATTGCTTCCTACAATGAATGTGATAAATATGACAGATATACTTTAATGTGTGTGGTAGAAGAAGAAAGAGAGACTGGGCGCCAGTGGTTTTCGTGGTTCACCAGCTGTTTAGTAAAATCCCATTACTTCTGTATTGTTCCTTTTGCCATTGATTTTCTGTTTGAGCAAGGCTAAGAGCATAATTCCCCCATTGCAAGCCTCATGCCATTCCATCTTAGAGGGAGTGGGATTAGCCACATTTATTTAAAGTGACTCAAGCTAATAGATCTCCGGGGACTAGCTGTTTATAATGGAGTAATTTACTGTTTATAATGGACTAATTTACCTTAATTTAATCAAGCATTCAAAGCTCAGTTTCCAGTTCCTAAACATGCTCTGAAGGAAATACAGCTGTTTTATCTGTGTTTCCAAATCTTTCTTAATGTTAGCTTAATACTGTTGGACTAGACTGAACCCATGTCTGTTTAAATATAAAATGGTGTTTATTTTCCAAATCCAAATTTTCCCATTAAACATTCTTGAAAACCTTAAAAGTTTTCGTAAATCCCAGCCCTGGTTTTGAATGCAAGTATGTGGAAGACATTCCTGTAGACCCATTAATTATGTTTAATCTGATATAGGCTAGCCTTCTGTTGTTTTAGGCATACGTGACTAACGTGGCTTCTGCTCACTCCTCTTAACAGTTAATCAATTTTGCCTTCAAGGATGACACTGTGTGCGCTATATTTCTAGGTTATGTATGGGGCACTGTTATCTTGTGATATTGGACATTTAGGTTGTCTTCTTTTGTGAGAACATTCCCACCATATGTATCCTGTCATGATTACTTCACTCACAGTCTTTTTATTTTTTTAACTCTAGGACAAAATATATATTCGACCTTGTCTATGCTTGAGATAGAGAGCAATAAAGCTTGATCCTGACCGAAGTCTCTGGTTGTCTGAGAATTATTCAACAAAGTAAAAGACTAAGCTCAATGAGGAATCAAATTTGCAGGGTTCTGAGATGTAACTGAGTTTACTTACATTCTTACATTACATACTTACTTTTACATTTTTGCCATCTTTTGTTTTGTTGGATTGGTCTTACAGTAAAATTGTGACATGTTTTTTCTTTCCCATTTTCAATTGAAAATGACATTAAATAACACCAACCACCCACAATGGTTATTGTAACAGGTTGACATTTTTAATTTTTTTTTTTCAAGAAGTCTTTAATAGCATCATGCGGGGAAATTGGGCTATGTAACATTGTGCTCTTGTGTCTTATATAGTTATCATATCTACTATATGAAGAGGTCAATGTCTGGTTTGATATATACAACTTTTTATTTTAGAGGCTATCCATGTTGTATTGAGAGATGTAAAAGTTAAAGTGGTGGCATGGGATGATGGGCTACAGGAGAAAATGTTTACAACAAAATTCAAAATAAACTCACTGCCTGTATCTTGAAACATGAAATAAGTTAATTTTGACTTAATGTGGTTGACAATACTTAGAAAATGTATTTAGAGAACAGACAAAGTATTTATTTTGAGATTTGAGATTGTGTGCCAGGCAACTTTCAACACAGTTCCACTCAGCCACTCGCTTTTGTTAAATATCCTCACGGAAAATAACATTGACACTTAGATCTGTCTCCATCTAAACTAAAAATTTCTTTTGAAGGACAGTTTCACCAACTATGTCATTAGCAGTTCTTAGTGGAACAGCTAACACATATAGTGTATTTTTAATAATGCATTTAAATTTACTGACTAATTGCTTAGACAAACATAGTAGATGCCAACTGTGTGCCATTGAGGATTGTAATCTGCCGTGCTGACATTTAGCAAGGCGCTGTACCCTCTCTCTCCTCCTTCTTCCAGGGTCTCTACCCCCCCCTACACCCACCCCCACCCCCACTCTCTCTCTGCTCATTAAACTCTTACTAACATACAAAAGACTGAGGTTACACTTCAAAAGGTGTTAAAAAGGTTACAATTAAAAAAAAAAAAACCTGCCTTACATATCTGGGAGCTCATCTTCTGAAAGCGGCTCAGCGGTTGGACACCCAGACCCCGGCTTTGAACCTTCAACTTCCATAGAAGATCAAAGCCAGGATCTTCAAGAGCTCTGTAGAGGGAGGTAGGAAGTCTTCCTAGATACCATGCCCTGTCGAGCAATGGTAACCTGTCTGTTCCAGCAATACAGCCATATCCAAAACAAGTACGACATTTGCAAATGTACTGATGTGCGTGCACACACACACACACACACACACACACACACACAACCACAACCACCCACACACGCACACACACACTCTCGTTTAGTTAAAAATTCACTTAAGAGAAAATTAACTGAAACTGGTTTTTCAACATAAAAGGAAATACATATATACATATATACAGGCATACAGACACCTGTATGTTTTGACTTGCTGTAGCGTAAAGAAGCCATTTTGTTCCCCCACAGTTCTCCATGAACTCTGTAGGAGGACTTTATGTAAATTAAAATGCCTCAGGCAGAAATGGCATGGGGAACGAGGTATTATATTAAATAGATAAGCCAAGAATAAGTAAATGAGGCCATTAGACCAATAAATAATGCTTTTTCTGCAGGTCACTTTTCACAGCTGAGTAAAGTCACAAAGCAGCATTTACACAGAACTGAACTGAGCCATTTACTGTGAGTAGCTATTCTGCTTGCCTGGTTAATCAGGCCTAATATTTACTCTAAAGATGACCATTCCCAAAATGCAATGACTGCTTACCAAAATAGCTTGAAGCAATGTAATGTATAACAAACGACGCACCCAGTCTAGCTGGTCTGATCGAATCTACCACACACACGCATGCACATGGAGATATAATATACAATATGTAAACTATTATAAAAATAATATAAATAATATGATATAATATAATATAGCATATGTTATCTCTATTTTTGTATCTCCAATTTTATTTTATACCCTTGCAGTCACATAAGAGCAATGAGGATAGCAAAGGCAATCCTCTGATATACTGCGGTGACTATTTAATAATGCATCACAGTGAAACAAAGGCAGACTGGAGGATGGAAAACATTATCTGAGAAGCTCACAGGTACTTGAGTTGCAAGGTGCCTGAAAACAGTGAGAAGAGGAAATACAGCTGAAAACAAAGCCCCTTTTTCCCCCCACTGTCACTCTCGGCTGATGACAAGAGCTGGCCTTGAACCTGGACCGTAGGCCTCAGACTGTGTTGGGAACAAGTGCCTTTGCTGACTGAACATAAGAATGTTTTCAACTGCTCATCATCCCCTTTAAAAGACGAAACAAAAATTCAATATTCACGATTATTTTAGAAAGCCTCAGTGTAAGGACTGGTTGTGGAAACTAGCTCTATTTTACAGAGCTTCTTGTCAGAGCACTCCTTCTGACAGGTCTACCTTTACATTTTTACATTTGGTCTCATTCAATGGTAAATAGTGAAGTGAACAGGAGAGAATCTTGCTTATTTATTCTCCAACATCAAGATATCTTGCTTTGAATCCACTTTTGTGCAAACTATATCAACTATAATACTTATAACAGGACTGTCACAGAGGTCCTGTTAAGAAGGGAATGGGCATTTCAATTTTTCAAGTGTCAGACATCCCCTTTCTGGAAACTTCAGAACTCTGGGATATTTTGAATATCTACATTTAAATAAATGGCTATTTTAAGAATGTGTTTCATGGGCTGTCACATATTTTATCAATAATGACAGCGACAGTGAGTTTATTAATTAGTGACCTCTTGTCAAAATAGACAAGGTACGTTTTTTTGATGTCTCATGCCTTTTTGTGGTGATATGATTGTGCATGAATAACAGTGAGGTCTATCTTATGCCTTTGGCTTTCCAGATCTCTTCCAACACATGACTCTATTCCCAAAATAATCTTTTACCCACAACAAAATTGCTGCTGTGGAATGCTGGTTCTGATTTTCATTTTAGATTGATGTACAAAATCATGAGGGAGCATACATATGTGTGTATGTTTGATTGATTGAATCTTCCTGCCTATACTCAAATATGTGATGCTTCTCTCTTCATTCTTTTGCATGCATTGTAAGCACATCACTTTTACTGTCCTCTTGTGTCTGAGGCTCGTGTTTTATTCCAAATATGCCTCTGTCTCAGACCAGGTGCATCTGCATTCCAACAGAGTCTGCATCTGCATTGCACAGGTATTAGTGGATCCGCACCTTTTCCACATGGGGATTCAGACAAAGAGGCTGTGAGCCTGTGGATTTACTGCTACCTGCGGGGGGCCACTGACATGATCACCATGAGATCATCACCTGCCAGGCACATCTTAACTGCTGTGTGCTGAAAAGCAAGTAGTCACCAGAGTAAATGGTGTCATCTCACGCTAAAACACTGCAGTGGTGATGTTAGCTACAGTGTATGTATAAAAGGGGTCCCGGGCTGAGGGTCACGACGTGTTTCTGTTTGAAATGAGGTGGTGCTGGTATCATAGTCCATCGCACTTCAGTGTCTGCCAAGCTGCAGACAGTTCGGTCTCTGCAACAAACGTGTGTGTGTGCGTGTGTGTGTGTGTGCGTGCATGCATGTGTGGGTGTATGTGTGTGTGCGTGCGCACATACTCCCGGGCACTCTGCCAGCCACACGCATCCCTCTGGAGAGGAAGGAAGCTTTCTGGACAGATTTTCTGACCAGACGAGAGAAAATCCCGAGGCTTGCTTCCTCGAATCCACAATTAAGGCTTTGACCTTCATCGTAACATAATACTATGTGACTGGCGACTTTTGCCGGAGAGCCCCATCCAGCCCCAATTGCACTCATGTTTAAGTACGCAATTACACAGCAGGCTATATGTTTGACCTTGGGGTTGTGTTTTTGTTTTCCTTCTGTTGCCATTTATCTTGTCCTTGCCTTTGAAGGTTGTTTTTTCCTGGTGGATGGAGCCAGGGAAAGTTTTTGGGTGTACTTACCTGTATCCGTTGGTGATTAGGTCTCTGTAGTTTTTTAACTAAATATATATGTGTATGTGTGTGTGCTTGTATGCGTGTGTATGTGTGTGTGAGTGTGTGTAAATGAATTACCACTTATTGCCACTGAATGGTATTTGTAGGGGAACTACTGCCCTGAGTAATTCAGTAAGTAAATAACAAAGTTACAGACATCATCACAGGCTTGGCATGCTGTCAGAAGACTGGCATGGCAGAACACCAAATGGAAAAAAGTGTCCTTTAAAGTCTTCAACTTTTCAAAAGAGAGAGGGGGAGAAAAAATGGTTTTGTACAAATAGTACAAACGCCCCGGGATAAGAAGCAAGTGCACAAGAGGGAACTAAGAAGCTCAGGACAGCCTGTCCTGCAGTGTTCCTGAATGAATTGTTCATGTTGACGTATTCAACTCCTACAGCCATATGACATTGGAATTCTAAGCTGATGTACAGTCCCACTTAAACAGGGCATGTGGTTTTACTTTGATTTCACTTGGCAGATGTTCCAATCCAGAGTAACTTGGTTGAAATGGTTAAATGCTAAGCTCTTTGCAGGACTAGAGATGTGGTTGCCATATTTGACTTAGGTTCCCAATATGCAAATGCACCACTCAGAATTGGACAAATCCTTTGAGTGAATTGTTTGCTCAGCAAAAATAGATCACTAATTTTTTTATGAACTTGACTGTCAATAGGGATTGCAGTCAAAAAGTGCCTTTTCCAGGCTCCATTCTATGCATTTTGACTGACCTATAACTATTAAGCCACTTCACAACCTCTGACTGCCTAGTGCTTAATGTTAACTGTGGGGAAGTTAAGTTGTGTGCAGTTATAAATGTTTTTAATTGAAAACACTTGAAAACCATAAAATGGTCCACCGTATATTCTCAGTAATTCAAGCAATTACTTTTCTGAACACAAAAGGGCATTTGTTTCTCAGAACTGTAACACTTAGGTTTTTGGGGAAAATTATGAGATACTCCTAGTCCAAAATGCATTTGCCACAGAATTTGTCTCCACAGCCACCAATCCGGAAGATGGCTAGTAATCCAAAGCCTCATATTTGTTTGTCATTAGCCTAAGTATCTGCACTGTGAGCAAAAGAGGAGTAGAATTTGAATATATATGTGACAGGCCCCTTTATGTTGCTTGCTTTATAAGATATTACTTTGGTTTCACCAGTGTGCTTGGCAAAATCCACAAAAATGCTGAGCAATGTATCACCTTGCATAGTATGCAATGTATCTCTCCCTGCAGCATAATTTTTTCATATAGAGATAAAAAGCAAAAGCAGTAATATAATCTACATTCCTTTTACTGAAGGTAGTATACACCCCAGGAGGATTTGAAATTTCACAGTCAGTGCACACCTTCAAGAGAAAAGTATGAAGCCCTATGTGTAAGACCCTCTGATTTCACAATCCTTTACTACTGAAAAATTCCATCCAGAGCATACAACAGTAGCCAGGTCTCAGTGGTGCCTATTATGTAAAAACAAACACACAAACACAAACCAGGTATTTGTCAGCAGATGTTTTAACTGGAGGATGACAAAGCAAAGATAAACTTGAAAGAAAATCCATCTCATCTTTCACAAGTGAAATGCAACAGATACAGTTTGGACAACTTTTCATCTTAATTTATTGGAATGTAACAAAGCAGCCAAATCAAGGCAAATGTAAAAGGTAAGGATTGCCTCTTAACATAACCTGATGTCTTAACTGTATCCTCACTATCCCACGAGGTCACTGTTGGATATCTACTATGTGTTTAACACACAGAGGTGTGTTGTATTGGTAAGAAGCAGGGCTCACAAGCTGTGGAGCATTACTGTAGTATCCTTGAGTAAGAAATGAAAGTGTATTTATAAAATAAAATAAAAACCCTAACCAATTTGCATGGATAATGTAAGACACAGATATTAGTTATATATTTAAAAGTAGCATTTACAACAGACAGTAAGCTTCTCTCACTGTTAAGAGTTGTTTGTGTTGAATAATACAATCAGTCAGTTTTCATTTACTATGTGTTTTTCATGAGAAATTCAGAGAGGAGCAGAGAAAATTGAGGATACTCACTTTAAAGGGTTATGCTACCAGAGTTGTGTAAACACTGAGAAAGACAAGAGCGTGCAGAGCAGTCCCCACCTGAAATGCCTGATTAGACTCATTCAATTTGTCTTAGATAAAGATTGACTACTTTTCCCTTCTATTTCAAGTTCCAGCTTTTCAGTTCAGCATGGGCATTGACTGCTCTCAGATAATGAGGTGTGTAGTAGAGCATTGGGTTATTTATTCAACCCGATGAAAAAAAAAAAAACAAAACAATCCCAGAAATCCCACATCAAAATCAATCCTCCAAAACAGAGCTTTGTTCTCTCTGTCTCTATAGATCATTGCCAAGGTTATAACTGGTAACACAGCAAACTCTTAGAGGCAGTCAGGCAGTCTTTAAAACTCTCTGAGGAACTCTTTATTATTTTGGCTTTATGGCTACTTAAAATTAATATGTACATTGTTTCATCAAGACTTTTCGTGTTTTAGAAATCTCTACATTTCTTTATAAAAAGAGAACAATAGCTTAGTGTTTTAGAAGTTAACATTTATCTTCTCCTGAAAGGGTGTGTCCTATTACTTACAGAGAATTCAGACACACTGAAAATCTACCTCTAATGTGTGCTTTCTGAGTGAGAGAATTTTGTAAGGAAAAGTTATTCTTTTTGTTAATCTTTTGTTCTGAAAGGTAATTTAAATACAGCAATTCAACAACTTAAAATCCCTGATAATTATTTTGCAAAGGCCCAGCAATCCATCAGAATTGAATACTGTGTTTTTAGACCTATTTCATCTTGTGCACCTTACACACAACATATCCAGTGTATCATGAGTTCCTGTGAAGCTTGCTCCAACGTGTCAATATGGACTTGCTGAGTAACAAAAAAGGTCATTACAGAATAAGTCTCTTTCTTTTATCTAATTTACAGCGTCAGATATACAGAGGCAGTGCTTCCTCTCCTGCCACCCTATGGTGAGACATTAAATGGAATAGATAGCTGAATAGATTCAGCATCAAAGCTACACAGCACCTCACATAAGCTCCTTCATAGGGCAAACTGTTTGAGAATCAACCAGGGAATCCCTAGAGTTGGAGTAGACTTTCCCATAATCAGAATGGTGGGACAGGTCAATGACTTGGGAATAAACACACATGCATACCAACACAGAGATATGCATGTACACACCGATATCTTTCACATGATCACGTTGTTTGGATCAATGTTTGGAGCAATGCATTACTAGCTTCTCCTCAGAACAGCACTTAGAAGCAGGCCCTGCTGCACACTGAACATAGCTAGGTCAATACAGCTCATACAAGTTTCCTCACCGCCTAAGAATTCCTGTCACACACACATCATTTGATATAGAGAAAACCCCAATCACTGTGCTCACCTCACCGAACCAGCTAATAATAGAAGGAATTTGCTAAAAACTCAAATAGCCTCAGAAAATGTTCCCATTTCCCTGCACACAGAATAACTGAATAACTTTCAGGCAACACTTCCAATAGTGCCTCCATGCTCTGATGAATTCCATCCTGTAGAATATGAAACAAAAATAATGATAGATTTAATCAACTGATATGGCTGAACCCCACTTGACTATGTGTATCTTTGTTCAATATGTATGCTCCTCAAATGCATCATGCTTCAAAAGGTCATTATTGAAAATGTTCAGAAACCCACTGAAGCAATACTTTTTTCTTTCCACTCTCAAATCTTTGTACATCGTTTGTTTCAATTTACATGACATTTTTCCCCCTTGGTGCTGAAAATGGTAAAACTCTCTGTTTCAATTCCTTCATAAAGGTTATCCTGCAGCTCACAAAGTCAAATGGATGTGCCACAGAATTATGCTGTGTCCTAAAATTGTAAATGCTCTTTTAAAGTAAATCCATTTCCTCATGGTAATGCCTTTACTTGGTCCGCATACATATATGGAATTGCCTTGCAATTAGCTTGACTATGTTTTCACATATTCAAGATAAAATGTACACATTTTCCCTAAACATAAAATTTGATGGATGCTACTTTTTAGCTCTTAGAAAAACACTTGAAGGCTGACACACACAGTTCAGGTTCAATTTCTCTGATGTAAAAAAATGAATACATTTTTATCTCATCTCATTCTCATTTTCTCTCAATCTCATTTTTAGGCATGTGGAGGCCAATGCTAAGGTAATATTAATGAGTAAAACAATTATCCAATTTACTAAGTGCTTTACTTTAGCAACTGCAGCACCGCAGATGCTATTTGCTTGTAATGCTCTCTGCTTTGTCCTTTTCATGGAACATGTGGGTGCTGAGGATGTTCTGAGGTAATCTGCTAGTTTGAATCATTTCAGCAAAACAACGTTGGAAAATCTTAAGTACAAGAAATTAATTCTACCTGAATGAATTGCTATACATGCTTTTTACATTAGTGTATACGGAGGAAGAGGAAAGTGTGTGTGTATGTCTCTTTATATATGAGGAGCCAAGACATGGACAACACAGGCACATGTAAGGTGAAGTCTTTTCATGTACTTTCTCCTGGTGACCATATCTGAAGCACAGTGAACATCCTATTGTTTCCATTCTCACGATGCAAAGTAAGGGGCCTCTCTTTCCAGCGACTCAAAGCAGGGGAGAGGAAGTGTCACAAATCATGTTGTTGACTTGAAGTATGGCTTTCAACTCTCACACAGTCAAACCAGCCACTGCATATGAATTCCTACTGCATCTGATGAAAGAGATTCAAAATGACATTTTGGTACTGGCAGAAAACCATCCAGTGGACAGCCAGCTGCTGGCAGCAGCATGGTGAAAGGCCTGATGGGATAATGTAAAGTGGAAATTGGAAGTACAGTAGTGCTGGCACATTTTGAGAGTGACAGTGACATTTCTTTACCTTAAAATTATGATGTTATGATTTGTAGAGGTGGATAACAAAATCCAATCTTTTTTTTTAAATATTCCAATCTACATCAGTGGACTGCATTGAGAGACATAATCACAGTCTGCTTTAATTTGTATCTATTGTACATTGTTACCATTCATGAGAACAGCATTCTCTACAAGAAAATAAAGCACAATTATTATTCAATATCAGTATTAAGTCAATATCATTCATGGAATAGATTTTTCCATGCATAATTTGCAGCCAAAGCAGATAAAAAATTAGTGAGTATAGTAATTCCATATATCAGATTATGGGATGGTGAATTCCCACAGATTTAGCAGCCATTTCCCAGCAGATTCTGTTTAAAATTAAACTGGAGAGATAACAATCCTGTGGTAAAATAAGCTATTAAGAAATACCGGATTCTCCTTTGTTCCCAGTGGGAACGTCCTACATCTACTTTTTGCAGGTGAAGCTACTTAATATGGGCAGAAACTAACCGCTGTAGTAGGATCTGTCAGTAATAAAATACCCAGAGTGTCTCAGTGTGATATTTCAATCCACACTGTACAACACACTTGCCTACATATGAATAGCAGCCAGAAAAAAAGAATTATCCTGCTCACTTTAAAAATCTTTATATATGTTAAAATGATATTTATATATTATATTTATATGACATATAAATATTATTTTATATATGTTATAATAACCACTGTCCAATGTGCCATCCTTTCTCTAATGTAATGTTAAGCAGGAACCCTGCTCCCTTGACACATTGTGTTTAAATCATGATCAAACATCTTTCTCTGTAAGTTTGTCCATAAAGTTGTTTATTTATAATCAGTGTAAACAACTATGCTTCACTCCAGTAACCTCTTTACTGGTAAGGTAAATTTCTGTGGATTAATTCATAATGTGACACGGGCCAGACAACAACATTAGAGAAGAACATGCACTTAGTGAAACATTGTGAAAATCAATCTCGTAATATTTGTCTTCCACAGAGGCTTGAGGGTGGAACAAAGCAGATACTCAGCCTGTTGCACTAATCACATCTGACACATAGAACCACAAACACAACAGCAGGTGATGCTCGCAATGTTTACAATATGCTAGGTCAATTACCTACAGGTCCACTTTCTCCCTCTATAGCAATCATTCCCGAACTGCCCCACCATCTTACACCACAGAGGTCTGCCTTTGCATTGTTACACAGACGTGTTCCGTAATGAGGAGCACTGCCATTCATTTCCTCTCCCTCTCACCTTGCGGAAGAACACAGTGACACTGACCACCTTTAATTTATTTGATTCATCGCAGAAAGCCAGGCAGGCAATGGGTTCACGTCGTCAGTCTGAACAGCTTCGCAGAGGGAGAGACGGAAATATGCTATATATATGCATTCATATGTATACACACACATACACGCATATACATATTTCAATCTTTTGCCCTTTTCAGTCATTCGCTCTCATTTCAATCAGGTTTTTGTTTTTTTATTCTCTTTTATCTGTCATTATAACCATGATGGTTGCTTTTACACTGACGCTTTCATCCACGGTCTGAGCTCATGGTTGAACGGATGCGTTTTCCTTTCCAGCAAACACAGCCATTAAACTCTGATTGGTTTAGACCACACAGAGTGTCTACATCAATTAAAGTCAAATGCATTGCGTTAAATAAAACATTTTGCCCTCACTATCCTGTTGTGTGCATTGTTCAGTTTGTCATTCTGTCCTGTGTTTGAAGCTGAGGAGAAAAGCTGTTTGGACACGCCTGCTCCGAGTTCACTCTGGAGAGTAGTGACAGCTGTCTCCTGTAAGACAGAGTCCCTCTGTAAGAAGCGAGTGCATTTTCAAGTTAATTTATTTTGAAACATGCCATCTCTTTCACATTTCACATTAACCATTATTCAGCACAGATGACTGGGAGGAAATTTAATTTCCAAAACTAAAGAGCAAGCAGTTAATGATTAAATAATCACTGAATTAATCTGACAGGCTGCATGGTTTAGGTTAGGTGCTGGGGCAAGAGCTTCTCTTTAGTTAATGTTGTTCATTAACTGCTACCTATTGCATAATGACTGTCGAAAGATAGCTACCTAGCATTACCCTGCTCATTACTGTACAAGATCTGTATCCTTTTTTATGATCCTGCTTAAGCAAATACCAAAATATACTAAATATTAACATAAGAGTCCTGGGTAGCTACTGCAATTTTCCACACATTTTCAATGCCCAATTGTGAAAGCATGGCCAAATAGTGACCACATCTATATCTCAGGATACAGGCTGTATCAATACAAAAGACCATGGAGCAACAGTAACAAATATAAATGTAAAGCAAATCATAGAAAAAGAACATGCCTTACAAAAAGGAGAGTTATGGTCACAAATGCATTTTAGAATCAGAGAGACAACAACCACAAATGTACCACATAGTGCTAGTCCATTTCTGAGGTACCATTGTACGAAAAGTGTTCCAACAGAGGTTAAAACAGCCTGAGTTTTTATTCTCCTACTCTGTCTCCTGGTAACCAAATGATATGCCACAGATGGACCTTTCATTTTATTCAGCCATATTTACCAGCCAAATCTTTCTGGCATGCACAACATAAAAATGTACAGCGTGATACTGTGCGGCTGAGTGCATCGCCAAGAAGGCCGCACGCATTGCTGCAAAGATCTGCTGACGTCACAGCCTGCCTCACCACACTCAGGGCCCTCCTCTTATTTCCCTTCCTCCTTGCATCTGTGCTGTTAGAGGTCTTTATTTTGAAATAAACCACTTGAAGCTGCACAATGCTGTTCCAATGCTTCCACGACCCCGAGAGCACTTAGCAGAACAGTGCCTATGGGACAGCAGACCTGCTACCTCAGTGGTCATTGCTCATTCTCTCTCTGTTGAACAGAATGCAAACACATATGTGATCTGAGGAAGGAACTCTGCAGAAATAAAATGTATTTGATGAATCTGTGTATTTGTTGAGATATATTCAGAATATGGTACAGTTACTTGGAAAGGCCAATACATGTAGAAACAGAAACAAAACAAAAAAAACTAGTGATACATATCAGCTTATGATAATGATACTAGATCCAAATACAGATAAACATTTGATTTACAGCATATGAAAGGTTATCAACAAAGCCAACGTACGACACTGGAGACCTGGGGAGAGACAGGTTTGCAAACAGTTAATCTTAGATTCTGCCCTATATGACTCTTTCCGAATTTTATGATTTCGTAATGTATGGAATTGAATTGTGTACATAAATAGTGAGTGGGTAGGGACTGCTATGGGAGAGAGGAGGTAGGAGTGGGACATTGAGGGAAGTTGAATATTATTACTGTATTTCATTGTATTTTCCTATACTCTGTATCATTTCTGTAAAATTCGGAAAAATAATGAATAAAAAATTGATAGTAAAAAAAGGAAGTCAATTATTTGACAAATTACCTGTTCTCAACATTTACAGGCGCATAACCTAGATTTTAAAGAAAAAAGCACCTACTTTAGATTTCTTGTATATCCTTAAATCTTGTCTAGGTCATTTTTCAAGTTTAATTCCAAACTTGAATGAAAATAAGATTGCGTCATGGTATATGACAGGCATAGTGAAAACAAGTTGAGGTCTCACTACAACACAAATAAAGGAGAATTCCCCCAAGATATACAGAGGAAAAACGCTAATGCAAAAATATGTAAACAATACAGATGAAAAAAATAAACTAAAATGATAATTAGAGCAACAATAATTGCATCATGATAACCTTGTTTTAAAGATGTACAATCTGTGGTTAAAGATATGCCATACAATGTTTAGTAAAGTTGCTCCATAGAGGAAATCAAACCCAAACTATTGAAATATCGAATATGAAATGACTTTATTCAAACAATTATATATTGGTATTCTGTTCCAGCATTAGTAAAACATGTCTTATGTTACTGTGATAAACCCACACAAAGGTGCATGAGTCCACTGCACATCCCATTATCACAGGGTCGCTCACAAGGACCTTGTGTAATCGTCTGTTATTAAAAAGGATGAACCATCTTGATTACCATAGAAACATTTTACAAAATCCATTGGTTGCCATAGCATTAGCTTAATTAAAAGGACTTCCTGCACTATGAATTCTTTGTCAACACAAGATGTCTGCAAGAATCAGTAAAAGAACAGTATGCTCAGACTAAAGCTACAGGATGTCCCTTCAATGCTTTTTGCCTATTTTTTGCTCAGACAATTTCCAACATCACATTTCCTTCATCCTAATTTCATTCAAAAAGCAGGACGTAGAGCCCCAGATGCAGTCTGTTATTATAGTATTCATAACATCATTTTAATTTGGACATGTATACTTACACAGACACGTACTGGAGTTAACTGCATTAACATGAATTGAGGATATTTTTGGTTAGAAGAAATTCTCACTGTGTAAGCTGTAGAGGTGCAAGATCTTTCTGTGAACATATGTAAGAGGGAGATCTCTCTGTGAGCACATGCAGGAGAAAAATATCACTCTGCTCTTATGAGATTTTTAAATACTGTGCAATCATTTATTTTTAAAAGTACTAATAATGCATGAAACAAAAACAAAAAATCATTGTTGATATTTACCTCAACAAAAAGTTTAATAACTCCCTTAATATTTATTAAAGGTGACCTTAACCAGTTTTGTTCTTATTACTACTATTACCACTGCCACTACCAGTACTACTACTCCTTGTACTACTACCACTACTACTACTACCAACAACAACAGCAATAAATGATAGATTCAAACTAGAAGCTTTTTCACTCAAAGCGGCATGTTGATATTGCATATTGCATCTGCATTGTATAATGAGCTCAGCAGTCATCAGTCTTTTTACTTTTTAATGATACTGTATTCTTGATTCAGCAGTCAATGCTATTTTTACCAACTGGGCTCCCACAAACTTAATGAGGCAAACAGTGGTAAGAATACAGTGATGATTGAGTGGCATTAAAAAGGCAATGCATTCATATGTTTCTTTAAAAAGAGAAAATAAAGTGATTTATTTCTTAGGCAGGAGAAATAGACTGCATAAAAAATAGGACATTATTTTGCAATGTGTGTGGGTGATTACTCTATAGCATCAGTCAAGGAGCCTGTAATAAACAATGTGACTTCCATCATGCCAGTACCTCTAAACTAGTACATTTTCATAAGGCAACACTGGTGGCCCTGCATCTGTAGCAAACTTTTCACCTGTGACTGCTCTCCAACTTCCTGCCATATTTGGCATCTTACAAATATACTACTGGCTGGGATTTCAGTTATTTCCCCAAGGTATGCTAATTGACTTTTATTACATTAAGCAAATTAAATAAATTTTATCAATCATTTGTGAATATACTTCTGGGGAAGTATTGGAGCCAAAATATTGTTGTTTTTAATACCTTTCTGTTTATATGGTGCACCTGAATGTGTACAAATTGTTCATGTGCACCTGAGGTTATTTGACTTGACTCACACCTGGATGTGATTCCAGTTGCACACATCGGGGAAGGCCAGCAAGAAAATAAATAATAATAATATGGACATAATCAAGAGATCTCACATAAATAATGCATTTTGATGCATTTTGTTGTTTTATCTCTGAAAGGCAGAGGTGTGAACATAACAAAAAGCATGCAATGGCACCGTGGCTGGACAATGCTGCAGTATGATTGAATGCATCCTCCAGCCAATATAAAGATTTCCCATTAGGTTCTTTGCCAGTAGGGTCAATAGCAAGAACCCAGAAAAACACAATGTGGTGTAAAAATAGAATGCCTGTTTGGCTGAGCTAATTACTGGCCCGAACAAAAACGCCATGGTTTACAAAACCTGCTGAGCAGTCTCTGAAATGAAATCTCTCTTCTGAATAAGTGTGCTACAAGGTTAAAAAAAATACCTAAAAAAAAAAAAACCTAAAAAAAATTCCTTTTATAAAAAGGAACGTTTACATGTGATCATGATAAGGTAATGGGTCAAAATTCTTATAAGAATTCAAAACAAAGAAAAAAACATAAGATGTTGTTAGCACCATTTATACAACACATTTTATTTCAATTCTACAGGCACGTCCCAAGTTTTTATTGTTGTTTCAAACTCACCTACCCACAAGCCAATTAATTAGTGTTCAGAACTTTATCCAAGAGAACCACAAAGCAGATTGAACTGACAGGCACATGAAAATACAGAATGGGCCATATTTGTGTGGTGCAAAAATGTGGTGCAGCTGGCAAATGCTGTCGGTGAAATTGTCTTTGATAATCTGGCATCAGTGCAGCTGGCAAAAATGACAAAAGCACTGATATTGCAATTATTGTCCCAGTAGAGCTTTGTCCAGAGAGGGAGGAATGGGGGGTGAGAAAAAAATAGGGTGTGGTTCTGAATATTCAAAGCAAAGTGACAAAGTGGAGCTGGCATGTTGGGTTCCTGGCTAAGTGTCTATTTAGAACATTTTACAGGGGGCCTTAAAATAACAGTAAACTATAAGAGAAGTAGGACAGGCATTTGCTGATGAACATCTGCATCTAATTGCCATTGTTATTGGTTTCAATGAAAGCATTAATTCTTGGGGGAAAAAAATCAGCCTGCCACTCTGTAGGATTGAAATGATAAAAGGCAATGCTTAAATTATTAACAATAAAATTTAAAGAACAGACTGCCTCCATTAAAATTATTTCTCCAGCAACATGGTCTGCCTCCAGTATAACTGCATGGCATTTAAAGCTTGCAGAGCATCATGGACTAAGTGCTTTATTTCAGGCCTAAGTAAACACCATTTATCTTTCTGGTGGAGTATTGGGCACCTGCTTTGCCAGGAGTGATCGGAAGAGCTGGCTAATTATATTTAATTGTTCTAATGAAGTTCTGCACAATTTACAAGCATTAATTTGTTCTCAAACCTATAATGCCAACTGTTCCAGTACCTGTGCCATGTTACCCGCACATCTGCTGTAGGATAAACATCCCCGTCATTGGCCAATGGGAAGGAGGGGGGAGGAAAGAAGAGAGGGTGCAGGGCTCTCCAGCAGCAGTTTCAAGCAGCATGAAAACACACAATTACCTCCAGATGCACAGAACTTTAAAAATGACACTAAACAGACTTAACGAAATCGTGCACTCTGAAATTTGCCTTAGCTAGACCAACCACCAATAGATAGTCAATCTAATTCTAATTGATCTTATTTCCCTGACATTAAATATATATGTTCTTATACCTAATATTCTTTTGTTCCTCAATACACGACTGTTGTGTCATGCAGAACCAGACAACAGACCTTTGCTGGTCAAAAAACAAACAAAAAGGGCGCAATATTTAATTAAGCAGACAGGCGAAAAGCACTTCAATTAAATCACATATCGCTTTATTGATTAGAGCCCAGAGTTTTAATTGGTCCCTCCGGCTTCTTCTTCCAAGGGTCGGCCACCCACGCAACAGCGTACCACGGTGTTTTGAAGCAGAAAGTGTAATTGGACAGATTATTTGCCGCCTTCTCCAGCATTTGTTGACAATTTTCTTTCTTTATCCTCACAGCCTGAAACCTCCTAAATTAAAACGGCATCATCTGTGTGTGTCTAATGCTACACTACATAATTTTGGCACGGACATTGCGGGCACAAACGCCTTTCACAAATTACAGTGAAGAGAAATCTTCTCGCAGGAGAGTTCTATGATGCAGACTTCCACACATTACAAATGTCAGACTTCGGTTCTCCCCTGCAGCAGAAGTCAAGCCTCACAAAACCCGCTGTGGTGCATGCATAAATACATCTTTACAATTACTATCTGTTGTTTCTCGTGCTTTGTGTGGGACTGAGATGTAGCGTACAGCTGATATATACTGTAAATAAACAAAAAAAATTGGTTTGATTTAAAATTTGGATTTGTACACTACCTCTGCAGCTAAAGTATGCCAATCAGTTAAAATTGTCTCATCGTTGCAGTTTATTCAATAACTGTATACGTTTATGCAGTTCGAGAAAATAGTAATTTGATGAAATGCAATCATATCTACCACAGTTGCAGGGGTGAGGGAGTGGACAGATTAACAGAGCTGTAGTGTTTTGCTTTGTTTGAATTCATGTATCCAGTTGCTTGAGTTCTTGCAATTTATAACAATCCATTAATCAGCTCAGCAGTGATGTTTCCCCTTCCTTCCTCTGCTGAATCCTAAGCCAAGCTAGCTATAGTTTATACATTGCTCTTGGTCATTGGTCATAATATTTCAATATAGGAATGAAGAGATTCTGGATGTCCCAAAATATCAATAAGTCTCCCACATTTCAATACCATTTTTTATACTTTGCATTCAGCACCTAGCATTTTCTCCACACTATTTTTGACAAATAATACTGTGAGCCCATTATCAGTGTGTTTGCTTGGCAAATTGAAACTATTCATAACATCACAATTGATCGCATTTCTCCAAACGTCAAGTTGCCTCCTGAAAATCAATTTGCAGACTTGGATTGTCTGACATCACATTGGTTATGGGTTTGTCTCCCTCTCATTGGTTATTAGCATTGGTTGTCAATAAATCCTTTTTATGGACCAATCGGGATGCAAATAATTCAAAGTCTTGAATCTATATAGAGTTACAACCTTCTAGCATTAATCACAGGCAGGTAACAAAGGTATTCTATCAGCAAAACAAGAATGGCATAGCAAAGCGTGTCACCAGCACAACACATCATCCTGATACCTTGCCAGGAAAATTCAAATTGAGTTATATAGGAGTTACTGCCAAGAGAATTTTCTAAGACATTTCCAATACAGCTCCTATTCTATATCACTATTTCTTGGTGCCACAGTGAGTATGGATGGTCAATAAAACAGCTACCATACCAATTACGCAGGAAACTGTGACATCACTGACAAATTACGATCCCGGAGATAAAAGTTGGACTATCACTGAGACAGCGGCTGTCTGGACAGACCTGCTGACAAAGGTTATGGTACACGCTCAGACATCCACTTGTTCAGAAGCACACCTCACTGATTGCACTGAAAGAGTGCGAACAACACCTGTCTCCCCACAGGCCGAGGAGCGAACCTGTGTCTCATCTCCCACCCTTTACCATCTTACAAGCTGCTAATTCACAAAAATCCAATCTTAGTACGGAGAGCCCTGGAATAAAATGTGCAATGAAAAAGAAAAATGAACCAATCTCAGGCACTGGATTCTGTAGTGCCCCCACAGCTTCTGCATTACCCACATATGCCTTTCTTTCTATTGGTAGGGAAAAAGTTACATATACCTTTTGTGCCTTTTTTTGCCTGTCATGGTGGCGGCATACATAATATCCAATTAGGCCTAACAATAAAAGTAGTGCTAATAAATCACATCTGGAGCCGAGGCGGCGGGCAGCATATCAGTGGCTGTCAGGGGGGCGAGCGCAGTAGCGGGGCCCATAGGGGAGCCGGCCCATGCAGTTCATTATCCGTCATTCTTGGAGAAAGTGCCTTTGCCGCACTTTCCCTCCCAGTTCTCCTGCAGTTATTTCTGACACCACCGGCTCGGCCTGGCGTTACCACGAGAGCCCAGGCATCTGCTTATTATTCCGCAGATGAAGAGAGAACTAATGAGCGGCTCAGGTAGTCAGAGGTACTTTTCTATTAAAAGAAACAGCGTGTCGCAGTTGGGAGGTGGGGGTGGGGGAGGGGCCGGCTTTACAATGAAGGACGGGGAGGTGGGCTGGGGCCCTGCTGGGTATCTGTCTCCAGGGAGACGGCAGCAAAATTCTGGAATACACTACACCACACAAATGACACTTAAGAACAACCGCCGACGGGTGTGCGTTGATCGATTGCTCATAACACAAAGTCAACTTTTTTGTTTCTTTTTCGCTGATTGTATAATATGGAAGCAACGTTCAGACATTCACGTTCATGTCCATAAACAGAACCAACGTGTTACCGTAGATGTCTCCGCATCTTCCTCTCTTCGACACAGGCACATACTGCTGTTTCAACACTGGTTGCATAATGGATTGGAAATATGCTTACCTGGGGAAACAAAAGAAGCAACACATAAGTTAACAAATACCCACATCAGTAGTTCATGTCAAAAATGCTATTAGAATGCTGACATCCACGTGGACACAAAGATCTACATGGACAGAAAGATCTACTTTTCATCAAACAACGGATCAGATTCATGATTCATGATTGCCGCAACACACTGGATTTCGTATAAACATGTTCTTTTTTTTATTCAAGGAGGGGATTTTTGATCCTGGGCACCACATAATCACCAAGAACTGTCCACCACATCACAGCTCTGCCTCACTCCTAATATTGTTTCCTGCCCTTGCAATCTACAATGCTTGAAAAGCATTGCTCATGTTGTCATGATGAAGAAAGTTGTAATGACATGCCATTACAAAGCATGAAGTCAATACACTATTACATCATTTGCCGCTCACCACTTTCATAACTTGCCTTTCCTGCTTGCATTTATAATAGTAATCAACTTGAGTGCTACTGCAAGCTTGATCAAGTAGAGTAATTTCACATGTTCACTTAAATAACATAACACTAAATGTAAACAAATACCCGAAGACACTGCTGTATGTTTGAAGGAATATTTTAATTATGCATAATCAAGATTGTATAGAAATAACCGTTTACTTTTTTTGCCGTCTTTGGAATCACCAACTGATCATATCCTACTTGATTCACTGCTATGCCCACCATCCATATGCAAGGAGGGGAAAGGCAAGGTGTATGCAATTCTCCACCACGCTCATCTTTAATATCACTGGCTATGTTCCATTCACACTGCAGGTCATAGCATTCTTACTGGTAGTTAGCCGTGATTTGAAGACCCATGATTTTATTTTATTTATTCTTATAATAATTATTTTAAATGCTATTTGTTCAATGAATGTATTTGGATTTCACAAAATGTTTTATTATTGTGGTCTTTTTAATTATTGCACTATTACCCTTTCAATATACGCAGTGCACAGTTTCAAAATACAACTACTAATGTGAGACTTTTTTGAAAGGATTTAAATCCTATATATGAGAGCACAGGCTTTCCATACTCAGCAAAATGTACTTGTACTTCATACCAACTTCACGTTATGGCATTGGCTATAAAAAGATAAGGTGTTCACCACACACAGATACCATTCAATGAAAAGAATTTACCTCCAGGCTGAAGATGTCAGACAACTGAACACAATTTAGATACCAGAGATTTTAATAATTTTCTTTCCACAGATTGAACTTTTTTGTTAGAATCTGAAATGAGAAAATGTCCTTGGAATAGATGTGGGATGTGTCTGTGTGGAATATTCTGGAAAGCTAAGAGTGTTACTAGAGGAAAAGTGTACAGCATGCACGCATGCTTTGCAGTGTGAATGTGATTTTTGAGCTTGAATAATGTGTATGAAATACCAAATCTCATCTGCATTACTCTTGTGATGTGAATGCTGAAAATCTGAGTTTTAAATACTGTAAGAGGTTTTCATAATTACTGTCTACTCAACCATGGGTAGCTATGGATCTCTGTCTAATTCAAGGTGCCATCACTAGTTCACAGGTGCCAAGGTGATCCTTGGATCTCTGGAAACATTCATTATTGATCCCTTTTCATTTGCATCTTGGAATGCCCACAGCAGGGTACATTTATATAGATACCTAAAAGATCTGGCCGATGAAAAGGTAGCAACACTCTTTTTGGAACAGCACTTCACTCATAGCCCTTTGATCTCACCAGATTATGACTCGGCCAGAAAATGACAGATTACAATAATCTCTATCCAAGTACAATTGGCACCAGCACATTACGTCTTGTCAGGAGGAGACTTATACTGTACATACCAGCGCTTGCACTGTAACACATGCATTAAACACCCACTCACACACAGGAAGACGTGTGACATAAAATACCAGAAATTTCAAAAAATCATATATGAGAACATATTCCTCTATTTATAAATTTTCAGGTGCTGCCTTGAGGCATGGATAAAACTGCATAGTCAACTGTGGTGTGCAAATTTTCCTTGTGCTGAATCACAACTTTTAGCTTGTCTAGCCTGGCCATCCTGATGCACAGTTACACACATTGTGATGCACAGTAAAGAACATCAGCATATCTTCATTGCATTAAATTACTGATGTCAGTAGAAGTCACACTACTTGGGAATTAATTCATAGTCCAAACACTAAAGCATCAGCTTTCTGAGGGAGGCATAATCATATTTCATCTATGTAAAATAAATAAGTAATATATAAATATTATATTAAATATTAAATAAATGAACGAAAATGATTTTCAAACAAAATTTCTGTCAGTCCAGAAGTGCAGAATATAGACTTGCTGCACTGCCACTTAAATTTATTAAAAAAAAAAAAAAAAAGTTTTAAAGTCATCTGGTTGAATGCACATGCTTCAAGAATGAACTGCAAAGATTTGACAGCTAAGTGGCATCTTTCTGTGTCAGAACAGTATGAAAACTGTTTATACACTACAACAGAAGACAGTGGTTTTGGTACAAAGTCCAGATAGCTTCTTCTGTTGATACCACTGTGACTGAGGTCATAAAATTCTCTGCACTACAGACAGTGAAGCAGTATGACTGAAGAAGAAAAAAACACTGACATTTTTGCATATTAAACAGAAACATGAATGCGCATACTTTGATAGTGAACTTGTCAGTGTGTGAACAAACTTGCAATACATTTGTTACATTGAAAATACATTTTTTGCTCAACTTATCCAAATATACTTTCTTCAAAAGTCACACTCAAGAGGTACTTAAAAAGACTAATAAAAATGGTGTTCTTACAAAATAGAAAAATAAATAAAATATTGTCAGTGAGAACTTCACTGTTCTATTATGATTACCATTCAAAAGCCAATGCTCTGCCTCTGGTCCATTGCAGACTAACAAAACATCAAGAGAGATCAGCCTATAGAAATATAGGCCAGAGACACACCCTAAGAATGATATATGCTTACTGAGCAGGTGATGAATACAGGAACCTGCTAAACCTGCCATTTATCCCTTTAAGGGACATGTATTTACCTGGAAACATTTGCCACTATTACGTGACAAGAGAAAAGTGCTATTGACATTCTTTCATGGTGAAAACTCAACTGCACACTGAATCTTTATCCTCACTGAGTCTGCTGTCAGGTGTGAAACATAGAGAGTTGTTTGTAAAGCCAGAGGGTGACATACCGTCCCGTAGCATCATCTACAGGCAATTCCATAAGGGTGACTTCTGTTCTCCAGTCTGCTAAAACCCAGGGGCAGGATACATAGCCAGTTAAACAGTAGCCAAAAGAGAAGAGAGGAAGGCTTATAGGCCTCTGAAAAGAATCAATGGCTTATTAAATGGCCATTTCTTTAGAGCAGTGTCCAAATCGCCAGACGTGAAACAGCTGGAGAGCAGGAGCCAGGCCAAAGTCTCAGTCCATCAGAGGAGCGTAACTATGGAGCAACGCAGCCATTGAAAGGACTCAGGTCACTGTCTCAATATCTCAGGGCACCCAGCCAGTGACTTCCCAAAAGCTCTGCTGCAGCCCAAAAAGTCACTCATAACAGAACATTGTGCACAAATGTACTTGTTTACATGCACCCACTGTTTGTGTTTTCCTAATCCTCCAAATGTAAAATGAAAAATGTCTCATTTGTCTCTGCCTTATCTGGATGATAATATCTGGATGTTTCTCATGACAGACCAAGATGCAGTTCCTAACACTATGAAGGTGTTAACTTCTTTTTGCAGTAGTCTGGGCTCTACTGATACTGTCTTCCCTTTTTCCTAAACACAAACCTACTGTTCTTTCTCATCGACAGAGAATAACAATTTGGGAAAAACCTGACACGCTGATTGTGTATTTCCAGCCTCAGTGAGCCCAGCCAATATGATTTCTGATCTATCATGATGGCCCACCACTCCACAGACTTACAGACATTATATTTTTATAATTATAAAAATTGATGTGGTATCTATTTACCATATATCTACAATTCCTAGGATAATGAGTGTAATAACTTGCACAAGAAATAGAAGAGCTATAGAACACGGGAGTATAGCATAGTGGTAAGAAGCAGGACTCGTAACCGAAAGGTTGCCAGTTTGATTCCCCACTGAGGCACTGCCATTGTACCCTTGGGCAAGGCACTTAGCCCAGAATTGCCTCAGTAAATATCCAGCTGGATAAATGGATAACATGTAAAAATGGTAACCTATGTAAGTCACTCTGGATAAGAGTGTCTCCTAAATGCCAATAATGTAATGTAAACATCATGGACACATAATACTCAAAAATTAAATAGTATCAAAATAACAGAAAAAAGACATATAAGGCTATGTATTACATTCAGAGATTTGAATGGAATACACTCCGATTAGACTCTAACAGATTAGCCATATGTTTGACAGAAGTAAACATTATAAACAATAACGCAGTACTCCAGCTGCATAGACACACGCACGCACACACACACACACACACACACACACACTCAAATGCACACACTTGTTTACATACACACAAAAACACATACACGCACACTGGACATTCATTATCCCCTGACAGCTGTGTGAAATGACAGGATATTGATGATTTTTCTTCGTGCTGCAGTGCTGTATGCTCCTCCTGTCGTTTCACACCCATCCCTCCCCACAAACAAGCAAGAGTGCAACTGTGGAACTCACGTGATCTGTCATCAGCTGTCTGTGAAAGTAAGACCGCGATTCTGCAAATAAAGAACAGCTTTTGGATCTAATTACGGATTTCCAGTCATCAGGCATGGGTGTAAAGAGTGTACCATCTCTGTTGAGAGAAATTAGAGAAACGCCAAGATTTTAAAGGGAAATACAAATATTGGGACCTTTTTATGTGCAGAATTATTCATGATAAATGATTGAGTGGGAGGGTAACTTCTTTCTTTTGTATGCAAAACTTTTTTTCGTGTGGGGACTTAAACATTTCACTATACCAACAACCAGTGGGGTTTTTGATTACTACTAACACTGAGAATTGCTTTGCTTTATTTAAACAACTGAGTATTGCTCCAGCAGTATTTTATGCAGGAAGTCTATACTCAGAGATCAAGGAGTGCCCCATCCCAGTACACGTTAGGCCTCTACATGGAGAGCAATGGAAATCAGACAGTGAGACCCTCGTGCGGTTACCTTGCCGGCTTCAAATCCCCTGCTTAAACTAAAATCACAGCCAGGGCCTGCCTTTCTGCCACATGAGTGTAACAAACCAGGCTCTTGAATTAATCGGTCTGCCGACCCAGTCGAGGAGAAGCTGACAGTCTTGGAAATGATCATCATATGCTGCCTCGCCATAGATGAGGGTATGATTATTAATGGTGAAAGCTTCAGAGTGAACACAGGCCGAAGTCACCGCAGCCAGAAGACCGAGACTAGCAAAGAGCGATCGCCACCATTCCTCTCCCAGAGGATGTGTTTGGTGATATTCCGTGCACTTTAAAGAACCGGCAAGAGTATCGGGCTGCCTTTTGTTGACAGGTGTGAAATTAATGGGCAGAATCACTTCCTGTTGTATAAGTATTAATGGATTGAAATTACAAAAAAGGGGCAAAAAGAACAATGTGGTACTTGCGGGTGTAATAAGGTAATTCATCACAGGTTTTCACAGTTCAAGAGCAAGTGAGTAAAAGAAACAGGTAGAAAAAGGTACAATTTCCCCAAACGCTTAATCCGCCGCTGCTCCTGATGGAACCTTCTGGGGACATTTCGGACACCTTAATGGGGTGTCTCGCAAACCGGTGGTGACAGATAATTAAGTTATCAGCCACCGGGAACCCCTCCTGCCCTTTGAGGATGGGACGAAAGGATGACACCACGGTACCTCTTCTGCTCACCCTCGCTGCTCAGTGAGGCACTTTCCCCAACCTTTCACCTCCACTTCTTCTCGTGTTGACCGGCTGTGACTAAAGCCATTCGGCTCAACATCTGGGCCTCTTATCATTGTGTCACCTCTCCTCTGTCATCCTCCTTTCCCTTCATGAAGCCGCTGGCAGCAGTGGCCCATTTATCGAGAAGAGGAAATACGGCTCAATACAGGTCAACATATTAGAGCGCATTTGAAATGAGGGGTAACATTACGCTGGCACTAATAGTTTCGACTGTGATCCCAATCCATGGCTCAGATAAAGTATCTGACTCTGGTATCAGTGAGGTGGGAGATGGAGAGCCACACCGCTGGGGCTCCTAAATCTTCATAGTGTGCTGAGGTATTGTTTCGCGCAGCTGGAGTCGTGCGTCTCTAAGTCGGCTCCACGCACACAGCCCCTGCATTACAGCCCTATTATCCACTGGTGGGAGCAGTGGGTGTCCTACAGACTGTCTCTTCACAGTGCACTTGCTTACCTCACAGAAAAAAAGCCTCAGTGTATCCCAGCATGCACTGCTGCCCATTCCAGCACCCTCCATCTGCAGACTAGAGTGTGTCCAGCAGGATATTTTATCCCCCCCACCCCCTCCCTGGACATTAAAAATACAAAAAAAAATAGCACAAATAAAATGCCCAATATCACCAATACACAATCACATCAATAAAATGCTCTGTATAAATACAGTACAACCTTAAGGGAGAGATATGTATTCTGCTGTTTCCCGTGTGAAGGACACCACATTGCAGTTTACATGAACCCCTGAGAAGGTGACAGGAAGTGAATGCATTACTGTCTGGTGGATCAGTTTTGTTCAGATTCAGTTGAGCTGAACTTCTGGCTTTATTTGAAGCCATTCTGTTTTCTTTTTTTTTTTTTACCTCTGTAAATTTTACTCCCCACTGTCTTTATAAAGTGTTGCTGCCAACTCCCCTCAGTCCTCAAGCATCCTTCATTCCACACAGCTCTCCTTTCCTTCTCCTTCCCCTGGCTGTACTCTTTCCAAGGTGTGTCCAGCTCTCCACAGCAGACGCATAACTCAGACAACAACACTACAGTGTATCTAGATGCTGACCAGGAGACCACTGCAAAGCGATAATTATTACATTGTTATCATAACCTGATCATATTCATAGGATAAAAGACATATCAAACCATAGAGAGAAAATGTCTCAAAAATAACCTTGTGAATGAACAAAAAAAAACAGATGCAATTGCATAGCACGTGTCTAAAAGGTTTGTAAAATCCAAATGCTGTGTTAACATAGGCAAAAAATGTTGTTTCTGGCTGATATCTCTAAGCTGGAATAAGCAAAGGCTGCTGCTGAGAACCCACAGATGCAATGTGTGTCCATTACATTACATGGCAGAAGGTTACAGTTAAAGCCAAGGTTAAGCTGACACACATCTGCACACTGCCAGTGCAATAATGTTGATAGGCTTTCTTGAAGAGTGAAGATGCTTAAGTGTGGGGGAAAAAAGAACATCTTTATATAATTCACATGTCTGAGAGTGTTATCTCTGTCATCTGTTCCTCTTTGAAGGAGACAGCCATGCACTCTCAGGAGCTGCGATACCCTTGTTCAGAATCTCTCACTCTCTTTGAATATGCCCCTTCCGGCACCTGTGTCTCAACACTTGACTGTTGCACCTGTGACATCCAGAATGACTATCACAGAAACAATGACAATGAGGAAAAGAGACATTTTCGAGAGGAGCTCAGGAGACTGGGCTCTGGATAAATCTCTCTCTCAATGTGAACTGCTGACTAATCTTCCAACAGGCACGTGTCAGGACACAGTGGAATTTTTGCTATTTACACACTGCTGAGCAGTGTTAATTATGAAATTAATTAATGAATACTTTGTTTTCATATGGTGCACATCAGTAATTTTAAATATTACCTCAATTACAGCAGTGGCAGCTTACAATATATTTATACAAAAATAAAACATTCAAAATTAATAATGTGGTTGAGGATTATTGACTAAAGGATGAAGATGGTTGACTAAAGATAACAGTTGAAATAAAAAAACAGTTCATTTTTGACTGGCACATTCTGCTCCACTTAGGTGCTGAATTCATGGGAAAGGCAATGTTATAGGAAGAGCGAGGGGGTCTAAATAAATTCCAAAGGCTGCTACAATCTCTGAGCAGCTCAGCAGTTGAAAGAGCAGAGCTGCGGCTTGCATTCTAAACACACCTGGAGAGTTCTGACCTGCAGCACCTGTCAGCTGGGCAAACCACTTACCCTCAGCAGGAGCCTGGAGCTCAGCGTTCTAATCACCACGGCAACTCACAAGAGCCCCTGAACGAAATGCTCTCACCGCGCCCCTGTAACCACTGCCCCTTCTCAGCCACCCAAAATAGCATCCTAACACCACCTCATCTGATTGACTGATTAACATTGTGTTAAAAGCTGTGTCTATAATCACGTTTTTTTTTTTTTTTTTTGGCTGCCTATTTTAAATGTTGCCATCAGAAATTCCACAGTTCAGTGTTTATGGGGGGATAGGAGAAAGGTGTGTGGTCGTGGGATCAGGGATGAGAGCCCACACACACAAACAGACACACACACTCACACTTCCTGTGATAAGGCCCAGCTGCAGTGGCACTGGATCTGTCTGGTAATCAGGAAAGATTACAAATGCTGCACTCAGCCTTCCTCCCTAGTCAATGGCCTGCAGCTACGCTCTTCCCCTTCCCTACTAAAGCTTTCCATTACTCCCAGCACTACATAGCACACTTCCACTAAAGCACCTCTCCCGCTCCACGTCCACTGGCGCTGATGCCGAAGCACCCCTCCTCCTTAAAGCAAGATTATTCAAAACCGAGCTCAGCTGTGCCTGCCAGGGATACCATTCATATCACTTTATCCGATGCAGATCTTCACAAACCCAGATCGCTAACGCACAGCAACTCCCCTTCTCCGAGTAGGCCCATTTGCATAAGACACCAGACTTGCTCCTGACTGCCCAGATCATGCTTTTACTGTTATTCTGTTTTTGAATTTTATCCTGTATGATACTGGTTAATGCTTGAAAGAGGAATTCAATAACATCCATCCCCATTCTGCACGGCACTGTTTTGCAAACCACACACATTAAGAATGGGCTTGTGGTTGCTTACACACTGTAGCCCTGGTTTCCTTGCAACTATGACGATAGCTGCACTCAACAGATTTTCCCATTTTCAATACCTTGTGCAAAGCAAAAAGAGGATGTGCAGTAGAGCATATAGGCGCTATATTTCTGAATATTTTACTTGTTGCTGTTGCTAGATTTACAGAGGAAACATGAAAAATGTTTTTGTCATGATTTCATTTGATATGTGGCATGTTTATAAACACGTTTGTGAGAAATCTACTAACCAGTTGAACTCAATACTGTCTTGCTGCACCAGGTGGAATGAACAAGCATGATGGTATTTGCCATTTCAATGACCTGAAATAACACCAATGCAGTCATTGTGTGACATCACTGATGTAATTGATGTGAATGAAATTATTTGTTGTCTCCTGTCCTTACTTCCTATTCTTCCTGTGTGAGCACACATTCCACAGGAATCTCATGGTTTATTTTTAATGCTTTTTCCCCTTTATGTAACCCTGATTTTGGAATTGCCAGTTGTACATTAGGGTTGTCTCATGGAGACAATCTCTGCACAATACAGACAGCACTGAAGCAAGACAAATGCAGTCCTCCAAATCCTGCAAAACACTCACATGCAAACCTAAAGTTTTTTTTTCCTTTTTTCATACTACAGTTCACACAGTGCACCACAGTTAAGAGGGCATTCATCAGAGGATAGGTGCCTCTCTCATGTTTCTTCACAAGGGGCCTGAGACTCGTAAGAGGGGGAAAACCTGGCGGACTGTTTTCCTGCTTTGCTCTCTCTCACTGTTGGTGGATGGCATAGCCAATTTTGAACCCAGGCTAAGCCGGCACTTAAGGAGATCACCTTGCTGACTGAGCCACGTGGGAAGCCAATGGGACTTTCAGATATAATAATCTCAGAATTTCTGATGTAACAAAGGTAATGTGAATTAATAAACCAAACCTCAGAATTTTTGATATGATAGCTTCTGTAAAGAGGCTGGACTTCAAAACAGCTGATATGACAGCTAATGTAAATTAACAGGACCTCATGGTTTCTGATATGACAGTTAAGGAAAACTAATTGATTGGACCTTGTCCAAAGTAAAGAAAATAAAACTGAGTACACAAGCCACTATCTCAGTCTTCCGATCTTTGTGACCTGAATGGGAATGTGCAACAAGACATCCATTTTTGTACAGATAGCATAACCTATGCTTCTCTGTATACACTACGTATAGCCACTGAATGCTCCTCCTTTTGTTACTGCAGGCTAAAATTATTCGGTATCTGAACTATTTTGATGATGTTAGATGGTCTTGGAGTTCAGTTTAATGTGAGTGCCTCTGCAACACAATGAACACTGAATCTTGGGACTGGAAGTTCCTGTACTTTAGGATATATAAGGAATAAATAACCATGCTGTATCTCTTTTGCTTCTCACTTTCTGCTTGGTATCTTTTGCGGAACTATTTGCAACATTCATGATGACCTTATCAAGAGGCTCCTCAAGCACTGAATGTTTCAACATTGTTCCTTCTTTACTCCAATGCTTCAGACCCCATCCTCTGATGATCCTATTCCAGCATTGTACATTCAGCACTTAATCTATGTGTTTTGGGCATCAGTTCCAAGCCACTCCAGATGCCTGGTGGTTCTATAAATGGCCATCAAACAGGATGGTGTCATTTATGTATCTACACTCTCTTAGCCAGAAAAAGACAAATACTAATGCAACAAAAAGCTTGAAAAATTCAACTAGTTCTTTCACCACACAGTTCTTTGACACTTATATTTATGTCAGAAATGAGAGCGCAAGGTAACTCTAACACATTAATAACACATTAAAGTATGGCATACTGTATGACTTGTACACCACAGAAAGGCTTGATGGACCTCAGCACAGTTTAAATACATTCACTCATTTTGTCTGAATTTGAGTCTAACTTTTCAATGTCAAGATACATCTTGTTCACAGGTTTTTATACCAACCCCAAAATGTTCATCAGTGGCTGAGTAGTCACAGTTTCTTCTTTTTTTAACATTTCCATAATTATGTACCATTTTAATTATAATCCTCAGATGTTCAAAACTCCCTAATCATTCACATGTGCAAACTTGTCTTGTTTCCAACACAGGCACTTTGAGCTAATTGTCACCAAGCTACTCAGCTGACATTCTCTCTCAGCTGCAAGCATAATCACATCTTGAAAGATTTGCTGACAAATTAAAAAAAAAAAAACCAAGCCAGCTCAGAGATGACTTTATTCCTGTAACTGCTAACTTTATGCAGTGTTTATAATAATTTTATCAGTCCAGCGTTTATGAACTGAAATGAACCTGCATCATAATTTTGCTAGACATTAACATTGCGGATGTTGGTGAACTGTGCATGGTAATGTACATGTACACCGGCCCTGATAAAAATAAATTAAGTAACTTTTGCATGGTTTGAAACTTATTTGAAACTATTCATTTATCTGGACTCTAATTCTCATTCTATTCTGCTCTACTAGAATACAATTCTATTCGTCCTCATGATCTTCTCTTTTTAACTTTTTTGACCAATGTTTGCTAAGTATGACTGAAACTCAGCAGACCTTTTCTTACATTTACACTTTGCCATTTGCCAAAGGCTCTCTGCATAAGAGCCTTTGACAGAGCCAGTCTTTCATGCAACTTTGCACTCTAGAGGGAAAAGTTGCAGGAAAGACTGTACTAGGCTTATCACATTCAAATGTGCACCAGCCCCTTGCTCTTTTCTTATTCTGTTGGTAAAAACCATAAAAATAAAAGAAACATATCCACCAAAGACGATCCCTTTTGGGTGAACTCTGGAGTAACAGCAGGGAAGGCTCTCCACTTTCACCACTCCAGTGCAGGCCTCCTCTATCACACACGAGTGGGTGGTGACCCCACAGGGAGTCATAACACACCCCACTCAGTATGCACCCCGCCTCACACGGGTCATTTGTAGCAGAGCACAAGCGGTATTTCACCTCCGAAGACAGACTGACACACCACACCAGTGCTGGGTGTTCCATTAAGCTTGTGATATAAGAACACCTTCACGATAGAAATCTATGTACAAGAGTCCCACGGGACCTCTAAACCCTACTCACTCCCAGCGGATATAGATTGTATTGCTGTATTATGAGAAAAATTATTGTCTTTTCCTTCCTTGATATGTGATATTTGTCTTAACACATGTATGTTGAAATAACCGTCCATACTCAGCAGTGTTTGCCACAAAAAAGTGACACAGAAAAGGGAAGTGTACAATAATGGTAACGCGCCCAACCCCATCACTTCTACATATACAGTGCACATGGTCCTTCAATTATATTTTGTTCAACTATATTTGGTTCCTCAGATATTGGAGAGGTTTCCTCTATACTTCAGGTGTCTGCAGCCAAATCAGCAGTTTCTCAAAAACTAGCAAATTTTTGTAAAATAAAATTTGTAGACAATAAACAATTGCATCTCACCATAAACCATGTCAAGTCACAGGCAAACAAATGAAAGCCACATATCCATTGGGAAAACCCACAGACCAAACACTTCTTTACAAAATTATTCAGAAGGTCGCAGACATTGATTTGGTTGTAAACACTCTAAGTACATAGCAAGCCTTCAGACAGATCATTGTCAAAGGTAACAAGCTCTTAAGTTAGTTGTGATGTTGAAACCTACCATTTTGCTTCAGAATGTCTATAATCACAGTTCCAAAGCACTCAGTAGCTACTGATTTTTTTTTACCTTGATATTACTTTTTATTATGTATTTTAGTCAAATTTGGAGGTACTGGTCTCAGAAGTGTTAAGCTTGTCAATTACAGAGGAATATAGGCAGAAGTCTGACACTCAGAAGTGAGATGAAACAATTCATTGCTTAGAAAGGCAACTATACCATATGTTTGGGTGACAGAATATCCCACATTGAGCAGATTTATACTGTTTTGTCTATCATCATTTTTTCTCTGTTAGGTCAGTTTGTCACTTATTCCTTTGTATACTTTTAAATTTACAGCCCAAGGTCATAGTACACGGATGGCATGGACATCATCCCCTGCCTTGCAATTGAACTCCAGAGGCAATTCAGTTTTGGTGCAGATCAGGCAAGGGTGTGATCATCATTCGGCAGAGGTATTCTAATTATGCTCTATGCTACTGAGTTTCCCATGTTTTCCTGTGGGCTATTGTCATTGCTTAAAATGACCACAAAATGGCATCTGTAAACACATACTTCTTGGCTACTGTGGCAGAGACAAGTGAACAAGAATATCTAAATTAAATAAATAGTAATAATATATTGCAAAATTAACAGGATACATTTATGGGGTGTTATATACATGGCAGTCTGTAAAAATCCATCAGATATGTCATTAAGCCAGCTATTTCTAGCTGTTCTAGAAAGTAGCATTTCAGTTAGTTGAACTAATTGTCCAGTTAGTTCAGTTAGTCCAACTGAACCTAAATTTCAGTCAGCTGAAAAAAGTAAAATGTTCTGCTGAACTCAACAAGCTGTCACATGCATCTTAGTTATTAGCTTCCCAGCTAGCTATTAACCATTATATGTTGTACTGCACACATTGTATAATATTTAAAATTAATAAACCACTGCCAAGGTTTTGTTTCAGCACTCCCCTTGTATATTGTGCCTGACCACAGTGAACTGTATTATTGTACTGCATAATTAAAATCAGTCCAGAGAGTTTTAAACTTTATGACTGCACACTAACTCTAATATGCTCACAACTAATTAAGGTTATATTTTAGACAACCAATAATAGACCATCAAAGGTTTAAACAATTTCTTCTGCTTATGACCATTTGTAGTTCTTGCTTCCTCTGTGGCTGGTGCTGATAATCCCCCACAAGGATGTGTGTACATGGTATATATTGAATGTCAGCTGAGCACTGCATAAAAAACCAGTTGATTTTCTTGAAACTAAAATTTGGACTGTGTCTCACAGTCTCACTGAGTAAATGTCTCCAGTTGTGGCAGTGGCTATTCTTTTTAATCTCTTTTGTTTTAGAGATTAGACAAAGTTGTTCAAAAGCCACATACGGCCTTGACATTCAGCACATAAAAACTTTCATTTCATCAGGTCATTTACAACACCTGCTGACTCCAAATGAAGTGAGTCCTTTTTAACATCCAGCTCTGCAGTTCCCCCTGGGTAAAAAAAGAAACACAATTATACTGATGTCTGCTCAATGCCAAACTTCAATCTACATGTGAATAACAAACATGGCATCCTTCTCTGTTAGGCAGAACAGTGACATCTGTTTCTTCTTTCTTTTAATTGGTTCAGGTTCTGAGTCAGTGCTAGTTTCATTAACATTAGCATCAGCTAATACACTTTCATTGTACATTTGAAGTCTTCTGAAAAGCTATTGCTTAGCTCCAAGACCAAGAGAAAAAACAATATGCAAATTCACTGAAGGCAACAGAATGCAACATCACTCTAGATTGTTTGGATGACTTTGTCACTGTGGTGGTGGAGGGATATGATGCTTACAGCTCGATTGTGTTGTGGCAGCTCTGTAATGTGAAATTAATGTGAAACTCAAAAGTGAGTCAATGACAAATCAGTATCATTCTGATTCATTTGATATTTTTCCCAACCTCATAGATTTGAAGACCATATTTAAATTGTTTATATAAACTCGTAGGTCAAACAACCTTGGTCAAAGACAGCCTAAGTGTCTTACCAAAGATTTGTGGCTGCAACCTCTCCCATGCATTTTCCCTTTGTATAAACCTTTTTGAATTCTGAATTCGTCTCGTCTCATCACGACTACCTCTGCAGTCATGCGCAATCACTGAGACGATACAAATGCAATCCTTCAACAGATTTACATGCAATCGAGTACCATCTTTCACACTACAAATCCCATGGCGCACCACAGTGAATTGTACATTAATTAGAGGACATGCACTACTCTGTGGACGTGACTGGAGAAACTCACAGGCACTGACAACCTCCAGGGTGCCTGAGAACGGTGGGTCAAGGTGGCCCTGTGTAAGCCACCTGCCCCTACTCCCAGCAGGATGAAGCCAAGTTGTTCCACCAATGTGGGCTCTTGGTCATTGTTGGCAAATGACACTGTCAGTTTCAGCCCAAGCAACAGGGCTCAGCCTGCACTTTCAGACAAGGGCCTTGCCAGCTGAGCCACTTGCAACTTCAATGCCTGCATATACAACCTGTGATTTAAATTTTTGCTGCGGTTTCAGATAGGTGTACATGTATTTTTCAGGCAAATGTGTTCAGTAATTCCCATGTTTGTTGTGCTGGGGATGTCTTTAGCAGGGTTAATTGAAGTCTGATGTTAACTAAAGCTGAAGGAAAATGTGGGAAGTGGTTTAATTAGTGGTGGCGCAGCCTTCGAGTGAGTTTTGCAAAATGCCATTAAGTTTATTTGTAATATAATACTTTTCAAGAGGCATATTAAGGATATATACTCATCTGTAAATTTGTGTTTTAGAGATCTGGATGCTGTATAATTAGGCTATGATTATGCTTTTGATTATGTTTTGCTTGGTGACCTGGGGACCCACACAAGTTAAGGGGCCAGGGTATACAGAAAGGCTGCGAGGGAGTCTCAGGGACTCATTATCTTTTTGGTCTTTAGCTTTTCTTCCTTTTTCATTTTGTTCAGGTAGTTATGATGAACTAATCTGCTTGCTGTATACTCTCATTGCAGTGTGATCCAACAACTTTTTAAGGCTTGATTTTTCTTACTTTGGCATTTTCCAACTGCACTTGGCATCCTATTTGTGGAATCCAGGCTCAGCAATGTATAACTGCCTGTTTTGTTCCAAATTCTGTATTCTTTGAATTAATATTGGCACTGAATATTCATTACTTCATTTGTTGGAGTGATAATGTGTCATTTCTTATTGCTCCCTGTTTATCAAAGTGTGATTTTTTTTTTGTTTTATTTTAAAATGTATTTTTGCATTATGCACTTTTTTGATATACTGCATCCTTTGAAGCACCTCCTTTGGCCATTTGATCACAGTACTCCATTACACTGGCTCCTGTGGATACTAATATCAATCCAATGAAAAAACATTTATAAATCCTGTTGAAAAGCTGTGCACCTCATAACACCTCACAGGAGAACAACACAGCAGATCTAAAGATAGGATGAAAAACATCCACTCTGGCTCATCCTGTTCGCTCGCCTGCCAAGGAAGATGAGAAGTTACAGGAACTTAGAACAGATGGTGTGCAGAGGATTTCACCTTCTCCGATTTCTATGCAACCCACTAAGTTGCTGCAAAATTATTGTCATTGATACAATTTCAGTAGAAGAGGAAAGACAGTGCTGACCTACCGGAGAGATTTCATGGGTGTATGAAAACAAAGACCCTTTCCAAGGTAGTAGATGTTAATATTCATAATCAGTTTGAATTAGTTCATGCTTAAAACACTTTCAGGAAAAGTAGATGCCAGGGTTATATCATATGGGTCACTGAAGAAAAGAGTCCAGTAAATTAATAGTGAGGATATGAAATGTATGTACAGAATAAAATATTGAAAGCATAGGTATAGAATAGATAGGTATGTCTGGGAAACCTACAGTTACAACTTAAAATGGAATTTAAACCATTTGGCATTGAAACTGTTTCCATTTTAAACTTACAATTTCAAATGGAAACAGTGTCAAGTGTCTCCCAGTTAAGTCTACATTAGTCATTTGCACAATTTGTATTTCAGTATTCTTTTCTGACTGTACACCACCCTGGTATATCACCTCACTTTTCCCTAATCCAGTGCTTCTGGTGGAGATGACTGACTTCTTTCACAGGACAGTGTGCCAATGTACATACTGCATTCACGACTCAAACAGTCGGTCTGAGAGACTATATCTCTGTGTATCAATCATAACACAAAATATACTTCTGAAATGATCTCATTAGGTTCCAGTTGCTTCCTGATAAAACACCTTTTTTCAGTTTACTCACTGCAGACCACATGTTCACGCTAATAAATCTCTTTTGGTGTCACCTGTCAGGCAATTCCTGAGCACTCGCAGCACCAGATATAATTCTGTCCACTGAACTAGGCATTATGGGCAAAATAAATACGCACGTGATCACTACTGTGCAGTATGGTCAAAATGAATGTGCATATATCACACAAAATCATTGCACATGTATATATTATATCAAAATGGACTAGAAACCAAGCGAGCCTACATATAATCTCAATACTTTACAACTACATTGAATCCCTGAAGTGAAGAGTCCTCTGTTTCGTACTGACCTTCCTTCATTAGCACCTCAAGTGACAGTCACTGGAGACTGAGAGAATAAACCTAATTTGAATTTCCCCAGATAATACACAAAAACAGCACGTACTGTATACATCAGCGGAAATGAAACAATCCACAAAGGGGGTGGGGGGAATAGCCGAGAAAATAAGAAAGCAAAAGTGACAGAGGTTACAGAGGTGCAGCAGGCTGTGTGAGTTGCGCATTGATTAGCAGTGGAGACTGGTTCCCTGGCTTTAATTAGCTACTCAGTCTGTTTACATTGTTGCCTTAACGAATGATGCTTCGTGTCACTGTTGCAGAATCTTCTTCCTGTTTCTCTGCGAATATCATCATATATCAGTTGATATCCTGCAATTAAACAAAAACACCTCCCTTAAATCACCACCTATTTATTGATTTATTCTAATAACATGATAAACAAACTCTAAAAACATGATAAACAAAAATGCATCAGTACATTTGATAAAAAGCTGATTAATTCATGCCTCACAGCAGTCTGATTTTGAGTGTGCACAGAATGTACTTTAAATGATGTGACCTGATGTGAAAAATATGAGAGTAGAGCATAATTGCTTGATAGTTTTATTTTCTCCGGTAATACTAATGGAATGATTTCAACTTATCAGCTGCAAATGTGCCAAAATAATGCTGTGCACCTCTGAAAAGGTCAATCAAGGCCAGAGATTGAGTTTCTCAATTTGTGAAGTTGCCATGGAAACTGTGTCTTATAATTTTGTTGAGTCAACGACATGTTTATACATAGTCATGATTGTGGAACATTGTTAAGTATTTTTAGTCACACATCATATCATCACATCATATTGAATGCTGCAAGTGGGAGAGGTCAAAGGACTAAGAAGTCTGCTGTTTGAGTTTATAGCAGTGGGTGAGAAAGAAAAGCCACCACAACAGTAGTGAACATTGCTGTGCTTTTTATGCAGGAAATTTTTTTTTGCTCCCTATTTGTTCAATATAATGCCTATGTTATATAACAGAAAGAATCCCTCTGAAAGAGTCCATCATTCTGGCACAGTAACAAGGAATACAAGTGAAAGAACTGAGTAACATTGATTTTTTTTCCAAAAGTTGTTTTTCACTTAGCTAAGCTACCAAATAAGCTTCTAAAACAACTAACTGTGGCAACCAGGCTTTCCTAAAAGTAATACAAAAAAACAGCATTTTACAGTTAGTTACCTATTCCTTTTACATTGCATTGATATGCAGCATATAAACCTGACAATCTAAATCAGTCAATGTTCATTTGAAAAGACAGTTCATGACCAAATAAAGATGATACTTTCCTGGAATGCACACTAAATCCCTAGGACCTGGTGGGAACTGAACACATTCACAGGCTTCCAAGCCCAGAGTTTTCAGTGCAAAATAAGTAGATACTCATTAATAATCTCTCTCACACACTGATACCTAATGCTGGATTCTGTCAACATTTGTCCTTAACTTTGTGTCATTATGTCTATTCTTCACAGAGTTCAGTAAGTTCAGCGATTAGCAATGTTACTGCAAAGAGCACTTTCAATATTTCAAACAATGAAATATTTCATGAATATTTCAAATGAATGAAAGAACTTTCATTCTTTTAATTTTGAATCTAACAGTACATCTGAGGTGTATCCAGTTCACTCAAATGTATGAACAAATATGTTTACTTTGCAAAAATTTTATGAAATGGTGTGATAACAGGTATCAGTATGAAAAAGACTGACATTGAATCATGTACATATCTACTAGACCCAAAAAAATTAAAAAGGTCTTAACTATTTACAGTATGATATCACACATCTAAGTTGAAAAAGGGAGTGAATATTGAACAGTTTTCAAAACGCAAGCATACCTAAATTATTATTATCACTGTGTTTTGCTCTGAGCCTCGCTAGAATTTTATTTTGACTCTTTTTTTGGATGTGAAAGCTCCGGTTAACCTGCTCTAACTTCATCTCATTCATGCTACATTAAACCCAATCAAGGGAGCTCATTTAAAACGCTCAGCGTTTCACCTCTACTTGTAGGATATGAAGGTCGCGGCGCAGCGGGCTCGACGCGGGCCACCGTTCGGTGGCAGAGGGGGCGTGACCTCTGCGGCGTGCCCCGGCACGGCGCCGCGGCGTTGGGGGATGCGGCTGCCGTCTCCCGCACTGGGAGGGGGGTTGAGTGTAATGGAACGGCCCTCGGGGTGGGCCAGCAGCCGCGCACGCCGGTGCAGCGCGGGGGCCGCTGCGGTGAGAGAGTGTCTGCTCCGCCGTGCCAAGAGCGGGCTGTTTCTCTGACATGATAAACGCCGGCCCTCTTCCCTCATCGCCGTACAGGGAGTGACCGGCTGCCATCCTGCCACATGATCCGCTGTTAATCTTCTCAATTCCTGAGGAGTAACTTGCCCGATTGTCCTGAGGGGGGAGGGCATATTGTAAATGACTCTTCTGTTGCCTTGAATAGGAGCGGCCCGGCTGAAACAACTGCATCATGTTTGAAAATATAAGACGGATGTCTTTCGGATTTTCATGCGATTTAACAGGAGCTTAAGGGTGACAGTGTAGAGGCAGCAGCAACGAAATTAGGTTTGAAATCAGATAAGGTGTGACTGCTGGGTGAGGCACTAAAGCAAGGTGTTTAACACAAACTGCTTCTTGCAATACTCAGCTGTATAAATGGGCATTTTGTAGGAATGTAAGAGATGTAAATTGCTCTGGAGAAGAGTTCCATATAAGGAAATTTGTCCTTTCAATTTCTGTGATGTGACCAACATGAATTGAGTTTGATTAGCTGTGTCTGACAAAAGCTTCAGCTGAATTAGATAGGAAGAATACCTGGATACCTCACCGAACCCCTGGATTATAATCCGGAGGGGAAAACTATCCATAACTGACACATACAGAACCTGAACACACTAAGTCACTAGTGTAATTAATAACTGCCAATATTTGTGATGTAACATGGCTTCTTGTGCCATTTTGTGTTAACATAGCCTCATTGCTGAGGTGGGTGATAGACTGAATGGAATAATTCACCACACATATGAAAAAAAACAACAAAAAACAACAAAGAGAGACAAGAACTAAACAGTCGTATGACCTTGAATTCCCCTTGCTGATGAATTGTATAGCAATGCATTTGTGCTTGAGCAAGAATTTTACTGTTTCCAAAGCCCCCCTGCCTCCTAAAATAGAGGATGTTCAGGACCTCAGCTAGTTGTGCATTGTGTAATTCATGAGTTTGTGTCAATCAAACTTAATTGTCAGAGAATGCTTAAGAATCTGTGTCTCATCTCTTATTCACTATAAGAATGCTTGTTCGAATAAATTGCAGCATACGCCCTTATTGGCAGGCTGGTTGCAGACAATAGTCGAACGGAACATATAATAGCAGAACATGGAAAGAGCTTAATATTAATGGAGCACACTGGTAACCCACATACTGCATTATCATATCACCCAATGCCCCCTCAAGGAATGTAACAAAGTCACACACTAGAGCAAAGTGGGGGGTACAGTCATTTGGTGAACTGATCTAATGTATAGTATAGGATGTAACTAGTATTGTGCATACTATAGATAGTGTATGTAAACAAGATTACAAAGGCATAATAACAGCCTTCACCAATGCATGATACCCTGTAGTCAATTTATAAGACTTAATTACAGTTTATTAGAGACATATTTAATTGCCTTGTCATTAAATTTAGTGAGCCTCTCTTGCTTCAGGGCATAAGTTTTAAAATAGTCTCTATACACAGGGCTGCTATAGGGATCAACAAGTTGTAAATAATGATGGAATTATGCTCCTATTGAATATCAGTTTTCACATTGTTTCTTTTTTCTCTTTTTCACCTCACCACTGTTGATGTAAAGACTATTCACTTCGTCTGCAAACATTAAAACACAGATTAGTGTACTAGCAATACACAGAAATGCTATAGAAATGAATATGCCTGTAGAATGCTATAAGTGAAAACCTTATTCAAGGTTCAAGGTGACATCAACAATGTTTCACAATGGTTAACTTCATCAGGTCATGTTCAAGCAACACCGGTATCACAGACTGTTCTGCTAAGGCCACGTTGAGGCATTGAGCCATCATCACTGAACCATCTACAAGCTGAAAGCTGAAATGGTTCATTTATTTTTTTTCTTAAAATGAAAAATGAAAAGCAAAAACAATCTTGGAAGCAGACAATGTCATGATAATGCAGTACAAGAAAGGTCAACTAACATCTGATGCCTTTCTGAAACTGTAGTATAATAGAGTAGACCAGGCTACACTAATTCTAGGTATCTACAATCTCCAATAAACACTGAGATATGCAAACACTATATTAGTTATCAGCGTATAAAATGACACATTAGTATGCCAGGGCAATAATGGAAATCCAACACAAACACACAAAAAGAAACCCTCAAGGGCCAATTTCTTTCACAGCAGTTTAAAGTTTAATCCTACACTCAATAAAAGACCCCAATTATGCCGGGTGAAGGGTTAATCTAGGTCATTTTCTTTTCTAATTACATTTGAAATCTCCTCTGAAGTGATTCTCTAGCAGTTACGCAGAGGCTGTAGGCGATATCGAATTTGCAAAAGGGTTTAAACACTCCCAGTATCAGCGACGCAACTTTCAGACTTTGTCAGTCATGAGCTTGTCCCAGGACAAATCCACCTTGTTCCTCCACTCAGGGATGAATCTTTGTCATTAGTTCCTGGTAATCAACATGAGAAAAGCAATTTACATAGCATTACCCTGAGCAGAGGAAGTCAGACAAACACATACTGATGGAGGCCTGCAGTACATTTTCTGCTGCACAAGGGCATATTCAATTAAAACACACAGCTTCATGGCCTAAAATAGGTTTCAAAATCAAAGTTAAGGCAGGGTTAATTTTGTCACAGCCTCCACAGCATGTTTGGTTTTATTACCAGTGTGAACAAATGCATCTAAAGCCCTTCAGCAAATTCCTCCTGAAGCGACACCAAGGTGTCACAAACTTCACTTTCATCTGAACAACACTGGAGTTTCAGACAGACATGTTCATTGAGTCACGTCACAAAATGTAAAATATAAAACATTGTGATATAAAAAAAAAGTAGGACTCCTTAGTGCCTCAGTTGGCAGGGCTCTTGTCTCGAGTGCAGGCTCAGCCCTATGGGTCAGGGTGGAGACTGCCCATGTTGGTGCCCACAACAGTGGTGCAAAGTGGGTTTGTTCCATAAGGGAAAGTGAGGTTTTGGAGTTTGTTGGTCAGTGTCTCCTCATTTCATTGTTCTCAGGTGCCCTGGGATTCATCAGGCACCTGCAAAATGCGCAGACGATGTCAGCAGAGTAGTAACTATCCTTCAATTGGTGCCCACTTCACTGTGGTGCACTATGGGACTTGTAGTACAAACAGGAGCTATATCAGCTGATTGCATTAACCTCGTTTCAGTGTTCCTACATGACTGCAGAGGTTGTGGCAGTGAGAGGAGATTAATGTGGAATTGACAATTCAAAAAAAGGTTGCATTGAGAGAAGCAGCACTAGTAAAATTAAATCCTTAAATGTGCCTTGTGAAGTTTAGGCTAAGATTGATCATTTCTTGCACACCCCCATAACAGAAATAATTCAAAATCCCCTAAACTCTTATTATAAGTATGCCTATGCAAGCACAGATCACCACAGTGTGCTGTAGCCCTATAGATGCAAGCTGAGAATTTTAACTGTTCAAAGCATTGAGCTGACCTGTCATTTCTTATTCTTTTGTTACAGATTAAACACACAGCTGTCCTCTTGTATGCCTTACAGATTACTACACATTGCAGTCATAAACAACTTACAACAACTTACAAACATGATACTTTAATAAAATATCATGGATAATGTTGCATCCAACTAAACGGTTAAGAGCCTGGCTGCCCTGGCAATAGAAAAAAATATACAGATTATATTGAGGAGCAATTTAAAATCTCTGTCTTCATATCATCTTAAATTACATAATTTAACATTAGAACAGCAATTGCATAGGTTAAAATTATATATTTTTTATAAATATTGGTTGTGTTATTTTTCATAAATTTTGGTCTTATTCGTATTTCAAGAAGAGTCAGGCAAAGCAGACATTACGTTAAAAAAAATCCCTGGCGAAAAAGGCACACAGCCAAATCTGCAAATTCCCCGTGACTATCTCAGAATTTACAAGTTCTGTGGCTGGACCCTGTTTATCTCAAATTATGCTGTCGTCTCTCATTCCTGCAATGGTCAGGCAGGTTTCTGTTCCAACTTTGGAACTGAAAGGAGAGGAAGTGTGGGAATGTTGGGTCACTCAATGTTTTGACAGTATGGAGATCACTCAAGCTGTCAGTTGTGTGGGAAGAAATGCATAAATCAGACAAAGTTTGCAGTGCAGAGATTCAGCTTCATTCCATTTTGTGTTGAGGTAGACAGATTTGTCTGGAAGAGCTCTAGGTGTTAATTATAAACTCCATTTAGCTAAAATGATCTGTCGAATGTGCTGGGGAGAGAAAACTATTTATACCCACATGTCCTTTTCAATTGCCTTGTTCACTGTAGAGTATGAATCAGAAAATTAATATATTCTGATATCTTTCATATGTCTGCTCAAAACTTTTTAAAATGTTTTAATATTGACCAGCCCCAATGAGATGGATTATGAATGTAAACGTGACTATAAGGCAAAACCAGTCAGTAAGTATTGTGCATATATACACATTGCCAAAATGGGGTGCATTTATACAGTCTTCTTTATACAAGTATCTCCAATTTTCATTGAAGTTATAAAAGTGGAGTTCAATCCTACCATATTAGGAATTCATTTCAAATATGAATAATATGATGATATATAAATATCCTTTTAAAATTCTGTGTGAAATGATACAGCACTTCTATTATAAATGTTTAAAACTTTCTAAAATGTTATTCAACGGAAATGCCAATTCACAAAATGAAAGGAAATCATTCCATCCTCATTACACCCTTAATGACAAAATATGGTTTGGGTCCTAAACATGTAACCTCCAACAAGGCATATCGTGCAACTCCCAGTATCACAGACAACCCACTGACCCTATGTTGTCATTCCAGAGCTGCTTGGTAACCAGCTTGATCTGACAAGATCAAAAGTTCCAATAGAACTCCATCCATGGGTAATAGGACTTATGGATATACGGAACTCATACAAATATGACAGGTTGTTAGAAAGGAGAAAACAACAAGAAGTATATCCTTAAACAAGGGTGAAGGATGCCTGGATATAAATGGCAAAGTAATACATTCTTTAATTGGCTCAATCTGAGTCCTTCAAAAAGGACAGAGCTTGGCAAGTAAAATTTTGTTTTTTAAGAGGTTCATCTGCCTCTGTCATAGAGTGGTGCTGCTACTGTTGCATTCAGTAAACCAAAGAGAAAACTGAGAGAACGATCCGGACTCCCATGCAGACATTACAGGCAAATTGATTACCATCTCAGAGAGAACTGCAAATTAAATGTGACAGTCAAGCCGTCTCTTTTCATTTGCCTAATTCATTAAAACAGTTGACATGTGGGTCTGGCATAGCGCTGTTTCGCTGTAATCGTTTCTGTTCCAGCTGTGGGGACAATGAGATGACTCAGAGGAAAACTCTCACTGGAAAACTCATTGATGAAACATTGTGTGACATTGTACAGTGAGAGTGCCTAGCCCCTTGAATGAGTTGATCAACACTGGAATGACACTAACAAGGAACAATATGCTGGTCGCCGTACTTCGAATTTACAGTATTCAGATGGACACTACTACTGCTGTGGTGATCCAGTCATGGAGATGTATCAGTAAACAGCCACACCCATTCCCTTAATTTAATGGCTGCTCTTCAAATGAGCACATGCACTATTTGGATTGTAGCTATAATTCATATTGGACATATTATGTCCAACCATTGAAAAGGGTTGCAGAGGCTGAAAATAGAATGAACCAAGCAAGCAGCAAAATAGCTGCATTGTTTTTGTGCAGCAGGCAGTTCCTGTCTTTACCACACTGACTTCATTGTCTGCATAAAAAAGAACAAACATTGCTTCACCAAGGAAGTGGAACAACAATAACAGAACTTAATTATGTGCTTACAGGTTCTCTATTTTGTCATTAAAACATTTATTAAATGCATGAGACTGTTCCTTAAGTATTCCTCCAGTATTGGATTAAAGTGAATCAAGTTAACAACTATTACGGTTGCCTTCTTTTGCAATGTTCATGCTTGGTGAGAATAAACAGATCTTGTGAGCAGTGTACTAGATATGTCCTTTACTGTGTGTGAGGAGAGGAGTCTTCACCTCTCCCTAGAAACTAAATGTTAATTGTTGTCAACCATTTGTTAATTGTTCACATGTTAATTTGTGTGGGACCCAGCCTATTGGCTTACAAGCCACACCTGATTAATTGGAGGCTGATTAAATACAGGTGTGGCTGGAGATCAAGCTCATTTCGTCTCTGCTGTTGGTTTGTGTAGGCTGGTTTCTTTATCTGTTTGGATTTTCAAATAAATTATTTTTTTAACTTTGTTCTTTTCTGCTCATTTATGGGAGAAGTGTCGGCCAGCTTCTCTACATGGTGTTCTGCCAGAACCCCTGTGTGTCACACTTGCCAGGCTCTGAGAGGTAAACTGTGGCTATACTTTACCAGCACAGCGCAGCACAGCTTGGGGTCAAGTCGAGAGTCATAATGCAGACAAAGGAGCAAAGAGAGGACATAAATACCTGAGCACCGTGGGCATGGAAAGGTATCTGTAAACCAAATATCATGGAGGTCCAACAATACAGTATGGAAGTCTCTTGGTGCAGTATGTCAGCAACCAATCTATAGGGCTTACATATGCAAATTACCTTTAATGCAAATGAGATGGTAATGCTTACTTACTTGCTTAATAGAAGAGGAATGCTTACTTAAAGGAAACCTACTGTTTATACAACTCAATAAACACAATTCAGATGCAGAGGTCAGCTACCCATCATGGCTTGTTTTCTAGATATACACTGTTGGCTTCTTTTCAGAGGATTGGGTTGAGTTTCCTGATGAGGAAGCAAATTTGGTAAGAAATCCTCTTTGGATTACTAAATCTGCAGACGGCAGGATCTAGGCTATCATTTATCTCAGGCACTAAAGATAAATCAACTTCCAAGGACTAGATCCTCAGTGAACAAGACAATGTTAAGCAAAAACAGTTTGCTTTGATGTCAGTTAGTCAGCTTCATGTATTCATATCTTTTTGCATTCCTCTCATCAATCCATTTAGAAATGAGTTGAAGGTTGTATTGTTCACATTGACATATCATTCCTGTGGTCATATTTCCATATGTTAGTATTTTTTATAGGAGTAAATAGATCATATTACCTTTTTGAAATAAATACATAAGATCCCCTCTCAATAGGTGAAAAAGCACTTTCTGACTAATATGAAATGCACTGAAGTGTAATGACCCTTTTTAGATTGTTTATGCCGAAATAAGATGGTAAACATAACAGGAGTACTAACCATGGCTTGTTCCATGATTAATTTCTATTGCAACTCAATACTAGCAGATCAGACAATGTCAGCTGAGAAACAAAGTACTTACTGTACTTTCTGAGCAACCTGTCTCAAACATAATTCACACTGAGAAGTTTCAATTACCTATAGAATGAATTCTGATCCACACAATGAATTAATGCATTGCTCGTGCATGACAGATTGAGGACAGCCACATGAAATTGCACTGTACGCTATTAGAAATCCAGAACACTGTAGATAAATTTCATCTAAATAATTCAATTTGTGGAAATACAATATTTACAATGCAAGATTAAGCCTAAACTTTTTGGACTCAGTGGTCATATGTTTTTTTTTTTCCTTTTATGTACAGGAAAAGCTGGGATAGCTAAGGCTTATACACATCTTTTTCATCTGCATGTTGTTTTTGTAATGGCCATCACATGGCTTGTGAAAAAGGCCTGAACTGCAAGTATGGGATCAGCCTTAGAAAGCACCACAGTTAGCAGGTTGACATCCATCTTGTGTGACTGTTTTATAAAGCGCTAGACATACTCTACACAACATAAAGCACAGAGTTACAAGGGCACTTTGATTCATTTTTCATCTCTTCAGAAGTAATTGAATATTCGTTCTTGGCACTCATGACTTCTAATGAAGTTCTATTTGTTTGTGTGTTTGTCTGTATTTTACCCACACCTCAGCACTGGAACTGGCAAAGATGACAGTTTAAAGGCGTTCACCTTGAATATAAAATATTCTGCCCCTGTGAATGAGCCAAGGTTACTCTTTGTGACTTTAGCTACTTATGTTTTCAACTACTTCCTACAACCTATAAAAGCTGAATCACAAATAAAAGTTTTGATCAGATCACTTCCTACTTAACTTTCTAATATCTATTAGAATCATTGTTTCATAATTCAGTGGTTATCTGTCAGGTCTCAACAATTTTTATTTTGATTGTCACATATGTAGTCACTGACATTGTACCACTTTATTTCCAATGTTTTTTTATATTGTCTAATAAAAGTGACAAAACTGACATTCATTCTGTTTGAGAATTAACATCTGTCAATTCTCCAACATTACAGTATAAACAATTACTGTCACTGACAAAGAAGTATACTTTACCTGTAACACAGCACAAAAATAGTACCATATTACTGTAGAGGCACACAGAACCATGGATGCACAGATGAAGTGGAATTCACCTATCAAGAGAACCTATGTTGCTACAGAATTTGTTTCATGATAACAGTAGAACTATACTGACTTTCTTGATGTAATGTGCGGTTAATAAAGAACACACTGTGATAGTCAAATTCTTCAGTAACAGAGAGGCATACTTTTCAGTTTCATTACATAAATAAAGTAATTTCAGTTAGCAGCAGCAAGGCATCTGGTGAAGTGAATACTGCATCATCATAGATGAGGATAGGCCATTCATCCCAGCTATTATTCTCATTTTGCCCATAGTTTAGGGTATCTAGGACTGTATCAAACCTGATCATGAACAATAAGTGTCTCTACTCCAGCTACAAATCCTGACAAGTTCTTTCAGGCATTCTGAGCTCTTTAAAAGAAAACAAAACTTAATACCCAGTATTGTACTTACTTAGTAATGTAAGTAACAATACTTACTCTAGCATCAGTATGAAATTTACTTTTAATTAATTTCCACCAATGTCTTCTTGTTCTGCTGACAGAGCTAATCTCACATAGTTTCTGTAGTCCTCTTTATTTACCCCTCCTGAAAATGTCTACTAAAAATGACTACTAAAATCAAAATGTATTTGATTCTGTGAATTCTTTGGATGGATTTTGGGAGGAAGCATCTACATGATATAAATGTCTCTACTTCACAAAATCATGAAGGATCTCTGGACAGTTCACATTATAATAGCTTGAGTATTTCACAGTAAAAGTAGTTCTCCGGTACAAGTAGTTCGCATTTTCTTCAGTTCCATAATAACACATAGTAACAGCTCTTTCACCGCGTAAATACAAACTGCTCATGTAGAATAATGGGAAAAGGAAAACAAACAAAAAGAAACGATATGGAAGAAAATGAGACCGACTTGAAAAATGTATTAAAATCATGCACGAAAAGACTACAGGACAATTTTTTACACAACCAGTGAACTCTTAAAAGTGAACCTCACCAAAATAAAATTCTTCACATTTCATTTTCAAAGCTGGGAATTAAATGAACTTCAATCCAATATGTAATTTAGTGGATTACGTGACTTAACTCAGAATTCAATTATGAAAAACATGAGAAAATAAATTGATGCTTCAGTTTGTGGAAAAAAAAGTTCTTCAACAGAAATAAATGAGAATACAATAATACGTGATTTTTAATTTTTTCTCCATTTATCAGAGAACATCGATGGACTGTAGATAAACTTTTTTTTTTTTTTAATAAATTACAGGACATTTTAATTTGCTCCAAACCAGCATTCATTTTCAGACTGGTGGTTTTCGTAGACATAATATGGCATCTGACAAGAGACTGTGTCATTGGAGGTGTCCCAACTGGAAATTTCACAGACATCTGTGAGGGACATCAGCCATCATAAATCGAGTGTGCTTAATCACATCTGAGGCCGCAGCACTCAAGTTAACGCCATCAATATCAACTTCCTGTTGTGGCACATATCACCACTATTAATCAAATCCTAATGCTTTCCTGGATGTCCAGTTTGCATTGTCTTTTGCCAATCAGGCTGAAATCTCTTTCAGACATCAGGATGGTGAAAACTATGAAAAGCAGAACTGAAGATTCTTAACAACATAATACATGAAATAGCAATACTCACTGGAGCCCTCACATGCTGAAAGCACTGTATATCTCCTTAATAAAAGTAGTCAAGTTTTTAGATTGACAGCAAAACAATAAATAATATCAAACCAAACCCGACGACACTAACAAAAATTGTGTGCAAGTAGTATAGTAGTGTAGTGGTGCAGGTTATTGTAGTTTGGAGCATTCAGGTGAAGACCTGAAATTCTAGATGGTTTGCACTCTTGAGAAAGCTGCTTCTGGAAAAAAGGCAGCAGCATGAATGCGTAAAAGCCCATGTAAAACTGTTTTACAACAGTGCTGTAAGTGACCCTGGCTAGGGCATCTTCGAGCCACTTATGCCATTATAACTACGCATTGAGCCTCTGATCTAAATAGGATTTGCTGCCTTCCTTATTTTTATGTAAACGGGGGGAGAGAGGACATTTTCTCCAATTCTAGCAGACAATTTGGTCTGAGAGCAACTGAAAGCCCTCATTAAGTCTTAATATATGCTGTCACTTACAGACTAAATAATAGATGAGATTTAAACATAATCAGAGGGAAATTACTTCTACCTGCTGTGTTTAGTGTCACATTGAAATTGACAAGATAATTCTCGAGAGTGAAACCTGTGGAAGCGCATATAATTTAAGCACATTGCTCCCCATCTATACCTAATTAAATATGAAAACTGTGCTTTAAGGAGCATTAGCTTGCAAAAGCCAAGAAAAGGGTGGAAAATTCAAATAAGTTATGTTTTAATGAGACTTTCAGCACAAACCACTATGCTTGCTGGTACATTTCAGTGTGGGTTCCTGCTAGACATATTTGACACAGGGTAAGTTTGTTCATGGGTTGCTAATTTATGTAATACTCCAACAATTATTATCCTTCTACCACACTAGCTATGCTCAGTATTTAGCAAGGTAGCTAGTATGGTGAAGCAAAATTTAAGTTATATGAGCAAGAAAACATGGAACAATCCATTTTGAAGATGCAGAATGAAGCTTACACTTACACTATAAAAACATAAGGAAGAGAATTGTTGTGACATGTCTGATGCAGTTTGTATAGAATTTGTGTCCACCTTCTCATACTCAATGAATAAATTACCAACCATCCGTAAATGGCACGATTTGCTATAACACTGGTGCAGTTTGACATCCGTTAAAATACTCCCACATTCCAACAGTCATAACTTGGGAAACACCCTGTACTCTAGCTCTTCTGAAAGTGATCCCTGGAATTGAAATGGTCAAACATTTCAAAAGAGGGGGGATGAGGATATATTTTTATTATGACGGAAAACAAAATGAATATGTTTATGGATGCAGTATTCCCCAGGGTTCATGTTCAAGTGCTCATGTTTCTGATCTTTAGTGCAATCATGCATCGTATAGCATAACATTTATACTCTTCCCCACAGTTAACTCTCTTCCTCACTAGGTGAGGCACACCATCTCAGACTGCATCCTTATTACTTATTCTTTCTTACAATTGCATTCAGTCATTTAGCAGACAATCTGTATGCCAGTGGGATATGGGTATGTCATATACTATTGTTAACTGAATAGTACTATGGATACAAAAATAGTCCATAACAGAGTAGAAACAGTGTCTTCGTTAAAAAAAAATAAAAATAAATAATTTAAAAAAACAATGCTACAATCAAGTACTTTTATGCATAAGTGCCACGGTGATGGGGACAACATGAAATGATGTCATGTTAATCCCAAAAGTGCATCAGTAATGAAGAAGCTGAAGCGTTATAGATGCTAGTGCGAGGCAAGAGTAGAGTTTGGGTTCATGGAGCCAAGAGGCAGTCTGAAGAGGAGGGTTTCAGCCTGGGCTGGAATATGGCCAGAGACTATGCTGTTCTCACTTGTTCTGCAGTCTTATGTAACGTGGTTAGGTCTGCTGTGGGTTTTTAACCGTGGCCCTCATCATCATCATCCACCCCCCTACAGCAAGAGATGCGATTAGCTCCCTGAGCTAAAGATCAAGGTCCTCAGCCAAGGGAACTACATGCATGCTTTTTTTAACGGCCTGAGGGGATGACACTGCCTTCTGTAGTGGATGTTCACATTCATACTTCTGAAACCCACTACACTGTCATTGCATAATAATGTCACCTACACAAAACTAAGAATGTCTTGCTTACAGTAAGTATAGAATACAATTCAATGTTGTGACGTCTAACTATTGTACGTCGTTCAGAGGGACACTCAATATTAATATGGAAACGATGAGTTATAGGTAGCAGGAAGTGTTCATTGTTACATGTGTCTAGTTGAAATTTGAGAAATTTTGTGAAAAATGACTAATAAAATCTCAAGCTGTTATACTAAGATCTGAAATGAAACGTGTAAACGTGAAGGTAACTTTACAGCTTTCTTTCTTTTTTAATTATTTTTGCCAGAGGAATAAAAGGTATGCTTTAGAATGGCTGAATTATGATGGAGACACCTGATAGTATGGCACTCATGGACTTACATTTCTCCGTTGTCTCTTTTAGGCACAAAACTAATTTGCTAGAAGATGACAGATTTCAAAACATTTTTTTTACTTCTCCTTTTTGACTTACTGTTAAAATGATCAGGGAACATGTTTAAAATGTTAGGCAGTTTCAAAGAGCCATTTTTAGAGCCCTTTTTTAAGGATTGTTGCTGTTTACAGACCTACCAAGAGCAGAAGCAAATGCATTGAGTATGCAGCATAAAACAACACAAGGGCCACTATGCACAGGCAAGGGATACGGCCTTTCAAATGCCTTCCCCCATTATCAACAATATGACTGCAGTCCCATTCAACTGCAGTCATAGAGACTGCCAATTCTGTTGCATTTTAAAACACTGAAGAAGGGAAGCTGAGCATAAATAAGTTCCTTTAAAAGGCAGCCATGTGACTAAAAGACAGTGTCAGTGTATTACGTAAAGCCTTATGAGCTGCCAAGCTCAGCATTAGAATGACCGAGTGGGTTTACTTTATTCAGTGCTCCGAACGGCAAAAAGCTATTCAGTCATCTTAGTACATTCTATTTGTAGATGTGTTTCTACATAAAAGCTGCACAGCAAATGTGGATTCATTTAGACTTGTGTCAATATTTGCTTACTCCCTATTTGCATACATGCTAAGTAAAGAATGAGTGCTGATTAAAACCAATACCTTAGTGAGATAATGGCACTAAGAGTTTTAAACATTGGTGTGGTGGGCATTAAAACCACCAATGTTTTAAACATTGGTGGTGGTGGGCATTAATAAAAAAAAAATTAAAAAAGAGTTTTAAACATTTTTCCCTCACAGTTTCTTGCAGTAATGCCTAAAATATTACACCAAAAATAAAGCTGTCGATTCTATTATGATTGTACCCTCCTATGGACAAAACTAAATATAGGCTGAAGTTGCACATTAGGTTGGTGGACCAAACATCCAATAAAATGTTTGTTTTCGTTGACTCAGTCTAGAGTGGGTGGTTAGATTCCCTATTTCTGACGTCTGCTGTGCTACAGTGCCAAAGGTCTGCAAACCTCACATCTTTTCAGGCCCTTTCTTGTATACACAGAAAGTGTGTATAATTTTAGAAATTGATGACCATAATTGTACATGGTTGTCATCATGTTTTATGCATCTTACAGAGAGGTGAAAGAGGGGGGCTTGGTTTTGTTGTTAAGAAGGTGCGAGAGGAGATGTTTTCATTTTTGTTTTTGGATCATTGTCCTACTTTGCAAAAAAAAAAAAAAAAAGATGTTTTTGGACAGCGCACAGAGCAAATACAGAGTATCTTATAAGTGTGATTTGTAATTGTCTAATGAACTATTCTACTGATTTGTGATGCAGTGCCTGTCTTCCTTTAAGGGTTGAATTTACAGTCAAGATGTTCCTGCCGGGTTCAGAGCAAAACAGTCCCTCTCTGCCTTAACCAGCTCTCTCACAGCATCTGCTGCCCAGGTGTGTATTTAAGGTTGAGCCTGTGGGGGCAGGCACAGCGGCAGCCCACAGAGCCCCACTCATCAGAGGCAGCTCCACACTTGTTTCTCAGCGGAGTTACGAGCCGAGGAGCAGGCACCTCTGTGACACTGACACTGAGATAATTGCAAACCAACTGAAGAGGAGCTACAGCAGATCACGGAGGATGTACTCATCCAAACACGTGTTGGATTGGAAAAACATATACTCAGTTTAAATCTCCGCCCCCTCCAGAGACATTTTGGGGCGTAAAATTATTTAAACGCCCAGATGGAATTTCTGAATATCAGGAAGGGGGACGAGGGACTCCCAAATCGTCTTTCTTTGATGCACTGGCTTTTGTTTGATTCTGAGAACAAAATAATAATGAAAACAAAAGCATGCGTCATGGGGTGCAGTGGTCCCTATAATAACAGCAGTATTGCTTCTCTTCTCCTCTTCCACTATTGCTTCAAGGTCAGGGGTGGAATGCCTTCTGAAACTGCATGTCATATTGAATTATACCGTGAATCCAATTTCATTACTTCGCTGGAAGTTTGAAGAGTCATTACCAAGAAATGCAATGCAATTATTACTCACGCCATGATATTTTTAATCATTAATTAAGCACTTGTCCTGTGGAGCACCCAGCTTGCCACTTATCTGTCAAGGTGGGAGAGAGAGAAGTTCCTCTGCATAAAATTACAGTCTGCACATTGCCACAAAGGCAATGGTGACAGAAAACATGCAAACAAAAAAACATCACCTCTTAAGTGTCATAGATGAAATGTGATAGTGGGTAAGCTAATCAGCAACCTCAATTCAAAATTCTGAATTTATTCAAAATAATGTTTTTTTAAGAAATAAGGTAAGCATTACACAATGTTTTATATGGATCAAAGCAACTGCTGTCAGTAGATCACAAATCAGTACATTCACTTAGCTGATATAAATCTAAGTGAAATACTTTTGCAGATACCATATGGAACATGATAATATCTCCACACAGATGTACCTTTGTTTGGACACTGTGCACGTCTAAATAAATTTGCCAAATATTGCCCTTCACGCACTGCTGAAATGTGCTCAGCTTATTCAAATAATGACCATTTGGTCAGTGCCTCTGTAATTGAGCACAAATACTCTTATCTAAAACAAACAGAATATTCTGAAGTTTAAAATTAAATTAATTTTTTTGATTAATTTATACACTACCATTATTATTTTCCCCATCACTCAGAATGAGTTATCAATGTCATACCAATATTCATACTTTGGATAATGCAGGCATTTTTTACAAACTTCCTAGACAACTTGCCAGAAAAAAAATCTCGTGTATTAATCTTGGGTAAAAACCAAGTGTATGGATGTATGGTTTAGTCACTCATGATTCTCTAAACACAAAATTTATTAAGTGGGGTGGCAGTGTAGCATAGTGGTTAAGGCGCAGGACTCCTAACTGAAAGGTTACCAGTTCAATCCCCACTGGGGACACTGCTGCTGTACCCTTGGGCAAGGTACCTAACCCACAATTGCCTCAGTAAATATCCAGCTGTATAAATGTATAACATTGTAAGGAACAGTCACCTTTGGATAAAAGCGTCTGCCAAATGTATAAATGTAATTAAGTATGTGTTTGTGAGAAAACACATTACATTCTACACTGCTTAAATTGTGCATAATAATAAGGAATTATTAAACAATTTACCCTGCTTAGCTATTTGGTCCAGAAGCAAACACTTAAAGAAAGATACAAAGTAAAAAAAATATTCCCGATATAGCTGTGTACCCAAATCAGCCACTGTTACAAAGTCCAGAAAGAACAGACATATATAAGAAATGAATTTTTGCAAATGTTTTAATGTTAATTGAGTAATACTTTCTTAATAAGATTGATTTGGTTTGAGTCCCTAATTGCTCTTGGCAGAAAAAGAAAAGACAAAAATGAGAACAACTGAGAGGATCATGAAAATGTTTTATTTTAAATGAAGAAAAAAAATTCATAAGGGCAAAGACACATGAACATAATCCACTGCCGAGAAGACTTCATTTCATGCAGTGATGTATATTCAGATGGCTAAAGAAAGATGCAATCTGGTTCCAAATCTGCAAGAACACAGATGGTGGGAACTCCTTAAGAAAAGCCAGGCCAACCATAGACGAACAACTTCTGTTTTTTATGTAGTTCCTGTTTTTCTCTCACCGTTGTGTGCACGCTGGTATACAGGTTTTTCCCTCTGCAGGGAGTGGTTATTCAAGATTTAATCTCTTGCAACTCATCTTCACACCAGAATGAAAAATCAATCATCTTCTTATTTTCCCATGAGTCCAGGTGTGGCTTTTCAGCGGGCGCTATATTTGGGCAGACAGAGTTGTTCATCGATATTCAACAGAGCCACGGCGAGGCCGAGTCTTGATTTACTCTGTCCCAGAGACTTGGTTTTCTAAGGTGAATTAACCGTGTTCCAAAATTCTGCTTCCTGAGATGTGATCAGAGTGACCTAGTTCCGCACAGCACTTGCAGATGCAGCAGTTTGTCTGAAGTCTTGTACCATGAAAGGCCTAGCAATGATTTTGGTTGATATTCAGCAGAGCCACCCTGGCCAGAGCCTTGACATGGTCCGTCCCAGAGAGGAGTGATTTTGTAAAATGTATTACTAATTTTACTAAGTTGTACTATGCAGGATTTGAGCACAGTGACTCAGACAGAGCATTTGCAGATGCAGCACTTTGTCTGAAGTTTCATATCACACAACATTGAACATATTAGCTAATTTAAATGTTATTTATTACATATTCATATGCTTTTGCTGACACATACAGAGTGAAATACATAGCTTTCAAAATACTCATTTATACAGCTAAATGTTTACAAAGGCAATTGGGGATCAGTACCTTGCTGAAGTATATAAAAGCAGTGAACCACCTGAGAACTGAATAATCACTGAATTACAGCCCCTGCTTCTTAACAAAATGCCATGCTCCTCATATATATATCTCAGATATCTGTCCTTCCAGATTCCTCCCATCACCTAACAATATTACAGACCAACATTACAGGACCAGTGTTGATCTTAGTAATCTATCCAATGAACTTTAGTAGTCAAATGATATGACATTGGTATTAATACCAAGATGACATTGTCAAATTGCACAGTGTCTCCAAAGAACACTGTACCATAATCACTGTTTAAATCATTCATAATCATTTTCATGTGGTGCCATTTCAAATGGCCAATTATCTTGACAATGCACAATCAGTTACATGCTAATTTATATTCATATCTGAACACACTTTTATGTGTTGGATAATCAATTGTTCTCGTCTCTTCATTTGCAGACATGGCTGGGTGTTAAATTGTAATGGAAATACCATGGTAGTGTCCTGTTATGCATCAATCTGTTGACATGCTAATTAGGAACAGGGGTGTTTTTCTGTCAAAGATACCCTCTTTGACCTCCAGTTATACACTTTTATGCATTGATGAAAGTGTTACCTCTGTTACCACCAGATTTATTGTCATATAAATGTATACATTGTACTGGGGAAAGGACATTGTGTTCAGATGCTAAAATGATAAACCACAGGGCCAGGTTACTTGGAAAAAATTGGTGATGTAATGCATAAGGAAAATGAAGATGGAGAAGAGGATGACAAAGAGTGCAGTATGAGCATAGTCCAAGTGTGGTCACTTAATGCGTGGCCATATGAAGCTAAATATGATTGTTTTTTGTGTTCAAATAAGAGTAGATGGGGAGTGCATAACTGTAAGGAGTCAGACCATAGAGTTAGTGTGGTTATTTCTGTAGGAAACCCCAAAAAGAGTAATGCTGTATAGGTACTGGGTACTGCCTCCCAACACAATACTTGTTCAATTAAGGCATACAGCAATCAAGGTAGCTACCTATTTTGAAAGGTAATTGTATATGGGACTGCTGGTGTAGTAATGTACCATTTTCTTTCGCAATAATTTTAGCAAGTAATCCAAATTGGAAAAATGCTGTCTATTTTTACCTTATTAGTAAGGGGAAAACAAAAAATGCTGTTAACATGATTTTTCCTATCTGTCCAATCTCATAAATTAAAATAATCTTTTAATCTGTCTACTTCCTACAAAGTGATGAATATGTATAAATAAATAAAGGGAATCAATGTACATACTGGCAGACTTTATGGTGTTAGGAACAACAAATTTTATTTTATTTAGGGCTAGCGTGCTAGGAGCATTTTCCTTTTCCATTAAAACAATACATGTTTAAACAGCAGCACTGAAATACATCTGAGGTCCTGCTGCAACCTTTTCTTTTTTATCCATCTTTTGATAAAAGCTGAAAGCTGAAGTGTAATGTAACAATCTTACATCATCAGCATAGTTCAGTAATATTAAAACTATTACAACACAAATGCACACTGTCAATGCAGCACTGACACACTAAATGCACCAAATATGCCACACAGAAATGATGGAGAGCATTTATATGGGCATTCAAGGACATTTATATATTTTTTTTTTGGCCCTCTATGGTTATGTTGCTTGTTCGCTCTGTAGCTAAAGTGAAAATGTGATGTTTTCATCTTTGGATAGCAAACAATAGCAGAACATTTCATCAGTGCCATACAAATAGCCTTGTCATTTTACAATGTTCCTAATGCAAAGCCATTTTTTTCCTGCACTGCAGCCTGAAAAGTTATTTTCCATTGTGCTACTAAATAAATAAAGCGCTTTCAGAGTAGAGATGTCACCAGTTCAGACTGCAGTTTCCACTGGGCCAGCGAAATGTGTCACGCATCCATTTGCCATTGTTATGAAATGGCAACACATCAAATTAATCTCAACTAAAAGAACAGTGGCCTCCTTTCCAACAGGTCTGTGTTCCCCTGTACTCCTATTCTCACCAGGTTAGCACAAAGAAAGAAGCATTATTGTTAGACAATAAATATCCACTCTGCATGTAAATCTGAGATGTATATGACACACGGGCCATAGACCAGAGAGCAGACATTGCGACAGGGACAAAGGCCGCCATTAAAGTGTCCACACACAAAAGCACTTGGCCTCATCCTCTCTGTGATTTGAATACCACTCTGGGATGCCTCCAGCTGTGTGAGTTTGGAGGTCAAAAGTGTTTATTGCTGACAGCCATGGCACACATCTGTGTGGGTGACAGCTCCATCCTTATTTGCCTTAAATCAATTGTGAGCAAATAAAGCAGTGGAACAACGAGGAAACACAAAACCCATGCATTTCTGGCAGATGGATGAGATTAGTGCTTCCTATAATAAAATAAAATAAATAAAATATATTAATATACAACTCTCAGTATTTGAACATAAGGACAGGGACACACGTCCTCCCTATATATGCTACCTGTTGGCAATGTTATTCATAAACATGACATTAACTTCCACCACAGACAACAATTGTATACCTCAATCAAAGCCAACAAACTATCTAGGATGGAAGCCTGTCTTAAAGAAATCAAGATGACGTAACTTCCTCCTAAACTTAACTTCCTCCAAAACTGCAGTCTTGGTAGTCAGCCAAGTCCCCAAGTCAGCCCAAGTCTCTAAGAAGTAAATTGTCCAATTATATCTTAAATATAGATGGCATCTCACTGGTTTCTAGTGTCACCATCAAATACCTACATGTAACTTCTGATCAAGACCTCTCATTTGAAACACACATAAAAACCATCTCTGGAGACGCTTTTCATCACCTTCAGAATTTCGAAAACATCAAGGAAATTCTGTCACTACATGATGCAGAAAAGCTAATTTTTGCATTCATTACATAACTCCTTCTCACTAGCTTCTCTAACTTCTCTAGTGTAACTAACTTTTCAGCTTCTTACTGACCACCCAATAAGTTCTAAATTGACTAAGACACTCCTCTTTATTTTTAAGGAATTGCCCTTCTGTATCTCAAAGATTTCATTTTTCTGCATAACCCCTCCACAGACATTTCATTCACAAGGTGTTAGCTATCTTGTTATTCCAGGAGTAACAAAAAGTACTGCTGGTCGAGTCTCATTCTATCGAGCTCCTCTCTTATGGAACAGTCTACCTGCTCATGTTCGGCATGCAGACACACTCTCGGTTTTCAAGTCTAGGCTTGAAACTTAGCCTTTCAGTAAATCCTTTAGCTGAGGGATGGGGGTTTGAGGACTGACACAAGTTATAGAGTCTCTGGTAGACTTGGCTGTCACTGCTGTCACCATATTACGGCATGGTAACTCTGTATTTAGTAGTTCCAACCATGATCTTGTGGTGACAGCCTCAGGTCTGCCCTCATGACTATGCCGGCCTTTCTGCCTCCTATCCCGTAGTTATGCTGCCATAGCCTTATCCTGTCTAGCTTTTCCTTACTGCAAATAGGCTACTCTTCTCTCCTCTCCTCACTCATCTAGGTGATCGTTTCTCCCTCCATGTACCTCTCCGTAATAATGGCTTTTCTCCTCTCCACTTACCAGTCTGGAGCGCTGCCACCTGCTGATCTGTGGGCCATATAGAACAAGATGCCTGTACCATCGCTGCACTGTCTACTGTCAGACAGAAGGTCCCTACTCATAGCTTACCCGAGGCAACCATTCCATCCACTGGCCGCTTCACTTTCTATGGAATGGAACTGTTGATGAACTGATTCCTTTCATGCATCATCCCAATGATACCATTTCCATTAGTTTCCAAGAATTTCTTGGGCACCTTTTCCATGGAATAATTTTCCATTTTTCCCCCAATTGATCTAGGTTTTCTGTTTTGTTTTCCCCCCTCTGGAAAATACTCTATGCCACATGCACCACACTATGGTACATGCACAGCATTTGTGTAATCACAAATGAAGAAATGCACTATAATAACTAAAATTTGATTGATTGATATGTTACATGTACACCTCTGCTATAGGAGAGAGTTTTCAGTGGATACATGGGCAAAGAATTCCCCACTGACACTTGTTAAGAGAGTCAGTTTCCATGGGTTGAGTCTTATCATGTTCGCAGATTTTTATTGTATTAGTACAAAAAAATAAGTAATTGTGAATTCTGAAATTATTCCATGAAGCATATAATGTAATGTGATGTAATGATGCACTTTATGGGTAGCTGAAACAAAGCAACACCTATCATTGTTTGATATTCAAATTCAAATGCAACTACAAAACTGTAATGAAGGTGTCTAAGGTCATAGTCATAGATAGCTGGGTTGAAACGATTCATTTGCATGTTCGATAAATTGAGTGAAAGTGTAATTTACTATAATTAAAGTGGACACACGAATATCAATGCATGTCACCAGGGCTAAAGTAATTTAGGTTACAAATGAACATGCCACATTTCATCGTAATGGCAGTGTGCATTCCAATCGTGAAGTGCTACTAGCTGGTTTATCCAGACTGTCCATCTTAGAATTGTGTGTGTGTGTGTGTGTGTGTGTGTGTGTGTGTGTGTGTGTGTGTGTGTGTGTGTGTGTGTGTGAGGATGATGCTATACTGGACAGTTATTTAAAAATATATAATAAAATTATAATAAAATATAATAATTAAAAAATAATCATATAATAATAAAAAACTGCCAAAAATGGGCTCATGCAAGTTGCTTAAAATTCCAAGCCAATACCCATGCCCAATGCTCTGGTTCGGTTGCCAAGTTCCTTTGCAAAGATTGTATACAGAATGTACTTTGATTGTACAAGGAATTCTTTGAGAAGTGGTGGACACCACAGAGCAGAGATAGAGTACAGTATACATATCTGAAAGCAATTCAGTACAAAAAGTATCTCTGAATTCACCAAGGCCAGCACAGCAATCATTCCTGAAGGCATAGAATGGTGATCACAACCCATATTTGGACTCCTTGTTCAATTGAGGCATAAATAACACTTACTTTACTGCAAAATTGAGATGCAAGATGTAGGTCTGCAAACACAAGCAAGAAATTAACTGAGAACTACGGAAAATACTAAAATCAAGGAGCAGTAAGATCAGCTTGTAGTGTGAGGAAAATCAATTACAAACCCCTGCACTTGTAACCAATAATACTGCTAATATGATTACAGCTGGTCTTGAGACCAAAATAACCCCTCATGTTAAGTGGTACAAACATACAATCAGCTTCATTTTTCAAGCAATCTGCCAGTTCTGTGTGTGTCCTGAGTAGAGTGTGTGATTACTTTTGTCCCCCTCAAATTCCAATGGCTACTACTATACTGTATAAATAGTTTTTTGGCATCCCAAAGCATAAAGATAAGATGTAAAGGCTCAGCTAATTGGCTTGACAGACTTCTGAAGAGCAAGACTCACTTGATGGTAAAATCAAACAATTCCCTCTCTTTTTACAGTAATATAAAACAGGGACATTATTTGCCATTTGCCATTATACATTATTAGTGAGTGCTGTGATTGTACCTTGACATTCAGGTTTTTAATTACTAGTATTATTATAAGTGATGAACTATTTTGGACTCTGTAGATCAGCATTTTGGAAAACATTCTCAAATATGCCTCTCTTAATCACACTGCCCCTCCAACTAAAACACCATAACACATGCTATGATGGCCAGAAGCACACTTTCTTTCCCCTTTTTATCCTGTCAGCATATGATTGCTCTCACATTAGCATTGCTCACACATGTGTACATGCACACATTCACACGGTCCTCACCCTTCAAAATTATCCCTCCAAACATGCCTTCCTAATCTCTTCAATTTGCCAACTGCTCGGAGTGAGAGGGAAAGTGATTAAGATAGAAGGTAAAGACACCCTAATGATTTAGTACACAATTAACAGTGTTGAAGGGCATGACTTCTCAAATCTCAGGAGTTTGATGCGGGCCTGGCTTTATGTGTATGCTTGGGCTTGATAACGATTATGGGACTAAATTAATATGCTCAATACCCATTAACTGAAGCCTACGCGCTGAGGTCATGGAAGGATTTACAAACAGCTAGGCAAAACAAAGAAACTTTGTGTCAGCAATGCCCTTGCTTTGGACTAGAATTAAATTATATGGAAACCATCATTTTGTTTTTGGTTTTGATGATTTTAAGGCAACACACGTTTCCTATGCAAAGTATGCCTACTTATTAACATAGATAAATGAGAGTTTGAGAGAATGGGTTATCACTGAATGCGCAAATAATGACCATATTTATGGCATCACCCTCTGCTACTGCTGACAGAGTATCGAATAAAAGCTTGGATCCCTCTTATGCAAGAAGATCATTGGTGAGAATGCTGATTTGGCCAACATAAACAGTATAGTATATAGCATCTACTTCTCCCTTGCAGATGTGTATATCTTTTTTCAACTTGTTTCCATGTTTCTAAATACAGTGAGGTAAGACTCTATCCTCAGATTAGTAACTGGACCTATCATTTTCCTTCTAATGACAATGATGTTGACCTTTCATGAATTGATTTTTTGTTTCATAAGACATAATTTGGTATGAGGCATGTACAAGAGTAAAACTATCAGAAGCAATTAACAGCAGTAATTGTGGTATGTATGAGAGCAATTTTAGCACAGTCATACATTATATAAGACGTGATTTAATGGTACAATCATACTGTATGTTGTGTTCATAGACTGCATGTTTTGTGCTAATCATTTCTGGGTGCAGATTTCAATGGATGCATTTCTTAAAGTAAGATGCATTTTCATGAGTCATAGCAAAGTTATTGCAAAACTGAGATTGAGTTGGATATTTGGAAATTGAGCTCATCATACAGTAGATTTGTGTTGAAATGTTGATGCCTTGGGATCTATGATTAGTATTCCTATCTGTTCAGCCACACATAATTCTTGCACAAGACAGGGTAACTAAATGCCAGTATTTTTTCTTGGAAATCATTTTTAGTTGACTAGAATTTAACTTCCAGGTTCACAACATTATTTATTAAAAAACAACTTTATTTTCATTGCAACTGAGATCAGCCAGTTCAGTGAAAGCATATTCTTAAAATTAGAATAACAGGACTAAACTTATCCCCCACCCTCCACTCCGCCACCCCCATTTTATCAGGTCATTTATTCATGTAACTAATTTATTTTAAATCCATTGAGGAGTTGCTGTTTCTGGATGAGCACAGATCGTTGTTCACAAATCTGGCAACTGTAGGGTTTTGTTTGCCTAACTAGCAATGTTTAAATGTATATTCTAGCATGGATCTGCAGATAATCTATTCATGCTTTGGCAACAGCCCCAGAACAAGCATCTGTCAAAACAAATGGTTCGCATTTCAATATAAATTCATGAATAGATGAATACATAATCCTGCAGAAAACACATCCATAACAAAGGCTGCCAATACCACCACAATACAAACAAGACAGAGAAACATAAAACTATTGGGATAAAATTGACTTCTGAAATAAACATTCGACACAGACGTTACACTCACTGCAATTTTTCTACAGACTGAACACCTGACAAATATCTCACAATTAACGTGCCTTGGAGGTAGGCGTGGGCCAGCATCAGAGGAGTTGCAACAGTGACAAGTACAGCTAGGCCAGCCCACCGTGAGGGGCCACACCGTACAAATAAAGGCAAATTTTCTTTCTTTTCAGGATTTGAAGCAGCTATGCTACATTTTACTTAAATATGTAGTTTTTTCTTACGAAATTACATCTTCTTGGAGTGAAAAATATCTATGGAGAGAAAAACAATGACTTCATGCTTGAAAGTCAACAACTGAAGATCATGAATCCAATTCTTGATCTTCATGGAACCACAGGGGTTACTCTCTATTCTGTATTCAGTTTGCGAAGGAGATATTTTTAAAAATTGGTTAAACAAATTTTAAACTGATACCATTACGCTGATGGGGGGCATTTCCTGGTTATGGAGGGTTGCAGTCCAGCAAGAAGAATCATCTAAGACTGGTCGTGGTTGGGAGGAATGAATAAATAAATAACTGTTGCAACACCACTGCCCAACCCCACTCAGTCTAGGACTGTTTTCCCCTGCCTTAGCTAATCAAACCTTGAAACACAGACATATATATTCTGAACTGGAATTCTCTGAGTGCAATTCCAAACCACCAATTGTTATCCTCACTGTATTTTCAAGCCTGTCACCCCGGTGGGTGAAGGTTCAGGAGCTGGAGGACTGCCAGTAGAAATACAGCTCAAGGGACTTGCCTTTAATCAGCATTACTCAGCACTAAAGAGACAATCAAAGTCAGCTCTACAAAGACCATCCTTTTGTCTGAGGAACACTTCCACGCAAATGCTTAACTATTAGGCTACAACTCAGCTTCATTATAAGCCAATTGATGCTTTCCTTTCTCAAAGTCATTTCACCACAAACTGAGGATTAAAACTGTTTATTGAGCAATACGGGTCTATAGCTGTTCCTTGTTTTCAAATAACATGTCATAAACCGACTTGGGAAACACTTGTCTTTTTTTGATCCCCTGAGGAAAATGATAATTTCATTTTTTTGCAAGTCAAATGCACCGTGTTTGAAGTTCTCTTGCTGACATAATTTCCATTTCATGCTCCAATCTTCCTTTTGCTGCTTTAGGGCCCAGAGAGGCCCCAAACACAAATCTGACACTGACATTAGTGAAAAACACTGCATCTAATCATGTTATTTATGCATAATAACATAACGCCTCAGACATCTTGAATATAAGGAGTTTCAACACTAGCAGACACACTTCTGTCCATACAGATGAATGCACAAAAACATTTTAAACCTCAAGAGTTCTCAATTAAATCTCTATGTCCTGACTAAAGTTCACGAGTTCTCTGAAGAAATAAAGTTGATATTTCCACTGACAGATTAATTTTTCAATGTTGCTGCACTGGTTCACTTCATAGATGCTGCTCTGGAGCCATACTTTAATATATATGTAGCTGATCACATAAAGTTGTAGACAGTGTATTTATTACACTATTATGCTAATGCTATATACAGTAATAAGCATTACAGTATAACTTATGATGTCCATAAATGTGCACTCTCAGGGACTGTGCATGTATGCATGTGTGCATCCTAATTTATATTTACCTTATCTCTAGCATACAAGCTACTGTCCCTGAGAAAACACCAAGTTTGACTGTTTGAAGTCATGGTGAGCAAAATAAATTTCTGTTATTGGAATTTCAAGTTGGTAATTTTGTTTTTCATGTAATCATACTGAAGCACTATAATTCAAAAGCTACGGAGATGTACATGTTCATTGGTTGGCACTGCATTTGTCACGCACCATACTGTCACACATTTCACATTTTGCAAGGTTTGTTATTTTTCTACCACCATTTGTCCTGCCTGAGTGTTACTGAAATCAGACACAATGCCCTACAGCAGTTTTGCTAATGCTGTCTTGCCACATATTTCCAAAATGTCTTGTTCGCTTACTTTTCGTTTTTTAGTGTCAAAATATATACTTGGTTAATTAAATACTGCATTGCAGGTAGATTTATTTGAACAGTTGTTTTACATGGACTTCATCTGTACAGTATTGTTTTATATTTAATCATGTTTATTGGTATTGTAAAGATACTGACCGTCCTTCATCCTGCAATATTTATATTTAATCTTATGTCTTTCATGTTTGTCATTAAGAGAGAAGTTCCACAATTATAGTAATTTTGTAGAGGACATCACACAAATTAGCTTCAATTTGTTAACAGTGGGTGGTTTATCATCTGAAATTGTATTGGGAAAAAACGCTTGTGTATGTCGCTTCAATGTCAAAGCTCAATAGTATTAGTGTAGATGATGGTTTTGCTGTGATCCTAGAGCAAAAACGTGTCCCAAGGAAGGGAGACTTTTAGGGGAGGCTAGCTCAATCATAAAACATTTGCTAGCTACTGTATCTCCACTTCTCCTGGTGTGCCCCAAAGGATATCTAGGGGGGAATTAAGTACATCATTAAATTCCAAACCCAGCACATTCTGTGTGAAGTTATTCTTATATCATAATGCAGTGCTGGCTATGCTCAAATGTCATGCAAAGACATTGTGAAACCACACAAATTATGTATTCTATAGACTTTTACATAAAGATATACTCCAGAGAGAACTTTGTTTACCTAATATCTTGGATTCATCTTAATTTAACTCAAACCAATCACCTTCAAACAAACAGTCTTGCAACTCTGTGTGTAACATCATTGTCAAGATAACTCACGGTCATTTTTCACACAGAAATGATTGAAAGAGAAAATGCAGCAGTCCTTTTGACAAAACAGTCACCATCTAGGTCAAATCTGATTACTATATCAAGAAACAATGGCAGTCGATTGTTGTATATGATTGTTGTATATAACTGTATGTGGATATTGATAACAATGGTAAATTTATGACACCATGTTTTGACTTAAGAGACAGCTTTTATTTAAGTCAAAAACTGTGAATGTATGACCTACAAATGGAACACATGACTTAAGCAATCTTTTTTAATGTATTTCTCAATATATATGGATATTATTTTAACTTCACAATACATACTACACTGCATAATTGCATGACCTTTTCATAATAATATTCATTAAACATGCCACATGTAAACTATTGTGCATCTGTAAAGTTAACACGAACAACACTTCAACAGCCCCCTCTCCAGATGTTCAAGTCAAGCTGTGCAGTGATGCAGTGATGCAAACCAATGTGAAATTCCTAAACTGACAACTGCAGGGCATTTTAGTTTGACTAAACCAATGAGCACTTCATAGATCTGACTTTGCAGAGGTCCCAGTGCCTGAAAAATGACACTATAATCAGAGTTGCAAACAGTGTGGCTTACTGGTGATTATTTAGGGTGGTTCTTTTTTCTGGGTTTAAATATGATCCAAACACAACCCTGAGAGCATCACATTTCACACACGTGCTTACAAAAGCTGTCTTGCAATGATGTACATGCATGTGGTGTATGCAGCCAAATGTGTGGTGGCACCCTCACCAACTCTTTTTTTTGTTTTGTTTTCAAAATAAAGACAAAACAGCTGGAAATTACATACAGTTATTTCTCCAGTATATTTGAAGAAGGGTAGACTTTACCTGAAAGACAAAAAGAAAAAGAAAGAAATGTTGAGGTTTTGCTACAACCAATCAAGTCAACACATGCTGACATGAAATAACAATATGGGAAGAGCTGTCACAGTTGAATCAATTTATTCATGTAATTTAGGTTTCAGTGACTCTATAGGCATATGCCCACATTTTCCTATGGATGGCATCCAATTAAAAATCACCATTACCTCACACTTCAGGGTCTATCTGCACATTGAACTGACTCTTTCCATAATACGATTAAACAAAGAGAATTTCAATAATCACTTCCTGGCCCTTGAAGTACCACTGTATTAATAAATGAAAGAACCTCAATGGAGATCCCCTTGACGCTTTCAAGGAGAAAGGTCACATTTGAATTTCAGTCATTTTTCACATCTGACCACTGATCCAGAGGTGGTGAGCTTTGAAGACTTAAAACAGCTGTTTACTGATTAAGACAAATAGAGCTACGCCACTGGCTTGCCTGATCTTTATGCAGAAATGACTAAAAAGGACATTCTTATCTTACTGTTACAAACTCAGGCTGAGCCCTACATTGCTGAGGTTTAACCTTTAGCAGACTACAAATTTAAAAGAAAGCAACAGAAATCCCAAACTTTTTTATTTTACTTTACTTTTTATTACGTTTAAAATATCATACTGACTGATTACACAGTTTTATTACTGATGGTATGATGCACTGATGGTATGGTTACAGAGAGGGACCAAAATCATTATATTGGCATGCCATCTCAATATAGGACATTGGAGCTTCAATCATGTGGACAAACAGTTACCCCCTGCTCAGTTAATTACAGGATAACTGGGCAGACCCAGCATATTGACTGATGTTTAAGTTCACAGACCACACCTTCTCTCATCTTATCTGAATTATCAATGGCAGTGTGATATGGACATCCCCTCCCCTGTCCTGTTCACCACCCCGTTCAATAAAGAAAAGGCAGTGCAGTCTAAAAGCTCAATATCAACACTCCCCAGCTCACACTTCTGATGAGGTCATATGGAATGATTTTAAAAAGGTTTTTTTCTTTTTTCTATAACCCTTGCAGGCACTTAATTTCACAACTTCATACGCTTAACGTGCTTTGCAATCAATCACCAAGTGATAACAAGCACCAACTTCCAGACAGCTTCCAACAGAGTGGACACTTGTCAAAAGCCTTTTTTAAAATGTTCAAACAGAAATTTCCGAAAGTTCACTATGATACACTTATGCTTTTGACACCAAGAAACGGATAGAGATACTTCTAAGACATATTAATCCAGGCGCTTGGTCGTACAAACTAGGTTTGCCTACTAAGTGGTATCATCAAAATGTTTCAAAATCTCCAGGCATGATGCATGATCAGTATAGCTATAAGCTTCACATTATAAGGTCTTACTCCTCACGAACTTACATACCATGTGTAATACAGTAACATAAAATCACAGAATGGTTTTATCTTCCTTGCTGACATGGACTCCTGATAGAAGCTAATTAGGTCAGTTCCTCCATTTAGAGCCTAAGTTTCAGATTGAGTTTGTACGACCCACATGTCTAATGAGCTGATAGGGTCTTAACTCCTATTAAAATATCTACCACAGAGGAGAAAAATATATTGAAATCTATTATTGTCATTCTCTGATAATTGTCATATTGTAATAATTTAATTGCTTAACATTGCAAGAGTATTTTTGTGCTCAGGACATTTATTCCTTTTGAGGAACTTTTTCAGCTCTTGAAACCCATCTGGCAGAGGGTTTTTTTCCCCATTCTGCTTGGAATTAGCAGCAGTTCTCTTCCTTTTTTAAAGGTTACCACAACTACATTTTTTCCATATATTATGTTCACTAAATTTCATGTCCAACCTAAAATAAATTCATGCTCAAATGCAGGTGATGCATCTGGACTGGACAAATGTGTCAAAATATAATGTTCCAAAAGCATAACAAACATTACCAACACCTCTGTGAGGTATGAGGTCCATTCATGTGTCATTTAGTTTCCAATTCATTAACATACACAGTTATTCTGTGTATGTTGATGTGAGCTTGAAGTGTTTCATGTATGTAAGCATGGCTGTACTGTGTAAAGTACACTGTGAGTCAGGGGCCTCAGACTCAAAGACAGGCCCATAACAGCCAATTATTACTGTAACCACCTGTTGTCTGGATAACTAATAATAGAAGCTAGTAAGCTTGTATACATATTACTCTCCATATCGATAACCATCTTATAATGGTTATCGATATAATATTTTCAATACGGACAAATAAATGTGTGCTTGAAACATGATGCCACATGATGCTTCAATGCTGACATATTAGTCTGCTATTACAGGGTATGCAATTTCTTGCTCTTCTATGTTCCGTGGCAAGCTAAATGAGGTTTGGGAATTAAGTAAATAATTAAGTAAAAAAAAGCTTTACCAAGTGAAATCAGACTGCTATCTTATCTCTGACATGACTGGTTTAAACGCTGAATATTACCAGAGTGTTGTACCTTGATTTGTCACTACAAATCATTATATGCATAATATTATGTATGCCATATGATGTCTCAGCATTGTGACAACATTAAGTTATTATGTAACCTTGTAATCTCATTCGGGTGGGCATCTGTCACGCGGCGAGAACCAGCCACATTGCAGTGCTCTGAAATGGGAAGCAGTTTGCACCACAAACTGTGATCTTTAGAATGTAGACTATACAGAGCACACATGTGGTAGGAAAAATATCAATACCACTTTTAACAAAGTACCCAACTTATTATACCCAAATTATTATTTTGACTAGTGACAAATATAAGGCTGACAAACACTGGTTAAGTGTAACTGAGACTAAGAAAATGTACATGCTGTTTCATCAATGGTATATACATTTCATTAATGATATGACGATATCCTTTGATCTGAAGCTCCTAGACGGAAATGTCATTAAATTCCTTATTGTGAGGCGTGGCTCATGCAAAATGGCTTAAATATGTACAAAAAAAAAAAACTATAGCAATCTAAGACGGTGCCGCATGGCTTCTCCCTCTGGATTTGTACTCCTTGCAATTTGGCTGATAGAGATCTAGTGCTCCACCTCCACTTCAGTGGAACTATCTTCTTTAAATTGCTGGAGACCATATCTCCCCAGAAACGCTTGCCAAGAGCGATTTTAGATCATTTTGGGTCAAACAGTGTGGTTAATAGAGATGCGACTGCAGGCGTCAGTGCCTCTCTTCAATGCATTTCTTTCATTTTCTTAAACGTTCCTCATTCATGGCTGTAAAATAGAATGCCTTGTCACACAGGTCACAGATTGTGAAACCTGCTTTTTTTGGGGGGGGGTTATATGTCACTGTTTGATGACATTTTTCATGTATAAAGCAAAATTTAAACATGAAAATGTACAAAAATCACAAAAGTTCACAAAAATTCTTCAAAAAGGTCACAGTTTGGAATGCTAATGTGCAAACAAATGTGTATTTACATGTCTATACAGCTGGAACACACACAACAGCAAAGTTTATTTTGGCCTGTTAAAGCAAAGCTGCCAGCTGTGTTATAGATTGCATGACTATAGAAATATTGCTTTCTATCTATGATGCAGAGCTTGTTTGTGTGTGTGTGTGTGTGTGTGTGTCTGTGTCTGTGTGTTCAGGTACAGATATGTGAGTGATGACACACCTCAAAGTAAATAACAAGACCCTTTTGATGAAGCCAACTCTCCTGAAACCTCTGTACTCTAGTGTTAATAGTTCAAATATATCTTCATAATATATCCAATCAAGTCAAGAATCCAACCAAATTAAAATGGATCAACTAGCCGAATGGAAGACATCACCTCATAAACACACTGCATGAGATGATTTCTTCTACATTGAAAATGACCAAAACATTGGTTTGTCTCTCCCACACCGTGACTTTTCTGAACTTAGTACTGAACGTAGTCTATGTTCCTTTTACAGTCTGAAGAAGAGTCTTGATCAGTGTAACTGTCATGTATCTAAGTCAGTTCTCTTTCATGAGTTTGTCTTCAAAGCAGATGCTTCATGGAACATGGCATTGGGCTGACAAATGACAGTGAAGCCTGCCCCCATGCCAGTGTTTCCAAGGTGTCAGGATTGAAGGGTTGACACTTTTGAGACATACACCTGGTTTAGTACAGGACACTCATTATCTGCATACTCTGGTATTCTCCTCAGCTTGTATGAGAGCACTGAATGAAAGAGAAGTGTAGAATGGAGCAGAACGATGCCCAGTGGAAATCCAATGAGGAAGAGTAAATCACACACACACTGTTATCAGTACTTCCAATGCATGGACCTGAATCTTGAAGAGTCTGACGGAACTCAAGGTACTTTCTCATACCTATACGTGTAAATGTTTCCCTAGCCATATCATCTGACCATACATAATTCACTTTGGAATGCATCCACAGTTACTCATCTAATCAGCTAATTTGGAGAGTGATCTTATTACAGCCCAAAAAATTAACCAGCCAACTGGCAGAGACATGTAATGTCTTGATGGTTCATTGAAGGACAACACTATAAACCACTCAAAGTAATTATTCTCTCTAACCTCGGAAATTTGTATTTAAGATGAATCCCTTGGATAATATGACTCCTATCCTTTGACCATGATACAAAGGAGTAAATTGAAAGCAAGAAGGGGAGGCTATTTACATTTACATTTACATTTATTCATTTGGCAGATGCTTTTATCCAAAGTGACTTAAAGTGAGGTACAATACAACACAAGCAAAAAACCATACAGAGTCAACAATATTAGAAGTACTGCATGACAAAGTTCCAAAGGCTGGCCAGGCGAGGTACCAACTAGCAGGTAAGGCTAGGGAGTGCATTAAACCATTACAACCAAACCATTACACCAAACCATTACGTTAAAGGCTATATGTCTTTTGACAAACCATCAGGACAGAGACAACAGCTAACAGTGAACAGATGTTGCTAGAGCATTTATGCTAAGATGTTGTCCTATCATTTACTTTTAAATAGTGAATACAGAATAGCAACATAATGAAAAAGAGAAGGCCCTAATTTTCTCTCAGATCAAGTCAAAGAACAGGCAGGCACTTAAGACAATATTGTAGGAGTTATCATTTATAGCAACATTCCCAGCGCAAAAGTATTGAACATTGTTGTCAGATTCAGTTAAATACTGTGGACGGGGACAACATGAAAAAGACAGAGAAGCAGGTTTACTGACTTGCTGATGTTCATGGACAAGGCTGTTTGAGATTGCCATGGATCAGAGGAAATGAAACCACTTAGGTAATGATTTGATTGCCAGTTATTGTCGCTTGCTTCACTCGATCGCTTGCATACACACAAGTGGCTGACACAGTCTCCCAGCATGCTCTTCCCCCCCTGCCCTTGACAATAAAAATGAGACCTTCCAAGCCCTTGAAGTGGAGTCTGTGAAAGCTTCCAGACAGACTCAAACATGTCAGAATCATGGGGTAATTGCCATTTTATAACAAATTGATGCGTAATAGATTTTGCCACAGGCTTTTGATTTTTACGGTGACAGCTTGATTAGATATATAGGACATGAAGGAAAGATGAGTATTCATGAATACATTTAGACTAATGACTATAATCTTACACAGGGCATTGCTGATTTTCTTATTTATTTATTTGCTTAGAGGCACTTAGAGAATCAATCCTGACAAATGGTCAAAATGGTGTGTACTACATACACACATACACATTGTACAGTGCATTAAAATGAATTAAAAAATCAGATATCAGTCTAGTGTCACTGACATTGAAAAACCCAATTTTACAACTATAAAGTCCATAACGCAGCCAGGACGGCTTTACTTTGACAGGCTAAAATAAACACCAATGCAGCTAGATTTAACAGTACCAAACATGAGTAAATACACACTTGATTGCTCATTGCCCTTGCAGACAGAGTGACAACAAAGTAACCTTGGTCAAACTGTTGTCTGTCCTGTCCTCCTAGCCCCACACGCCTGCTAGTTCATTTTGAGTTTGCTGAGTGGTTCAGACTTTCATTGCCAACGTTTGATATATTACAAACTGTCACTAACGGGGAACATACCCAATTAATTTCTCACAGTTAACAAGAGTGCAGACCTCCAAAAATTAACCAGTGTTAATTCTGTGACACTGGGCTGGAGCTGTTTATGTTAATCGTGTAGGGTTTCACCTACGGTCTGATTGAGGTGCTTTGGAAAGGTTCTGGAGACATACAACTCGCTTCCAAAGCACTCCTCACACTCTGTTTTGTTTTCCCTAAGATGTGACGAGATCCCATTTCAACGCAGGGGAGGAAGATTGATGGTCTCCCATTGCGCTTGGTGACAAAGAGATTTAGAGCTGTTGATCAGAGCTCCAGGAACAGGCAGGACCGGTGCCTGTTATTACCTTAGAGGCGGCGTACTGTTTAAGATGAATTACCCCAGAGAGGTGCTCGTGAGAAGAAGTGCCAAAGCCCATGCAGCCACACTTAACTGGGCGTCAACACCCTCACATGCCTTGGAATAAGGCAGGAAGAAGCAAAAGGTGACACTGGATGTAGGAGGAACCAAGAGAATGCAGGCATATCACCTGGTTTGTCAACTTAAAAATCAAATGCATCAAAAAATTTCCTGTAGTCTTTAATGGCATGATTTTTCATTTCTCTAAAGCTGCAGTTTGAAGAGCATCTTGCCTCCATTTTTGAAATTCCCACATGGAATCATTTTAGGACAACACACACAAGAAGAAAAAACTACACAATAAAACACATATTACATAACTGACATTTAGCAGATGCTCTTATCTAGAGCGATATACATAGGTTACAGTTTTTCACATGTTGCCCATTTATACAGCTGAATATTTACTGAAGCAATTCAGGGTCCAGTACCTTGCTCAAGGGTCAAGAGCAGTGCCCCAGCAGGGAATTGAACCAGCAACTTTCTGGTTATGAGTCCTGCTCCTTACCACCATGCTACACTGCCACCCTGAAAAATCAAGGAAGAGTGCAAATGCAGTCCCCCACTACCAGAAATTTTGCAATTGAGATTCCCACATTTGGGGAAGTTGCAGGGGTCAGGGGTAAAATATAAGCGTGCAATGGCATCAAGACTCCCCTAACAGAACACCACTCTGCAGCAGGTTCAAAGCTCACCTTAACAGAATTAAAGGAATACATTGACTTTCTTCATCACTAATTATCTCTGGACAGGACAGAATTTGTAAAACTGATTATTATTCATGTGATTCCTCCTGATTGAAGGCAAAGTAAGTACCAAGCAATTAAACCATAATTCAGACAAGCATTTTCAGCACTAAGGTGTAACTACTTTGTAACTAAGTAGCTTCAAGTTCCAAGAGCAAATTCGGGGAACCCTTAATTTACACATGAGTATATTACTGTTGCTTAAATCCTGTAGTAAAATGTTGAAGGCCTTGTACTAAGACCCAAAAGCCACTTAATGTGGAGTTAATACAGATTTGTTTCTTTCTGTTCACCATATGTCAAGTTATGACAACGTTAATCTCCAACAAGCAACAAGAAGCCACCTCTAAAGCCACGTCCAAAGTGCAGTCATCTAGACAGAATTGAGCCAGCCAGACTTCCGGGCACTGTTTAAGTAATTTGCTACATCACGAAATGATCACGCCTACCTCTCACATAATGGAGAGAGACTTAGAAACTGAGGTGTGCTCCGAATTGGCAATCGCCTCTCTCTGAACAATCATTATCCACCTCCTTGGTTCAGCTTTCCTCTGGTGAAAAGTAGAAGGCATAGTTGTGCCCAGTCTTTGTGGTAGACCTACTGGCGGAGACACAGTGATACATCTGTGACTGGGGGTAACAGGTTGTTGCTCACAGGTTTCATTTTTGTTCATTAAGTAAGAACTCTACTGTTGACAGAATATTTCTCTGGAAACCACTGAAGTCTTCTATTTCAAAGCAAAGTAATAAAAATATAACACCTTATATGTGAGAAAAAGAATGCTTGGTCAAGCCTAAAAAAAGATGTAAACAATTACAATTCCTCAATGCCTCAATATTGGTTGCATTTATATCATCATATAACTGGTTCCAAGTCAAAGATTTCATGATTAGAAACAAACAGCCCCAAGTCATGTCATACCTGTTTGAAGGCAACAATTTCTCTGAGCTTGGAACCTTTTTCACATAGGCATTTTTAATAAAACAAACCATTTAGCAGACTTATGAAAGTTTAATTGTCAGTAAAATAATTGGATTAGCAGTGGAATATTTTGTAATACTCCCAACCAAAACGACTCACCGGCACACAGACACACACACACACACACACACACACACACACACACACACAAACACACATGCAGGCTTCTACCCAGTCTAACTGCTTTGTTCTTAGTTGTTAATTCTAAATGACATTTAAGAAAGTATTATACTTTCTTCAAAGCATTCATTTTATATTAATTATGGAACTCACACTGAGTGAGTATGGGGAGAAAAAAACTCACTTTTGAACAAATTTGTCAAATTTGTTATCTATTTTCTTAAGTGATATTGTTTAGAGCAAAGGATAAAATTATAACATAGCAGGTAGGTATAATTTGACACCTTTCTATACATCAGATTAGGTGAAGGGAACTGAAAGTAGGAGCTCCTGCAAAAACACAAACTTTCATACCTGCTGGTGCCAAAGGAAGCATGGTTTCTGCAGACAGTTAGCAAGAGAGAACAGAATGGCATTACCAGCATTATGTGTCTTTGAAAGCACTGGGTTATTTGGGTCTGATTTGGAAGGAGGGAAAAAATTACTCTTGAAAAGAATACTCTAAAAAAGTACTTTTGGCATGGTGTCTATGTCTACAACTACTACTTGGACTGCTACTATGACTACTATAACAACTACCATTACTATGACTACTACCTCTAATAATAATGAAAATAATGATAATAATAATGTGTCCTAGTACATTAATCTTCATAATTGCACAGATATCTTTTGATTCTGCTTTGACTGGAACTCCTACATTTTCTTTTGCCAGTTGTTGTGAGCTCAGCTCATTGCTGCAGGGCAAAGGCATCTGAAAAAGTGATTCCATCTCCTTCTCCAGCAAAAGGCGTCTGTTTTCATCTGATGCCCTTCTCAGTGGGGTACTGGGAAAGAGCTGGGCCTTGGAGACCAAGCTCCGCTTCACTATTCACAGCAGGTCATGGGGTCCCGACCTGCTGGACCCCGTTGTACCACAATGCTTTTATCTGGAGCACTGGACAGCAGACATGTAGGCCACAGAGCTGAGGGATTCACCAAGCGTGTGCGCTGACACTGTCAATAGGTGACTATGAGAGGTCACTCAATAATGCTCATCTGCTGTAGCACAACTGTACTGACTGAACCACTGCACACTAAATGTTACCTGTTTCTGCTGTTTTATTTATTTGTTTTTAATTTATTCATATCTATTCGGTGGACCCTATGGTAGTTGGCAAGTGCATATGTGCCACCTTTTTTTGGGGCTGTCGCTGTTACTGTAAAAACAGTGCAGCTTCAGGGAACAAGCTATGAGACTCTTTGTGATGGGAGTTATTGTCCTCTCTGCACGGCCAAACAATTAAAGTGATGCTCATGGGCCTTCAGTGCACTCAGAGCATGTCTAAACACATTTCTATGACAGTTTCAGCCTGGTGTCAGTGAAATAAACTAAAGAATCTGGATTCATAAATAATTGTTTTCATCATGCTTGCAAGTGGAACATGTCCATTTTTTTTCATTTTTTATCCATTTTTCATCATCTTGCTTTTTCCATTTAAAGATTAAATTATAACTAAACATTAGGGTGTGATGATGATGCTGTTCATGAGCACACAATATAACTAAGAAAGAACTGACTTAAGAAGCTGCATAGGTAGCTCCAAAGCAATCTGGTTAATCTTATGAATCAAAACAACTTTAGCTATTCTGAATATTCCTTAACACAAATGTAATTATGCTTCAATGAAAATGAATCTTGATGTTATATTATGTGATGAAAAATCGATGAATAGCTACAATTTCTCAACAAATTATTGACTTTGGGGTTTTGTGACTCGCATGACACTAGATGTGAAAACAGTCATGAATGACACCTTTGCACTGGACTTACACATGGTTTACATTTTCAGATAATGAGCTTTGGCTTGAAACCTCATTACCCACTGGACGCTCAATTGTTTCAGTGCTGTGACAGACTGTTGTAAACAAACCACTGTGGACCCACACACTTCAAGTCTAGAGTAAGACAGCGTGAAAAGGCAAGGTGGCCAGGAGCTTATGCCTTGTTTGGTATGAGTGTTTACCTAGGTATAAAGATATCGAGAAATAACACTGGAAGTACAGAACCGTAGCAAATGCAGAACAATCGCAAACACTACCATCAGGCTGTATGCATTCAAACAAGCGAAAGAGTGGTTTTAAGAGGCGATAATACAAAGGGAGGGTAAGGTACTTGTCTGGTAATCCACAAATTACGACACTGGGTGCGGGGCAATCATTACCTCAAAATGCAAATTAGAGATCTCATCAACCAGCCCTGGCAGAGAAACAGGGCCTAAGCTTCAGCAGGCCTAGCCAAGCTCTGTCACTAATGATAAACACCATTAGCTATCGTGCAAGACACTAATGCGCCTATCTGGGGAGAGCAGCCTGCCACCAGGATAAGCCCGGCTGCTTCACTAATCACAGTCTTGTTCTTCCCTGCCACAGAGCCAGGGAGGACTGTCACAGCCAATCAGAAGCAGCGAGGCAAGCGTTCGTTGGTGTTTCAAAAGAGAAGAGAGGAAACGGAGAGGTAAAGCATCTGCGTTTTCAATCGTTGAGGGGTGGAAAGAAAAAGAGGCAGGCAACTGCTTTGCTTTGCTTTATGGTGGTATCCAATTTTTTTTTGCTTTCTCATTTGATTGGTTTGGTAGAAGCCACCAGGCTCAACTGCAAGGACCCACCTGTTGTGATGATATCATTAACTCCACCATACTTAAATGCATGCATGCTGGTTGATATAATGATGTGCAGGAAGAGACAGATCTACGCTCCCTTCATTTTGTGAGTATGAAACACGTTTTTTTTTTTTTTTTTTCAGCTTTTGTGTTCAGTGTTGGTATCTGATAAATGAACAGTGTTTTAAAGGTACTAAAACATAAAACCCCATTAAATTCCTTTACAAAACCTTGTCCTAGATGATACATCCAATGCCAGCAACTGAGAAATCACCACCCATTAAAGCAGTTAAAATATTTTGTGCTTGATAAGTGGAAGAGAGTGGGACCCTTTATTCTTACTGCTCCCAGTGAGTTGTCAAAACTGATGTCATTTGACAGTTGTTGTGTCTCCTCGGAACACATGCTTCGATCTCTAATATTCTAGCTGGCATCAAGCCTTACTGACTGACTACGGAACATGACAGCTTGCGCTCCCCATACCCAAGGCACCACAGACTGGATCTATGGGGTCTTATCAGGGAGGACCTCCTCCTTCCATCTCTCCTATGAACCTGCTCTTCTCTCAGCCTGCCACCGCTCACTGGATCTATGTCTGTCACATCAGTCGTGGCAGAAACTGTAATCGGCAGTAATGACAGCTCCATATCAGAAAATTGCGTGCTTGTGTGAGTGTGCGTTTAGGTGGAAACTTCCCTGACCTCACAGCTGCCTGCTGACAGATACTAGCCACTGCGCCCACAATGTGCTAACGTGCCCTCAGCAGAATTGTGCATTACCTAAACTATGCTGGCACCACCATCAACACTTTAGTCTAAATCAGTAGAGATCAAAAAATAAGGAGGAGGCTAGATGTTTAAATCACGAAAAACAAATACGCTTGCATGGTGACACAGGGACAGACATTTATAGAATCATATTACCCACACTGTGACCCTGCAATCACACAATAAAAGAGCAAGCTATTAGAGGCAATATGACTGGATGCCACCAAATAAGACAGACCTGTGAAAGCTACTTTAATTCACAGTGTGAAAGAAATCTAAATTTGGGTTTAGGTCTTCATTTAAGATTTACCACACGGCCGCTGCAGTAGGTAATTGAGCATTAGAGTCACATAGTGAAGGCTGAGGGCCAGTGCTATTTTTTGCAGTGTTTGAGGTGAGCTTTGTCCTGGCTGTTGCTCTGACATTGTGCAAAGGAGACATCCTTGACAACAGATTCCACAGAACAGAGCCAAGAATACAACACCAAACACTGCTCCATTGTATAAAGTGACAGGGCACACAGAGGGGTGATTTGAGGGCGATGAAGCAGCAATCCTGAGGTTTGATGAGTTCATAAAAAGTTTTCAGATGAGCAACAGTAAAAATCTGCAATCCATAAACACTTAAATGAACAATAAATTGGTTAAGATAAACCACGCACACATGTATGCTTACACACATGCACATATACATAGGAAGCCATACATATACATATATATATATATATATATATATATATATATATATATATATATATATACACACACACATATATATATGTATATATATATATATATATATATATATATATATATATATATATACATATATATATATACATATATATATATAGCAGGATTAGGAAGCAGGATTCAGAAGAGTTTGGTCAGTTAATTAATCATATTTTCCTATAATGATAGCTAGCTAAAATATCTATGTAATAATTTCATTGAAGATACAGGATAGTTTTTAAGTTCTTATTTTAAGTGTATTATTATGAGTATTATTACTTATATTATTATTTTACTAGGCCATCCCTGCTACCTCCTAACATGATTAAGATATACTTGTATTTATTCATGCGACACTACAAACATACGACTACAAAAATTATGAGTTTTCATATTCCCTAACACAATCGGCAAATGGACTACAAATGGACTAGTATCGAGGTCATCAAGAAAACTAGACTTTTTTCCCTTTTTTGTTTTGTTTTCATGGAGCAAAATGGAACAAAAACCTCACTGGCCTGACCGGCTAGTGACCCAAGATATCCACCTGTGCCAAAATATACTGGCCTCCGGCGTGTGTGGGGGGGCAGTCATTTCCAGCCCTGGTTAACAGCCTGAGATTAATGAAGCAAAGTAACATGAACGGGTGAGACGCAGCGATCTCTCTCCACCTGCCTGTCTTTCTGTCTGCATGCCTACCTTTCTTCCTCATCTCTATTCTGATCCCCCCCGCTGTCCACCAGTCTGCCTGCTGTAAATTCCAGTCTTCCTGCATGCCTGTCCACCTGTCCACCTGTCCGCCTGAATCCCAGCATACCTGCCTGCTTCTCTACAGTCTATGGTGGGTAAACTGGCGAGTTCATGCCGCGAGTAAGGTAACGGGGAGCTAGTGTTCTGTGAAGGACGCATTTGCTCTTCTATCCCGGGTTGAACAACGGTTTTTCGGCATTTATTTCAATGCACGCAGTAAGGTCACACTCACCGGCTAAAATATTAAGAGGTTCAAGAGGTGTGAATGGAATGAGAAAATGAAAGCATAGTTTTCACGAATATGGAGATACATCACTCAATAATAAGGAGGGCCTCTAACTTGTACTGGCAGAATCATTTTAAGTGATACCAGGGCTTTAGCCAGTTCTCTGCCTCCATCAACTGCTCCATGAGGCATTTCAGGGTTACTTGATCAAGGGGAGCTGTCTGATATAGCCATTTATAGAGCTATCTATGGTTAATCACATACTACATGCTACGGTCATTACACTTACTACAGGTAATTACACTACCTGTAATTACACTACAGGTAATGTTTATTACCTGTTCACTGCTGCCTGCTTCCTCACATACTAAAAGCATGAAGAAAGGGAAGACTTTCAGGACCAGTGGTGAGAATTCCTTCTTGTACGTGAAGGTTAACTGTGTGCATCCTTGTCTAATATTTCAGGCATTGTAACAACAGATAAGACAGCGCAGACTGAATACCCTCCGCAACAGAAATTAAAGCTCCTGCTCTATAATTGTGCACATGGCTAGACTTGTAACCCCACTGAACGAGAGTTGCTGTCAGGTCTTGTGTGAGGAATCTCAGTTCGCTGAATCTGCCGTCCAATAATAAAGATTTTGACAAAGATTAACATGAAGTGGGCCTCCGTGGCTTCACCCACTGAGGGCAGAACATTGAAATCACTGCAGGTGTGCACTGGGGCAGCGAGACGCAATCTGTTCCACACAGAAAGAGATTGTAAGGTGTAAAAAAAAAAAAACACCAAGCAATGACACAATAACGTCACTTCAGAAAAAGGAAGATGGATGGGCGTATTACCAATTATAACCTGCGGCTACCACATATTTTGTGGAGCTTTTGTGTGAATGATCTTTCCACAAAGATTACCATCATTTTGAATATAAACATGTTTATACATATAAACATATAAACTGTATTCCTCATATATTTGTTCCCTAAATGTGATAGAGTAGTCATGTTCCAGACATCTGTCAATCAAATTATGCATCTCCATCTCTTGGAATAAAGTAAATATTTAGGAACCTAGGAAATTTCTTCACATTTTATATACTGTGGCAGCTCACACTCTGAAGAAAGGATCCCTAGTAGTCAAAACTTAAAGATGTGCCATATTATTGGTTTGGTAGCCAGTAATATTATGCAATACTGATGCAAATATAAATCATAACACTCAAGGCAATGTGCTACATATCAAGCCTAATAACTAGAGTATGTCAGAGAAATAAACTGCTTGCTGTGGCTCACACACCTTATTTTTAACTTGGGGTTTTGGGTTTTTTCCATTACTGAATATAAATGTTCAATTACTAAAAATAATTATTATTTTAATAACAGTACTAGGAATTAGACATTATGTATGGAAGCTGTGTTAATGCCACTTAAATAGGGCCCAGTTTTCAGTTTGGTGTGTGAAAATTATCACTTCTAAAAATGCATAAAATGATCCACAACTATTACCACATGTATGGACCAACAGGATAGCAAAACTGAAAGAATGTCACAAATACATTGGCTCTTGCTTGAATATAAATTTTGTTCTAATAAAATAAAGTTTTAAAACAAAGTTTCACACAGGTTTGAGGATTCAAGGCAATCTGATGGATTGTATAAAAAACAAAATACCACTATCTGTGGGCCAATACTGTGCTGTGACAACACATCAGTAGATAAGAGCAGGAAACAAAGTTACAAACAAGAGGCCAACACAGGTCATCCACAGTAGGTCTACGACTGTTAGCACTTTATTGATCTATTACTTCACAGAGAGATCATTCTGCTCTTGAACCTGAAACAGGCTCCAAGTTCTTTTACATATTATGTATATTTCACACATAGGTTATTAAAAGAAGTGTTTTGAAGGCTATTAAAATAACAAATCACTGCAGACGCATTGATGGAGGACATTTTAAAAATATAGCTTTTGGTAACTTATTTTATACAAGCTATACCAATTTAGAATCAGATTATAGTAAATGGGAAGATGCATTTTGCTTTCTGATGTAAAGCCACCAGTGTGTGTTGACACAGGAAACACACAGTCTTAAGGTCCAGTAATCTAAGTGCTGCTTCCCAATAAAAATGCATTTTCATTGCAGTTTTGTTCCTTCTTTCACTACGAAGTGCAATTCAGACATGGGCTGCTTAAGACACTAAGTGGGAAATGCACATAGGGGGTGGAGTCTGCCCAAAATTAGGGCGTGTGACATTATTTTCCATAATATTCTGACTTTCTCTCCACAACCCTTCTGTGCAGGAAAAGGTCAAATAAGTTGTGTGCTGTAGTGGCTATCATGCGCAACAACAACATTGTTTTTAAGCAGACAGGCAAAGTCCAGTGAAAATAAACATAAGAGTGTTTCCACTTGACATGTATTGAATTTTACAGTTTAATCAATTCACCCCATTTGACATTCTCTCTGTTGTCTAAAACTTGGAAGTGCAGACTCCAACACACATCCATTAATAAGTATTCAACTCAACCGGTGTGATAAATTCATTTGGCTACCATAACATGCTCATTGATCATACGTGCTTGTACACATGTACGTAAGTACATATAATGACCTATGTCATATTGTTTTCTGTAAGAACAAATTGCCATATGCCAGTAACATTTGCCACAACTGAAACCATAGCTATCTAGTAAGGATGCATTGAATATAGGTCCATTCATACCTCTGATCATAACAGGACCATTGATTCAACACTGTAAATGGGGAAAAAGGCACACTGCAATGAGAGAGCTGACAAGATCTTAGCAAGATAGCTAGTGAACAGCTAATTAGTTCAGACCACAGTCTCTGTGTTTCAACCAGTTCCCATGGTTCTGTCAGAGCACCAGCCAGGACGAAGTTCACCTCAGACACTTGCCAGTGCAATTTAAATTTAGTCACAGAGTGCAACTTTGCACCCCCTATTTTAAGATTCACCGGTGCATGCGGTAAGTCTGAATCCCAAAAACTGGAAAATGTGTGAGTGAGGTGTGGAAAAAAGGCTCAGTCTAAATCGCCTCCTCTATGTGCTCATGCAAAATTTTATACAGACAATGTTCTATCCCCACAAATTGGACCTTACTACACACAAAAATCATGCCCTCATGTCTACTCATGCCAACCCCTAGCTACTGTCCATGGGGCATGCATTTGAAACCTGCCAGACTTTTCTGGCATGAAAAATGTGTATGCAATTGGGTGGCCAAACTGTCCACCTAATATGACCCCAACAGAGCCTCTGGGATGCCCTGGATTAGTGTATATGTCACCATGCTGTGAGCTGTGTGCAGCACATCACACTGAGTTGAATGTAATTTCCCACAGAGAAATGATAATAAAATAAACTTGTAAATTATAAAATACACAATAAATAAACTTGTGGTATCCATGACATGCTGGGATGCAAGCATGTGTAGCAATAAATGAGATAATGAACTATGTATTTTGTCCCTGCTGATTTGAATAAATGTTTGAAAATTAATATCATAGGTGACTCACCATTATACAGGTATGCAAACTTTTTTGTTATAGAAATAAATACATGCATTTCTTTTTCACATATTTTTTTAAATCATTTGTTTTATGTTTAATACCTTTCAGTATGCTGATGATAACATATCCTCTCTCATGATATTACAGTCATGTACAAAGAGTACATGACTGTAGTATCTTGTTAGAGTTGCAATTATCAGTGCTGCTCGTTTCAGTTGGGTCCCTTTTCCATTTTAGCACTTCTAATTTCCAATACAATACGAGGACAACAATGTATAGCAAGGAAAGAGTCATCAGATCTCCAGCTTTATTGTTTCGTCAATATTTGTTTAATTCATTATCTTGTATACTCTGCTGTGCATTTAGGACCATTTAGGAAGCAAAAAGCTGTCTAGATGCAACCTAATTTAAGTAAAGAATGTGGATGTGACAGTTGCTTCTTTGTACTGTCTAGGACTTTACAGCATAGTAAGAAATATCCTGGGCCTATTTTTATTAAGTGAAAGAGTCAGAGAGGTTCTTTAAGGAAAGCTTGCAGGTTCATTTTTATAATTTTCTGCTGGTCACAGACAGCTCTCCCCAGCTGTGAAGGGGATGTATGAAGTCTCTCCCTCAGTAAAAGGAAACCTTAAAAGAGTGACAATCTGCTTGCCTCCAGCAAAACTAAATTGGGCATCTCGCTCATATACACATGATGGACTTGGTGTCTGTTTGGGCCTGGGATATTTTTTGTTATAGCCCTAGCATAGTTGAAAAAAGTGATTTTTGGAAGACAGGAGTTTTTATATTTCAGGCTTAATCTCAAGCAATGAGATACAGCTTGTTGTTGTGATTGCTGAGCCAAAAGTCAAAGGAGTCAAACTTGCTACTATTGGAATGGATACTGTAGCAATGTCTTTTGAAAACTGTTTAACTCTGTAATTGTAATATAGTAATCCAAATTTGGGAGTCATATTAATCAGCCAAATTTTGTTTTCACCAGTTTTCCTCTGGCTTATTTTCCCATATTGCATAGCCTGAAGTACAGTTCTCACAGTATTTTACGGATTGCAAAAAGGGTCATAATGTCTTTCACTAATGTATCCTAAAACATTACTGTGATTATGAGTGGTGCAGAATAAGTGAAAAGTCTGAAATATATTAGTCTAAGAAACTGCCATCTCCTGTGACTTCATAAAAAAGTAAGAACAATAGAAAATTGTACTGTCAAGATCTGGCTGTTTCACCAACCTTTGGTTAATTTTGTTCATATCTGACTGGAAAACCAAACATTTGATTTAGGCTTATAATAAACAAGATAAATGGGATAAATAATAAATTCAAATGTCAGAACCACTGCAGCAAAAGCTGCATACCTCCCCTGTTCAAAGAGAAAACCTTCTCTGGCCCGTTGCATGGTTGGTCTTGATCACCACACACAGCAGCTGACTCTCCATAGATATCCAGCTTCATACACCTCAAAACAACCTTAAAAAACACCTCATAACAACCTTAAAAAACAGTTAACATCAGACCAAGCACCTTTTGGGATGTATGAACCTGCTGTGCCCCTCCAGAGTAGCAACACTGAATTGTTTCCCTGGGGGAAAGGCAGAAGTTATCAACATTAGCCAAAACTTATGTGTATCCAGAAATGAAATGTATTAATATGTGATAACCCTGTGGCAATACGCTATAATCCTGTGGCAATCACCACAGCAATTACCCAGAACCTGTTAGTATGCAACAACTGCTCTGTTACCTAAATAGGCACTAGTTGACACCAAGTATCACTTTCTCTGTATTTCCTGTCAGAGACAATGGTCACCGTTTTCAGATGGTTCTGTTCTTCAGAATGGAAGAACAGAACAGTTGGAGGAGAGCCTAAGATCTCATTACCTGCCTTACATCCCCCATCTGACCAACTGGCTCCATACTGCATGGTGACTGTGAGGTCCTTCCCCATAAGGAACATATGGTGAAACCATACCCAGACAGAAAGTGTCTAATTCAGGCTATCATGAGCATGAAGGCTTCTGGAGAGAGCCTTCTGGATACTGGCCCAGCACTGGTGCATCTTCCATAATATGATCCACCACAGTTCTGACACAGTGAAGAAGACAGCCTTGGTTTGCTGTGCCCTACAGAAACACCTCAGGGATAAATGTAGTGAGATATACAGTACCTCAAACACGTAACTGACAGGGTGTGACCAGCTCACAACACAATACCAAGAGCCTGGATATGAGACTCCATCATTCTGCAGGCTGCAAAGCCACAAAGAACCACAACTTCTCAAACAAAGTAATAAGCAAATGTGGGCCTGGCACCAGAAATGAATGATGGCATGTCATTTTTATAAATAAAAGTAAATATTTTCTTCAGCTTCTTTATACATTTCCAAAACACTAATGTGTAGTCACAATTTTACGTCTGATTATCAAATTCATTTGTTCTATTCATAAATGATGTATTTTTATTCTTACATCTTTATAACAAGTAAAAATGCCCAAACTAGAAAAAATGAAAGTATGCGCTAGTTCTCTTCATTTTAAAAGGTCCTCATCATCTGAAAGGTCCTCATCATCCTGATGTACAAATGTGTATACACGCATGCACACACACATACACACACACACAACGTATCTATTTGCAGGTGCATACGTGCAATGTGATATAGACTGTGACATGATAATGTATTAAATGATGTTTTCATTCAACAAACCTAGTGTATGCTGAACAAAGCCTTAAATGACTTGCCATTTTCTGCATGCATAGCTTGCCATGGTCTATGAATGTAAAATACGAGTCTTTGTCACACAAGATCCCGCCTGAAATCTTTACACATAACTCTGAAATGACTTCTATGGTTTTAAAAAATTCATCCTTTGCCTAAAGATATAAACACAGGCTGTTGCAAACCTTACTTTGTCTGATGTCTCATTACATGTAATACCTCACTGAAGTCTACGAAACACGGAGTGGCATGAAATTGGCAGAGAGGTGTTTACCTGTCAGCATATACATTTCTGTTTAGTGGTGTGAGAGAAGGAGGGATGTGAAGGCAAAGTGTATGAACACACCGTGGAAGATAAAAGTAGGTGATGGAGAATGGGCAGCACTGGCCGAGCTCAGGTCAGTAAGTGTTTGTTTTCTACATGCTATTTGTTTTAAACGAGCTGTCGATTAACATGTGCCACATAAACAAATCTGTGTAATTTGAGTACGCAAATGGCTTTCATTTGTATTGCAAGAGAGGAAGGAAGAAAGGAAAAAAAATCAAAAGGTCAGCACAAATAATGCATATTCTGATACCGCAGCAATTTCTGTTTGACAGCCATTTATTCCACAAGTCTCAGGGGAGACTAAAGCATGCCTGTTCCACATATAGTTGATCTGAATGAATTTGCGTATATAGCGCTCTCATTTTTGCATTTTACACATCGTGAGTTGGTTGCTGAACACCATTTGTGACATCAGTCATTTGCATCACAAACACCCTTTGCAAGGGTAACTTACATAGCTTGCTTTTTAAATCCCAAATATTTGAGGAAATGGACTAAATCAGTACATGGAGCATGAATCAAAACATTTACACATGAGACCTAACCACTACATCATACTACCCACTAATCGCAAAAGGCAAAGAGTTACATCTATTTACATCCATACATCCGTAAGGACACATCCACAACTACAACACATCTCTGTAGAACTAGAGCAAATGTAAACAGTCTTAAAAGAGGATATTTTTCCATACATCCAGGGGCCATTTCCTTGAGTCCCCTTAGACAGAAAATTTCTTGGCTCTAAACTAAAAGGAGCTGTATTGAGCGCTTGCAGGGAACAAACCTACTATAGGACACTTAAAAAATCCCTTGGGTTACTGTTGCCTGTTACAGCTGTCACTGGCATGTGCCTACTTGTTCTGCTCAAGGAAATCTGTCTTCAGGAAATGTCCTACTACCTTTCTTCCTGTCAGCCTATGGGTAGTTTACAGTCCATAAATACATTTTAAGTGGTGAAGGCTAAAAAGCAACCACCAGTCAAGACTGGTTTTCTATAAAATTCTGCCAGACAAAAGTGTGCATTCTTTCTAGCATGCAATTTAGAACTTAACACAAGAATGAATTTTCATGATGATACCATATCTCTATATTCATTTCTTGAACTGCTGATGCCATCTGTCTCAGGGAATGTATATTTGTTCCTGAGTCATGACACACTGTTACAGTGGTCAGAATATTCACATATTTGTCCAGAATTAAACACATTTCTGTCAGTCAGCAGCCCTGTAATATAATAACTTAGTTATTCAAACTGTAGTTAGTCTGGTTACATATTTAATTAATCTCAAGACCAATAATGTCCAGTTCCACATCATGCCTGTCAAAAATCTAATTACTTAATTATTTAAGGCATATAAAGTTACACTTTTTGTTCTCACCTCCCTATGGAAATTAAAAAATCCCTACTTGTGCAAATATTAATATAGCTACAAACATCTTTTGTCTTCCTTTGGGGGTAGCTGTCTCTACAACTTCACAACTCTATTTGAACGCATATATAGATGTCCTTAGGTGTGAGAATGTGCTGCTGATATCAAACCAATATTTCACTTTGTTCATTTCAGGCACAAGTGCTAATGTTGTCCTCATATGCTGTAACTTCATTAAGAGTTGTAGAACATTTATTGTGCTTTTTAATCCCTCGAGGCATAACACTTCTCAAGGCAGACATTGTTTCATCTTGCGGTACGCTGAATGTTCCATTAGTGATTTAGCTTCTTCATAGCATATTCATTTGAAGGTAAACGCACAGGCAGGCAGCTAATGTCACACTGTGAACTGCATCCTCTGCACAATTGCCTATGTGCTCTTTGGTAAGTAAAGGTCACTTACAGCACATTTCAAATGCATACATACATGCATGCATGCTCAGACAGACAGACAGACAAACACACACACACACACACACATACATATCACATATTTACTTCAAAAAGTACAATTAATACATCATTTTAACAGGATTAAATGCACCTCTATGTGTTTGTTATGCTATGTCATTTTTATCCTTCTCATGTCGATGAAACATGTACAACTGCCCACAAGTGTCTGGAATTTCAGATTATAAAGTACAAATGAAACTTCTGAAAGAAGTTCCACCTTGAAAGTTCACAACCAACTGTTTTGTTTTATTTACCTTACATCTTTCATCAAGCTAAAGGTATGGTGTGACACTCCTTGCATGGTGTGACATATCCTTTGCAAAACATATTATAAAATATTATGTTCATCTGAGTTCAGAATTGGTTAGCATGAAGGTCGGCAGATCCTGTCTCCTGAACAGAAGGTGAACACCATGGGTCATACACCAGGGTCATGTGCAACTATTTAGTAAAGCTGGTTCTTAGCATCTCATTAAAAATGCTTTTACATTCAAAGCTCTTTGAAATCAGATTCTTACAGGTCAGTTGCTTTATACTGTCAGGATTTTTTGTGCTCATTTAAATTAAAACATATAGTACAGTATAGTTTCTCCCTCTCTTTATTCCACCAACATTCCAGATTTTGCAGGAGCCAACCCTTTTTTAAGCTTTGATCAATACTGTTGAAGAAACTGATGCATCTGCTATCTGGATACAAGCCAGAAGTACAGCCTACACTTATGTCTGCATACCCAAAATCAATGAGAAGATTACAGATGGAGAAGAAACTGTATCCATTTTGAAACTGAATCCATGGAAGGAGCTTAAAACTGTATGGCCTCATACTATCAGGCTGGCTGTTCAGACAAAAATGCACAAAAGAACAACAAGATAGTCTCTCACATAACGTTGTACACAGGAATAAATATCTTACACAAGAAAAATAACAGTCATGACAACTCGTCATGCCGGTACAAGCTAATTGCACTCAACGGTAGTCCTTGTACAACCCAGCAGCAGACGTAGCACTGTCTCATGATTCATTCCATCCCAAACATATACTGACAATATGAGGCACCGGAGCCAACTGAAAAGCAGATAAATGGCGAAAAAGTCACAGGGAGCTTTGAGTGTAATAGACAGAGCTGAGGGAGCCAGGGAAGTGGCCATGCCAATAAGCCAAGTCCTAATAAGGTTTATCTCCTTAGAAATCTCATTATTGTCTCAATCACTCAACAGGACCTAAGGTTATCCCTCTCACACAAATTGAATTATTTACCTCAACCCCCAAAGCCAAGTTCATCCATTTTTAACGGCATGTTTAGTATGCAGCTCAAGGCTTTCAAAAAAGAAAAAAACTGTACTTGCATTCATTGCATTCATTTTTATCATCACCAGTCTGGTCACTGATATTTTTCTCAGAAAACTGAGTTTAGCCAGATCTGTTGCAGTGACAATTGACATGTAGAGCCTTTTCTCCTTCATTTCACAAATGACAAACTACACGGCCAGTTTAGACTGAGTCTTATTAATCACTGTGCTACATATTTTGGCAGTGAAGCCCACTTTCTACAGCCTTCAGGTTAAGGTTCATCCATCATAGGGGCCTTTCACTTGCTGCTGTTTGAGGACCCTATAGTTATCTTTAGACTAACAAAATAAGGCTAACTGTTAAAAATGAAGCTGCACATAGTTTAAGCCAAATTCATTCATAGTGAAAGGCTTTTAGCCATGCTAATATTGCTCTTTTCGAAAAGTCATCCTACCCATTCCTCTTATGAAAGTAAATTACCTCAGTACCTCAGTGACTTATTGTAGCTTACAGATCTCCACAAGATCTTCACATAACCCTCTTGTCTCTGCATTGTCATTCATGTGCAACACTGTGGTGTACTGTATTCATGTAATATGCTGTACTTGTATACAAGGCACAGAGATGAGTCAAAAAGACAAACTGGTCATGCCCAAGGAAGTTTAGTAGTATAAGTATAGAAGTAAGAACAGTTAGATACAGATCACTGAGAAACTGTACTTATCCTTCATGTAAGACAATAATATATGCATAAATAATGTAAGTAAGTATGTTTTTATAAGGTCTTCATCCTACAACCACAATTATTTTGTGGTAATTGGTTCCTTGGCAGAGGAACTAGTGTTACCTCCTGTAAAAAAAGAAAACAACCCATATCTCTTATTTGTTGCTTTCTTGTTTGTTTTCCTCCAAATCAACTTCTTCATTCGCTGTCACATCCCAGGCCGCTGGCCCAGCCAATGCTAATGAGCGAGCAAAAAAAAAAAAAAAAAAAAAAGCTCTCGTCATTCCAGTCCCCATGGCATGGAAGGTTTCCATTATCTCTCTCAACATATTCACTCTGTCACAGTGACAGGGCTGAGGTGAGCCACACTCCACTGCCCTCTCACTCTGCCCATGCTTGCCTTCATCAGTCTGCAGCAACACGCAGGGCAGAGAGACAGAGTCATGGTCACACCTCACAGCCTTCCGCAGGAGAGAGATGCCCATCTGCTCTCATCATCCGCAAGTCCATATAGGTGCACTTCTGTTGCTGCCATAACATACAGTAGCATGACTGAGCCCAAAGCGCAAAGGATGGTGGCTTTTTTTCTACTGTAAATAAAGAGTAAACAGCAATCCTGCAAACCATTTTACTGAAATTCCCATCTGGTCTCCAGCTTCCTGTACCAGATCCTGATGTTCCTTCATTTTGCTTCGAGCGTGAGAAGACTGGACCACTTTCCAGTACATGACTTCCACAGACCACTTAGTGTCACTGTGAATTAACCCTAAATGTAGCATGTGCACATAGCTTCAGTGACACTAAGGAGCCTCTGTCAAAGAACACTGATGTAAGAAGATGCTTTATCACCTTTGAAAAAATCCAAAGCTACATGCCTTACTCCTTATTGTTTTTAGTACCCTCTTAGAGTAACTATGGACATAGTACAGCGATGTAAAACAGCATAACTGTGATTAACATACTCACAAGGACTTACACCAGAAGATTACACATTTTCTCCCATTCAGACTCACCTGTAAAAGATAAAGACAGGAGCAGTGAGACGAATGACAGGAGAGTGCACTAATGCACACAGATACATAAAAAACATAGCAAACCTTGATTCTTAAATTAAGTTGGAAGACAAACATAAATTGATATTGATAAATTATATATGTACGCACACACACACAGTGAGAGGGAGAGGGAGAGAGCGAGAGAGAGAGAGAGAGAGAGCGAGAGCGAGAGCGAGCAAGAGATGAGCTGTTTTATGCCAAACAGTGTTTCGCATATGCTTTAAACACTACACTTGGTATATGTACATTCCAGGATACTAAATTAGGATATTGTTAGTTTGCTTTAAACAGCAAAAGTTGTAATATGAGAGGGAATAAAAAAGGGATTATTAGCAGAGAAATCCATTCAATGCTGTATTTCCATCAAAAATAAGAGGATAAGAATGAATATTCAAAAGGGGATTTACAGTAGTCCACCCCCATGCATGAGCAGTTTGTGATAATTATTTTGCCAGAGTGAAAAATATGTATATTGGAATTCCAGTTCCATCTGGAGACAAAAACATGGCCTACAAGTAATGTGAAAGATGACGGAAAAAGGCAGAGGAAGGCTGTTTTAATTGTTAACATTCATTCATTTTATATTACAATGCAGGACATGTGATTTTAATGCGTGGACTACAACTGGAGAGAGGAGCTGACATAAACATGTGTAATCATCATGTTCCAAAACCCAGCCAAAGAATCCATCTATTTTTCACCACCTGCTCGACCCAACCTCTGAACCAGGTCCTTGTGCTCTCGGCCTGGATTACACCAACTCTCTCCTCACCAGTCGTCTACTATGGTCCCTCAAACCCGTCCAACTGATCCAGAACACAGCTACCAGACGAGTATACAACTCCCAAAAAATGTTCACGTTCACTACTCTAACCACTCAATTGGTCATCAGTTATATCATTTACAAGACACTGGTGCCAGCCTACCAGGCAGGTAAATGAACAACTCCTCCCTAACTACATACACTCATGCAGCCATACACCAGGGACACTCAGGTACAGTCATCCCGGAGGCATTGTGAGGACACTCAACCCAGAGAGATGGACAGAAACAGCTCCACTAAAGTCATCCACTACACAATGACCTGCTTAGCATAATGCTGTAAAATGCATGGCAACACTCGTATGGGTTTATTTTTTCCCCTCACCAATTTTGGAAATATTCAGATTCTGCCTCTGTGAAAATGTTTTTTTTTCCTGATTCAGCCAACATGTTGCCATATTTTGCATTTTCTAGTGACTACGTACTTGGAACAATACAATGGGATGCTGCTCATGCTTTGAGTTTATGAAGATTTGGTAAATGCTCTTGGATGTAGCTGAACTTCTTTGTCTTTATTGTTCTTTTCTTTGATGAGGATTACATTTTCACTTTAGTGGGTGAAATGAATATTGCCATAAAGCACAATGTAATTAATGCTCTCCAGGAAAAAAGTCTCCCACAATTTTCACACATTTCCAAAATATGCAGAGGGAAGACTTTTTTACTTTATCTTTTTGGCGACTGTTAACCCACATGTGGATGCTATATTTGAATGTTCACACTGCACTCGTTAAAACGTGTATGTTTTTTCAGTTACTGCACACAATGGTACCTAACTGTAGTGACTTTATATACTTCATTGTTACTGATTCACAGTTAAGCTCAGATAACAGACTCAGTCTAATATAATGTGTTTTCATACAGGTCACACACTCAAGGTAGGAAAAGAATAATTATTTAATATACTTACTCATGAAAAACTGAGGTCTGTTTCCACAATGCACTCCTGGCTTCAGTGGAATAACCCCTTCTAATTGCTGGATATGCCTCACACTGGCTCTCAGCTTCACTTTACTTTTTTACCTTAGCCCACAGTTGATTAGGCAGCCCTCCATTTCACTCAAATCCCACCCCTTGAAATGTCTTCCATAGGCTTACATCCCAAAAAAGCCGCAGGTATAACAAATCAACAGTGGAGTCACCCTGTTGTGAATAATGCTGCTGCACACATACATAATTTACCAGTCCCAGCTAGCATGATGCAGATTACCACTGTTGTTTTGTAAAACCGGTCTGGCTCTGGGTTCTGATATGCGAGAGCAATCCTAGGCCAAATTTGAACATGCCTTTTATTCAGCAACTGAGGTTTGAAAGCTACTGTTTTCTTTCATTTTTGAGACATGGAGCAGCTCTGTAGCACAGGACAAAGAGATGGTCCTGCATACGCTGAGGTGGGGTTTGGAGAGAGATGTGAGTGGGCCTGATCCTCTTTAACTCAGATCCTTCTGTATACGGTGCTGCAGTAAAAACACGCTTCCTTTCCCCCCTCTCGGCCGCCCACTCCCCGGATGTCTGTCCTTAAATTTTTCATTTTGGGCTGGGTGATGCGCTTTGTTCTGGGTTTTGTGCTTTAAGCAATGCCAGATGTCTAGTTAGGCAGAAACTAGCTAAAAGCAATGCGATTAAACATGACAGCCTCAGGACTCAATAAATGCAATAATTAATATTAATATGAAAAAAACCTTGCTGGCTTCAGACATTTCCTTTATAGTGTACTGATAAACTCAATAACGTTTTATATTTACCTTACCCTCCAACACTTCCCTAGATGCAGACAAAGCTTTGTCTTAACATCTACAAAGATTTGTAGAGGTTAAGATAAAGCACATCACAAAATTGCATCTGATGTCTCAGAACACATTAAAATAGAGACAGTCTTTTAAATAATGCATTCTCTAACATCAATAAAAGGTAAATTCAGCTGTTTGGCTGTAGATCATATAAAGCAAGTTGTTTGAATGTCAATATCACAGATAGGGTCGTGCATTGAAAAAAAAAAAAACACAGCATTCAAGACTGACCTTGAAAGTTTGCTCATGGAATTACAGCTGTGGCACTGGAAGTGCAGAGTTTGTACTGATGAATGGACTGTTTAGCATACACGATCGAACAATGAATCGGCAAGGACACCTACAGTATCACAAACATCTCCTTGGAGACATACAGCATACAGCCTTAGGCAAATGCACTGCATCTGAAGACCCCAGAGAATAAGAACAAAGACATCCCTTCTTCCTCAGGAAGACAAACACCACCTTAAGATCCCTTCCCTTGTCATGCTACTGTCACAGGCATTGAATGCCCATCTACCACCACTTTCAGAATTCTACACGGAGAAGCACAAATAAAGACATCTTATTGACAGAAGAAATAGAGAAAACTAGTGTGTGTGTGTGTGTGCACATGTGTATGCAAAATTTCCAGCCATATCTCCCTCCCAAATATAGGCTGAATAGGGAAATGATAGGAGGAGCAGGTAATTAACTAATGAGAGTCTGCTGATCAATGAGATCAGGTAATTAGACCACACTGAATATGAACCTGGCCATGTTGTCAGGCATCTGAACCCATTCATTTGACTAGACCATTGTATGGTTGTCTCAGGCAAACATTGCTTTGACAACCTGCCTTGGAAGTCTAGGTCAGCAATACTTCAAACTACATGTGCTCACTTTTTTTCCATAACAGCAGGTTGCTGAAGATTCAAACATTCTTTTTAACAACCATTTAGATATTCCAAGAGAAGGTTTCCTGGAATCAATATCTGAGGTGCTTGTGTGAATTTCCTGTCTTTAACCTTTTTCCAAATCTTGTCCACCCTTTGACTTTGATTTTTTTTAAACCTAGTCTTTTTTATGGGAAACACTGAAATGAAAAATACATACTAACAGCATATTTGCTTGCGTAAAACAAATGTCCAGAACACCTTGTGTGGCTGCAATGTGCAGTTCGTGAACAATTCATTCTTTTTAATGAATCGAATGTCATCACAAGTGAATCGAACATCAGTTAAGGTAATCATGTTTGCTGAGCATTCCAGTCAGAGCTAAAAACTTTTCAGCAATTAATGTGCGAATCCTAATCAGCAATTTTAGCTGAAGGACATTATGCATCCTGCAGACCTGGGTGTAGTGCACCTAACAAAATAGGCCACCACACAAAAACATGGCGAAGTATTAAGTGGAATTATGTACACAAATAATCTTCAGTTCTTTGGTAAATATGAGGAGTTGTACCACATTTTTTTAGAAAAGCTTTTACATTGTTTTGATCAAACACTTTTCAATGTACATATTCTGATGGAACCAGAGGTGAGGTGCAGAGTTTTGACAAACAAAATGACAGACACAACAGAAGGAAATATGGGGAAACTAAGACTTATTTTGACAGGTAGAACACTGCCAAGAACATCCAGAAAGCAAAAATAAATTAAACAATATCTCCATTTTGGAGACTAGCTGAATGGGTGTGGTTCCTCTATTACTGGCCAGCTAAGCTGGTTATCAGTGAGGCAAACAAAACTGAAGAAGCAGACAAAAAGTGTCGCCAAATGACGGTAAAGGATCAAATCACCAATTCATTTTCTCAGATAAAAAAAAATCCAAAGTGGAAGCAACTCCCAAAAGTTCTCTTAATTTCACCCTTTACCCTTCACCCTTCATCCTAAACAGTACTTTAAACTCACTGTGGCGCAAGGTAGTGATGTTACGTTTGCGACCAATCTGAGTCTTTTCAATGGCTCTTTGGTACGAACGAAGGGATCCGAGTCATACTTCAGAGCCATTCTTTTTATCGTTGTGCCCAAATTTCACTGCCTGCCCACAAGAGGTAGACGTTGTCGAGTTAGGTTCCTTAAAGGCAGAATGAGGGCAGCAGTGTAGCGTAGTGGTTAAGGAGCAGGACTCGTAACCAAAAGGTTGCTGGTTCAATCCCCGCTAGGACACTGCTGCTGCACCCTTGGGTAAGGTACTTAACCCACAATTGCCTCAGTAAATACCCAGCTGTATAAATGGATAACATTGTAAAGAACTGTAACCTTTGTAAGTCACTCTGGCTAAATAATGTAATGAGGAGAGGGAGGGAGGTAGGTAGGTCTGGCAATACGAGTAATTTAGTGCTGCTAAACCTAGTCCACACACGCGAAAAGAAATTATATTGGTGGGATGTCTAAGTTTGAAGCTGATCCAAATCTTACCCTATCATATCATTATATGATATGATTATTTTGCAGATAAACCTAGTAACCCCCACCCCCTTAAAAAAGGAAAAAGAACGATGAGCCGTTATTTTGAACGGCTCTCGGAAAGGAACAGAGCCGTAAGATCCGGCTCCCTTCAAAGAGCTGTTATTCCCATCACTAGCTCAAGGGAGGCTTGATGAGTTCATTGCCTTCAGATGAGCTTTGGTAGACTGGCTGGAAGAAGTGGTCCAGATCTAGTCAGCCAGGGAATGAAGCTACTTTGAGGGAATATAGCACCCTTCCCTCACCTCTCCTCTAGTCCTCTTACAACTGATTCTCAATCCTGTTCCTGGGCCCCCCTGCTCCGCACGTTTTCCATATTTCCCTGCTACCTACCTGACTGAACTCAGTGGCACTTTTGATTAGCTGAGCACACCTGATTTAATCAAAAGCATGTTAATCACACTAATCAGGTGTGCTTGGAGCAAGGATAGATAGAAGATATACAGGACAGGGGGGCTCCAGGAGTAGGATTGAGAAACACTGTCTTACAAGATGTAGTCTGTAGGAATACAGCATAAATTCCACATCTAAACAGATAAATGGAGTGATAAGCTACAAACTGAGTGTGCCAAATTACCTGAAGAACAACTGAAAACCTACATGAGACAATATGGGAAAAAAATGTTTCCCCAATGTTTTAAAAAGTTCCTGGAAAACATCAATCAAAAATATAAATTATTTTAAGATACCTATATTAAAGCATTTGATAATCCAAGTAGATAATGTCTAAGAACTTTCAAAATAAAACTTTAATTCCAACAAAACTAATATATCACATGCAAACAATAAACTAATATGGCATAATAATTAACAGTTGCAAAACAAAGGTTATTTTAACAAAATAATAAAAATAAAAAAATAATTTTTGTAAGGATATCTATATGAAATCATTTACACATTTAATGTCTAAGATACTCACCAAAATCACACAATTATCATCATTCACGCTGGTGCAAATGATCTCCAATACAGCAAGACATAGCTAGCAAATGATGAAAAAAAGCCTGCAACTGGGTTTTTTTAAATGCGTTCTGATCTAGAATTTGTATACTTTAGTACACCTTGTATACCTTTAACTCTGAGGCAACTATGCCATTATAATTGCTATTTTTTTATATTTTCAGAGACTCAGTGTAGCTAGCTACTACTAGCTTAAAGCATGTGACAAGCACTTCCTGTGGCTAGGTTCCACCAGTTTTGCTAAGTTATTATGAATACTGACCTTATTTGGGATGTAGAGGTAACAATACCTCACTACGATGTAACACCTTCATTACTACTAATGTGATGAGTAGCCTACATATAGTAACATTAACATCCCCCAAATGTAATTATCTTTCAGAATAGATCCTACATTAAAATGGTGGCATTGATGATGTATTATTAGTAATGATGATGTATTATTTCTTGTCTCCACACACTGACTTGTATACTGCCTTATCACAGTGATACACTTATTTCAGTCACCCACTATGGATGGTTTCTCCATCCAGCTACACAGAGAATGGCTTTTCATGTATCTCTTTTACATTCCTGAATTTCAACATTTGGTTGCTGCAGTGTTTCGTTGTCATCCCTTTTGCTCTCTGATGTTGACAGGAAGTCATTATTCTGTCCCAGTTCCTCAGTTCCTTCTTTCAAATTTCTTAGAAGACAGTAATTGGTTGTTTGTGCATAACACACTTCAAAGGAAGATTTGTAACCCAACACGTCTTTTGGGTCATCATTAAGAGCTGGTTACTCCACAAGTTTGGGGACTAAAATCTGTTTTCCTCTAAATTACCGTGTTACCTATCTGCCCAAAATTCACCAACAGAAAGTACATTTTTTGTAAGTTTACTGGGTAACACTTTAGAATATGATATTTTCATTAATGCTAACTAAAGTAAAAACAACTGTATTAAAGCCCATTTAAAGCCTCTTTAACATATCCTAAAATGCATGTAAAATTGTATGCAAAAATCAGCCATCTGCATGTTTTTCCAAATATATATATTCACCTAAAATACCTTAAAGTTGTCTGTAACTTGTGAACAGCTGGTTCATGAGTTATAGAAAACTATGTGTATGACATGTCAAACTTCCCTCAAGCACCAAAATATGAAAAAGAAAACTTTGCATTGCCACACTTTAAATTTAATATTAAGAGAATTCAAAGAGACACCCAGATTTTTTTGTCTTGCCTTGAATATGCTTAGAATTATGTTATATAGGTCAGAGTGAGTTCTTCCTTTTCCATGGGTCCTGAAATTCTGAAATAAGTAATTCAAAAAAAAAGAAGAATCAGTCAATATTAATTATATTCAAGGTAAGAAACCATTTTGTGAATTACATACTTTCTGGTGAAGTGTCACTGTAATGTCATCCATCACTGGGAAAATCACAATATGGTAATGTTTCTGCTTCCTCCTTTCTAGTGCCAGCAGTGTGAACAACACACACACAGCTGCTTACATTAATCTTGCAGTTGTCATTTTAGAGTGGGTGCTAATGGTACATAGATTAAATTCAATTAGATTGTTTCTTTTGGTATTGCTAGCATTACTGTTCATTACATCAAATTGATGCAAGAAAGGTGTGAAAATACAAATGGAATTCAATCACACCCTTATTAGGATTTTAATATAACCTTATTTAAGTAGACATTATTGTAGTTAAATGCTTTGTAATTACAGGTTCTTTCACATTGTTGCATGGTTTGTATAATTACATAAAAGGTTAGGGCTGACAAGAAAGAGCACAGTTGGGAAATGGTGAGGGTCAGGTTTGGGGGGTGGGTTTTTTTCAGTCTGGATGGTGGAGGACAGATCTGTCCAACAAGAAAGTCATATATCTTTTCAAAACATCAAATTTTGCAACAGTCACAGATATATCAGCACACCTTGCACTGTTTGGCACATGCGTGATCAATGACCTGATGGTGGGAATGACTTAAACACAGTAAATAAGGAGCAAGCTAGAGCAGCACTACAGGACCTGCAGAATAAGGATGAGTAATTTGAGTAGCAGATCAAGCAGTGGTGGGTATGTGCTCACACACAGATGTATGGTACTTATTCTTTATGATCCAAATATCTCCGATATTCTCTGAGGCCATCTTTAGATTTAAACTTTTCATTTGTGTTCAGGCTTTCTGCTAAACAAATGGCAGATCCAATATTCAATGATAAATGATAAAACAACAAAATTAAAATATTGTATATGGAGAAGTAGCTACCTCCACAATGTTATCCTCACAGAACCACAAGACGCTATCCATCTCTGAATGATAAATTCATAACATGGAGTCCTGAAGTCTCGGCGGTCGAGTGAATCAAAGAGAAAGTACATGCTGAAATGGCATGCACCAGTATGACTGTGTAAAACACCTGCATTCTATTGGCAAGAAAAAAAAAAAAGAATTGTTCTACCCCTGCCGAATGTCTTGGCATCGCCCCTATCAATCTCTCTGCGCTCGGAGCAAGATGCAGTGACAAGCTGATAAAAGACAATGCCCCAAACGCTACGCAGTGTAATGATGTGTCCTGTGAGCCGGAGGAGAATAATAGGCCTCACGTCCCACTGCTGAGCGGATCCCAAGCTGCTCATTGCACCTGTTGGCTGTGACTGGAGGAAGCAGCCTTTGAAACTGTGGTGTCCCTCTCACTCAATCACTCGCTCACTCCCTCACTGAAGGAGCGGCTCCATCAAAGGAATGGCAGTACCTTTTTTCACCACTAGAAGGCGAAAAGGCTGGCGGAGCAGACGCAGCCCCTGAACAGGACCTGTTTGTTTTTTGTCTTCATAAAGGCTCCTCTTGGCCTTCCCTGAGACTGCAGCTCACATACTCTGGTCTATTCTCTGTTGACTCCATCACAGTAACATTGCATGTTTCAGTCACAGTAGTGTTGTGGTCTACTACAAAGTCCATGTAGTGGACTGTTTTGAGGGAAAAAAAAACAGAAATATTCTTCTTCAGACTGACAACGGATATTAAGCATTTCCCACGCATTATGAACATGATATTAAAACAGGGTAGAGCAGCGGCCTACATGAGCATCATTTGTCTGGAAATATTAAATCAGTTCCTCCAGGTTGAATTTCCCAGATTAAAAAAAATCATAGGCTCATCGCGAGGCACTCCATTGCAATGAGACAGAATGAGGGAGAGGCAAATGGCAGGCTGTCTGGAGAACAGCAGCCAAATGAAACATTCTTCATCTTAGGACTAATCCTGCTGCAATGTCTGTTCCTTTTAATGTTCTCCTGGTCAGAGAGAGGTGGAAACAGTAACAATACCCTTTCAAGCACCCACGTGACCATCTTCACTAAACCTCAACAAGCATCATACTTAATACTTGTGGTAAGAATCACAGGAGTATCTTATATTCACTTAATAACCCCCCTCCCCTGACAAATATGATATTTACATAACCAAAGACACGTGTTTTGGTTGATAACTTTTTTTAAAAAATCACATGTATGCTGGAGCAACTATCGGTAAGCCATATAAATTTTCCCAATAATTTTATCAAAAATATTATGATATTAACCCCAAACCAGCATGATGACAGGAAGAAATGATATTGCCATGCAGTCTGAAAACAGGCCTTTTTTCTCTCTCTGTCAGAAAATGGAATGACTACGGCATATGACTTGATCTCTTTTGGTCTGCATGCATCTGCAGTTCCCAGAAATCTGATTAATGCCCATTATACCTGCAATTTTGCTCATGACTGCTCATGAGTGAAGGCACACTAGTATGCCTATTTTTACTCAGCACAGGTAGTTTTGTTTCACAGTAAAAACAGGGAAAGCAAGGCCAAACTGCCTCCAAGTGTTTGCGGGGACCGAGCCTGGCACGCCATACATTGAGTACTCAATCACACACACAGCCTCAGAAATGCCAATGTCCAGAAGAATAACATTCACCATTAACATCAGGAGTTCTGGACATTGTCTGCCAAAACACAGAAGGTTATCAATTTCTAACCCTCATTAAAGTTAGATTAACCTGTGTATAGTAAAGGTGAAGTACGTAGCGTGTATAGTAGTAGATAGAGAGGAGACTCCAAATTGGGAACACAGCCAGTCCCTGGAATAAACTTATGCACACTAGTAATGTGAACATGTAATCTGCCCTTTGACCTCTATTTCTGCAAATTTCCTGATTGAAGATTAATTTCTACAAGGTAAATAAATGAAGTCTTAACATGCAAAGGTAATGTTATGTTTTTTTTTTTTTTTTAAATGAAAATCCAGTCTTAACTGGATTTAAATAGCATTTTTCATGGTGTCTTCCTCTTTGGCTCCTAATTAGTTTCCTTAATGAGCATCATGCTTGGTACTTGGTTAGTGAGATACTGTGACCATATACAAACCATCATATTAAAGTCCATGGCTTTAAAAAGCTGTAGCATGATTCAACAAGAGAAGTGTACATTGAGTAAAAAAATCAGTGTACATATTCAGCTTCATAATTCCGCCTCCTCTTTTTAACATTGAATTTTAACATTATGTCCACATGCAGAGTTATCTTTAACTCACACTAAAGCACAGCCTCTGAAGGCAAAGGTAAAGGCTTTATGTTCACTTATAAGCTAGGGCTGTTAATATCGAATTTATTTAACACCAAAAATATTAATACATGCCTAAATAAACTAAATTTTAGAATACTGTTTTTATTTCTTTGTTATTTTTGCACATTAAACATATGCACAGGTAAAAGCCCTGTCTTTTCCCACAGCACTGCGAAATTTAATTTTTCACTTCTAAGCAGATAATAAATAAAGCAGGTCATTGTTACAAATGTATAACTCATGAGATCATGTGTTTTTATCATCCATATCACACATATTGCATGTACTGTAGAATAACATTATGCAATTGCTTGAACAGTATGCACTGTGTTTATAAAAGGGTGAAAACTCTCTTATATACAGAGATGATTCTGAATGTACCTTAAATGGCTTGTGTGCTCAAAATGTTTCCATTTTCTACATGAATTACCTTAAAACTAATAACGGATGTTCCCTTGTCCCATTCTTATCACAGTGCTGCTTTAGAGACTTCACACATTGCTGAGACTTTTACTTGCAGGAGTTAATGGCTGCTGCCAAAGTAAACCCTACAATCAGAAATGGGACTAGCTGCACACGAGTGGAGTCCCCTTGGCAACCATGCAAATAAAACTACAATCTCACCCCTCCATGCTCAACTGGTATAAATGTAGTAGGTTATATAATTATGGCATGTAATGTAATGAATCCGGGGAATTGGTTGCTAATCTTCTGTGCATGATACAAAACTGGGATTCCAACATGTTCAAATAGAGACTGACCTTAATTTATGCACTCAACACCAGTGTTATGGCAGTATGACTACCCTTAACACAAATGTTCAGAAATCCAAACATAAATTCACTTCTGACACAATAAAACAGTGGGTCAAATAATTTCATTATGATTACTTCCTTGTCTGCTTTACTCAGTACACTAGAGAAAACATCATTATATCAAACTTACTTGCTTAGCAGATGTCTCTATGAATAGTATCTCACATGTGTTATAATCAAAAAGGCCAGGACAGGTATTGAATGCCATTGTAGGACAGGAATCATGGGAATTATGGTTATATCAGGTTGGGAGGCGATATTCCACCCAGAAGTGAACACAAATTGCATCAAAAATATAGGGGGTCATATTATCAGCACCCCAATGTATTTATGGTTAGGCCAGAGGTGTGTGTCGAGATTTAATATTATGTTCTAAACGTGGTGAAAAGTAGAAAAAAGTCTAAAAACCTTTGCTGTTGATCTTTATAATTCCATTATAAACAGAGAGCTGAGTGTGATGTACATTCGAATGCAATAAAAATCAAATCTCAGTCAGATGCTTAACATGCAACTCAAACCACAGCAATAATTTTCTGCAGCAAACATGACCACGGGACGAAATATGCACATTACAGAGCGCTGGCACACAACTCACAAAGCAAATTGATTTGTTTGCCCTGTGTGCATTCCCGTCTCTGTGCATGACAGTCTGGAAGTTCCTACCTTATTGAACACAGGTTGTCAGCGAAACCCAGTCGGAGAGATCCCATCTCTCTGAATGCTGGAATGCACAGTGCAATAAAGGGGCGACAGAGCAAACAATATGAGAATGACTAAATCAAACAGGAGGCTGTTACAGGCTGAGCTATAAGCTCTATGCTCCATAAGCGCGCAAAGCTGGACATTTCTGAAGGATAATTTGCATAGAAAACACATGGATATATCCACTATACTGAGAGTACAAATTGAAATATAAATGGTGAACTTAGTGAGCAAATATTATATTAAATACACATACCTGATGAAACCAGGCTCTGACTAAGACTTTTTTCAATATTCTGGCGACACAGTTGCTTTAGCTTTTTTGCAGTTGACACAATTTCTCTGCTCAAAAGATTGCCTTGGACAATCAAGGCCTCATTCTTTTTTTCTGAACTTAACCGTTTCCCTCTACTAAATCATAAACATCCAAATGACAGACATGGAGGAATTTGTGATTTTTCTGTGTGCTCAAACAAAGGGACATAAAAGTAGGACTCCCCTTAAATCTGGGAATATACAGATTCAATGGCTGGTAAACATGCTTTGATGGTAAAGTCAGTTCTCTCATCATTTCTCTTCTACCATGAGGATCTCCCCCACAGTCTGATTAGCTGAAAGCTGAAATAGCCTTACTGATGGCTGACACAGATTATACATGTTGATTTGGGGATGACAATCATAAAAGGTGGGCAACTACAGACTAAATGAGGAACACACAGAAATGTCTATAGGCAACATTTGGTCACCAATGGTTTTTGACTGACCACCAAGCATTTGCGTTTTTACTTTACACCTCTCACTTTCTGAGGTGTAACCACTGAATCAGGATTAGCTAATATCTGGTTCAATTAGAGATGAATTGAAGAATTCCTCACCTTTTACTTAATCAATTCAGCCCTCACTACATACAGAATGTTTCCTTTGTCTCTTGAACAAAAAACTGGGGTCTGGTGGGTTAAGTCTATGTAGCTAAGTCCATGTAGCTTACCATGGAAGAGTCCACGTAAGACTGTGCCAACTTCTGCTCGGCATTCTACCTTCAGTGAGGAATTAAGTTAGAAAGACTTTTGAAGCCGCTTTAGTTTGAGTGAAAGAATTCTGAGCTAAGCCAGACCCAAAGCAAGTCCAGCCAAGGAGAATCACAGGCTTGAACAGCGGAAAGAACCACACTTCCTGTTCAAAGGGGGAAAGAGAGCTAGGGACCCATCCGTGTCCAGCTCCAGGACACAGAGAAGAGCCAGACCAATGATCCAGCACTATCCAACAAACATAAATGGCCAAGTCACATGAAAGTTGCTGCTGTACCCAAGCGAGGAGGAACACTGACAAAGACTGAGTATGTAACATATCAATCTGAAAGGGTTGCAATAGCTGTACAAATTCAAAATACCTGCTTTCAATAACTATATATCAACAACTACTCATTTGAATAAATTCATTAAATGTTTAGGCAGAATTGCTAATGATCAAAACTTTTTGATCATTTATATTTGTAAGAGGTGTGAATATAAGGATGACTCTATAGAATACTTAAGCTGATGTAAATCATATGTAAGTACATATAACTGAAAATGATCTTTGATCCATAAGAAGTAGTCTCATTGATATAAAATTTCAATACTTACAATACCTTTTCCTTCTTTCAAAATTGTCACGGTCCATTCTTTTTATGTAGGTATGAGCACTTCTATATGGTGATTTTTGTTTTTAGAAACAATAAAAATAAAAGTGCAATGGTAGATAGTTCATGGCAAAAAAAGGGAATAGACAAATTAGCTTTGAAAGTGAACAGATGATATGGTCCTCTTAAGCAAACTAAAAAGCTGATGCACACCATGGCCTGTCTGAAGTCTGGGGCATAGCCAGTCAGCACACCATGACACATTTACTGCAAGCTTGAAAAATTGCTTGCAGTCTCAATGGCACTCACTTTTCAAGAGAGGAGTGTTTAAATAAAAATGTCTTTAAAAACATAGTTTTCAGGCTTTCGATTTTTTAGGTGATCGAAGGCACAATAATCAATAGCGACAACCCATCAGTGTATTGTCTTACTGTATGAGGCTCAACCTCTATCTACATAATGTGCATCCATCAATGTTTTTGCCTTATCAGTAAGGCACATACTCACTCACACCGCTTAAACCACTTAATCTAGACACTTCTCGACTGCTCAATGTCTTAATCTTGTCCCATTCAGTCATAGTTTTCCCTGTCAGGCAACAATATCCAATTTCAACAATTGTCATGAGAAAGAAACAACAATCCAGAAAATGAGAATGCATTCATGCCTTTGATTACAAATTAAATTCACAGAAAAGTTGAGCGTGTGAAGCTAGTGTAAGTAATGCAATCAAAAACCATCTATTATGTCTGTGCATTCTGCGTTTCTTCCTATTCAGACAAAGGAGTTGCAGTCATTTTTTACATTTTTGAATATAGCATGATCCAGCTGTGACTAGGAATGTGCACTTTGTATAAATATTTGAATATTATAATGCTACAAAAACCACTAATCAGATAATGAAAAAAGTACTGTATGAAACTCCAGTTCTTTCTGTGTGGATCAAATTTCAATTTATCAGGTCAGAAAATTAATGTAAATGAATGATATTATTTTATGCAAGATTCCTGGGGTCTTTTGCATGAATAATGATGATACATCGAAAACCCAAGAATTTCCTTTTTTTTGTTAATTTGCAAGCATTTGAATATTAATCGAAGTAACTGACAAGGTCACATGGCCAAATATCTGAATGAACACATATTAGTTTTAATCCATATTGGTTATGTCTCACACAATTGTGTCCAGAGTTAGAGAACAGGTCTTGCCTTACAGATACGTTTTTTTGACAGTCCCAACAGAGCTCCTTACATGAACCCAGCTTTAAGATGAATGCACCACAGTGCCTGATGAACTACACCGATGAGCCAAAACATTATGACCACTCACAGGTGAACCGAATAACGTTGATCATCTCCAAACAAGGGCACATGTCAAGGTCTGGGTAGATTAGATGGTAAACGAACAATCAGTTCTCGTAGTCAACGTGTTGGATGCAGGAGAAATGGGTAGGAGTAAAGACCTGAGCAACTTTGACAAGGGACAAATTGTTATGGCCAGACGACTGGGTCAGAGCATCTCTGAAACGGCAAGGCTTGTGGGGTGCTCCCGGTCAGCAGTGGTGAGTACCTACCGACAGTGGTCCAAAGAGGGACAAACCACAAACCAGCAAAGGGTGTTGGCCGCCCAAGGCTCATCGATGCATGAGGGCAACGAAGGCTATCCCGTCTGGTCAGAACCAACAGAAGGTCTACCGTGGCACAAGTCACAGAAAATTTTAATGATGGTTACGGGAGGAATGTGTCACAACACACAGTGCATCGCACCCTGCTGCGTATGGGGCTGCGTAGCCGCAGACCGGTCAGAGTGCCCATGGTGACCCCTGTCCACCGTCGAAAGCGGCTACAATGGGCATGCAAGCATCGGAACTGGACCTTGGAGCAGTGGAAGAAAGTCGTCTGGTCCGATGAGTCCCGTATTCTTTTAGATCATGTGCATGGTCGTGTATGTGTGCACCATTTACCTGGGGAACTGATGGCACCAGGATGCACTGTGGGAAGATGACAAGCTGGTGGAGCGAGTGTGATGCTCTGGGCAATGTTCTGCTGGGAAACTCTGGGTCCGGCCATTCATGTGGACATCAATTTGACATGTGCCACCTACCTAAACATCATTGCAGACCAGGTACACCCCTTCATGGCAATGGTATTCGCTGATGGCAGTGGTCTTTCATCAGGATAATGCGCCCTGCCACACTGCGCACATTGTTCGGGAATGGTTTGAGGAACATGATGAAGTGTTCAAGGTGTTGCCCTGGCCTCCGAATTCTCCAGATCTCAATCTGATTGAGCATCTGTGAGGTGTGCTGGACTGAGAAGTCCGATCCACAGCGGCTCCACCTTGCAATTTACAGGATTTGAAGGACCTGCTGCTAATGTTTTGGTGCCAGATACCACAGGACCCCTTCAGGGGTCTTGTAGAGTCCATGCCTCGGCGGGTCGGCGCTGTTTTGGTGGCACACGGAGGACCAACAGCATTTTAGGCAGGTGGTCATAATGTTTTGGCTCATCGGTGTATGCCTGGGCGCACATAAGAGAGGGTTTTTACCTGCCTGGTTGTTTAAGGCAGTCTGTACATGAGGATGCTTACGAATGTGTGAAACATCTGTGATTCTGGTCCCTTGCACCTGGGAATCCAGACAAGCCATGTTATGCCACAAGAGAATTTAAGAGCCTACTATTTAAGCACAGTGCAGCACTGATGGAGTTCCAGGTCATGAAACAAAATGGCTAATGTAACCTGGGGAGCAGAGAAGGAACTCACAGGCAGTGAGCAATATATAGGGCTTTGAAGTCAGAGATGACAAGGACAGAGCTGATATGCCAGCAGCTGGGCAATCATATGTGATGAAATTTCTGGAAGGGAGGAATGCTGTTATTGTCTGTGGAGGCTTTTGAGAGTGAGAGTTTGTTGAAATTGTTGATTGCTTACAAATGTATGAAAATGGGACACTGTAAGTATAAACAATATTGGATGTTTGATTTGGAGGTTTGTTTTGTGATTACAAGTAAATACCTTTTATGGATTCACTGTAGCAATGCCTTTGAACAATACAGCTCCAAGGAATTCAATTGTGGATCTTTGCTAAAACTGCAAACTATAAGGCAACACTATGCATAGTTTTATTTATACTGAGAACAAACAATCAATATTGTGAATGGGAAAATTATTTTTAAAAACATACACATTAAGCACTCTGGTGAAGCAAATATGGATTTCTATTGCCTGAAAAAACATTTTGCAAAGACACTGACACTGAGCTGACAAAAATGCTTCAGCGGGAACATAGATAGCTAACCAGATGGCTAACACTACAGTTTTACTTGTTTACTAGACTAACACTACAACACTAACCACCAACTAGTTAGCTAGGGAGGAACAGAGGCTGAGCTAGGGCAGTGACAGTAGGAAAGGGTTAAAACCCAAGGCCACAGGAGTGCAGTGACAGTGCAAGATTCAAGGCTGAGGAAACTAAATCCTGTTCAAACAACTCCTACCCAAAGGAAACAAAGAAAAGCGGCTGCAGTTCGATATTAGTGGAAGGCATCAATAAGGATAGCTTAGACGGCATAGTGGAACCAATGAACACTGGAAACAAATATTAGGGGACAGAAAATATGAAATCGGAAGATATTTTCACATCTGTGAATTGCATCTTGCTTCTCAGACAGGAGAGGTGTCTGAGACCTTTGCTGAGCATGTGACATCACAGGGTGAGCATACAAAAAGATGAACATGATGTTGCTGGTTTAAATGTGCACCAGGGGCTCAAAGCCCGTCTGCAACTTTGTTAAACAGGAGGCATGAGATATTGTGGTTTTCTCGGTGAAGTATGTCACCTGTCTCTGTACATATAAACTGCATATGTGTATAAGTAATAGCCTGAGATATACTCTGTAATAATAAAAAACTCCTTTTTATACAGCTCTTCAGTAAAGTGAATGTTTTTGAAAATTCAATGTTGTTATACAGAACACACTGTTGTTACAGAATGGAAAGAGCACATTCACAGTTATTCCTGAGCTATTTCAATTGAGGATTTGATCTGATTGCACAAAAACAATGATTTCAGCACAGTCAGCAGAAGTTTATGAACACTCAAATTAAGATGAATTTGTAGGTCAAACAGCAATGTATCAACATTGCCATGAAATACATAGGCTAAGATGATCACTTAGTCATTACCAGGGTGCCATCCAACACTGCAGAAGGCTTCCTCAACTTTATTAAAGACAGAACTCTACACAAGGGATGCTGATGTTAACACTCCCACATTAATGTCAAATTCAGTTCCTGACAGCTCCAAGCGTTCACAATCTATCCTGACACAATCTCAGATTCAAAGTCCTATATATGCTTCTACAATAGCTTTAAATTAAATCTGTCTCTTCTGTCAAAAAGAATTTTTGTAGCACAAATGTATATAAAAGAACACATACACACGCACACGCAGGCACATGCACACGCACACACCTATTTTGTAGTTAATGAAGAGTTTGAAATAGTTTTGGTTTTCCACTTATACCACTCTATAGCACATACATTGACATCTTTTGTCATATTGTACCAATTTAATTCACTTCAGTAGAGATATTAGCTATGGCTTGCTGAATAGAAAGGATGATTCAAACTCTTTAAGTGTTGAATCAAGCATGTTATGAATACATTTTCTTCACTGAGATGAAAACACAAAAAAGTCAAGATTAACTAAACTTTTCCATTTGCTGAGAAGTCTTTTTGAAGGTTGAATGTTGCCACTGGAAATAGACAAGATTACCTCCCATAAAACTATACATTTATAAACATTGAGTATAATCACCCATGGCCAAGACACACAGGACTGTTGAAACAATGTTTTCTGGATAATAGAAGAGGGTGCCATTAAAGAACAAAGTAATTAGCTAATTAAAGGTGTGATGCAACATAGAGGAGGCTGCATGGGCAAGACCTCAGGTCAAATACATTTATATGCTAATGAAAATAACTGTTCAATGGCGAAATTGTGTAGTTAAATGCACACATACAAATGAACACCTTCTGTTACACTGAATATCAATGCATGTATTTTATCTTTTTTTTTTTCTTCTAATTTAATCCGACAAATAGTTCAGAACCAGAATCAAAATCACATTTACCTGGCAAAAGGAATTGCCCTTGGTGAGATTGTGCCAGCAGTCACAATATCACACACATTTTCCAGCACTTCCTGACACACACCTGCGAGAACTTACAGAACATCACACATTGTTATATCCTGTGTAAAGACCAGTGTTGTGCATGAACGCGTTAAAAGAGCGCGTTCATTGAACGTGCTCATTTTTTCGGTGAACGGTGAACTTGAACGTATCCGTTTGCAACTAAAGAACTTGAACTTGAGCTCGTTCAGGTTTGCGCGACATTCGGAATCCTTGGATGTGTTACTGGTTGATGAATAAACATGGACTGCGTTATTCCATACTTGAGACTTTTTCATTAGTGCAACTCGTCAGATAGACAGCTCGACAGCTCGCAACCAACTGCCCATGTCCCGCGTAACAATCACTGTGCATGTAGACGTACACATAAAATAGTCCCTGGAGCAGCTCATTTAAAAAATGGAAGAAATGAACTGGGACTGTGAACTTGTTCAAAATTCAAAATTGTGAACTATGAACGTGCATTTGTTCATTTTAATCTGTGTGAACTGAACTTTGAGCTAGCTCTTGTGAAGTGTGAACTTGCACAACACTGGTAAAGGCTGTATACATCAAACACAATGTTTGCTAATAATACCTACAATCATTCTGTCTTTCAACCCAAGCAGCCTGATTGGATACAACAATAAACAATTTTATTTTACTGCACCCTTTCACATGTTTACTTTTTTCTATCAATATGTTTACAATATGAAACAAATGTTTACTCTTAATATGGTCAATTACAAATGAGTAAGTAAAAATGATTCATTAACCTCTTATGGTAACTAGATTTGCACTCAAATACCTTGTGAACCAAATCGAAAGGGATATGAAATACAATTAGGCTTACTTAATGCTTTTTATTTCATGGCAATAACTTAGTTGGAGGCCACCTTTACTTTTCTATGAGTGAAGTGTTGACTTCCGGACCAACAAACCCGTAGAAAAAAAATAATTAAATATAATATTGAGCAGTTATTGAAGCATATGTATGTAATGTATATGTAAATCTTTGTAGTTGCAAATAGTCATAGTGAAATATGTGGGAACCATCTTAGCTGAAGGCAGTGACCAATATCATCTTACTATTCCAGCACCGGTATTGACTGTGATTAAATCTGAACAAAACAATTCCATTTTATGCAGAAACACAACATTAGTGATAGCTAAGCCAGATAATGTGAAAAGTGCTATTGGCTTCATTTATATTCAAGGAATGACTTATTTTGTCCATTAAAAAGAAAGAAAATATTTATGTGGAAAACTTGCCTAGCATTTAGCAGACTCCAGATTATAAATAGCCCATACAGCCAATTGAACACAATTAAACACAGCTTGCTTGAATGTGGGGGAGACAGAACATTGATTAATCGGGGAGATAATTTATCGTCTAACCTCAACCCAGGAACTCTGGTGTGGGTCAGAGAGTCGCTGTGTCTAAAGGTGGGCATTGTGCCAACTTGTACTGTTTGTGCTTTGCAAGAATGTTTGAACACACAGCATTATTGATTACTCATTTTTCATTGCAGTCAACAAATCTGGCACCAACTGAGGAACCAAAAAAAACACTGAATTCATGAAGCAATCAGACAGAGATAATAGAATCAATGTTCTGAGAGCAGCCATTATAAGAACAGTCATTTTATTGGTGGCTTTGTTTCCTGTTAACATTACACACATGTAATATACTATATATCGATCATAGGAATTAATTGAGGGCATGGATTTCCGATACTAGGCTAGAGAGAAAGCAGCACCAGCTGCATTGACGATGTGGTTCAAAACATATAATCAATGTTGTTTGAGTTCTGATGGATCACATTGGACCCAACATGCCTGAGGTTAAGAAACTGCACTTACTTGTTTTTTTTTTATCATAACTATTTATTAATTACTACATATACTATATATTTGTTTTAATTTTATTTTATACACGTGGAATGTCCCAATCATTCTTCCCCTTTTCTCCCACTCTAGCATGCTCAGTTGTATCATAATGATGCCACTCATCACTATCACCCCAGCTAAAATGGCAGGACAGCACCAACAAACAAGTGTTCTGCACTCACACATGTGACGTCAGCCACCACTTCTTGTTACACCACAGTCCCCATGCCAAGTGTACATCATGAGCAGCTTTAAACATGCAGACTATGACCTGCAGGGGTTGCTGGTATGCAATGAACTTTTTAGAGAAAGGAAAAGAAAAAAACATTAACTGAACTGTTTCAGATGAAGACAGCTGCCAGTATTTGTCCGGCCCAGTCTCATACTCAACTAAACAGAAGACCCAAATTAAAAAGTGTTTCTGTTGTCACAAACTCTTGGTGCCTATGGTCCTGTGTAGCTATAACCTTCTTATAGTGCCTTCCTGATATTTGCTCTAATTAGCATCATAATTAAAGTGAATGATAAGAGATAGAACATTTATTTCTACTTAAACTATATTTTTCATATACCCTTGTCTGTTTCTTTTGTTTGTTTGTTTTTTTTTTTTATGTTTTTTTTTTTCTGAAAATGAATCCAGAAATTCACAAAAACATACATGTCCATGCACACCTGCATGTGTACAGTAATTGCAGTAATTGGTTTGTTGTTGGAAATCTGAAAATGCAATGCCTTCTTTGCCATCTGCCAGCCAATTGTGTTTGTTTGTTTCTTCTAAACTACAAAAGACTGAGAGGAATTTGCATCTCCTTTCTGAAAAGATCAATGATCTTTTCATTTCCAACTGTGACAGCGAGACAAATGACGTCAAAGGGCAATTCAAGCGTGGGGAAAATGAAAGCTGCTCCTCATGTGTTTATATATACAGGTTTAATGCATATCACACATTACAGGTGTCTGTCAGCCCTCTGTAAATTAATCCCCTGTAAATACAGGGGAAAACGAGAAAATAACTTCAAACAGTTTCTATAAACCAGCCCTGCATCCATACATAGACATTCTCATGCTAATATAGAGCAATATTATATACATTCATACCCATTTCACTTACATGACTTTTTAACAATATGGAAATGTCAAAATGACTGAAAAGTGTAACTGGCAGCACATTCCATTCAGTCTCCCCATCAAACATAATGCTTTGCTGTGCATATTATTGATGTTGCAACAGAACCATGCTATGGTTTTATCTTGAGAGGGACAATGTCCCATAGCTGAGTTCTAGAGCTTAGTTCTTTCTCTCTCTCCTTCTCTCTCTCTCTCTCTCTCTCTCTCACACACACACACACACACACACGCACACAAGCACTCACAGAGGTGACCACATTCTCTGCACCCAACTGATTAAATCATTCATTTCCAGTAATTTTCATCATTCCTGCATTTATCCACTATCAGTACCTGCCTTGACAGTTCAACCCATACAGGAAGAATAAAAGTTTCCAGAAAATTCTTACAACTCTTCAAAAGCAGATGTACAGATTTTTACCATTAACACAATGCCGACATTTCGAGCCAATCATTGTGGTCTTACAGGTTGCCACTTCAAACCAATTTATGCCCTAGTGCTGAAAATGCTGTACAAAATAACAAGGGAATATTTTTTCTCGGCCCTGTTATGTTTTAAAGTAGATTACCAATTAAGTTCAATGAGCCACCAAGTATTTGTTTGAGCAGATCATTCATTATTCTCCCTGCTTGCTCAGTGAGCAACTATTGAATCAATTTCATATAATTATGGTTTGTATGAGAAAAAATAACCACATACTGTTTGCGTTCAAGTGTGAATTCCTGGGATGTAATTTGAAGTTAATTTCAAGTTGTTCTACTACTGCAAATAACATGCAAATGAGGAAACTCAAATTTGAGATGGTTCAGCTGATGGCAAAATACAGGCTCCTTAAACCTATGCATATCCACAAATGTTATGCAGCATAAATATAGCGCAGCTTTTCTCTATATACTGTATATGCTGCACTGATCCACTCAGACTCTGTCTTTTGAAAGCAGAGTATTTCTAACATCTCAATCCAAAGAAAACTGAATTACTGCCCATCTGGGAGAGCACAGCCCATTCCTTCTCTTTATACTGACACTGCTTGCGGGACCTTGCCACCTGAGGACATGTGAAAAATCTACAATCTCTCAGTGGTTGACAGTAGGTATGCTTCCGCTGGGACACGCCCCGGGTGATGGCAGAGGAAGCCTCACAATGACTTGGGGGGAGACGGGGGACTTCCTGCGAGTCCCTGCACCTCAGATGGAAGAGCGTCTGTCTCCTCTTTTGACTCGTGACTTGTGACAGAGGACTCAAAAAAGTGTCACCCTTTGTTAAAGTAATGTCATTACATACCGTGGGACCGATGATAACATATATAAAGACAGAGGCATGGCAAGACCTGCCAAAGGAAGAAAAAAAAAAACCAAAGCTTTGCTTTTTTTTCCTGGGTTTCAGGAGAGAAGCGCAAAATGTCAACGGAAGCTACCCATCCATTCAGCCTCGTTTCAGGGTCAGTGTGGGCAAAAGCTGTGTTTGTCAGCCGAGGCAGGTCGAACAACAACAACAGCAATGTATGCGGTCCCCACGGACCCTGCATTCAGGTGTGTATCTGATCTGGCTGCTTCATGGCGTGACTTTTACGGGCAACAAGGGGAGCTGCTATGCCTCTCAAGTTTGGAAGGAGGCGGAGACAAAGTTATGGGCAGGCTGGTGAACAGATGGACTCCAGTGCCAGAGGAAGAGTGCAGAGCCTGGGGACAAGGGAGTTACCACAACAAGCCAGCATGCAGCTTTAGCCTGCCAATGAACCAGCACTGTCTCATTCAATTGATTTTTGCCGTCAAGCTCATTAGCAGCTTCATGTTAACGCCCGCCAAGAAATCTACACACTGTGCATATTCAAAACAATGTGGTGCTGTTATACACATCTAACGTCTGTTTTTCCTCTAATGAACGCCTCTCTGGCACCAGCTAGCTGAGATCAAGCACATTCTAGTCTACTGCATGTCAACCTCAACACTAATTTGTTCATCTGACCAAAATATTGAAAAATCCATATTATATTTGCTCTCTTCCCACTATGATCAAAAAGGTAATACTGGAGATTGAAGAGGTTCATTTTAAAAATTTTGGGTGGGAAAGTTATGGGTCTTTCAAACTGCAGGTTGAAAAATCAATAGCACTTTCTGACTGAAGGAAAACAAAGATGGTTTGTATTGTACATCCCAATAACTCAATGCATTACTTGCAACTATTTTTGCAGGAATATTGATAAAGCATAAATAATATGTTATGTAAAACTTAGTATGCTTTTACATCTGTCTTTTATGAATCAATCCATTTCCTTTTTTAGGTTTGTTTATTGTTTCTTACCATAAAGATTCAAAGAATCGATGCCTATATTCCACGGAACAGTACTGCACAATCATTGTGCCATTTCAAATGTGAGGGTAAAGCAATATACACCTGTTTATAGGAAAGATCCATACCTCACCATACCTAAGCACGAAGCAATAAGTACCCAGACAGCTGTGGGTGTAACACTAGGCATATCATCAGTGGGGGTACATATGAATCAAGCTAAAATGACTGATCTCAGCTGGGACATCAACAACATACAAATTACAAATGATTATCAGACCCACTAACAGGAACTGGAACATTCACATTTATCTTTGACTGCTTTTAGCTGTACTTGCATAGACAAAGAATTTATTTTCCATTTTTGTTTATTATATTTTGTTCTGTTGTATGGAAAGCCAGCACGTCCACTGAATTAGAAACATGCAGCATGCCTAAACGTGGCACAACGATGGCATGTCAAAACATCCTTTGTTGTGACATTGAAGCAGGCATATTGTGGTGTTGCCTGGAAAGAGCACACTGGTAATTTAAACAAACATGACCTTTTAATGTCATTCAATAATAAACAAACATATAGATATGAAATGAAATGGAAATGTGTGTGCGTGCATGCGTGCGTGCCTGTAACAGACAGAAACAGCTAAGGAAAGAAAGTTATTCAATTGCAAAAAAGAACATTAGTGTTCATGGTAAGCAAAACCTTGAAAATGTCTCACTTTGTTCAATTACTTGTTCTTGAGTTACATTAACAGGTTTGCACAAGTGGTATGAAAGAAAATGTGTGACACTGACAATCAAATGTACGACTATTCAACCACATATTTGTACTGGTATTGTATACAACACATTTGACCTGGGCCTTCCTTTTCATGTGTGAATTGTGAAAAGCTTTTTTTGCAATAGAAAATGCAATCTTGGCATCTTGGTGTTTTTTCTTCTAGGTACACTTTAATAGAGATTCTGATAGTGTTTGCTAGAAGAGGAATGAAAATCATTTTAAAGAAAAAAAGGAAAAAATCAATGAAAGATTAAATAAATCAGAACTCCTCCAGCAAGGTCAACAGGATATGATCCCTCATGCCTCACTCCTGCTTTGCCAGGCATTGGAAAATTCAATTGATATTCTTTTTAAGTAAAGGCCTGACACCAGCAGGAGGTGGGGGGTAGAGAGTTGAGAGAAGTTTAACTTCCACAGGGGAATTTACTCAGGGCTGCTTTATTGCTAAACCTAACAGAAGAACCAAGGACACTAAGGGACAGGAGGAATCCTCTTTTAAAAGTTAATTAGCAGGAACACAGAAAGACAATTGACCAATCACAACTTCAGAAATTAGTGTTTGATCATGATGGAATGGCTCCACCATGCCCTTAATCAGACTATCTAGCTCATTCAACATCAAGTGGAACTGTTGCAGAACTGTGTATGAGGTTTTGTGACTTACACATACACATCATGAATGGTTAACAGGTGGAGTGAAAGTAACCTTGTTTTAGCTGGATAGCTTATGTTGATAACTACTGATAACACTGTACAGACTGTTTAGCCAGCTACATGAGGTTTGACAAAGCTATGTGAATACCAGCCTTTTTGGTTGTGATAATGATTACTGACTGACAATAAATTATTACCCAAATGAGTTGTGATATTTTTCATCATACAGAGACAACATGATCTATATACGTTTAATTCAGCTCTGTCATTTGAACTCTTGCATGCTGCATCCTCCCCCTTTCATTAAACACTCACCGACCATTATTTCATTACACTGTGGCTCAGGTTATGTGTGACCAAAGTATTTTCCACTCACAAGTTCAGGTTCTCTGGCTTTTTACAAATGTTCTGAGTAAGAGAGTATAGTAGTAGTCAACCAGGGTCAGACCAGCATGGTGCTCTCTCTGTCTAGAGAAATCCTGTGAGTCACACCGTAGGAATGTTGAAGGTGGATAGGAATGATAGAAATGTGTGGTTTTGTCGTGGGATCCGCTGACAAAGATTGTCCTGGACTGTCCTGTTGCTGAAGCTTAGCAGGGACATTATAAAGTAGTACAATCAACAAAAATTAGGGTGGAAAAAGAGGGGGGAAATCACAAAAAAAATGTGGACAAAAATCTTAATATTGTGGGCTTTTACTAAAAAAAATTGATGGGTTCTCCTTCAGTGGGATAATAACTCCTGGAAGTGGACCACAACATCAGCTGGGGTGCACGGGGAAGTAACTAATTGCCTCTGCATTAGTATGCAGGTCTTTCACTTTGTATTGGATGATGTATTCAAATGCTGCCAACGTAAGCAGCCATATTTGAATTTTTCCAGAAGCCATGATGGCACAGCTTTGAGTTCATTGTGCTAGGTCTAATGAGAGGTTTGTGCTCAGTGCAGATTGCAACATGGTGACCAAAGATAAAGCTCTGTAGTTCAAAAACATTGGTAAGTGCCTCTTTTTTCCAGCTCTGCATAGCTCCCCTGTGTAGGTGCTAGGTACTGTGATGCAAAGTCACTGGGTCTCTCTACATCATCTACCTAGATGTCAGATAAGAATGTTTCCACACCATATGGTGGGGCATCACAAGCAACAAGGATATGCTTCATGAATCCCAATATAGAAGCAGGTTTGAAAACCATAAACACTCTTTAGAGGCCCTGTGAAGGCAGAATTCACTTAATCGCCAGGTGACATTTTTACACAGCAGGTGGTGCAACGGGGTAAACAACACTGTCTCTTTTGGCAGGAACTCATGACTTGAATTCAGTCGTATCATGAACTGCAGGAGCATCTGCAGCAGCTTGATCTTTGCATCTATACATTATTTAGGAAGTGAGCTTCTCGCAGTGGACAGCAGTACCACACGGCTTTCTGAGTTACCCTTGCAGAAAGTAGTGAATCCAGAAGTTTCAATGTGAGATCAGCATCTACCCATAGTTGAGCCCTTATTACCAATAATGAGTCATGGTTTACATCTATTAATATCTGCGACAGGTTAGGCAAGTTCACATACTAATTAACTTTACCCAGCAGATAATTGCACTCCAGCTCAGCACTGAAGTACGTGTTATCCAAGTATTGGATCTGTTGAGTCAAGGTGCCCCCATGAACTCTCACTGTCACTCTCCAGTAATCATTTGCTGTGTACTCCCTGTAGGTATCCACTGAAAGCAACTGCATTAAAAAGGGCTTACTGTAAACTTTTGTTGGCATCCACAATAAGGGTTGAATGCAGATGGAGGGGAATCTATAGACTGAGGGGCATTATAAAGCCAACAAACAACTATGGTTGCAATTTTATGCAAACAATCTAAAAGAGAGCAATTTACTTATTAGGCAGTAAACATGGACTGCACTCAATGTTGGGGTACATTAATGTATCAAAGAAGGGAGCTGACATACCAAGTGGATCCACCTTTTTATCAAATGTTCAACATCTCATGGGTCTTCCATTTTAGCTACTAACAACGTGGGGTGGCAGTGTGGCATAATGGTAGGTAACAGGGCTCATAACCAAAAGGTTACTGGTTTGATGCCACGCTGCGGAATCTGTTTCTATGGTAGCCCTTGGGCAAGGTACTTAATACAGAATTGCCTCAGTAAATATCCATATCATATAAGTAAACATAACATTGTAATCTATATAAGCTGCTCTGGACAAGAGCATCTGTAATGACTATAACATAACGTAACAATGTTTGCACCCAACATAGTATCAATATTATAAGAATGCTATATTGCCCTCAAACAGAAGTGCTGCACCCACCTCAGAAAGTAGAAAGGTCACATTGTACCAATATAAATTTGCCTTTCATTTCAAGGATACAAGCTTCCTTCAGCAGGCTTTAATACATGTCTGCCCTGGCAAAAACATTGAAAGCCCATTTTCTCAGCTTATGTCTGGATAGAATAACAATATTAATCAATCAACAACAATTTCAGTCTCAATGATAAAAAATTAATGGATAATCAAAGAAAGCAGGTCAGGTATTAAACATCAAATTTATTCCTGTCAATATCAGTCTATCTTTTTTATTATTAACAGATGATAAGTATGTACTGTCAATTATTAAGAGCTAAAGCAGTCTACGACAGGTGAGACATAGAGGGTATCTTTTGCTTACCAGTACATAGTGTAACAGTGCTCATACAGTAGAAAGACTGGCTCATGTTTTCACCCATACTACAAACTTCTAATGCCACTAAATCAAAACAAATGCTAAAGAGGGCAGGCAGGCAGACAAACCCAGATTCTGTAAAGTATGCAAAGGTATCATTATTATTATGATAATTATGACTTTGATAGCTACTGTGGCTACTATGGATACTATTGGCATGATGATGATGATAATGATGGTGATGATTATTACGGTAATGGTTGTTAAAGGTTTGATAGGAAATTATTATTATTATTATTATTATTATTATTATTATTATTATTATTATTATTATGTTATTATTAATGATAATAATAATAATGTTAATAATAAACATTGTCAATCCCAACAATCCCATTTGCTGAATGGAATTGACCCTTGAAAAACAACATAAGATAACATTCTACACAAAAAGCTGTAAAAATGACATTGTACTAGCTGCCAGGACAATATGACATTAAATCCCCTTCAGGATTCCAGCATGAACTTATCAGATCGGTTTACAAGCATCTGCTCTCCAAAAGCTGTCTCAGGTCTATTCACAGTGCAGACAGTGAAAACAAAATTAATACATACACTGTGTACAATCAGTGCTTTTATTGTCAGTCTAGAGTGTGGTACACACGGCAGAATATTCCTAAAAATCACACAGGCCTGAAAAAAAGGCTGCATATTTATCGGGCTGATGACTTGCTCCCTTTTCAGCTATGTTCTAAGATGCATGTAAAGGCATCATGTGCTTCATGAATTACTTGTAGAATTTCAACAGAAATGGAATTATCAGCAGCAAGCAGCCATAAAAGTATGTAAGTAGTAGGCAATCTGATCCTTTTCACTGAATGAGTTGTTTTTATTCTTTTTTATTTAGTGAAATTTTCATGACTCCTTCATTTGGTTCACTAACACAGATATGTAACGGAAAATAGAACCATGAATTCAGCCTGCTCAAGTGTTTCAGACCAAATAATGTGACTACTATACTATTATGTTTCTTCCTATGTTTCTTCCTTCAAAACACAGATGTCGAATGACATAAACAACGATGCATAACAACAAAAAGATCAGTATCTGATAAAACTGGTAATGTAAAAAGGTGCACACCTCCCTTCCCAAAATTAAAAACATGGCATTTAGAAAAGTCCTTGCCTCATTCTGGACAAAGCATAAGATTAAAAAGTGGTTGGCTTGAGTTACCAACAGTGGCATACAAATCTGGTAGATTTTGTAGTCTTTCGTTTTGTATTTGCATATCATAATGAGACCCAAGATGTTGTGGATCTTCCATGGCTTAGAGTGTGTATGGAGCATTAGAATGCATTAAGAACATGATTGAGGGCATTTTATGGTGTGATATGTCAGTAAACTGAAATTAGCAACAAGCATAGATGTTTCTGAAAGATGTAACTAGGTCGACCACAACATATTTATTAACCATCATATTATAGTAATCATTTATTCCAATACTCATCCATGAACTCACAAAATCTAAATTGAAATGCTTATTAAATTACCCCCCAAAAGAAAAGAGGAAAAAATGTTATGATTAGTTTTCATGTATGATTTGTCATTTCTTATATTTATATTAAATTTACATTAATATTTGATTATTTACTTCCTTGTGGACAGCCAAAGAATACGTTACGGGACTCCTCACCAAAATGGAGTCTAACACAACAGTGTTTCATACAACAGAGCCCTAACACTACCACCCAGTGAAGTGGGGCTTCTGGGTAATTTAGTGCATTTTCCTTTGTGAGAAGTCGGAATTGAACGGTGGAGTAGTAGATCTCCACAGACAGCAATCCCACTAGGACTGGCAGTGGAGGGGGTATGCAGGAAGAATGGACACATCAAAGGCAATTTCTTAACAAGGTCAATTTCCAACAAAAAAGAACATAACCACATTAGGTGATTATGCATTTCAACAGAGCGGAAGGGATTTCGCTGCCCATTAGAGTCTTCAAAATAGCTTCAAATAATATAGTGCCGGTCAGTGCATTAGCCAGAGAAAAGGTAAAAAGGAAAGCTTTTATACCGCTGCAGCGGAAAGGCAGGGTGTTTAAAGAGTCTGACACAATCCTACTTAGTAATACAGGAAGAACTTGGTTCAAGAGATAATTAGGAGCCTCTTAGAGCAAAGAGATTTGTTTAGAATAATCAACAATCTTAGTGTTGCCATATTTATACTACCCTCAAACTGCAATTGTTGTGACAGACAGTCAAGATTGTTGAGTAACATATTACATCCACTGGCACTCCAAATTACTTGACACCTAACTACAGTTCACCAATAGGTTCAGACCGCCCTGGCCTCAAAGCAGTAGAAACATAGACACAGCATCCAATTAGTTTCCATCGCTGAGCCAAAGGAGAAATAATGCATTTGGCAATACATGAGAATCATAATGAGGATAATACAAACCTAAGGCACCCATAAAATGGCAAGTTAAGAGCTTTCCCTGACAGCACTGCATACATTTCCATACACAACTGCTGGGTATAGTGTTTTTCACATTTAGCAACACCAACACACTACCACCCAGCTTCAGTGACCGTGTAAGTGCTCAGCACAGATACCAAGTTCCTTCGTCTCGGCACTTCCACACAACCCACAGACTACGGCAATTCAAAAAAAAAAAAAAAAAAAAATCACAGCCGCAACAAGGTCCCCAGACACTGGAAGGAGAGCAGTAAAGCAAAATGATTTATATGGGTAGCGAGCTCTGGACAAAATACAAAGAAAGGGCACATTTGGCCTCTTGGCCTGAATATATGAAAGATCCTCCAGCCCGTTTCTTTTAACAAATGCATGAGTCAGAGTGTGGAGGAAAAAATAAGTGAGTGTCAGACTATGGGACAGATGACATACTGGCTGAGGGGTCCCTGTGGACCACACCAGCGGCAGACAGGTCACACTATCAAACCACAGCAACAAAGTCAGCTTTTCAGATTTTCCACTCCCACATGCAGGTTCAAAATGATGGACATATGAATATATGAGAGGATCAGGGCAATGTGTCTTGCACCACAAGATTAACGATTCTATGGGCCTTTTGGCACTTGTTTCCACAGCTTTGGAAACAATGATTATTATGACAATAATTATATAATTATTATAATAATAAATTATTAATAATTACAATTATTAAAATTGTGATAATTATAATGCGGCAGTGTAGCATAGCGGTTAAGGAGCAGGACTCGTAACTGAAAGGTTGCTGGTTTAATTCCCCGCTGGGGCACTGCTGCTGTACCCTTGGGCAAGGTACTTAACCCACAATTGCCTCAGTAAATATCCAGCTTATATGGACACCATTATAAAAAAAAAAACTGTAGCTGATGTAAGTTGCTCTGGATAACAGCATCTGCTAAAATGCCAGTAATGTAATGTAATGATATTGAAGATGAACTGCCACATGCCACAGAAGCTGAATGATTTGGTAGTGAAGCTAAAGCTAAGCCTTGATGACTAGGAGACAAAAGGCATTTTTAAAGGAAAGTATTTTTTGATTTGAGACAAATATACAGTTCCAGAGAAAGTAATTAAAGTGTAAAATTTCATCTCATTCAGCTAAATAGTAATAGTACTGTTTTCTTCTCTGATTTATGCACCCATAGATGTGTGGTATATACAGTTTACATCATTTGCTAGGCATAATTGTTTTGAGGCAAAAACCTTCATCCCTGGACTGACACTGGCTTGCACAACACACTTCAGATAAATAGTTTGAATAGACTCTGTTATCTTAATTAAAGGGCTACAAATCTTTCTCTGCCATGGGTAGAGATTCCTGACCTTTTTGAAAAGCTGTCGGAAATAACAGCGAAATGGCAGGCCCCTCTTGCTTATCAACGTTTATGATTTGTACCTTCCAAATTGGTTTCTGTCCAACAGAACAAACATTTCCGGAATCCATAAACACTCGGAGGATTTGTTTGTCATTATTTTAACAAAGGCCGACGATTAGCAAAGTCTGGGAGATTTCAAGTCTTCTCAGAGGCGGCACAACGCTTTCAAGGGCGTTTAGAATTTCAAACATACCGTGCATTTAATCCGGCCAAATACAGTACGCAGTGCAAACGTCCTTTAACAAAATGCGTTCCGTGTCAATGTGGGCTGGATCCGTAATAATTACTCCATGGCAAATATTGTATTTTTTTGCACTGCGCTAAAAGACTGCACTGGCTCCAGATTATCATTTGACATTTGACTTTTCAAACAAGCCCTTCGCTTTAATTCAATGAGCGGAACACACGGTCGTCCTTGCCGGGGAAGGGGAGGGGGAGGAGGGTCACACGCAGAGCACACAATCAGCTTCATTACAGGTCCATTTAGGCTCAGTGAATGCAGTGGTAATGATATGTAATTTACAGCCACTTCATGCTCCAGCAGATTTTAAAGAGTGTGAAAATCACCCGTTCTGCTTTCTTACCTGAATTACACATTCTAAAAAGGCATATAACGTCATTAGAGCAACTCATTGTTTGGCCTCTTATACTAGAGATGTTTCTCTCCTAATAGCGCTGGCAGGAAATCTGGGATATGCTGCAAGCATAAATGCCCAATACTGAGGCAGACAGGTACCGTTGTGGCACAATGCACATTGCTGTAAAAAGCTTGAGCAATACTTGCGCATAGATTAGGCTTAATGCAAATCTAAAATCACAGCAGATGCTGTCCTGCATCCAACAGATGTGCACATTGAAAAACAAAGAACTGGTTTCACAATGGATAATTATCAACTTTTTTACACAATTTTTCTCATGCTCTGATGGCAGTGCATGGCTTTCCCCCTCTGTTATGCAGAAGCACTGAATGGTCACTGGATTTGTAACTTAAGGCTATGAGCCTTTAATGAGCCTTTGGTGCAGGTAGAAACATTTAGGTCATTTGTCTTGGACTAGAGTCATAATTTGCCATTTTATGGGTGCCGTGATGGTCCTTAAAATTTGCAACGCAGCTGGGTGTACTGCATATCATTTGGTTGCTGTGCCTCTAGTATCAAAAATACATGGGAAACAGGATGTACATATTCTGCTTCTAATGCTAGAGCACTGTTGACATGGGTACAAATTTCCACACTGTAAGACAAAAATGAGCAGAGTGTATCTATTGCTTACAATACTTTAGCATTTCCAATCTATTTAAGTGTTTCAGTGATCAACAGCAGTTTTTCAAAGATTGACAGACAACACAATTTGCAAATCCGATTTTCAAAAATCCACAGAAAGGAGCTGGGATGAAGCAATAGATTCTGGGCTATTTTATGAACATTGCTGTAAGTGATGATTTCAAATATGTATGCTCTAGTTATTAAACAATTGAAAAGCCTTTCCACAATGCATACCGATTACAGTAATGATACTTTAGTAAAGCAAATTTAAAATTGGGTTACCCTCAAGCTGTTTAATACTTTGGTAGAACACAGTACGTCAAAAAGACCTACATTAAAAACATGGATAATGTGACAATTGGCAATCTTGAAACTGAAGGAGGTTTTTTTTCCCAGAATTTGCAAAATAAATAGAAAAACACTGTTATATGGTAAAAAAAGAAATGTGCTACAGCAGGGTAATGTCATTTTGTTCCTGCCTAGATTATTCTTCGAAAGCAGTCGAAACACAGCAGCACATCCCTGCTTTGTGTGTAAGGCACAGCGGGGGAGGTGTAAACAGCTTCTCCTAGGGGTTCCTCAAACACTGCCTGCCCCCTCCCCCCACCCCCCCAGGTGTGCGTTCACCACGCAGATTCAAACGGTTCACTTTGCTCAGGACTTGAGATCAGTCACACAAACTAGACCCCAAGGTGGTTCTGTGTTTCTCCCGCAACAAAGAAAGAGGCAGAATGCAGCTGTAAGAAAGTAACTTGCAGAATATGTTCCTGCATTCACGGTTATATAATGGCAAGAATCGTTCATTGACTGAACTAAATTTTTGTGCTTTTTAAAAAGAGCTTTTTAACTGACAAAACATGCTATTTATAGCTCCTGTCTTCAGTTATTCTTAATTTATAGACTCAAAGGACAATGTGAAAGCACTGATTTGCACAGGTGTGGGCCAATATTTAACATAATTCTATGGAAAAAAGCATTCTAATGCTCAGGTGTCCCATGAGCTGTGTCCTGATCTAAGAAAAGGCCATTCTCAAATGGATGTGCAGCCCAGGGCTATGTCATAGCTGGTAATTAAAGCCAATGTGCTTCTCTTCTCTTCAGTGAGCCTTACTCACAGTGTCTCTGCATGTGACTTCCTGCCTCTGAATCCCAACCATGTACTGACTCTGTGGTGGGGGATAGCTGGTTACCCTCTTTCAACAGTAACAGAACATGATAAAGAGGATGTACCAGTATTGTGCATACCAGCATTATTTCTTTCCAGATCTCACAGCAATCCTTCTGACTGTTTCTGTTCTTTCGCTTGCTTGATTTTAATATTAGCTTCAAATTCCAAGAGCAACACATCACAGATCATGCCAAAAGATCACCTTACATGCCTTCCATGTAAGTGTCAGTTGGTGGCTTACCTTAAGTAAGGAGGCTGGAGAAGACAGGATAAAAAACCCTGGGGTCAACTTAAATAAATATAAATAGCAGTTAGTTACTGTACTGTGGTATGTTTTAAGAGCACAAAACAGTCACGTTTTGTTTGTCACAATTCATGTTTTACAAGCCAGGGGCCCTTAAATGGTAATTTATTGTTGATCTTTAATGAGCTTATGAAGGCATGTTGACCTCAAAGCTGTAGCTCACAGGCTGTGCAGCAGGTGTCTGGCTCTACCACTCTCCCTGCATTGGATGATTACTGTTTTCTTTGGTTACCGCTTGATGTCAGCCATAACAAGCATTTACGTACATAAATATACATATACATGAACTATCATCAAAGTTAAGCCATGCCATTATGGAAAACGGTCATTTAACAAAATTGCATTACCCTTGAATGTGCATCTATGGATGTTCAGTGCTTTTATTATTGGAAGCTGTATAACCTACACCACCAACCTACGCAAATCAAAATTTACAACATGCGTACTTGTGCATAAACACTCAGATCACAGTTGAGCACATCATTCTCAAATTTCCAGCCTAATTTGCAATGGATATCTACATTATACATTGTTTTACTCCATGCAAGAAGATTTGTGTATTTATATTTTATCTAAAATTTCATTGTGATGTTTTTTTGTCAATGACATTGGTGAATTAAAATATCCCACATACACAAAATCGTCATTTCCCACCAAGCCTCTGGTTTACAGCCGTTTCGTCCTTGGTTTTGTCGTTATGTAAATCTGTCCTGACAAAACAAACAAAAGTCCATGGTTCAAACGTGGTCTATTTTCCCAGCAGAGTGGATGAGAGATGAAATCTGCAGCTGGAGGTTGTGGAGCATATCAAAAATAGATCAGGACTTTATTTCCCAGCAGTGCCACTGTTAAAAAGTCCTCCTGCCCTCTCCCTGCGGGGGAAAAGTGAACTATTCGCTGCCTTTGTTTCGCAATAAAAGCATTTCCCATCTATTAGGGCACATTCTAATTCATTGCATAGGTCCTTTTTATGTAACTGTAAAAGATGTTTTGTAAACACATTCGATTAAACTTTTTATATGCCAAACATATAAAAAACAAAGCTGTTTCTTTCAGCTCTTTTTTACAGTGCCGGGCGCAGGCCAGTGTCCCTCAGAGCCTAAAGCATTCAAGCGCAGACAGTTTCTTCTCCAATCTAGCTGAAGTGGTCCTGGCAGAGCACACTTCCAGAGTGACAAAGCAGGGGAAATGTAAAGAATGACGCCGTGGCTCAGAGTGTCGAATCAGATTGCCTGGAAATAAACGAGGAAAATCAGCACTCCGCTTGCTTTCTCTGATCTGGGGGAGTCAAGTATCGCATGATGCTAGAGTTCTTGTTCCTCATGAGTACCATTAGGGTAAATTGGGTGATTAGCTTTATTTGCAAGTCAAATTGAAAACGAGTGGCAAGACAAACAGGAGATGAGCACATGGGAGAAAAAAAATGCTTCATACTCCAAATGTGAGCCAAAACGCTGCCCTCACAATTTTAAACTTAATAAAATCCAGTGGCTCAATTTGTTGTGTAAAACGATCATTACAGCAAATGTTATTCTTAATTTTTAATATTTATGTGAGGATTTGCATATTGATAATCAAGACATTCATTTAATTTAAAATTGTATGAAAGTTTTAGAAGTAATCAAAATCTCATTTTTAATTTTCAGGCCTATACATGCTCATGTTAAAACCTCTTAAATTTTTGAAATTTTGGGTTGCATTATGCAGCTCTGCAACTACTTTGCATTTGAACTTGCTGTTAACTGTGCTCAATGAGGTGCAGCTATCTCTTAAGGTAAGTGGTGGATGTTTTTACTGGTTTAATGGCTGTATTTGTTGTGGCAACTGGCGGTGCTCTTGCATCACCCTGTGCTAGACAACACATTCTCTGGACACAAGAGAACTTAGGCATTTCAATTTTATTCCTGACAACCCCATGACCCATGTTACTAGCTTTGTCTTATTTTTATTTTCTGCTTCCTTTCAATATACTGTTGTTCTAAACCCAGTTGCTTTCTGTCTATCTATCTATCTATCTATCCATCTATCTATCTATCTATCTTTCAATCTATCTATCTAACTATCTATCATGTTATAAGGATTATCATGGTCAGAGAAGCTAAGATAATGAAGTGCCCATAACCTTCATCTTCCATCTCCAAGAAAGCAAAATATCGCACTTTGCTAAGATAAAGTAAGCTACTCCCATGTTCATAAACAGAAGATGGCACAGTTGTTTAAAGTGAATTACATTTGAATATTGAAAGTTTATTATTCCTAAAATTTGTTAGACTAGCTAATCCATAACATTTGAAATGGGTTATCCCAGTGTTTCTAGCCATTACTTACATTTCTAGTTCTTTCTGACACAAACCTCAGATGCACACTCACACAGACAGTTCTGATGTAAATGCATCCATTTTCTTCCATTTCTTCCAGAGGATTATGTGCAATCTTTTAGTACTTTTCAGTAATAATGAGGAATAAAAACATCGGTGATTTGATCTTTTATCCAGCTTTGTTACGACAGTAAGTACTCTGAATAAGGCATTGTTGAAATGTGTAGGTATAATTTTCTGATTAGAGCACCAAGTTCTTTTAGCTCACCTTGGTGGACTTTACAGATACAATAAATTGTAAAAATCATTCAGATCCATAAAAATGAATTTCACTGCAGCACAGCACTTTATCTCATTACTGACTTTTGTTTGTCTCGAGTCAGAAAGAAATAAAACAGCTGGTACAGGTAATAACCCAAAGGTGCAGTGTACTGCATGTTTAATCCAACAGCATAGTACACATTCATTCTTCTGGTATTGGTGAGAAAAAGCAAAAGAAAAAATGAACAAATTAATGCATTTTAATTTATTTTAATTCATTTCTTCAATGCGATATAACATTTTATTTTTATATCTCAGGATCTATATCTCAGTTTTCTCCAGCAATTGTATCTTTGGTATCTAAGTAGCTACCACAATACTGGAAAGAATACTGAAAAGGAATTTCAATCTTTACAAATCCAGTAGTATCCAGGTCCCGTTTGAGTGCAACATTTCTTTTACTATACACACACAAGCTCCTGCCACACATCAGCTGTAATAATCAATAACCAATGTTGTCACTATACTCATTGGTCTGTATTGTCGCTGCAGTGGCTAATAAGCAGAGTACTTCAAGCTCATGAATCCAATGGTATCTTTTACCATATCATCATTTTCGGTTATGATAAACATGATGATTCAATATGAATCTGATGAATTGGGTAATTCATCACTGTTGTAATTAAAATTCCGTTACAGAATCCCAGCATTACTCTTCTGCATATATTTATATTTCTCAGCGTTCAATTATGTGTGAGGCACATTGCAGTCCTTATTGGAATGTATTAAAATGAACTCTCTCAGACACACATGAAGAGAGGAAACAACATGTTTTTAGGTTTGCCAAGCACTGTTTTCAATAAGGCCATACTAATGAATTGTTGTGGCATTTCATCTCCCCTGTCAAAACTAAATTGCAAAATAAATTGTTTTCAGTTTGAAGTCATTGTAGCATCTTAACCACTTCACGCTGTATTCCCGAAAATGAAACACTTTAGAAAGCAGAATGCTTTTCGGTGAAAATTTCATCAATAAAGAATGGTGCAGCTCTTGAATTGTACATTGAACCATATATTGAAGAAAAAACTATGTAAAATTACTTCCCTGAGTCACTGCATGTAGCCATGCAACATCTGAAATCTGTATAGTCACAATGAAGAATGATAGTGAAAGGGCACACAACAGCAAACATTAGCTTCAGTACAATTTGGCAAGGCTAGCTAAAATATCCTGGTAGTGTTGTAAGATTATCTAATTACCTGTTATGGGTACACAAAATTCATATTTTTGTGAGCGGGTCTGGAAGTTAATGTAAAAGTAGCATAAAAGTTTTTTGTTACACAAATGTATGGACCAAACTAGCCAAATAGGTTTGTGGGTATACTGTATGGGGCTAGCTGGAATAAGAACCATAGGATGATCAATGTTGTATTCTCCCTTCATTTAAAATTTGCTGTTTAGATAAATACAACAAAAACATTTGTAACTGTGTGTATATTCAGTTCAGTATTCCTAGAGATTGCAACCAAAAAGGTGACCTAACATCTTAAGCCATTTCAAGATGGCTGCACAAGAGGTGCTCACAGAGTGTTGGGAAAAATCTATAATAGGGCTCCTCCAGTGCTTTTGTCATTTTACCTTTTACATACTAACAATATATACTTTTAATAACATATGATGTTTAGGTTTGATTAGTGATTCACTTCATGTTTAAAGGAAAGCACCAAAACAATTAACTAAACATGTTGCAGGTATAACAACTTATCATTGCACCCATTACTGAAGTCATATTTTTGAGTCATATCTCTTGCTTCACTTTGTCATTTTATTTGTGGTGGGATTAATAACAAAGACTGTGAGTAGAATGTTAAAATTCACATTTATTGCAAAGGTGTGCGGTGTTTTTCTGTCACTCTGTATTGGCGGCTTTCATTTGTGGTCCATGATTGGCTAATCCTAGTGGTCTATATGAAACCTGGTCACTGTATCCCAGGGAATAATGAATGCAAAGGCTGGAATTCTTCCTGCTTCATTTAAATTGGAATGACAGCAGGATATTGCAACCTTAATCACTAAGAAAAATTGAGCCTTATTTTGTGCAATTGCAGGGAGCAACATGCCATTTCAATGCAGCGACTGGATTTAAGACACCATTAACACTAATCTCAGCCCTGGAATAATGCAGGTTTGTTGGAATTATGTGTAGTGTGAAAAGGGTTTTATTGAAATGCACTTTTTTAATACACTGCAATCAGCAGTGCCTGTGGCCCAAAGGCGATTTTGGGCCACAATCACCTAAAGGGGGTTTTCCAAGTTATTAGTGATAAGGGCTTCCCACGGGATATGTTGGACACTAGGCTCAGAAATCTTCACTGCTGGGAATGCAGTGACTTTTGATGCAGGCAGGATGCCTTACACACATACAATACTGTATGGGGAAAAAGGACAGACATTATTGCATTATGTAAGTAGTGACTATAATGCCACAGTGTACCTACAGGGGCATATTAAATTCAATGAAAAGATGTGCAATTCATGAAACACACACAGTCATTGTTAGGACCTCTTCTGAACTTCATTCGAGTGTTGATGAAAAGAGTTTATAATCAGTTGTTAATCCCAGGCATTTAAAAAGAATTAATGAGTTAAACCTTTGCTGATCCCCCCCCCACTTGTTAGATCTTCCTGGCACTCTGAAAGCAGGCATCTTTCCTTTTGCACACAAGGAATCACAGATCAGGGTTACGACAGTGGAATCGTTCCTTGCGTGGGAACCGCCTTTGACAGCTGTGCCGAGTATGAGTCATTGCACATGGCTTGTTGTGTTGACCTTGCACAAATACACAGACAAACAAACAAACAAGCATAATCAATACAAGGCACAGGGGAATAAAACTAGCAGCACACAAACATGCAAAGACAAAAAAAGAAATATGCAAAGAGGAGCCGCACAATGCACCCAGGAGAGCATCTTTCAAAGCTCTCTTGGCAGGAGCTGTCTTTTCACACACTGCCACCCGACACAAAGACACAGGACTGCTGGCCTGGCTTCCTGCATGGCTGCAGAGGTGATACCTCACGGACATTCATAATCATTATCTACCTTCTCGCAAGGCAGAGCTGTATGAAGGAGTGAAAACAAACAATGCAATATGCTGGCATTTCATAAATGTTAACAGGGCCTGCTGTATTACCCGTTATCACATGGCTACATCAATGAGGGAGACAGCCAACAGGAAGACACTAAAGACACATTGTTAGCAATAAAGTTTCTTTCTTTATTAGCTACAGCAGTCATACTTTTTAAAACCCCTCCTTATATTTTCTTTTGATCCAAGTGCAGACATGACACAGCCACCCTGCCATATCCTGAAGAGGATTCAGGCATTTAGCCTTTGGTTATCTTCTCATTTTATTTTGATGAGCTTACTCATGGCTTTCATTCACTTAAACAACAGCAACTAAGAACCTATGTATGCCACTCTAATTCCAGGATTTCCGGCCACCCACAGAAATAATGGGGATTAGACAATTGAAGATGGGGGGCTTAAAAAAACAGATTATTATGGGCTGGTGCCCTCCCTCGCACTTGCATGTACAGTGTATCAGCCTACTTGAAAAATGAAAGAAGGAGGGCCTGATGCGGGCACAGAGATCCTGACATTGATGTGTAAGTGGGAAGGGAACCCTTCCACTTGCATCTGTACACCTCCAAATCAGGCCATGCCAGATCAAAACAATCCGCATATCACATTAGTATTGTATTAGTTCAGTTTAGTTCAAGAATTTTCTCATTTATCAGAACAGCATGACCACCGACACAGACTGGCAGTAACAAGGGGAAAAAATGGTTCTTCAGTAAGCACATCAAAAAGGCCCAACGATAGGTATTCTGTAAGCCTGTGAAGATTGTTTAAATTAAAACCTCTGTGATTTTTCCCCCCACATCTCACTTAGAAGGAACACATTTTTGAAGGCTGCAGCTGAGACTCATCTGATAAAACTTAAAACGCCTCCTTTAGGAACAGTGCAATTACTGCATCTCAGCGCTGTAACTAAACTGAACAATTTTCAACACTTGCACACATGAAAGACATACACTTCACCTCCAGAGGAAAAATAATTGCAGTAGTGTTGCTTAGACATATTACATGATCTCAGTTGGTAGCACTCAAGTGCCCAAGGAGCTATTCACCTTGAGTTACAGTGGCAAATCATGTCCATAGGGGGCACGGTTACTATATGCATGACATTGGTTAGCCCAACTAAACATATAATACTATTGAACCTATCAGTTTGCATCTATGGTGCAAGGGTAGCTCAGGCATGGAAATCCTGTCTTCCATATGGTGGTCAAACCTAGCCTCTCTGTGACTTTTGCAGAAAAAGGCAGAGGCAGGTACTTCCTGTGTTTAGCCTACCTCCTCTTGGGTCAAAATTTTACATTGTATTTGCATGCATATTTAAATGAACAGCTAATATACAATGCTGTGTTTTCCAAAGTCACAACTGGTCCTGATTGAAAAATATCAAGTCAATATGTTCAGTCAAATTGCATTTCATCCTGTGAAAATGTATTATCCGGCTGTCTTCTAAGTGTTGACATAAAGTGCACTAACAAGATATTTTCACTGTGGATTTTTAATCACAAGGAAAAGAAAAGGAAATCTGCCGACTCAACTTGCTTTGCTAGCGTTTGGCATTCTTGCTTCTGACAGGGCATGATTGCAGTTATAAGAAAAAAATGTTACTTTAACAGTTGTTTGTAATCAAATTAAACAGACAGCATGCAATTCCCTTAAATTAGTCTACACTTCCCTAACTTTATATGTGCATCCTGGCTATTTCTGGTTTCTTTGCACTGTAAAAATTGTGCAGACAAATAACTGCATTGCATTTGGTTGTAAATATAGGTGTTCTCAACATGAATCTGACATGGGTGCAAAAAGTGTACCGCACACAGTTTAATCTGTTGTCTATCACTAAGATGTCCGACCGATCGCACCTAACGGGACTGGCATGACAACTGACAACCTGACAAGGCCACTTGCTGCTTCAGATCTGCCTCTTGTTGTAATTACAGCGAGCATCACAGGGGGAAGGAGCCAAACCCACATGGAGTACATCTAAAGGCAGATGGCCTGAGGATCAGCCACGCCGAGGGACAAGGACACGGACGCAGCATCCTCATCGCGGTGGCCTGACAGCGGACCGGTGTCACGCTGCGCTCCCCCAGTCTCCCTCCAACACTGTCCAACACCCCGACGAGCTTCCAGCACTGGAAGCTGATGCCCGTGCAGGTGATGCAATGTCTCTCTGTGTGTTGTGTGTGTGTGTGTGTGTGTGTGTGTGTGTATGTATGTGTGTGTGGTTGTGTATGTGTGTATGCGTGGGTAGGAGAAAGGGGAAACGGTGTTCACTAATTTACAAGTCCTGTAAAACAATCCAGTTTTTGATCACTTAATTCAAAACACTGTGTGGTGTCAATCAGAATTATGATTTTTCAAGATTCATACAATACATAATATACCTGCAGTTTATAAAGAACATTACATGTATGCCAGGACAAAGATGTTGCTTTTAAATGCAGTCTTACAACAGTCAAAGATATATTTTCATCTTAATGAGGCATCAATCAATAACGGTCTTGTGCTATCACAAAAATGATCTGATCTTACAAAATATAGCTAGCTAACAACGTAAGAAACAAGACTGTACAAAGGAGAATCTTATCAAGTAGCAGTTTAATTACATTTTCACATCACAGTTACTTACTGACACTATACCACCCAGACATTCTGTGTATAATAAGTAGGCTGTTTCTTCATAATTTTTAAATTCTGGGCTGAAAACCTAAGAAACCTCTTGTTAGCCCTTATTAAAGCTCACCACTTTCACAATTCAGAGTCTTTAGTTTTTATTATCTATTTCTTTTTGTATGCACTTTAGCCAGCAGCCCTCACAAAGGCAGCTAAATCCAAAAAGAGGACCTCTCCCCCCAGAGCCCCAAAAAACATCTGGAAACTTCATTTTACACATCAAATGCTCATAGCATCCCACTAGTGTGATGCTTTGCTTTTATCCCATTTGTTACTTTAGCCTTGGACTTCTCAGCAAAACACTGGATATTCACTGTGAAAGCTTTCCTCACCCATTGCAGTTATGTAAAAAAAAAAATTGGTAACAGCCAGCAGGAAATCACCCCGAACCCCTGTAAGGTACAGACGTCTGGCATGGCCAGGTTCTGAATTGCTTAGATGGAAATCTGGTTACTGCTAGATGTTGTGCAGGTGGGCCTGTAAGGGAGAGCCTCCCATTCTGTCCACCGCTATAAATAGACAAAATGGACCAGCACAAGAATTGGGACAATGTGTTGCAAAGGTACTGTTTTTTTTTTTTTTTTTTTTTTTTTTTTTTTTAATAAAACAGTAATCCAAGGTCCCTACACACTTTTGTCATTACATTTCTGATATAAGCAAGCTATTATATAATTATCATGGAACCTTTAGATTAAAATGTAGTATGGGCCTAGTAACTACAGTAACAAGACCATTTGTTTGCAGGTTCTTGGTTACTATAGATGATGGAAGTAATTTAACTGTGATGATACAAAACCTAAGGCTGGTCTAATATGTGTGTCCTCTTTGTTGATAAGGTTAAGGATTTTTTTACTCTTTAAACAAATGGATGCTTAAACCGTTGAGTCAGAAATGGAAAATACAGTATGGGTGTCTGGCAGGGTGGGGTGGAGAAAAAGGACAACACAGAAAGTGCTGCTCAACACAGAAAGTTAGGCTAAGCAGCACATTAGAATTCCAGTCCATCAATATGATGGTCCAAAAGTAACCATTTCAGTCATTTTTATGTTGAATTCCGCTGGAGATGTATCAGTAAGCATAAACTAAACTAAACTGCTCTTTCTGAACCTGAACTAAAGAAAGAATACATAATACCTGCCAAATAAAATAAAACATTCAATAAGTCATTTCATTATTTGAGGATGCAGTTTCACAATGTTTTGACCACAGACCGTCATGAGGTCCATCTATTCTTACTTCTACCGCGCCCTAGAAAAAGCACATTTCTTTTTTAATTTGAGTGTGAATCAATGCCATGCCTAAATGGAGAATAAACAATGCCCTCATCACATCAATACCAGGCATCACGCACCTGGATATGTCCATCATTTTTTTTGTTTATTTGTTTTCCATAGCAATACTGAGCCATAGACAAGCATCTTTTCCTTTGGGAGAGAAACCTGTTGCAATACAAGATACCTTAGAAAGTGCACTAATGAAGGTCAATTTTCATCACTCCAGCTGGGCATCAGATAAGCATGCACATAAGAGTCTTTGCGAGGTTCCCAGAATGCTCTGTGGCAGACACATTTAATTACACTCAACAGGCAACCAGGTCCTGTTTGGAGGGTGGAGGAGACAGACAGACCTGCTGGTCAAGTGCTGTCTGTGCAGCCAGCTCGGTGTTACCCATAGGAAGAGTGTGAAATCCATAGTAGCAGGAGGACCATTGGCTTCTGCCGCCCACCTACCTTCCTGTTTCACCCACCACCTGCTGACGCGGCTTCCTGGGGGTTCACTCAATTCAACGACTGGCAGATCTAATCCTTTTACGTGGGCATAATCAGATGCTGGGCAAACATCAAAGTAACGTCTCAACCAAGGGCCTCCGTGGTGTAAACCCACAGAAAACAAGGCAGGCTCTTAAACTGGGATAACGGAACAGCACCCAGGGCTGACGTGTGTGAATGAGCTACAGTATGATCCAACACAAAATTAAAAAAAAAAAAAAACTATAGGTTAACTATATCCACCACAAGCATAAACAACAGTAAATATGCATTAAATAAATTAACAGTTTACTATTACGTCGTAAGTTGTGTGTGATTTCAATTTTTCACTGTATTCAGGGCTTACATTGAGTAATGCATGGTTACATATTACAAAATTAAACAGTTCAGTCCTTAATGTACTGTATATATTGCTGATTCTCAAAAAGAGCATGCATTTCTCAGAGTGAAGAACAGTGAAATAACACACACACTTTTACATACAACAAGGGCAGAGAGAAAAGTTATTCAGGTATGGTTACATGGCGTGCAATTGGGCTATACTGTCATTAGTACACTGCATGTCCAGAGGGAAGCATTTCAATATACAATGTATTCAAAATGTTAAGTTAATGCAGAGTTACTCTATTTGTCTGAAAAGGAACAAGGCATCATTTGCAAGTCTCTATTGGCTACAATTGTTTGTTTAGTTTTTTTTCCACCAGGCTGTGTGGGTATGGAGCCAGTAAAATATTACTTTTCAGAACTAAACTGTTGTATTGTAGAATACATTGTGTATATTGTTACTGTCTCTGTAAATAATAATTTCCACAGACAGCATAAGACCATTCTGAACAGGTTACCTTTAAAATAACGCCTGTTAGATCCACACATAAAAAAGAGAAGATAAGGCAATTCACATTTCTCATGTTTTAGACACAAATACATTGTTAAAGCGAAATCGCCGTAAAAAATAAATTGTGCTTCTCTTTGTACACTTTGGCCATTTTCCCAAGAGCAACATTTTGAGAAAATGGGGCACACTGCAAAATGTTTCAATTTGAGATGTGAGTGGTCTAATTTTGGTATTTAAGGAAGACATAAAAGAAAGAAAGAAAGAAAGCAAGACCTCAAAGCTATTATTCTGTACTAAGGGAAAACACAGGTTAAAGCTTTCCACACAGTGGTTTTCCATGCTATTATATTTTACACCTGTCTTTAAAATATACACATAATACAAACATTTGTGGAGAGAATACCTGTTTATGTAATCAATTTTCAAGGACCAAAATAAAATTCTTAGGCACACACACAAAACCTAATAATAAAATGCTGCAATGAGTCATTCTGAAGCAAATTATATGGCCAATAAGAACATCACTGAATCATGAACTAGGCTTGTGTTGACAAATTGTATTATTAATTGAATTATTAAGATTGTGAATAATTATTATCTTAAATTTACAAAATGCTGAATTGTAATATAGCTGTTCATATTAATGTACCCCAAGACTTAATATTTATATTCGCATTACCAAATGAATGAGGTTGGTGTAGAACCAAAACCTACTTGCAAGCCTGAAAAATAGTTTGGAAAAAAGCATCCAAACACACAGAGAAAATTTCAGTTGTCATTTCACTTGTGAACAGAATGTGGAAATGTGGATCATAGCTGCACTGAATTCACTTGATCTTTGCTGCATGCATTCATTCAAATAATCTAGAGGGGGGCATTCAATTATAATCTGTCATCACGTACACAGAAATGCAGAAACACTGTCTGACACTTGCGTTCCCGTCCAGAGTTTCCACGCGGTGAAAGCAGGTAATTATGAGATGAGTTTCCGAAGAGCAGTGAATGTAAATGAAAAAAGCCAGGCACATCAACCGCAACCTTAAACGAAAGGACAGAACAATTGCACTGTTCAGATCAGATTTTCCTCATGGCGTTAGCAAATTAGGGTTTGCGCCCAGAACGTGCCGAATTCCGATAGAATTAACATGCAAGGAGCACTGAGGTCTCAGGCCCTCAGCCTTAAGCGTATGGCAGTTAGTCGATGCAAAAACACTGAATTATTTATGTGGGGGGCAAAATAAATTCCAGTCATGATGCACAAAGAGAGGGAGTCACAGGCGGACTGGAGATTAACGCAGAGTCTGCCGCTAAAGTTTTGGGCCGATAATGAGGGCAGAGGGTGAGGATCTTCATCAAAGAATTAGCATGCCAATGATGTCGCACACTCATGCAGGCCAAGGGGGTGACGGCCAATTCTGCTGGAATTCAGGCAGGACTGCAAATGAGATTCTGTTTGCTTGTGATGCAAAAATAATGCTGTTGACTGGTACAATGGAATGTGGCTGACAGCTGGAGACATGGTATTCAAAACACACTTCAGAACTTTCCGTTTTCAAATACCATTTGCACTGCAGCTGTGATGGATTATAACTGATAGACGTAAATTAGGTTTATTCTAAGAATGTGCACCTGTCATAAAGTTTAAAATAAAGCAATATTCAATTAAAAAATATCAGTTAAGAGCTCATCCAAACTTCTGATATAAACAGTATGAATAAATGAAACAGCACTAAGCAGTAATGGCAAATACAATAACAAATTCATTGCTCCATAATTAGCAATGACATCTGTAAAGATCACTGAAGTTAAGAAGGATGAGAGAGAATACTTTTCTTATGAATGAATATTTATGGAGTATTTTGCCTCACAGTCTAAACATGTATCTGGGTAGGTGGAGAATCAACCTCTTAAATTAACTGAAAGCCAGAATTACAGTTCTACAGTGTGTAATTGTTTAGAATAAAACATGCATGTCCTATTACATTGATGCAATCCATAGTTTGACATGGAATATGTGAGGAGAGAAATACATTTAAAAGAACAGATCTAAGAGCAAAATTTACCAGGTTATTTGAGTCACTGATTGGGTGATGGTGGTGGGAAGAGTCCCTACTATGGTGTACTTTGACGGTATCACACCAAAACAACAGCATGTACCATTGAGAGATGGGAGAGAGATTTGTAAAAAAGTATGCCAGTTAACACTGAGCCAAAGGTGTGACTACTTCCCGTGAAGGCACATTTTGTTCATTTGCATTTCCTTTTGTGTTTATATTTGACTGAATTACCATTTTAGTTGCTTTAGCAAAACTGAATAAAATCATTCAAACCCAACTGAGGGCTTAGGGTTGAACATTATTTATGTCATGCCCCATTCAGGTTCACCTCCTAACCCCTTCCCCTTGGCCCTTAATGATTTCCTGTCACCGGTCAGTTTCAGGGGATTTTTTTATGTTTCTAAGACAAAAACGAAGTTTCTGTTTTAAGTCGCTGGTGGGATTGCCGACTCCACAGGGTTTTAAAAGACTGGATAGGTGTAGGCAGTATGGTCCGATAGAATCTCCACCTAGCATACGAGGGGACTTGGTGGAGCATTTACTATATATCTCATTTTTCAAAGGGGGAATCAAGAAAGGCCTACGTGAAGGGGCATGGGGGAGGCTCTGGATTGGGCAGATGGATGGACCATTTGGAGGATCTTGTTGTGCAACCCATCAATGAAAGCCACTAAAGAAGGAGAAAACTTGGGGCATTCTCCAGCCATGTGAAAGTATACTCCTTACATGTCTGCAAGGAGAACTGCTAATTGCTAAGGGCATAAGTGTTGGCAGATTTTTGTTGCTGCTGTTGTTTGTTTTTAGCCCTGATTTGTTCATCCATAACCATATTCACTCTGTCTGCAACAGTAAATAAAATATGGCCATTTTTCCTGAACTACCATCTTATCCGTGGCTATACCATGCTCAACAGGCTATACTACACCTGCACTTCCACTTACCGAGTTTTGAAGATGACAGCAAAGGAGGTTATGTGCACTCTGTCCTGGCCAATACTTTCAAGACTTAAGTAGGTTGCATTTAGGAACTCAGTTCTGTATTCCAGTAGGACAGTTTGCCTTTACATTTAGTAGAGTTAAACTTGCTACCACGTAACTCCCAAAATCTTGACAAACTGAACTCCCTGCTTGTTCCTGAAACTGCAGGCTCCTGAAATTGCACTCTTCACCTTTTCACTTCCTCATTTCATTTGCCTGGTTTCTGTGCAGCAGAAAACACACGACAATCCGGCACTACCTCAATTTGCATTTCCCCCTCAGGTTCCAAATGTCACGTTGGATTAATGGTAGACCTTCAGGCAGGAATAAAATCAAAGCTAAACATCTGAACCGGAAATCACAAATGACAAAACTGAAACCAAGAGCCGTTTGGCAGAGGGCCACCGGTGCTTCCTCAAGGGCAACTTCTTGTTTGGTAAATATATCATTTCCTATAAGAGAGTGGAGCGCAGTATTGATTTCACCTGAGCACTCAGTAGAATGTTTGTCATGCATTTAAGGTTTTTCTTTATACTTTATACTGACAGTAAGCCTTATCATACTCTCCTTGACATAACCTTAAAGCTTCCCTTAAAAATATTAACCTGTGCATCTAATATTGCAAATAGAGAATATCTATTGTCCACCAAAGCTTGTGATTGTAATACAACAGACTATATTCCAGAATTGACACAATTCACAAATTGACAAATGTAAATGATATAAGGATCATTACATCAGTTCACAGATAACCATAAACAAGGTTTTGACTTATGAATATAACTTTGGAACATTGCGATAAACTTTTTGAGTGGCAGACCTATTTTACAGACTTTCAGAGAATATCTCCTCTGTGTATATATATATATATGTAAACTTTCATACTGTAACAATAAAAAGTACAGTTAAGCTGGAAAAGACATAGTTTAACTAGCAATTTAACACAATGCTACAAAAGATTATTTGCTGTGATTCACAAAAACCGTATCCCAGCCACAATTTTTTTTTTTTTTTTTTTGAGGTCGTCACTTCATTAAATGAACAATGTCAGTCATATTTCCATGTAAGTGGGATTCTCATTACAGATATACTGCAGGGAGCAGAACATTAAAATGAAGAAGCTAAACAACAAGAATGCTATCACTTCCGCACATGCAAGAGATACCGACTCTCCTCATACTTGATAAGCAAATAGTTCTGAAAGGTGTGCTGAATCTGCACTCTGAAGAAGCAGATAAGATTCATTCACATATTATGCCGAGGGGCATTAACCAAGTGCTTCATGGTAATGCTTTCTGTCCTTGATTCTTACTTTTATTTAAAAAAACACATAGGAGTAGAAGTAAAAACAAAATAGGTTGTTAAGCCTCTTTGCAAAACAGTTTGCCAATATAAGAAATAATGACAATAAATAAATAAATAAATTTGTGTATAGTCCTCACGAATTAACAACAGTGATAACAATAATTACTGCAATGAAAAAGAAATTACACAAAATGGCTACTGAGACAGTCAAAAAAAAATCAGTAAATTTAAGCTGAGTAAGATGACGGTTCAACCACAGCTGAGAGAGAGATTGTGTTAAGTTGGGTAAACTACAATGCCTGGCAACCTATTCCATGCATTAATAATACTCTGTGTGAATAAATATACTCTAATGTCAGCCGGAAAATTCCATTCAGCTAATTTACACCGGTGCCCTCTAGTTCTATTGACACATAGCTTCACAGAGCTTGCATTTTACATATCAATGCTTGAGATAAAAACAAAACACTACTTGTTACACTACTTACACATACTTATTGAATGATATGCAGTCATCTTTCCCTTCCAGTCCATTCCCTTTATTTGATTAAGCACACTTTCCACGCTAGACAGGTCAACCTTTTTGCATACATATTAAAATCCAATCAACTCCAGTATCTTTGCCCTGTCCCCTTCCATTTAATTGTACACTTGGTACACCATACAAGGTAAAGCAAGGCTGTAAAACACAGGTAAGTGAGACTGTGGCATTGAACTGGAGTTGTAACCCCTAGCTATTGAACAACATAAGGAATACACCATTCTCCTTGTTAAACCATGGTTTTCCATCGCTCATAATCAACCATGCATGACAGCATGGTACTTTATTATATATTCATGAAAATACTTGTGCACTGACACTCTGCCGCTAAGTGTAGGTGCCTAAAATGAATAAGGCTGCATGTCCTCCTTTATCAATAGAGAAAGTTGTGGTGAGAGGACATCTTCCACAGTTCCCAAACATTAACCTGTCTTATTGGTCCCAAACATTACCCACAATTTCCACATGAAGTGAAGTGTCCAAAGCAGAACAGTGTAGCACACACAACTGTAGGGGGACCCATGAGTTAGCCTGTGGTCATATTTATGGATTCCTACCCAGGTAGAGTAAAAAGTGGTATCAAGGATATCAAAACAAGCTGGGTGATCGTGCAAAAGGGGAAACATTGTGTGACGGCAGTAGGGGCAGTGAGGAAGAGGGTACTGATCATAATAGAATGTGACTATTTTATTACAGGAAAACAGCCTGGGGGTGTGAAAGGCATGTTATCCTTTTTCTCACAGACAAGATGGCTAAGTGAGGACATGCAATCATGAAAAGACTCACTTTCTTGGAAGGAGGCATTTTCCCTCGAAATGCTTGCAGAATTTGAGTCCTGACCCATTATTTTCAAGCACAATGGTACAGCACTGCCCTCCCCAAAAAGATGCCACTACTACAGGCTAGCTTTTTCTTCTGCTTGTGACTGAAGCCCTGAACCCCACTTCATTCCCCCAATTTCTTATTTCCTCTCTCCTTTTTTTCACAATTTGAGACAGCTTGGACACCAGAGGTTTGGAACAGTTCCAACAAAAACCATGTCCAACAACAACAAGTATGTACAATGCAGGCCTTTATCTTTGTATCGGTTCAGAAAATCCAGTTTACCTCTCTACTTGTTGCAATGGGACACACCACACACTTATCCCAACTCACTAAAGAACAAAGAAGCAGCATCAGAGGTTTATCACAAACAGCCAATGAGAGTTCCTGGCATGTGTGCCTGATTAAGATGTGTCATGTTCCAGCAATGTCCTTTTTTGCTGTGGTTAAACATTCATTTTCACCATTAATTGGCTTCCTCCAGCCAACACATGTCCTTGCAACCATCCTTCGGTAATAGGATCTGTTGGGATTCCATGGGCTTATTCATTTGAGTCAGTGATGATTCAGTGCAGAAAGAAATGAAATTATTTACTTTCTCTGATAGTCCGCATATGACACTGGCTTCAGAACAGACCACGCTGCTTCAGCAGACAGCATTGATCAGATTGAACAGGTGGTTTCATGGTAACCTAAGCTCCAGTGGTATTGTACTGACCTATAAGCACAGTTCCCATCAGACGAACACTTGCATTTATATTCCAGTTTAGATAACAGCTTCTCAGGTCAAGGAGTTCACACACAGCAAATTAAATTCACAGCCATAATAAAAAAGGCTTCCATCCAGCATGTGATTTGCAGTGTTCATTCATTATACCCCTAAGCTTCCAACTTACAGACCTACACTTACACAACAGTATGATGCTTTTCGATAATATTACTTAAGAAGTTTTCCTAACTGTGGGTTTGAAAACCTAGAAAGTCTAAACTCCATCTTCGTTTTCAGCAACCTTCCTCTGCATTCGCCTCCTTTGCTGTTAGATTTTGTGATTTGTGGGTTGTTGCTTTTTAATGCCTTTCATTGAGGTTTATCTCTTATCTTTTGCTTACTGGTGCAAACCAAGGGTGATCAATGCTATTAAAATAAACATCTGATGAAAGAGGATGGGATTATATAGAGCTTGACCTTTTGCAGGAGGGTCAGAGCAAGTCAGCCTCAGAGGAATGAAAGGGAAACACATGAAAGAAGATCTATGAAAACGGTAATGACTCTCCTGTGGCTAATATTGTGTGTCTGTACAAAGGCAGTTAACAGATGCTTTTCAGGGACTTCTCTTTAGGCGTCTCCTTGCCATCTGCTCATCCTTGGCAATGACATGAAACCACTACTGGCGCAACACTACCGACAATCCATCGGAAGAATTCTGTTAGCTATGGAGTGAACATGGGAGTACAAAGTTATTTTTTCTGTTGGCAATTAACCACCTTGCTTGTTATAAAGCAATGCTATTCCTCACCAAAACCCTGTCTCTACTTTGCTGTTTTTTTCTAAATACCCATCACAGATATTGTTTTATGAACAATCTTTTGATGTGCTTTACAGCATCTTTGGTGAGCTTTTAAGTTCCATTGAGTAGAAGTCCCCAGATTCCCAATGCAATTGACTGAATAATACACTCATGGACAGGTTATACATAAGACCCAATATATAATATACAGTAGTTTTTTCATTGTCACATATTTGGTTATTTGTATATACCTTATCACAGTGTTTAGCAGTTTGCACAATTTTATGTATAATGCAAATATTGAAGCACATACAGGTTTGCCATTTGATGTAGGTATAGGGAATTAGATGAAGAGGTTGCACCTGGCCATGAGGCTGAGGTTGGTGACCTCCATTTAGACTTCATATACAGGGGGAAAGGTAGGGATAGGGTGGAGGAAGGATACCTTGAACACTTGACCTGGAAAGGATGTGGTAAGTGGAATATTTATACTAGTAGATAGAATGGGTTTGTCTAGGTTTGGTTAATTGCATATGGCCTGTCTGAGAATTTGTCATAAATCTTTGTTTGGAACTTCAATTGTCAAAACTATTAAATGACTCCAGTCAGCTATAAAAATCTATTATCCCAACAATCAGACACAAAACAGAGCCGTCTTATTTTTCCCAACCTATATACATTCACATAATTTATCTGAGAGCTATTACACACTAAACATGACAGGCAATACACCATTGTGCAGCTTAGTTTTGCTCTATACTCTATCACTGATGCATTCATCTTGCATTTTCTAAATACCAGAATAGAATAACTAATATTTTTGTACACAAAATGCTGGATTGTTTATTTTTTGAATGCCTAGCCTCAAAGTTGTCTGCATGCCAGACAACTTATTCTCAAATGTATGGGGGAATTGTATATGGTATGGTAAGTGATGTATGCATGAAAATCATCTACATTCAATCATTTAGCCTGTATTTTAGGAATGTATTTACATTTTTGCAGTAGGTTTACTCTTCCTATGTTATCAATGATTTTTAGGAAGTATGTATATTTCATGACAGCCTTTTTCCATGATTCTGGATAGAAGAAAAAAATTACCCTAGTGTTAACAAATACATAATGCAGACTGCTGCACCATTTTCCTTTCCTCTTTTTCTGTCATACTTATGATAGCTACAACGGTGATTAAATATGCTCTTTCTGTAACTTAAATACATTGCTCCATCCCATGTCTTCAGGCAACAATTCAGGTTGTTTCTCCAATCCCTATGATACTTATCAGGTGGTTCTACAAATTGTTTTTATAGAGAAAAAAGATCACATTGCTTCACCGCAAATCCGCTGAGACAGGACAAGACCTGACAACTATGCATCAAGTGCTTGCTAGAGGAACCGCAAACATCACCAATTTCTGTCCAAAAAAGAAATAGTGTAAAACAGATGCTGACACACAGTCAAGCTCTCAGGCACCAGTGATACAGAAAATGTATCCTCTGGGATAGGCATTGGAAACAACAGGAACAACAGAAATATGGTGGAAAAAATGGGAAAATGCATGCAAACAATTCATTATTGTTACGCAAAAACTATCTAAATATATTAATTATTTTCACAATGTAAGTAAAGCTAAGTAATGTTCTTCCACAGCTTGATAAACCACAAACCTGCATGTGAATACCACAGGCCACCATATACATACACACACACACACACACACACACACACACATATATAATATGTATAAAACCAATACTCTGGAATGTATGAATATTATCTGGATTATTACAAAATACTGTCATTTTACAGTTTTATTGACCATACATTTGTACATATCTGCACTGTATCCATCCATCTTACTGTGCAAGATTCTGTGCATGTTATGTCCTGAAGAACTGTGACTGCAAAAGAGACAGCTCGAAAGCTGAGGCAGGTGACTATGTGCAAAATGTCGGACAATGCGCAATTACTTTATTTATAAGCAACATTAGCCCCAGACGGATTACCCTCAATTCACCCCGTCACGAAAAGATCTGTAGTGCTGTCATTATAGTTTCCATTAATGTGTTTAGGACATCTTTATTTCATTCAGAGTGTCTTGCATTCTTTTTAACAGGCAGAGACCAGGAGGAAAACAGCACTATTAGACAATTTACAGAGGTAATTACAAAGCAGCAGCAAGTGAATCAAAGACTAAAATAGCAATGCCACTTTGTGAAAGGGCAAATTCTGTTGGTTTACTTATGAAGAAGCAGCAAACAAGAAATACAACCCATAGTGAAATACAGACAAACAGACCAAAAGATTTCCTGCATCCAAAGGTGGTGCTTGTGGGCGGCGATGAGGTCAACACATGTTAAGATTACAAGGTGAATGCAACAGGAAGAGGACAGAATTTGGTTTTCAGGAGAAAACTGAAATATAACCAGTTAACATGCAAATATTCTAAGTGTCAGAGAGGGGTGCAGTTCATTAAGAATCTTGCAAGTAGGATTTGGATAACACCCCCATCAGTAAAATGTGCTGTGGGAAAGCAGCTGCAGGTGATGTCATTGCTATTTTTATTTATTCCTGACGGTCTAAGTCATGTCCTTAAAGTAGCCTTCCTTTGTAAATGTTGCAACATCTATCTTTGTAAGTAGAGTCCTCCCCCTCCCTCATTTGGAGATATAGGGACATAAAGGGCTTTACTGGATATCAGCCATAATAAAGAGGCGTGGTCATTTGAAATTAATCCAAAATTAAATCACCTTTTTAATTGAATGTTACTGGCAAGATGAGAGATTTATTATTTTATTAATACACATAAAAATAACAGTAAAAAAAATTAACAAAAGTAATCATCACCATCATTATCATCAAAAGAAGGCTACACTATGTTTCCCTTTCTGCCCCCAGCCATCATAAAGATAGACTGTGAATAACTGCCATAAATAATATTTCCAGGGGGTCACTATCATCAAGGTACAGGGTGGTTTCAGCAAAATCAAGCAACATCTAAGTCTCTTAGCCATGGAATGGGTGTCACCTATCAAACTATAACCAGGACACTTTCCGTTTTGACACATTTAAGCAGACGTTTCCCCCAGCAAAGATTTCTCTTTTTCGGTGCCACCACAATCATAATTGCAAGATTCCCCACTTCCTTTTTTACTCTGATGTGATTAACTTAACTGGGGTTAACTAGATTTCACAGTACTAACTCGACTGTTCCAGCTGCATTCCACTGCTTCAAGCTAAAAATCTATTTTGACACTTTCTTTTTGACGCATTTTGTTTGAACCAAATGCACATCTTAGTTTTGGTGTGGTTGTGAAATGAAAATGTGAAATGTTGAGTACACAGAACTCATTCTTTCCACCTACAAACTTGCATGTTATGACATTTTATGACTAAACAGCTGTTAATTCACATGGGGAAATTATTACCGGAGGGTATGCAAGTTTGATGAAAAAGTAACCTTTATATAAACTGTTACTGAGGAACAATGAAAATCAATGAATTGTTATAGCGCGCTACAGGCTACATCGCTGAATCACAGAAGATTAAAATACTGGACGTCAGTTACTTTTACAGACTTAAGTAAAAACTTACAGATCTTCGGGTATTACTAATCCTGCTCGAACAGCACTTTACCCTTTACACCCTGCCAAAACTACAAGGCATGTCAAAACTTTGGCCTATCTCTTCTTATTCTGTACTTGACAAATTTCATTCAAGCATTCCAAATCACAGTGCCAAACAAGCCCTAGAGGGTTAGTCAGGAGAGGAGAGAAAAAAGAATTTTTATTAAAGTATCTCATTGTGCTTTCTCTTGACTGTCAGTGAAGAGAATGGTGCTGTCAAGAGGGAGTACGGCAAGAGGTAAACAGAAGAAATAAATTCGATTAGATTTCTGTTTTTCAGTCACAGGAACCATTGGCCAAAAAAGAGCCCAGGCCTTCTGGGCCCACAAAATAGCCGAATTTCAGAATAACTCTCGCTTCAAAGAACACCATACTAAGAGTAACAAATAAGAACAGCGGTCCTGCGGGCCTGGTTCTGAGAAATCTGAGAACAATGTACTACCAAATAGAAAGTTCAGCCAATTTTAGAGCAAAAAAGAACTTTATTGTTAAAAAATATATAAATGTCTTTCAATTAAGTTCTCATTATGATGGCGTGATGCTTCACAGATAAAGGACTGCATATGCACATTAACAAATAAGGCATGATCTGTGGCATTTTTGACATTCAATGGTGAAACCTATCTTAAAAAATTACAATTTTTAATATTCTTAGATTAATTAAATTAAAAGGAATTAACCTGTACACTCCTATAGTCACAGCAGGAACATTCTATCTGAAGCAACACATAAATGATAACAATTATCAGATACATCTCAAACTGTAGAACAACAACATTTCAATTAATTAAAAAAAATGCCATATTTGTCCTTAGAATATTGTTAATTTGTCCCAGCAACATCATCCAAAGTCTTGAGTTTAACCCCTGCCATTCGGATACCAAATTCATGATTGCACAAGACTGATTGTCAACAGGGATCTTGCTGTTCTCAATAAATATCCTGTCCAGTAACACTGAATCCTAATCAGCAAATGTTCCCTATCAAAATGCAAGCTACTTAATATCATTGCATATTATTATTTTTCATCTAGGGCATTTGTTTTTCCATGGAAAAAAAACTTGAAAAATGAGATTTAAATGACCATTTTACAGCAAAAAGTAGCAAAAGTCTACTTGAGTTTAATGAGACATAAGGATAATGAGGATATTGGCCCAAGGAGACAGAGAAAAGGAAGTATGTCACATCCCAGCAATGCCAATGTTACTGCAAGATGACAGAAGTAATGGCAAGAAATTACAATCAAGCACGGACAGAACAGCTAATGCATCAGCTGTGAAATTGTTTGCCTCCTAGGCTTGTTAAAGGCATGGCTACTCTACTGTTGAAAAAGGTGCATTTAAGCATTTCATCAAGAAGTGTCGTACGTCTTACCATGGCATGAACAGTGCCTATGGCCATCAACCATTTCATGATTAAAATGGGCCCGTTAATGAATCTGTTGACTCTAATCTGTCTGTTTCTTTTAATTTACAGTACTGTACTTCTTTTTTTTTTCTTTTCTTTTTTTTTTACCACATATTACTTCTCTGTTCCACTGTTCTCAGTCTGAATCAGCTTTCTGCCACTCCATTCACCCCAACACAAGCTCCTTCTATTTATTTAGTTCAATAAAAGTACATAAAAATGTTGTCTCTCAAATGTAATTTCTTTGCCATCAGAGTCACTTTCACGATTCTGATTCCTTTTTCTTGCAGGACTGTGTTAAACCCCCCACAAGCTTTATTTGCCCACAAAACTAACCAAACACCAGTCTGAAGTTAATCCAATTCCAATGTCTGAATTCTTTGGCTCAATTAAATTTGCACAGCAGTTAGTAGACTCCCTGTGGAATGGAAAAAAAGAGTAACACAGGCACATATGGGTTGAAAACAAGGATACACTTTTTTGAGATACCTTAATATGTTATTGATGCTTTGTCTCTATTAGTCTTTTGTTCTCATGTAGTTATAGCTGGGTATATATAGCAATACTGCCTGCAGAATACAAACTAGAAAACATTTTTCACACAGTCATTACTAGCCACTCTGATCTGAGGTGGACTAGTGTGACATTGAATAAGTGTATGCAATATAGATGAGCATGCTTTCAGTTTGACATGGATTGTGAGTCTCATTAATGTAGATCAATCAGGTTTCTGTTTATGAGTGAAGTCTAAAAGCAGCCAGAATCCAGTCCACTGAATGGAATCAGTAATTTGGGGATGGGGGTATTTCTGTCTGGCAAAAAAGAGGGAAAGGTGTGTCTATTGTCCCTAATCCATCATTTCAGATGATACCTTTCATGCCTTTGGTGGTCTTAAAATAAACATATCCCCAAGGATTACTGTACAGAAAAAGAACAGAGTACAGAAAAGACTCAGACCTCTGTCTCCAAAAGGCAGAAATCTCATCGATTTCTAAGTTAGCTACAGCTATATAAATGTGCAGAGTTTTGTAAATAAAAATTAAGGTGAAAAGGATACATACATGTGGAACAAATACAGTTCTGTACTACTTTGATGTGGTGAGAACACTGAGACTTCTGAAGATGCTTTCAGCGCACAACCCAGATCACCTCTAATGTTTTCAAGGCATCAAAAGCCAAGGTCCTGTTCAGGGAAGAATATACAGTATGGGAAGGCTAGTGAGCTCTCACCAGAGGAAATGAGAAAAGCATGGGAAATACAGGAGCTGAAAGTAGCACAGCTATGTAGATCTTTCCCCTGGCCAGAGTTTTGTTTGTTTCTTTTTTTTTTGAGAGCCTCCTTAAAGTCAATTCACCATAGCAGTGTGCTAGTACATAATATCTAGCTGCACTGGAGTGTTTTACATATGCTGTTAGGGAAAGGGATTCATAAGGGTTATTTTTTCTCTCTCTCTGAAAAATGAAAATAGTGCATGAGAAAAGTGTTCTTTTTGCATGTCCTTTGTATGCTGCTCAGCTCACATTGCGGTGAACTCCCTTTTTTGACACCTACAATCACATACCTGTGAATTGGAAAAGAGCTGATCAGATGTACGTGTGAATGCTGCTGTTACAGAGATAGGAAGATAGGAAGAAATCTTTCTAGGTTGGATTCATCTGGGGTTCCAAACACACCTGACTTCCAGGGGTGAGATAACACACAAATAAATCTAGTGTTTCTTGTTCGCTTCAACTTGTAGTGTAGTGTAGCCTGTCAACAGGGTGGCATATTTGCTTTAGGGTGTTACTACTGGATAAGTAGTGATGTATAATACAACAATACTTACTGATGGTAATGACATCAATTATGTCAACGAAATGATTTATTTGCCAAATGATAACAGATCTTTGGAGAGATGGTTTTGATCTTGGCAATGCCAGCAATAGGGTCTCTATGACCAGCTTGTGACCAGGCTGTTGTTGCCTCCCAGTAGAACTTATCAGTAAAGACTTTGTCAATCTCTTACAACTTCAAAGCCAATCCTTTTAAAAACACCCCTGGTGATTTTATATGATGGATACCCCCTGTGTCACATGACCTGTCACCTCAGGAAGAATCACTGTAGAACAATTCATTGTCTCTCCCACCACCAGTTCCTCAAGTGTGTGTGTGTGTGTGTGTGTGTGTGTGTGTGTGTCTGTGTGTGTGTGTGGGATGTGCCTTTCAATAGCATGGCCATTCCATGGATCACTGAAAGTTTGATATTTATCACTTCAGAAAATATAAGACAGAAAATGGACACATCTGAAAGTACTTATCCAGCCTGGATCATGGGCATGGTTTTGTCTTGGAGATTGTCATTATCTTTGGAACATTCAATGTGTATTCCATTTTAAAAAGTAACATGCAGAATCTGCCATGTTAAAACTGTACTGGCAGAAATGTGTACTACTTAATAGAAGTAGTGCAAACTACAGACAGAATATACAACAGGGAGTGAGGATGACACAGTGACTTTGCATATTCATCTGAAAGAACTACCTGTTACATTTACTATTATTCAAGTTATTGTATTTAGTGAGGTACCATAGAGAAAAGGTATGTGAATATCGAGGAATATATAACACTCATTATATTAAGTGTTATTTACAATTGAAGACATTCAAATGTGAACGATTATCCCATTAATAAGTAATGTTGATAAAAGCTGAGGTCAGAACAATAATATTGTTATTCTCACTGCCTATTAGTGAATAATGTTTAAGTTATGAAAAGTGATTAGCTTGCCACTTGTACTGACAGAATACCTTCAGTCTACACAAGGTTTTTCTGAATACAAATATTCTAACTTTAGTGTGTGATTCCATACATAGTTTTTTCTTTATTGTTCTTGTTATGTGTACAGCATATAGTTCTTTTACGTGCACTGTCTTAAGATTCTTGCAAAGTAATTATTAGGGATCCCTTAAATATTACCCAATAAACAGTTAATCACTTATATCCAACAGTTTTTACTGAATGTTTAATGTCCAAATGTCCTATGTTTTGACTAGCTGTTGATAAAACAGCCTACACCTGTAAGGCTTTACAAGGACAGGCTGCAAGCCACGTCACTGTGATTAGATGTACAACAGGGCCACCAGGCACCGAATAAGCAGGACCCTAGCCGACCTTTCCTAACTAACGTCTCAAACCACTTGACACGGGTGCACAGCGAGCACGACCCAGCGCACAAAGCAATGACTGACACCACGATGTTCTCACTATCTGGTAATGACCTTGGTTGCTTCATTGCCTTTTTTGATTCACAAAGAGGGGAAAAGAATGTTAATTTCTATGCATAAGGAGATTGCTAATGAGCTGTACTAATGGGATTTCATTTGCTCATTAAAAGGTTTCATTGTGGTGCAAGTAACCATCACAAACGTCTGTCGATCTGAAATTGAACCTAAACAGGAACTACTTCAAGCACCCGCCTTTCTGAATTCCACTGTCAGAAGAACCACTGAATAAAAAATAAATAAAATAAAATGAATAAGTATAAAAAATTCTGTCAACATTCCTCACCTTTATTATGAACATTTGCTTATCAACATAATGATCATTATGTCTTAACGGAAAGAAATCAATACTTTCTAAGTAGTAATGTTAGTTACACTGTTAGTCTCCTTTGTTCTGTTATAATCCCTGTTGCAAAGACTGATGATGTTAAATACTCCACTGAGATAATATACAAACCTTAACAGTTACTGATAGAAAATCACAACAGTGTGTAGGAAAAAAGGACACTAGTCAGCACATCTAGCTCACGAATGGGGGCATACACATTTAGCAACAATTAACATGTAGCATAGTGTACTAGCTACTTAAGTAAGTGGCTAACTAGATACTGGCTAACTTAGCTGCTGCTGCTAGCTAAGCATTGTGTATTCACATTTACCTAGCAATGTTTGTGCAACAATGTAGGTGAAATCAGTAATCAAACATACATCTAATGTACATGTGCAATCGAAGACCCTAGGCACTTGCTCTTTAGCTGCTTTTTAAATTTTAAATTCTAAAATGTTAAAATTTTGTTTGTTGCTCCCATCCAACCTGTCGTTGCGGCTGACTTTAGAACATTCAGGGCCGCATCTTTGGACTCACTTAAACTGCTTACTCTCTCGAACATACTGTTCTTGCAGAGTCTTGTTGTGTTTTGGTATTGCTCATTTCTACCTATATTTACTTTGCACAGACCTCCACTTTGTTATGTGGACCATATTTAAAATCCCACTTTTCCAGCAGCGTGTAAGAAGACTGTAAATGGAAACTGTTTTTAGCCTTTACTGATGCTATGCCACACAGAAAACACTTTCAAGTTCCAGTTTTAATGATGCTGAAAGTAATGTTTTATTATTGCTTCAGTTTTACAGGCAAGATTCCACTCAGATGAGACGTTCAGGTATTCCGCAGCTCACTATTCTAGAAGGCCACGACATTGGCGATAATGTGGCAGCAAAGCTTAGCTTCACATGTTCACTAGTTGGGGTCTTGCTACAGAAATTTCTCATTAACTTGGTGCTCAGTTACACCTACGCAAATATCGCCAGATGTCCAAAAAACACCAGTGTTAACTGGTTAGCTTCTGGACGCAATCCACATTGCAAGACAATGGGTTAAGGTTTGCTTTTTAAAGGCGAATGTTTCATTGGTAGATAAACTGGATGTAGTTATGATGGAGCTCTATTACAGCTGTGGTGAATATGATGAATACTTTAATACTTGTAGCTCAAACTCCTGAAAAAAACTGATGAAAAATCAACTGTATTTCATTCAGGATGGGAACTACAGTTCCCAAAGTCACCACCACAAAAATCACAAATCCTTCTAAGAAGCTGTACATGTGTTAAGAATCTTAATACATCAGAAACAGAAAATTTTGGTAAAGGTAGTGGGAAATTAGTTCACAGAGTGACACGCAATTACATGCTGTGTTGTCAAGAAAGCTTGCTGAACAAGCTATGGGCTCCATCTTAATGCTTCAAGAATGGAAAAGGAGTAAGTCATAATAGTATCTGTCTTCAGTGCCAGTCAGCTTTTACATAACGTGTATGTCCTTTGTCTTCACATTGAAAGTAGAGGACATCATAATCACAACCTAAAGCAATTCTCCTAAACTCCTGTCCTAAACTCTGTTTTCCTTTAATGATGAAATAATAGTTTAATGCACTTGTGTCTCTACCAGCTAGCTTGCACCTAGTCTGGCCAACTACTAAAACTTGGTCATGCAGCACTTCTAATATTGTGACTCTGTGTCTGGCTTCCACTTGTGTTGTACACTGCCTCACTTGTAAGTCACTTTGGATAAAAGTGTCTGTCAAATGAATGAATGTAAATGTCATAATTCTTATCCCACCTGGCATAAGAATGGTGTTACATGTTAAAAAGTAACAGTGGGCAGTATATTCCAACAGACAACAGATGGGTGATGTGTTTAAGCCACTGTGTGGTTTGCAGAGCAGCTGCATATTGGCAGCAAACTCCTCTCTAGCAGGGCTCTGGAAAGTCGTACGCTCTGGGGATATTTTTACCCTAACTATCCTCCACTCACCCATCAATCACAGAGCGGGTCAATTACAGTGATGTAATCCATAACCGATTTACTCGACTGATAGTCTAATTATGCCTGTTGACTCCATGCTAAATAACTGACACTTTGATAAGCATATAAGCATCCACCACAGAATTACTTTTGTGAGCAGCAATAACAATAAACACACTAACAGGCATATCACCATGCTTATTGCTTCTCCATGATTATACTGCAATTATTCCCATAGGGCTGTACTTGTGCAAAGTATCACACAGCTGTAACTATGATGTAATTACAATTGACACCAAGTCCACTGACAATCCCAATTATCCATCACAGATTCTGGATCTTCAGTGGCAACCACTTTAAAAATCATGCAATTGTAAAGTGACACATGGCTTGTTGTAGGTCACTGGTTAAGATTGTTTATCACGTTATAACATCACATGACTGTCCAGTGTTGAGCCCATCAGGTAAGTACAAATAAAATGCAAAACAAAACTTATTTCACTCTATGAACAAATGAACATAATAGCTGCATTTTCGTAATCTGTTATAATTCAATGCTTCTTGCAGCTCTCACCCTTCACCAAAACTGGCAAGGCGAGACACAAATGACCTGTCTTACCCATTTCTCCCTGGGTTGCCAGCAGTCTTACATAGGAACAGCATCATTCTGGACTAGAGCTTTTTTGTCTGGATAAGCACAATCAACTTGCTAGCACTTGTAAAGCATGTAAAATAAGCAATTTTCATTTTCATTAAAAAACTGTGTATTGGACATAGTGTTTTTATGACAAATAATTTAACAGTAAATGTTTATTGGAGTAATCTGTTTACAAGAATAGCATATAATGTCTTTACTATGCATATAATATTAAGAAACATACAATGACAACCTCAAAATAATCTCATTTTTTAACTTCAGTGATATACAACATTAAATCTTTTTTTGTCTTATCTGATGGGGAGTGTACAGGGAGATCCATGTAAGTGTGCATCATCCAATCACAGTATCCTTTGTAGTGCCACCCACAGTACTCTGGAATGTTTTCCCTGGGAAATCTGAATGGAGCTCTGCTTGCTCTTGGGTCTGACTGAAAGTTTATAAATAAGCCCTGCCACTTGGCTGGCCCAGTCAAAAGTTGTGGGCTGTGAGTTAAATGAAGCAGAAGGAAGTAGATCAGAGAAAGAACTAAGAATAATGCAGACAATGTGTGAGGTAAAGCTGTGGTGGTGGGGGGTTACATGATCAGCTGGTTTAATGAACTGTAAGGATGTAAGGGTTCGCATGCATGGAGGCGTCTCAATACGTTACATCAGAAGTGGGTGCAATGAGCCTGGCAACAAGGGGCAAGGAAAGGGAAGTATGAACGAACACGAGCATCATGGGAACATCCTCCAAAACACGGCTTACAAAGCCATTTCGGTAAGTAAACAATAGTGGTAATAGCTTTTGACATAAAAGATCAGCATTGGTTTCTAAATAATGGAGCATTTTGGGTTTGGCATTCTATTCCACTGTGGGAGAAATTGCTTGACAGGTATCTAAGAGATACCTAAAGGAGTCAATGATGTTGACAAAAGACAATAATGGTCAATATCAATTACTTTTTCAGGTAACACAAGCGCATACAGAGGTGCACACATGCAAGCACATACTTGGGGTGGAAGATCGGTGCGGCTCTTGAGGGGTGGGAGTAAGATGGAGCTGAAAGATAATATTACAAAAAGAAATCCACTAAACAAACATAAAAATGCTCAGGGGATTTCTGATTTCTGAAATGCCAAAGATTGTTGCATTTGCACTCTGTGAAAGCCTGTCTAACGAGAGTTTTCAATCTCAAATTTATTTTAACCTGTAATAGTACCATCCAGTGCACTGGTGTGTCTTCTGAACAGATCAATAAAATAATGCATTACAATACTAGCCTTCAAAGGCAATAGAGAAGCCCACTTCAGACTCCTTGTGTGTATCTCACAGAGTCCATAAATTGAACAAATATCTATCAAAAAGTTAAACTACTCCCACAGGTATCATCTACGTGATCAATCAATAGTACCAACTTTATCAAACACCTTTCTATCCATTAATGCCGCTCTGGGGAAACTGAAGTTAAAATTAATTGGTTGCTTTACAAGACACAAGGCTAGCAATACAAAAGAGAACACAGACAGCAAGCTAATTTTAAATCTAATAGTTGAGATGGGTATACTACCAAGTGTACTACTGCAGCTCACTAGACTCATTTCACATTTATAATTATCTAAGGAAAAAGAAATGCAATTTAGAACCATTCAGAGCTCCAAAAATAATATTGAACATCAACTAAAATTGATTTCATAGGTCAACCCAAGGCATTTCGCCTAAAAAGAGGGAAGGAAGACAGAACTCAATTTAAAAGGAAAATAGAGGAGAACCCATGGAAAAAGTTGGCATGTATATAAACCGTGTGTATAAGTCAGAGAATTTTTACACGACCATATTTTTATATCTCCAAAATGACATCTTCTTGTCATGGAGTGATGAACTAGCCTCTGCGTGCTATTTTAGTAACCCTTTGTAATTTAGCCATGCACAGCAATATTGAGAATTGTTCAGATTAATAACCTGATTCATCTGGAATGTAAATGATACAGACAGACACAAATATTTTGAATGTTAAAAATCTATCAGCTATTAGGGGACCTACCTTATATAATCTCTCTGTTGCATGCTACACTAATTTGGGAAACACTCAGCTTCATCTTTCTTCTTGTTTGTTCAAAATCCACCTACAGGATTATTATTATTTATTATAAGTGTTGTAGCTATATCTACTGTCCTTTGTGCTGTGCTCATTTTAGTCATGTTCAAATGCATGTTATTAATTGAGAAGATGCAGTAATAGAAGATCACAATGCATGCATGTCTCCTGTGGAACACAGGGTTCACATCAACACAAATGTTTCTGTGAGTGACGTGTAAAAAAAAAAAAAAACAACTTTTAGTCATTTACATGTACAATCACAAGAGAGAATATATGTTTCACACAAGTGTGTCAATCAAGTTTGGCAATGAAAGGAAACCTGTGCCATTTTTAATTGAAAATATTTACAGAATGAAAATTAAAGATTCATAGAAATGCATGTTCACTTACAGAATATGAGCTTATTTTATGCTTTGGCAAAATGAGTATGCTATGTATGTGTTAATGCAAGTTAGAGCAAATTACTGTACTTCTGTCTAAATCAGGGATGTTTATCCTGTTACGACGAGTTCATTATCACTATTATTATTCATAATAGTATCATCTTAATCATAATAATACGTCACCATTCTGTTGAGTTTTTCCGTACTGCCTTTAGGTAAATCATTCAACTACTGCCTTCCAGCTCAAAGGCTAGTTGTACCTGCAGTTTAACAAATATTGAGTTTGCAACAAACACACACACACACACACAAAGATGTGACATTTAAAAGTACAACAAACAACAATCGGTACAATCAACTATCACAAAAATATGTCATAGTTGATGAAACTTACATTTTACATAAATGTGGACAACAAATGTAAACAATTCAACTAATAGTTGAAGAACACAGATGTATGGAATTGTCTGGAATCTTGCATATTCTACACCAAGAATGACCTCTTATGGCTTGTCTGTCTCAGGGCCAATACCTGAGTCAATATAAGAGTCAGTCTTATATACAATATAAGAGTCTTGAGAAACAATGAGGGTGGAGGGAGGGGGTAAAAGGTTTGCTATGACACCATGAGAATAGCTTTTCAAATCTTGTCTATGAACTGTGCTCAATCAGTCACCAAGTATGGAAACAGATTGCCTCATCAAAGGAGGTGCTAATTGCAAAGTAGCGGCTGCCACGGTAATCCTGTAGCGGCAGCTAAACTACAATACAGTGCATCAATTTCAGGACAGAACCTACAGCGAATCTAAAGACATTAGGTATGTATTATAGTCATAATTTCCCACTCTGAGCTGTCTGCTATGTCTGCTGTGTTCTGCATTGGTGGTCTTTCTGTTCTACTCTGTTGCTCCTTATTCTTTTGCTCCTTATTCTTTTCCTTATTCTTGCATTTTTTTTCGACTACTTTTCTTTGAAGGTGAAGACCTTAAATCAAAGGTTCCAATTTAACTGAACCACAATGTACTTTATCCTTGATTTTAAACAACAGAATTAAGGGAGTGATACACTATTTCTTATATTTGCTTTGTAATTATAAACCATACTGTTGAGGAAATACAGAATGTATTTTGTTGTACTTGTAATTGTACTTGTACATTTTGTCATTCAAAGTTGACAAATGACAAAGCACTTTGACTGAATCCGGGCCTAATTAGTAAGTACTTCAGAAGACATTAATCAAACGTCCTCGCAATACAATTCCCGGGAGACAACATCCAAAACATTACATGCCTGACCTCTGTTCAGTTATCAGCGGGTTTATGCAGTAAACACATGGCAAATATGAACACCCATGGCTCTTCCTCTGCACATGGAAATAGGGCTCCCTTTAGTCAGGCATGTGCAGTGGCCATTATAAGGGATGGAGGAGCCTGAGGCGGTTGAGGTCACCAGGGGAAGGGTCTGCTCACGCTCATGCACAGGCAGCGTGGGGAAGACATTAAATGTGTAATTATTTCTCAGCTCATGCATGGCTGGGCATGGCTTGATATCCACGCTGAGCTTCATTTGACGATAGGCGCACACACAGAGCAAGGGGCTATTTCCTCCCAGTAACACGGCGAGATCCTATTGTGTTGTGTTTCGCTACAAAAACAAGAGGCCACTGCCTGCGGGCCACAGGCCTGACATTTGACTACAGCAAAACCACAGGCTACGAGAGTCCCTGACATACTGGCTGCAGGCAGACAGCAATGGAGATGAACAGCTGATAAACCAATTTGTGGTTGCTGCTGGCCTGCTCTCTCACAGACTTTGTTCATATTGCTCTTAGTGAAACCACAGACCTTGATCAGACATGACCAGACTGTTCTGACTGGCTACAGCACTGGACTATTGTGGGAGTAATGCAAATTCAGAGAGAAAGCTCTGTTTGACCTCAAATTGGTTTTCTTCTGCAAGGAATTCATGGATGGAGACAGTGCTGTCAGTATGAAACCTACCAGACATGGCTCTTGTTTATTATTTGAGCTTGGTGCTGTCAGCATTTTGGTCTATGGATTGAATTACCATCAAAATGAAAATAGGATGGATGATGGAATTTCTACACATCTTCTAAGCATACACTTGGCATGCTGAAGGGAAGCTACTGAAACCCTGAATGTAACAGAAAATTGTTGTAAACAAGAGATTTTTCACGGTAGCAGGGAACAGCTCATATCACTAAGATAAATTTACAGAGTATTAAAGAATGGAAGAAGAGTAGCACATTTTATGTAAGGAAGTTGCAGGCATTCTCACCACAAAGTCTCTCTCTCTCTCTCTCACACACACACACACACACAGACCACCACCACCCACCCGCCTTCTCAACTGAAGATATCCTGGTGTCTGCCTACAGATGCAGGCTCTATGCCTTTCTGCCACAAGCAGAAGTAATCTGCAGAAATAAAGAGATATGTTTTGCTTGAGCACGGGGGTTGATTACAAAGCACACAAGGTTAAAAATGGTGAATCAGACAGCCAGGCTTAATTAATGGAATGTCCTGTTTATTACCACAACAAGGGAATTCTTCATCTGCCTCTGTTCCCAATGACAGCACTGGTCTGTGACTAACAGCATTTTCAAGTCATTTATGCATTTGTCTTCACTTCCTCATTGCTCTCATTTTGAAGTAAGAATCTCTTTTTCTCCCTCTCCTCTCAATAAAATCCATACCCACAGTCTGATAAGAAGCTCTGTCTTTATAAAGACATAACAGTGCCTATAATGTCTTTGCTTCAACACGTGAAACATTTCAGAGGTCAAGTCAAAAAAGGGGACAGCAACGTATTTACTGGAAGCGCTTAAAGTTCATAATGAAACACAAAACACAAGTCTGGCCTATTAACGAGTAATAGCACTGTGCTTTCTGGACATGAAGTAAATCCTTCATACACAATGGCATTACTGTGTCTATGCTGTACGTGAGTACAAAACTCACATACATTCTACCCATCCTCTTGTGGATTTGCAAGGACTGTGCAATATTTCCCTGAGCAGGCTCCACTTCAGTTTTGGTCTGAATTAGACACTTCAGCAAACATCTGATTTGATTTTTTTTTCATTATGTGAAATAATGCACACTTCTGTGGACGCATACTAGTGCTTTAATTCTGCACTGGGGTAATGAATGACTTTCAATTCTCTGTGTTTATCTTCTTGTCTGTTTTAGCCATAAATTGAATTAACAGTTACTTCGGTTATCATGTTTTGACTATGCGTACCAATGTATTTGTGTTTTACATGTACACTTCAATTTATTCACCTTGTACCTCTTTTGCAGAATACATTTTCCTATCTTTCCCAATCAGCCACAGGGGAAGCCACATTATGACATTTTCAAAATTAGTTAATGGGAATTACATTGACTACATCATGTTTTCCTCAGCCAGTGTTTATATGTAATCTTTTCCAGCCTTTAAATCTTGCAGACAGTATTTAATCTTCTTAACACAATGTGCTAGGGGGACACCAAGGTCACTGTGAGATCCAAACAGAAATCCCATCTTCAATTTCACTGAAAATGCCAACACTGCTAAGAAACTCTCAGAAGAGGATTCACATAGATGGCTATTCCACGCTAAAGATTAAAAGTGTAATGCAGGTTCTCAAAATACCTCTTAACAGCAAAAAGATGTCATCTTTTATTAAGAAACGACATATCACCATGATTACCCTCCAGACCAAGTTTTTTTGACCTACTTGTTTCCTCTAATCCATAATCATTCCAAAGTCATGCTATTGTATCATCAAATCCTGAAATAACATATCTGTAAGGCCGTTGGTGGAGTTATGTTTGTTACGTCTTATCCACATATTACTTTTCATTGCCTTGTACAGTTTATAATTGTCCATGCCTTCATGTTTTAGGTGTGCTCTCTAATCCATATTTTTGTGTGATGGGAATTTGCATTACCTCTGGTATTTCTTTCTGTATTTTAACATTTTTTGCCCCTCCCCCCCAAATGTGCCTTCAGATTTGAACTTGCAATTTGTGATAGCTAGGATTACACAACAGATGGTTCTCTTGACCTTGAGCCAAAGGCAAGAGGAGAAAGGTTCATGCATGTTGACAACAGCTCAATATGGTCAAGAGACATGTCATTTTCTTTACACTGAAACACTCAGTATTATTAAGTCACAGTCAAGTACAAGGTGCATTTATTGCCGTAGGCTCCTTCAGCACCTGATTAGATTAAATTGTCTCACAGAGTGAATTAAAGACAGAAATCAATTATTTCACTCTGCAGTGTCCATATCTGGGTAATTCACACTGGATATTAAGTGGTCCTGCTCTCCATGTGTGTTTAATCTTTGATTATTCTTTGCATTTGCCTTGTATAATTCACCTACTTTCACACACCTATCACTTCTTTGCGAGATCTCAACGAATCCCTTTGATTTTCAACATATTTTCTCTGAATGAAAATTAAAATGATGCAAACAATGAAAATATCTTTATATGAATTTGATTCCTTCGTGATAACACTTGCACAACACAGCTTGTAAAAGGCCGCTGTTATAATGGAGGTAGGTTTACAGCAGCATTGGAACCATAGCCCTCCCTTTCTGCCTGGTGGAACAAGATAAATTTAACTCCCCTACAAATGTCAACTAATAATTATCTCTGTTTGTTTCCCTTTTGTTTTTCTATTCTTCATTTCCTGAGCTAAAGTCAAGCATCCTGTGAAATTAAAGTACTTTCAGTAATCTATACACAAAACACGATCCAGCACCCTAGACATACTATATACATATTTTTATGCAGATAATTACATATAGCAGTATTTCCCTTGTGTTAAGTCAAGATGGGCTGTCTTGGCAAAAACAGAAACCCCCTCAACTACAGACATTGTCTAGTTAACTGATTTTGGGCTTTGGTCTTAAAATCACTGAGATTAATCTCTACATCTCCCATGGTCCATATCCTACATTAAACACTACAGCATAAAAACTATATGAATTTTGGCCAAATACATGGTCTAACGTAGCCTCGCACTCAACGACCACCCACCTTATCTAACCAAAAACTCCTTGAGTGAAGCATTATTTCCTTCATTCATCCAGTGTCTAAATTTTGCCTTTGGGTAAACCCACTACCATAACATTATAACCCGTGATCCTTCAGCTACAATTACATTCCTACTTTTACCACCAAGACCCCAATATCAGTGTTAAATGCAGATGAACATCTGGCTGTTATGCATCCTGTCTGCTATAAAGCATTGGGATCTTAGTATTTCTGCCACTGTGTCTATATATTATTATACAGTTTATATATATATGCAGACACACACACGCACACTTCTTTCTGTGCTGTAAATAAAACCTTCAGATCTTAAATTGGTGCTTTCTCATATTTTCCTTCTTGCAGACCAAATACTTCAACAACAAGAATACAAAGAATTCACAAAGAGCAAAAGAGGGGTGAGAAGTTAATGTGACTGTCTTTCATTCACAGGCGAACTTGGAAAGAGCTTTCATCATGTCTGCACCGGTAAGGGACCTGAACCTTTGCTTGTTTACCTGCACAATGTCTACAACACAGGGGTGACATATAACATGATCCGACACTGAAGGTCTGCCTACAATAACAGAGCTGCACACAACAGCTGAATAAACCCAGGCCCCACAGGACAAATCAGATTCCTTATTTTCCCCTTAAATCAGGAATAAATTGATGATAATAAACATGTAAAAAGAGCATAGAGGCTCTACATAAACAGTCAATTAACTTACTGGAATCCTTGGAGGCCAGGAGCCAGGCTTAAAACTCGTTCTGTGTCCAAATCATTATCATCATAATCATGTCTTCTATTACTTCAACTTTCACTGTACAAACAAGAGAACATGACTGCATTGTCAGCACACCAACGTAAAGAATGCCACAACTACAGGTAGCTGAGCATGTCTAATAAACCACCATATGTGCCCGTTGGACATTATCAGTCTCTGGATTTATGTTAACACCCATGGAATGCCTGTGCTCTTTTGGACCTTAACATGACAGATGGACACAAATTCCACTGTAAACATATTCCAGTTCCAAAGCAGACAACAATTAGCTGAGCTTGTTGAGTGGTCTGTAAATGAGACTACAGTATGCACTGTGGCTGCTCTGGAGTGTTTAGTGCTGCTTCTGAAAATAAATAAATAACAATAATCAGAAGTCTGTAACCATTTCTATAGTTTGAATGGAAAAGGCAAGGCAAATAAAAAAAAGATTCCCGATGGATATTTGAATCAACAGTTGAACAACAGAATCTACCCCAACTTTAGGTTTTGCATCACTTAAAATTCATTTGCACACGCATAACCATCTCTACATGCAACCCTAACAACAGATCAGAGTCACCAACCAGTTTCAACAGTCTTGCAGCCACCTGCAAAACATGGTACTTTTCAAACTGAAATGTGACTTTGGTGCCATGTGTGTGGCAGCTGCGTTGCATGGCTTCATGCTCAGCTGAAATGAAGGGGCCATGTCTGCCCACTAGGAAATACTCAGAAAACAAAATCCATTTTAAGTGATGTTGCAGTCATTGGGGGATATCTAAAAAGGCATACTTTTGCCCGATTCTCGGGGAATATCATTAAAACCGAATATGTGTTAGCAGTGAAAGGACTGATATAAGACAGCTAAAATGCTAAGAAGGCTAAATGAATGAAATGAAACAACAGCCACAGTTCAAACACTGCTAAGAGGGCTTCTGCATTCCCAATAGGCATAGCTTGATCTGAAAATGTGAGACTGAAAATGAAATATTATGAAGTATTCAAATATGTTTGCAGGCAATGCTAATTACGCCTTTTTTTTTTTACTATAAAACAAATTCTCATCAAATGACTGATTTTATAATGCATTTTTAATGAAATTCATGGTGTATAGTGGTACCTCTCCTTTCAGGGAAAAAAATAAATAAGTAACCGTTTCTAGCCCACTGCCCCTCCCTCATACATTCTTTATAATGGATTTAGAATTTGACGGCACAAGACAGATGGTGTTGGGTTTTCTTTCCAATGTTTGCTTCCGACACAACAATGCATGCTAGAATAATTCTGATAGCATTATGTATTCATTCACTGAACCAGGGTCACAGTTCATTTCTCTTTTGCTCTTAAAAAGGCATCTATTTCAAGCCTTTTTTTGAAAAAGAAAAAAAAAAACCAAAGAAGCTTCTTTGGTATAGTTTTAAACACACACCCACAGTCCTGTTCTATTCAGCACAATGGTAGCAAAGCATGACGTGTGACGACAATAACATATCATTCTTTTTGTGCTCAACCTGATTCTAAAACAACACTGATGAACTGTGATGAATAGAATAAACACAACCACAAAACAAATTAATAAAGCTGTGTCCAGAAATTGCCAGAAAAACTCTGTTACATATATTCTTTTTTTTTTAGCTTACTTGTCATTTGTGGTTTTGATTTTATTCTACCGATTTATATTTATTATCTATTCACATATGAATCAAAGGATAAGCCGAGAATATCATAGTATTGTGTATATGACTGAAGTCACTCCACCCTATCCTTCCCAAAAAGCTTCAACACATCATATTGCACTTAATAATATGCTGATAGCCTGTTAACAGTTCCCAGCAGTTACTTTATTACATCATGATTAAGGTCTTTGGTTATAGACAGTGGCTATAGTCTCGTGACTGAGCAGAAGGTCTCAGCACAATTCTAAAATCCATAATGCACCGCTGAAGCTGAACAGCAGAAAAAGAGCACTTCCTTCCAAGTAACCGGCTCTCTCACTGCCTGGCATATATGAAGTATTCAGATAAAACAGCATGTAGCTCATTAAGATTCAATTTGATGGTAAATTTATTCCTTTAATCCTCAATTTATGAGACTTTTACATCCACTTTTAAAAAAAAATTCACGTCTCATCTTAATCTCATCCTTTCTTTTTTATGTGCCCTTTCGTGGACTCCAAACAGAACCTAATTAATGCATCTGCTTCCCTTGAGGAAGGTGTTCTTATTAATTGACTATGTCAGAGGAACATTTATCAGTTTGGTTATTATAATCTCTTCTAACATGCAATATCTTTCCTTTCATTAAGGACACCGTTAATAGCTAAAGAACTTTAATTCCACATATACCTGAATTTACCCTGTGTGACTGACTGAAGAGCCGCTGGCAACCATAACCTATTTCATTTCGTGATGATTCTTTTAGTGCTTAAAGGAAGAGACCTGGCAACTGCCCAAAAAGGAAAAATGGACTGGCGCTTTCAGTAGGTTCAGGTTCAAATGGGTGGAAAAACCACTAAATCTTACTGTTGGAGAAAAGTAGAAAAATTTTGGATGACAAATAAGGGAGGGTAAAACTATAGCTACAGTTGTAATGACACCATGTTGTTCTGTGCTTGTGTGCATGTCTTTCTGGAAGCATGTGCATGTGCATAAAAGCTTCCTGTTTCTGATTTATTGATAGGTTACTCTTGCTCAAGTATAAAATAACATCCCACAAAAGGAATATGGTGCCATTAATCTAACTCAACACAACAGACCGGGGCTGTAACAGGATGAGGCAGTCAAATAATCGCAGCTGATTCAAGAATCCACAATACTGTGCACTCTGTGACAGCCTTCAAGCTCTGTCTATCCTTGAACTGTATGTTGCTTATTCTCAGGAATAAATGTGAAGAAAATGAGACTATGACGACTGCTATCAGGACAGTTTAACCACCGAAAAGCATTCTTCACCTTCCTTTCCCAGGTTGTGAGATTTAATGTATGTTTTATGGATTTAATGTTTTCCGGAGACCTAGGAAATATTAAGAGAGAATACAATGCGAATATATGTAATGGATTAACTGAAATGAAAACATTCACAATCTCCAGGCAAAAGCTTAGCTATAATAAGAATGTCTATGACTGCAAAAACTGTTGCAATGTCACAAACAGATGTACAAACTAGATGCTACTAGCTTTTTTACATTGCATTACATTATCATCATTTAGCAGGCTCTCTTATCCAGAGTGACTTACATAGGTTACAATTTTATCCATTCATACAGCAGGATGTTGACTGAGGCAATTCTGAGTGCCCAAGGGTGCAGTAGCAGCATTTCAACAGGGAATGTAACCAGCAACCTTTCAGTTAGGAGCCCTGCTCCTTTCCACTATGCTACAGTAATGTACCCCTGGTGAATTCACCAGAACACTAGTGAATTTAGAATGCAAATTGAGGTAGCTAGATAATTAGCTACCTAACCAGCATTACCTAAAGTAAAATAGGTGGTTCAGTGTCAAATTTTCCATTGTAATCTAAGGACATAGCAACAAAAAAGGAGGCACTGACAAATACGTAAGTGTAGCATGCCAATGAACAAGAAGAGAAGAAGTGCAGTGTGGCAGACGTACTGTTTTTGTATGTTACAACAAATGATGGGGGCATGTTTGTGGACATTTGTATCATAGCTGTGTTTTTTCCCCCTCTTTGTAGGGATACATTAAGATATTACCAACCAGCAATAGCTATACTACATATGGCCAAATGCATTACAGGCTAAGGACCAATTTTCTGACATTTTCCACATTGCGTGATTAATGTTGATCATCATAAGGAGAAATCAATTAAAATATGGACTTTGGATTGAATTGTGTAACCACAATGGCTGGCTGACCACTGTATATTAAACAGTCATATTCAGGAGTGTGCTGCTCTTTGCTCTCCTGAGGAGTGGTATGTTACAGTTTTTGAATTAACTAGCTCAGCAAGCTACAGAAAAATAGGGAGCATTCTGTGGGTACTGTTTGTATACAGTTGCACAAATGGAAAGCTCTTGTACTGTTGGAGATGTGTGTCTGACAGATGAGAAAGGGACTCATCATGGTTTGGTATAGCCGCTGAGTAAGCACGAAACTGCTGACAGCCAGTTAAAGGGGAAAAGTGCAAAAAGCACCCACTGATATTCATAATCCACCCAAAAACATACGTAAAATATTATAACATAGTACCTGACATTGCATTCATAGTATATATCAACCATATGCCATGCCGGATATGGGCATCTGCTATGCAAAAATTGTTATACATGATGTATAATTTAAATTATGATTATATTAAGTTATTACTTAAATAATCATACTTGAACAGTATTTGATGGAATAATTAAAAACTTCCATGTTAAATTGATGAAACCCTCATTTGGCTAGTCTCCAGAGTTGGCTGTTTTCCTTTCAGCCCACAACAGCTCTTTTGAAATGTATTTGTCCAACTGTATCAAAGAATCAATGTCCTTCAGGAAAAGATATCTAATCTTTTTTTTTTTTTAAACTTCATCAGATATGCTTTTCTTTGGTTGGGTATTCCTTTCATGGGCAGACACAAAGCCCCCTTACAATACTGCAGACCGGTACAAAAAGAAACAAGATTTTTGCAGAAATGAAATGGAACCAGACAGGGTTGGACAACAATTTTACCCAAGGTTTTTGGGGTCTTCAATGAGGATGTATCTAAGAAACACAGCAATGAATTTTTTGCATACCTGTATACCAACATTGCCAACCTGAAGTCCCACTAAATTCAAGGGGATAACTCTTATCACTTTCTACCAGTTTTTAACATATTACAAGCCAATTAGTTCACTTTAATGCTTAAAAGAGTTATTTCAACAGGTCACCATTATGCAGAGGGTTTATTATAACACAAAATTAACTATGAAATTTGAAAGCAATATTCCTTATATGTTTTGCATTCATATTAACATGGTATGTGATTGGGCTGAGAGTCCAGATTCTTTTCTTTCTCAATCTGTTTTTAGTTTACAAGCTATTTACTACAACTGAAAATGAGTTGATCTGATAGTTTTAAAGGCCTGGAGCATGAAACCAGAAAAAAACATTCATTCACTGAACTTCTAGAGCATGACATCACTTGCATCTTCAAAAGAAGCACCATATCGAATTTTTTTGATAATAAAACAGGCAAAACAATAAAGTGAACATGGTTTACAATGCAAAAGTAGTATCCTAGAAAACCCTACCTCAGTGCTTCACCATGTGCAGACACACCAGCTTTTGTCTTTCTCTCTGCATCTTCTGGCCATCAGTTCTCAATATGACCCTACCCACTTAGAAAAAAGCCACTGTCACACAAACGTTTACTCAGCAAAGCCTGCTCAGAATATCACTGAAGGTGAGGGTTTTTGCCAAGCCAACTTCAATGTGTATCCATTGTATTATGAAACTTAATACACACATACTGTTAGAGGCATGCTTGAGCCATGGCTTTTGTATTGCTTAACGCAGAAATGTTATCTCTTAGTGAATGTATGTGTGTAGAAACAATTCTGTACTGTTTGGGAATCACATTCTAAGAGAAACCATCAGCTTTGGAGTGATACAGTGTTAAACACGTTTGATATGGCAGTGAAATCAAAATCATCAACAATGGAAAATGGCTGATCATACAGAGTGATAAATTTACTTCCTGGGGGCACATTTACTACAACATTTACTGTTCAGACAGTTGTCTCATTTTACCGTCTCTGGGTACAGGATATGGATGTAAGAAATCTGTCAAATACTCGAATGTCAGTCATGAGTGCATGTTGACAGTGAAATGTAATCGTCAACAACTTTTTTTTCCCCAAACTGTTCAAAATACAAGAGAACCATGAAATATTGCTGGGTTATATTGGATGATATTCTGTTATGGGTGGGGGTTTCTATTTCCGACCAAAACATTTCCAGTTGAAGAGATGGCTATGTTATGCAGTAGTACTATATGGAACAAAGCATTATATACACAACTGCATCTGATTTCAGGAAAATGAGTGTCTTGACAGAAAAACAATTTTGATTCAATTTAAGCATTGCTGTTGAATTATTCAGTTGTATGTAATAATGTCAGGCTTATTCGTTTAATTAGATCAGCATGGTTGCTATGATAATTTTTAACATAATGTACCTTTAATCGGTCTAGACTGGTTGATACATCCACAGGAGAAGAACACAGCCAAAGTGTTCACAACACAGAAGGACACTGCAGTGCAGTTAAACTTAATGAGCAAGCAAACCTTTTAGCTAGATTCTAGGTTGCTAAACGGAGATATTGAAGAGGTTTAAAGCATGTAGCTAGCAATACAAATATGGATCACTTCACATTTTTGATCAACAAAGACTGATTTAAAAGAATTATGTGTGCACGAGCTACATAGCAGCAGTAATGTTAGTTTAGCTTGCTAACATACCTATGTTGGCTAAAGTGCAACCAAATTAATGTTTGCTAGCTGCCTAGGTTAGTTTAATTGAGACTGCTATTAACAAATGTCATTATTCCTTTCACAAAACATACCTTCCTACAGCATCCAAATTATATTCAGCAAGTTGACTACAAGAATAGACAGTCTACTGTTATGTAACTGTTAGGAGGTAGCTAACTGGTAGTCAGTAAACTTGCCTAGTTACTTAGATAATGTTAATATTAGTGGAGCAATATGAAACATGGCAACATAGCTAATGTGGCAAAATGGTAAAATGTATATTAGGTTAAGACTTTCATACAGAAAAGCCTAGGATTTAAAAACACCTTATTTTGTTACGTAAAATGTAGTCTTTTGAAACAAGCTAGACTTCTGATCAGCCTTGCTATGATGAAATATGAAGGCAGAGCTTGCATTGACCTTCAAAGGGTGCAAAGAAGCCTAAAATGATAGTTTTGGGAAAAAAATCATCAAACACACTACATTTGTTTCTGTTTTTTATATACACTATATGTCCAAAAGTATGTGGACACCCCTTCTAATTATTGAGTTCAGGTGTTTCAGCCATGTCGATTGTTAACAGGTGCATAAAATCATTCACAATAACATCAAACTAATGGGACAACATCTGAAAGAAAAGTAAGACTAGTCTTAGTCCTTGGAATTCTGTTCTATCACTGCTGAAATCTCATTGGAGGGAAGCCAGAAGAACCATTTTCCAGAGAGGATTTACTTTCTGGGGGAAAGTGGGGGGCCCTGTATCTATGAAACATTCACAACTCCAGTGGAGCTACACTTAGTAGAGAAGGTCATAGCTATAATTTAGTGCTCCGTCACGGTTCTCTCTCCTTGAAAACAACATTTTGACTGTATGTAAATTCAGACACTTATCATGTCTGGAGGTAAATGGATAATACATTTACTTTTTAAGAGAGGAGAAAAAAAGCCCTGTACACAAACATGACAGAGACAGGAGAGGAGCTGGAAGGCCGCATCTGCGGTGTTCCCAGAGAAATTAATGCAAAACAAAACCGCATTACAGTCAGCAAAACTGGCAACTAATCTGTTACTCCATTTCTCACTTGTCTGAACGCATTTGCCTCCACTGCTTGGCTTACCCACGCAGATGTAGATCCTTCAGTGCTGAGAGAGCTGGCAGGCTGTGGCTCCATTGGTGCACGGCAGGCCCTTTTTTTCTGGATTATTTATATGCAGCGGTACAAAGCACAGCAGCAGGGCCAGCGCTTGGCAGCTTAGAGTCATTCTGTGGGGATAAGCCAACCCTCGGTGGGGACAGACATTCTTGATTCGGGAGCATACACCACCTTCCACTGTCACAAGCTACCTTCAGTGCATCGCGATTACTCCAGCGGCCAGGAGGCCTACCTCGCCTCTCCGCTGACACGAGATACATCAGAATGATATTCTCCAAATTCAGCTATGGGCACAAGAGTGTTGTGCCATTTGGGGGGTTTGCTTGCCCTTGAGTCCAATTTGTGTTCATCTATTTCGGTCTCGCAGAGATTCCACACTCCACGTACAGTTTAAAGTCTCTGTTCTTGGAACGGTAACTAAGGTGGATGGGGCTTCTTATTCTTGGGGGAATTTTATTAAAGAAGAACAAGGGCACCATGTCTGCACAGCTGTTTAAAAGGAGTACTACAGAATGACCCTGACCCAAATGTTTGGTCCCAGATGTAATGGGGTATTTGCTGCACACCGCTGTATGAAACAGTGGAGGCTGACATTATCCTTATGTGTAGTTCAGTGCCACTTAAGGCTTTGATTTTTTTCAACAACCAAAAACACTTACACATACACACTCACAAGCACACTGTATGCCTAATACAGTAGCCAACCCCCTCTGACACAAGAAAACCAGAACACAATTCATGACACACTGCAAAAGCTCAAAATACACATTCCTCTTGGATTACTATATTATATACTGTAAACATTATTTTGTCCACAGTGGAATGGAAGCTTTTTGGAAGTGTCCTCCTATCCACAGTAACTTGGAGCTGCTCCATTAGTCTTACATTAGTACATTGCTGGCACCATCTTCCAAAACCCATCACTAGTACCTGCACCTTATATTCAGAATTAAGACATTTGAGAGGTCACATACGATAAGTTAAACAAGTCTGATAAATCTGTAAGTAAGATAGGTAAGCAGGATAAATCAGCCTGACAGTGGCTGTACTTATAAACTATAAATGATAACAATGTTCACTCAGCACATTATGAAGTACCAGTGAGGCAGGAGTGGTTTTGATCAGAGTATCAGACAAGTAAAAAATATGGCTCCATGGCCATATCACAGAGAATAAAAGGCAATACACCAACAGTATTACGACTGGGGACAAAAAGCTACTGTGCCATACTATTTAAAGTTTTTAAACACAAAGTCTGATAGAGCAGCGCAGAAGAAGACCTAGAGAGGTGATTCATCTCCCAATCAATACCGCGTGACCTTTCCCCAGGCCCAGTCACTTGAAAAGCGCTCGCAGGCCCTGACACTGACTCAAGAAGAGGGAGACAGTCTCCGTGCTCATGCATCACCAATGCACTTCGTTCATCCAGGGAAGACGTTCTCAGAGATTTAATGATCAGTGGTGAAATTGGAATAAACTGGCTCCCTTGGCTGAGCTTTCTTGTCAGCAGTTTCTTACTTTGGTGTGCCATCTGACTGGTATATTAACAAAATAATGATAATCAAATGGCACATTAAAAAAACGATCTGGATTTGCCTTTTAACTTTGAAACAGAAACGCTGAAGCAGAATCATCTCTTTTTTTTTTTTTTTTAAGCAAGACATGCGATAAGGAATGACTCACTGAAGTACTCTTCTACAATGTGCCTTTTAACAGAGGTTTTTCTTAGCCTGGTTTTGGGATATCCTGCTTTGTATAATAACACTGTCTCCAGGTGCCCAAGACATCAAAAAACTTCCATGGTCTCAGACAGCCTCATCCATTGCCAGGGAGGGGGGAAACAGAATCTATACATAACAGTACGTCAGGCTTGTCACTTTTGCCCTCGTTGTTCTGTGAAATTCAGTTAACTACTTCAGAACATATGTTGTGTAGTTTATCGGCCATGGTGATTGCAAAGTCATAGTTATTTTTTTGGGGCACAATATGCACTTACCCACAGCCTGCATACAGGATTGATATGTAAAGACTGCTATCAAGATGTGAATCTACTATAGCTAAACATACAGAAATACCAGTCAAAGAAAGGTCAAAATTGTCCACATTGTTTCAGAACATCCATTCTAGAAAAGCTAACAAATTCTGATGGAATGACCTTTTGGAGTATTAAAGTATTCAAGTTCCATATAAACATGTGTGCACACGTGTGCATATTTCCATAAGAGTGTGTGTGTGTGTGTGTGTGTGTGTGTGTGTGTGTGTGTGTGTGTGTGTGTGTGCGTGCGTTGTAAGGGCAGGGTGTTACCCACACATGCAGAGTGCCTTCAGCATATGCTAGGATAATAAACACCAAATGCACCACTGATACAGCATCCTAATAATAACCAACTGACCGCTTTGTAATTGTCCACAATGTTTTCAGTTTCACAGAAGAAATAACGGCATATTGCACTGGCACTCCATCGCAGGGTTGAGTGAAGCCCTTGAAAATCGAATATGCAACAGCTTCTACTTGAAGACCGCACGCTGGGGTGTGGAGTAGAGGCTGGTAATCCTGCACTCTCGGAGCGCTTGGACAGCATGCACTGGTAGTTTACAGTCACTGCGGTACCGTTATTCTTTCTCCTACACAACAGCCTACAGCGCCATACATTTAAACCACCAAAATCACAGGTAATACTGATGTTGCTCGAGAAGTATTGCCCGAATTAAATGACACACTGCATGTGAGCATACCTGAACTGTGCATTATTGGTATAATAGTGGATACAAAAACCGCTCACGAGGTTTTTTTTATAACCGATGGTTGTTCAGTTTTGCATTAATCGATGAGTTTTCAGCCTTTTAAGTACACATACCACCTTGGTCCCTCCGGGACAAATACTGTTTGCGCAACCGTACAGTACAGTCTGTCAGATTATGCAAATCAGTGTATTCCGGGAGACTTAAATAAATGGAAACATCAGTGCAGCCTGTACTGGTAAAATGACAAGTAGCTACTGCATACTGAACGTATGCATATGCCCGATACAAAGTGGAAGCAACTGTAACGATGGACGAAGCGTACAGGTAAGTTTATTAATTCCACCCGCATCGTCAGCATGGTGGCACGGGGCGGTGGCCGAGTCTGAACTGAAGTCGAGAGCAGGACATCGTGAAAAAGCAGGGAGAGGAAGATGGGGGGGAGGTTCCATTTCGATCCCCATGTGCCCGTTTCTGTTAATAAACACATATACCCCTTTGATTTAAAATACAACAACTAATTGAAAAAGCATTAAAAGGATAAATCCATGTTGTTGTCAATTGTATACCTACTTATCTATATCATTCTTTTAGCATCATTTCATTATATATATATATATATATATATATATATATATATATATATATATATATATATATATATATATATATATCCCCTTTCAAACGAGCATGCTTTTCAAGAGTTACACCCATCAACGTGCTATGGTGTCCTGACCTTGGAACTGGTCATGTTTACAGTATGTGCGCATGCACTCTAAAAAATGCTTATCGTTGAACTTTTGTGACAACTAAAAATGGAAAAAAGAGAAGCAGTTTAATTCCGATATTTATTGTCTGCAGATTAAATTCTCGGTAAACGACGATGGAATCCAGACAACCGTAAAATGCTTGGAAGAATCACATTATCGGATGCTGTGAATGACCAACTAAATGGCTTTCAGTGTGGTGCAGAGTAAAATTCACGGTTCTCCCTTGACGGTATTAAATGTGAGACGCGGGATTTTTGTGCATCATGTAAAGAAAAGCTTATACTACTACGACCCCAAGATGTAGACTGCTGCAAATACCACATTCAGGTCAGTGCGTTCAATGGTACAGCACATAAATAGGACGACAAATATACTCGAAATACATCCGAAAGTAAATAACTTGGTTTTGCAACACACAATTTTATCCAATAACAGATACACATTCAAAGGCGGACGATAAATATACTCGGCGTTTTATTTCTCCAACGCCGGGTTAAGTGTAGTCGATTTTTACCTCCGTAGAGGGCTATTTTAACTCTTGGCATTATGTAAAATTAACGGTCGCGTAATAATTGAAAAAAGAACACACGTTCAAATGTTTCATCGCATCAGGTCCAAGCTTCATACTGTGTACTCTCTTAATGAATCCAAAAGTGCTGAAGAACATTTTCTTTCGCAGGATGGACGTCAACGTAATGCGCTGTGTCAGTAGAAACAGCTACTGCCTATTGACAATGTAATGGTGGCGTGAACAATATTAATAAGTCCCCCTACAACGTTAATTAATTTACTCAACCTACAAACTGCCTGCGATGTATATTTGTAGCCACTCGGTTCATATGAAAAGAATAATGACGAGTCTATTCACATACGCTCAATTTTAATAACTTATCCCACAAAGCAACTTAAACTTTGCATCATTATAATTCCTCGTTAGGTAATGCAATGCACGACTGCACGCGCTCTTTTCTACGATTTATGGAGTAAAATACCCAGAGTCATCGCCCAGTGGACATCAAATCCTCACTTCCGCAGAGAGCTTCAATCAAATAACGTATGCAAACACAATTGCCATTCAGAAACATCACGAATTACTGGAAAATTAGATGACATAAAATTGACGGCACAGGCGTCCGACGTGTCAAAAATGGTCAAATTAAACACATCCTGCCGCTACACCCTGTGCCAGCAAAGTGGCCTACACTTAAAAGTTTTAACTGCACTTACCTTTTAGAATGATCCCACAGACGCTATAAAGGGCAAAGAGAAAATGTTGCTTGAGAATCATATTCTTCTAGCTTCCTTCAGCCAACTGTGCTGGCGCCCGACTCAGTTATTCTTTTCCTTTCCGTATGAAGACGGTTTTATCCAGGTGAGGCGTTCAGTTTCAAACAGCAGGGAATTATATAGGCTCCTCGTACGGGAATGGCTTCGGCTCCTCAGTCAAGTCCCAGAGCTTTCCCGGACCCTGGTGCTGAGACACTGTCACTGTAACTGAGCGATAGAGAGGGATGCTTTCGCTACGGAACAGTATAGTACAGCCTGAGCCTCTGTCGTCTCTTCGGAGCTGCAGCTTAGAGTCCCGCCTACGCCGTTCGACAGATGAAGACGCTTCACCAATAGCCAGCGCCTGCAATTTTTTTTCTAGAAGTCGTAATTTTCTAAAAGGCAAGACAAAAACACAGCATTGGACATTGTCGTTCGAAATACGGAGGTCATGTGTTAAGATCGATTTTAACACTCCCTCGTGTTTTGCCAATACACTGACTCCAAAATCTTCAAGGTAAAAAGCATCATTTAGAGGGGGCGGCTCTCCAACACTTTTGATAAGGTCTCCGCCTTGTCATGTCGTTTAATTGGCAGGGAAGCGCAGGTTTGGTGCTGAAAGGAGAGCAGCCATAGTCTTGCGAAGTTCAAGCACCATTCTCGAACCGTAACGGGTCAGTTTGCTCGACGGCAGATTAAGTTGAATTTGGCTGCAGATTGTGTGAATACTGATGTTGCCATGTTATTTTTTCTATCCAACTCACCAACAGCCTTATTTTAAAATCTTCAAGAAAATGGAATAATGATTAATGCGAAACGTTAAGATAACTGAATCTTTATTGAAATGATTGAGCGATGTACTGTCCGACACCACAGGTTGCAATAAGCCAGAGACAGGCTGCCGTGTAACTGTACTGTACACATAAGTGAGCATTTGGGTTCCTGTTCTTGAGTAGATGAATGTACAGCATCTCTTATCAATTGCGGACGATGTATTGCGTATTTGGGGAGACAGAAATGCATCGTCTTAGTTTTGAAACAAAATACTAGTCATACTAGAGCCGAGTCCCGTAATTACAGGAGGCTGCATCTTACACTGTCTGTTTAAAAGCCAAATCTGAATCTTTCCATTCTGAACGGCAAAACGGCTGCCAATGGGCAGTACAGCTGGTAAGTGGGAGTTCAGGGTGGGAATTAAAGCTGAAAAGTTTAATGGGCGCATTCTTTGGCGCAGAATACTCACTGAAAATCAAAATGCTTATACCATCAAAAAGGTCTGTGTTTATACTATGAAAAAATAAATCCACCTAAAGCATAAACAAGTGTACTGTAAATACTAACAGAACGTATTTATAACTGCGTCACGTGTAAAGTAACTTTGGTGATAACATGATCGAAAAAAACTTGAAATTATCTCATGAATGTTTAAACTACAGTGTTTAAGACAACACTGTTGCTTCCCAAACAAATTCACTGCATACTTAATGAAATCAGAATATTTATTCTCTTTGCACTCTTTCCTAAGCAAACCTTACCCTGAATCCCTGCTGCAGCGAATGAGGGTTCAAGATAAATATCAGTCTTAGGTTACAATGGAAAAACACATCAGGCAAATTCTCTGAAGATCACCCAATTAATGTCCAAAGGACAAGACTGCAAACCTGCAGGTCCCATCTAACAGGAATTCTAGCCATAGCGGTACTGCACCACCTGCTTACTTTTGACAAGTGTACCTTATGGGTAGAGCTAGGTGGGGCATGGTTTAATTATTGCCAAAAAAGTTGGTTGCTGTTTAAATATTCTTGGTGGGCCAGAGAGGGGCATCTTCCATCTGGACCAACCAGGAAAACCAATGCCCTAGTGCAGTGACAGGAACACTGTGCTGTAGGATATGCCATTTTTCACACGAGGCTTTAAACTAAGATCTTGACCCTCTGTGGACATGAAAGATCCCAAGGTACTTACTGCAAAGATTATAGGATTCCTCCCATGTCCTGACCAAATTCCCAGTCTGGTTGTCTCAAAATGGCCATATTATCATCTCCCAATATAAGCAGAAAAATTCCCTCCCCTTCCTCCACTTCAACTGATATGGTGTTGGTTCTGAACAAAAATGGCTGCTTTGCATCACCCATATGGGCATGATCCATTGGTGGTGGTTGAGGTAGTCACCCTTTGCACTGTAATGTAATTTGCAAACCTTGGTAGGTGGTATATAAAATGCTATCTATGTAAATAAAAATGTGTTTATTGCTGTAAGTTCTGAGAGGACAAAACAGCACCAAGCCATTTGGGTGGGTGGTCACTGCTTAGGGATATGAAGCGTGGGGTCATTGCAACAAAGTATTGCACAACAAAGTTTCTCAAGGTAAATAAAAGCTGCCATTAGCCCACATAGGTTCATGCTAAAATTAGTTATAATTTCAGATGCAAGAAACATTATCTAAATACATAATTTAAACACAGATTATGCAAAGTAGGGGTCTATAAATACATAGCCTACACACATATATCCAACACAAAATTGATCAATTTGAGGAAGCTAATTGAAAGCAGTCATTTTCCACAAAGGCCATTCATGCTGGTAACACAGTAACATCTTTTTGCAATATGAATATATCTTAAAACATAACTTGCTTTGTGTGCAAAACTGCTAAAATGTGCTTGACTGTAATTCACTGATAGTACCCCCCAGCATCTTTCCCTCAATCACTTATTGATTAACTGTGGTGTACTCTGCCATTGGGGTACTCCACCTTGACTGTGTTCAGACAGAACAATAGACTTTGCTTTTAAGGACAAAACACTTAATTAAGCTTGCTCTATAACTGCTGCACTGGTAAGACATACAGTACAAGACTGATATCAGGATATACTTCTTAATTAATAAAGTGATTAATGGGCTTCCCTCAACACACTAAACAGGCGTCTAATCCCCTTATAACCCTAAGCAAGTCCTCACATCGCAGAGCTGATACATAATGCTTATAGAAATTATGAAACAAATGACAGTCTTTAGCAGCCCAGTATCTAAAGTATGCTTTATGACAATGTGTATGGGAAATGGAAATTAATATATAGATACAGCCTACACAAAACATTGCTTTAGTCTTGCCATTGGCAGACTTGTTGGTGAGTGGGTGGGATTTCTTGGCTGTAAAATTTTAGCTGGTATGGGTTGTCCTAGCTGTAGTGGTTGGCCAACATCCTGGTTAGTTTATGTCACTGAAAATTCATGGTGTGTGACAGCCAAGACCGACAAATAAATGGCAGCCTGGCTGCAAGTTCCTTTCACCAAATACACAGCCATAACCTTACCAGGTTACAATTTGTGTGTTCTGATTGTTTTTCCCTTTCAAGAATAAGTTTATTTTGGAAATTGTTCTCCATTCTCTCCCTCATGTATTGTGATGTCATTCAGTATTTGTGGAGCACCAAAAATCTGGTTCTAGTGGATGATCCAGTGAATACATAGAAATTTCTAGATGGAAATTTGTAATTGTGTTATAAACACCCACAAATTCTGTAAATCTGTGGTATTAATTGATGGGACCTTAGAGTTATGTCATCCAGATAATGGAAATAAGTGAAAGAATAAAGTTCCATAATTTCCATAGAAAACATAAATAAAAGAAAATGATGGCTGATATGACTTTTGGGGGCAATTGCTTCTAAGAACAGAATTATATGCGAATTGTATGGGATCAAGATAGGGATATTTAAACCATAACATGGTCTTGAGATGATCATGTTCTCTTAGGATGACTTCTAAGGCTTAGCTTTATCCATACTTGTGCTTCTTGGTACTCAGAGAAAACTCTCATAGTGAGGGCCAAACCTGGTTCAGCAAAGGTGCATCTTGGATCAATATTCCTGTGTGTTATCCAACCATTGTTTCTTTTTTTTTCCTCTTTTTCTCACTAGTTCTGTCTCAATATAGAAAATTAGTTTGGACATTGCAGGAAATAGCGTCTTCTTGATGATGCAGTTGCCTATTGCTCTAATGAATTTATATCTTTTAAGAGTAAAATATAAACCCAACCATTTCATGTAGTTATACATAGCATGTGTGACTGATGGTTATAGCTAGCTGAGTTTATTAGACAATATGTCAATAGCAGAAATGCCTTTTAATTAAAATAGCACAACATGAAATGTGTTCAATTATTATGGTAATACAAATGCAGTGTAAACTAATGTATCATTATGCTACTGCGTGGGTGAGAATTTCAGTTAGCTTTACATAACATATCTTCAAAGTAGCTATACATACAATAGTGGATTGTCAGTAACTCAGCACACCATCCCAGTCAGAAACAAACACATTTGATTCTGAGGATCCCTCACATTCAAAAATGGAGGTTGTGCTTCTCAAGGCAATGGTTGTGGTTTTTCTGAATAACAGAAATTGTAGTTGAACCCCCTCTCAGAGGACAGGATTTTTCCTGAACCCTCACAAGTGAACAGGACCATCTTATGCTCCAGTTTTGGTCTCCTCTAGAGGGCAGCAAGGAAGTTAAAGACCACTGCAGTTGGGACTAAGAGACAATATGCATCTGTACATAAACACAGGTTTTTCACAGGATTTTATGCAAGCAAAACAAGCTAAAAGTGTATTACAAATGGGATCTCCCTGAAAAACTAAATATTAACAAAGACTAAACTGCAAGTGAGGCAAAAGGATGGGTGTGATTGTCTCCTAATTCTTTTTTATTCTCACTTCCTTACTCTCGCATGGATTTATTTTCACATCCACCAATGGTTTATAAATGAAGCCCCTGGATCTTAACTTGTTTATCTGTACCATCTGTAGTAACATGGTGCTAAAGATACTAAAATTTCACCGAGTCATCTATATCTATTACTTGGACCCAAGCCATTAGCGACCCAACAGCTACAGCTCGACATCCAAACTACTAGATGATGCATTGTCTATAGTGTTCCAAGTATGTATTTTGTAAGGTTATCTATGTGGTCCTGCAGTAAAGCAGACCTTTGGTAAGTACACAAATATTAAACAGTAGGTAAACCAACAGCTAAACATAGGCCATTGACATATCTGTATTGTATACCAGTATGCAATGCTGAATTAACACTGGATTAAAAATAAACAGTGGGTCTGTGTTGATACCCTTGAAGCCTTTGGTTCTACGCACCTTTTAAATTCCATCAATGGATTTTGATATTAACAACATTCTATTTTGGCCCAATGAAAATCTTTCCTAAGAAGGAATTACATGCTGATTCAGATGACTAAAGTCTGAGTGTGTAGTCAAATGAGTGGCTATAATTCCCTAGTAGCAGTAATGTTGATATGGTTCTTTTCTATTAAAGTTCAAATGTGACTTGATATTTTATCCATTGATCTTTCCACCGCAATCCAATCAAAAATGTATGGAATGAAGTATTATATTCCAATGTAAAACCTTTTTCAAAAGATCATTCTTAAATGGTGCGTAGGTTGAGACACAGAAAAGGGAAGGATCTACAGTCTAATGCACTGCAGATTTCAGTGTTATTCTTATTTCAGCAAAAATGTGGCCCATCTAGCTGTAGCTCCAACCAAAGTCAGTTGAAGTGTAATAAATCAATAAAAGTGCTACAATATTTAAATATTAAGGAGAAAAAAGAAAGGACTTATTTTGACAGGAGACCAGCTCTCTGATCACTTTGTCTTAGGGGAATTTGGAAAAAGACATAATTGGTGTCTTACTTGATAACCATTTTCAAGTCAAACATCTTGACATTTTCATTTTGTTATTTCTGTTACCACTTGGCATTTTTGTTTCTACCATTTACCATTCCTGTTGCTCCTTCTGCAATTGATTGGAGTTTTGCCACAACTAACCATGCAAGTCTTCATTTGAAAAGTTGAATCTGTATTTTCAAAATTTACCTATATTTCTATATTTTACTTTTCAGATCTTGTTTTCATTATTTAAAAGAATAATGGCAGCTAAGACAAAACCCCAATGTGTCAGATACAGAACAGTAGATACAGAACAGTAGGTTTTGATTATCACCACTGTCTTTTTACTTAACCACACAAACCTTTGCATATGAATAAACCTTGTTTGTTGTAAATTGTGGTGCACTATACAGAAAATTGCACTTGCCTGACATTACAAGTCATGTCAAAATTGCCAAAAAAAACTATTTTGTGCCTACCTTCTACCTTCCCTTGGAGTGTGAAAATTGGGCCAAGAATATTACTGAGCTACAACAATATTACTCCTTCATCAAATGCATTAGAAATTCAGAACAGTGTGTCACTTGCATGAGAGTGGAGATGTCAAAAGGTTTCAGATAAAATTATCCTTCCTGATCTTAGTCTTCCATGTCCCTGGTACACCTTGTAAGATGTGCCTGTGTCAATAAATATATTTTAGGGCTCCCGAGTGGCTCAGTCGGTAAAAGCACTCGTTCCAAGTGCAGACTAAACGCTATGGCCCGGGTTCGATCCCGGGCGTGTCAATAGCCGATAGTGACCAGGAGCTCACAGACGGAACACATTGGCTTCGTTCTGCCGGGGATAGGGGTGGGTACGTCGGCAGGGGCTTCAGTCCCATTAGCAACAGCGACTCCTGCTGCTCAATTGGGTGCCTGTGGTCCATGTGCTAAAGCTGCATATGAAATGTCTTCCTCTGACTCATCTGTGCTAACTTGGCTTGTGGACTGCAGAGTGAAAAGAAGCAGCTGTTGACATCACGTGTCTCGGAGGAGGGCACGTGCTTGTCCACGCATTCCCAGATTGACAGTGGGGGTTGTGCAATGGGACCGAACATTGATGAAGAATTGGGCATTCACAAAAAAAAAAAAAATAAAAATTGGGAATTGGCCATTCCACATTGGAGAGAAAATGGGGAAAAAAATAGAAAGAAAATAAATAAATAAATATTTTTTAAATCTTCGATACCAGTTCAGGTGTTCCATTTTTTTCTGTTGTGACTTCCACTCAAAAAGTATATTTACCGTTTACAGTTAGATTAAGCTGTAAAATGTAAGGCTTTAGGCAGAATATCAATTAAAACAGAGTAAAAGTTCTATTCATAAAGGAGTTAATTAGGCACATTCTCATTTGAGCAATACTTCACACTACTGCATTTTTTATCCCACGCAAGGAATTTGTGGAAAGTGCAACAAACTTACCTTAGCATGCTGCTAACAACAAGATATGCAACAGAGAGAAAAGGAGAGTATTATACACTATATTTAACGTTGAATAATATTCTAGTTGCAAATAGTGTGGTCCTAATAGTGTAGCCATACTTCTCTCAGAGAAGTCACTATTAAGAAATGACACCAGACTAATTTAGAGCGTTTCACTTCTGTTTAATTGTTGCAGTTCTCCTTAAATGTTAGAGCAGTTTGGTTGATTCCCAGCCTTAGACACATTAATTTTCCATGCATCAGTTCACAGTTTACCCATGGCAAGTGGCTATTACAAAGGAAACTTACCAGCCAAGACAGGCAATATCTGCTCACTGACAAGAGTAGTTTGACACTGAACAATACATGATAAGTATTCCTAACCTTTGACGTTCTACATGGTTTTCACCACTAACACATTCACCACTAACACTACATTTCTTTAATATTATTTTAATCCTTATTGCTCTATAAAATCATGCAACAAGCCAAATTATAATTTTTTATAACTTTATTGTGTTGTAATACCAGACATTTTATGAGTGTAAGACTTATTTCATTGAATGGCGACAACAGAAGTGTCAACATTTCCGTTTAGGAATAGACTTTTTCCTTAATAGCAGGGAAGTGATTTGATTTCTCCATTGTTCTTAAAGTGAAACACATTCCTCTGGGTCAGGCTCAAGGGGGATAATGTATTAAACGTGTGACTGCATATCTTTAAACTATATCTGAGTAACTGGCACAGAGAAAAAGATCTGAGTAAAGAAATTAAAAGAAAATGTCTACAGCTTCACGTCCAAAGCAGGCCCAATTCTGCACTTTGAAAGCAAAGATGAAGGAAAGGTTTGATGGATAGCTGCTCTTAAATCAGGTCCCTGGTGCATGATGTTACAGGCAGGAGAACGCTATACACATAGTAATGGCATGTCCCATGGTGTTGGATAAAAATAACTGAAATCACCTTTGTGTCAAACGTACCTGTGTCAGTCTTGAAGGGCCTGGGATAAACCTATGTATGCTGCACCTTTTGAGCCCCCTGAAATCTTTTCCAAAGCTAACCTGTTCCATGTTGTATAAAGGGTAGAAGCCTGCACAGTTTTGCAATCCCCCATTTGTTGTGTTTGCTGTATTGAACCGAAACTGTCTAAGGAAAGACCACAAATATATGTATTGCCACTATCCTGGCCAAAAAATTCAATAAAATGTAATATATGACCATAATTGGGCAAATAAATTCTAAGCATAAGTGGGCAGGGAATCTAAAATTTGGATGGGGCGAGCTTTATGCATTATCCCAATGCAAGGCCATTAATATTACTAAATGGGTTTGATTATGTGAAATTATTACCTGTGGGTGTATTGAGGGCTGGGTGGAGTGATGGCCGCCAATTTTCTCCCTTGCATTTTTTGTTTTTGTTGTTTTCAGCAAAGAGAAGGTACGGTGCCGTACACTGGTTTTCATGGCAATGCAAGCTTGTGCTATGCCTTAAGGAAACCTTTCACTACTTTTTTCACCTCTTGTGTATAATCACCACCTGTTCATCTCTCAGGACCTACCTGTCAGCTGTTGTGGCGCTGACCCACTATGCAAATGCATGTCTGTCTTTTAAATTACTGGCATATTATATTATAATCTTTAAGGTCAGATATTTTTCATTATTTTGTGGATCTGTTTACATACATACCAACTTATAACAATGAGTGTTGGAAATTGTTTAGAAATTAATGTTTTGGGATTTTCTGTTATGACATTTTGAACACATATACTGTGTACAACAAAGAGGCAAAGTTGTCAAACTAAATCAGAAATAACGTTAACTCTGATGCGCCTGTACAACACTTTTGTAACAACATCAAAAGCTTCCTTTAACATCCACTAACAGGTAGTGATGTGTTTGTGCTCCTGCAGTAATGTTGGGCACTGCCATAATGCATCACTTCAAGCATCATTCCATGCCACCAAGCACAGAGCCTTCATTGTGGGTGAGTTACGTTCATAATTTGCACCTTTTGTATACAACTTGATTTGCATATCCTGATTTGTAAATAAACTTATATTAGTGTTTCACTCCTCAAAGAACTGGAATTACAGCAACACAGCCATGCTAAAAAAGTAGCAAGTGCAACAGAAGGAAAATACATGTCCATGCAAAAAACATCACTGAAAGAGCTGTTAGCTGTTAGCTCGAGAACATGAGATCATGTTAAATTGGTTAATAAAGCCAATTGAATGTTACAGTACCAATCCGACAAGACTGGCTCAACTCGAACCTTACCTGCGACTGTGTTGAAGTTGCTGGAGTGCAAGATATATCAGAATAGTGGAACTAATATACATACCAATAATTGTTAAGCAGCTAGATTTCAGCAAGTTCCTGTATAGGGCCCTGAAAAGGTTGGAGTTGCCCCTGGCAGAAAAAGATAATTAACTATTCCTTGAGACTATTTTCTAACTTATCTTTTTATACACTTTTATGTTAATTAACACATAAACAAATGCATTTAAAGCCAGATTAAGAAACTTTAGTAACATTGCTGATATCAGTACTAATAGCCATAGATACAAAACATATACCCTAAAGTCCCGTTGCTACTCTAAAACAGAAACCTATTGACTAAAATTAACTTTTTATTTCCATTATGTTTGTTTGGTTTGTACGCACTTATCACTTGTAAGATATATTTATTTATTCTATGGGCTAAATCGCAACATTACATGACAGTGATCTGTTGGGCTGGAGAGAAGACTGAAATTACGATTATGATCATAAATTTCACAGCTGAAACACACAGTCTAGTGTTATTCCATGAAGATATAACTGCCTGTTTCCTGTGAATAGTGGATGTGTTCATTTTTGGAGCAATTGTTTAATGCAAAACAGGACTTTAGAATTCTATACATACATGAAAAACCTTGACATGCTGATGCGAATACATGACATTGGTGAACAATTAAGTTTACAAAGTAAATGTTAGAAGTAATCAAAGCTTGTGTGATTAAAATACTGTAAAGTTTTCCAGCCATGCTGGTGGTAATGATATATGTGGAGTGCTGGCTGCGTGGAAAATGGCATTTAAATACAACCTTAATTATGTATCAAATAATGGATGCATGCTGAGTTTGTGTTTGTTTACTTAATATTACTGTGGTAAATTGGCATTGTATTGTGTTGACTAAAAGATTTTTTTTCCAGATTTTTTTCCAAATTAAATGCCTCATTGTTCAGTTCTGAGAAATTAGTGTTCACTGTGAGTGATTTTTTTATGTGCTGTAAATAAGAAAAGAAAATGAATAATGCAAGTGAAAATGAGTGATTTCCTTCAAGCTTCTCTAAGCTGAGGAACATTTTGCAGAGGTGTTTAAACACAATCCAACAAATAAGCCATTTTGTGTTTACAGTCAGAATTATTTCCTTATTTGCCAGAATGTTGAGTATTTTCGTTTCAATTCAAGATGAAAAATTATGTAAAGTTAAGGAACCATGAGTATGTGCATTGTGGAGGCCCCTAAGTTATGTGGGGAAAATATGCAGAAGATAAAGAGGCAGGTTTGGAGTCAAGAGAAAGGGAAAGTACATCCTTTTCTCTGCGAAACGGTCTTAAACCTGAATTTGGTGAATTAACCTTTCAAATTAAAAGCCTGGAGCATCCCTATATCACATTCATTAACCCACTTCCCAAGCGCAGATGCAGGAATTTGTCAATAACCTCTCTGACATTCGGTTAACTTCATACGCTCCTTTGGGGAAGCTCCCCAGGCTGCAGATAGTGTCACTGTCATTCACATTAAATAGTCTCCTCTCACATTACAAGAGAGAAACTTAACACCATCAAACCTCTTTTTCACAGGTACTCACTCTAAGAATATCGACTCAATACCATGACTCACCTGCCAGAGGAAAAAAAAGAATTATGGGAAGGAACATTTACAACTTAAATTTATTTCCACTTGTCAAGGACTCATCTTTGGCTCCTTTGTAAGAAATCATTCAAAATTATTATATAACATTAAAGGCTGAGGTCACTGCAGTGGATGGTGCTCTTTTCATGCTGGCTGTGTAATATTTATCATTGCCTTTGTCCTAATCTGTTTTTTGTCACTCTTACATTGTCATGTGAATGTCTATGTTTTTAAAATATAATAATAATATTTCTTAGTCTCTGTTTGTAACTCCAATGTACTTCAACAAACTCTATTTGATTAATGTATTTCAATTGATCTTTTTGGTGGACCAAAATAAAGTAAATAAAGGACATCATAGATCCAGAAGTCTTTAAAGGCTGTTCCTCTCAACAGGTTTTTATCATATTAGTCTTGTGGCTTTTAGGCATCAATATCTATGAAAGATGGATACAAGTTATATGTAGAAGTATATTGAATCTGACTGAGCATATGCCATGTACCAACATATGCCAAAATTTATGAGTGGCCAAATGCAATTTTGGTCATTTCCTAGCTGACTCTTAAAATGTCCTCAGAAGAAGTTTGTCACACTTAAATGTACTGAAATGCACTCATAAGGGACATGGAATGATGCAGTGTGGACATCTGCCTACAGCAATAATAGACTCTGGTTAGCCCAAGACATACAGGGTTACAAGTAGAGAGAAAAGGTCCATTTCCCCTGTTTCGTCCTCTGTCCACCAATACAAAAAAAGAAAATCCAATTAAAATCTCACCTCGGAGATCATACATAAGTCAGAGTGGGCATGAGTACAACTTTGCTGCAAGATCCTCATTAATGGGGCAGAGTTAATTAAACTTAATAGAACCTTGGAGACTCAACAGTCATCCCAAATAGCTTCCATGTGTCCCTACTGGATATTATGTGATGAGTCAGCAACTCAATTTTATGTCCCTGCAAGTAACAAACAAAAGTGTGTGGAAACCCATGTGAAAATGCTGATATCAGTATTTGTTTCAAAATGTATTTCTCCAGAATTGGCTTTAAAAGAAACTTCACAATTTTATGAAGCACATCCAAAACACAGTTTGGATTTGCAGCACATGGTTTATTTATTGTTCCGCATTGAAGAGTGCCCAGAGGACAGGACATAATTGGAGATCTCTGCTTTAATTTTGGCTGCCTTTCAAACAAGACAAGGTCTAAACTGAAACATTTTGCAATCACTCCTTTTCCATGTTTGATCTTGAAAACTTGCAAAATATCATGTTCTCTTATTAGAAAATGTTTGTGAAACCTTGTGAGGAAGATTTGGGCCTACACTTCTTTTTAAATAAATGCATCTTCCTATTGATTGTATCAAGTGCATGGCTGACCTGATATCTCAGAAATAGAAGATATTTTATTAACTAGTAATCATTGCCTCTGAGTTTCCTCTGAACAATATGTTGCAATTTGGATTTCTATTGCTGACTTTTTTTAATACATCAGTCCATGGAAGACAATAATAAAATAAAAAGGCTTACTTTGAATAAGATAATTAAAGAAACACTCTGATAATTATCAAGCTCCATAATGTAATAATTTCACATTCTTCACAAATGTGTTGTGTGTGTACATATGCATGCAAATGCAGGCACAGATTCAATTTTATGCCATACTGAAATTGTCAGCTCAAGTAGGTTTAATTATATTACTATGTGCTATGCTTATTATCTATCTGCCTGTGAGCCAAGGAAACTCCTGTAGGCTGCCTTTTGATGCATGTGCCTCACTTGGAAAGGGCATCTTTTTCTAGATTTAATGCAATGTTACATATGAGACCACATACATATACAAGCTTTCACCTTTCTTTGGTGATTTCTAACATGTTGAGAGAGAGAGAGAGAGAGAGAGAGAGAGAAAGAGAATAAATGGTTGCTTTACGCATTATAGATTTATTTTTGCTTTCACACAAAAGATACCTTTAAAAGTGTCAAAATCAGAATTGCTTTCCTTTTTCTTTGTATTTAGTATTACAATGAAGACCCATTCATTTAATTGTTCAGAGATAGTTTTGGCAGAAACATGGGAAGAAACATGCCATCCTATCACATATCTTAAATTGCTGTGATTTTTTTTTCCTCATCTCAATCATTTTAATCACGCACAAGCAATGTACTCCTGTACCTATTTGGGGTTATGAAAATGTACAGATATGCCATAGAGAATAACATGGTTTGATCCAATAGCAGCTTTCACTACAAGTTTACAAGAAATGCATACATATTTTATAACTCTTTTGGCATTACTTGTAGTTATTTATGTTTATTACCCATGCTGAAGATAGAGCGGGGCATCTTATGCATAATTTAGCAGATGAATGTTGGAAACTGGAACAGGACTCCTCTTAATATCAATAATCAATTCAAACTGAGTTAGTTGTGTTGACTAAGAACCAGAGGTACCAAACCTGAAATCAATTGCCATAACTATATATGTGTGCACCACTTCCAGTCAAATCCTTTATTAATACAAAATGACAAAACTAGAGCTCCTAAACCACACATAAAATTAATTTGACACAATATGAGCTGGTTAGCAGTCACTGTTATTTGTTTTTCACTGATTGCATAATCAAAGACAGCGTACCTAAACTAGTACTTCAGTCTTCTCTCTCTCACTAAAATAGAGCTACGTCACAGCAGTCAATTATTTATATTTATTTAACTTAAACTTTGAATTCTATAAGCCTTACATTAGCACAGTGTAACCTGAACACAGGGAAGAGTGTTGATACTGGTAATGATACCAATACATAGTATTGGTACATATACATAATACAATATTGGTACATATACATAATACAATACATATCCCTTTTATATTTCCATTTTTTAATCTTGACATTATTAAAGCATTTTAAAAGATATATTTTGATTCAGCTTTCAAAGGTGGCCGAAGTAATTCAGTGCAAGGAAAGATGGTAAATTGATACCAACATATAGACTAAACACCTCTGAATAATATCCATGCCTAAACTCAACCATAAAAGCATTTTGTACTGATCAGACAGTTATAAAGCACTGTAAGTATTGCACTGGGAGTGTAAGACTGTCTACGTATTTGATATTGAGGAAAGTCTGGCTAAATAAATGTTTACCTCAGTGGTTAGCAGCTTTAATTGCATGCAATGACATTGTATTGACCAGATTTAGTATGGCAACCTTTCCACTCACACGCAGGCATGAGAAGAATGTTTTTCTACGGCATATGCCTCTGAAATAGATTGCCATTTCCTTTGGCCTCCTTTCAAGTCTGCAAACACAGCTGGCCACTTTGAAAGAAACTGATTTTCTACAGCGTCCTGTGCCTGTTCAGCTGGAAAGAGATCAGAAGTTACATTTTTTTGCATTTTTTGTTGTTGCTATTACCAAACTGGGGAAATAATCACACGCTCACACACACGTGCGCGCACACACACACACACACACACACACACACACACACACACACACACACGCAGTATGTGTGTGTAATAGGGAGATATAATTTCACTGTGACGTATGTAGGTTGTATTGTCATATAGTAGGATTCTTTAAAGTCTTAGAATTTTAAAGAAACTTTACATACACTGTGGTGCTCTGTGAGTTCCTTATGAAAGGAATTTTTTTGCCATCTCTGAGTCAATAGACCCCACCTGGAGAAGTGAATCAAGCACTATGCCATTACATTAAAAAAAAAGTTCTGAGGCCTTCATAGAAGCTGCTAGTTCAGGGTATCCACGCCATATTTAATCCCCTATGTTTCTGAGGTTTAAATGTAGTTGCAAGACTGAACACAATCAACCAGCTTGGGAGTAGAGGACATGAACTGGTCTCCTCAGCATTCTGGACCATAACCTTTGAAGAGCTTCACTAAAAACCATTGACCAGTAAACTCCCAGTATTGGATGTACCCTGCCAATGGGCACAAAAATATGTTGAAATGATTAATATTGCAAAGGTACCAGCAGGAGTGGAGTAGGAGTGTTAGTGAATCCTTGTTTGTTTGAGCCACCGTTTCAGAGAATACATCAAAGCCCACATCTGAAGGTATCTTTCTTACTACTGATAGAACGATATTTTTTCTGCTCTTGTCTATAAACTCGATCATCTTGGTGCATGATAAAAAATCTCTGAGCAACAGAGCGCCAATTGAGTTGGCAGATGTCTGAGCCTGTGCTTACAGACACATGCTTCACAGATCAGAGTCCCAGCAGAGCCCATTATCAAAACAATGCAGTTTGCAGTAGTACATTCCCCTGACTGTAGCCAGGTTCCCCCACCAGAACTTCCAAAAACAGATTTAAAACATTCCCTACATAAACAGGTCAAATTAGTACATTTGGAAGTTGATGTTGGTGGAGACAATGGTAACATCTCTGCCTCTCTTTTTTTGGGAATTTGGAGAAGTTTGGGATTCACAGAGCAGACATTAAAACTGAATGAAGCAGGAATGACAAAACATATCTATTCAGAGTCAACTCTACCTGGCATCCAGAGCTGTGATATCTTAACTAGGCCACACTTGAAATTAGCACACACTTCAGTGTATGCTGCTTTGCTGTCATTGTCTTTGGTTTGAAGCTGTTCATGTTATGCACAATGATGTCTAAACTAGTCACTGATCTCTGTATTACTTATTATAAGCATAGCAGTACATTATAGCAGTTAGTAATGCATTTCATTTCAAACAGCAGTTACTTAAAGCACATGCAGATGGTAGTAGGTAGGCTGGTTTATCTGTGGGAAGCTGATGACCTGGACATTCCATATGTCAGAGGTGGGAGAGCAGAAGTGTGAAACAAATGTGTGGTCCTGGTGAAACTAGATATCTGGGACAGGGCTACTAAATTCTTGTCCTTTAGAATCACGTACCTAGCAGAATCGACAGTTCCTTTTAAAATCACTAGTGCTTTCAGAAATTGGCTGGCTGGCTGACTTGGTATAGCCAGGACAGTTATTAGTCATATCAGGTGGTTTGCCAGCTCACTGGAAGGAAAACCTGTGGACACTCCAGTCTTCCATGGCCAGTGTTGAGTAGCAAGCATCTGGAAGCTGGACATGAACTTTGTTACTGCCTTCTCGAAACCGGCTGTAGGCATCACCGCAGCATGATCACACGTAGTCTGCCTCTGAGGGATCAGAGCTAAAGAATTTTCAGACGTTAAATTCTTGGTGAAAAATCCAAGATTTCCTCATCTTTGATTTGTACAGCTCTTGGCCCGCCCACATCAGGTTCTGATGGAGAAACACTGCATGCATAACAGTTCTTTCAACCCCAATCTGAGAAAAAAGTTTTGTGGTGGCTGGTGAATCAATGCATGGTCCCTCTCTCTTACATACATACATACATACATACACACACACACACACACACACACACACACACACACACACACACTTTTTTGATATTGCACATTTAAACACATGCCAGACTTAACACTTTGAGAGTTGTTGGATGGGTCAGTGCAATTTAAAAATACAACAATTTACTTGAATTGCCAAAATACATAGTATACTTAAAATCAAAAACAAAATTTAAATTAAAATCGCATGGTTTGAAAGCATTGCTATGTAGTACCTAGAAATGCTTAGCATGCACAGTGGAGTAATGCTTGCGGCTGTTCATACAAGAGCACAGAGTGGGGGAAGGGATGATTCTGTGTCATTACCAATGACAATGGCACGGCAAAGGCCTTCGCTAAGGTGCATTTATAGATATATACATCAGATCTGAAATGTGTGTGTGTGTATTAGGCCAGAGAACAAGACTTCCCCTCCAAGATGGAGTCTATGTTCAAAATGATGGCAGTATATATTTTTTCCCTTCCAGCCCTATTTAGCCACTCGGAAATAAACAGTAAGTATGCCTGGTTTGGAAAAAACAACACACATTTGTGGCACACAAAGGGGCAGCAATTATCCATACTTCATGGGCCAGTAGTGATTCTAGCACAAAGAGCAGAACCAAGCAGATGGAACAAAGCTCAGATGAGTCAAATCCAAGTTATCACCTCCCAACGGTGGACTCTGAAATCTCCTGACAACCTCAATCTGTTCTTCATAAAATGCACATATTTAACAATTCAAATAAAGAAAGCTTGTGAGCAGTGACCCATATATTGGCATTTATTTGAGTAGTGTTTGTTTCATATGTCTAATGAACTGCAAAGACAAAAAGAATTAATCAGATTGCTTCTCTTCAGGGGGGAGTGGACAGTACCTCAGCAGCCACATGTCAAATACAATTCAACAGGCCTGATTGCATGAGCATGCAGGGCAAAGCTGCCATTTAGTGGCATGACAGGTAGTTTGAGATAAAGCTGAGAATAAGTTTAAATGGGCAATAGTAGGCTTAACTGCACTGGTTTGTTAAATATTTGTTTATTAGTTAAAAAACGAAAAGCTTGTTAATTGGTTTTCCAGTGATACAGATAAAACATAGGTAGATACATGTTGGCAATAACCAGCTCATGATTAAATGATTGATTTAGAAGAAAAGGAACTAAACTGCAATATGCAATAGATGTAAATGTAAATGGAATAATTTTCACCCCAATGAAACTCGTTTGCAAAGACAAATAGTTTCAGAAACAGGCACACTCGGGAGCTAAAGTGTGTATTAGGAGTGACTAACTGGACTCCGCTTGATGAAAACTTGGCCTCAGTTATCAACAATAGGTGCCTTTTATGATGTGATATGCAGTAGGATTAAATGAAAGTTGAAATGAGCTGGAGGGGACAAAGGAAACAGAAAAGTTACCGCTTAACCGCTACCTGTGAATTTGCACTGAGCTGAAGATCCAGCTTGGTGAATTACATCTAATTTAGCACAGTGGCCAGCCTTGCCACTCCAGTTCCAGCTAAAATTCCTGCTGCTCAATATTGTAGTGAGTAACTTTATTATTGCCAAAGCATGGTGTCCTTTGCACAAAACCTGTGCTGTTCATCTATTTGGGTACCAAGACACTCACAAAGTGAATGAATGCTCTTTTTCTCAAGCCTGCTTGAGTGATTTAACTTTTAACCATTTCAGCATAATTCAGTAAAATATTTTGTAAGTAGTGAAGTAAAACAAATGGGTTTACTTATATTTCTGAAAGTCTCCCGCAAGCTGTGAAATTAATCATTGCACATATTATATTAAATTATTACATTATATTATATATATTTCAATGTATTTTCTCAAACCGTGATGAAGATTTCTCTACATTTTTCACAGCTCAAGATTATATGCGGTACCAGTCAGAGTAGACTGGGGAAAGGCTGATTAATGTATTGGTATCTTTATAGACATGGTCAAATATATAACCTTTATTCTGATAAAATATAGACACATGCCCAAGAAACATGATTTGGTTTAAATGAATGAAAGGTCAGCTTCTCTAAGAGCAGTAGAGTGCATTTGTGAGAGAAGAAAGAAAACAGCACATTATTTTTAAGTAAATCGCTTAGAACTAATAATCCAGAGCATGTTGACAACAATCACTGATTGGATAGCTCTCCCTCTGAAGTTAATGAAGTATGGAAAATTTAGTAGTCAAATTTAGTAGTGCAAATAACTTGCACATACATGTAAGAATAGAGACACATGGAATACTTGAAGCTGAGATCAGTTTCAAGGTGTGTCATTCTATCTAATTCTAACTAATTTGGTGTATGTGTATTTAACTTTGAATAGTGCTATAACAATACTAATTTTAGAGGTTCAGACAGTTCATGTGTGTAGCCAATTGTGACTTTACCTGATGACTTTTGACACTGAAATTAGCTTTCCTCTTTTGCTGATCCCAGTTCCCAGCATTAGCCACCAGATATTGTTATCACTGAATACTCCAGGGACAGTCAGTTCTCAATACAGTATGAAGAATTCAAGAGCCATTCATCCCCAGTGGCACAATGAATAGATCAATCCTTGTGCCAATGTAGAATGCACAGATTCTAACCGCCTCATCTCTCTATACCCATTTCTTGGCATTTTAATTCTAAACAGTCCTGTGTTTGCTTGCACAGATTTTCAGAATGAATTGTGTTAACACATCTGTCCTAACAACTAGTAAGGACAGATGTAAACTTAGTAAAACAAAGTTTATAATATTTGGTAACCGGCAAAGCATTATCAAGCTAAAATTAGGATCAGTGATGTTGAAATAGAAAGAGTGTATGAAAATAAATTTCTGGGAGTAATAATTGATCATAAATTATCTTGGAAACCACATGTAAATAATGTAAAAACAAAAATGTCTAAAGCCATAGCAATATTAAATAAAACTAAGAATATCTTGAATCAGAAACCACTATATATACTGTATTGTTCTCTCATAGTTCCATACATTACCTACTGTGTGGAGATATGGGGAAACACCTACAAAACCAACACTAATCCACTTTACATGCTACAGAAGAGCCATAAGACACGTAAAAAGGGTAGGTATAATAAGCTACAGCTTCAGCCTACACCTTTTTGGTCAATATTCTTTGTTTTTTTGTTTTCCCTTTTAATTTAATGCCTTATTGTTATTTATTTCTATGTGCATTCATTTTGTATAATTGTTAATAAGGACCGAAATAAATTACTATGACAACTGTGACAAAGTAGCTATTTGTGTTTGACTGGGTATGAACTAAGAAAACTAATGGTCCATGGGCTCTCAGTTGATCACTTACATCTTTGGCTTGAACAAATAAAATCAGACGTACTGTACTAGAAACAAACTGCTTAAGAAGTTTGAACTGTGTAGACATTCCTGTTGAAGGTAAATACCATTAGAGGTTGTTGACTCTGTAAAGGCATCCCAAGCTTACACCCACACACACACACATACACACACAGATTAATAAATAGGAACCAAAAGAGATGTTCTGGCCTTGATGTGATGAAAAGTGTCCTGTCAATCAAGCAGGAAGCTAGGCAAAATTCTTTACCTGTTTGGTAAGCCATATAAGTCTTGAAGAGAGCATCAAAGTAGAGAAAACACTTCAGGTCTGGAAACAACAAAATGTTGCATTTTAGTTGAATTACACCCACCCTAATTCAGCATAAATAATTTCCTGTTATTGCATTGTCTTGCATTCAAATGAATGTAGTTGGATGAACTGAACTCAAATTAATTTAACTCATGAAGTATAGAATGAAAAGAGTTGTTCCAATTGATATTAAATTTGAATTCAAACCTGGATACTCTTTTCAATACTTTCTCCTTGAACAAAAAACCCTGACAGATCAGTGAGAAGATGGGAAACAGAAGCTGCTTTCATGCACACACAATTTGTCTGTGGACTGAAGATTTGCTTTTATTGAGGTGATTTCCAGATGGCAAAAGAGATCCAATACTTTATGGAATATCAATAGCACCTAAATAGGTAAAGTCAATGCAGGCCTTGTCATCTTCTGTGTTCATAACTGTTTGAGCATATTTGTGCTTGAATTCTAGGGCTGGCAGCTAATGTTGTGATAAACCTAATAGCAAACAAGGGTGATCCTTGTAACATCTTCATCCACCCTTTCCATGACACAAAAGTGAATAGAACTTGTTTACAATGTGTGTACCTATATTATTAGTTATTTTAGCTAAATGTCCTGGTGGATGCAGACAATATGAATTTCCATATTTATCCAACTAATGAAATAATGCACATTGTATCAGATGCAAAAAGGTCTGTAATTATTGGTAAACATTCTTTTTAGTTCAGCCATTTCAGTTCTCCAGATTATCAGTGGACATATTTGGTTTGCATATCAAAACTAGCTTACTTTGCATTTTGAAATACAACAGGTGCACTGTTCTCATTATTTAAATAAGAGTGCTGTTAGTAATAAAATACATTTTGTATATAGAATCAGTCTGTGCATAGGTGTTTATTAGGCCAGCGTTTCCTTGTCCTGCATGTTTTATATCTCTCCCTGCTCCAACACAGCTGATGATCAGCTCATTATGAACTCCTGAAGCTGCTTAATAACAAACTGATCATTTAAATCAGTGTTGGAGCAGGGAGAGATCTAAAACATGCAGGACAAGGGGTCCTCCCGGAGAGGGTTGGGAAACGCTGTATTAGGCCACTAAGAAGCAAAATAGCAAAATGTTTCTTCATGCAGACATAGCACAGATATTAAGAGAGGAATCAAGTGCAGTTCAGGTGAATTGTTTTGATGCATACATTTTTAAATGTGCTCTTTCTAATGTGGTTCTTTCTAATGTGGATTTGTTCTAAAAAGATTGAACAAGCTTGATTTTACAGTTAGTCTCATATAAAATCAACTTTTGTGTTTGTTCTGGATAGTAGAAATCCCTTATCCTTTATCCCTAGCAGAAAACCCTTTATGGTTAAAACCATTCGGACCATCACCAGAGTACATCAGGTAGCACCATGTTTATGTGGTGACAGGTGACATGAACCTATGGGTTGAAATATTGTTTTCACATAATACATTCTCAGAAAGAGATTGGGACTTTATCTACCCTGCACATGGGACCAGATCAGTAAAAACATGTTCATATTGTTCAAACATTTAGCAAACAATACACACTAAGACATTACTAAGTATTTATGCATCTTTATTTATGTTTTTTTTCAGTTTATATACATATAAGAATATCTGAATAACTCAGCAGTGTTATGTATTATACAAGATCATTCAGGTTGCTCATTGTGTCCCACAAAAAATCAGCTGCAACAATGCTCAGTTTCATTCAGGCTAATAAGCCTTTTATCCACAAAGACAGTTAAAAGGTACAAAAGCAATGATTGTGTCAATTCTAGATATGCATGAAGGTTGGCCACTTTAAGTGCTGTCCTTAAAAGGGTATCGGGAATTAGTCCTCTATGCCAATTTCTACCATACCACACAATGTCAAAGTTGCATGTCTCTACAGGTTTTGCTGTGAGCTCTTCAGGAGAAAAGACCTCTTGTGCTCTATATCTTTTAAGCTGTGTGACAGGGAAAAAGGGCTGAAATTGTTCCTAAGGCATTGTTTCAATTACCCCCTTCACCATTGTCGCTGCATCTGGTGACAAGTTACATGAAGAAAATTAGTATGGCAAAAACAGCAGCACTGGTCTGGTACATGGTTTGCATTTGAACATGCATGTATATACTTACTGCATATATACATATACAGATACAGAAAGGTCTATAAATTAAATCCTAGTAAGACAGATCCCTGACAAATTGGCAGAGTATTGCACAACATGAAATGTTAACACTTAAATGTGAATGTAAATGTTAACCATTATTTGCACCAATGGGAACTTCCTACAAAGACAGGAGATCAGAACATACATTCTGTGTGACATTCCATCTCTAACATTTCCCCCTTTTATCTACTGTTATATAAACCTCCTTATCACTTTCCCTTGATTAAGATGCATTCTTACACATGGACAACAGGAATTTGTAAGCATTTAAAAAAACACTTTTAGCTATCTTTCTGCCAGTCTTCCTCACACACCTGAATAGCAAATACAACACAGGTTGGTAAAACTACAAGTATTCCATTCTATACTACTTTAGGAGTTTCAGTGTAGATGCAGGTATCATCTATGTCTTAAACTGTTGACTTTTTCCCCAAGGTCTAACATGGCCTCCAGGTATACCTGAATGGGTCAGAGTTCATTCAGAGCTCCATGTCCATCTGAAACTCAAAAGGCAAACATACACCAGACAGAATGTGTTATGGGTGAAATTGCAGGCAGAGGCCACTTGGCCTTGATTTTCTACAATTGCACTGACTTTGCCCCTCAGTGCTTAGCACCTTAGTGCTTAGCTGAGCAATCACTTCCTATCAAGTGGTTCTCTGCTGAGGTTCCACAACTTGAGCAGCATGATTCATTAATGTACCTTAAAAGTCCACAAGGTAGTTTTATTACTATAAACTTACACATTTTTCTTATTCTTCACCTTCTTTTTCTTCTTCTTCCAATTATTTTATTTATTTATTTTTAAATTCCAGGCCACCTCTACAGGAGACATACTTGCACAACTTTACAGTGTACTGCTGTCATGAGTCCCATGTCAGACAAAGTCAAATTCAGCAAATGGACTGAAATTGCTGTCAATCAAAGCCAAATAGCAACTGTGAAAAAGGAGACGATTGGTCATTTTTACATCCATCAAATGGCAAAATACGGAATTAGGTGATCAGCTGTGAAAGAATTTCTATTTAATGGCTCATCTCTAATCACCACCAAAAAAGAATCAGCACCGTGACTGACATATGAAGAATCCAATCAGTGAGTTAACTTCTCTGTGGTATTTAGAATCAGGAATGTTACAGGTGCAGCCAGCACTATAGAAAGCTAGCTAATTATCTCACTTTCAGTGGCCAGTCTTCAGGAAATGTCAGAAATGTACATTTCTGTGTCTTTGAAATCTGTGTACTGGAAAAGATCAAAAGCTACTCCAGAAAAAAAATTGGACAGGAGTGATATTTCTGCCCTCACCATGCCTTCCATTGAGCAGCATCTTCTCCACACCTCCAGCAGAAAGCTGATTTCACAAGAGCATTTATAGAGCATTTTCTGACGGAAAATGGAAGGAAAATTTCCACGGCAGGTAGCACACCATTTTTGCTTCATCTGCATATGTCCTCTATGAAGCCATATGTGAGTGCGTGTGTTTGTGAATTAAAATATATATATTATATATTTTACTGTGTTCTGCCTGGTAACTTGGACAGCTCAGAGCTGAAGGCCTTTTCATCTATTACTCTATTGTTCAGCCAACAGTGAAAGTAGAATGTCCAGCTCCACATCTTGGGCATTTTTTAAAAAAATTTTGCTCTATTTTTTTTAATTGAATACCATACATAGCATTTGAAAATGCATCCACAATTTAAGACACAGTGAATGTAAATATGCATAAGTATGTCATTTTCTACAGAAAACTTACCAGAACCACAGGAAAAAGAGGTACACTGTACAGGCTCTAGTTTGACCTTCGATCCATTTTAGGTTTTCCATTATGAATCCATTGGGAAAGCTTTCATGCCAATGAGCACCAGAGCACTCAAGTCTATGTGCACTTGAGGTGAAAGCTAGCACAAAGACTCTTCAGTGTACCTGCTTTTAAGCTTTTAATGCCCTGTCTTTCAGATATGAAGAAAACCTGGATCTATTACAGGCAGTAGCATTGAGAAATAAAGTATCAATGTACTTTGCAGTAAAAAACAACAAAGACTGTATTTAAAAAATATATATTGCCAATTTCCCTTATGAATGTAATCTCAAACTGAGTGCGATGGGGCAAATATGAGAGATTCATGAGACCATGAAACATCTTCATAATTTATCCCAAGCTTTCTTTTCTCCTGACACAAGAAAACAAGAGTTAGGATTTTTTTTAAGTATAAGAAACAACAAATGTATGTCCTAGAGCTGTTAATTAGAGAGGGAAGTCTGGTGCAGTGGGTCATCTGGGATTTAAGTTTGTGTCTATGGGAGAACTGACGGAAGATAGTCTTTCACGGCTTTGCACACACACCCACAAGTACAATACAAAGAAAGCCATTGAAGATACTTTGCAATTTGTCTTTATGACTTTGTTTTAATTTTGTATATTTGTGCTGAAGAAGCCATCTTTTCAATGACTGTCCTCTCAGTGCTGGCAAACGATTCCAAGATAATATATTGATAGTTACTGATTTATGCAAACCTGTTTCCTGGATGCATTCATATACAATGCATGGTGTCATATGTTTCAATAATCAACTCAAAGAACAAGGTCACTTCCGTAAACATACATTTTCTGTGCTAGAAAACACTTTTCTACTGTAAAGAAAAGCTGCAATACTTACACATCCCAAGAAAGAACACACCCTATACCAAGTAACTTAGCAGGTCTGGGTTACATTATATAGGGACAAATGACTATGTATACGTTCTTAGGAATTGAGCTAGATCCCAAAACAATATACCGACATGACAGCAGATGCTGCAGTTAGGAGCAGATAAACTAAACAGACTCCTAGGGGCAGGAGCACCCTGAAGCATAACACTTATGAGGTAGCAGATGCTGGAGCGTGGAGAAAAACTATGCACAGACTCACAGAGGAAGCCCCCTGTAAAAATGCTATTCTCAGATAGGTCAGAATCTTCAAGATGGGAAACCAGACATCCCCGAGGTACACTGTCATCAATTGATTGACTTATGGAACTACCTCAACACCAGCAGAACTAGACACTGAAGTGTTGAAATTTTTTATATATATTTCCCCTTTATCCAGCCTTATTTTGGAATTGTCAATTGCATACTATAGTAGGCTATTCTCACCATGACAACCTCTATATTCATGGAGGAGCACTGAAGGAAGATTAATGCACTCCTCCAACACACTCCAATTGACATACAATATTTTTTTGCACTGCACGTCAAACAGCACTCTAAAGGAGAGTGGGTGCTCACTGGAGGCTAGGTGCTACTCCAGTGATGTCATACAACTCTCAGGTGCCTGACAAATTACAGGGTGCCTGAGAGTGGTGAGATGAGCAGCACCTGCTGACACACCCACTCCTATTCCTGGTGGAACTAAGCCAATTTTCTCCCCAACACTGTGGGCTCCCAGTCATTGTCAGCTGATGACACAGCTGGGATTGAACCTAGGCTGTAGATCTCACGCTCAAGATGAGTGCTTTAACCACTGAGCTACCTAGGATCCTTGAAGCATTGAACTTTTGAGGACAACAGAATTACACGAGCTTCACCTCTGAGATCATGAACACTACGAGATCCAGTAAGCCCCCAGCTTCACCAGATGACAGTTGGGTAAAACAAATCCTTACCACTGGGCTCTCAATTCTAATGGGATGGGGTGCTGATTGTTGCTGGTGCCTCACGGTGCCTACACATGCCTGGTGTGTGACAACTAGGCCTCTGCTCTAGAGGGAAGCCCAGGCTGTGCTGAGAAGTTTTTCGAGGTTTGTACTGAACTCTCCATGAGAAGGGAGACCTCTCACCTAGCCTCAAAATGAGATGGTTCCGTCATCTTATTTAAACTTTGGGAATGAATTGGCTCATTCCAATTAGTCTCCCTGGATTGTCTCAGCATGTCAAGGGCTCCACGCCCAACTATATTACCAGAGACGATGGGGAGCTTTGCTAATCAGAGCTACGTTAATATCTGCTTTTGCTAGCATGGACTGGCTGGCCAGAGGTATAGCCTAGTGGACCAGGATGGAGCTAGGGCCACCCCTACTAGTCCACTACCTTTAGCCAAACATAAGTACACTTACACACCCAGGTGGCAATCCTACAGCAGCTCAGGGGATGGACCAGGCAATAGTGATTTCAAAACTGTTGACAGAGTGCAACAATCACTGACATATTAGGAAACACAAGCCCCCGCTGCAATTGCAGAGTATTTACTATAGGAAGTCAACCAAAAGATCTTTATTTCCTCCCTCCTGTCTGCCAATGAGAGTAATGGGGGACTACTTGAAAAGCAATATTGTCTTTTCAGAGGAAAGGGAATTCCAACTGACTTCTGCAGCCCTTTTAACACATGAGAGTAATCACCATTTGTATGTCAGCACTGATGGAAGGTGACGATAAGATACTTTGCTGCAAATCTAAATAGCAAAATCTGGCAAGATGGGGGCTAGGGGAACCTCATGTTCCTGAAGTGGGTATTAGCTCTCACGTTTGCACCACAGAAATCTAGGAAGGATAGATCGGGTGCTACTGCCCCTCAGACAACTCTGACTGAAGTTTGGGGTCACACAGCGAGTTGTTATCTGAATAATGAATTATTTATAGAGAGCAAGTCTTCCTTAGCTTAGGTAGAGCCATACAGAGCCGTGGATTACTGAGTAAAATATAGGTATGGCACAGTCAGGAGAAGAAGGTGCTGCCCCTGACAGTGCATGGATGGGGAGTCTTTTTCTCCCTGCTGGGAGGTGAGGGTCTCCAACTTACTAGCCAAGCCTGCCACTGAAGATATTACAGATCGAGCTTCACTGCATGCTTGTCAGTGCCAGCAGGGGGGTGTTCAACAGCCTGGCACTTGCCCTTGGTCCTCACAGGTGGGTAAGGCATGCCAGATGGGCAGAGGCCTCTACTTACTAGATTGAACTAGTGAGACCCAGCACAAGCTGTCCTTTCTAGTCCTGGCAGAAAAAAAAAACAAGCACAAGGCTAGCAGACTGAAATCCAAGCGAACTGGCTATTTAGCCAACTTGTAAATTACAAGGACACAATGAGGGAGAGAGGGCAGTGGATTCAATCAGAATTGTCAGCTGCTGGCGCTGTCATGTTCCACCAGCAGAAGGTGAATACAGCCTGTGGCAGGGAGCTCCTGCTGCTGGTAAAAGGTAGGGGGAGGCAGCCTCCAGTTTATACCCCTGTCATGGCCATCATTATACAGGAGCTTGTGGTAACAATGAGCGCATCTATGAAGTCCAAACATTTCCAACAGCAAGTGGGATGAATAAAATACTAGTTATACAAAAGTAAGGAAAAACCGCAGTGTGATGTCTAAAATATAAAAAAGTCAGATTATCACTTTATTTCTTTTTAAATGTCTTTAGAATCCTAAGTTAAATATTGCAAGTACATTCAAAAAGTTAGTATTAAAGATGCATAACACACCATGCTGTTCAGTCACTACAACATGTAGAGGTATCACCGTGCCCTTGTTATTAGGGGGAGATGTTGTGACCTTCCAAAGCAATGATTCCGTACTTACATAGACCTTTGAGACATAGTACAGCTTGTTTGTCTAAAATTTTTAAACAGAATTGATATTCAGCTAATGTTGGAATTGGACAAGTGACTGTAAATAAAACAAATGTAATTAACTACTACATAGCCGCTTTGTCAGTAAGACTCAAAGTGTCTGTACTTGCTGAACATACATTATTCTTTCTTTTCTACCCAGGTTGCAGCATGCAATGACATATACAGATCATTATACAGCATGGAGAGCACTCAGTGAATACATTACCTGGGCACAGTATGCAAGTTATTTTTAGAAATTTGAGTACTTTAACCCTGCCTCCTCACTAACCGAAAAGTAACTGCAGTCAGCAGGTCATTAGTCTTTGTGTTTACTTCTCTGTTCTCATTGTGTACTTGCAACGAATGCAACGAATGCCTTGTTTTTTTGTTTTGGCCAGGGCATAGAAGATCAGTCAGAATTATGGGCATTGTATACAAAGATATGTATGAGTGAAAGAGCTCCTGAGATCACAGTGGGGATTTCACTCACGTGGGACAGAAGAATCACTTTCGCATTATCCATCAAGGCAGACTGACTCATCTGACTCTGGGAATCGGCAAGTAACCCCTTCTGACACACTGTTCTCTGGTTCCTCTCCCTTTGTGCCTGTTTTAAAAGTCTGTTCTCAAACGTGTTCTTCACAAGGCTCAGCTGTACTGGATCAGACCCCCCTACCTCCACTCCATGGCTGCTGTCACATTAATGGCTTTTTCTAAAGGCGGATACTATCCATGTCAGTGACTCATCGTGACTGCTGACCACAAATCCCCAAAGAGAAACTGCGTTGCACTTCATACCTAGCCAAACAGATTTTTATTATACATATTCCTATTAATCAGGCAGGAGAACAACACAACTGTCATTTTCAATACTGCCGCTCATACACTTCTGCCACATGTACACAGACATGGTCTGTATATTACCCCTCTCTCTCTCTCTCTCTAGGTATTTTAGGTAACCTGTTCACATGTGGACTTGTAAAGTTTTACATATAACAGTTATGCAGGGTTTCTGTGATTTCACCTGCAACTTTATTGCTGATTGGGAAGAACGCTAAATGCATGAGGATAGAGCTCTGTTAGGATCCATGATGATATTTCTCTTTGAATCAGAGGATATCCAAGTCAGATGTATATGGATGTGGCAGAACTGCAAATCTATAAATATTCATTGCTTGGAGTAATGATTCTATTACTTTTAATTGATTATAATTTTTCTCAGGTGTGTTTGTAATAAGATAATTTTAGCCCTTGGAACATCCTGTAAAAAGTATAGTCAATTTTCATCCCTGAGCCTGAATTGCTCATAAGACCCTCTTGGGTTTTCTTAGTCTTTTCCATTTTTATGCTGCCTGTTTCTGTATTCAACAGACAGACTTACTGTGAGTCCACATTATTGTAAGTCCTTTCCTATATTGAACCAACCCTACAAGAAAAAAAAATGTTCTGTCAATTATCAGCAGCAGTTCTGTTCTTGCATACTATATCATATATCATGTATATGACATCTAGTAGATGCTCTTATCCAGAGAGACATCCATCATAATAGCACATAAGTGTATCCATTCAATTTAAACGAGCAACAGTGTCAGACCAAGCTCACAACACTCCTAAACCAGTGAGTGTGAGCATAACACTATACAAGCCCTACCACAAGTTAACTTGCACTCTGACAAAAGCAAAGCATACTACGATACTATATATAAAATATATGATCGGTACATTAGGATTTCACTAATGAAAGTGAAATTACTAATGGAGCATCACTATATTGCTTCTTGGGAAGAATTTAAGCGCATAGTTCTGACCTCAGGTAAGTAATGAGAGTCCAGTGATTCTCCATTCTGAAGATCAGAACATCCTTTCTGGAGTGGTCAGAGCTCCTCAGAGAATAAGGCCTTAGCAATTTTCCCTTTGATATCCTTTTTCCATGCCAACAGTTCAATGCCACAGTGTCAGTAAAGGCCTATTGTTTAATTGTTCCAGACTCAGTCCAACTGGATTCAGACATTGCAAGTCTGTTCCTCTACAGACAGTCCACCTTCAGTTCCAGCACTAAGTGGGTCTGCCTTTTGCTGATATGAAAACACATGATGACCAGAAAAAAAATGAGACCATCACATAAAGGATATTTTCCATCTGTGAGTATACAATCCTTTATACATTCTTTTGAAATGGACTGATGTTTTAATAACCTCCAAACTGTCTGGAAAATTTGTGCAACACAATATGGAAGATTTTATTACTGTACTTATTTTAATTATTCTGAGGTATTAAATTCCTACGGCCTCATATTTCATTTTCTGCAATGATTTGAAAAGTTTGTTCCTCATCCTTTTACTCGGAGTTTTCCTAAGTGAAATCTCCATTACGATAATGTGAGTATGCAATCTCTTTCATGTGCCTGTGGAGATACTTAGACATTTGGAAGATATTAAAGGAGCATTTTCCTCTGTAAATAGTTCCTCATATGCCTCTGTTCTGCAGCTGTGCTTTCAATCTATTATTTATCAAGTTATTAATTAATTTATTTTTGATGTGCTTTAATTTAACGCGACCACTTTGTCTACTAAATACCCTTGGCAGGTTGTTTTTTGATCTGTATTCAGTAGGATGGGTGTGCAAAAATTGGTGTGGTATTGTTTAACAAAAATACTGACACAGGAGCCAGACTTGCGATATCCGCGTGTAAACCCCACTTAAGTTTTTCTTGTGGAGAGTTGTGCTTCTCTGTTAATACTAAGCTTATTCAAATATACCGGAGCGAGTCCTCCGTTCCTTAGTACAATAAATTGTAACAGCGCGTACGGTGTTGCCGTTTTAAAAACGCGAAAATTTGCGGTTGAAGAAAACTTTTTTTATTTATGACTTTGCAGTAATGGAAGTGATAAACTGCCATAAGGGGAGCTAGACCGGCAAAAGCAGCACCAAAGTTAGCATGCAGGTTCATAGCCGGGGCGCCACGGTCTATGATGCTAACTAAGTGCATAATTACAAAAATATGACTCGGTGAATTTAATCAAGTATCTGAAACGTTGATTAAATGTATATGAGAGTATTTCGGAAAATTTGCACAACTAAAATTTCTAAATGTAATATAAAAGTAATAAACCTTACCCCATTGTTTGGTGAGCTTGGGTTTCTTACGCGAAACTTTATTGATCTGCGGGAGCCTGACAAAAGACAAAACGAATGTGGGGCAGAATAACGATAATGATATGTCGACCTGTTAAAGTGTTACAGAGCAATTATTGACTGTATTTTCAAAGCAATGTGGGTAATATTGTTGTTAGTGATAAAATTCATGTAAGTAAATAATATAATTGATGAGCATAATTGATCTTCCCTTAGTTGGTATGTTCTGGGGGAGGAGCTTAAACGGGGAATATGAATAAAGCCGGTTGAAGAGACGGAGCCACTGTTGCCAATTTAGCGACTTTGTCTATAGCTTTAGCGACTTTTCAGACCCCTTTAACGACTTTTTTTCCCCCCTTCCAAAAAGCACCTAGCGACAAACCTAGCGACTCTTTGGACAAACCTTAGCTAACTTTCCATAAAAGAGAGTCACCAGTACTGCCCCGCGAGCGAGAGACACATCTCTCTCCACGGCTACTTTCTTCAGTGAGTGGCAGAGAGGCGGAGCAGCACATTCAGTCCGCACGGCAGCTGACATAAACATTACATGTGTAAAGTATAAAGTCACGATTTTTCATCACATTTTTTGTAACATAACTCTGGTATTCTTTCTTGTGTATCTGGACATTGTAAACATTATCTGATTGGAGGGATTAAGAGTAAAATCTGTACAACAATTTGTAAAATATTGTCTTCAGTAATAACATTTGATCATCTATCTAATGCAGTCCACATAGCCACCAATGTAACACTAAAGGCTTACAATGTGACGTGGGAGTGAAGAGATGTGAAAGCTGCTTCTTTCCCTTGAAAAACAATGGTATTGATGTGGAGGCCTCTGCTTTATTTTCCTTTATTGTCCTGTATCACGGTTCTAGCTTTAGCAAAATGTTTTTTTTGGGGGGGGTTTTTTCATAGAGTACAATGCTATGGCAAACAAGTCACTGCACTCTAACCTAATTCTGCCATTTAATTTGAATCAAAAATTGGCATGCAGATCTCCTCTGTCTCTAATAACTTAAAAAAAATGCAATTAGATACTTTTGTATGGGCCTGAATTTAAAGCACTATGCATTATACTCAATTATTATGTAACAGGACATTGTTGCTAGCCAATTACAGAGTAAGTACTGAGTTATTCAGGCATGGTGCAATAAAACAGTGCACCTGTATATTTCTCAGTGTTCCATCCTCCTCTGAACAGCTGAGACCTTCCAACCTAAATAGTTTTTCTCCACATCTGTTAATGGCCCCAAAAAATGTATGTGTAGGGGAATATTTTCACTCAGATGATCTTTGAAATCAGGGTTTGATTAGCTGTAGACAGAAATGTTGAAAAGGGATGAGAGTAATTGTTTGCCCACAACTTTGTACTTGTATTATTTTTTCCATCACTTTATTTATATTCAGTTTAATTCTCTGTTCTCCAAAATGACATACATTCTTAAAAATGTCACTAAGTCTTAAGAAAATCCACACACCACTGTTTTGGGAAGCATAACAAGGTGTACCAAAAGTTTTCTCAAATGATAGCATCAGTAAAGATATCCATATTCCTAATGTGCACATAATGAATAGGGTGCTGTGGTTCATTTGGCTAACATATTTTCAGAAATCAAATATGTTAATGCTATTGCATTCAGGGACATGGCAATAGTGAGCATCAAATGCACATTTTTAAGGTTTTGAAATATGAAAGTTGTGCAGTATATTATGTGTTATGTTTCTGAGCATGTTAACATATGCGTGTAAAGTCTGCTCTCTTTTAAAACCATGGAACAGTGCTTTAATTTTCATAGATGTCTGTAATTGAATTTAGTATTATGGTTTGTGGATTCATCCCAGCATTTGCCTGTTGAAAAGTCTGTACTGTGTAATGTATTTACATAGAAAAAATGGACACCAATGATTATTTATATGGCTGTAAAAGTAAATAGCATCAATGCTGCCCCTGCTTTCATGTTAAATAATGATAATAGTTAATATACCTTCTCCACATTTTATCTTTGTGGTTCACAGCAGCTGAGTAACATCCCACTGGGGTGTCTTGTTTCACAGTCACACCTCCAGGGGGAAGGGCCACTTGTCCCAGTGACAAGGCGATTGGTAACCTTCCAGAGACCAGGCAATTAACACCCATCCCTCGCCTCTGCAAACACAGCTGGCTTCCACCAAGGAACAGTGCGGTGTCAAACACTCGAAGATGGCTAACAAGCAGGCAGTGACTTGAACACTGTCACACCGGCACTCAGGAAATTATTGAGTACTGTACAGACATGAGTAATGGATTATAATGCCACAGCAAACATGGGGAGGCTAGACAATCCATATTGCCTTTATTAAATGATACGAAATAAACATTTAAGCACACAGTCTGAGATTTTAGAGACAGCAGCACTACTCACTGCTTTACCATGTCACATTCTGTGTGTGTGTGTGTGTGTGTGTGTGTGTGTGTGTGTGAGAGAGAGAGAGAGAGAGAAGATTTAGCAGAGATACATATGTTCTGTCTTCATCATATTTATCTTGCTGGAGATTGTTTACATGAATTTAAAGATTGGGTTTAATAACCTAGGTCCGCAGGAAAAAATCCATGGTTTGTAGCATAGTTTTGCCTGCCAATGCCAATGTTTGCAAGATAACTACTTGCTTTTCAATTAAATATACACAGAACTAAATATCAAGCAATAAAATAAGTATTTATCTCCTAACTGCTATAGTTTAAAGAGATTTTCAGAGGAAGTGTTTAGCAGTCATTACATATGTAGGTAAATTGGTTACAGGTCTCTAATATTTGGTGGTATTAAAACAAATCCTTATTTAATCCCAAAAACAAGATACTGCAGTTAAACACTAATTTTAAACTAATTTTAAAAAATGGCAAGCACTCAACTGAATTTTCACAAAACAAAATAGGTGGGATTAATCCATCAATGATCATATCAATTTTTCTAATGTGCATTAAAGGAGCCATCAACCACCAAGATTTTTCATATTTATACACTGGTATCTGATGAATATCCAGTAGATTACTTCTCATTGCGGACCCAACCTTTTGAATACAAAAAATGTCATGTTTGGTTAATGGTTATAATGGTTAATCTAGTATGGCATGATGTGGTATGGTTGCTTAAGAGATCACTACTTTTCATAGTATGTATGTTTGTGGTTGCGGCTGTGCATGTGGTCAGGGAATGTGAACCTACACATGTGACAAAGCATCAGAGAGACAGCTAGTTTTATGCTGCTTATTGGTGATGCTGATGTTGTTAGCTTGCTGGTTTTGCTACTTTTGCTCAGGGGTCTGAGCAGTGGGAGGCAAATTATATAACAATGTAAACATGGTTCATGGTCATGTCCAGTTGTGCAGTTAGCTTCTTTTATGCAGGTAACCAGTTAGATCAACCTTTGTAGTGTTTGTAGTTCAATATAAAAATTTGAATAAATATGTTGTTGTAAGGTTCTGTTTAAGTAAGTCTGGGTCTGTTTAAGTAACATTCACTAGCTAGAAGGCTAGCGACTGTTGAAGGCTAGTGAAATATGTGATAAATTCAAGTCATATTTCACCTAAAAGCTAAATACAGATCTAGTTCAGTAGCTTGCCAGCAAAGTAAGTGTTTTTGGTACAGCATTCCTGGCTTGCAAAGTTGGGTATGTTGACATGATTGCTGTACATAGCTTAAATACAGCTTTTTATATTGATAGTTATGAAGAAGTAAATAGGTCTCTTTTTTGTAGGTATATTGTATTATAGCAAACTAGTTAGCTTGCCATTGTTTTTTGTATAAACAGCTAATATTTGAGATGAGTATACAGTTTGCTAATGTGAATGCCAGTGTTAAATGACTAATTACTTAAAATTGCAATTAGAAAAAAAACAGGTGTGGCTGTTAACTATGTGGAGACCCCAATATGAGACATTTTAATAGGTACAAGAAGATTTGTGATGATGCAAAGGAAAAAAGTCAAAAATTGTTAATGTATTTTGTGTGGCTGTATGAAGCCTAAATTTTGTCCAAATTAGGTTATAAGGTATGCAAGGAAAAGGTGTAAGAAGTCTGTTCTGCAGCCTGAAGTGCAGTCTGTTCTGCATAGACATGGTATTCATCTTGCAGATATATAACTTGACACCTGGCGCACCTGCCATCCCAAGGATTCATATCTTGTATGATTCCTGCCACTGCTGAGAGATTTTCTACGACAGAATATTGGTAATGTGGTTCAATGGGCATCTCTAAATGCATTTCTTGAATAAAATCAATAATTAATTTAATCTAATTGCAGCTACTCAAGATCATACCGATGTTTCTTTAAAAATATTTAATCTCTATATTGGGTTATAAAATGCAAAAGAGTCATTTAATTTCTACACAACTGTAGTCCATCCATTGAATTATGATGACATGGAGGGCAATGACATGCTACACTTTCTTTCTACAATTCTTAAGTTTTTAAAAGCAAACCAAATTGAACCAATATGCCCTATTCAGTTTGTAATGTCATTCATATAATGTCATTATTTTATCTCAAGAGAGGTAACTTGAATCCAAATCAATTTCTGTTCAGTGGAGTTTTATGATTTGCAGTGCTTTGTAAGTTTGTAATTTTAGGCATGCATACACTAAATTGAGACTTTCATTTATTCATTCTCCTCAGAGTGAATGGGAAAGTATTCATGACCCTGTAATTGATAAGAGATAAATAAAAATATTTGCAGGGGTGTTCAGCTCGGAAAAGCAGATGTATTAGCAAATACTCATTAAATCTGAATGCATCACACAATTCCAAACTCTTGGGGGCATTCTGTCAACCCAAGAATGAAAATGAACCATTTCAGATTAATTTTACTTGTGTGAAGCTTTGAATGCAGATAAGACACATTTGTCTTCAGTTGCAACACAAGAAAAAAAGAACCTCTAATTGCTCAGAAACAGCTAATGGCCACCCTCCAATACTAAAAAAAATTCAAATAAAAACTGGTATCAGCAATGACATTTCATTCCAAACCTTCACCAGATGGAATGCTCTGTTCATCACATTCCAACTGCACATTCATTCCAAAAATAATCATTCAACCATGGTATAATGCAAGCAGTGTTTGAGCCTGGGTGGCTCAGAGGATTGGAGCTTATCCTGGTTTTGTGGCATGAGGCAGCTTGATATGCAAGTACACCACCTGGACAGGACTCAGTTGTCACAGGGTCATTAACCTAATCTATGTCTTTCAATCGTCTAACCCAAGCACAGAGACAGGAGCTATCATTTCATTGTCTTTGTAAGAACTTGGCTGGACACTAATGCCATAACCTTCCAGGGTCTGGGTGGACACTCTAACCTCATCGCACTGCAACCTGATTCACCACAAATCATTTTTTGTCTGCATGAGGAATTTTCAGCAGCAAAACCAAAGCATTTACCACCTTCACATGATATCAGCCTTGAGAGGAGAGAAACTGGAGCAACAAAATGCATTGTAAGGCCTTGTCTCTGAATAAGAAGAGACAGAAATGACAGTAAAATCTATTTGTTGAGATGTAAAATGTGGCAAATGGTGCTATAAAGCCCAAGAATATAGACATCCATTCTTAGATATGGTACTTTGTCTTCACCCTAAACTCAGAATTTTGAAGTTAACAAGGTAAAAAAAAAAACAACAAAACAAACAAAAACAGTAACGTTCATTAAGTTAAATGGTGGCCTAATTCTATCCTTCCTATCATTAGTGCCATATGCCTATGACCTCAGTCCAGTTACGATGTCTATCTGGCCTTTGCTTCAGAGAAGTTCATGTATGGAATTTGAAATGTGAAGCGTTAATTAAAATTGATGTTTTAAGGCCTTAGTTATCCAGTGTTCATATATTTATGTCGAAAGTATATGCATGACCTTCATGTGTTATTGAGGTTTAGGGCACATTTAACAGTTTGTAATGTGCCAGGTCTTATGCTTGAGTAGTGGGCAAGATTGATTCATGCATGCTAGATAGAGTTCAATTTGCACATAGTTTTAAAGTTGACTAGCCATGTGTGGTGGGAATGGGCCTCACAAGTTATCCAGGACTGTAGGTTTAAATCATTTTTTGGACACTGTCTGGCCTACTTGAAAATTTTTCATTTGGGAACTGTAGTACAGTTGTGTAAGTGTAATTTATGTGGAAAGCCACTTAGCTAGCGCAGAAGTGTTTGGCTGAATGTGGATGCTGGGCCATTGGAGGTATGGTGAGTTACAGTAGGAGCTGGTTGACAGTTGGGTCAGTCCTGATACTAAGTGCCCCCCTTTTATGTTGATTTCAGAGCAATGAAACAGGGTTAATTGAATTTTTTAATGGAATGATATGGATTTGGCATCTTTTGACAGCTATAACGCCAGTTCAATACCAACATTATTCATAATTAGGTAGGCTACATGCAGTTAAAATAAACATAGGAAACTGAGAGTCTATTTGACAAAGATTGAATTTTACCTTTGAATCTGTCCCATTTGATAGGCCAAACAATTGGCAATAAGATATTGAATGTTTACTTTATATGTGATGTCATATTCTCTCTGAGATGTTAGGGCAGAGCACAGATGAAATGTATCAGTGAGATACACCCCATTGATTAATAAATGTTCTATAACTAACTCAAACAGTATGATAAATTAATTTGGCTGCCCTAATATATGCTCACTGATCATATGTACACATGCACAAATAACTGCAAATAATGTCCACTGTCATATTGTGTTCTACAACAACAATTCATGATGTGTCAGGGAATGTGTCTGGTGGTAAGATCTTGTGAGTTAGGTTTTCCCTGAAAACAATGACTAGCTATCTAGAAAATACAAAAGGAAAATTGTATTAAAACACATAGCATTTAAAAGCTGCCCTCTGAAAGGGGAGATCGATATGATGATTCAGGTGCCCATCTGACAGCAGCATTCCCCACAAGTTAAACACTGGCAAGCTAGCTCCAGACAATTGTAAAATAATCTAAAAGTGTCTTGGACCACTTTGATCAACAGTTCCCTAGATGTGCGGACCACAAACAGCAAAAAAACCCCTCTCTAAGGCAGTGGCAAAGCTGGCAAAGGCTGAGCGTGAGGCACAAGCATATCCGCGGGACTGGCGTAGATGGGATTGACTCTGGACTGCTGAACAAAGCAGGGATGTATGATTCATGCCAGTTTTTCTCCTAACACCTGGAAAGCCACATAAATCAGCCCGCTGAAATTCTGATTATGCTGAAAATAACCTGTGTGCATTCAGTCTTGGCCACAGGGTCAATCCAGAGAGTGTTGGGGATGTTGTTGTCATCTCACAGTTTTCAGTGTCCAGGTGCTTTATTCAGGTCTTGCGTGTGATTCTACATTAAATTTATAGTTTCATATAAAGAATTCAACAATATGTTGAATATATCATAGTTCATTTCATTGGCATGCCTGTAGAAATCTCCATATTTCTTATTGCTTTTGCTGTATTAATTATATATCTCTATCTAATGTGAGTGAAAGCTTTGGCAGCCCGGCTGTCATGTCTTTTTTTAAGTCAAATATCTGATAATGACATATTTAAGTACCTTTTTATGCAAACACATTGAAAACATTGCTCATCTCAGTTCAAAATCTGCTGTAATTTCTCTGAAGTATTCCTTTAGATTTAATAATTAAAGTTACAAGTGTCATGCCTCTTGGTTCTGCAATGAGTACAAGCAGCTGTAATGGAACTCTATGAGAATATGTATCAGCCACCAGGCTCTCAGAAGGAAGGTTTGGTTTTCCAAAGTGAAATAAATAAATAAATGTGGGTGGTATGTGTAGCATAGTGGTTAAGGAGCAGGACTCATAACCGAAAGGTTACCGGTTCGATCCCCGCTGGGGACGCTGCTGTACCCTTGGGCAAGGTACTTAACCTGCAATTGCCTCAGTAAATATCCAGCTGTATAAATGGATAGCATTATAAGGAACAGAAACCTATGTAAGTCGCTTTGGATAAAAGCATCAAAAGCTAAATGAATAAATGTAAATATATTCAGACCTCATACATTGTACCTCCCATTTAAGAGCTATGTATTTGAATTATGTCTACATAAGTCATGTCTAAATACAAGAAAACTGCAATCCACATTGAGTAAGTTATCAGGGACTGGCAGTTTGAATGAGTAGAGATAGCAGGTTACTTGCTCACTCTCATATCACCCTTATAATGGCATTGTTGCTTTCTATCTGTGGTAATCCCCAAAAGTCCTCTTGGCTTCTCTTTCTGTGAGTGGAGGACAGCACAATGTCACCTTTTCAGGATTCCATTGCATTCTATTTGGTGTTCCTCTAGCAATTAAAATAAAGCTACTCCTGCTACTGTTTTAATAAAAAGGGTTCTTTTTGGAAGACAGAAGACAATGAGTTTTAAAAATGGAAATTTTCTCGATATTGTCTGTTATTTGTATTAAATATTCAAGGCATTCTTTGTGAATTAATTTCAAAATGTATATTAAGTGTAAGAGTCCTGATAATGATGAGAGATTTAGACCCAAGCTCCTACACTACAACCGTAACACTAAATTTTTGAACATCTCTCTTTAAGCACATTTCAAAAATGGTGTAATACGGTCTCATCTCACATTAAACCTCAAGGGTACAGAATATCAGGGGTAGAAGTTGGCCAGTTTATAGAGGAGCATTTTTTTTAATTCCAGGAGGGAGCTACAAATGCACAAAAGCACTTTACAAATTTCAGCGTGCTTGTTCTTTCTGACATACAAGTAGCAGGTCACCTTTGAAACCACAGGGACTCTGGAACACCCTGAGCGTCCGATGCAGTGTGTGTCTGGTGATCAAAGGGCATTTTTCATAGCACTTTAAAAATACCACACCTCATGAATATGCACCATAGGGACGGGATAAATGTCAAATAAACAAATTCAACCATTCCCCCATCCAAACCCCAGAGAGAGCTACGGATACATTTTATAAATAAATAACAGAAACTGTGTGGGTTGCAAGCAGCAAGCCTCTCCATGTTAATTCACCATGGCTGTAGTATCCTGTTATTGTGTGCACCATTCATGCAATGTTCAGGTACAAATTATATAAAGGATTGTCTAATGCATCCACTTTGTCACAAATATGAAGTGGTGCTACATGTAATGAAATATTAAAAACAAGAAATTACAAGTGACTGTGTAGCAAAGATGACATTTGTAATACCTCTGTGTGAGCATCACCATTTCCCCCCTCTGCACCACATCAGAGAGACAGAGGAATTCTTCCCCCATTTCTATGTGTACTCAAACAAAGGGTCATAAAGCTAGGACCCTCCCTCACACATAGCACTTTCTGCTTTCTGAGGTGTGAAACCTGGTGATTAGTTGACACTCAAATCCATTCTGGCCTTTTCTTACAACCCTTATAAGATATCTCCAGGAGGCATTCTAGAGACTGGAGAGATTTGCAGGTTTTTGTGAAGATTTCCACTCCTTCTCCAGGACCTAGCAAGGGGCCCAGCCCTAACCACAGTGTTTCCTTTGTCTCCTGACCAAGAAGCTGGCCTTGTTTCTACCCTAAAATAAAAGCTTATACTATTCTTTGTAACAGGCTACATTTACAACAGAAGCCTATTAAAACTGGGTTGGATTTTAAGTTTGTCCACAAACATGTCCTACCTGTTTTTTTTTTTTTTTTTGTTTTTTTTTGCATCCTTAAGATTTTTGAGGGTAAGGTGCTTTATTCACCGCTGCTATGGTGACCCAATCTTATCAACCACTTCTGCAACCTCACTCAGGGATTTGGGTGCAGGACCCCCACATGGCAATGTCTGAAACAAAGCTTACACATGACACAATGCTATTATATACCGTTGCCTAAATATTATTGAGATGACTGACAGGCTAAAGATATAAAATAAATGGAAATAAGTATGGCACTTATCAGTCACTAGCCTTCTTGAAGGCAAATATCTCCAGCCTTGCTTTAGAAAGAATATTATCTCATTATTTTCCATACTTGTCTGGATCGCGGGTTGTTAACTGAGTGGCATTTATTCCAGCCATTATGTCCTTCGAAGTGTTGTTTTTATCTGCACTGGTTACAGGTGGGCTAATTTTTTATTTGTTCTTTGTTGTATATTTGTGTTCATTTACTTATTCTGCAAATAATGAGATGTCATCTTCTTTCCAGTTCAGCTTTCTTTTTGTGTAATCCATAATTACAAGCCTGTTGCATCTCATGATGCTTCTCAATTGCAGTTGAAGTTTTCATTGTCCTTTTAGAAATAATTGTCATAATTGCATGCAAGTTAAGCAACCTAAATTTTAACTTACAACTAATACATCAAGTGTTCAATATACTCAATATACGAGCCTTTTTTATTATTGACCTTTTAATGACTGAGCTAACGACAAGAGTACAGCAGTGTAATAAAATTCATAGATTGAGAACTTAAATATCTCCAAGCTAATGACTCACACTGGCATATGTGGGATTTCCTAGCCTGTTATTGTTGTGGGAGATCAGGAATTAAAGCAATTTTAACTGGCATGAAGACAAAACTACACAGCCTAGACAAACATTTTATTATCATGATTATAACGAAAAAGAATTTCAAATAATTATTTTTCATTGTTTTCAAGTTGACCAAGAATGAAAACAATGCAAGCTAACTAATTTGATGACATTTATTGATATTCATGAAATATTTGTTCATGTTCACAAATTGTAGTGGTATGAACAACACTGCTACTTTCAACAGCTGGCTATTTTTTTCAGCCTTGCTTTTGTCAACCACTTCACATCATAATGATAAAATGGGAATTACTCAAAGGAAATGGCCTTATTCCCTGCTGAGTAGGAATAGGAAGCTTTAGAAATAACTACCATGGCTTTCTCTGAGTCTTTTCCTTACCCTATAAGTCATTTTAGCAGGATTTTTTTAACAAGAATTCTATGACACTTGAAAAATACAGGCCCTGGTCTGGTCCAGCAACATTAGACCTAAGAGACAACATCAGACCTTAGGACAATTTTAACCAATCTCCTCTCTCTCTCTCTCTCTCTCTCTCTCTCTCTCTCTCTCTCTCTCTCTCTCTCTCTCTCTCTCTCTCCTGTCCATCATGTATTCTCTCTCTCTTTTGTTTTCCTGCTCTTTTGATCCCATCTCGGTTGCTCCGTCCTCTCAAGCTGTTGTCCTTACGTTTGGGGTTGGGTAAATCATGCCCTGTCCTTCACCGGCATCTGTTTCCAGACTCCCTACTGGTGTGGCATCTCTCACAGTGACCGCACAGAGAAATACTCCTCTGATTCCATGAGAGGCAAAACAAGCAGCGCCACTGCAGGAATTCAGAACCCAGAAACAACTGAGGACAAAGGGTTGGTTTATATCTACTATTTCTTTTTTGTATTTTGCTTCTAGCTTTAACCTCAGTCTGGCGCAGCATGTTGTACAACATCACTTGTTCAATCCTTCCAATCAAACCATTGCCATCAATGAATGGTGCCTGAGTGTTATTCTTTATAAAATGAGTTAGAGGTTTGTGTGCCTCACAGCCTGCATGAATGACATCATCTGTAGAAATATAAACAATACATTTTCATTTGTAATTTAATGACAGGATTGAAATGCAGATTTCCCTTAAGTGGTTTAGATCCTGTCATTTTGGTACTGCTACATACAGCCTCATTGGTTTGTGATCCTAGATGTACATGGTCTACTGGATAATACCTTTTCCTGTGAATTTTTGCCTGTGAACTAATAGCTTCCCCTATGGTTTTCTCCCGTGCTGTTAATTAATGTGACTCTTGTTTTTGCCTGAGAAAAATATTATGTGTGAGCAATATGACTTCGCCTGTTCAGTACCATTAACATAACAGTATAGGATTTTAAACTCTTTTAACTGGAAAAAAGACGCTTATTGCTCCTGTATAATTTACATAATGCATTTACTTTATGATAAAAATGCATTATTCAAACACATGAATATTCACTTGCATGTGTCTTCTGTGTTGCTTTAAGTATTAGTCATATCTAATCAGACATTTTTAGTTTTGGAAACTGGAACAATCTCATATTTTCCCACCAGCTCTTGAGATGAACTCCACAGTAATTAAATGCCAAGTCTTCTCATACAAACCTTATTTGAACTGTGGCGCTAATACAGCTTAATTAACAAATCAGTGCCACGACAACACTTAGTTTTAACATTCGTCTGTGTCGCTGGGTAATTTCTCTCATTGACTCCACCGGGACTCAATAACTATCTTCGACTGACTGCTAAGTATACGCAATATGTGGTGTAGAATGTACCCCTGTATGCTCCATTGGTAGTTAAAATGCATATTTCCCAATGCACTTTCATTGACTTTTTTTTTGCCCTCATACCATTGCAGAGTGTGTCACATGACAACTAATCGGAAACCTCTATACCACCATGGCCTTGCCTGGAGCTAGTAACTGTCAGACAGAGAACACATCTGCTGCTTTTCTTATTTTCCCACACTAGGCTCATGGATCAAGCAAGCTTCAACTCCTGGGCCCGATATGTTGGACATCCATAATTTCTCTGCCAAAACTGAATTGATGAGTGGGATTGATTTCATTTCTTTGTTGTATTATTTTGTAATGTTATAAAAATAGTTGTGCAATTAACGAGGGAAACAAAAGAAAGATTTTTATATTGTTCTACTGAAGTGGGTGCTTGAGAGAGGTAACATCAAACACACCAAGGAAGGAATATAACATCAATGCAAAGCTTGGGTCAATAAGAAACCACATTCTCCCCTCTTTCGATCCAGATGCCCCAGAGAAATTCTTTATCCTCTGGAATAATGACTGCAGATCTTTCAAAACAATCGCTGGTCCTGGAATCGGTACAGTGTACGTGCAATTTGTATGAAATATCTAGTAAATCAAAGGTATGACTGTAATTTTGTTTAATGTGAATGGTTTGTCATTCCCACCAAGTCATAATAAAGTTATCAACACAGCTTCAAGGTGGTTGAAATTTACCCCAGGACTTGTGTCCGTGCTGTTCGAGCATATCATCTCACAAAAACATTTATCCACACATTCATGTACATACACACGTGGAGACATACATACAGACCTTGTGATTATTCCTCTCTATTGCAGTACATTATATTGCAATTACACTGGTGCTATTTTTCCTGGAGTAATGGAGGTAAACCTATGCACAAAAGGGTACAGCAGCGGTGTTGTATCAATTCATGACAAGAGTCCAGTCAAGCCTAACCCATAATGTGCAACTTGTGCACCTCCCTGACAACTTGGCATGTAGGAGCACTAATATTAAAAAAAGTTAGCAATTCATCAAAATTACAAGATTTCTTGCACAAATGGGTTTTCTTGTGCTCTCCACCACTTTTCATCATAAGTTTACAAACCAAAATATTTCTTTACCATTTTTCTGACAGGAGTTCAGGCAGCACGCTTCTGACTAATGTAAACAAGTTTTGCAGGGAACAATTGAACTGTCAATCCCATAAGACTGAGGCATTTCATCCCATTATATTATAATACAAAGAAGATCATGGCAACAAAGAAGATTACAGACACTGTGACGAAAATCGAATAGTGACAAGGATAAAGCTGACAAAAAAGCAAACACAAAAGCTGAGTGAGAAAAGAAGTAGGGTGAAGGCAGCAGAGTTGTATTTGTTCAAAAGTATCAGCTATCCAGTGTATTCACAGATGTTTGCTTCTGGGTGTACAGGAATAACATTAAGATGAAAATTAAGGTACAAAGTTCTTGAGCCATTTCAGGATATGACCTGTCTACAGTTCCTATTCTTTCCTTATTCTTTTCAGGCCAGTAGCAATACCACTCCCTGACCTCAAGGATGGCTGGGCTTGGTTAGCACTTGGATGGGAGACTTTGGGGAAAACCAGGTTATAGCTGGATGTGGTATTGGTGAACCAGTAGGGGGCAGGCTTTTTTCTGGATTTAACAAAAGATTAATGCCCAATCCAGTGACAGGGATACTGTGCTGAAGGAGCTGTCTGATGCTGATGCTGTCTTTCAGATAAGACGTTAATCCAAGGACCTGTCTTACTGGCCATTAAGGATCATATGCCACTTGTCAAAAATGCTATTGGGATCCTCCCAGGATCTCCCAAAGTAGCTATCTGATAATATTCCACTTTAACTGGCTAAATAATCCCCCCTTTACCTTAGTTTATGTGTATTGAGTTTTTTTATCCAAACCCTTTTTTCTTTTCCATTTAATAACAAAATCTGACACTGAAATGAACAACAAATTGCTGTGTGAGAACTGGTGAATTCTAATGCAGGCTTTTTTTTTGCAATGCAAGGGCCCAAAAAAAACAAACAGTACATAACATCACAAGCATTCAGTATATGCTCTTATCCAGGGCAACTCTGAGACAGAGGTTTATCCACCCAAGTTATATAAGCAACAGTGCGAGACCTGGTTAACAACACTCCCAGAACAGCGAGTGCATGTGCAAAACCATTCAAGCATCAACACAAGTTAATTTATGTTAGTCTGAGACTAAAACAATCTGGAAACTGTAGGAAGAAGTTGAATTCAGTTAGACTCAATCTCAGCCTTAGTGTGGATTGCCTCACATCTTCCTTATTTTGTTCATCGTAGAGAATTCAAAGGTCTTCATATACATGAACTTTTATCTGTCTCCTCAGTATCACCCAGGTGTTGTCTGGCAAAGGATTGGAAGAATTGGTTTACCTGCAGCACAAGGGGTCTCCACATTGGTAGAACATGTCCTCAGTGCTCAATGTTAAACAAAAAAGTGTGTGCATCTCCAAGTAACATATACTCCATGTACATGTGTGAATGTGTATATACACTCTCATGTTTTTGCAGTGCAATTGAGTTTAACATTTTAAAAAATTAAAGCAATTATTAAAACTTTTGTTCCTATTAAACCAGTGGTATGATTAAAGAATGTGCAGAAGAGTTAAAAAGGATACTGATCCATGATCTTGTCATCCTTGCTCCTACTTGTAAAGCAAGGGGTTAAAAAGCCTATCTCCATCTCACTGAACACAGCAATCAAGAAAGGACATGTTCACTGGACTGATATCTGGCTGTCATTGTAGCTGTGGTGAGGATGAAATGTAAGCATTGTTGTGATGTAGTTTGTATTGTGATTGTGATGATGGAAAGATGACAGCCGAAGGAGAGCCAAAAATGTTTAGCAGTGCTGTTGCTGCCATTTGTTGAAGGATAGGTCATTCCTTTAAAATAAGAGGGACAAAGAGTTTTGTTTACCAGAAAAATGAAAGTGAAAGAAAACGCCTTTAAGATGTATGACAGACACATAAGTTACCTGGGCATGGGGAGGACATAGAAAACACTTGCAGAGAGAGAAGCATTCACACTGTCACACCTGACTGAATTCTTGTGAGTTTCTCAGTCAGCAAAGGTGCTCCCAGGGATATATCACTACTAGGAGTCTGGAGTAAGGCTGTGGATCCACAGTTTAGGGGCCAAAAATTGTGTAGTGCATGAATGCAGAGTTATGCAAATTAAGCACTGTATGGGAGGATTCTAACTGGACATTTCAATGGATAATGGTGACACGTTAATTTGGCAGAAGCGTTTCTAAAGATGCATGTCAGGATGTTCTGGGGAAAAAAACGATCAGAATCTTATCATATCCAACAATAATGATACAGCCTTATCTGATTGGTGCCTGAAATAAATTTGAACTTTTCTTGAAAAAGTTAATAAGTATTTAAAAATTAACCCTATAGGAAAGTGTTTAGGACACACTGTGTCAGTGGTCCTTACAAAAATCACTTCTAAACGCCTAGCACATCCAACCAAAAAATTTATATTTACTTCATTTGATCATAGCACCGCCCTTCCTTTTAAGTGGCGTCCCTACTGGGCCTGAGGTGATACATTAGCTGAAATAAATGAAATAGCAACAAAACAGTAGTATATTCGCCTCTATGCTCCTTTATAAGTTCTCAGGCACGCCAGATGAATACTGAAGTAACTTGAAAACAAGTTTAGTAATTGAAAGGTCAGTCTTTCATTTTCTTTTATCTGGGGATTAGAACGCATCATTATGCCTCCAGTATAGACTCTGTTTAAATACAAATATTAGCTTTAACACCAAATATATAATTAACTTTAATATGAAAAGTACCTTCTGTGGAAATTTGGTAACTTTTCCATAAACTCTACTTTAAATACAGATTTATCAGTTTGTGTAATGATTTCTCCCTATTTAGAATTCTGAGGAGCTGTATTGAAATAGGTCCTTATTTTGCTTCGCAGTGTGGAGAAAAAAAACGTTTTGAATGATGTACTAAGATCTCAATAGAGAAAATGAAAATATTGGCCCTTTCAAACTAAATATTGTCACTTTAATTGAATTTTAATTGAATTTAGTTTAAACTTAATTTAATTTAATTTAATTTAATTTATTCATTTATTTGGTGTTATTTACACTTTATGTGGATTTTTAAATTTAATTCAACAAACTAAATAGCCATTTATTTGGAAAGATGTTGGATTTCCTTTAAAAAGTTTGTCTTTCTTGGAGAAAAAGACACCACAGAAAAAGTGAATTAGTGGACAGTACAACACATTCATCATCTCTGGGGTGTGCACAATGTTGTACTAAATTGAATTTCTCACTTTGAGTGCGTGATGATCCCCTAAATGGGTAATACCTTGAATGACATCAATGGGACCATCACTGACATGCTGAAGGGAACCAATCATAATATTTTTCTGTAGCGAGTCATATCTTTATTGGCTTATCAAGTTAGTGATCGACAGCACACAGTAGCTCCACCCACTATGGGGCTCATCAAACATCTACTCCATCAATAATTAAACAGACATTAATTTATAGTCAGATGTCTCACACTAAAACCTCATAGTAAGACATACCCTTGGTTGAGGAACAGCATGAATAAAAACATGAATGGTTCTCTGAAAAACACAATGTGCAGATTTGGAGTATGACTGTACACAATGTCTTTGTCGGCCTTTGAATTGCTTTTCACAATCATTGGATAAACCCTAAAGTGCCTACTTCATTTCTCAATGTCTTGGAGTACAGTGTATGATGAGTTTGGTTTCACAGAGGGAAACCTCTGTTGACTCATCCTGCAGATCAATCACACAATTAAAATCAGACAGACATACATTATTAACAGCAGGGCTGATTGCAGCAAGATATGCTCATCTACCACACTAGAGCTCAGCACTGCCACTGTCACTCTTTCACAAATGTAGATTGAACCAAACTAAGGATTCTTTTCATATCTATTTCCATTTGTCCTCAATCACATAGTGTCTGAAGTTTTAGCCTAAGAAGAGCAGATTTCCTTTCAGCCTACTCATCTATTGAAATAAAAAATAATTCAGTAGTGTACGATTTATCTGGACTGGCACTAGGATATCCCATGTGAACCTTGGGTGTCTTGATCCTGGTGGGGAGTCCCTGGTTATACAGTATTCATCCTAGAGTACAGATAGCATAACACAGAAAAGAAAGAATCCATCCGAGCACACTGGTTATGGAAATACTAAATAAAAGTATTTCATTGGGAGAGTGTGTCAAGACAGGAAGGCCCCTTAGACAAATCAAATTACATGTGGCTTGCTTCTGAGGCACCCATTTTAAATTTCACAAGGGGATGATTGGTGCTGAAATTGCACCCATTATCCAATATTATTATTCAAGCCATCATGGTAGGATTTGTTGTAGATAATACGGGACCTTTTTTGAATTTCTTGAGAGCACAGAAAAATTCTGTGCCCTTGGTCCAGAATAAGTAAATACTTTAAACATTCTCCATGGACAGATTCCATTTTAGGTAGCCTTTTTTGAAGGAAAAGACAACAGTGGACAGAAGGAGTAATGTAGGCCAGCTAAGATAAAGAAGTGAACTGTCAGTGAACTGCGCTAAACCATCTTGAAAAGCCTATGCACCTGCATTTTTATTGTGGACAAAAAAAAGATCTCACAGAAAGGTGTCAGTTATAATTAATATATTTAGTTCCTTCCCTATCTTAAATGCCCAGGAGAGAGCTCTGGTTTCATTGAGCTACTGAAGTGCATAATGTAAGTGTCTCACCTCTTTTGTCTGCAATGTCAAAGGTGCCGAGTGAAGTTTAGGGAGAGACGCACACTGCCATTTAGAAGGAGAGGACATTAATACTAGTTGGCAACAAAGTAAGTGCTGAAGTCAAAGCAAGTGGCCTGCATACACATATCCCAGAGAACTACCATGAATGTCTTAAACAATGATCACTTACCCTATATGGTATTTTAGCAATCTTACACATTTAAAAAGTTATTAGCCAACAATTGTTTATAAAACCTGGATTATACTGGTAACCACATCAATAATTCATTTTATTCCACCTCTAACACAGGCATGTTGATCAGACGGTTTCTCCAGCTCGACTTTTATTTGCCTCTGTTCCAACATACAGAGAGTTGTTTTCCAAGACAGATTTTGTTTGTCTGAGTTTATTTGTACTGTTGCTCTTTCTCAGACACTGTCAGTACAATGGAGTAGCACATAATGTAAGAACCATATTCCCCTTGTATTTGTATCCAAGGGCCTCTTTCATCATATGCACTTCTGCACAAGATTGTACAGCGGAAAAGTTCTGTAGAGATACTGACTGACTTTCCACATCCACTTCAGACTTCCATACATGCATTCCCACATAGATAAATGATGGCATTGTAGGGCAAACAGGCAGACCAGTGTAGAGATGGCAAGGAATGGAAAAAAGCTTGCTCAATAATTCATTTGATATGATATTAAGATAAAGTAATGGATAGAAATATTAAATCCAAGAAATGTTATTGTGGTGCTTAGACCTCATAGAAGGTTGTCAGTCCACTGCTAAGCTTCCAAATTAGTAATGAAGGAGGACCAATAATTTATATTGTCAATGAAAAATGAAAAGTATTTTTTCATTTATGAAATCAACAACCACCCCTTTTTCCTCCCTGATTTTAAAATCAAAATATCAAAGTATGACCATGCTCCACTCATCACTATGCTTTCAACACAAGCACAGGTTGTGCTGAAGCAAGGATCATGCACTTCTCCAATACACTCACCTGTGATGTCAGATTTAATCCTTCTATGCTATATATCTTTCTTCAGGTTATTGTGGTCTTGTAAATCAATGGATTTGTCATATGTGGTCCATTGCTCATAATGACTTGATTAATCTCCCAGACTGGGAAGGATTGTCTGGGGGCAGAGAGGGCCGTGTCTGTGTCGAGGACACATCAGCTCCTGTCCGTCCGGCAACCCAAGCTGCCCCAGCAAGGACAGGACATACCCCTCTCATAGGCATATCGGCAGCTGCAACTTGCCAGTTATTACTACAGGTCCTGCTTCTTCCTTCACCGGTGGGCCTCCATTGGTTGTATCAAAGTGCTGGTGTGATTTTCACAACCTTAGAGTTAACCCTTTAGCATACTAATTTGAGACTGTAAAATGTGAACACCTCTAAGGCTTCAAAAGGGTTCTAAAACATTGCACTGGGAACAGCATTTAACATTTATAATAATTAATTCTTAACTACAGTACATGCTGCCATATTGCATAAATACTTCAGATTTCATTTTTTGAAATACATGACTTGGTCAAGGGTTTAACTGACATACACAATGGTAGCATTAACTGTATGTAAATTTTATTATTGGATCTTTAGTTATAAGCATTCACAATCTTTTTTTTTTCTAATTCTATCTTTATCTCATTTTAAATGTCAGTATTTACAGATAACTACTTGCAATTAGTAAAATATGGATTTTTACAGATACAGTACTTTATCTGCTGACATTTATGCAGAAATGTCCTTATCATGTTATTTTTTTATTTCTTTAAGTCCATGTCCTAATAGTCATAAACAGCACTATATTAAATATTAATATTTATCTATATTTAACATCTTGATACTATACAAACTGCATGTTGACTTCTTGAAAGTCTTTATGCATGTGATGTCTGCAATAAATTCAACATTTATTTTTAAAATAAGTTCTAAGTCCAATAATATATGCATGAGTACAATTCAGAAATCATTTGTTTAATTTAGCTTCACTGACTTTGAGTGAAGGCGGTTGTTCTGATTATCAATAAAAGCATCTTCAAGACCTCCTATTAAATATGCTAAAATGAGTATAAATGATAAAAACTTCAGTTAGATTCAGCTCAATGGGCTATAAAGGCTGTAGAGTTCTATATCAGATTTTGTACTTCAGATTTTGAACAGGTGTCATTAACTTACACATTTGCCATGTAAATGTGCTGGCTTGCAGCACTTCCTCCAACTTTATCCTCTCAGAACTTGCTTTTCTGAATCCATCTATTGATACTTTTCCAAAAAAGCGACAAAATGTCACTACAACAATTTGATCCATTTCCATTTGATTGTATTCAGCAGAGTAGTTTGAGAGGATTCTTACTGCCTGACAGCCCTCTGTAACCTTTATGAAAGGCTTCTTAATGTATCTTATAAAGTAGAGGCAATGCCAGTCTAGCTTGCTCAAGGTTAATGGTATTTAAAAGTCTCCATTTTACCTGGTCTGTTTGAATAGGAGCATGAAGGTGTGTGGGCCTTATCCTTCAGAGTTTCACAGCTTCAGCTTCAATTGTGATTAATGCTAAAAATATGCATCCTTTTCATTTGCCGTTCATCTTAGGGGCGATAGTTTTACAACCCTCCTACTCAGCCTCGGGGAGTTGGTGTTGCCATGGCACCTGAAAGAGTTCTGAGGTTATAACCATCTGAATACCTGCCTCTGTGGAGATATTTCTGCACTACACACAGTCTGCATCATCTAGCTGGCTCCAGGCATTGCAGAAAGAACAATGAGGTGCACTCCAGCGCCTAAAGAAATGAAAGCGAGAAGCAATGTGTGGCTGAAAGATGCAACCTAATGAGAACAAGACCCTTATTTTCAATTCTCCCCACTTCTTCCAGTGTAAAGTTATGATTGTTAAGAATTTTTATATACTTTTTTCAGAATGTGTTATGTACTTTTAAGGATGTGTTATATACTTTAATGAAGTAGCAAGTTTAACTTACTTGTATGCCAAAAGAGTAATACCCATGTATTTGGAGGTGTGTGTCCTGTTTTTGGTTATAATGTGGAAGACATGCATACTCAACATTTAACAAGAAGACACACAAGGAATAAGGTGTGATATATTGTGTGTAACACCTAGTGTTTCCTGTTGAAAACACTGTTAGGCTGTTCTCTGGTCAAAAGTAGGGTGTTTGATTAAGATACCTTTGAACCAAGTCATGCTCTATTGCAGATTATGTACCACTGTAATCTCTTGAGGATAAATGTATATTTATCTCTAAATCTGCAACAGAGGTACCAAAGACACTTAAAATTAGAACTAAGAAGAATGCAACAATTCATTCCAGCCCCCAGTTCATTCAAAGGTAAAATTCACAAATTGGTATGTACTGTGTTGTAAATGCACTGTGATGCAGAATCTAGTTCTATTCCATTTGGCTTTTCGGCCAGTATTGTTTCTGAACCACAGTAAATCTCTATATCTCATAAATATAAAGTTTTTATCTCTTTTTTATCCCTAATTTTTTTCAAGTCCACTTGAGACTTGTATTTTCTCCCATATATTCCCACTGAATATACTAAAGGGAATTGCGAAAAGAATTGATGGCCAGAAAGCCCATGTCTCTTCATGAATCTCTAGTTTTACCTGCGCAATGCATATAATTCCTTCTGATTTGTCAGGCAGTCATTAGAAAACATCCCCATATGATCAAAAACGTGTCTTTTGCCTCAGTACGTGGATCCATGTTTTGACCATTTCCTGTGAACGATGGCATGGATAAACTGTTAAACAGCATTCTCCGAGGAACCTGCTATACTGTGAAACATCCCTCACAATATGGAGTCATAAATACATACCATACACATTAAATCTTAGCTGACATTCTGCGCAATGTATTTGTAGAACATGTGCATAAGTGAACAACTTTTTTGCACCAACCATGATACGGTTGTTGGTGCAAGACATTTTCTTATCTGATGAAAAATGCTTTAAGGTTTTCAGCAACAAATGCTTTAGCATGTATTGAGTGCCAGAATTTTCCATTGAACGCTTAAAGGGAATCTGCCTCATTATGGCTGCAAGCATTACATTATATAGCTGTCACATCTTTTTGAATCCTTCAGTTGCACCAGATATCCTCTAAGACCTAAATTAGATCATCATTGGAAGGTACATATGACTGGATTTTGTGTGTCACTTACCAATGTTATTTTCCTTTTGCCAGGACTCTCTCACATGCATTCTGAATGATGGATATTTCCTTCACTGTCGCATCTCCAGACAAGAGAAAGCTTAGATCAGGTGGAAATTCCTCTCTGTTCATGAGTGCACATATACATTGGCCCATGGCAGCTGGTCTTCTCACACACCGTTGCATGGAAAATGGGCTGATTTTAGGATCTAATTATCCACGATGGATTTCTCTGTGCGAGAGATCTGAGGGGCCAAACATTTCGACATGAACCTGAGGCAGATGCCTGAGACTTTGCTCAAATTCTCTCTTCATGTGTGACAGAGCACCTAGTATCTCAGACACAATGACAAAAAAATGAACATTTGCTTTCTGATCAACAACAGATTACAAAACTGATGTTGATGTTTCAGAACATTATGTACATATAAATCAGACAAGAGAATTTTTGTTTTTAACAAACATTTTCATTTAACGTTAATGTGTATCCATGGTTGAAGCACAACATGGTAAAGCACCTAGGCAAGTGACGCTTTATAAATGAACAGAAGCTAAAAAATGATAATTTATCTCTATAAACACATTTATAAATACGTTCTTAGAGATAAGTGGCTATCTACAGCTGTGTCATTTATAAACCACTTGTTGCTGTAGTATGTTGTTTGCAACTTTAAAAAGTGGATAAATTAATGTCATCAGTAATGAAGCTGAAGTTGTTCCCCTTGATTTGAAAACATCAAGCTCCATCCACTGCCTACTGCTGCCACTTCTGTGAGATGGATCCCTTTGAAATGAAATACAAAAATAATGCCTTGACATTCAGCGCAAAGCAATGCTGTATGAATGTTTGTTAAAAAATAATAGATCCCAGAGATGAGGAGAAAACACCTCTTGCACATGATAATGTAATTGGTTTGTCTTTGACAGTGTGTTCATTTCAAAACAATGATGCATATTTGTTATCCATTTGTTTTGTTGCTGCTTTCCTTTTCCCCAGTGCATGAAAATTTAAAGAATCCACAAATACTGTTGGGTATTACTCAGTTTTGGCATCTGCTCAAGGATATAGCATTTCTGAAAAAGTAGACACTTTCCCGTGGCTGTAAACTAAACTGGATTTCCCAGAAGTAAGATATGTCAAACATTGCAGTGATTTGCCACATGATACCTGGGCATGTACATTGGTAACATTTCATTATGGCCAAGATATTAATGCATCAGAAAGAGTTAAAAACAAACTGCGATGTGTATGATATGGGAATGTGCATTACACAGCAACAGTAACCAAACACATTTTCTCAAACTGGCCATCCTAGCCTCCTCCTTAATAAGACATTTAGTAGAATGCATTACCATTGAACTAAACATCAGCAATGATGTACTCTATAACGATATATCATGACATTATTATTGCATTATTAAGCATTTATAAACCATTTTTAAAAGTGTCATTCTGTCATAGTCATTCAATGTCAGTGTTACATGCACCATTAATGAGACCTAAGGCTGAAGCTGAAGTTGAGAAATAGAAATGCTCAAGCAAAGTAATGTGTTGGCATTAGAATTCTTTCTGAAAACAATACACTGAACAATTCATAAACCACTGACAGTAATACCAGGTAGCATCAGCACAACAAGCAAATTAGCTATTGTAGGAGGAAAAAATATATTTTTGTATACGTATTAAGCTTATATAGAGTTTATCATAATTCTGTTTTTAGTGTCTGTGAATTCGATAACGGTTATTTAGCTGTTTAGATATAATTTATTTTGTGTTAGAATACTTACCTGCACCTTCCCCCATTTTATCAGTTCAGTGTTAGTTAAATGACCACCAGGTAGCAAGTATGGATAATGTGGATAATAGGAATAATTTTGTAGCTAATATCAAGAACGTGTACTTGGGTCCTCTGAGAAACATTTCATGAGTGCAATTAGATCTGTGTGTCATCTGAGGCTTTCACTGAGGTGGGGGAGGGGGTGTATCTCACAGTTATTTTTGAGAGAGAAAGTTTATCACTGGGTGACTTGTGGTAGGGGAGCTTCAACAGCTGAGATGATCATTAACTGGTTTGCCATAGAGCAATGAACTAGTATCTGTATCACCTAACACGTCAAAGTACAGTATGGACAAAAAAGAATTGCTTCATGCATTTTATATTTGTTCAAGTGCACGAAAAGGACTGAGCCACATGGACTGCTACTTATCTCATTATATAAGGTACAAGTCCTGTACACCCATATTTTCAAAAGCAGTTTCATTTTATTCTTCTGGTTTTATGACACCTTATTTTTTTCAAAAAACATATTGAAACAAAGGCTGGAGCGCATTGTCAGACACCTTGTATAGTTTATCAGTAATCAGGACCATACTTAATTCTAATTAGAAAATACTGTTAAAAAGCACATGTTAATTCTTTCTAATTACCCACAGAGATGCTGTCATTAAGGAGGTAATCAGAATGATGCTGCAAATTGATGTTGTAATAAAAAATACTAAACTGTATGATATAAACTCTAATTATACATTCCTTAGGAGGATGCGTGTGTGATCTTGAAATGACTGCACAGAAATGAGGGGGTAATTTGACAGTCTGTTCAATGAGTGTGGCTTGGGACCCGAGTACAAATCAAAACATTTTAACCCTGTGTATTACACTGACGTTATGTTGTATTACACTGACACGTATCTTGTATTACTTACTTCCCACTATGTTGTATAGACATAAGCTTCCATGCTGACATCATTTTTAAACTTCAATGCATTTCAACTCGCTCTAAATAACTCGTTTTAAGTGGGGATCCTTTTTCAGATTTATAGTTCCTCCTCTTTCACCAAACATGATATAATATACCAACAATGAGGCAGTTGATGTTAACAATGGATATCAGAACAAGGGAATGACTTCTTCTTCTTCTTCTTCCTCTTATTATTATTATTATAGTTGTTGTTGTAAAATTTATTGCATAAATCAAAGCATTAATATTGTGAACATCATATCATTTTTGTGGCATACCTTCAACTAAATATTTCTTACGCAAAAGACTTGTAGCAGATTTAAAACCCAATGTGCATCAGATTTAATTCATTACAATAATTTCAGTAGCCTTAGACCTTGTCATTTTATATTTTAAGACATGCCTCAGAAAGTGGAGTACATTTTTTTAAATGCAGCACACATATCATTAATATATTCTGCTTAAAGAATTTCAGAACATGATGATGAGGCCTATTTGGTTCAAAGGTACCCAATATCTGACAGTGATCTACAGGCCATGCTTCCTCAGTGGTCCTGATGAATAGTGTATGTGAATAAGGTATGGCTGACCATATGCAAACCTTCCCATAATGCACATGGACATGATGAATTAATATTTTCTATTGCCTGCAGCCATAACCTTGAACTCGACAATCTCAATTCTTTAAGGAGATCTGCCTCTTTCCTCTTTTTTTTCCATTCCCTATGTTTTTCTGTCTTTGCTGAAGAGATCCCACAGAGGAGTCTGAAGGTATCCTTGACACCTCATTAGAATAATGAGCATTAAATGATGTCCTCAAAGGCATCAACACCTGGTACTGAAAGGAATTCATCTACCCTATGAGCATATCGGTATCCTAATATTCCAAAAACAGATTCTGCGTAACTTCATAGCTGTTACAATCTACAGGTTTTTCTTAAACATTAGAAGTCAATACAAAAGCCAGACCAATCATGGAGTCTTTACTTGTGCTAAACTTACACACTATTTTGGGAGCACAGTTATAAATTAGCTAATGAAGTGTTAACCAAGTATAAGATCTCATTGTAAGAAGACAGGCTGGTATGCTTTCTAAGGTATACTTTATGCACTTGAAAAAATAACTCAAGACTCCCTAAGTATTTGGAGGCTGTTGTTTTCATCCCATTCCCCAAGCCCTGAGGAATTTTAGACAAGTTTTTGCAATGGATCAAGCTATATGGAAGTCCATATTCACAGTTGAACCCAGAAGAGATAACAAGAGCATGTCTACATCTGGTCTACACTAATTGCAAAAATATTTTCTCTGTTATTTATCCTTAATTGAAAACTTTAATTTATGTATATATTTCTAGTATTTACCAGTCATTACAAACATCACATTATGAGCTAAGGGTGCATAATTGGCACTACCTCAGCTGTAATGTTGCTAGATAAGGCTAACAAGCTAGCTACCTAAGTGTCTCTTCCATGACTTGGGTGCCAAAGGCAACTGATGTTGCCATTGCCATTGTAGCTGCAGTTACCACTTGCTCTTTTCTCTCCTTCTCAGTCTCCTCTGTCACACTGTGCACAAAGAGATTTTATATGCTACACACCTTCAGAATGAATTACCTTCATCCTGCCCGGGTGCCAAGCTGCCTATCCTGCCTCCAGCATCTAAGAAAGGTGGTACAACAGATGTACCACAACTACCTGAACTGAAATTTTATGTTTGTTTTGAGCACTTTCTTGGTGGGTGGCCCAGCAATAACTTGAATACCTATATTTGTGCATACTAAGGAGAAATGCTTATGCTATTTAATTTCTGACTTTTTCTGATTGTACAGACATTTAAAATGTGTCTAAAAATATGAGTATGTCAATAAACAATAGCAAACAACAAACTGTCTGGCTAGCTAGCCACTGAAACCTACCAACCAGTGCTTACCAACTTACCAAACATCCATGATGATATTGTTGTCTGTCTCGACTGACAGCTGATGAGGCTTTCCCTGTGAGTTTTAGGCTTTTGCTTTTATTTTTGCTTCTGGTTTTAATTTTGTAGGGATTTCCTCTACAAAGTAGTAATGCCATGAATGTGCCCCTCAAAACCATATTGAAGGCCTTGTTTTCAATATGTGTTTTTTTGATAATGAATTTATTGGTTTGAGACTTAAGGAAATTCTCACAACTTGGCAAATGGCATATATGCCACACAGAGTTCATTTGATGTATTATAGGTTATAATGGTTAGATATGGTTATAATGATAGTAATATCCTCAAAATATGAATAATGTGAATGTATCTATTTAATGGGGGTACTCCTGAGATTTCCTTTCCTTAAATGTATTTTTCAGAGGGAAAAATAACAATGTTGGCAAATGCTTTACTTAAGTGAGGAAAACTAAGGTGTGTTTTGGCAATATTTCCAGGTCTAATACAGAGTGAACAAGAAAATACAGACAAAGATAAATGCGGGTCAGAACAACAACTGCGCTGTTCTGTTTTCATAGTTATTGGAAAGCAAATGTTCCTGTCCACAGAAACCATAATAGGGACCATTCCTTTAAATGAACAAATAAACGACAATATCAAGGGGGCAAGTTTCTACGATAAGAATTCAGCAATATCTTGCTTAAGAACTTATTTTTGGTGTCAAGGAAAGTACATTGGCTGTCCAGCGCAGTAGAGAATGAAGATAATGTATTCACACAGCTGTTCAAGGGGCTTAAGAAAAAACATTGTGGCCAATTTTCGCCCAGAGGAAGATGAATCTGTTTTTTCAAGAGATGAATGACATGGCAAATGAGAAGCTTGAGGGAAGATGCAGTAGGAGCTGTCTGCTCGCCTCAGAGATACACTAGGACACTGCTATTGGCTCTGTGCTTGAATCAGCATTTTCTCCCAGGGATCCTGACAAGCGGAGGTTGTTTTGCCTCAGTAAAATTCCCGGCTCACATACGTGCTCAGTGCTGCTTACCAGCGCTCTGAAACCACGCAGCTTCTGTCCTGGACCGCAGCTCCTCTGTCCTCGCAGCCATCTGTTCTCTTCTGCCGATATTTCACCGCTACCAAATTTTCTATTTCTTCTCCCATCAATACAATCACAATGTACTGATCCCTTCGTGGCTTCTCCACCTTTAATATTCTTGTGTGGGTTCCCTTAACTTCCTACACCTTGAACGTGAATGCATTACTTTTCAAAGTTTTAAAAACACAACAATGTATTACCCATAACAGAGGTGTGTAGGTACATACCAGGTTCATCGATTGATTGATTTATTGATTGATTGATTGATTGATTGATTCCTCACACAGCTGTAGCCATCAGTTCATGCCTACTGTCATGATTCAGTAAATGTGTGCAAGCCCAAAAGTCATGTTTTTAAAGGAGTAGTAAGTTATGCTAATTGTTGGTGTACACAGATGTGGGTATCACACATGCAGCAGGAACAATCTATGATAAAATTTATTTTTAAATTGTTTACATGCAGCATAAGAATGCATGGTAATCAATATTGTATTGCACACACTTGCGTACAGATGGGTAACTCATTTACCACACCAAGTGAATGACTGAAAAATACAAAAGACAGAATATTTTTATGCCTGCTTTAACAATGTGATCTTGAGAGGATTAACCCTTTCACGTGTATGGTCACACTGGTGTGATTAGCCCTTTCGTGTGTACAGTCACACCAGTGTGATTAGAACACTAGATTGGAAAAATTCTAGGTGACGTTAGCGTTGAGGAAACAGTGATTTAACGTTACAAAGTATAGCAAATGTGGCGATGAAAACCATGAGAAGCTTAATAACCCTAATGAAAACATAACGAACCATGTAACGTAACACGCGTGCCACATGGCATAAAATAAGTCACGCTGGGGGGCAGTTGGAAAAATTTTAGAACTTACATAAAAAAGGGATAAACATGTTGACTGTGGTCAACATGCACATGCATTTTAATAAAACTATAAGAAAAAATGCATATAATGTTGCATTACACATGACTATGCATAATATATACAACCTTCAAAAGCAATCAAAGAAACAAGATGATGGGGGTACATAAAATTATGAGCTTAGCACATATAAAAATTAAATTAACTGATTTAGAGTATAATGAGAAGTAATGCACTGGTGTCACAGTGCTCCAGGAGACCCAATTATCGAAAATGTATCAGCAAAAAAATCATACAAGACCCACTTTTTGGTACACTTTTTATTTTAAAATTCATACAATCAGCGTAGTACTTAAATTGCAGGGGGAATAGGAGCTTTCAAACAACATCTGTTCTAACAAATCATTGTTAATTGTGTTACATAACAAAAGCACAAATGCAAAAGCATCATGGGTTGAATTTATTTTTTTAAAAAAGCAAACTGCCTAACAAATTAAATTTCACGTCAAGAGTTCTTTCAACATCAGGCCTCAGTATTTGTTCTTATTTGTTGTTTTTTTAACAGATATCTACGTGTACTACCTAAAATCTCTTGAAAAACATTGCCGTGGGATGCCCAATGAATGCAAGACCATTATTTCAGGATTATTAAGTTTTATCTAATATGTATTGTCTAATGTGTGGAATCCATATCTTACTGGTTCAGAACAACCTAGATACATTGATTTGTTTACATTACATTACTTTATTGTCATTTAGCAGACCCTCTTACCCAGAGTGAATTACATACAGTAGGTCACAGTGTTATCTATTTATTCAGCTGGATATTTACTGAGGCAGTTATGGGTTTGGCACCTTGCTCAAGAATACACCAGCAGTGCCCCAGCAGAGAATTAAACCAGCAACCTTCAGGTTACGAGCCCTGCTCCTTACCACTATGCTATACTGCCGTCATTTACATGTGACGAGTCGAGTATATTGATCAAATGCAGCATGACTATTTTTGCATGGCTATTCTTTATGAAATGTAACTGTTTCTGAAATGTGAGCCTTTTATAACTGATGTACTACAGTTATTATTCTTATATTTCAATATGTAATAATAATATTAAGAATCATTAAATATTCAATAATATTATAATAAGAAGAATAAAACAGTCTTATGACAACAGACCACTGAGCCAATCTTTGACTTCTTATATATTTATTTATACATTTGGCACATGCTTTTATTCAGAGTGACTTACATGAGAGGAAATCCAGGGGTGTCCTCATATGTTGCTGACTGAATGCACGCTCCTTGGGGCCTTTTTTCTGCTCTTCAACTTCCTGTCGAAACAAAACGGTGTCATCACGGAACATGGCAGCGTCCTGTTTTCCTGGCACGGGTCGCGGAGCTGACATGTTCGGAGCCAATCTCATTAGAGGGCACCTGCACCGCTCCTGTAAATTGAGCATTTGGACACGTCCTCCCCGATCACAAACAAAATGGACAGGCCCGAGGAGCCAGCTCTCACAGCATCAGGTGGCCAGTTGCCAAACGCCTCACATATGCCACGGACTGCTCCTTGTCTGCCAAGTAAGACGACTGCCAGGAGCTGGACATTGAGCCCCGCTCTCAAAGACTCGACTGGCACCTCATCATTGCTCAGTTTACCCATTTCAAAGTCCATTCTCTCCCTCTTCCTCACTGCAGCCTTTAATGAGAACTCAGACCTTCTTTAAAAAGGCTTGCGGTGGTTTGTTTTCCCAGACTCAAAGTGTGCTGCATGTTTAGTCCACTGACAGCGTCTCACACTCATGGAACTGCTCATGAGAAGATAAAAAATACAAAAAAATTGAGTTCAGGGGTTTTTTTTCTTTTTAGATTAGAATTCCCCTTCTGTGTTTTCCTACCACCCAAGCTGATTGTGTGTGTTTTAATCCATAGTTTTTACAAATGTTTAGAATGCAATTGCCCTCAGTTTTATCAGTTTGAAATGTTCAAATGTGACCTGAAATGATTCACATCACAGTGCTTATGGACAACATTTGGTCACTTTTAGCTAGATAATCATGGGTATTAGGAAAGCATTTCACTGGAGAACATTGCTTATAGGATTTCATTAGTGTTTTGTAACAGATTGTTTTGTTTATTTTTTCAGATTCTACCATTGTCAATGTTTCCCAACATTTTCATTGCTGTGTTGGTTTTTGTGCATGAACTCAATTTTATCTCTACTAAGTTGATCGTAGCTATGTGGGAATAATTAAAAATGAAAGTTGCTTATGGAACGGAATATCCAAACAGTAGCTCTGTCTATAGTCATTGTTCACTCTTCCAAAAATTGCAAAAAACAAAGCTAGTGTGGTTAAATTTGTAATTTCCTTCTCAATTCTCACTTTGTGTGCAGCATAAAGTCTGAAATGGTCAACCACAGCAACTTTAGACCAAAATGTGCTCACTCTATAAATAAACAGAATGATTTTCCAAAGAGGTGTTTTTGTAATGTACATGGTATTGTAATAGCATGTGCATTACAATGTAATATGTTATTAATACGCAGGTTTAACAGACATAGTCAACTGTCACATTGTAGCTATCATATCTGTAAAACATGATAGAAACAGATGTCACTTCATTCATATACTGCTGTTCTCATAGTCACTCACTCATATTCTCATTTGTTAATGTGCACAAGTTAGCTAGCAAGATAGCAAATCTTGTAAAGATATTGTTTGAATGGAATGCCATTTCATCTCTTTGAGTATTTTTTATATTAAATGCTTCCTTCCTCATCAGGTGCAAGGCTGAAAGCTTATCTTTGTGGATTTCCAGAGGGAAAAAAGTTATAAAACAGTTGTATGAACAAACAATAAAGGTTTACTGTAGGACCAAGCTGATACGTATTCCTCTCATGATTAGATGTCAACCATCATTCCTTCTTTGACAAAAACAGAGAAAGAATTTTTGAATTAACTGTTGAACTATATGGCATCTGAGAGTCACACAAATTGTAATATGTTCAGTAGGCATGGATGATGGACTGTTTCCCACTTTTAATACACAATTGACATAATTGACACTGGATGATTCTGTATTTGTGTATTTTTGTTATCTGTATATTTAGGAATGATTTTAAATGGATCATGAGCAGGGTTGGTAAGCTATCAACTGTACTGTAAGGTGGCTGGAAAGTAATTGGTCCAGACTCTGGTTGTTCTAATCCAAGGTCAATCACAGTAGCAGGGCTGTCATTCCTTCCTGTACCATGAAAAAGTGATGAAACAAATGTGTGTTGAACAACTTTCCTCACAAAAACACATAGTCTAGCATTAAAAGCTCAAATGTAAGTCTCTGATTAATTTGATTAATAGATTAATTTCACAGTACAATTCCAGCACAAGTATTCAGACCAAACATATTGACCTAAATGAATTTGCTTGTGAATCTCTCACTTTCATCTCATATACATAAAAGCTCTTTTTTTTGGCATAAGGGCAATAGTGTCCATGCCCTGTAAAACTGATGTCTCCCAACAGTAAATACATGTTTACTCACACTGTGTGACTGAAGTGAAGATTAGAAGATTAGACTTCTGGAAATTTAATTGGTAGGAAGATTTGACAATTGACAATTCTGTTCCTGATTTGCTGCTTGAATGCACACTTAATGCTAGATTTTCTTTCATGCATGATTCCCCATGACCTATTATCTCCATCTCATGACAAGAGACAAATAAGCAAAATACTCCACAACCAGACTTAACCATTTACTCAAAGTAGTTTGATGTTCCCTTGGTGTACATTTCATTAATATGTTGTTACAAAAGCATTAATAAACACCAATTTGAGATAAAGTTTTAAAATCAGTCTTAATGGAGTTTTAAACAAAAGCTCACACAAATTCTCAGTGTAACGTGCATTACAATGCATTCACCTTCCTGTGACAACTGATGGCATCTGACATCTCACCGCCTCACCCTCTTCACCTGTGGTTCCTTTAGAAACCCACTCAACAGTGTCAGCTCATCTACATGCTAAGGTGCAATCCCCACCTTGACTCCATACCAGGGATGTCACAAACCTCATCCATGTAAGCTCTGTACCTGTGCTCTTCCAAATGCATTTTTCTTTCTGAAATTTCATTTCGTGCATGTGTGTTAAAATTAATACCTGCACACTATGTGCAATGCTGTGAATTGGTTGTAAAGAATTGTATTTATCACCATGCAGGACACTGCTGTGGGGTGCCCAGTGTAGGACATTTGTTCTTGTGGCCCTCTGTGTCTTCCATTGTGCAGCTAGTTGGTTAAAAAGTGGTGACATTGTAAGTTGATTTTAGGTTTCATGATTGAACATATCAGGCAATTGATGATTGCATGTATATGACTATGTATGAATTGGAATAAAAGTTAAATTACTGATGTAGAACTTTTAAAATGATTGATATAATATGCTGGGTTTCATTAATGAACTGTTATTGTGTAGTATGTCAGGCAAAGGTAGGAAAGCAACAGCGGGAAAAAGAAGCATTTCCTACACTTTTTGAGCCTGGCCATGGACAATATATACCATTCACCACAGTCTCAGGGAATCTTTTAATATTTAACTAACATGTTGTGAGAGAATAGCCTCATATAACCATCATAAAGAACACCAAAATTGCTTCCAAGCACAGTAGTACAGTACAGAATTACTGCATACAGCTTCAAGCAACTAAAAATAATTTTGCCCACTCCATCTCCTATACTTGCATTAGTATGGGTCCGTTGAGGAAGCCTGACATTGAAGCCTGTCAGTACATCAATGAGATTCGAAACATTTTCACAATTTTTGCATTTTTGTTTTCATATTGTTCGGATGAGGTGAAAATTCCGATCTTACCCAATGCTTCATCGTCATCGGGTGCTGACTCAGAGGAATCAAGGCTTTACTTAGTGAAGAGCGAAATACTTTTTTTTTTTTTTTTGGGGGTGTTAAAAGTATAAAAGTCGTACAGCTGAGGTGTGGCGAGCCAGCGGGCAGCAAGGGCTGTGTGACAGCTCCTGCGCAGAGAGCGGAAAGCGCTGGGCGGGGGCTGTCCAGAGCTGAACCGCACAGACAGCCCGTCACGCAGCTGTCTCGTCTCTCCGCGGCCGCGTGCAACTGCACAGATGGAGCGGAGCTGCGTGACAAACAGACGCCTCGGGTGCCTGCGTCGCTGCGGCCGTGCCCCCACCCCCGGCTTCTCCCTTAGCCTATCCTCTGTTCGCAGACAGCCCTTCGGAGGAGGAGGAGTGCCCTCCATTCCAGTGTCCTTGTGCTCTGCCCAGATGGGACCTGCAGCGAAAAGAAAAAAAAAAAAAAGAAATAGGACAAGAAAACAACTAATGAATGAAATATTGCTGGATTCTCCTTCCTTTGAGATCTTAAAGCAGCCACATGGCCAGCTGTGAAAGAAGTAAAAACGTATATACGGACTGTGTTCTTGCCTCCCTCCATCTCTGGGTCTTCCTACTGCATTATGTCAAAGGGTTAACAGACATTTAGATGTATCAGGTGTTTTTTTTTATTTAGACACTCCTACACATGCTGTGACTAGAACACGTATTTAATTGTTTAACGATTGCTATATTTCAAGCCACACAGCTCAGACATATTAAATGAATTGTGATAAATTCACTTATCTGATACCCAGGTTGTGCTGAATATGTGACACTTTTAGCTATTTATCAGAATCCCATCAAGCAGAAAAACTCATTTTTATGGACGGCACTGTGAAATTGCAGGGGAGGGGGTGTATCACCTGAGACCTTCAAGATAAATACTACAATTTAAGCTGAGATTCTCTAAGAGATTCTGTTCAGCAGATGACATTTTGACCATTTATGTTGTTTTCTTCGCTGCTACATTCGGTGACAGCCTGAGAAGTTCAGTGATCCATTCAGCGCTTCCTTTTCCCAAAAATGTTAAACTTTTGTGTTGTTGTATTGTCAGTCCTTTGATTGATGGCACTGGATAAAATGTCACAAGATGAGCTCTTACATGCCCCTTCAACCCTTTCCCACAATCTAACAGCTAATGTATCCAATTCAACTGGTTGCTTTACCAGTGAATGGCTTGTTAAGCATGCATGCTGGGTAATATGATAAATAATATATCTTGACATTCGACCATGCTCAAAGCTACCTGAATGCTGAATGATGAAGACAATTAGCTGTGTGTGTGTGTGAGAGAGAGAGAGAGAGAGAGGGAGAGATAGAGAGAACAAGAGAGAGAGCGAGAGAGAGAAGAAAGCAGAGAGGGAGGATGGGAGAAAATTATATTGCCACTGGACCCTGGGAATCATTATTATTGCTAAGGTCACAGTATATGGCGGGGGTGACAAACCTGACCCAGAGTTGGAACTATAATTTACCATTGTCAAAGGCCCCTGTCAAAAGGTCCTCTATATATAGGTGCTTTTGCCAATTGAGCCAAAAATATTAATACACCTTTCATCAATACTGTCAATTAGCTGTTTATTAGTATTAGTAGTATTTTTTTTACCAAATACAAATCCATGTATTCATTTGGCATCTGTACTATTTTAACTTGATATGAGGGGGAGGTGGTGGAATGGTCCACTGGCCATTCTGCCAAACACACATTACAGTTCTGCTGGCTTTACATTTGTGGGGAGAACCTGAACGCTACTTACCCAAGAGTGCCCTAATGTTTGTCTACATTGTAATAGCATTTTACATGTTTCACAGGACCCAGAAATGCTATTTTAATCATAGCATTTTTCAGATTCAAGACGATTGTGTTTTTATCTGCGCTCACTTCAGAGACCACACGTGAGGCTCCAAGGGGGTCACATGGGGCATAGCCTTCGGGCCACAGGTTTACCACCCCTAATTTAAACTGTGCTGTCAACCAACTGGATGACCCAGAGGGTTCGTTGCTGAAATAAATAGATAAAGGCGCAAGAGATAAAGCTGCACTAATCCAGACACATTTAATCACAGTGCTAGGCATAATACTACTCAAATAATACATGTCTTCCATTTTAATGAGATGGCCTTGGCTTTGCATTTCACATGATAAGAGCACAGATATGCATCGCCCCTTCCAACCTATTACATACATTGTTTGAAATATATATCAGCACAAGGGCCAACCAGACTGTTCTCAACATGTATTTGATGGGAAGTGGTGCTCAGTCCAATAAATAATAAACTAGACTGGTGGATTAGTTTAGCTATTTCCTGTTCTCAAAACATAAATGCTTCAAATATATTTCAATAATGCTATTTTTGGCAATATTAATTCTATTTTAAGAATAATTGATTCTCAAAGAAATGGAAAAACATTTCTAAATGTCTTAGATAACCAGCCTTGTTTCCAAGGATGTCCTGTGTTTGGATTTGTTGTCAGGAGAAAGCTTAATGTAGCTGCCTCTGAGTACATAAAGATGCCAGTCAATAAAATAATTGGCAAAATAAATTAATTGGCTCCAAGGGAGTAAAATTAAAAATTGTGCATTCATCTGTGTGACAATAGGTTGGTTTCTTTGCAGTAGCATCAGGGACACTCCAAAGGGCATAATGAGTGTGACTGGGGCAGATTTTTAAAGTTCATAATGCACTGCTTAAAAGTCTAAACAAGTAAAAGTTTCTGATTTGAATTAGTCCTCTACTTCAGTGGTAATCTAAAGCAGGAGGTCTTGATTTCCCAGCCCCCATGTTAGACAGCAGCAGACATTAACATGAGCTACAGAGATAATCAACTGGAATTACACACTTGGATAAAGTCAGCTAAGAAGTAGAATGAGAAAATCGCTTGCATTTACATTTTTATTAGCATCTAATCTCATTCCCTTATTTCAGTGTTCCAGCCCCCACTGGAAAGACAGTGGCTGGAATTTGACCATGTAAATGCTTAATCGCACATACATTTCTCTCCAGTGTCATAAACTGCTGTACCCCACAATGCATTATTTAACATCTTTGGGCCTATAACAAAAGTAAAGATAAACTTCTGTAATTATGCACAAATGTGGCAAAATGTGGAATTGAATATCTGGTGAGCACATCATGTGCTATGTTGGGATTAATATTGTAATATTTCACCTTAATTAAAAGTATGCATTGTTGGATTCACGGTCTGGATAATGGGAACATCAGTCACACGGCAGCATTGGTAGCTGAGAACAGAGAATAAGCAGGACAGTGAAATATTTTTTGTAGCCCAAGAGTCAAACCAATGAAGACATGAAGCAGGAAGGTGCCAGGAGCCCTATTCTTTGCAAATAAAGACAGTATTCTATTACTAAATATTCATTATTGATGATGTAGATTTCCCAACCTTGTCTTAGGATGGTGCATAGCTTGTTTACTGCTACTATCTTCCCATGTGAATGCATCTGATCTTCAGTAAGCAGAGTTTTGAAGGTAAAGATATTGTGTTTCTTTTCTCACTTGCCAAGCCTATCATAAGAAAAGAATTGAAGAGATGTCTCTTGACATTAAAAGGGGGGGGTGGGCATGGTGTTGAGAGCCATCAAGAGACTAACAGGCCTCAACCAAACACTGACTGTATCCAGGCAGCGCATGGCTACTGGGACCTAATTAGTTATCTATCTAATGACAATGTAAACAGTGCTATCTGTTTTTGCTCATCAGACTGCATTCTATGTGTTTTCTCACTTTTGTGAGCACTGTGATGGTGTATTTCCTTAAATTCATTTGGATGAGATAGAGAATTCTTAGTGAATGCAATGTGATTCATTTGTTTCTTGGTTGGCTGCATATTTCTGTATTATTTGATAAATATGCCCTATTTGCAGCATCTGGTAGGTGTCAAAAATGTAAATGTAACGTTAAATGTACTCATCTTGTCCATCACTCTGGATGAGACCGTCTGCTAAGCAACATAATGTAAATGTAAATGAATTTACATGCAATGATGCTTTTCCCCCAGTGAAAAGACCTGCTTCTCCCCATATACGGGTAATATTTTTCCATGGGTGCATAATACATTTTAATAAATATACTACCATTTTATATATGTTGAAAGAAATTATGAAGAGAAAGATATGAAAATGTGCTTGAAAATAGAGGGAAAGCACATTTCATGTCTATATAAGTTGACAAGAAAAGTTGCAATTTTATTCATTTATCCTGCATTCTATTTCTATCTCCACGTACACTGATTAAATTAAGGTGACAACTTGAATAATTATATGGTATTTTAATTGTTTGCTCAAATATTAATCTCTGAAGAATTCATTTTTTGCACAGATCTGTCAGCTATGTTTTTGAAGACACTTCTGATGTGAATGGCAATTCTCCATGAGATTGAATGGTGTATTTCAGATGTAAAATGTAAAATGTGAAATTGAGTATATTTTGTATGTTTAACCTCATCCGCGATAATTACACACCTTCTCGACCAGCATGTTAAACGTGTCTTGCTTTAATGCACCATATTCAAAAGCATCCATTCAGATGGGCATGTTGTGTCTCCTGTCACGTTGTTGATTATAAACCACAAAAATCCCTAGGGATTGTTTCAGCTCATCACCATCTGGGCAATATTCTCAGATAACTTGTGTAAAAGACCACATCAGTGCATGCAGAACTGACAGAGTTGAGAATGAGTTGTGAGAAAGGGACATAATGACTGTCTCTCAAATCACCTTGGAGACAATATGGGGTCATTAATCGAAATGTCAGCTGGGTCTCCAACAAAGAGGAAGTGGAACAAATATCTCACCTACATGGAACAGCACACTAGGTCATTTACCTATTAACACCAATTGCACTGATCTGAAAAAAAATAATATTTCCTTTAGTTTGGAAAAAGAAAATATTACAAAATGCAGATTTAACCAATTAGAGTTTTCTAAATCCTGAGAAATGTCAGTGGGTTGCACTGGCTCAGAGATTGCTGGGTGAAGCACCAAATTAAGTTGCCGTGATAATTTTGCCCTCCAGTAGAGGGAATGATCTATCCTCCGACTATTTAGTTCACCTTCCTATCTCCATTTTTGACCAATAGCAAGAAAGAACAATCATAGGGAACATGATCCATTGCCAAGCTTACGGTATTTACAGCTTTTCATTTAGACACCACCTAGTGGTTTGACAGAATTTTTTACAGACAAACTGGTAATGCAAATAAACACATAGCTCAACCCCAATGTGCAATGCATTACACCATCAACAATGGTGGTTGCCACGGTAGTCTGTGGCTAGATCTGTAGATATTGATGGATTGCTTCTAATTGGAATTGATAAAAATATATGATTATATTGTATGTATGTATTTGTACATAAAATTGTAAATGTACAAATCTTTTCAGCACGAAAGGCACAAAAACATACATCACACAGTGCTGAAAATACGAAAAGAAGAACAGAGATTTCCTGTTCTAAAATGTGACTGCCTCACTAATCAATACAGTGGTATGAATTTCTTTGAGGACCCAGAATCTGCACATGGAAGGAAAAGTTTTAACACATACATTCTTTAAAAGGTCATTTGAAATGAGAAACAGGCTATGTGCTGATCTGGAGCAAACACAGATGTGAAATTATTGCGTTGTTCTAGTGCCCCATTTCACTAGATATCAAACCAAGAGCAGGAACTGGCACAGATCACAGCTGTTACGGATACCACATATTTTCCTGTATTTTCAAATTAAGGGATAAGTTGGTATTCCCTAATAAAGGAGTCAAGACAGGTGTAAAGTGATGTAAAAGATCTAAAAGGCATGAAAAGGCATGTGCCACCTGTGTAGAAGACCTAGAGCAGGAGAAAGAGTAAACAGCTCTTGACACTAGGCAAGGCATAAGCTGTCTGTAAGAGTAAGGATTTCAAGAGGGGAAAAACCTTAATCAGGCCAACTGACATTCTGAAGCAATAAGCAATTTACACAAATAAACAACGATATTGATGAGCTAAATTTTGCTGCTAAGAGTTCAGCGGGGCACAAAAACAAGTACGTTCGAAATCTGTTTAATACCCGCAATGATTACAGCACACTGAAATGAATGTGGCCTTTTAAGTCACTTATGTACTCTATAACAAGTCCTCTGGATCTTCTAGTTAATTGAGAATTACATTCAATGATTGGTTGTCACTGGGGTTCATTGTTTAGACTGCAAAATAATGAGATCTGTAGCTTTTAATTACCAGCACATAAAATGTAATCACGTTTTCCATTGTTTATTTCGCCCGTGTTTCAGCATTATTTTTTTCCCTCAGTTTCCTGATTGAGATTAGCTTTCATGTCACAAAGAATTGATAATTAAATCAAATCATCAGCGAAATAAGCGGGTATTTAATTCATTCATGTATATCTAGGTGGTTTCTGTAGTACTAGCATCATTTCAAAGGAATGAATCTTGAAACAGCTATATCTGGAATGCAGAGTACAGTTGTGGACCAAGTTCAAAGGAGGGAGGGGGGAGTCAGTGGGAGGATTGGACAAAGCATGAGATTTGCTGCCATTTCCATCATTTCCATCCTCACAGCATGAGACAATGGGAGGCAGGGGTGCTCAGTTGGAAGAGCCCAGTATGCATATGCCCACCCCCCACCCCCTCACCCAACTGACCGATCATCCCTGGCAAGACGTGACATGGGCGCTCTGATGTTGGGTCCATATGGCAGTTTCAGGCTGGAGCTGCCTGTTGCCAGTCTGCCATCCCTATTAAGTATTTGCATAGATAGTGTATCAAACAAAGCCTTACCTGGTGCCTATGGGTAGCAGGCTTCCCTGTGGCTGTAGTGTGTGTCATGATGTCATAGGCAGTAAATGCCAAGTGAATTATACAGTATACCAGTGTGATACAATATGCTGCCTTGCCTTCCTGTAAAGAGGAAACATTTATGTGCTGTACAGAATTCAGTGTGAGTCCTGTGTAATTATATCAAAGGTCACCTTCAGATACTGGAAATAATGGCATCCTCTGAATGGTATTTTGTTTGTAATTTGTTAACATCGAAAAAGCATAACAATAAATTTATGTAGCAATACAGACAAATTTTGGGAGTGTTCTGATAAGTATCCGCTGACATTACTCTCAGTTCTCTACAGTCCTCTACAGTCCTATACAGACCATACAGATTAAAAGCAACAATGAATGATCAGTTCAATCTTTTTGAATCAATCAATTCCGCTCAAAACAAATGGCCCTCCCATAATAGTGCAAAAAGACACCGCAATGAAAAAATACAACTGGTTACCACAGAATTGATGTTTTGTACTCCAAAAACATGGAGCTTTCCTCAATATTTCTATTTAGGGAATGTGACAGGGGCTGGACCAGTTGTTTGAGGGTGTGGATTGCCAGCAACATGCAGCACAGTAGTATTTTAATGGGCATACTGTTCTGCTAGAATAAAGGTGCCTTCAACACAGATGAATATTAGTCATATAGTACCAGAAACCCTAGAACTCAATTCGAAGTCATGAGAAGCATAAACTATACAATGTAAAAACAAATAAATGTAGTCATCACACAGGACAGCAAAATCACAGTATGAAAATGCATTTTTGAAGTCCAAAAATTATAAATACAATGTAAAACAGTATTTAATTAATTTAGAAACAGAAACTTGCCCCCTTAGTTTTGAAGCAAAGAAATCAACAAAATTTTAGTTGATAATTAGATTCAGGTGACTGAACACAGCCTGGCTTGATTGCAGCCAGCCCTGTTGAGTTTAAATGGCATACATATTGAACATTACCATCGGAGAGAAGTAGTCAACAAAAAGCTTCTACAGGCACACAATGCCACAATCAAAGGAAATTCCAGAACAGCTGAGGAAAAAAAGTTGTTGGGATATATCAGAGTTTCAAGCCAGCCAAATCCAGGTCCTTGGTCCTGAGGAAGGGAGGAGTGTCTGACAAGGACCAGTTCTCTTTGGGAGGAGTCCAAATTCCATCAGTGTGTGAGAACCCTGTGAAGAGCCAGGGGAAAATCTTTCACTGCACCCTGAGAGACACTGCAGCAGTCCAGTCAACTTGTACAGAGCTGAAAGCATGGCTATCAGCAGTGGATAAGTCAGTACTCCCAGGGAAGTTCAGGGCATGGATTTGTCAGCATGGTATCCTGCCAAGACTTCTCTGGCCACTGCTGATATATGAAGTTCCAATGACCATTGTGGAGGGCTTCGAGTGAAACACCAACCAGTTCCTTCGCAGGTGCCTGGGCCTACCAAAGAGCCTAAGCAGCAGAGCCTAAGTGCCCTTTATGGGCACACCAATAAGCTGCAGCTTCCTTTCACTGTACTGAGGAACTTAAGGTCACCAGAGTCAGAGAGGTGCTACTTTATACCAACCGACGCCAGAGTCTCCTCTGCAGGTATCACAGTTAGAACTGGGAGGAAGTGGTGGGTACAGGAGGCAGTCGAACAGGCAGAAGCGAGGCTGAGACACAGCATGCTGGTAGGCTCTGTGACAGCCGGATGAGCCAGGATTGGTAGCTACACAAGACCTTGCTACGACAAAGCCCGAGGGAGAGAGACGTCAGCTGTTCCAGGGAGACATCCGTGCAGAGGTGGAAGAGGAACGCTGGAGTAGGACAGTGGCTATGCGCAAACAGGGAGCTTGGACTAATTGGGACCATACAACTGCCCGTAAAATCACCTGGGCAGAACTTTGGAGGTCAGAACCAGCTAGACTCAAGTTTCTGATCCAGTCAGTGTATGATGTCCTTCCAAGCCCATCCAACCTGCATTGCTGGGGTATAGCCAATACCCCGACATGCCCACTGTGCCTGGCAAGAGGTTCCTTGGAGCGCATCTCGAGCTGCTGCCCGAAAGCCTTGGGAGAGGGGAGGTACAGGTGGTGCCATGGCCAGGTGCTGAAGGTAGTAGCTGACACCATCTGCACCAGAATCCAACAAACATCAGCTCCCAACAAGGCACAACATCGCCTTTGTCAGGGCGGGAGAAAAACCTCAGGTGGAGCTCATGGCCTCAACTGGGCTGTTAGCCTCAGCTCATGACTGGCAGCTGAAGTTTCCAGAACATATTGCAAGAATGACCCTCAGGCCAGATTTGGTCTTAACATCTGATTGTTCTAAGCAAGTGGTTATGCTGGAACTCACTGTCCCCTGGGAAGACCGGATAGAAGTGGCCCATGAGCGTAAGAAGGCCAGATATCTCGAACTGGTAGAGGAATGTAGAAGGCATGGGTGGAAGGCCCGCTGCAAGCCCATTGAGGTGGGCTGCAGGGGCTTTGCAGGGCAGTCTCTACATCGGACACTCAGTCTCCTTGGCATTGGAGGGTTGCACGAAAGAAGAGCCACCAAGAACATCATCAAAGCTGCACAAAAAGCATCAAGGTGGCTGTGGTTCAAGAGGGGTGATCCATGGTGTAGCACGCTACTTGGACACAAGCCGGGAACTGATCACCCTTGGCTGGGTCACCTGGGTGAGGGTGTCTGATGATCTAAGACCCAAAACACCCTATGACCCTGGGTTCATCACTGATGATGTGTCCAAGTCGCACCATGTGGTGTTTCAAGAAACTAGTGTGGAAATGGTAACAAAGCCATTTCTAAGGTTCTTGGACTCTGAACCACAGTGCAAGACAATATCTCCAAATGGAGAAGACTTTTGAGTTGTGGTGAATATTCCCACCTGCCAAAACTTCTCCAAGGGCACAGTGGCACCTCATCCAGGAAGTTTGTAAAACTTCCAAAGAACTGCAGGTCTCTCTAGCATCAGCTAAGGTCAGTGTTCACGACCTTAAGACCTCAAGAGACTGTGCAAAAATGGGCTTCATAGAAGAGCAGCAAGGCAGAAACCACTCACCAAGAAAAGCATTAAAGCTTGTCTCACATTTGCTAAAAAGCACCTGGATGATCCCCAAGAATTTTGGGATCATATTCTATGGACAGATGAGTTAAAAGAGGAACTTTTTGGAGGGTGTACGTCTTCCTATGTGTGGCATAAAGCGAATACAGCATTGCACTGTAAGAACATCATACCCACAGTGAAACATGGTGGTGGCAGTGTGATGGTATGGGGATGTTTTGCTGCCTCGGGACCTGGACGACTTGCTATCATTGGAGGAAGCATGAATTCTGCTATGTACCAGACAATTCTTAAGGAGAATGTCCGACCATCTATGCGTGAGCTGAAGCTAAAGCGTAATTTGGTGATGCAGAAGGACAATGATCCAGAACACAGAAGCAAGTCCACATCTGAATGGCTAAAAAGAAGCAAAATTAAAGTTATGGAGTGGCCTAATCAAAGTCCTGACTTGAATCCAATAGAGATGATGTGGCCGGACCTGAAAAGAGCAGTTCATGCTCAAAGACCTACCAATCTGTCAGAGTTAAAGCAGTTCTGCAAAGAAGAGTGGGCCAAGATTCCTCCACAGAGATGTGCAAGGCTCATATCAAATTATAGGAAACATTTAGTTGCAATTATTGCTTCTAAGGATGGTCCTACCAGATATTAGGTTTAAGGGGGCATTTACTTTTTCACAGGGGTGATATGAGTGTATGTTAACGTACATTCACTGAAGGAACAAAATAAACATTAAAATACGGCATTTTGTGTTTACTCAGGTTCCCTTTAAGCAGTATTACATGTTGTTTGAAAATCTGAAACCATTCAGCGCTCCAAATAGGCAATAATAGAGAATTGTCAGTACTCCGCCTCCCTAGCTGTGGTGTTTTTGTTTTTTTTCCCCTGTCCATGTGCTTTTGTTTTCCTTGTGTTCTAGCCCTGCCCCGCTCCTCGCCTGGTCTCCACTTGCCTGATTGCCTCATTGCCTTCCCCTGCCTGCCTGCACACCTGCTTCCCATTCCCTCGTCAGCCCTGCCTTATATCTTCCCTGTGTGTCCCTGTCCTGTTGCTAGTTCGTTGCAGTGTGTGCTCTCGCCTGTTTCGTCCCCACCGTTTTTTGTCTGTGTGCTATTCCCATTATTCGACTTTGCCCGATCTCCGACCTGATTCCTGCCTGCCGCTCTGCCCTGATTGCCCGAGATTCTGCCCGCTTGGTTCTCGACCCTGCCTGTCCCTGTTCCTGACTCTGGATCTGCCAACGGACTGCTCTTCTGGTTTTCGACCCTGCCTGTTTCGTGATTGCGATTTTGTCTTGTGACTTAATAAATCCGCCTGGAACCCGAAGCTCCCGCGGTCTGCGACTGAGTCCTTGCCCGAGTCGTTACAGTGAATATTAAGAAGGGGGCAAATAATTTTTCATGCCAGCGTAAATCACTATGGTTAGCACGACACGACTCAAACAAGAATGACAGGAAACAACCAAATGATAGGACACAACATATGAACATACTCTAAAAAAATTAGCTTTAGCAGGTACTGTCTGATCAGATTCATTTCACATTGTGTATTTAATAAATTATGACAACTTAAATTTCATTCTTTGATTTCAATTGGTCTTCTCATTGACTGGCTCAACTGCAAATTTCCAATGTATGTGCTTCTCTGTGGTATATTTACTTAAAATTTCACACAAGAATAACTAAGGGCAGATTCCCAGAAGATTGCCAGTGAGCTGGATTTCATTAGATGTTTGACATTTCATTAGCCGTCTGATACGCTAACACACACATCCATTCAATGTTGATTGATTGCATTAAGTACTGTGCCTTTAAAACAGAAGATCTAGAAATTCGACATGGTAAACATTGACATTTGAACACATTGGACTAGGTAAATGAAAAGAGAATAAGTCTTTGGACACTTATAATAAGTAGGAAACTGAAATGCAAATACATTATAGCTACATAGTTTCAGTGAAATGACAAGCAAGAACCAGCTCTAAGCATATACATTCAAAATACAACTACAATTGGTGTTTTGACATGATTGTTTAGGGTTGTGTTTTGTGTATTTTGGGGATATAACAATGGAGTTTGGGTTTAGGGTTGGCCTAGGTTTACACAGATAACATCTAATATAACATACATATATCTGTGCTCACACACTACTTAAATGCCATTATAAAATGCCGCACTAAACAGGAATTCCAGCCCCTTCCCCTCTCTGTCTGTGTGTATGAGTGAGCATGCACATATTGTGTTCCTGTGTGCATATTTATATTTATTTCAGAATCTCAGTAGTAATCCATGAAAATGATTGGCTGCACACTAATGCACCAACTAACTAGCAAACTGGCAAGCTATGCATTAGAATAATGTTTAGCTAATACAATAAATAACCCTTATAAATAATACCACAAAATGGAGACTAGAATACCTAGCACCTCTCAGATAAAGGAACCAATGGCAAGTGATTGTCATCGCTATCGAGAAAAGTATTAACTACCTTCTAATAGTTGCCATATTGCAGCTTTTCTGCTAGATAGCTCTATTTTGGGTGGCATGAACATAATTGGCTTGATCAGTGGTTTTCAGATGTGGTATTTGGGTCCCACTGTATATACTGGTTTTGTTCAACTCTAGCTCAAGTATTTAGGATTCACAGATCATTGAATTCTGATCTATATATTTTTTTAAAATCAGTTTATTGTAAGATGATTTTTTTTTTCAAAAATGTATTTATTTAGTGTGCATGAACAAATACAAACTAGACAACGCTCCTGGCATTCCTGATGAACCTCCTGTAATGCACCAAATTATGCAAAGCACATCCTTAGAGACAGAGAAAGAGAATACATTAAATGCATAACCATACAGTATACATAAAAACCCATACAGTCCACATTGAAAGATAAGTATAAATCATAAAAGTAAGTATAACCTACTAAAGTTTAATATATTGAGAAGTAATACTCTTAACTTATCTTAGAAAGGGAAATATAAGGTGCATGCTCTGCATGAAGACATAATGCATTAGATAAATACAGCACAGACAAATATGGTGCAAGGTGCAATATAAGACTCATCGACCTGACAGACAGAACATGACCAGCAACAATTACCTAAAATCACGAGAAAGCACAAGCAATGCAATCATTTCCATGTTTAAAAATCATACAATGGAAATTACAAACAAATTGCACACCTGAAAAAAAATGTAGTAAAAATATAGTTTTTACTACAAAGGAAGAGATTAAAAATCTCTTTGGTAAGTAGCAAAAAATTTGCTACTCACCAAAGGGATTCATGCATTGTTGCAAAACGTTGAAAATATTTTCACAGTTGGACTGTTTAATATGCAAGTCTACTGAGATGTACTTTTGTAGAGAAAAGAAAAGAGGGCGTTTGTTGCGGCTGGCATAACAATCTGGTGAAAGATGATTGGAATGTACTCTGGTTCCTCCTGAACTATCTGACATAAGCATACTTAAAAGATATGATATATAATCATGTGTGAGATACATTCTATTTACAAACAATACAACACTACTAAAATTTGCCTGGAGATGTACTCACAGTGCCAGGGTCTGCATTCTTTCTGAATTGGCTGTGAGGGTTTTTTTTTTTTTGTTTGTTTTTGTTTTTTTTTTTTTTTTTTTTACTGCAGACTGATAAAGAGAGGCACTTATGCTGAAAGTGAGGTTAACAAGACGATTATCTTACAAGGGGGATTACCATGTGCAGACTTTTGTGAAGCACTATCAATGTTAGCATAATGAAAATGACACTGTGAGAGAGAGCAGTTTTATGAGCAGTGTGGTCCTTCTGCAGATTCTTTGATGGCACTGGCACCACCAATTGGGTTCACCTATAAAGTGTTTTGGAGCAAAGGCTGTTAAGACACAGAAACAAGATGTTCTTGAACTTGTGATCATTTCCTCTTGTAAAAAAACAAAGACAGCTGTGCTATTAATAGGAGTCCCTCTGGTGTCTTTCTCTACTGTTCATAAAATGTTTCAAAACATAAATCAAAAACAAGCCTCGGTATTCTACACTGTCTATGACTGGTACGTGTGTTTGTGGTATTAAGCCTGACCCAAGCTTTTTTTTTTTCTTTGTTTTTGTACAGGATGTTTTGTGACAGACAAATCACTCATCAAGTGCAATTGCAAAGAAGCTGGCAACAAAGAATTTGCATAAACATTGTTGTATATAAGAGTAAAGGGAAATGAGCAGTCCTTCTGTTCCTGTAACTTATTTTACTAGTAGCAGCAGTTCAAGATTTAGGTGATACAATGCTCTTTATTTTGTGATGTCTATTACAACTACATCGGGTTGGCACTGGGGCACTGCTGCTGTACCCTTGGGCAAGGTAATTAACCCAGATATGCCTCAGTAAATATTCAACTGTATAAATGAGTAACATGTAAAAACCTAATGTAAGTTGTAACCTACACATGTAACCTATGTAAGTTGCTCTGGATAAGAGCATCTGCTAAATGCCAATAATGTATTTAACAAGGGCTAGGACATTGGATGGATGAAATGAGGATGCAGATTTATAACACACAAATTATTATCATTGATGGGGTGTCCACAGCATCAGTTCATTTTTTCACAACTTAACCAGAGTCTAAAACAGATGAAAGAAACCTTTTCTTGCAGAAGTTTTGAAATACTGCCTCTGGGGAAAGGTAAAACACTTTGTGTATTCAAAGAGTACATGGCAGATTTCTGGAAACACCAATTTCCAGAAGACAGAGCTGGCTGAATTCATGCTGCAAAAGGAGGACATCACCTTTGCCCAATTACTAACAGGCTGCAGGGAAAACACAGATCAGAGCTGCAATCAGACACAGACATGGCTTTATCAGAGTTACCAGAGAAAGAGTGCACTGCTCAACAAAGGCACATATATGGAATCAGTAACAATGTGGATATGCCCAACACAAACAAGCCATCTTCGCTTGATGGAAATATTTTAAATATTGAAGCAGATGACAAAAAAGGCCCCAAAATGTGTCAAAAGGCAAAGCAAAAGCTCTTCTGTTTATGCTTTTCTAATTAACAACACAGATGATTTGCAGTAACAGGTGTCAATATAGGTAAACTTCAAATCCACATTCCAATAACTGTTTAATGAATCTAACAGGTTAAAATAGCCAAACACTGGATGATATGTCAGTCATGGAAGATGTAAATTCCCTAGATTGGGAAAAGGCATTCAAGGTTAGTCTCAACAATCATTGGTGCATATACACTAAAAACTGAAAAAAAAAACATTGCTGTTGAAAGATAAGGCACCAGTAATGCTTGCCTGAGAGTGTGCTCCTGTTTGTCCATAATGAGCTCAGCTCAAAAGCCAAAAGTAGTAGCAGTGAGGCATGGAATTCAATTGATTTCATATTTTGGCAAATTCAATGACATTTGGCTTAGAAATGTGGTTCATGTCACATCATATCACTGGTAATATGAAAAATTATTGAACGGAAAAGATCTGGTAAGCCCAGGTGCTCATGGACGAAAAAAAAAAGTGAATTTAAAATAATTTGGGATACATTTATGGGCCTTCAAAGAAGCATTTCTATGTAGTTTCTGCTGTGTTATGAATAATTTACAGACCCAAGTAAATAAACAAACATTGATCTTGGAGAGCATTAAAAGGAGAGCGAACCTATTAGGTGTTTTGCCTCATTAAATGTTACTGACTGGAAATTATTAAATAGAAAGAGATGTGCCAGAAGACTAGGGGAGTAATATAAGAGAATGTAAACATTCAAACACAGCAGCCAAGTAAAACTACCATGTCTGCACAGTGGGGTAACTGAAGTGGAGACATCAAACTCGGACAGCGATTGGACCAAAATCTTTTCAAATTTTTTTTCTCCAACTCTACTATGCCAAAACTCCTCTCTTTAAAACACTGTCTATCCTCACACAGAAATGCTGAAGGAATGATGAATGCAATCCTCAGTTAAACTCCCATGTAGTCAACAGCCATGTTTCACACTAGAAGTCCCTTAGTGCACGACAGTGAAGGAAATGTAGATTGGAGGATAGGTGCATGTCCATTGACGAGGTTAACCAAGTGACTTGTAAATGACTCAAGTTGCGAGGATCAGCGTGGAGATGATCAGATGCAAGCTGATAAAATGCCACCCTACCCCAGTTGTCTAATGACACACTTCAAACCAGGGCCTCCATGGGTCTACAGGCCTGCATGGAACAAGCCCCTCAACTGGCTGAACCCCTTCGGAGTCCTGTCAGAATGCTTGCAAGGGTAACCAGACAATAATACTGTCAGATTGGACTCCTGAAAGAAGATGTCTTTGGTCCTTTTCTTTTACATGTACCTTGCAGCTGAAAACCTCTATGATTTAAGATTCTCTTTAGGAGTTAGACAAAGATGGTTGTCTGTGAACTCTCCGGAAGCATTGTTTTTACACTTGTTTTTTTAAAGTGCAAAAGTTTTTTTATGCCAGAATACCCGATTGCCTCACATCCCTGAACTTTATGGCCAGCAGCACTAATTAGCAAGCTATCTTCCTTACTTGCTTCCCCACAGACATCACTGAGTCACAACTATGTCAAAATCAGACCTCAGTACAGTAAGGTTTCTATCAGCATTTAGTTGTATCAGGGCGATATTGTAATAATATGTATCTTGCATTTCTGTACCTTGGCTTTACAGAAAACTTAACCCTGCCATTTGTAGGGCAGCTGTTTGCCATGGATGCTGCAATGTGAGAAGGTTAATGGTGCAGCACTAGTGGGAGTCAAAGAGAAAGGCCTTGACACTAATGAAAGCTGTGAAGATTCATTCCAGACCTCAGTTTCCAGGATGGTGGATCCAGAACCCCAAAGAGGACAGGCTGCAACAAGAGCAGCCTTTAATGAATAGCACTAAGTGACCAACGACATCTCTGGATCTCTCTGTAGTGGCAAGGCCAGGCAAAGTGCAACTTCAAACATCTTGCAAAGATATTGTGTCATGTAGCTACAAGAAAAAATCCTTTTAAAGGTTGATGTTCTTAGGTTTACGCTGATTCAAGTTACCCCCCCAGTGCATTTTTGGAAGTACTTTGTCTGACCTTATTGGCAATCTATCTATTTTTTTCCATACAGAGTCACAGAATACCACTTACTGGATACAAGCTTTATTGAATATTGATCCTTTGTGTACTTTACTTCATCATTGTCAACGCTGTCCTCAGGTTGCCTTGTGACAATAAGTATGCAACTCTCACTAATACAAAACCCGAACTGTTTTCATAAAGTACATATTAACCCAAAAAATATAAAGTAAATTAATCAGACATTACTACAGCTCAGTAATAAAATGGTTAAAGTTTTACTTTTTCTTGGTTTGAGGTGGCATTTGTACAGTAAGACTGAGCAATGATTACAACGCAAATACAAATGTCAGCATTCCCTATTGAGAGCATTGTCATTGATTTTTGACAAAAAAAAAACAAATGTATGTCACATCTTAATGCCATTCACTTGCTCATGACAATGCGGAAATGCTAAATGTCCAAAGCTTTCAAATTAACGGCTGTATTGTTTGACACATTCTTATTGTGGATCCATCCAAATACCATCAACATGGGCCATTGTTATTGGCTTAGACAGCCTATGTCCCTGTCCCCTGTAGATATCCCCACATTAAAAGACTTACAACAAAATTCAAAAGCAGAATGACCTCTCAATGAAATCCAGCATTTGAGGCCAATTGGTGCTTTTGTGCATTAGAAACATCAACATATGGCAGCCTCTTTGTCCTGCCCCAGGTCAGATGCAGTGAGATGCAGGGCACTGTGAACTAAATACATGTGGCCTCTACAATGTTCTCTACTGCATCTGTAATGCTCTCTGGGGTCCCAGCTAATGTGTTGTTTTTCGGGGGACAAGCAGTTTATTTTGGGCTAATCTCTGTAACTCCCTGTGTTGCCTTTGGAGTCTCATAGACCTCTGATCTCATCCCTTCCTGCCCTTTACTTTGGTGCCCCAACTGAGAGATTCATTATCAATTTTTAATGCTGCTTATGACAAGGCAATAACCTTTCACTTTTATTATTTTACTCACAAAACTGTCAGACAGCTTCCTATCAATTGAATGTGGAGGAAAAACAGGAACTTCTCTTATATTTTTAATTGCAATGATAAATGTATGGTTCAGCACACAGTGGTTTTACAAAACATTCAGCTTCAATACAGTGAGTTTTGATACACAATGTAAGTACCTTTAAAAAAATAACATTTTCATTTAACACCTTAATTGATCATTTTATGGCCATGGAGCCACTCTTGCTTATCATCAGCTGAAAAAAATCAAAGTGACACCTAATGACTGTAGCAAACAGAGTGGAAAAATTGACCATCAACATGTTTGTTATCAGACATGCTCATTGTCAGTAGCCATACTTCTCTGTAAATTTCTCCTGTTTGATGGCTGAAGGTGGGCTTGGTTAGCACACGGATGGGCAACTTCCCAGGAAAACCAGTTCCTAATGGAATGTTAGTGCTGACCCATTAGAGCAGTCTTCCCTCTGAATGAAGCAGAAGACCAGTGCCACAGTACAGTGATGGTAACACTGTGCTGGAGGAGATGCCATTTTTTTGGATGAGATGTCAAACTGAAGCTCTGACTCACTATAATCTTTAAAGATTGCATGGCCCTTATCACAAAGCGCAGGGGGTTCCCAAGCATCATGGCTAAATTTCCAATCTGCCCATTTATTCATTCCCTAGTTTAATTAGATAAATAAGACCCTTCCTCTGCACCCCAGCTGATGCATGGTAGGTGTTCTGATGCAAAAGAGCTGCCAGGCATCACCCAGGTGAATGCTACACATTGGTAGTAATTGAGGTGAACCCCCTAGCCACTTCCTTCACTGTAAACACCTTTGAGAACCATTAACCTTTGAGGTGCTAAGTAAATGCAATACGTATCATTCATAGTGATCACAGCGAGACAACTTATCACTTATCAATGATAAAAAAGGATGTGAACCCCCCATCTAGTAGCCTGAATATCCCCCATAAACATAGTTCTTCGAGTTTACTGTCTGAGTATAGACCTTCCTTACTGTGTACAGATTGGGTGCTAAAGAAATATATCTTGGTCTGTTGGGATTTTAGTGTCTGTTTGGATTTACTGACAGTCTTTGTGGCTTCTCTTTGCTATGTCACAAGATTTTACAAGGTCCAATTTGGTGTTTATTTTGTTTTGCACCTGAGATGGCCTGAATTGTTATTTCTTTAACCAGACCTGCTGGCATCTTCATGGAAACTGAGTTAATCTCTAGGTCCAGAAAACCTGTCTCACAAAGCATAAACACATGATAATTGAAAAGAACCTTGTGAACATATGAAATGTTAAAACATTGAGTATGATACATGGCACATTTGATCACATCATAACATGTGGTGAGTAGAAATGCCGGTCATCTTCAACCCTGCCAGTGTCACATGACATTTGCACAACTCTCACCCCAAAAATTTCATAAATTGTGTCATGTATCACATAGAATGTATTAAAAATACAATACTCAATACAACCATTATGTCATGCTTGCATAGGCTTTACATATGGTTTATGTAGGTGTAGTTAATAGAAGGAAGGAGTTATGTGAATAACAGCACAGCTGTAACATCAAGTTGACCAATCAGATTGCAAGGTCGAAACTATACGTTTTATAAACACAAATAATTTGTATTCAATATCTCAAAATATTGAAGATTAAATAGTTAAACAATCACTGTAGATAAATGTATAATTCCTTTTTATGGCATAACAGTCCTCAGTTAATTCTATTAATCAATCGTTAAACTTTTCATTACATTTAATTAAAGGGTGAAAATAACAGGGCTTGTAAAACTGGAGACAGGCAAACAGACTTTTTTGAAAAAGGCCACAAAATATTCAGGCCACAAGTTTTCCTTTTTCCTGCTTTTCCTTCCTTTTCAGCTTTTCATAATACAAGTCTTATTCCTATGAGTGTAATGTGGAGTCCCATCCTAATGGGCTGGCTCCTCTCAGACATGATCCCTGCCTGTACTGGTCCATCAATGGTGGAATGAACTCCCCACAAGGTCAGGGCAGCGGAATCACTGGCCATCTTCTGATGCAGACTGAAGACCCACCTCTTCAGACTGAACCTTGGTTCCACCTCAACCCCCACCCCCAAACACCTGCTACTTGTATTACTTGCTGTTTTTTCTATGTGTAGTATCGTGGTGTGTTTTGGACTCTGTGATCTAGTGACTGATGTATTGTAATATATTTGGCTTCTATTGTCTAGTCAGGTTATGCTCAGACTCACTGGTCTGGGATTGTTGTTAGCCTGGTTTGACATTGTTGCTCATTCAAATTGAATGGATACATTTCTGTTATTTTGTGCTAGTCACTCTGGATAAGAATGTCTGCTAAATGAATGTAATGTAATGTAATGTAATTTACTGAGTTATGTGCTACACAAGCAGAGTTTTTTGAGCAACTTGCAACTTGAATGAATACATTGCTTAAATATGTCCTTGGACCCTAAATTTTCTATGTATCAATGTGTTTTTCCATAGCAGGGGCCTAGACACCTTTGCAAGGTCAAATTAATATTGCAATATACAGTATGAGACTTACAACTGCATATGCATTATTGCCTGTGCTGCCTATGTTAACTGCTACCCAATAAAATTCTAAATATGCACAAAGTGTCAGGACTGATTTTTTTTTTTCCTTTTTGCAATTACTATTCTGTGCTCTGCTTACCAAAGGTGTCAGCAGTGATTTTTAAGTCTAACAGTGTTATGCTAAAAGAAATTGATTTATTGATTGTAGATATTGGTAACAGACTCTGGGGGAGACAGTGGATGTAATAACAAAAAGTCATCAGCATTTTTTAATTTAACCAATCCATCTATTAAAAATGTATTACTCCCTCATTGCCTTTGCATAGAGCATATCCAGCGATAACTGAAAATCTCTTTGATTAAGAAGATATGGCGGAATTTTCAATAGTATATCAGCAGCACTGTGGCTACAGATTTGAGTACCAAAGCATGATGCTCTTTTGCTGGATTGTGTCTATCTTTGCAAAGATATGAGTCTTAACTGAGATTATAACATACAGTTATAACAGACCTGCGCTTACATTGGAGCGTTATCTCAATGTATTTATGCCACCTCTCTACAAGACTCTCATGTGAATGTGTCAAGTGCCAAATAACACATATTTTCTATTGATGTCATATACAACAATTGAATGACTGCTCAGAAGAAGCATGTATATTTGTGTGTACATTGCTTTGCTCTATACTTACTGCAGCAACACATAAGACAATATCACGTATAATAAACACTGCATAATTAAAATGCAATGCAGAAATGCAATTGTTGAAATAGATTCCAATACCAATAGACACAATGATACAATATTGTGTACATTGGTATTGGTCTTTTTACAAAGACACAAAATATTGAAATACCTCATTCTCTTCCATTCAGAAAAAACACACAAACAAATTTAAGAAACATTGGGTAGGTTGGCTTTGGAATATTGCTTGTCCAGTTTGTATATGGGATAATATGGCCCAGCCTGGGTGGCATAACATGGCTTAATTTTGTATGAGTAATTTTAACTGCAGACTTATTTTACAAGTGTTTCTGCTGTCTTATAGGGGATATGTGCTTTGCATATGTGAATATTTTGGTGTTTTGAGTGGTAATAGCATTTTTAGTGGATATTTCATATACAGTGAGATGATTTAGGTACCATGTGAGTAGTCCCACAGGATATTTTTGTAAGAAGTGTTTGTTGCAGATTTAGAATTCATATTGTCTACCTATTCACCACCAGCACAACTTTTATCAATACAAGATAGATCTAAGAGCACTGTCTGAGCATATCTGAGGCAATGTCAGTGGTAGATGGCAAATGTCATGAATCATGTCCTTTTTGCAGTGGCTCATCAAATTTCGGGCATTTCCACCTCATACAAACTTGGGAATAATCTGTCTGGTTTTTAGTGTTACAGAGAAGGGTTTCAGGATGTACAATGCTGCCTCATCACACCACTCAGTTACCACATAATGTAAATAAATCAACTATTTCAATTCACTTATTTTATTTTTCATCAACTTTGCATCATCAACCTGAATCATTGCCTCACCATAAGTGCCTCACAATTAATTAAAACAAATAAAATACAGATAATTTAATGCTAAAGCGCTCCATAGCTTTCCCGGATGAGGCATTGAAATCAAAGTCATTAATGATTATGGCTTGACTAACAAAGCATTTTCTCACATACATCAGCCCTTAATTAGCTAGAACTGAGCCAAGGAGAAAGGATGGCATATTATTCATGAGAATCTTGAGCTGTAAAAAAATAGCATCATTAATTGAAGTTTTCCCTTCACAATACATCAGGGTTTTTGTTGTCATGATAAGTCTGAATGGCATCTGGTGGAAAATAATCACCATTTGAAAGAAGTAGAAACTCATTAAAAGCATCAGAGAAATGTATTGTCATAATGGTCTCATTGACATACACATTTCACACTTAAGCTGGAAAAAATACACATGAAAAAATCTGCGAAACCACACATCTGGCTCTTAATTGCTAAAAATGCTGCATATTTGTGGGGAGGCTTCCTGTGAATGTGCACTCATGCTGTAGGAGGAATACGGTTATTCTTCAATCCTCCCTTGAATTAAGGAGAGGAAACATTTAAGTTTCACTCCAGCACAATCAGATTTCTACAAGCCCCTGGTTCCAGTATGAGCAGACAGATATTAGTGCCCTTTACATAGTTATATAATCTCTGTTTCATATTATCTCTTTGAAGTGCCTTGGGCAACCTCAACTTGGTGAGCAGTCTTCAAACACCTCGAGACAGAGATTGCGAGAACAGCCGTGTCCCATCATCAGCATAAAGTACGCCAAAGCACTGTAATTCTCTCTCTTTAAAACCTTTCAGATTCAATTCTTCATGTTAACCTTATTACCTGAGAATTTGACCTATTTTTTGGGGGTGGAGAACAGCATTATGCTAATGGTGGAATGAATATATGGTCACCTCTTCAAAAAACAGAATAATGTATTTACCATAAATGGTTTTGTCCCACTTTTTTCTCTTTTTTCTGTTCTTTTTTTTGGGGCTTCTCTTGTTTTTTCCTTTGATAAACGAAGTTATTGATGCATCTCCCCTGGTAGGAAACTTTCTTCAAAACCACCCCCTTTCCTTTCTGCCTTCAGTAAGAGAGAGAGAGTGTGTGATTGATAGCTGTGATTTGAGGTGAACAAACAGGAGCCGTTCCCTCACAAAGCAGACAGCTGACACTGCTCAAGCCTGACAGCTGGAGCCGTCTGTCTGAAAACCTGCTCCTCGGGAAAAAAAAATCTCTCCCTTTTTAAAGAACCCAAGGTCTCAAAATATTCACGGACTCATTTGAATACACCGTGTGATTTATCATTCAAAAGAGCTTCCAGTCAAGCAAGTTCTGCCAGCGCAGCGTTTCGGCCCCGGGAGTGTGGTCCCGCAGGACGGCTGATTCACCCTGTGAGGTACTCGGAATCCGGAACAGAATCCCAGCAAGCTTTCTGAGGAAGCTGCAGAGGAAAAGTGAACTTTTGGATATACTGTAGTGGCACTGATGTCTATTGCGGTGTCTCCATAGTTGTGTTATAGTTTGAGCCATAAGACAGATGGGTGTTCTGGCAGTAGTTGCTAAAAAGAGGTTGGCTTAATATTGGATGCATATGTGTGTGAGGGCCAGAGTATGTGATTAAATGATAATCTTAGAGTGAGAGGTTGTGGGAGGGCATCAGGTGGCATTTCAATAAAAGGCTGACATGGCAGTGTATTGCAATAACACTTTACCACTAGGCAATTCCCTGAATTTTCTGACCTTGGAAATATCAGTTTTAACTATTTTTACTTTCCCTGGAATCTGCCAGGTGGCATAGTGTCAAACATGAACATTGTGCATGCTCACATGCTCCCAAATCATTTGGGTAGGATAACTGCGTTTTTGGAGAGGTTTCAGGTGTGTAGTATGTCACCACAATTTTTATATATATATATATATATATATATATATATATATATATAGGCATTGATTTTTGAGGTCCTAGCAGGTCAGAGTGAGTGGTCGTATATCAAGCAAATGTTAACATCTAGCCAGTTCCACGCAGAACTGTGTTCTATCACCTCACCACTGATATGTTTGGGATGGATTAGGATGAGCGCTAGGGCAATGACAGCTATATTTTAAAGTGTGCATATGATTCTGCCATTGTCAGGCTACTGAAGAATTATTAGGTTAGCCATTGTCCAGTGGGGTCATATTCATTTGTGTGACCACTCCTTTCTTCAGTTTAATGTGGGTAAAAAAGGGCATAATTATTGATTTTACAGAGAATCCTAATTAAATCACCCACTTAGACAACAATAAAAAGCAAAGTAATGGAGGAGGTGGACAATAACAAATATTCGAAAGTCAAGTATTGACAATGACCTGAGCTTAGGAGAAATTTGCAAGACCTACATTCAGATGTTAACTTATTTGTATGACAAACAAGTGTCACACAAAGCCAGAAGCATTTGTAATCACTGTCAACGCCCCTTAAATATTGAATTCCCAGTAATTCCCCCTGGCAATTGTTATAGTTTATCTAATATTAGAAGCAACAACCTGAAACATTCTTTCATTACAAAAGTCATCAGCATTCTGAGTAAGAGCAGGTTTTTCCTTGCATTCAAATCAAGAAGGTCTCGAGTTACATTTGCTTGATTTTAATGTATTTCTTTCTGTATAACGTATTGCTCTTTTCATGCTGTTAACATTGTTATGATTGCACAAATGGTCTTAGTCTTTGTAAGTCAAAGTGGTGTTTTAATTTGTGATTTTGTTAGTGTTTTCATTATTCATGATTTTGCATTGCAATGACTGCAGTTGGTCTGTAGGGGCCAACAGTTCATGTGACTGTGCTTATTTTGTTGTCTTTATTAATTAAATGTAAACAATATATAGTGACACTGTTTGGATCTCAGAATCCCCCCTTTGGGATAATATAGGCTTATTGTATAGTGTCATTATGACAACATGATTGACATGAGAAAATTAATTGTATATATTCCTTACAATGGTTTAAATGCTGTTAAGATATACATGCATTTCAATTTACACATGCTCAATTAGATTGTTGCTGAGCAGATGCATTTTTTCAAGTGTCTTACATAGTTAACATTTCATCAGTTCACAAAACAGGATATTACCTACTTACTTTAGTAAGCAATTGTTCAAGGCTAATGAACCAGTGTTCCAACTCAGAATCAAATCAGCCACCTTTGGGATACCTTGCTTACTGCTGACCACTACGCCACACCTCTATCAATATCTGTTATAAATAGTTATTATCATAAACACATTAAAAATACTAAAGCCAATAAATTCTTAAATCCTTTATTATCAAATTCACCTGGTTTGATGGATTATTTGGATGTAATACTTAATGTAAGCAGATACAAATATATATTATAAGAAATGTTAATGTAGCTTTCACATGGGCAAAACAATGGTCCACAATAAAACTGTACGTAAGCTTTAAAGTGCCTGTTTTTCATTGTCAGACATGGTTGTCTGATGGCAAATGCAGGGTGGGAAATGTGGAAAAAAATGAAAAATAAAAATGTGACAAAGGTATGATTGTTGGTTGGCCAATCAGCCTGTGTCTTTGCTTTTACAAGCTAAGACAGGTTAACATTACATTACATTATTGGCATTGAGCAGGCACTCTTATCCAGAGCGACTTACATAGGTTACAATGTTTTACATGTTACCCATTTATACATTATATTTACTGAGGCAATTCTAGGTTAAGTATTTTGCCCGAAGGTACAACAGCAGTGCCCCAGCAAACTTTCAGTTACAAGTACTGTTCCATACCAACTCTGCTGCCCATATCTTTGGTTTCTCACTTGATGTGTGAGTGTCACAAATGATCGACACCGCACATGCATGAGTGAAATTTTTGAGTGTGATCCGTGTTCCTTTCTGTGCTCCTTTTCACACAGGGCACATTCTCCTCCAATTGCCCAACATGTCCAGTTTGATGACTTTTTGCTAATCACATACAGGTTTACTGGAGGTATTAGTATCTCTCTTTTATCTGCCTCACAAAGCTGTTCATCTCAATGCCCTTTACTAGCCCATTCAGCCATCTCCATTGACTGTAGTGTAGTAGAATAAAACCACATTACAGGTGGCATGCTTACGCACACTAAAGTGAGAAACCAAAGATTCAAAGGCATGAGCCAAACTGGAACATCATGGTGCATACAATGAAAGAGTACTTTGAAATGCATGTCTCGGGTTTCAGCTGGTAATGCTCATATCTGATAAGCAAAAATGTTGTGCAACTCTTTGTTTGCAGATCCATTTACAAAATGGTTATCTAACAAAACAGCCACACATAACTACTTGAAGCACAATTCTACACGTTGTTGCTGTCTCTCATACATTACCACTGCCCCAGTGAACCAAATTCATTGTTTTTATTTTTTAACATGCACTTTTGTGTCTCCCTCTTATTTGTGTGTATATTTTTTTTTCTTCCTGTCTGCCTGAAGTGCAGAGAAAGATTGGCAGGAAACAACATCGCTGTCAGTGCCTCGTAGCCTTTGTACTCCTCTGCAATCCATTTCTGAACATCCCGGGGACAAGAAGTTCTAACCTCTCCTCTTCTGAAGCCATGTATGCCTGCACCATTTCCCTGTACCCATAAAACGATTCCGTTACTCTCATTTGTGTATTTTCCTTCTGCCACCTCTCTGCTCCAGGGTGCTGCAGGCTGCTCCTCCTCCCGGGGTTGACAGAGAAACGGACCTGGGCTTGTTCATTTTTCAGTTTTGCCTCCACCTCCATTACTCTGGGCCCTGGCTGGGTTCCTCTTTGAATCTGGCACCTTAAGTTCAGGGGCCACAGCTGTCTGGATGGTTCTGTCAGGGACCTGCGACAGGTGCCTCTGGGCGGGGCTTCTTCCTCTCATCCTCCGGGTGCGACAAGGTCTGACGGGTGGCTTTCCGGGGTGGGGGGACAGCGGACAGGGGCTCCCGGCCACGCTCAGCTGCCGTCTCCTCTGGAAGGCCGCGTGGCGTCATGCTCAGCGGAGCAGAAAGTGGCAGTGCGAATCGGAGCGTGACTCCCCCCCCATGGGCTCCTGTTCAACAGCTCCCCTAATCTGCATTTCATAAATCATCTTTGAATACCTTGCAGCAGAAACACCATGGATCCAAGGACAGGGCACACAGGCTCTGTGTCAAAGTCCAGCTGGCAGGACCGACCTGATGTTGGCCGACGCTTCCCAGAGTATGTCTTGCCCCGTGTCATTGGTGTAGATGACCCCCTAACCCATAAGGGTCACGGCACCTGGTTTAATCAGCAGAGGCAGCGGGGGGGAATCACTGTGTTTCTCATTATTGCCCTCTCACTTTTGATTGTTTTATTTTTCCAGGCTATTTAATTACTCAGTTCATATTTCAGATTAGTGTGCGGTATAACTATTTTCCACACATTATTTGCTTTGCACAGCATTGCTTTCAACAAACAACTATTTTTCATGGTAAAACCGCCACAGGATACCACAGGAGGGCAAGCACCACATGCAGGATTGCAGTGTCTATTGACGTCATCTGAGCAACTTGTACGTGCCTGAGCTGGTAGAAGGTATTCCTGGCTATTGAGCACTGTAACTAGGTGATTCTGGCCAATGTAACATGCCTCATATGTCCAGTGTATTGAAGCCATGTGTTCTGCCTTTCCAGACTCCCAGTCATTGTTAACTAATGACACAGCCCAGACTTGAACTTGCTAGTTTCTGCTACCTGCTACCTACCAACTGGATAATTATTCATACGGGACATTTATCACATCTAATAGCTAGCAAGGTATTTCAGGCTGACTTTGTTCTCCTCTGACTGTTCTCCACTCACATACCTTCGGACCTTGGAGATGTGGCCAAATAGTTTGCTAAACAATTACCCATTGTCAGCACAGAAACGCACATATTCTCCTGCAGTCTGTACACAACACCATGAAAGGTGAAACTGACTTAGAAACCTTGGATATTACACGTTTGCAAATATAATTGAACAGGATCTTTAATACAAATACAAAAACATATTAATATGTTAAATTAAAATATTGAAGAAAGATTTGCCAATCTTAGTGAGGATTGCATCACCTTCACACTAATACATAAATAAATTTATTTTCAGTAGATAAGGATTTCCAAACAATCAATCCATGAAGGTTGCATTTGATGTGGTTATAGCAGTAATTTATTTGGCTTGGAGTCTGATGAAGGGATTGCATCTGGCTGTGGGCTGAAGTTGTTGTCCCCCAGTGTAGACATCACAAACAGGGAAAAGAAAGGGGGAGATGAGCTGGAGGAGGGATGCCACAAATGGCTGAGACAGAAAGGAAGTGGGAAGTGTGATTTTTATAGCCATGGAGGGCACCGGTTTGTCTATGTTTGGTTAAATGTGTGGGATTGTCTGTAAATTCCCCTCCCCGATCTTCATTTGGAACTTCAGATTGTCAGTAATTACAATAACATTGTCCTTTTTATCTTGAAAATGTTTGTCATTCTCAGGTGCTACCTTTTATATTGGCATGATGTTGTGTAGTTAAGGGCTGAAAGTGAGTTGTCAGGTCACTATGGCGACCAAGCACCTGGCTGTTGGTGTGGTAACAAGCACCCAGTATTTTGAAGAGAATGTATTGCTTTTCAGAGACAGACTGACTGTGTTATATGTTTTGTTACAAATGATTGAAACAATGTTTTGTCTTTTGACAAAATTTACATAATTTATTTGTATGTATGAATTTGAGACTTATTTAGGTGAATCTTAAAAAAATACAAAAACAATACAATTAAATGTATATTTTAGAAATTAATAAATACTGAACCACAACTCTTAATAATGACTTTAACTTCCTAATGCCATGGGTAAATGGATCAATAAAGACATCTTTACTGCGATCAGTTCAACCTCTAATAGGCTCGCAGACCAAAAAAAATCACAAGGCTTAATCTTAACAATCATGTAACATGACACACTCTTTATTTGTGATGAAAATATTCTTTTAAAAATATATGGTGTTAATCTGAAGCTACAGTTAAAATTGGATTCCCCTGGACATTACGCCAACTGTTCATACGGTAAGACACCACATGCTCTTTTCTCTTTTTTGAGTGAAATTCTCCTTTAAGCCATAGTAAAATTTTTATTGACAATTTACATAGTCTAAAGAAAATCAGTTTTGAATTGTATGAGATAATTATAGTCATTAGACTGACCAAGCTATCTAAATAGAGTTGAATGAAGGGGCTTCAGAATTGTACTATTTCATTTTACTGGTGGTCTTTCTTTCCTTCAGTATCTAATTGATATTCATAAAATACATTCTACAATACAAAATCATAATTTGAATAACAATTGTAGTGTAACAATACAGGCAAATGGGCACTACTGTGTGATTGTAAAAATTACAATTGGAAGAAAATAAATTAAATTAATTTTATAATCCCTGCAGTGCTCTGTAGCTCTATTGAACTAATGCTTCAGGATCTGATTGTGATTGAACAGTCACAAGATTAAAGATCCCAGGTGTCACAGCGAAGTGGAAAACTCCAGAAACTGTGGCACCTATCTGCTCTTTTGATTAGTGTGCATATTTGTAGATCTTAATTGAGCTCTCCTTTATAAAAGTGACAGAGACTTCACATAAGGAGCAGAAGACAAGAAGAAAGTGCAGCGCCCAATGATGATCAAAATCTGTGATTAGCGATGTTAATGAACTAAACTTTTGACCTGCATGGTCAGTAGCATCTTGACATTTGGTACTCTCCACTAGAGGGCCCATCATGCAACATAGTGCCATATTTAACGCAGTACTGAAATTGCTCATGCCTGTTTTAGACCACAGAGAGGAATCAGCTTTATTTCTGATGCTACCTCATTACAAGCTATTCATGCCATACTCTAAGCATTGTGAAGGCCACTGTAACATGTGCACAGCATCTAAGAGAGGGAAGCAAATCAAGTTAATTAAACCTAATATTATAATTGCTTCATACAAAACAGCAGGAAATAGTCATTATGGAATTATTATGCCTCTGATATTTTAAACGATTGAATGGATGGAAGGTTGTGCAATTGAAAAAATCTGGATTTAAAAAGTTATTTCAGATTGATTTGTGAGTGGAAATATTACAGCAGGTAGGCAGAACTGAATCAACAAGGAGCGACACAGAATCGGTGGGCAGACCAAAGCTGGGTCTCAGTCATACATTAGTCTCCGAGTTGCAGCCCAGTAAATATTGAACTCTGTGTGTTCTGCATGTCAAGTATGCAATGCCGTTTGCTTTGCCTTTTGTTTTCCTCAAACATTATAGTGATTTCCGGGCCACATGAGCCTGCTCATGGACCGTCTGTGTGGGGAGGAAACAGGGGCAGCTGGTGAGGAAGCCACCGAGGCCGTTTATCAGAACCCAACAATAATTCTTCACATTCCAGCATATGTTGCACTGAGTCACCCAGTCACGTCCAGATTGTCCTTCATCCTCGTCTCAATCCACCACCACCACCACCCCCACCCCCCCAACCCCCCCAGGCTGCTTAGCCTGTCTGTCTCCCCAGGCACTTTGGAGCACCAATCAATCTGGTGACAGCGTGATGCTGTATTCTTCCCAACACAGGCAATCGCCGCTGGATCTCCGTGTCTATGCCTGATCAGCACCAACTTGTCCATCAACTCCTTGAGCCTGGAGAGTCACACTGTGCTTGACCTTTTGGCAGCACTCTCTGACTGTGTTAATTATGGACTTAAATCTGTATACCTTCATACTGTTTCAGCTTTTCATGAACAATTGTTAATGCATTGCTTTTAATTAAGAATGAGTAGTCTATCTGCATAAAAAATCAATACCTGAATGGTAAGGAGATGTTTATGTCTGGCATAGAAAAGCTATAACGTAGCTGAAGAATTATTTCACTCCTTTTTTAAAAGATTTCACAGTGCAAGAATTCCAATTCAGTACTGAACTCAGTGTGAACTTGTACATCATACTGGGCTTGAGTTTCAGTACAATGGAGTAGAAAAAGTAGGGATCCTGTTTGTTAATTCTGCTCCTTCCATTGCACTCAGGCAGATACATGAAGTGAAGTATGCATAATGATCCTGTGATTTTGGAATCTATACACACATTCGTCCACAGCTAATATACAGCGCTGCAAACAGATGCGTTTTTTTGTGGGTGTATATGTCAAGCCCCCAGAGACCTGATGGTTGAGGCAGCACAGCGGAAGGGTGCCTGCCCTCTTTGATGTCCGCATGAATGTTAATGATCCATAGAGGTTAATAAATATTTAAAGTGATGTTTTACACTCTTTGAGATGGGGTTTAGACCCTCAGCAATGTCCCTACTCCCTCCTGTCAGTGTACGTTGCAAGGCTTTGCCAGGGTTTGTTGTCCTGAGCTACCACTATCACCTACAGCTCTCAAGATGAATATGACTTCAGGTGTCATTCTCATCAAAGCTTTGTTGCGGTGGTAGATGTTAGCAAAGGGTCAATCAGAATTTTAAGTAGATTTAGCTTGTGATGAAGCTAATACCCATTACAGAGATTTATGTCTACTTGGTTGTTTTAAACCTTCCTCTTATCCCTGTGGCACCGTCATTAATGAAAGGCCCAGTGCTCCAGTAATAATGTGAGAGATATGTATGACACATGCATCAATAAACAGTGAAGCATATTTATCTCCATCTCTATCAAAAGTTCCTGTTACCAGTTGATTAGTCAGTCATTTAACAGAGTTAACAAGATATTTAAATTCAGAAAAGTAAAAGAGATTTCTCTCGCTATCTCTCGGCCTCTCTCCTCTTGCAGTTTTAGCCTACAGCCTTCCCACCAGGAGTTCCTGGTCCCCTGGAGCAATGGAAGGACTGTGTACAGAGTAACAGTCTGGAGTTCTTTCATCCTGGATTGTTGATCTACTGCAGGCTTTCTCTGTTTCATCTCTCTCTCTCTCTCTCTGAAACACTATAAACACTTGAACTTCCTAAACCCCAAATTGCACCCGTTTATTTATTCATTTATCTCCTTTTCGCATGGAACTTCCAGAGCCAGCAGTCATTATTTTTCATCTCAAGAAATTAAAGTTCCTCTGATTATGTGTAATTAAACAAATCTTTCTTCTTATGGATAAATATGTGGGTGAAGACTGAGGATTCATTCAGCGTCTCACTGCCAAACATTTATGTTATATAATATCATAGGGTTATAATTACGTTTATAAATATGAACAAAAGTTACAATAAAATAAACAGTGCAACTATGGAACTATTTTTCAAGCTCAAAAATTGGAAAATTAAATTATACATTAATAGTGATGGAGTTGCACAGAGGAAAAAAATTCTGTGGATTTTTTTTTTTTTGCAAGAAAAAAACAAGTCTCACAGTATTCACTCTCCTATAGTCAGAGGTTTGTACATCCTCCACTAGCAGGGACAACACTAACTGGACACTTCCTGTTGTGATTTATGAGGAAGTGCAACATTGTGGGGGTTGCGATTTTGGACCACTGTGCCTCACAAAATTACTCAAGGTACTTTCTGAGTGAGTTCAAACCACACATTTTCAATGGGTTTCAGGTATGAAGATGAATATGGCTAATTGAGAAAACTGATTTTGAGGTCAGTGGTCGTTTCTTTGTTAATATGGATGCACGCTTTGGATCTTTGTTATGTTGGAATGTCTATTTTTGGCTAAACTTTTAGAGTCTAGATGGAGGGAAGAAGGTTTTTGCTCAAGATGTCTTTGTACCTACTGGAGTTAAAGAGTCCATCCATCTCAACAAGGGCCTGAGGGACTGTACATGTGAAACCCAAAACAACAAAGACCAATATTTCACAGTTAGAATAAGAATTTTTCCAACATAAGTTTCTCTCATCTGACACTATACAAAACATTGATGTGCATGCCCAAACATTTTTGCCTCATCTGATCTTAAGATGAAGTTCTATTTGTAAATCATTTGTAGTTTAGCAAAAAGTTGGCTCTTTTTGCAGTATTCCTTCAGAAGACAATTCTTCCTGGCATCCCTGCTGTGAATACCACTTTCATCTCAACAGTGACTGGTGGTTTTTGAAACTTTGTGACCTAACGATGCCATTTCATTGCCAAGACCTCCATCTGCTGCTCTTGAATTTGCTTTTGCTAATGTCCTAATAAAGGACACTAAAGTGGAAAGTGGTAAATTCAGCTTTTTGTGAATTCTTTTGTAGCCATTTCATAACTTGTAGAGGGCAAAAACTTGCAGTCTCCAGAGACCTCTCTGGCTTAACCATGGTGATCAATGACTAATGCATTCTTTATGTGTTTTGCCTTCTTTTATACCAGAAAGAAACAGGAAACATTTGACGGCCACTATATAGCTCCAGAGGCTTCCAAAAAGTAGGATGTGGATGTAGATTTCTTTTTGTTGGATTTCCTTCTGCTGGTGCCCTGACCCGCTGGACACCATCTGCAGTGGCATGAACCACAGCAAGAGCCTCCACTCAGCACAGCAGGCCATTGAATTAGGCAGAGCTGGGGAACAGCCAGAGCCACAGCCAAAGCCATTATCAGGCCTTCCTGGAACAGGGCAAGACTAGCAGCTGAAGGTTGACCTGGGGAAACAGCTAAAGTTTCACAGGCACCGTCGCAGTGACCGCACTCAGTCCACAAATCGTCCTGCTGTCTGTAAGCATCCGAACACATGGTCATGCTGAAGCTTACTCCTCTCTGGGAAGACCGGATGGAGGAGGTCACTGAAAGAAAGAGGGCTATGATCGAGGGCCTGGTATACCAGTACCTCAGGCTGGGGTGGAGAGCACAGTGTGAACCCATCAAAGTGGGCCTCAGAGGGTTTGCGGGCCAGTCTCTCTGCCTGGCCTACAATCTCTGGTAGCACAGGATGAAAGCCATCAATACCACCAGAGAGGCTGCAAAGAGAGCTTTGAAATGGTTGTGGATTGGGAGGAGCAAGCCATGGACAGCAAATGTTACTTGGACACAAGCTGAGGCCTGACCCTGCTGGGGGCTGGGTCACCCAAATGGGTTGAAGGGCCAAAAACATCCAATATCCCCAAGTAAGATCTCTGATGGTGTGTCTAAGTGTATCAAGACATGTATTGTGGAACTTTTAAAAAATCCATGTGATCTTACTGTTTTCTGGGGAAAAATGATTATATATGAAAAAAGAAAGTACTGTGAGAATATAGGTTTGGAAAAATAATGTTTTAAATAGTTTTTGTGGAAAAAATTCATTGGTTGTGTTGCAAATTTAACACACTCACTTCTGTTCATATTCGTATTCATGTTCATATTTGTCAAGGGTGTGAGTATATATGTATATAGAGGCAGTAATGTGTCGCAGTTGTAAGGAGTAAGGATGGTATCCCAAGGATGGTCAGTTTGATTCAATAGGATCAATAGAAGTTGATTCACTGCTTTGAGACAATAGAAGTTGTTTCACAATTTTTTTTCAGTTTAGTTCATTTCTTGAATACAGATCACAGCAGATATGCCATATGCTTCACTCTGGTTTAACATCTCAATATTCCTTATAGTCTTGCATGAAAGTGTTGAGGTAAAGTGTTGTTTTTCTAAATGAGCAAAATATTCCAACTTCAATTTGAACATCCAACGCTCTTTCTAAGCCATAACTTTGTGGGAAAATAAACTGAAATAAGAACAGTATAAGTACATGCTGTGACAAGTATCATGTTTGTAACTTACAGTATTAAGAACAGAAGCCTTTAAAATATTACTAATTAGCAATGCAGTGGAAAAATATTTTGATAAGGGTGTCTGGAAATATTACATTCTTTGTGCTATCTTGACTTGCATGAATTATTGAATATAAGAACTTATATGAACCAGGTATTGAATGTGCAGAAGTACAATGATCATTTTATCAACAATAACAATATGACTTTGAGCCTGCCATTCCTCTTTACAAACATAATCAAAAATTCAATTAGCAGAACTGACCATGATAGTAATGAAAATACTAATAATGAATTCAGAACAGGCAATGTTTTCAGGGGAGAAGGGCCTTTCTGTTCTCTTCCATTTGTAAAGGTGTTATTTATCAACATGAATGGAGAGCTGTACATCAGCATTCAAAGTATTCAACAGTCATAAGTCTCATACAATCAAAACTATGCTCCAATGAATTGAAATTGTTCCTACTTTTAGGTGACATGCTTCTGATATTGATGTAACAAGTATATATGTAGAGAAAGCCCAAAACATCTATCTATCTATCTATCTATCTATCTATCTATCTATCTATCTATCTATCTATCTATCTATCTATCTATCTATCTATACATCTATCTATACATCTTTCTGTCTGTATACAGTCCCCAATAATTTAAAATAGCTGTCAATACCAAAATTAAGATGGAATTCATTTTTACTAGATAACTCACCAACTTATAATGTTTGAATTTTAGTGGGGGATGTGTTCTGTACTGCAAAGATATTACTGATTTAATGATGAGAAGGAAATTAATGTCAGGAAAAGGACTTTATGTGAAATGTGATGAGAACTTTGAAATATCCTTTAAAGTAAAAAATGTAAATGTGGAAAAGACTTGGGAGCAAAATTAGTATAATGATAAGAATTAAATATCAGGAAGAATGGAACATCCATTTAAAAAGCCAGTAATCATCATCTATCTAACCACACATACTCTGTTTTAAACATATATATGTTTTAGGCATATAATATTTGAAGAGTGAGTTCTCAGTAAGGTCTTTCTTAGTTCAAACATATTTATCGATTTATTTATTTTTAATTGCATGAATTCTTTATTGGGATGCTTTGTAAGACCAACATTTTAAAAAAGAATTTTCTTATATTTCTCTTGTATCCACTTTGCAACTTCTCTGCAGTTACAAAGCTGTTGCCCTCCTATAAATGAATCATATTCTCAGAGACTGAAAGGCTGAAATATTTATCTTAAGCTAACATTCTGCGCAAAAATGATTCATTTAAGATGGTCTATATTAGATTGCCACATTAATAGTACATATAATTATGCTCATAATTATCCTAAAGAATACAAAGAAAACAACACGAGATGAAGACATATCTTCTGATGCCAAATATGTCCACTGCATGTAGCTGCAAATGTATAATCAAACTGGTGTCTGCATGACTTTTTCTTTGCTTGTTTCCCTGTCTGCCTCTTTATTTGTCAGCCTGAACATATGTGTGCGTCTGTCTATTTGTGCATGCTGTTTGTGTACACGCTGGTGGTGCACTCTGTTCCCCTTCACTCAAAGATCTTGGATTGAGACATTTTTTGCACCAGCTGGAGCAGAGACATCCTTGGATCTGGAGGGGAACACAGTGAATTACAGCAGCTGTTTTGTTTTGGCTCCTTTCCGCAATCCTTCATTCTACTTTCCCCCCACCCTCATTTTCTTCTCGTTCAGGAGCCAGCGAGCGTGTTTACGGACATGGTTATATTTTCCTTAGAAATGCATTGAGCATGTGCGTCTTTATTTTGTTTTGAATGTGAGTGGGTGAGACGGTGTGTGGTTGCATGGATCCCTGTGTATGTAGGAGTGTGTGTTGTGTGTGTGTGGCTGTGTGTGTGGGGCATGTATGTGCGTGTGGTTGTGGGTTGGGGTGTGTGTATGCAAGTGTACTTGACTTCACAGAAAGAAATCCACCTCTAATTTGCAGTATTACTATCTCCTACAGTCACCTCCAATGGCAATCACCTCTCTCGGACCTGCAAAGCAGAGTGAACTCTACATACACCTACACACAGTGTACAATCAGATTTAACATGAAGAGCCACACGCTACAGCTCACGAACAAGTTATTTTCTTTGCCACACATCATATTGTAGTGATCACACTGGTTGGTATGGTGACATCAATAGAAAGAGCTGAGAAGCAATACATTCCAGCCTCATTAAAAGCCTGGCCTAGCAATGCCTCTGCTCTTTGAAGAGGGAGAAAAAGGAGGTTAGTGCAGAGATGAATAATATAGACACCTCAGATACTCTCATTCTAGCGACTAGAAAGACCATGCTTAGGGTGAACGGTCATGCACAAAATCAGTTTGAGAATCCCAAAGTAGTTATTAGAGTAGAGGGCATTAGGCCACCTCTGTTAAGCCTGCCATTTGAATGATTCAATATTCCATTATTAAAAGTCATTGCTCTCATTCTCTCTGTCTATGAAGTGAATTCATATCTGTCATTGTGTGGCTTGGATGGACCATTTTTCAGTTGTGTCAATGAATTTTGTAGCATGTTTGTTTTTTTTTTCAGAATCATGTGGATTTTTGGTCTTTTGTTTAAATTACTTGTTTTGCCTTGGGTATGTGAGCTGACAGTCAGTCTGTGTTGCCATTTTTTAAAAAGTCACACATGCAAAAAGTACAGCATCATCATTCTACGTATTAACTCAGCACTGCAACTTGTGAGTCTCCACACTAATCAAAACAAATGAATGTGTGTTGAAGTCTTCCTAATTAGATTTCAATCTCACGGTGTTGCTGCAATGAGAAAAGTTTTGAAATCTTGGGTAACGCCACAGCAGGGGCTGTAAAGTCTGTTAATCAGAGTGATTGTATATAACTGACCGAATAAGTTCAAATGTCAGATTCTCTGCCAAGACTGCATCTCTGAATTAATTGCATCTTGTCCATTCTCAGACATGGGGAGTGGGAACTAACAACCCTGTATTTGGAAGCCCACCAGTGAAAAATGTTTGAACGTTATGAATCTCACACAAATAACCTCATTTATGTCAAGTACATTGGTTCAACAGCAGGCCTTAGACACTCCAGGGAACAGAGCTGGAATAGATTTTTGAAATATTAATATAGAATCTTTTTTTATTTAATACATTTTTTGGAAATGAGAAGATGAATTTGTCTGATTGGGCTTCCTCAATCCCACATTTAGCAAATGTTTTACAAGGCTGCAAGATTGAAAGGATTGAAAACAGCTGAGGATGTTTTTCTAAATACAGAGATCTTAACTTGAATCCCGACTGTGCAAAAAAGTTTGTAAGTCAATGACAGACGGCCTTTACTTTAGATTTGTTTTGTTTTTTCTTTAGATTTACTTTAGATTTGTTTTGTTTTTTCAATCACAGAGAGGTTACAGTCCTCCTATATATATATATATATATATATATATATGTATATATGATGCATACTGTATACAGTGTACAATATAAAAAGCAATCTGTCTGTTAATTAATGTTTTAGCATTACAGTATTAGCACACATTCACTTTGTTTGAAAAGTCCTAGAGAGGACCCTGACCTGAAGACAGTTGTGAAATGGATCATGGCAGGCAATAATTAATTTCCTCTGCAGTGGAATATAAAAGACCTAATTAATTTTATGTGCCATATGGAGTGGGTACTGAAAATAATAATAATAATAACACCTGTAAAAAAGAAAAAAGAACTATCCACTGTTTAAATCGCTTTCTGGGAGGAGAGTGATGAAGCAGAAGAGTAACGTGTTCTCTTCCTTGTGATTGGCCAGGTGTCTGTCCCCTCCCACATGGGTGGAGACTGTGCTGTGTGCAGGACTAGATACTCTTGTTGTTTTTGGCCAATATTCATTCAATGCACTTTGTCCTTAACTATGAGTATGAAAGTTACGCAAGCACTATGTTGTTTTTTGCTTGTTTATTTCATTCCTTAGATTTTTATACCTTACAGTCTGACTGTTGCTGAAATGAACAAAAATGTTGCATAAGAAACAATACAAATAAAACAGTGCATACAATTTCTAATTCAAAGTTGTTAGACCATACAATACAGTTAGATTTAATCTGTAACTTAGTCACAGGGGCAGAAGACACGTAAGTCATGACATGATTCCTAGTGGAGCTCATATTTAAGGTTGTTTCAGTGGAGACCAGTGTTTAGAACATACACAACCCGAGTTAATTTGAGGACACATTTTGGTTTTGTAGAATGAACCAATAATAAAATAGAAGCCATGTCATGGACTTAGCCTTGACCTTGAATAAACATTGTCAGATCAACCTGATTTCAGTTTGATAAGGCTTGTTGCCAAAGGATTATTTCACAATCAGCTTAATGTAAACATTCCGGATGTACAACTTTTTGTTGTGCTCAGGAGTGAATAGCCTTTTTGTAGAGGTGATTATTTCTGATCATTTCAGATTTGATGTGAATCTGTGCACTTCCCTACCTACTTTACTTTACTACACATTTTTGTTTTGATTATGTATCATACCAGTACACACAGTTCTGATGATAAAATTCATGAAGGAATTCATGAAGGAAGTAAATATCATCCTTTGAACACATGCTGTGAATGACAAGGACTTTCATGATGTGATATAAAGGCACTTTATGAATTATTTTTAGGAAGAAAAATGTCAGCACTGAATTTCACAGTACAATCATTACTGAGAAATTGCAGTAAAATCACAGAATTTTTAGCAAACCCCAAAGAACTGTAGAAGCTCCAATCCACAGTGTAAGTATGCAGTTAACCGTGAGGATAGCATGAAGCCTGAAAATTTTCAAGGTTTCATGTATTTCATCACATTTTATCCCTCTGTTACTTTTTATGACATAGATCTGATTCCCATAATCTTCTACAATCTAATACAGCTTGGCTCGTATGAACCCATTAGGAACACAGTCATGCCCCCAGTGTGCCAGAAACCAGAGGTGCATCATGGGCAACTTCCATGTCACATGAGCTGCAAAATACTGGATAGATACAGGCCACCTGAAGAAGAAGAAGAAGAAAGAAGAACTGTACATAAGTGTGCTGATTTCAGTTTTTGTTAAATTTTAAAACTGACGTGTTTTTGTGCCTCAGCCCTGACTATGCCTGTTAATACCACATGCAGAGCCCTCCCGGGCACAGTCACTAGCTGCTGGCTGTTCCACTTTCTTTCCAGGATGTACCTTTTTAATACCACAACTACCACCACCACTACTACTACTAATAATAATAATAATAAGAAGAAGAAGAAGAAGAAGAAGAAGAATCATTATAATAATCATTATAACAATAATTCTTATTCATCTGTATTGATGCAGGTGTGAGGTCTGAAGTCAAGGCTATGAACTCATTGTCAGGCTGATGTGAATGAAGGTGGTGACATTATATGACCTCTGCCCCAGCTTTTATTCATTTCCAGATTCCAGAAGGATAATCACCACACAGAATTACAGAGGCCAAATGGTGCCTCACACTGGTCTTTAGAAGGATGTACATAGTGGAGCAATCTTTCCTCTAACAGCATGAAACAAATGCACTTACACAAACATGCATCAATTTGCAGACACAGAACTATTCCAACCCATTGTGTGAGACAAATGCTTCACAATGCAGAAGCACAGACATGATGAAATATATGCAAACTAACAATGATAAAGATTTGTCTCTAAGGTATGGAACAGAGTAATGTGAGTAGTTGTTTGAATATAACCAGATTTCTCTCATAAATACATAATGATCTAATTAATTTTGTGAATGATGGCATCAAATTAAATTTTCTGTTACTATATATACTTTTATTGTGAATTTATTTTAAAGGAATAAATGTCATTAATTTGTATGCATACAGTTATGAGATTGATTCTTTTGTATTCCTTGCAATGACATACTGTAAAAAAATAAAGTGGCAGCTTAAAAGATGCTCAGAGCAAGAATCTCCTGAGCAACTGTTCAGTAAAAAGTGTGTGCCATATATCGAAAACTGATACCCATTTCCTAGCTAGTGCGTTTCTATGGTTACGGCAAGTACATTCTCTGTAAAGGTTGTATCTTCAAGAAGATTTAAACTATAGAGCTTGAAATAATGTCATAGCATTGTCAGTGAGATGTACTATTCAGCCAGCAATTCAGCAATTATTCTATATTCTGTAGAAATAATTATTATATTATATACTGTGTATACTTATTTATTCATGTGGAGATATGAGACAAGGCTGTACGTGTAATATAGCACATACAAAAATCAATCAAAAAGGTTTTTGATCAAAGAAGTCAAAGAAGCCTATTGGGTGAAATTGTTGCAGTTATTGTGTTGCTGATTTGCAGGTGGTCCAAATTCACATTCATCTAAACTTCAAATTCTTAAGCTGTCTGTTAAATAATGTCAGCTTCCCCACCAGCCAGGCTGGTTGTTGATAGTATTAGAGACAAGCTGTTTCTGTGGTCTCCTGTGACCAGCATGTCTGCAGTTGAGGCAGTGTGGTGCCAGGACTTTCGACCTGTCCAAGGCCTCACAGTTTCAATTTGAGACTCAGGTAAACAGAGAACAGAGGCATCCCAATGAATCCACTTCCCACTAAGAACTGGAGAGGGACTAGAGACGTCCTGCAGCAGGGGAAGAGATATCTGGGCAATGCCTGAGAGCGTAAGTCCTGCTAAAGGTGTAGCAGTGTCAGGGATTAGGGTCTTCTAAAATGAGAACTGTGCTTTTACACTGACATTCCATCAATCAAGGATTATCTTTAGCCTGCTGATGTAACTGGCGTATTTGAGGAGGTGAAAGAAACCTAGCCTTGTAAACCCCCAGCAAAAGACACATCCATATTCTCGAAGATGATGACAAATGTTGCTCTGGGCATATGTGCTCTTCTGAGCTCTGATTAATAAATAAGAATGTGTCATTTATAATGTAGCATAAAGTATGTTCAATATTTATTAATACATTGCAGCAGTCCATATGGGCAGCAGTGTAGCATAGTGGTATTAAGTAGGATTCGTAACTGAAAGGTCATGGTTCAATTCCCTGCTGGAGCACTGCTGTTTTACCCTTAGGCAAGGTACTTAACCTAGAATTGCCTCAGTGAATATCCAGCTGTATAAATGGATAAAATTGCAACCTATGTAAATCGCTCTGGATAAGAGCGTCTGCTAAGTGCCAATAATGTAATACATAAGGCACACGTGTGTGGAATCACGTGTCCATATCTTGGTTCTGATAAATGTACTGGAAAAGCACAGGATTCATTTCTTGGTACATACATAAGTGCTGTACCATTTCTTTAGTGTTACAGGCATTAACTAAGAACAGTTGATCAGTTGTTCGAAAGAGAAGGCATAATGAAATCTGACTTGCTTTTTTCCATAAATTGTACAATGTTGTTTTCTCTCTCACTATTAGGAAGTAATTTCATGATAACTTAAAAGAGATCAACATTTTATACATTTACCAGCCTTTCCCACATTATGCCAGAATGATAAGAAATTCAGATAAACCATGTCAAACAAATGACCAAATCAGTCACTGATTAATGAACTGGGGCCACACAAGGATAAACAAGGTGCATCTGCCAACAGCAAAAGCGTAACTTAGCCCATTACTTTATTTAAAGATGAAATCTCAGTGCAGCACTTTATGGTACATATTCATATATGTTTGTGCCTATGATGCTTTTAAATCAAGCAATCACTATATGGACTCCATTATCACTATACCCTGGGAATTAACCATTCCTATATTATAGATGATTTTACACCACATGCTGGCGTGAAACTGTGTTTATCTGACATGTGTGACAGATTCTTAGGAGATTATGTTGTATCATGTGACATATACAATATCAGTGCATAAGCAATCACTGTACCTTCCTATAGTTACACTTCATGCTCATAAATAGTAAAGATGATGCACACGAGAAATTTAATATTGGTCTGATATGATTTACACATGGGGAATGACGTCAGCCCTGCATTCAAACTGCATCTGACTTGCATACCAATTCAAAACAGGCATCTATACTGCAAATGTTTCACGAACTGACCTTAGAATCAAGGGTGTTGGACTATGAGTTCAAACAAGAATTAGTAATGCAATGGTAGTGATGTGCTTTGAGTCAATAAAGGTCTGCTTTAATATGTTGATCATAACATATGCAATTCAGTGCAACATGAGGCCCTCATTATCATATTCATTGTCAGCCTGTTTTAATGAGATGAACAACGCACTGACTCCTGCCACCTTGTTACCCACCCAAACATCCTATATCCCCATGAGAACGTGGTCACCACTGCACATCATAGAGAGCATCGGGTCAATGAGGCGTTTCACATTCCATCTTTACAGGGACACGTTACTGCTGCCAAAGTGTCAACCCCCAGCACTGAGGTGTCCTTAGGGGGCTCGACTCAAATGTGCATCCACACTGCTGCCTCAGCAAAGCTCACTTCTGCCCTGTCGCTATAACTCTCCGCTTAGCTAGACCTCTGTAATACAAATCGCCAGGATCTACCCAGAAACCACTAAAAATGAGCAGCCAGATGGCTGTAACATGTATCAGGATTTCATGTGCCCTGGTGTCCTGTTGAGAAAGTCAAAAATGATACCTAAAGTTCCCCTGCTCTGAAAAAATACAAGACTAAGCTTTGTGGTCTCATTGTGTTTATGGTCTCGAGCTTTAAAAACATAAATACATATATTTTATCTGTATATGTACAGTATATGACCTCAAGATTTCTTCATTATATTGATTTATTGAAACAGACAAAAAAGTTTACGAGAAAGTGCAAACATGCAGGGCATTTTTTACAATACAGTAAAATAACTTGATAACGTTATTAATTTAGTCAGCAATCCTAGCTATATTGTATCATAGCCAGTGCCAGTGAGAGTAAATACATTGGGGGACATGCTCCCTTATATCAGTCCAGTTTCAGGAGCTCAGAGATTCATCTCCTCTATACAGCTAGGATGGACCTGAGGGAGATAAATATCCATGACTGGGCATCAATCAGACAGTAACCTCTTGGTCTTGCTTGTCCATCTCAGCCACTGGTTGCCCTCCATCAACAGCCAATGAGTTGAGCGTAGATTCAGATTTTATCCAGAAATGAACAATGCTGCCAAACCTCTGCCTCTTCAGTTAACCTACACCTGAAGTTACTGATACTTAATCTTTAAATTCAAGCAATTGCTTTTATTAATGCCAAAATTTATGATCAATGGCAACAATGATTTTAATATCAATGAAGGAGTAGAAATTAAAGTAGCAGTAAACAGAGGCTTTGTTTTAGCTACCCAGCTAATGTTTACTTTAGACTTTTTTGTGATCACTGTTTTTAGCTGATGTAGTCAAGCTAATGGGCTGTGATATGATCCAATAAATTTCCAGTTTTGCACGCTATCCTTGACCACCACTTATCAAAACCCTATCCTTTTTTGCACATTACTACATTTTTGACTTGATGATGTGTTTAAAATTTAATATTAATTTTCTGGTGGCTACAGCCCTCGGCTTTGCCTCTGGCCACATCACCACCCCCGGCATGCATACACATCAAGAAAACTAATGACTTGGAAGTCTGTATTGATTACATAAAATAGTGGGACACAGACATTATTTAAATGCCTAGATGGCATGGCACACAGCAAGCAATGCCTCCTCCTGCTCAGCTCACGGCTTCATGATGAGAAACCATCCCTCTGAAATCACCAGGGCTATACAAATGACCGAGAAACCCAAGCTCAGGGGGCCCATTAGAAGAAACTGAAGTGCTAATCTGAAGCACAGAGCGAGAGTGAAGTGCAAGTCTTTCCACCTTTGTTCCAGGAGTCGGACCCTCATCCCACTCACTCCAGCGACTCCCCAGTCAGGTAGCAGCTGGGAGACAGAGATAATAATGGCAAGTGAGGCCCTCACAAAGAAGAAATCCACAGAGACCTGATACCACTGAACAAGCCTTTTCATTACACTGTGCATTATTCCACAATGTGAGGGAAATCAGCTTCTGCTCTCAGCCTTGCTGACATGAAGCAATGACAGAATTTAAGTGTTCTAAGCACATCTTTCTCTCCCTGTGTGGTTACATGTTTGCACAGACATTGTCTACTCTTATTTAGTTTGTGTTTTTATGTCTTTTGATAGAAGTAATTGTCTGACTGGAATGTTAATTGTATAGCTGTAAATTTGTGTCATATTGACATGTTAAAACTCTAGATATTGACATTATTGGATTAACAGAACAAATTCCAAAACAAAACAAATGTAAATAAATAAATGAAACAAGAGTAGGGAAATAACTAGCAGCAACACTTCAGTAGGCCACTTATGAAAGTAGTGCCTTCATTGTAAGCTATTCTCAAGGTAGGTACTGGTAGGTAAAAAAAAAATCATTATTCCCAGCAAAACTGGCTTAGTACACTGCAGTTTTTCATTATACCCATGGCCACTCGAGTTGGCACTTAGCCTTAAAAGGGGTTATTTGGGGTAATAGCCCTTTGATAAGATAGCTTCTATCATGCTTATGTTTAGGCATTTACCCAAAAAAAGATGTGACTAGTAAGTCACAGTTGCTGTTCTAAGTTCTTTGACCGATGATCACAACAGGCAAAATGGGAAACATTGGATCACTAGAAGGCAAAAAGGCAAGACGTTTTATGGAGTGTCTTCAATTCTTGCTAATAAATAATGACAGTAGGCCAGCAGATTGTTCTGGCCAATGTTTCAACCACATTTTAATTGGACAAATGCAGGTACGTAAATGAAACCTAATGATTTCTGTGAAGGAGGAGCCTTCATCTGTCTCTTTCTGGAGCTAAGTGTTCTTATAGTACTTGTGTCTTTGAATGGAATTTGTCCTAGGATGTTAATTTCCATCCACAAAGGTATCCGTAAGTGATCGCATTCTAACTGTATGCATTTAAAACAGGTTAACTGATTGTTATTGTGTAACTGTATCTCACCAGTTATGGGCCCCATCTGTCTGACTGAAGGCTTTAAAACAGGTGTATCTCTGGCTAGAGAGGCACACTTTGTTGAGCAAGTTGGGTGTAGCAGGCTGGTTTCCTTTGTTTTGAGTTGATTTTTGAAATAAAATATTTGTATTTTGTAAAATTGCATTCCTTCTGTTTTTTGTCTTATGTGAGAAGCATTGGCCAACCTTTTAACAATTTCTCAACATGTAATGAAGACAAGAAGAAAAGAGAGAATATTCACAGAATGTATAAAGACAAAAATAATCCATTTAGGTATACAAAAATAACCCATATTGGTAGCTGGACAGTTGAAATGTACTGTTTTTACAATGTCCTTCATATTAATACACACCCATGTAAGAATGAAAAACATGATTTACATTTACATAGCGCATTGTTTCTGCTTAAAAACATAAAATCATTATACTTTACTCTTAATATGACTGCACAGTGCAAAGTGATATTGTTCACAAATAACGTATCATGTTTCAGCCTTAAAAGGTTTTTTTTATTTACTGAATGATGTTACTGTGACCCTTTTAATAAAATGTTCAATATTAAATATTTACATGATCTCCTACAACATTTTACTGTATCTCCTGTTACACAAATCATACCCTATATGAGGAAATCTACAGGCACATTCATCAGATTTTGGCACTGAGCTTCTCCAAACTCACCTCCATTAAACATTAAAGAGGGTTCAAAAGAAGACAGATGCACTACCCACCCACCTGCGTTACTGCAAAGATACAGCCAATGGATGTTATATAAGGAACAGCCTAAATCACGACTAAGTAGTCATCTTCTATGCTTTACTTTGCACAACTTTCCTGAAATCTGGAATATTTCATGATAATTGCTGACTCTTTCTGTTTTTTTTTTTTTTTTTTCAATTTTTCAATTCCCAACACCCTCTTGTTGTTAGGAAAGTCCTAACAAAGGAATGTAGCTAAAAGTGAACACTGAGCCTGACACAGCAGTATTGTAACATATTATTTGAAGTTAGGTTATGAGTACATTTATTCAAATCATCCAGAGTTCAAGGCTTCTCAGCCATGGTGGCCATTGCGTTTTATCAATTAATTACACATGTAATGTGATATTTCACTATAATAAGATATTATGGGAAATATTTAATCAATAACTACAAATAGTATTTCTTTTTGCATTGATTTTCATATTACATGTATGGTTGTTGGTGCTTGATGTGTTTGTAACATGTTTCAAGAGTACTCTCCATGCATTAAAATCTATGTTAAACTATATTTGTAATAGTCTGCTACAATGTTCAAGAGGTATTCCGTGTTTGTAAATTATGTACTATTTAGCAGACACTAGAAGACACCTTATATCACTCTGATCAGAGTTTGTCAGAGTTATGTTTTGTCATGGTAGATGGAAGCCAGAATGTCATGCAAGCCTTTTCATTACAGAACTCCCATTGGTGGAGCATGCTTGGGCAGGGGGTGAAGGTCATAACAGATCTCTGAGTTATGGGAAGTTTCATGACTCATCAAAATCCAATAAAACTTTTAACAGGTTCAGGTGGAAACAAAAGTTGGAGGCTATGTCCATTTCAGGGGTGGTACCGCAGTGCAGGTAGTTGTTTGTTTCTAGTAGGTTTGGTGGTTTGAAGAATGAGAGTGACTGTTGATCAACATTGCAATAAAAGTAGGGCAATATGAGGGCCCTAACTGATGGGCAATGAAAATATTAATGTAGTCTTGGAGCTCAAACAAAAAGTCTACATACTTTTTTGTATAGTATGAAGAGTCCATATACTGCTTGGGAAGGAGAAAAAAAAAAACAAGAGACTACCCCTGATCACCCACCCACATCTGCACTCTACAGATGTAAAATGTAACATAAAGGTTTGTGATTATAAATAATTGTCTCTGTAGAAAAACCTCTACAGCAAGATGTCCATACAGCACTTATGACTGCTTGCTGGCTTGTAATAGCATACTGTGTCTGCAAAAGGCTCACTTTCCATAAAAACCTGCAACAAGGTTTGAGAGTTTTTCAAGCTTTTCACTATTCCACTCCACTGCGAAATGCAGGCCTCTTCCTGCTCTTCGTGTTGTAAGAGTGACACTCCATGCATGACTCTCTGTGCCCATACCTAATGGCGCCATCATTCTTTACCAGCCAGATCTGAAGAGTATGGCAGTTTTCTTCTCCTCAGAGATGTGCTCTATCAGAAGCACAGAAAGAAAGGCAAACACATGGTAGAAATGTCACGTACGATGACACAAGCATCTCTCTATGGAGATCCCATCAATCCTAGAGAGAACATCTGGAGCTAAAAGCAGCTGCAGCCAAGGTAAAGAGGACATACACTTGGAAATCCTTTCACTGTTACAGTCAGCCTCCTTATCAATGAATTGCTACAAGTTTAACATTATGGTAGTACAAAGGGCAGACAACAAGTACATTACATATACATTCAAATCAGCCAGAAACAACTAACTGCAATGTTGTCGCTCAGTTCTTCAGGACTCATTTTCATTGCAGTGTTACATTTATCTCAGAGAATACTATGCACACTAAATCAGACAAAGAGAGAATCTCAGAGAAACATATAACTGTGACCAGCTGACTTTTGCGGGTACGTCTCCAATATTAACAGCTTTTTTATTAAATCATGCATTTGTTACAAATAAATGCAAGAACATAAGGCATCCTATTGCGTCAAAGCACACTTAAACATACAAAAGTAATCTCTTTCAGTTTTTATGCCTTTTTCGCCTTTATTGAAGTCTATTTTTTTTTTCAGAATGGCCAATAAGATATGTTCAATGCTGCAACCGCTGTACTCATGTAGAGGTGAGCTAAACATCAATGGAGGATATGGGTGAGGCTTCACTGATGGTAACCAAGCAACATGCTCACACCTGATGAGTTACAGGGTGCCTGAGAGTGGTGTGATGAACAACCCCTGCCACTACACCCACCCCAAACCCCAGCAGAATGAAGCCAATGTGTTTCACCACTGTGGGCTCCTGTGTCTGTGTCTGTTGATGACAGAGCTGGTTTTGAATGTGGGCATTAGACCTCAGCATGCGGAACCCTAGAACATCTACATTTGACATTGGAATATGTTTCAGTAGAACTAACATTCTCCAGCTTTCTCTTTCAAAAATATCAAAGTGTTTCTTCTTTTTCTTTTAAACATATTTTCATCCTGAGTGCTGCGATTAAAATAAACTGAGTTAAAATATAAGTACCTCCACTCTCCAGAATTCTGTTATATTTTGTACTTCTACCAAGCATTCACAGAAATGGAGAAAAAAAAAGGAAGAAGAAAAAAGAGCATTACACAACCTACTGTGGGTAAAGTCAGGAATAAAATACCAATACATAAGAATGCAAGAAAAATACAAGTCAATGGCACAGTCCAAGTCAATGACCTTTTAATGGCTGATCTGTAAATGCTTGGCCAGTTTAACCAAACCCTTCCCTTGTAATTAATTTTCTCTTGGAGGTCATTTAAATGCCTTTTAAATCAAATGTATCATCCTGTCTTTCAAAAGGGTAATCACAAACCTTTGAGCAAAAAAACTGGGTAGACTAATTTCTGGAGGTCTACAAATTCTTAGATAGGCACACATAACTGTCAACTTATGCCATCTCATACAGACTTTTGGGGACCACAAACACTACAGACTACGGACTATGGACAATGTCAGTGGCGACATTGACTTTATTCCAGCAGGGTTAGGATGGGAGAAGTGCCTGTGGGTTGCTCAGATGTCTGTGGGGTAGTGCCTATCCTCTAATCAGCACCCACTTCACTGTAGTATATCATGGAACTTGTAGTGTGAAAAGTATCCACCACAATTGCCATAGTGTTGAAATTTCCCAAAATATCTGTGTATTGGTGTATTGCATTTGCATCAAAATGTATTCTGATACAAGTGCTAAGGTTGTGATATGAGCTTAACTAGTACAACTGCCGACTAAAAATGTTAAGTGAAAAATTAAAAAAAGGTTTCTATTCATTTTTGTCGTGGATTGTCACACTTCAACAGCAAGGTTAAAGGAGATGTTTCACAAGATACACCAACAATGTACTTCTTTATGCTTCCTAGAAAATACATTAAAAAAAACTTAAATGTTGTTGCCATTAATCTCGCAATTTCAATAGTTAATTTGCATTGTAGATATATGAGTCAACTGATAGCCTAGCAAAAGGCAGATCAAATTTTCCACCTTGTACCTAATGCACGCTGCCGAATGCCGCAATTCAGTATGAGCTAACGCAACTACTTAAATTGGATGATCATCTAAGCAGCGCTGAGTAACCTAGTGGTCTACACAAGTTTACTGCCTGAAAACTAGAAACCTCTATTTAGAATGACACTAGTTTTTGATTTTAAGTAAACGTTAAAATTAAATAGAATTCTAACAGAATGTTTGGATTGGAAGTAAAATAAAAAAGTTGAGTATAATTTTGAAAAAAGAGAAACTAAAAAAGCTTTCACTGTAAAGACACGTCATCTTTAGGTTACCTTTTTCTTTTCACTAAAACAGTTGCGAAGCCTGGGATTGTTGCCAACTCGTCTTCCCTCAGTGTCTTTCACTATGTTTAGCGGCCTGCAGTCAACTGCGAACCCCAATAGCACCCTAGCAATGGCTGCATACAACCTGTTCGACGTAGTTTGATTCATTGGAATGTGGCGATTACCACATTCTAATATAGTATGAAACTACTCGCATCTGTCACTAACACTATTTCCCTTATAATGTTTAACTAGAACTCCATGTACTTCTGTAATACTGAAATTCCATTTAACAGAAAATACAAATAAGGCTACTTTGCCTTTATCTCCGAGGCTTATGGCAGTTTTTATGATGAAAGAGATGGTTTTGCTTAAAACCCAATGTCATTTTTCCCCCAATGACGACCTGAGTTATCATATACCCCGTACTACCTTTACGATAGGTTTTTTAAAAACCTACTTCGGGTGTGCCCACCAATGTCAGAGCTGCTTTTAGCTGCCTAGTGCTTAATATTATTTTATACATATTCACAAAATAATGGAATGGCCAGTGGGATACCGCCCCGAAATGTAAAACAGGATATAACCAAGCTACCAATATATAATGTCAGATCGAAACTTTTATTTCAATTGTACACCGTTGGCTTCTGGCATGGACCCACTGTCACGCAGTGTATTTTAGGGATTGGACGCATGCGTAAACTGTAGGTGCTGAATGGGGACAATGATAACCTCCTATTACCATACAGAGGAACAATATTCTATTTTCAGCGATGTTGCTTCCGAGTAAATAGCTGTCGTTGGGCGCAGATGATTATGACGAAAAACATTTAAGCTATCATCTAACTGCAACAACACAGCCTACTGTTCAGTTTATTTTCACTATGTAAATAGCTATCATAAATGGCTGGCAAGTGCTTCGCTGTCATCGCCAATGGCCAACAGTGAATGAATCGACATCCGCCCTGTGCCTCTGTTGCAGCAGTAAATGCTCATAGCAAAGCATCGGATGAAGGGGAAACGCAAGGAGACTACCCTTTGCTGCGTCCTCAAGTAGGTCGCACCGCGAAAACCAATGTCCTCAACAAGGGTGACCCAACTTCCTTTCAAAAGCTTCCGCTGTCTCCTTAAAGTAACAGCGTAACTTTAAAAATGTGTGAAATTTCAAGTGATCAGGAAACCGTCCGCTTTTTGATAGGCTAGGCGTATTTCAGTGATTTCTGATTCGCTCAAACCCTGAAATGCTTTGCCTACACGATCAAGTGCCACAGCCTACCCATGGAAGTCAATGCATTTGTTTTGCTTTCGCTAGCTATATATGCGTACCGGTAGTCGATTGCTTTAGACTAACGTGAAGATGGCTGAGCCGTTGGATAATGTTACAATTCCTGAGTTCAGCACCCTTCTCCAAATGGATCCGTACCTAAAACCATATGAAAAGGACTTCCAGAGGAGGTAACGGACTTTTAAAATAGTAATAGCGCACGTCTTTGCGCTTAATCCTTTGGCAACGTTTGCGAAGCCACCGGGCGTCCACCGGCATGCAAATCGATTGGTCAAAATGCATCTAATATTTAATAAAGATGATTTTCTTTAAACAGGGTACAAGCCAGAGAGTTCCCCGAGTTGAAATTTAAGAAGGGGCTGCGCAGCTGCTTTGAGCAGTGGTTGTGAAATCGCACAAGTGCATGTCTTTGCCTTGCCGTCTTGTACTGTTAGCTAGATTTTAGCAATAGACACAATGCTGTTAAGCAGCTAGCAAGCAAAATGGAAACATAGTCTGTGCTGTACCGATCAAGTCTGCACTCACAAATCAACGATCTAGATGACAATGCACCTTGCTAAGGCGCTTGCTAGCAACCGCTGTTGGCACAGTCATTTCGGTTAGATGATGAGCGAAATCAACTTTCCCTTCGTTTGTATTAACTTGAATTGGTTAATCGGCCAATATGCTAATTAAGGTCAATACTTTTCATTCAGAATACAATAATTTAACAACTCAGACTATTTGACAGCGAACATCCAAATATAGTCAGCCAGGAAGCTACCTCAGATGCACTTAATTTAGGACATGTGAGTGGTGCGCACAACCAATGGAATGCAAGTGTGATGCCAACCCTGTTTTCATTAGCGGGAAACAGAATTGCGTTGCACCTGCGTCGATGCACGTAGAAGGCGGACACAGAAACGACATCTAATGAATGTTGGGTATAATCATTGCTGTTTTTATTATAATATGAGTGAAAATATGCAACACAACAACATACAACGATAGCGTACATATTTATAAATATAAAGTATAAAGTAACGTCAGTGGAAAAGGCGAGGGTAAATGCTGATAATAGTGGCGTTATTTTCTCTCAAAGTAAGGTCATGTGCCACACATTGAGCTTATCACGTCACAAATGTAAGAAGCTTAGTAAGACAATAAATACAGTTGAGAATGTAGGTATGTTAGCATGGGCACTGGGAAGCATAATGACTTTTATAACATACTGACTGAGTCCTGAGTCTTTTTCGTAGATTCAGTTCTCGAAATTGAGAATTGATACCTTTATCTTGTGTCGTACAAGCTCAGTCACCCCTGGAATGTCTCCCTTAAATAAGCTTTGTTGGAATTAAGACTAAGTTGGGTATCTTTTAACAGGGTTTACCCACTGCAATCATATACTAATTGTTATGCCTTTATGTGGTAGATTAACCTTCACATACGTCTTAAAGAGTAAGTCCTCTTTTGCTTCTCTGGCATGGAGATAAGTAGTGTCACAGTGGGACAGTGTAAAGGACATATGTGGCATGGATGACTTGAGTCAGGTTGTCACATAGATCATAATAAAGTATACCAAATGGACTGTCTTTTGACTTTTTGCACATTGAAAATTGAGTAGCTGCTAATGCTAATCAGTGTCCCAATGCTATGTACCCCATTTTTGAAAAGATTAAATGCAGTGTGTGTGTGTGTGTGTGTGTGTGTGTGTGTTCACGCACACACTTTGATAAGTTGTACAGATGGGAGTTTTAAAGAAAATGGGCGTGAGAGACAAAAAGGTCGTGAGTGGGGTAGAGTATACAGGGTGTGTATGGGGGACGCATGCAGTAAATATATTGCATCATGGGAATAGGATGAATAAATGTGAGGAAGAAGGAGATTTCACAAGGTTAGGCATATGTTCATAATTTATGCTGGTGTAGGCAGGAATACTATCCAAAACAAGTATGAAGCAAGCTGTTAATTAAACAATATTTATGGTGACCTGCCTTCACATTACGAGAACAAGCATACATTTAATTTGAACTGTAGGCCTTTGAAATACATATTTATGGAATACCTGTGGTTTTCATTCATGAGAGGTTATTTTTTCAAACATAAAAATTAGAAATGAAGTTTCTTGTGGGGTTAGCTACTAAAGTGTAATACAGAAACTGGAGCCAAACTCCAAACAGGCTCAAATACATTTTTATGATTTTTGAAAAAGAGGGTTGTTGTCACATATCACATGTCTTTCTGTGTGGAATCATTGCAGGTGTGGCTGACATATGGCATGACTTGAGATTGGAGAGTTCTAGTATCTATGTTTTGATACAGCTACAATTATTACTGCAGTATGGGCATAATCAAAGTGGCTATGTTCTTCCTGGGATGTTCAGAGGTTTTAAAGTACAGAAGGTAAATTAGGGAAAAATGAAATGGCCTACCGTTGCTATAGAGCTTCACAGCTATTTCTTTCCACATATTTAGCTTCTGTTGCTTGTTGTAGGAGGACTCTGGATGGATCAGATAAATAATCAAATAAACCCACTGTGTTGTCCCCACAATTCAAGCAAATTGCTCTAACACTTCTGTCTGCATTTTTGTCTTTGTCTTGACTCTGGTTGATAATGTGACTGTCATATTCCACTCTCGCTCCTCTGGTGTGGAGGTTGTGGTGGACACAATAATAATAGGTCACTTGCAGTTTATATTGAATAGTCCTCTTTCATTGGCTGTTGGCAGTGACGTGTGTAACCTGACACTGAATGTGAGGCTGCTGAAAGTTTATAGTAATGCTGTACGTAGAGACAGGAGTCAGGTACACATGATTCCCAGCAGCTAAACTTAATATTCAAACAGGGACAGGGCCATGTTTGGTAATTTTCCAAAGAGTTTTAGTATGGTAAACTAGGATGGGTAGTACAGCATCTAGAATGGTCTTAGCCAATGTCAATCAGTCAAAGGCTCAAGTGTGTAATATCATCCCTCTACTTGTATGACACCGTTCACCTAACAGAAAACCTGTGATGAGTATTGGTCATATTCAATCTTCTGAGATCAATTATATCAACAAGTCTTGATGTATTATAGTTCATTAATATAACATAATTGATTGGTTGAATCAGTAACTGCATCATGACACTTTTGTGCTGGAAAAAGTGGGGGAAAAAAAATCAAGTGATAGAAACCACTTTGGAATTATGTAATTTGAGTATGGAAAGAGCTAATCAGGAGGAATATGTATTCCCTGTTTTGCATTTGTCTTTCAGCTTGTTGCTAAGCAGTTTATACCGTCTGTGCAATTGCAAGCTTTGCAAATTCCAGCAGCTTCGTCAGTCCTCTCAGCCGGTCCCCCTTGATTAGGACTATCACCCGATTTTCTATCCTCTACCCTGAGCAGAGAGGACATAAGAGTTTCAGGGACTGTCATGACGTCTTTGTGAAGTCTGTCGGCAGAGGGCTGCTAATTGTCACAAAATACTGTAAATCTTGCTCACAGATGCGCATAGCGGACTTGGCAGGTTGCCAGCGCTGCTAATGAAAAGAGTCATACCTTGTTAAGTATCACGTAAAGCCAGGCTTTTCCATCTCCCCAAAACTGCTCATTTTGGGGATGCAGTGGCGGCTGGTAGCCATTAGTTAGTCTTCACACAGTGTTTGTGGTGACAGTTTTGAAAAGCATTGTCAACTCATATCTACCATAAGGTATTCTGTCTGTAGTGCATTGGGGTGATTTAACAGCAGTGTCATAACACAGGTTTTTAAATTTTTCACCATACTCCATATTCTAAGACAGGATATGACTAAACACACATTTCAGTTATGGGAAGGAAATGACACTCCCAATGTAATGCATTTTCAGCCATTTCAGGCCTTTAGAAGCAGGTTAGTGTCTGACCAACACTAAGTTTCCACTCCATGCACTGGCCTGTATTAGTTAGATCTGAAATGGTTGAAATTGCTCTGCATTTGAAATTTTGTATCCTTCCTTGTTTCTGCCCCCCAAAATTGTAATTTTGGCATTAAGAGCAGGTTCAGATCGTGAATACTGTGTGAAACTGTGGCAACACTGATGGTTAATTAAACAGATTTTTTAAATATCAGTTTTTGTTTACCTGAGAAGAACAATCAGGAAATCAGGATTAACAAAAGACCAGTCTTGATAACCAATGACCAGATTTGATAGAGACTAATGGTTGCTGAAGTGACATATTGCAATTTCAGTGCATGTTGCTCGCTTATTCCGTTACCAGAATGGAGAAGCGAAACGTCAAACTTGTGCCTCCCTCAGTCTTAATGTGGACCAGTTCGAGTACGAGGTTAAACCTACCAGAGAGCGTCACCTTTGTATTGTACTTAATTTGGAATGATCTGATTGTGCCTTGCTGTTATTTTGTTGTGGCTAAAAGCTTGAAAATGATTTTGAGCGAGTGTGCCATGGAGCTGCAAGTGTTCAGAACCTAATGAAGTGAATAGACTAGATAGTCTCTTCTGTAGAAAACAAAGTTTTCCGAGGGACTTCTCTGTTCATGTATGCTTCAGCTACTCTGTTTTTCTCTCATAAATATGTGCACTCATGTCGGGTGGGATATATATTGCCGAGTGGAAAGTGGCTGTTCTGATATGGGCAGCAGTTGTGTTCTGTCATTTAGTTAGTGGTATGCAGGGGTGGAGAACATTGTACAGTTTTTATAAATATTGTTATTCCCTTGTGTACTAGCAAAACAAAATGAAGCTTTTTGTGTCCTTGTGTCACCTATGGGTAAATGAACCATGTTAATGTTAGCTTGCTGGCATTATTTGATGTCTTCAGTTTTATGTCACTGAAAAATATACTTGTACCACAGGCTACCTGCACCACCATTCCACATTAATGGTTAAATGTTGATTTAACATACATGTGATTAAGATCACTGGGCCACACAAAGCTCTTCTGTTAAAGTAACTGTCAGTTGTAGTTTTCATTAGCTGTTCTCCCGTGAGTGTATTGCATGTGTGTAGTCAATCCCATGTGATCTGTTGAATCTTCTGGCATTGTTATAAGTATGTTGCTTGTGGAACATTTAGTGTGTTTAATGGGAAGTTTTGACACTGACCGCCTAGTTTTCTGCAAATACTCTATCTTGCTATTCAGTATTTGTTGCTTTCTGGTTAGATACAGTTCCTGATAATAAAAAATAATTAACAGTCTACACTCTCTCTCACTTTGTATCATTGTTGTATTACAGTGGGGAACTTCACTGAAATTGCAATATGAGATGGTGATTAGTTGTCGAGAATATGGGCTACTGAGTACTGGAATTGAGTGTTCAAAAAAATTACTGCAAAATCACTGCATGAGTTTCAAAAAAAACATCTTGAGTCATCTCAGAAAACAATGCTGATATGACCACTTTAGTTTACCTGTCCACAACAATAAGTCAGCACACCTTTATTGTCCCAGTGGTGTGGTTGCAATATATCCTGTTTATTGAGGTGTAGATCCTTTTCCAGGCTTGTTAAGACTGCATTTTATGGGAAGTGAAGTGATGCCCTGAGAATTTGAATTGATCAAGTGAGGATAGGCTGGAACTTGTGAAGCACCATGCATAAAGACACTTGTATGCACACAAAAGAGAGATTTGATGGATAGTCTACCAGGCAAAGAAAGAAATGAGTCTGAAAGTAGAAGGATAATTGACAAAATTAGATAAAAGCCACAAAATGTGAAGAACTTCATCCATGTTTAAATGGACAATTGGAATGCATGTATTTACTGAATTCACATCTGTTTAATTTTTTTTGTTTTCTTTCACATGCTTAAGTAACATAGTATGTCAATCTGCATAAGAGTGTGTGTTAAGATAATGTCATGTAATGACTCGGTAAATTGTAGTGAACAAGGGTTAGGACTGGAGCACAAATGCAATTTACTACATTAAAAGTGCAAGCATTGACCTGGCACATGGTGGAATGGGATGACTTCCATATGTACATCCATGCTGTGAGTTGAAGCAATGACAGCTGCAGCTAGACATTGCCAACATATTTGTGCTCCACTGCATGCATTTTCATGTTGAGAATAGCAAAAACCTATTTTGCATGTGCCGTCAATGCTGTGTGGAATATTGGACCCATGGTGTCATGGGTTTCCATTTTAAACAGCAAGTTTAAAATTGAATTAGGCAAGTTCATCAGTTGGTGTGTTTGATGTAGATTTTGATGATTAGGATAATCTTTAGACTGTAAAAGTTAATTTCATGCTGCCATGTATTTTCGGTGCTGAATGACATGGATGGGTTTTGATTGCCTGTTACATTCTGAAGGTATGCATCTCTACCAGATTCTTCCTAATTAGGAAGCCTCCACACTAGTGTCAGGGAATGGTAGGCAAAGAAATACCTGTCACTACCTCATCTCTGAATTTGTTGCTACTTGTAATTCAGAATTGCAGTTCTGGTTTAACAGTAGGGCAAGTTTCTCCTGACAGATTTTTGCTCAATTTTCTATGGTTTCATCGACTGTAGCTTAAAGAATAATATTGAAGTCCAACCAACAGCAGTTACTGTCATTAAAGTTTCACACAAAGAACTCGCCAAGTGAGAACACTGTGTTGAATAATTGGCACTGATTTTGTAAATGGATGGTTTTCAGTGTGAAGTTCCATGACTTTTCACCCTTAGAAAGACTGCGCTCATGTGTTAGGTCTCCATGTTATGACATTTGCTGTGTGCAGTTTTATCCTTGCTGTTCAGACTATTATCGTTCTAATATACAAAATTGTTCTCAGCGTTTCATGGTTTTACCATCCCAGAATTTTGTCAGTTAATGAGGAAGACAAAAAACTCCCGTTAAATCCTGGCTCACATAAATGGACTTGTCTTTTCAGAGATGTGAAGAATGGAGTGTGTAGTTTGAAACTAAATTCGGAGCACAATTTTGTGTTTCTGCATTCATAATCTGTTCTGAATGCATTTCCATTTGATGATGTTTATTTCTGTCTGAAGACAGCCTAATAGAACACAATGCTTTACCAGAGAGGAAGAAATAAATAATAGTTGAAATGCATGTTTAATAGTAATGTCCAAAATAGAGGCATTGCGAAGCATTTGTTTTCCTTCAGTATGCATTTGAGAGTTTTTTTAAATTAAAAATTGTGTAGTTGAACTTCCTCAAGACTCATTTTTTATTTAATAATGAGATGATATGTCACAGATAGAGCCCTCAGTTTTTCTTGGCTTATTTTCTTGCATGCATTTCAGCCCCCTGACACCAAAAGGTTGATTTTCAAGGCCTTTTTCAAGCCACCTGTTAAAAAATTATCTGATTACACCTCCCCAGTCATCTAAGTTAATCATTAATCACCACTAATTAAGCACAAATGACAGATGTTTAGATCCAACACTGTCACATCCAACATTTAATTCAGTCCAACTCTTTACAACCACAGACAATTTGAACGTGTGTGTGCAGGGGCGTATTGGCAACAAACCTTTAGGGATGTCATTATACACATTTAATATATAAATCACATTGTTGGACACAAATGCAGTCATATTATTAAAATCAACCTTGAAATCTTGTAAGCATTTGTTGATGTTTTCTTGATGTTTCTTGATGATTAATTCACCGCAGTAAGGTATACTGTGTCAGCAAGGATGATATTAAAATTGTGAACAAATACAATAGGCTATGTAAAATATAGTAGTCTTTCCCATCTCTAGTCTATAGTCTAGTCTATACTCTGGTCAATCACTTTAGCATTCTAGCACTCTAGCAATGATATTTGCTGTGAAACAAAATGGAAGAGGAAAACCTGAAACAAATACAAAAACATTTGTGTGATGAACGCATACTTAGAACAAGTTGTTAATACAGCAGCAAATACTGACTCCTTTTAGTGAAATTTAAAATAGACTAAAGTTAGATTTTCTTCTAGATGAATACATTTAAATATATATTTTTAATCTTTTAATGCCTTTTTTCAATGGTCTTAATTATGTGTTCTTTCTTCCACAAATAATGTTCTTATTAGAGAGGAAAAAAATACACATTTTTATTAAAAACCATGGACTGGGGCTTCCTGTTGTCTGGATTTGAAACCCACTATGTCATCTGCCAACAAGGACCAAGAGCCCAGAGAGGTGGAACAAATTGGCTTCAACTGAATAGGAACTGAGGTGGTTAGGGTGTCCTTGTCTCCCTGCTCTCAGGCACCCTGCAGATTGCCAGGGGCCTGTGAGTTGCTTGGATGACATCAGTAGTGGAACAACTTCTATCCTCCAATTGGAGCAGACTTCACTGTGGTTTGCCGTATGATTTGCAGATGACTGTTGGCTACATGTAAGTGTATCAGAGGATTGCATTAGTCTCGCTTCAGTGCTCCTGCCCGAGCGCAGTGGTTGTCACTATATATGAATATGAGCCTAATGTACATTTGGCATTCCAAAAACTAGGCTAAAATATAAAGGGGGAAAACCTGAGAAGACAAGGATTGTAACAGCCACAATCCATTCCCAAAGTCTTTGTGATGATTTTGTGTATCAGTGATATGCCATGACATTACCACAAAGTGAAAATGTTGTGAATGACCTGCTGTCTTGGTCAGGATAATTCAAGCTTCTTCTGGCTCATCCTGCCATTGTGACAGGTTAAATGCCATGTGGGGCCTGCCTGCTCAGCTTTAGAGCTATCAGATCTTCATTGATACATGTACATCACCTTGTAGGTTCTGGACAGAGAGTTATTGCATTAAAGAGTTAACACTACATGCAAATCAGCTCTTTATTTCTTACAACATTTCAATCCAGATGAATCTTTGTCCAGAGAAACAAAGCCTTGTGCACCACATCTTTTCATCTTTGTGTGTATTGCCTATTTTTATATTTCCGTGTTATGTTTGTGAGGAGTCTGCACTTGTTGGTTCCACTGTAGATGTTGTGAAATCGTACTGGGTGGGGCTGCTGTTCTTGCACAATTCCCATGTGTGTCACAGAGATGGTGCTTGTTAAACCTTAGTATGAGCAAAGGAAGCACAGCACCAAAGCCAAGCCCCTCTTCAAATCAGTTAATTAGTCTAACATTACAAGTAGTCACCCAGGGGAGATGAGGTGCACAAGGCTACAAATTACACCATTTCTTTTTCCTCACCCAAAATGGATTCATTGAATTTGAAATTTTCCTGAGATGTAGTATTAATTTACTAAGGGAGAATAGTAGGCCAAATATTTCTTTCTTCCCATTCATTGCCCTGCTGTTTGTATTGTGCTAATTGCATGTCTTTATTGTAGGCAATGGTGAGTATGTGGAAAAAACTGAAATTCTTGGCATTTTTTGGAAGTTCAGAGCTTTTTTTTATATTTCTAACAGTTATTTCAGATCTTTTTAACAGAGCCAAACATTAAATGTCCTACTATCTGCATTAACAGCTATTAAAAAGTCTAATATTAAAACTTGTATAAATGTATTCATCCATTCAAATATTTAAGTATTCATCCATTTTAAGTCCAGTCCATTGTTTTTAGATTCTTACTTGAAGTCTGACTTGATTTACAAAGTTTTGTCTTATCAGTGTGACATGAGCAATGTGAACATTCTAGTGCAATGGCTGGGGTGAAACTCAATGAATTTGATTTAAGTTAATTGAACTGATTTAATGTAATTTAATGTATTCTACCTGGAGGTCAACAGCTAGGTAAAGCTCTATAAAATGCATGATGGATCACCACAGCAATGTCTAGCTTGTGCTGCAACTTACGCTGCACACTTTTTTATTTTGGATGCCAAATTCCCCATTTTCTCCCAATTTCGGAATGCCCAGTTGTATTATAGACACTGCCCCATAGCTGCAACCCAGACTGGGAGGGTGCGACACAAAACATGTGATATCAGTTATCACTTCTTTGCATACCGTAGTCCCCGCTCCAAGCTGGCACTGTCATGAATTGGAGACTCATATGCATTTTTATACAGGCAGACTGTGGGTGCTCGACCAACCAAGTGTCGCTAATGAGCTACGGGATGGACGAGCCCCTGGCTGATCAGCCCTCCCCTATAAACCCCTGGCAAAGCGAAGCCAGTTTTGTTCCACTGTATATGATGAATGCCAGCCTTGCACTTGAGCATCAAGTGCTTTTACCGACCGAGCCACTTGGGAGCCTTCGCTGCATATTTTGCTTTGTTGTGTGTGTTTGATCACATCACTACTGGCAAATGAGCTGACGCAGAATACTGCAGCTAAATCATCTAGCTTCCCATGACGTGTGTACACCTTCAGAAATTCCATTGCTCTAGATTTGTCATTGTATTATATGTTGTGATATGCTGAAGCAATACGTCAGAAGAGGCTGTGGTATATGATGAATATTAGCAGTTTTTGCATTATTAGGTACTAAGCATAACCATGTGAAATGCCTTCCACAATTCAAATGGTAGTGGAAAAATAACAGCAATTCATTTCAAGGGTGAAATTACACCATGTGGACCCAGATATTACAGTTAGAAGTTTTTACCTTTTTTTCTGAGATGAGTATTTTCATTTGCCATATTTAATTTCAGTCTGTGGTTTAAACAGTAAAATTTTAATCAATCTAATACTATAATCACAGAATTTGAAAAGAACTGCTTTTTGGTCAAGGGATGAGCTGTATAATAAAGTACTGAACCTTAAAAAATAGACAAAACATACTTTCTGTAATATTTCTCATTTCAATATGCCTACATTTTTCTCTAATGGGGTGCAAATTAAAGCTTTGGGAGCAGGCATTTTTGATCCCTGAGTGCCAGAATGGTTGTGTTTTTATATAGCTACATTTTTAAATAATTTTAGGTCTTTTTAAAACATCTATATTCTTTTAAACAACTTTTTCTAAACATCTATCCTCTGTTGGTGCCATGAAAGCTGGAAGAGGTTCGTGGACCACACCAGAGAACCATGACCTGGAAAGTATCTACAGGCTTGGAGGCAGGCGATTTCTCTGGCAGGGAAAGACTGTTGTGGGGCCGTCTCCATCACAGTGTGAACTTTCCAAATTTTGCCAAGTGCAAGAAGTGAGTAATTTTGCGTACAGTGCTACTGCTGTGCGCAAAAGGTGTTTCTTGATCAGATTCAACGTGCAAAGCCCCTGAGCAAACATTCTGCTGGAGGGAATACAAGCATGGAAATTGCTGGGCTACGCTAGCCCCAGAGAGTCCTGCTGTGCTTTGCACGCTAAAGCACTGTGGCCGGGAATTCCAATCACTATTCAAAAAGGGACCTTTGAAATTTACGATTGGTTCATTAAGAATTCCTTTCCTTTCAGGTTTGTGCCCTGCAATTCCAAGGTACATCGGCCCAAATGGCAATAATCATGGGAATCCACACAATGAAAAGTAGTTGAAGTAATGGCACTATGAAAATGACTGCGTTCTGGAATGTCTTTTGCCTCATTTGGTTGGGTGGTTTGGTTCCATTAGTCTGGTGTTTGTGCTGCTGTTCTCACACTTTGATTGCTTCCAAACCATCTGAGCAATGTTTCTGCTGTGTACAGGATGCAGTAAATCAGTAAACACACACCGTTTTTTGTGTACTTCATATCAGTTCCACATAATTGTTTCACATGATGGAACTAATGCCTCTGAGCCACAATCCAGAAAGTTCAGTTTAAAAGTTGTGTGTATATATGGCTTTAAACATTTTGATATTTGGCTTGATTTCATGATCCTTGCATAGTGATGCCTGGTGGTAGCATGAGGCTTCACCCACCCCATAATGGCTTGAGCTACTGTGAGCTGCCAATCACTGAACCATAAGAAGAAATCAAAAGACTTTTCACTCTATAGCAAAACAAAATGATTGATTGAAATCATTTAAACCTTGTACTGTTATAATAGGGCAAGTATAGGTATAAGTGTAATAAGATCTCACATGGTTTTATGTGTATGTTATTATATAAGTTATGTTTTATTTAGCTTGCCCCTGCAGCTGTGTAGCCTGTGTACTGGGTATGTTTCTGCTGTGTGATTTTGGCTCAGGCTGTGTTGTCAGTGTCTGTGGTTGGCCAAATCAGGACACGACCTTGAGTGAACAGAGTTTAGATTATGGTTGTGATAGAGAGAAGTCTCATGGTGCATGCTTTTGCATCTTTTTTCCTTCTTTTTTATCTAGATGGATGGTCCCCCCATGTTTTTGGGCACCGCGTAAGATTTATGTGGCCCTCCTGATCTGTTATTGTTAGCAGCAAACCGGCAATACCTCGGGGCATGACTGAAATTGAGCAAGAGAAGAGTGGGCCATAAGCCTAAGGTGATGTATGGGCACCGTGCCCTGCAATGTGAAACGCATTCCTGTCACAGACCTCGCCTCTGTGCTACTTTAAATGTCCTGGCCTCTTCATCCCTGTCCTCATCCCATTCATTAGGGGAAGAAAGGTTGGCGTGTTGCTCCAGCTGTTCATGTCTTTCAAATGAGAAACACTTTTGCGGACTCCAATGTGACAGGGTTGTAAGCGTCCACAGCATGCATGGGCTTTGACTCTGAAACCATCCAAGTGGAACAAAAATATAAATATATACAGTGTATAGTCCAAAAGGCTCATTATATACATTTTTAAATGATTTGTTTTCCCCTTAGATTTAACTGAAATATTATTTTAATTGTTTTCAACTTAATCAATTTCAACTATAATCAATTTCAACTTGAATGGATAGACTTATGATCTTTTGTGCTGGAAGTTGCTTTGGATAAGAGCATCTGTTAAATGAATGTAATATAATTTACATGGTCAACTTTTCCAGGCATTTGACCTTATATAAACAGCCAAGAGTTGCACAAACTTGCACATTGATACCTTTTTTAATCAAGCAAATGTCAGCAGTTTTAAAATGGAGGGGGAGTGTTATCTTTGAAGGACATATGTGGAAGTCTGGATTATAATGGAAAATCAGTTTGTTTTGTATAGCTGCCCTTCAAAACTGAAGTGAATTTAATGTAGCTTTACTGGCCTTTGGTTGATCCATTTTTGTGTATGGCTCCAGGTGCTGAGATAGAGGAGCTTGTTTATGTTTTTAGAACATAATGCTGACCACCTCAGCAGAATGTTAGCTATAAATAATATGATGATATATATATATTCATTATAAGCAATATCAATGCTGTGTTTTAAGAATAGAAATATGAGCTTGTCATCTACAGTGTACCCAAGATTTTAATCTGAATGTCAGAAACCATGGATTAGAGCACTGCTTTTTTCTCTTTTTTATAATTAGTCACAAATTAATCTGTAGTCAGGGTGATCGATAAGCCACAGTTGAAATACAAACAAAAGGGTTTCTGGCTGCTTCTCAAAGCTATGACACGAGAATATCCCTCTGCAGGTCATGAAAACCATTTTTTCCCCTAGAAAACAAGATGCTAGCCTTTTGTCATATTTGAGTCCCCTTCCTCTGCACTATAGTATTCTAAGACATTTCCTTCTGCTTTAATTGAGTGAGTGCAATTACATTGTTTAAAATGTGTTTGATAGCACTAAAACTTGGATGTATGTGTGTGGGTGTACTGTGCATGTTTGTGTGTATTCTCTCGTGTAAGAACACTTCTTTTATCCCTGTATGGAAGTGTCTCGACCTTTACAATGTATGAGGTCAGTCCATCCGTTCTGATGACCCACTCCAGCCACTGGTGATTCAACCTTGATGTCACCTCTGCATTCAACATACCCCAGTCCATTGTTCTTGCAGCTTGCTGATATTGAGTATTTGCTTTGTAGTGCAGTTGCCCTGGCTAAGGTTGTTAAATTGATTCATTCCGTCTGTTATTCAGACTGTATTTAGAAGAGCACCTTTCATAATATATATATGTGCCAGTTTGCATGTGTAGGTACAGCACAGCGAAAATAGGAAGTGGGTAACAGATAATAGGTTTTTCGTAAGTGAGGGCATAAATTGGAAATACATTAAAATATAATACAGTGGTTGGATAACTGAATGAGATAAAGTATGATTAAAAAAGCATATACTTATGTATTTGTTGCTCATGAGCAGAGCCACTGTGCAAAAATAAGGATGAAACCTTGCTTTGCAGTGGAATATATGGATATTTGAATTCAATGAAAAATTGAAGTAGAATGCTGGCAATCATTATATTGTATAGTTTTGGAGGAAAGAATGTAGTCTTCCTCTATATTTTAACAGTTATAGAGTACAAAATGTATGTGTTTAATGGTGACATTACATTCAAAGATTTTTAGGATGTCTTTTAAAATCACTCATTTGCTCTGTGAACTCTACTAATTTCAGTTTGTGGTAAGCATTTATGAGCATGTGCATACATGCATTTCAATGTGATTCAGAATTATTGATAAAATTGAATGGAGCGCAGACTCAGATATAACGTAAGAGAATGTCTTCAGAACATTGTGTGAGTTCCCTCTAGTGGCTGAAATTCCCACCAGCTGTGCTTTGACCTTGACACGAATTTTGCTTTTGCAACATTGCTACTGTGTTGCTTGTATTTTTTGTTTTCAGCAATTAATGCAGCGACACTAAGGTGGTCCAACTTCATTCCAGATCAGTATATGCAGGAGGTAAATATGCATGTGTGAAAGCAAATGACCTGTCAAAGGCCTTATGGACTTGTGATATATTGAACCAGCTGACAGCTTATGGTGTTGTTGACTGGGCTGTTAAAATTTGTTAACGGGTTGGCCTTGCCATGTCTGACCACAACACAACCAGACTGAATTTAGAAAAGAAGGTGAAAGTCTTGTTGAATTAGGTTGTCTTGCACTGCTTAGACATCGCATAAATAAATTTATGCCTGCGTGGATTTTGTGAAGTGTTAGTCGTGACCTCTTATCTTCCCCAGCTGGCAGGTAGTACAGTTGCATAATATGAGATACTTGTATCTCAATCTGGAAAGAGCTGCTTGATTTTAGTTTTGGCTACCACATTGTAATGGCCCAGCCTTGGGGTATTGCTTACCTGTGACAGCATGACCTTTTTGAGCCACTGTTCAGTCATAACAGCAAACCTTCCTTTGCCTTTGCATGGCCTTTCCCGGAGGCATGCATGACTAAGGGCACAGTACATACACCTTACATTGAATTTTAGGTGCGGAGTATGGAAGACAAATTAATCAGCAAGACCCATTCCAGATGGAGGTGTGTGAACACATTGCATCAGCGGGGCAGGATAATGATTGCCTGATTATATATGATAAAAATATGTAATTCCATTCAGAAACCCATCTCATTTTATGCTAATTTGAAATGTGAATTTTGTATTCCTTTACAACACATTTTTTGCATGTAGATGAACATTCAGCTGGTGTAATAAATCAAAGTTAATTTGATTGGGAATTAAGTTCATACTTAATTATTTTGGAATGTATTAATTTTGCAGGCCAGCAATTAAAAAATGATGCTTCATTAATTGATTTCACTTAATGAATTATTTATGACATGGAAATATAATTTTTCTTACCTCCCCACAAGGAATTAAAAACAAACATACTTTGTGATCAACTGATTTCTTTTTGAATATGTAATGGAGTAATGGGCTCAGTGAATTCCCATGGGAAGTTTGTTTGGCGAAGTAATTCTTCATTCCTGTCGCTGCATGTAGGGTCAGGCGGAATGTTTTCGCAGTAAGCGATTCATATTTATTTGGAGGGTTAACTAAGCTTCATGTTTATTGGGAAACTTCAGCTGTTTGGCACCTATGTTGCAAATTTTATAGTATTTTTAAAGTCTGATGGAAGGCCACTGTATATGGAAAAGAACAGATGTTCTGTAATGTTCACATACTTGTCCACTTTCCTTTTTACAAGGTTTTTATGGTATTTTTAAGTGTAGTCCATAGGATGTGTGCTGAGATGTGGTATATCAGACCTTTGAGAAGCAGAAAGGACACCCCTTTTAGTTCAGAGGGGCTCATTATTTCTGTCATATTTCCCTCAATTAGTTTCTAAACTATTGTAATCAATGTATGCATATGGCTCATCCACCTCATACAGTATGTGTTTCACTAGCGGTGTGTTTAACTCGCTGTTGGTTGAATATGTTATCAGAGCAAGCTGAACTATCTGTGGGCTGTCCCTGCTTTCTTTTATGACAGCAGTATAACGTTAGATGCCTGCACTGGAATGTTTTTTTTTTTCTTGTATCCACAGACCAAAGCACAGGGTTGCAAGATGCTTGTTAAATATAGACATGACAGCCCACATTATGTGCCCAGGGAAAGTTTGTGAACAAAGGCCAAAGTGGCAGAGTATGCTCCCAGTGAGGGGGATGAGGGTGGCATGCCAGTATGGTTTTAGTATATGAACTCAGAGGACAGCCAAGGTCTCTGACATATTAGACAGTTTAAGTATTAAAACCCTTGTAGTGATGCTCTGTATATTGTCATGTCAGCCAACATATGGATTTACTGCCACTGTTGTGTAAAGTCTGTGAAAAGGGCACCGTTTTATGGATGTTGCGGTCACCCATACGAATTCTGATTTTTGTCATTGTTTTGCCTTTGAAATAAGATCATGCGGAAAATCTTCTACCCTGACACTTCAGCAGAGAAGGTGGTTGTACACGTATCCTATGTTGTCTTTTCATACATTTCAAACAAGCTCACTGACTGGAAACCCTGACAGCCAGTTAGCTAGTGAGATGAGTAGAAAATGGAGAATGACCAAAGGGAAATGATACATGAAGTTGTGTAAAAGTAGCTATTAACGCTTTAGTTCATATATAGCAATTATCGGTTGCTAGCTACTGCACCAGCTAGCTGGGAAAATATTATGATGGCAAGGAAGCTATAGCTATCCTGCTTCCTATCCTATATTTTTTTCTTGTCTGATTTGATGATTATGTGGTGGTAACCATGTTTGGGATTGTGCAGTATTAAGATATTTCAATTATGTAATTTATACACAATGTCAGTTAAAGATAGGGAGCAATAGTTCTCTGAAATTAAAGCTGTATGACACCTGTCCGTTACGGTTAGTGTTTAATTCAATCCAATTCAATTTTACTCTCATTCCTGGGTGGTGTATTCACCTATATTTCATTGTGGTGGGTTATGTAGTTAAAGGTTTGTAGCACATAGATAAGTTGGCTTGAAACAGTCAGCAACTTCCTCCATTCGACTTTCTGTATGAAACTTATCCTACAGGTTTTCTGCTACACTTATGAAGCTTGGCCAATGCCTTCGGCTGGTATGGGATTGTGTTGCTTGTGTGGTGTCAATACCTGATTATATTTAGATGCTTTTACATTGAAAAATGTCCCATTGACCAACATGGATAGAACATTGAGAATCTGGACATTCTAACATGTGCAGCCGACGTAACAATGGGCCTACTACAGCTGATACAGACTATTTCTCAAGCAAAACATGTTACCTACTAGCTACTACCATGCAAGCCTTTTTCAAGACAGCTTAAAGTTTGTCCTCAAACTTTCCTTTCTAATTGAGTTTGATATTTTGTGATTATCATTATTATTCAAATCAGAAGTGGGCACAGTCAAGCATAAACAGAGAGAACGGAGTCAGAGATGGAACTGTGGAGATGAAAAGGTAGGATCTTCCCACATAAGTCCTCTTTAAATACTTCAGATTTGTTTCAGCAGTTTACTTTGTTTTGTATTCCCATATTTTTACGGTGTTCACATGCTGTAGTGAAATGTTTCTAGTTTTTTTGCGCTTGGTGTTATTAATAGTCAGCTGAGGAGGAAGAGAAGGCAAAGTCAAGTGTACACACAGAGAGGTGTCAGGTAAGAGAGGGCACAGTTTTACGGTTGAAATCTTTCCACTTGCATACACTTTAATTACCTCCCTATATTAAGCCAATGTGGGAACTGTCACTGTACAATGTATTTAAGACTCTTCGCTCTGCGTTATCACTCCTTCAGGTTTGTTTCAGTGGTATGCCACGTTATTTCAAAGTAAAACTATTTTGTTTTGGAGAGGGCACCACTGTTGGTATCCTCGCAATGCTCGACCCCTCTCCCAAACATTCTACTTTATATACCTCCCCAACCATCTCCAGATGCCATTATCTTTTACTGGAAAGATAGGAACAAATATTCACAATCACTTTTGACCAACCTCATGACAGAGCATGCTTCCGTAGAACAATTAACAGCGTCACCTCATGACTGTCACCTCATGACTGTACTGCACAATTTATAAAAAGCTGGAGTGCCTATAAGACATATATTGATTCAATTTAGGATTGGTGTTTCATAACACAGTCTCCAGTTTTCTGTATTTTTATTTTTTTTTCTTCAGAAAGACAACCATTGTCAACACCATGTACATGACCCTACAGCTGAAGAGTTTTAACATTTTACAACAGCTGGCCATACATTTCCTGTGTTCAACACCTCTATCTGTCTCTTTCTCCCTCTGTGTATTCTGCACATACAGGGATGGCCAATTGTGTTTAAAAACAGACTCTAAAGGTCTATTCTACAGTTTCATTGGCAATCTCTCATTCAGGGAAAAATAAAGGGTCTAAAAAAAATATTAGGAAAGCTGTTTTGTCCTTAAAATAATTTTTTTTTTCCTCTTGGTAATTACTGGAAATGCAGATATTTTAATGACCATTCTTAGACCCATCTTAGCCCACTTTTGTTTGTTAATGCACTGGCTCTGGTTCTGGATGGGGTATTGTGTTAGTGTTTTTTTTTTATATACACACTGTGTCTGTGACATCCAGCAGTTCTAAATTGCTGTGATTAAAAAAGAAAGGGTTGGGGACTGTGTTTAGGTCTGTTCAGGTAAATGTGGTAATTAGGCGTTACGGTTTAGGGTCTTTGTTGTACCGCATGTCTCCTCTTTCCTTTGGCTTGCATCCAGAGCTTTTTTATTAATTAGTGAATTATGACATGCATTTTCTCAAGCTGCTGCGAATCAGACTGACATATTGAAAAAGCATGTTCCTGTTACCCCCCACTCAACCCTCACAACCCCTACCACCTCTCCACTGAGGGGCATCATTACTTAGTGATTAGGCACCTAAATCACACAATAAGGCTGTTTTGCAGAAATAGGGGAGGGTAGGGCAGGGCACACAGTTATTTCTCACTGAGTGACTGCACCATTTTGTAATGCAGTAGCTCAATATACAGTCTGATGAACTTTATAAGTTGCTACAGTTAGTGAAGCAGGTGAGGTCAAGCAACAATCATTAAATATTTATTAAATAATGTGTGATGAATAAAAACAAAAGTAAATGCTAAGAGAATTTTGGGAAATAAAGCACTATGAATTCTTACTCATAAAATCCTTTTGTGAGCTTTTCTGTCCTAGTTTAGGTGGAATGTCTTCAACTATAGATTAAACTACAAAGGAAAAGACAAGTGCAGGCAGAAAATGGGGAAATTTTGCCCAGTTTATGTATTATTCACTATGCTTTTCAGTTTCTGAGGACTCATGGGGCACTAGTCTGTGTAGAGCCAAGACCCACCGATGCAGCTGTGAACCTCTGCAGAACAAAATTGACACTATGTATAAAGCACTATCCTCAGGCACTTTTGCCTTAAGGGAGTAGAAATGATTAGTTTATTTAAGTTTAAAATGAAGTTCAAAATGAATTCAAAATAGATACACTTATTTAAAGATATTGATTGTATGTAGTGAGTAAAACTAATTTATTATTAGTAGTAGTATTAGCAGTAGGAGTACCCTATTATTAGCTATTGTTATTGATTAAAAATCAAGAGATTTTTCCATTTGTTTATGGAATACAACATGTCACTTCCAATTAATCATCAAACATGCATATTATATGTGTTTTTGTGTTTCCATATCCTTTGTACCTGTGAACGTAACCATGTCTTTACTAGGTCTGAAATATCCTCTTAGTCCACAACTGCACTGAAGTCTCTGAACAAACTCTACCATTGCAGCCACATAATTGTAAAAACAATTTAACATGGCTCAGGTTACAAAATAATAATAATAAACAGGACAAATGGCATAGGGCCAAACCTAGGGTAAAAAACTTAATAAGAAAATAAGTCATTTAAACTAGAAGAAATCATGTGGTTTTATTTAAGTTATTACTGTGAGACAAGTAAATAGAGGGGATTAAATGAGGCTTGAATAATAGAGAGTGTGTTTGTTGGGCTGGCTGAGAAAATGTTAAAGTATTGTTTAAAGAGGACTGTCCTTAAGAGATAGAAGAAGGTTGTGAGTCTGCAGTTCTAGGAAGCGGTTCACTTCAGCACCAAGGGTGATTAGTGATTTTGCAAATGCAAGAACAGGGAAAAGCGATGTGCTGTTTTCACAGGCTTCCTGTGGATGATGATTTCAGTGGACGAGCTGGTGCGCACTGTAGCGAGATCTGATCCGAAGATAAAGAGGAACGGAACAGTCAACATAGCAGTGAGCATTAAGAGTAATTCTGAAGCAAATATGAGGCAACAATGGGAAGCCAGTCAAGGGAACTGAAGTAAGGGTGCTCATCACAGAGGGAAGACGAGCCTAGTAGCGAAAAAACCTGTATCCTCTGACAAGGAAGTAGAGGACACAGAGCACGCGCTGGCCTATTTTCAGGGTCATTACTATCAGTAAGGAGGTTGGTCAAAGTTTTGATTGGGTTCAGGTCTGAGTTTGAAACTGTATGAAATCAGTCACCTTGGCCGTCTGATTGAGATGCACAGTTTGATTTTTCCACCTCTTCATTCTAATCAGTTGTGGGGCATGAGCCCATGCATATGCAGAGAATGAATCCTCGGCACCGGACGGCATTGAGCAATTCCCTCCTCGCCCCGCCCCCAGCAGCTCATTTGTTATAATTATAGGCATGACATTCATAGCGTTTTTTTTTTTTTTTTTTCCTCCTGCAAACGGTTTGCATGTAAGCAGCTTGTCTTGAAGGTCAGTCTACCTCGTTTCCCCTGGAAAGACCACGTTGCACGAGCGAAAAGCGAGACTGTAGGGAGGGTCTCTTGACGGTTCAGTTTCGGAATTCGTCTGGCAGGGGTCTGTCGGCATTCTCTGCTTTGGAGACTTATGGCAGCTGCTGATGGACCTGGTTGTTTCCTCAGTCCATCATCACTAGGTCTGCGATATTTAAAGGCCAGTACAGAACCCTGCTGTAAGGTAGCCAGAGCCCCTCTCCAGCCAGCTGTCTGTCTGAAGCGCGCTCCACCAACACCAGGGAAGCTGATATGGGTGACAGTTGGTGTGGGCAGCTTAAGTAAGATAAATTGAGTGGGGCCTATTTTTAACCTTAAGTTTTGAGTATGGAGATAAGCTGTTGCCTTAGTTCACATGCACTAAAGGTTTGAGTTTTATTGGCGTGTGTCATGAATTCAGATTAAAAATGGAAACCATTGAGATGGTTCTAGGAGAGGACCCAAAATTTGCTTTTTAGATGAGAGAGCAGCGAGTTGGAGGACTCATTTGATGAAAGGCTTGACATCAAAATTATGTCCTGTAATGTCAAACAATCTCAGTGTTTTATCAGTGTTGTGTTGTTTATCTATATCAGTCATTCCAATAGAACTGTTCTTTTGGTAATAATGGGAATGCCAAATGACTTTGGACCATGGGATGCCAGATTTCTTTTTGGATACTATAACCAGACACTGACCCCAAAAGAAAAAAAAAATCTTTCACTCTTTATGGATTCAGCAATATGTTTGTATTGTATAATTTTCTCACCTCACTCCCTTTACCACTTTTTACCTTATCCATAGTCAGCATTTGGCTCTGATCAGACATAATGGGATAGGGATCAAAAGGGGTCGCTAAGAGTGTGACCTTTATGTCCTCCGAAAGCGATAATTGGAAAGTCGCTAGTTCCCGATAATCTGAGTGTGGCTATGGTGTCAAAGATATATACAGCATATAGATGCATGTAAATTTTGTCAGAAAATGGAAGATATGTGTGCTTGTGTGAAATTGTGCAATAGTGCCAAATTCCTCCAACTTGTGATATATTTATTTGAAATAGCGATATTGAATTTCTTTTCAGGATCTTTAGTCATGTTTCCAACAGTTGTGTGTGGACTTAACAACTTTGTACTCTGATTTGAATGTCTGCTAATGCAGACATTTAGTAGAACAGATTCAAATAAAAATGAATAAAAAATAACAAAAAAAAACTAAGATTTCCATTTTTGTCTCGCAGCTGGATGAAAGGTAAATAAAAAAAATGGGCTCACAGCGGGGGGAAGAGACATTTTCATGGTGGCATTACAGAAGATTTGAACAGTTAAGGTGCTTTCCTACTTTATCATTATATCTACCTGGGATTAGTGCAATAGATGCTGATCCTTGTCTACAGCAATACAGTCACATTTATGATTGACATGTGAAGGTTGATGTGTGCTTTATTTAATCTCAGCTGAAAGCACAAATTTATCTCCTGCAGAATGCCTCTTTTCTCATCAATATGAATTTTTGTTTATTTATTTAACTTAAGAGGGTATATTTGAAGAAACATTTGAGGCCTCCTTAAACACTTGAGGATTCTATTTAAGAACTATCATGCTAAGTTTAATAGCTTTGTGATTTTCCCGCTGAGAAGGTTTGCGCAACTTTTTCTTTCTCTCTTCTCTTTTCTTTCTATTTGACGGATTGAATTAGAAGTAAATATTCAGTGCCTTCAGGATTTTTCTACAGTTCAGTCCATTTCTACAGTTCAGTTCAGTCCACAGCATCCGTGAGAAGCAGTAATGCTGGTCCTGGCTTGTACTCTTGTGTATTAATGCATACATTTATTTATGCACTTTATGTTTTTACGTTATTATGTTTTTCTTATTATGTTATTATGTTTTTCTCCTCTCTGTCTGCAGGTATGGGTTGTGCCAGAAGCGTCTCTTCCTGTTGGAGGAAGCCGAGGGGGGCTTTGACCAGTTCACACGCAGCTACCAGACCTTTGGGGTGCAGCGACAGGCTAACAACGGGCTCCTCTTTAAAGAGTGGGCCCCAGCGGCTGAGGCCCTTTTCCTAACTGGAGATTTCAGTAAGTAGCAAAAAAAAAAATCTTTCCTGATCAACTACTTTTTTTTTCTTTTTTCTTCTTCTTCTCCCCATCCTCTTTTTGTTGAGAGATGTTTGAATCAAAAGCATTGAAATGCTCTTGTTGCCAAGGAAACCGCACCTCATTTCAGGCTGCTAACCTTTATAATGTGTTCCATATTTGACAAAAAAAAATCTGTGGGTTGTATTAAATGATTCAGAGCGTGGCTCTGCAATGCTTAGGCTATATATGATCATTTTTGGTTTTTTTTTACTTTTTGGCAGAAGGAGCACATGTTTTTTTAATGATATCTCAGTTTTGTTAACTGTGTGTGAGCCCTCCAAAATGTAGGTTTTATTAGAATGTATTATTTTTGTTTTGCTCCTCCTATTTGAAATAGAAATGTATGACAATATTTGTTTTCCTTAGTCAATGGAATTGTAAACCAAGTGATTTTACTGTTTAACTCAGACTTTCTTCTAAACAGCTTACTAAAAATTACAGTAGTTTGTGACTGAAGTGATATTTGTGAAATGCCCAATGTTGCTTGCCAGCTTGACAACTCAAAAAGTAAGTAATTGCTAAGCTTATGGGACAGCCAAGTTTTCTTGTGCTCACTGTTGTTGACACATGTGAGGCATCACCCTGTGACTTGTAGCTCACTGGTGTGATGCATTCATGAATGCAGTTGCAGGTGAGTGTGTAGGACTACACATGTTTGTGCACTTGTATGCAGATTTGCATGCATTTAGCAGGTGCTCTTATCCAGAGCGACTTCCAGCGCAATAAACAAGCTTCAGCACTTTTTATTCTTTCTTTGCTTTGATTCCACCTTTCAGAAAAGCTGCTCGTGGTCCATTTGGACGTGGCCGTCCTGGGTGGCAGTCTATGCTGCAACTGAAAGTAGACCAGCTTAAATGAGCCCCATTCTCGGAACGACAAGGGCTCTGGGCTGCTCTCTGGTCTCTGCACTGATAACAAAGACCCATGTTACAGTGCCTCCGAATGCGTGTACATCTGTGCAGAATTTATTTATAACTGTATGATCACTTAAAGTGTAGAGAAGGAAGACGCCTTCTACTAACACAGAGTTTAACCCCAGGATTCTCCAGTACCTCTCTCTGTTAACATTAAGGATATAAATATAGCGTGTGTGTGTGTGTGTGTGTTACTGCAGGGAGTTCTTTTGAGATCTTTTGATTTGTTTTCCTCTAGACTGTTAGCATTTTATCTTCACATCGTTCCCTCACACAGAAAGTTACAGAATGCAATATTTTCCTTTTGTAAGCAATTCTCTATTCATTTCCTTTTCCACCGTGTAAGGTACCGATAAATAAATAGTCATATGGCTGTTAATACAGAAAAATACAGAAATATGCCGCAGGAGACAGAAAACAAGTTCTGCCTGTGGGGGAGTGAGGGAGAGAGGAATTGTAAATGGTCAGTGGCTCATTTGAAACTTTGATACAGCTGTTTAGCATACTATTAGGATAGTACAAAATGTATTAAGGCTAATCAGGTGTCTGCACAACACAAGGGTATTGCAGCAACACTCCATGTGGATTTGAACCAGTAACCTTCTCATTACAATCCTATTTCACCTATCCCTGTGTCACACATGCAATGCTTATTTGACCAACAAGCAGTTCTCCCTGCTGTCTCATTGTGGCTATGTATGCAGGTCCCATTTGCTCTCATGTGCTCTCATTACCCATGTTTTGTGCCTCCAGACAAATGACCCCTGTATTAATCCTGTGTCGATTCTGGTGTGTATAACCAAATATTTATGCTGGAACAATTGTAGGAGAATAACTGGCTAGTTCATAATTTTATATTCCTTTGGGGAAGAAGCTTAATTTCAAATGGGAGATGATCTATTTCAGTGAGTGTTTCTCAAACCTGGTTCAGGGGACACATGAAGAGTGTTGGTTTTCATTTCATCTGAGCTCTGTTAAATCAATATGATGTATACTGATCTGTATTTTTACATCTCTGTATTAAATCTATAATGAATTCATTGTGAATCAATGTGCTGTTGTAGGGATAGTTATGCCAATACCCTGACAGCAGTGCAGTGTAGTGGAAAGCAAACAGGGTTGTAACCAAAGGTTGCCAGTGTAAGGAGTATGACTATCCTCAGACAAGCATCAGTTGTGTAGAGAATGCAGCTATCCTCTGAAAGGTACCTGTTATTTAGATAAATGGGTTAATTAGAAACCTAAATGATCTCGAATTTAATTCTGAGATCATTTAGGGCTATAGAGGCCAGTTTGTCAATACAAACTACAGACAAGACAATGGTGCAATTAATAAAAACACATTTATTAACTACCTTTTAAACATGCATTGAACGATTTATGAGCTGGGAAACGAGGACATGCAGCAATAAACTTCATTGACTAGACAGACAAATATACACATAATGTAATGGTGAGTAAATGAAAAATAAGTTGATAATGGAAACAAGACAACAACATAAAAGGGGGATGTAAAAGAATGTGTCTCCATGGAGGCCCAGTCTACTTACAGTTGGTCAGCTGTTGAGTTCTCCAGTATTCTGCAGCCGCCTGAAGTCCAACAGTGTCTCCGTAATCAGGCGAAGAGGTCAAAGGTTCAGTGGAGGACTAGTTGTTTGCAAAGCTATGACAGTGAAGTGATAATGTGGACGTGTCTGTAATTGGCAAGAGCGTCACCTCCCAGAGCCAGAATGCAGATGCGTCTGTTATTAGGGAGGGTCCCCTTTCATTCTGTTGTTCCTGCCACACATAAATAGCACAACATCAAAGGCCTGTACCTGAGCTCACAGTTCAGTCACTTGTTGAAAATATTTCTACAACAAATTTAGTGCAGTTGTCTCAATTATGCATAATTAGTAGCTTAATTATTTGCTCCATTGAATAACTAATTACTTTTAATCAGTAAAGTTGAAAAGCTGTGCATTAATCTGAACAGTATATAAATAACTTAAGGGAACATCTTTTCTTATATCCCTTGTCAGAATATTCCCCAAGGGCTCTTGTAACAAAGACCTAAAATGCAAGTTTTAGTGTAATTATGTCAACTCTAGATCAGTATTCAATGAAATCAAATTCAATGAAACCTAATTGATCGAGAGCTCACTTCGAACAAAAACCTGCATCACAGTGGGTCCTTTAAATCAGGTTTTAGCAACACAGATAAAGGGGAAGCAGGTGTTAGAGCAGACAGTGTGTGGCATGCTCTGAGGAGTTTGCAACACTCTGACCAAACTGCACTTAGTGAAAGTGTTTTTGTTGTAATGCAGAACAATAATGTCTGTCAAGTTTGAGGTTGTTCCAATAGCACATTTGTGGCTGGTGCTTTTGTATATGTCACTGCTAATACCTGTAAAAGCACAAATTATTTTTATTTATTTTTTTTGGAAAGCATTAGAGATGGGCCCCTGAGGATGCTGTTCCATTGAGCCAGTGTTTACTAAATTGCTAGTGAAGATTACTATAGGTGTCATAAATATCTCTTAATAGTTCATCTGTGCTTTCGCTCTCCTTAAAACACAAGTTTTTTTCCCATTAAGGGAATTGCAGGATGGGGTACTCACAAGCCTTTACATGATACATGGCAAGAGTGTATGAGCTGAATATATGATTGGCACACACAGCTGAATGTATCGTATTTATTTGGTTCCAAGCCTTTGACTGATGCTCCAGAACCAGGGAACCTAAGACATTTGTGCACTTAGACCTTCTGTACCCTACAATTTCAAGATTTCAACCACTTTCTTGACATGGACTCCACTGCTGAAATATAATGTATTGCCAAGCATCGATAGGAAATGTGTATTAAATAAGTTTAGTTTTCCTTTTAGCCTACATTGTAGCAGGTTGCAAAATCAATCTGCATTAAAAAAAATCCCTGCTTGCCACACAATAATCATTTGAGGCTGGAGTTACTTCATTGAATACAATAAATAAACCAAAATCAAGCCTATTAATTCATTTTTGGATCTTTGCATTGATTTGTAATGAAAAAAATCATTTTGCTTTTAAGAAAGTTCCAGTTTTGTAGTTTAATTACACCTTAACTGGCCTGTGATAAAGAATTAAATAGGAGCCCTTTAAATGTTATCGAAAAAGCAGCTGCTTTCATGAGTAAGTGAAGTGTGCATGATGCCAGTATTATCACAGCTGACACTACAAGAATGGTACTGTGCAAGCAAAGGCAGGATAATGATACTTAATGGACATTAGAGCAAGATTCCCACTGTGATGGCAGTTCACGCAGTGAGATAAAGAATTTGCTCAATTTTTTTAAGCATTGAAGGCCTGAAATGCAGAGTGCATTTTGAAGAGTTTTATTCCATTTTTTCTTTAAACAATAGTTTCTCCCTTCCCGGTGAACAGAGTGAGCGTACTTATTTTGATCCTGCAGCGTGCATGTTGTTGAGTTGCAACGTGTTGCTGTACGCCACTGCAGATACTGAAAGATACTGCATTGTAAAGAGAGGGACAAGACTGGACTACAATGAAGAGAGTGACTTGATCAATGTTAGCTCAGATGACAGTGCTTCCTTTCCTGAGCTATGTACATGCACTGTGAGGAGAGATGGATGCACGTGAACACATTTACATTTCCACTGTTGCATGTATCAGACTGCAGTTCTTAAACGGTTCCGAATTGCAGTTTCAGAATGAATTAAATTATCACAGTTCTCAATCCCCTTCGTACCCACATCTACCCTTAGGTTCTCAGAGGTGAAACATCCACTCTATTAACCACCACTTGTTGGATGTTTATGTTCTTTGTGATTTATTATGTGGAAAACAATTTTTCAAGCATGTTAAGTTATGCCAAATGAAATAAAATTTAAATTAACAGTTTAAGTCTGCATGCACTCTTATCTCCTCGATGGTTTACTAAATGAAAATTAAACTCCTGTCCTCTTATGGCTTGCGTGCTAGCTACATACATCAGACCAAGTCATAGTACTGTATTCAAATTGCTGTCATTTTATAGTTTTATTGCTTTCTTAACTTTGGAGTTTTTTATTGCTCTTACACCTTTTCTCCTTTTGCATACTATTTGCAGTGGATCTAGAAATCTACACACCCTTTCACAATTTCCTGTTTTTTGTGTCTTAAAGTATAAAATCAAGACAAGTCTTGTCAGATTTTTTTAGCTTTACACATTGTAACCAGCAATATCTAAATTAAAATCAAATGCCTCCATTTTCAATAAATTTTTTAAAAATTAAAAACTTTGAATGTCTTGGGTGCATAAGTCTACACACCCTTAAATTAATACTTGGTGGAAGCACCTTGCTTTGATAACTGCATTTAGTCTGTTTGGATAAATCTACCAACTTCTTCACATCTAGGTTTTGCAGTTTTCTCCCATTCTTCTTTGCAGCAGAGATTGAGTTCACTTATACTGCAAGCAGACGACTTATGAACATCCCTCCTCAAGTCTGTCCCAAGATTTTTAGTGGGGTTAAAGTCTACAGTAACTGGGCCATTCAATGACATTGATCTTCCTTTTTAAAGCCATTCCCCTGTGGATTTGTGTACTTTGGGTCATTGTCATGCTGAAAGGTGAAATTCTTTCCCATCTCTGGCTTTTTTTTTTTTGCAAAGAGTAGCAGGTTTTTCTCTAAAAACTTTTGGTATTTTGCACTGTTCACTTTCCCCTCTACCCTCACCAGAGCTCCTGTCCGTACTTAAAAGAAACAGCCCCAAACAGCATGATGGATATCAAATGGTCAGGCCTGAGTACAATTACAAATTCTATTATAAGGGGTGTGTAAACTTAAGCAACCAAGGTGTTTTTGTTTTTCTATTTCAAATTATTATTCAGAAATGTGAACTGGGTTTTGTATGTATATGTATATATAGAGCACGCCATGGTTGCTATGAAAACGATACAGTGGAAGATGTTCCAGGCATGCAATTATCTCACTGCAGTTAATACTCATCAATGAATACATTTAACTAGCAACATTTAACTGCTACTGAAAAAAATCTTCATCAGCTAATGACCTCACTTCCAATGGCACTGTTAGCCAGCCACTGTAATATCTTATAGTTTACCCACTTGACAGTAAAATTCCCTAAACATTATTGTTCCAGAGTATGTACAAAATTTAGACTTTATCTCATTAACCCCAACCAAATTCTTAAGATGCAGTGCTGTCCAACTCATAATTTCCCATTTTTCAGTCTGCTAACAATGTCCTGTATAGCTTGATATTACTGTTAAAATTATCCATGTGTCGTCAATGTATGGCTGGCCAAGTAAGGTGTTCGCAGTGTGTTTATTTGTTGTTATCTAGCACAAAATGTTTTCCTTTACAGAACACCAGGATGTTTGTAACATGATGAGCTTAAGTTTATTGTGTTAATGTGATTCCTGCCAAGGGACTGTGGATGCAAATTAGATGCATAGCTAAATCTGGTGCAATTAATATGTTGTGCGTGGTCCCTGCTAAATAAACTAATAAACTATTACTACACTCTTGTCATTTTTCTCTGCATGCTTATACAAGCAAGGTTGCTTTTATGAACATGAACTTGGATAATGACTTTAACACAGTTGAACACAATGTTGCTATTGAACATGCTATGTTTTTTGTGTTGGATGCTACAGCTAAAGACCCTTAATCTGTCTCTGGCAATTGTAAAGGAGTTCGAAAACTACAATGTCACAGCATTATCGTAATTATGTTCCTTGTTTTTTTTCTACCAGATGGCTGGGACAATTTTTCTCATCCCTACACCAAGAAAGAATATGGGAAATGGGAACTCTATCTCCCACCAAAAGAGGACAAAACACCAGCTGTCCCTCATCTTTCAAAGCTTAAGGTCTCCTTTGCATTTAAATCTTTGTTTGTATTCTTATGTACCCGTACTTGTCCCATGCTAACACTGATTTGTATTGTACGCTGTATGATAAGTATTCATATTGTCTTTGTGCTCCTGAAGTTCTAAAAGTGAGAAAATATGTGTAAAATGCATTTGATATTCAGTGTTGAAAAGGTGTCCATGATCTTGTGAATATTTTGAGATTTTTCTCAGTTGACTTAGGTTTCTTTGAGCAGCTATAACATTATTTGCCGTTCACACTTGTAAGTGCAGTAAGGTCATTTAAAGGCTTGTCATAAAGTGTTATTCAGGAATCCACAAAATAACCATGTAAGTGTTTGGTTACTACATGTACTTAGATGTTAATAGCTACATAAAATTTACCATATGTAAGACCGATTTGAAAAAATGCTGATGAACATTGCTCTTATGATAATACGTTTTGTAGTATCACCCATCATTATGATGTTGGTATGAGGGCATTGGTGTCCAAAAATACCATGTGACATCCCAGAAAGGCATGCAGGAGAGATAAAGCACACAATCCTGAGATATGGTGCTAGCAGTGGGATGGATGACATGATGGTCCCACTCTCCCTGGGACACAGTTATTGGCAGAGGGTGTGTCATTGAAAGCTCTGCATACCCCGTCCTCTTGGCAAAGGTCAAACGCAGGATAAGAAACAGCCGGGCATGTTGGCATATACCGCTCCTTTGTTTGGCCTTCCAGTCTGTGATTGGCTGGCCGGGCTTGCAACCCATTGTGTTGTTTGTAGCCCTATGCACTGGCTCTCACAGATCCCTGCTAGCAAATGGGGCCCAAGTCTAATCACAGTAACACAAGCTCCTTCAGTTACCCACCCAGCCCCCACTCCTTATAGATTAGTGGTGGTGAAGTTGAATTTACATTGATAAATTCAATATAATTATTCACAAACATATTGACTTGTGTATTTTGTGTGTGCTTGTAGGAAAATAATTTGGCCTATAACAAAAACCTGTTTTATGGAAAACATAATTTGCTTTAAATTTAAAATTTACCAATTACTCTTTTATTTATTACTTTCTCCCACATGGACAAAAATCCAAGAGAAATCCCTTCCCTTCTCCTCATCTAAATGCAAAATATTTGCTGCTGATTTTTCAGTATGCTGGGTAAGGATAAATGAAATTGGAGAAATTACAGAATCATATCTTTAGGAACTTTGCCTATGTATGAAATTTTTACTGAATATATTCCCCTGAATATGGAGCCGATTCCTCTTGTCATGACAAAACCTGTGTGCAAAAGAAAGCATGCATGCATAAGTAAATTTAAAACCCGTAGTGCCACTGTCAGTTTTCATATTATTTCATTAATCATATTAAATAACACATCATTCCTTTTCATATGATTTTTAGTACTAACAGCAGTTAGGCTTTTTAAGATTTATGGGAAGCGGCTAATCACGTGAAATGGAAATGAAATTGATAATGCAGAAGTTTTATTCACTCAAGCACTTTGTAGTTAGTCCCAAGACTGCGTTGTAGAGGGGTTGGCCCTTGAACCCCAATGATCTCCCCCGCTCCACCCATTTGAGTACCTTCAGTTTTTACTGAATGCCAGCTAAAATAATTGGGCACAGATTGTTCTTGTCTGCTAAAGGTTGTGGACATGGGCACTGTCACATAGTCACACGTTGTCAAAGAAAGTCATCATAATTATTGCCCTTGTTTCAGTACAGATCATTTACATTTAGGCTACATTGTGATCTGTCTCTTTCTCACTCTCCTCTCTTTCTGTCTGCCTCTTTCTCACCCTCTTTCTTTGTCTGTCTTTATCTGTCTATCTCCCTCTAGCTGATCTGTAGCTGTATGTTCACTTTTTTGCCTCTCCGTGACTCTTCATCACTCCATTTAGCCACCTATTTTTCTTTAATCCTATAAACTGTTAGACAGTTCACTGGATGGCGCTGGCTCTATGTCTGCAGGTGACAGGGCTGTAATGAGAAAGCCACAGCGGGGTGTTGGGCAGCAGGCAGTCGGCTGGTGGCAGTGGGACCCGCACAGTCATTACCTCACAGCAGAGTTAAAATTAGGCCCGTTGTTCCTAAATTATTCCTCTCGTTTGTGCAGGGGACCGAAATGAACAGGCAGGGGTCTGCACTCACTGTGTAAAATACTCAGGTATTGATTCTGTCCCAAGCTCCCCCACTTCTCTTTTGTGCGGCCAAAGGGAAGCGGGGGGAGGAGGGGGGGTGGTAGTAACTCTTGAATGATTGCTGCTAAACTTAAATGGCCTCTTAACTTTTGCAATAGCGGAAAATGTGTTTAACATTTTACTTCAGCGATGTCTAAGTTTGTGGAGGAGATGGGTACGCTACTGAAAAACAATCTCTCCTGGCAGACTCTGACACTCACCCAGAGCGGGAAGGGTAGACAGATGATAACAGTGGACAACATTTAGGAGAAAGGAAAGTTCGATCTTTAAAGAAGTTATTTGAGAATTATTTATCACATACTCCCGTGGCACACCTCACCATCACCTCACATCACATCTCACAATCCCCTGTCACTCATCTTCCCCAGATCACCCAGTTCCTGCCATACTTCCATCATGCTTTGCTGCTGTTTCTGACCTCATCCACTGGAGTTCACATGCTCTCATGATTGGCTGTATTTAAAGTCAGTCTTTACTTTCTTCCTTTCTCACTGATGTTTAAAACTTCAAAGACCACACGTAGGAAGTGCAGTGAGGGGTCAGAAAACAGAGAACAGTTGAGATAAATAAAATAAAAAAAAGAAAACGGAATGCGATATTCTTCAAATTGAGGCATATCAGTGCTATTTGCTAATAAGGCGTGAAATTGCTTTTAAGATGATGGCATTGAAAAACTGCCTTGAACAAGAGAGGAAATGTCACTTGAAAATGAAAAACTGTGGTGTTTACTGAGCTACTAAGGTTCATAGTTGATGTGTAAAATTCAAGTATTGTGACAGTGCTATAAAGTGTTATTGCTATAGGTGCAAATTCTTAAGAAAACCAGTGTTTTTTGTTTCCTTCTCCAATTGTACATATTTTCAACTCTACTCTGACAAAATGTCAGCACTATATGTGTGCACTATAGTTCTCTGTATACTTAAAATGCTGTCAGAATGTCATAAAATATTCCAGCTCATGCAATAATTATGGTGCCTATTGTAGCATCTCACAGATTTGTAACTATACTGTTTCTTACCTCAGTAAGCTTTGCTGCAGAAGAGTCGAGATAAATCTATTACTCTGCCTAAAGCTACTGGAGGAGGCATACTACCTCAATCAGTTGTTAAGGTGATGTAAAATCAATCAAAGATCTGTTAATGTACTATTGCTGGTGGAAATGTATGAGTCAGAAGTACAGCATAAAAGATTAATTATGTGTGTTACTGTACAAATAACCTTTGCCAACACATTAAGTCTTACTTCACCTTTCCATTTTTTGAACAGCGATTACTGGGACAATGTGACTGAATGTGTCTCAAGTATGCTGCAGGTAGCCTCTTTTCTAAAAATGTCATAAATGAGGTTAAAAGAAAAAAGCTTTTGGTGGAAGCAGTTATTGTGGGTTGAATAGTGTGGTGCCATTGAAAAATGGCCAGATGGTTTATTTATTTATTTCTTGCTCTTTCCCCATTTTTAGCCCCAAATCTGGGGGATAGCAGATTCAATCCTGTAATAGTCACTGCATGAGTGTGAGTGTATTTTGCACACGACAAGTCCCAGTGGAGTACAGGCAGATTGGAGGATAGATGTGGATTCACAGATGTTATCTGAGGAGTTCAGAGATACCTGTTGAGTCACAGGGTGTCTGAGAGCAGAGAGAAAAGAAAAGGGCTGACGATCCTATGCCTATTTGGCAGAATGAAGCCAGTTTGTTCCGCCACTCTGAGCTTCTGGTCATTGTCGACTAACGATGCAGCTGGGCTCAAGCTAAAGCTGGAGTCAGGCCTGGGCTTGGAATGAGGCCCTTAGCTGACTAAGCCACTCAGGAGATAATTGCCTTGTTTTGACTCTAGAACGAGGAATTGACTAACCTTTTCCAAGTAATAGAAATTGCACCTATTATGCCTTCGGTCCTGTAAATGTTAAGTGAATGCTGGAATGGAATGGGAAGGATGTCAGTCAATATTGGTTTTTTTTTTTTTCAAGCACATTTTCAGCTCACAGAGGCTGACCCATACTTCACCTCTAGGCACTCGCATTGATTTGTGACAACCCCTGAGGTTTTTCCTGAAAGATGGCAGGACCAATGAGCGCTTAACAAGTTGCTTTTCTTCTCTGCACACCTGCAACAGAGGAGGAGTTAATCTTGTATTTAATTCCCCACTGGCTTTCAGCTTAACATCCAATGACCATCCACCATGTCTGTAGTTTTTGCCGAATATCTGGTTAAGCCGTACCCAGTGTACAACACCCTGAGCCAACCTTAGGTGAAGACAAGGGGGTGAAGATATAAATCTTGGCCCTTGCCATATCATCGCTGCTTTTCCTCGTTCTCCAGGTAGTGGTCCACACCAAAGATGGGCGGCGCCTCTATCGAATTTCACCGTGGGCGAAGTATGTGACGAAGACGGGGGATTCTGTTGTCTATGACTGGGTACACTGGGACCCATTGAATCCTTATCTTGTAAGTGCATACAGACTGTCCATTGCTATGAATATATTGAGGAATGGTCCACCTTTGATGGAGGCATTCGTTTCCTCCTTATAGTTTTCAGTCTCTCATTGTCAAAATGCACCAGGGATATGGTCTCTGCTTCCAGATGTGTATCATCTGGAAAAGTGTAATGCTTACTTTCTCATCCCCATTGAAAGACTGGCAGTTGTCTCATAGGACCACCTCACATACATTCTGATATTTTCTTTCTTCTGTGGTTCCTACTGTAAATGTAAGCTGTTTATTTTCACAACATACATCCTGATCTAGAGCAATGAGATGTACACTTCCCCACGGTACAGAATATATTACCTAAGCGCATGTTGATCTTGAGCTTAAACACTTTCAGTTGTATGCTCAGTTCCTTAAATGACACATGACATTCCTGCATTTTTTTACAAACTTATGTGCAGGTCAAAGGTTTCTAATGCTTTTTAACAACCCAACACTGTAAGGAAAAAGTTTATTTGAATTAAGTTTGGTTAAGCTGTGGATGAACCTCGGTGCCCAATTTTTTCACTGTGACTGGCTCGGTAGTATCATGGAGGCAATGGTGGTGTAGACTCTGAATACACTATCAAGCACTGCAGTTCCATGTGATGAGGGAACCTTATTCAGACTGAATAGAGCAGTAAATGCAGTAGGTAACAGAACTATTAAACTCATAAAGGGGAGAGAATGGAGAGGGCAAATAAAATTTGCTGAGCCCGGGTTTGTTCATTTGCAGCTTGTCCCTCAGCTTGATGTGGTTATGATGAGAGAGCAAATCTGTCAACTCTCTGAGAGCTGAAGCCTTTTATATCCTAGTAACTCTGGGAACTGGCATATTGGCACCTTGGGATTGTGTTTGGTGTGTGCTTTCTTTCAGTCCATGTGTGGCAGCAAAAGTGCCAAGACCTACTGAAATCCCAACACCCCACAACCCAATGTGCTGAATGTGCTCCCACGTCAGAGCTGAGGAGACTTTTCAAACAGGCCAAGATAGAAACGAAATGAAATTGTAGGCTATTGAAATGATTCCTCCAGACAAGCCACTTGTTGAGGAACAGTAACCCTGTGTCCGGAAGACTAGACAGCAGTTATAATGCTAATGTTGTGATTGCTTCCACTTTTTTTAAGGGTCATTTACATTCATTTTAATTACGGTTAAGCACACTCGGTGCTGTTAATATTTCTACACAGTTTGCCAAATGAGCTGTCACATAACATTTCAGAATAAAGAGCATAGGTCCTCTAATGGCTCTGAATAGGTATTTGCTCTTTGATATTTGCATGCTTTATGAAAGGATTCAAAATCTTTTTCTTCTGTAAATGGAAATCGCCAGAAATGAGAAAGTTAAGAAGGGCAATTTATTACATATTGAAAAAACATTCCTCAAAAAGATACAGGTTGGTTCACTTTTTTCATTGTTTATTAATGTATAAATGTAAATGTTTTAAAACAATGCACAGCTTTATTTCATTCTACTCGTATTTATACTTTTGTGGATCTTTCCTGGGTTTGTTTAGCTTCCGTTTTTTATGCCCTGTGTATTTGTGTTTCCAAGCACGTTCATCCTCGCCCTAAAAAGCCCAGGAGCTTGCGGATATATGAGTCCCACGTCGGGATCGCCTCACCTGAAGGGAAGATTGCATCTTACACCAACTTCACACACAATGTGCTCCCACGAATAAAAGACCTTGGTAAGTGATGAGATCTCAGGGGAACAACTACTGTGAACTATCCCTCAATCCAGCAGTATCGGGGTTCATCTGATTGAATCAACCCTTCTCAACTGTCTTGCTTTTCATTATTTATAATCAGTCTTCAGTTACACCTGTGTAAACACTGACAAATAATCAGTGAGAAGGATTTAGTGTAAATCCTCATACCTTGCAGTTGCAATACGGCAGTGAAAATTACTGAAACAACATATCAAGTAAGTGTACCAAACCAGAGTTTTTTGTGTATGTAAATTGTTGAAAACAAATGTATTCAAATATATTCATTGCAGCAACCTTCTTTATGGAACTGAATTTTTAGTGAGATGTAAGAGTTTTGCTCATCAGAACAGTACAGCCATTAGATGTGGGTAAAGCAGGGGCTGAGAGGGAATGAATTCAGAGAGGTCATTGTCTGGCTGCATCCCTCCTCCTCTATCACAGACACCAGTGTCATTAACCTCGCCGGACCCATGCTGCTGTTCCACGTGTTGTGGCCACTTAAGTTTCAAGGGCCTTTTAATGGCTGGGGCCTATCTGGTCCGCTCAGGACAAAAATTGGTCCTATAACTCAGCATCCTGTTTACTGGTGTACAGACAGGACTTGACAGGGTCTGATGTCATCATCACTGTCTGCCAGGGGCAAAGAGGTCACATGCTGAATAGGACTGAGGGACAGGGGAAGGGTGATGTGAGGCTTGCCATCAATTGAAAGAATGAATTGCGACGATTAGTGAGGGAGAGTTAGCACTTCCTGGCAGACCCAAGGCTCTCACTTTTTGTAGTTCCTGTCACTGATGAACAAGGACCCGTGCAAGAAAGTGGGTCATGTGTGGCATTTCAGCTAATTTCAAGCGCAACCGAAGCACACACTATGTAACCTGTCACACCAACATGCTTCCCTCAGCTGTATTCAAGATAGAAAGCGTGTCCTGTATATTTCCCAGAAAGAAAATGTTCATTCCGCAAAATTTGCATTCCTTGCTTTCTCTCTCAAACTTTCATATCGCCTTGAACTGTTGAATATGGAATACAAGGACGTTTTGCGTCACCCACAAATCATCGCCCTTCCCGAGTAAATGTGGAGGGTTTGGAAAGGATGGGCCGCAGCTGGCGCGCTTTGTGTGCCCGTGACCGCCAGAGTGATGGCGAGGCGCAGCGCACTAAAATGGATGATTAAGCACTCCCGCTCAGCCAGTGCCCTGCGTGGGGGGTTCGTCTGAAGAAAGCTGCACATTCAGCAATTACCATCTCTCTTCTAAGGTGATTTCACCGCGCCTAAATGAAGCCCCTCCACATCCGCCAACCAGCGGATCTATGCCGTGCGTGGAAACCCCCTGAGGAAATCTGGAAACGCACAGACAAATGATGACAAATTGCGAACCAGAAATAGCTGGACTGTGGCTATTGTAACATTCATTAATTAAGTAAAAATAGAGATGCCGGTAATAAGCAGAACGCTTTTTTTTTAAAAGCAAGATGAAAACTTCAGGTTTTTATAGTGTAAGTGTTTTTTTAGTACTGACGGGTATAGGGCTTAGAATTTTTTGCGCACTTTAAAAAGTTTTTGTTAGTTTTGTTTTTTCCAGTTGGATTGCATGTTGATTTGAGTCTTTGTGAACTGGACAGACCCTAAGGTTTGCACTTAGTTGTATATTGTATCAACATTATAAATATCTATGTATTAACTAAATCATTGATTCATGACATTCAATTATGCTTCCTTTTGAAAAGCATTGTCATTCTGGAAATTAAAAAAAAAAAAAACAACTTAAAAAAGCCTATATAGTCAGAATTTTTCTGCAGTTTGTAAAGTGTGAATCAGCTTGGTATACAAGTTCACACCCTGGACAGGATGTCAGTCTGTTTTAATCCATCTGATTTAATGGTAAACCAATATACAGTGGGTACTGTGTATAAAGTCTTTGGTGTCTCCAAAGTGTCTCAGTCAGCAAGGTGTTCCTATTCAGTGCAGGTCAAGTTCTACAGCTCGGGTTCGATCCAAGTCATGTAATCAGCAGACAATTATAGGCAGCCCCCCAGCTATAAGGGAGGGTGGACTGGCCAGGGTTGCTCTTGGGCACCCTACAATTCATGAGGTACCTAGGAGTTACATGGATGATGTCAGTGGAGCTGTGTCTACTCTCCAGTTGTTGCCCACTTTACTCCGGTGCACTGTGTGACTTGTAGTACGCAAAATAGCCTTTGGCTTCATGCAAGTGTATTGGAGGATTGCATTTGACTGCTTCAGTGCTCCTGCATGAGGTTGTAGAGACTAAGAGCCTGGAAAGACAAGCTTAATGCTCAATTGCCAGTTCCAAACAGGGTTGTATAAAGTGAAAAATCCCTTTATGATAATCTTTTTTATGACTTTGATGGTGACTGAACCTACAACCTCCCAGGGTCAGAGCAGACCCTAAAAGCAAGGCTGTCCACCCTGTATACCCTATGTAGGTATACTACAGTGTTTATATACTTACTGCAATTCTTTATTTTATTTGAAAACCACAGTCTGTGAGTTAGACTGAAAGCAGTAGGTTTACATTTTCCTGCATTTTAAGCAGGGTGTGTTGCTTTGATGGCATTTAGGAGCACAGATGTGACTGGTGTAGCAAGCAGAGAGCGCAGTGAGGAAGTCTGTCTTGTTTGGCTCAGCTTCTCGCCTCGCACCAGAGAAAGAGAGCGCTGCCAAAGAAACTCTGTTAAAGAACAAGCCTTCAGATGCTCCTGCAGCACTTCAAGGAATTTGCACAATGGGATCCTCCATAGAGCTAAACTCCAGGGTCTTCGGCAGCAGCTATGCGCACAGCTCTCAGCTCCACTCCTGTTTCACAGGCCGCGGAAGAGCTCCAGATTTGTGCCATGAAAAGGGAAACTCGCTCTAGCCCTTCAGCTCCGTCGCACCTCGTCAAAGACCAAACTTTCTCTCATGCCCGATTTGTGTGTGTGCGCGCAGGGGGTGTGTGTGTACAAAAATGCATACAAACAATGACAAGGGAGTGTTTGGCCCTTTCCTGAGTCCCTGAACACTGTTGAAAGCCCTGTCAGAGTGTTGTCTCAGTCGGAGTTTGAGCCGGGCCTCTGTTTTGGCAGCGTAGCAGAGCCGGGCAGGACCCCAACGACCCGAGGCTGCTAGCGTCTCCCCGCAGCCGCCTCTCCCGACGAGCCCCTCTTGCAGACGTGGGAGCGCATGTCAGCACGATGACAGGCCCACGTAGGGGGCGCACCTGTCGAAATCAGTGCAGACACACCCGGCACGGAGCACTACTCCTTGACAGCTTTGGGACTTTTTGTCAGGAACTAAAAAGTGTTGAGAACAGTTTTTGCTTTCAGCGACAGCAGAATTCCTGATGACCAGCACTCCACAACAAGCGAAAAAAGTTTCAGTCAGCCGGCCTGCCTTTTTTTTTTAAAGATGACTTCAGATCTGTGTAGTCAACAGCTGAGGTTGGATGTCTGTAAAAAAAAAAATACAAGTACATCTTGCAATGGTATTAATAGGGGATTTAAGATGTTGACAAGTTGTAAGCAAGCCAAGCTTTTTCTGCTTCCTAAGTTAAGAATGCTACTACCTCACTGTTCTCACTCCTTGAATGCATCTTTTACTGGCTGACCAGAGGCAGCCTGTCTGTGTCTGTAGAGGTGTAAGGCTGGCATGACAAACTGCTCATTTCTCACCCTCTTCCCAAGTTTCAGGCAGGCTGGGTTGGTGGTTGACTGAGGAGGAAGTATGCCTCGAGTTTGGCTGATATTTTTTTGCGTTTTGCATTGCACTTACTATGTGGCCACTCTTGTCCAATTTCACAGACCATTTGATCCCAGAAGGAGGAACACCAAAAAATTGATTGAATGTAACAAATTCCCTTATATTATACATATATTAAGAAACACTTGTTAAGTAATGTAGGGATCTTTTGTGCAACAAAGACTGTCTTCCTCATTTATCAACTGTATCTTTTGTATTAAGGCAGATTTGCTTGTGTGTGTGTGTGTGTGTGTGTGGGTGTGTGTGTGTGTGTGTGTGTGTGTGTGTGTGTGTAGAGTCGCTAGCCAAAGCTGACTTACCATAAAGGCTACAGTTCATAAATGAAGAAAAGGTCCCTACATTACTTAACCAGCAGGAAAAGAGTAGATCAAAAACAAACTGGGATCTCTTATTAAGGAATAACTGTGTGCTTCTCTTTGCATGCATGCAGGCTATAACTGCATACAGCTGATGGCAATCATGGAGCATGCCTATTATGCCAGCTTTGGATATCAAGTTACAAGTTTCTTTGCTGCATCCAGGTAAGGCACCCTGCACCAGCTGTAATGAATATGATGTTATGACTTTCTTGTATGTTAATTCTTCAAATGAATCCAAATAAATAGATGATTAAACCAAAGGGTGACTTCATTACAGAAATAATGTTTTTCATAGTAGTAGCGATAGCACCATGATTATTACTATCAAGGAAGGTGGTAAATGTATGGCTTCAAATATAATTCCACCACTGAAATGAAGCTCTTGTTTCTCATTATAAGAATTACAAAAGGGGTTTAGTTATTACTGCTGTAAGGGGTCGTTTTTTCATTGCTTAGGGACATAAATGCAGGCTCTGCAGTGCCGCCCCTAAATCATGGCAAAGGACAATGACACTGGCAGTAATCTTCCTGTAAACACATTTGCTGTTAATCCAGAGAAGAGAAGTGGCCCTAGATAAAGCTAATCATAAAACTAGGGGAAAAAAACCCACTAACAGTAAAATGAGAGGGCATCCTCTTCGGCTTGATGATAAATGACTGATTTTCGAGGAAATTTATTTATTTGCTTCATTTTGGCAGTCACTGCATCCTGCACGGAGGAGAGCGCGTAGCTGAAGTGTAATGTATACAGAGTAATTTCACCCATGATCGATCACTCATGGTCATTTAAAACCTGACCGTGCGGGTTCTGGGGAAACGGGGCAGTGCTGTCACCACGTGTTGTATTTGCAGGAAAGCTGATATAATGAAAGTAGCCAGAGGGACAGTGGGCTGTCATGAAACTATGGTGTTTACAGTCTACGTGGAGAAGCTGTCAATAAACAGATTCTTTTTGCTTTTTTGCCCTTGGTTGGAATGGGGTTATAGCTATGTAATAATAATTAAAATAATCTTAATCATAATAAAATAAAAACATAATAAAATGGTATGGGCAATCACAATACTCTCTGGCTTTTATTTTAAAGGATAAAGTTTGTCTTGTAAGGGGAAATTCATACGAGATATAACAGATCTATAACTTTTAGACGGGACTAGAAGCTGTAATGTGTCAGTAATTTGTGACGATTTTTGGAGATTTCATGGTCAGAAGTGTGGAACACTCAAAAGGCCCAACAACAAAAACATCTACCTGGAGGACAAGTGAGGTCCCTTTCATCTTCGAAGCCTCAGAGTTTTGCAGTGTGATGGGCATAATGAATGCACAAGAACTGTTATTAATTGCTTCTAAAGTTAATGACAAGCAATGGTATTTTTAAGATCTCCTTTGTAGCACTTCTCTGGGTCACCAAGGGGACAGATAGTTCTTCACTCTTTGATTTTTTCACTAATACTGTATGGTCAGCGCTGAGCAAATTGGATCTGCGTGACCAAGGCATCACATTGGCTGCAATCCTCCAGTTGTTAAAACTGACATGGTTTCAAACTGTCATAACATAAATGTGAGACTTGGAGGTAAATGTGCTGCTCATTATCAAGATGCTGTTTTTAGATCAACATTGTGATCATATATGAAGTTTAAAGCTCTAAGACATTTTTTATATATTGTTTTTAACACAGAAATTCTGATCATTGTGTATCTATTTCAATGTGTGCTTAAACTAATATAAATAAAAATAAATAAATCAAAAAATTTCCATGCCAAAAATGGGAGCTTGAAGAAACCACAATAAAGAAAATATGGCTGCTGGTCCAAAAATAAGCAACCCTTCCTGAGGAAATAAATGGATGCACATTGTGTTGTTTGTCTGTTTTATTTTAATTGTTTAAGTTATGCAAATTTTTCATTTTAAATTTTTTATAGGAACAGAAGACCGTACAATTAGTTATTTTTTTTCCAGAACATTCAGGTAGCCCCATTACACTGGCTTCCCTTCCTTATAAAATTCTTATATTGATCAAAATCGTGAAGATTAAATGCATTCTTTTCTTTCCCTAACCTACATACACAACCAAACACCTCAGTCTCTCATGATCCAATTTTCAGTGCTCTGTTCTAAGTGTTTACATGAGGAATTCTCTGCCTTGGTCCTCAGTCGTTACGGGACACCGGACGAGCTGAAGCAGCTGATTGACGTGGCTCACTCCCTGGGCATCATCGTGCTTTTGGATGTGGTCCACAGCCACGCGTCCAAGAACACTGAGGACGGCCTCAACAAGTTCGATGGCAGCGACTCCTGTTTCTTCCACAGTGGGGTCAGAGGAGAGCACAGCCTTTGGGACAGCAGGCTCTTCAACTACTCGAGGTAAGCCAGGCTTATCATTCAACCCCCTCTGAGAAACCCAAATCTGTCCCACATCTGCACTGGCGGGTGAAGTCAAAGATATCGTGCATCTGTGAGATTTTAACTGTATGATCATCTCAAAAATGACTGCAGTTATCACTAAATACTCATTATGTCACAGCTTTGCAAAGCATTTGTTTTATAGAAACACTTTTTAAATTTAGTTTGCATGTAAACATGGGTTTTCCATTCAGATGAATGAACGCCCGACTGTAGGAATGAATGAGTTGTTGCTTTATGTTCTGTAAAGGAAAACACACTTACCAATTTTGATCTGCAAAATTTCAATGTCTCAATGTTCCTGGTACAGAAGAAGGTGGAAAAGGTGGAGAAGGAACGTGGCTGAAGAAAAGTTAACTTGTTTTTGTACTACACTACCTCAGGCCGGGGTATTTTTTCCACATTTAAGCTGGTGCAACAGGTGTGGATGATGCATACCTAAAACTGGCGAGGTACATGCTAACAGGAAGTGGAGGAAACAAAAGTAGACGCTTCACACACTAATAATCCAACAGCTGGATCTTTACTGACTGACTTCAGGTCCTTCATTTTTATTGATTTACTGGTGCATTTTTACAATGGAACTTGTCATAAAGCGCTTACCAGAGAGCATAGAACATTTTCTAGAAGGAATCAGAAAAACTGAAAGCCCAAGGTCGATGTGGAATTTTTTTTTTTTTTCTTGAGCCTAGGAATGTGGTCGAGAGACTCATGGAAAACAGTAAGTGGTTAATCCATGCATAAGAAATATGGCATATCTTTGTGCGGATTGATACTTGAATTAATGACACCAGCAATTATGAAGATTGAATTGATTTTTTGTTGATTCTTGAGTGAATTCAGTAAATAAAATACATTTATTGATGAGGGAAAGAATTCACAGCATTGGATTCTTTCCAGTGCTGTGGATATAGCATTTACTCATTGATTGCTGGATACCCTTATCCAAGGCAACCTTACAGCATATTTCAGTATGCTTAAGTAATAAACAGGTAAAGTATAATTCTGAAATAAGTATTGGTTTAAAATGAAATTAAACCAATTATTTTAAAACCACATCTGAGGTACTCACTATACACCATTTAGATTAGGTCTGAGCAGTTTATAAGGGCTATGCAGGAAGATTGCTTTTCAAAATTGCATGAAGGTGTAAAAGGACTAATAGCGTAGTGTGTGGGGAACTGTAAGTCCTGGATTTTTTTCTTTGACGAGAACTTGCTCTGATATTGGAAAGCAGATTTCCATAAAAATTTTCAAAAAAAAAAAAACCCTCTGAGTGGAACCTGTTCCCAGCAGAATGGTTCACACCACATGCTCAAGTCCTCCTGAGTACATTCGCTCCCTGAATGAGACATTTAAACAGTGCATCATAAGAAAAGTCACGACAGAGTGCCAGATAATGAGCCTGGGAACACCGAGAGGAATGCAGAGGAGAGCCGTGGTAACAGGGTGTTATAAAGGCCTGGCTGCTGGCAGTCTGATTGCTGTCATGGCATCAATGGAGACCGTGGACTGCAGTGAGAGATGTGCCGGTTGCCGTCCAGCTCCAGAAATACCTTGTCCTCACCCCCTACCCTCCCAAATCCTGTTCCCTCACATTCTGTCACATTCTGTAGTGCGTTCTTATAGATATGTATGTATGTATATATATTTTGTGTGTGTTTGTATATGTGTGTATGTGAATATAATTGGGCAACAATCCACCCATCTATGCAAAATATATCCCACCACTTCTGCTGGAGGATATAGATTTCATTGAGATGATGATCCTGTAGCCTATTCAAGCTCTTGTCTTTGAAAAATGATATCCAGAACAATCTTTGTTTTCATCTTCAGTACATCACCAAAGTAGCGGTTGTTGCATTTGTTGTAGCTTTTTTTTTTCTTTGCAGTTAGCCTTCAGTAATGTTGACAGGAGTCACCAAGCTTGTAAAATGGACGTGTTTAATTGCAACTACTGTGAGTGATAAGGATTAAAGGGCCTCTCTCAATGTGCAGCTTATAGAACCGAATAGCTATCTGCTTATTGTTTACGCGTGTTCCTACTTGAAATTGCAAAAATTGACTTACTGGCACATTATCAGCTCCAGCTTCACAAAACTGTTAGAATGACTCGGCGTTTTATGCACCATAATAGTTTTGTTCATCCGCTTGCACAGAATCCTAATGAAAATGCAGAAACATAAAAGTGAAATGTGTTCACATCAGATTCCTTTGTCCCAAACCATTATATTGATGGTATGTAAGCCATTTCCAGCCAGGGATAAAACCTGCAAATCCTCCCCACTTTGGTCAGTATCTGTAATCTCCTGACTCAAACTAGGAACTTGAGGTTGCAGGAAAATGAGCGAGAGGGGACTGGTTTAGGTGTAATTGAAACACTGGCTTTTGTTAAGGTAGATGAGGCTGTAATTGATATATGCAAAGTCTGGAGTAAATGAGCATGAGGCACCATTAGTGACAGAGGAACAAAGGAATCCTCCAATTTCAAAGCAATATTTTTTTTTATTTTTTTATTTGAAGGCTTTGTTATTGTTGTTTCCTTTGTGTTTGGCTGCAATTATATTTCATCCTCCCAGGAATTGGTTTAGACCCTGCCGTTTGTTGACTGCTTTTTTTTCTTCTTTTTTTAGGTCTTTAATGTCTAGTCTATTCGCACTGCATTTGTGTCTTTTTTTATAAATGAGGATGCCTGATGTGTGAGCTCGCCTGCTCTGCTTTCACATGAAACGGGGTTTGTTTTGGGGCTGTGGTTTTGTTTTCCTTGTGTGGTTGATGCAGGGTTGAACCAGGGTTTCTGATGTTTACAACGTTCCCTTCACTGGTTCTGGACCATTGTAGCAATCTAGTGAATCCTTCAAACTCTGCCTCTCTGATGCATGTTCATTGAAAGTAACCATGGTTTCACCTAGATGAGCACTGTTTTACCTTCACCTGAAGCACAGACATGAGAAAATTGTATACCAGAGAGAGAGATTTAGTAGCACCGAAAACCCTTTTTACAAGAAAAATCATTAGAGTTAGAAATCATTGAATCTGAGATTTTTGAAATACAAGGAAAGTCACACACATTGTGTGTTTTCATGTGAAAAAAAGGTCATGGAAACTTAACTGATTTGTGGAGAGGTGGTGAATTCCTTTTGTTTATGGTCATTGCCGTTTGCTTTGCAGGAGTTGACAGTGGTGGCTGTTCTCTGGTGTTGTGTTTTCCATCTGAAGTGAAACTTAGCCTTGCATAATCCCAGGAGACCCTGTGATTTGTTGCCTTGGCAAAATTGGGTTTGATAGATTGCAAGTTAATTCCAGAGTTTTAAGCATCACTGAGAACACGTTTAAACAGGTTTTGGATCAAGTATACAGTTTCAGAGGTCTTATTTTTATTCTGATGGTTCCCCATGAGAGGTTTCAGTTGAACTTATCTTCTTGAAACTGTATTCATGGGTTTACAATGCAGTTGTTAATAATGTATTGCGCATTTGTTTGTGGCTGTAATTTTGTGATCAGTGCTTTCATTTGTCTGTGAAGCAGTAACCTACTCTCATCCAGGTTTTATGAATCTGAAAAGCTAAAATAGCCTGAAGTTTATCTCATGCTGTGTGACCACACATATAATGTGGGCCGTCATTAAGCAAAAAGAATATCATTAAATGGTTGGCTAAAGCCTTGCCAAGTCATCTGCATTTGCCAGCGGACAATTTAAACTCGAGTTATTCATTATGTCTGTGCTGTGCAAGATCGAATTTACGTAATGGGTAATGTAATATGCTGTACTTGGAAGCTTGACCACAACTATTCTGTAATAGCATATGAACTAGATTCATATGGATGTGGATAATTTTCTGAATGGGTTTAATGGACATAACTATGCTGCACAAATAGAGTAGACCAACTTGAACCGGACTGATAAAATAATGATAATTTTATGATGAAAAAATGGCATAAACATACACTGTGAGGTGTGATTCACACATGCTGAGTGTTCCTTTCAGTTTATTCTGTCACCTTCCAGTTTTGGTTTGTATTCATACTTCATATTCATTCACTCATATATGAATAAAAAACTGTAAATACATATATATATATATGTATCTACTCAAATGAAAGATGAAAGTATTGTAAATCCTATCCTGGGCATGTGGGATAAATGCACCTTTGACTAATAATACCAAGAAAAATGAATCATACATTTCCTGTGGTGATTACACACTTGGGCTGGCCATCTTTGTCTACTTTAAACTTGGTTTTTCCTCAGTATCATTAATGCCAGGAGGTTTGGTAAGCTGGACAACTTAACAACATTTATGGATGTGTTATTTTGAATTACTAATGCAGATTCACTATTAGGAGAATGAAACATGTCTTTGTTATTAAGATTCAGTTCACTTTAACCTTTTTGTCCATAACAGTGACTAATGTATTGTAGTTTTCATAGATTCTGTTGCCTAGTCAGGTTGCACAAGTTAACTTGTGGTAGGGCTTGAATAGTGTTACGCTCACACTCACTGGTCTGGGAGTGCTGTTAGCCTGGTCTGACACTGTCGCTCGTTTAACTTGAATGGATGCGCTTATGTTCTATTGTGCTGGAAGTCGCTCTGGATAAGAGCATCTGCTAAATGCACGTAATGTAATGCAACAGCACAAACTGAGTTGAATCTGAATCCGCTCCTGGGGAGAATGCAGCAGACTGAGGCTGTGGTGAGCCACCGGGATGCGAGTATACACTGGGCCACACAAACGGATGCCAGACGGAGGCACTGTGGAGAACAGGCCACCGACACAGTCTGTACACTGGACACAACCAGGTTCTTCATTCTCGTTCAGTAGAGATGTGTTCTACCTGTCTGTTGAGGCGTACGGTTCAGTACGCTTCAATGCAGCAGAACTCTCGTAATTGCAGTGAGCAGGCAATTATGGCCTCCTGTGCAGTGTGTTTCTGAGGAACAGAGAGGTGAGCAGGTCAGTTCACCTTGCTGCATTTAATTTTCACAGAGCATATATATTTTTTACAAGATACAATGTTTTACTTAAAATTATTGATCTTTTGAGGTGTGCTGTGTCTCAGTTGCAAACCACCTTTCTGTGCACAAGCAGACGCATGGGAGCAATAAAGACACAAAACAAGCTGAAAGAAGAACTCTGTGGTACCAAATAATGAAGCCCTTTTTGCAGAGGGGCCAGTAATCCTGTTTGCACTAGTAAGCACATTAGGTTCAAAAAAGTGTCTTCCTCCTGTGTTCCAATTTCTAAAACTAGAGTTCAAAGCCACCCTCTGCAGTTTTCAAGAAAGTTTAAGTAGAGGAAAGATAAAAATAATACAAACACTGTTCCAAGTGAAAATGATCTTATTTCAGCAATTATTTCACATGTTGGTTGGTCAAGCAATGGGGGTGGGGGGACGATGACCTCAGCCCAAGCTGTGCTCTTTAAGTTATTAAATTTCCAAAAAAGGAAAAATCAAGAGAACATCCATAACCCTGAATCAGGCATGATCTCACTTGAATTCAATTGCTGGGGTGTACGGAGCTTAAAAAATACAGTTGCATTATTGGAACATAATGGCCTTAATATAATCACTTCTGGTCAGTTCAATTGAAACATTGAAACAATTAGAATTTATCAAACAGCTCCCATTACACAAATTATGTAAGTCAAGTGATCTCATATGTTACTCTCTGTATGGGAAAGCAAACAGTTACTTTAAAATACTTGGAAATATAGTTTGCACACAGCATATCCAGGCTCTATAATAAACAGTGTTAGCATGCAAGCAAACTTAACATGCTGGGGAAAAAACAGCTGAAGTTGTTTATAAGGAAGAGGATGAAATTAAATCGAGGTTAGTGTTCCGTCTTCTTTGTCTTTGCGCGACGGAGTTCTCTTGATCACTACTCCTGTCTCTGAGCCTTTGTTGCCTCCTGTTCTCCCATACCAGTACTGTTTCAGGGCCTGCCCTCTCGGTTCTAATCAAAGGCTGGCGGAACTTTGCGCCTTTTTATGCATGCAGACCACGTTCTGCTGTTCCGCAGAACCCAATCCATTAGCTTTAATTAATAAACTAGTAAGTAAGCTGTTTATGCAGTTTATAGAAGTTGGTAGGGTTAGCATTGCATCATGGCATAGAGTTGTTTGATCCCCCTCTTTGTAGATGGGGGAGGTACAGTGTGCAGTGTACATGCTGTATATGCAGTAGTGTGGTGCTGTCCATCTTTGGATCCCTTCAGCTTGGCCTCTGTAGGGAAGATAACATCAGCGTTTGTACGTCGTGACGATCATACGCCTCTGCTGGCTGCCGATGTGTTAATCGAACATGGGTTCATATCCATACATTCCGCTTTTTACCCCATTGGTGTTTGTTTTTGTTTATTTGTTTCCTCCATCTCCAACACATTTTACTTAATTATTTATGAGTTGTCAGAAGTACATTTTAAGTTTCTAAAATTCAGCCCATAAGAGTTGTTGTTGCAGTCCAACAAATCTCTCTTAACTAGATTTAATTGAATCCCAGTGGGTCTTCTGCCGAAGAGAGTCAGTGGGAAGGGAAGTGGGAGGGGATGTGGAGTGTGAGAGCGAGATGTGTTTGTGAGGAAATTATGCATTTCATTACCATTTCAGCACTAAAAATAAATACACCCACAAAGTCACTTTCATACCTATACATCCTGTGTATGCCTACAGTCACCTCCATGATGTATTATCGGTAGGAATGTTAACACAATATGGTGCAACTCTAATTCTGAGTTTTCCCTTAAGAAGTCTTGCCTTATTTGGAATGTTGTGTTCGGAATGAACAGAATAAACCGATCATTTTTACTTTGTGAATATGCTGTCCAGTACTGGAATATTAGCGCGCTTCTACAAGCGGCCACTGCTACTGCTCAAGTATGTTGTGCATTCAAAAATGTTCTATTTTTTGTGTAAGGGGCACATTAAACATTACATAAAAATGCTTGTGAAAAGCAAAGTAATCACCCATTTCCATTGGACTTCAAAGACTATGACATTTCAGTGTGAAAGAATAAATTCATAGCATGACCTTGAATTAGTGGACGACTGAAATCTAAGGTTGTATATTTGTACGGTGTAGTAAAACTATTACATTCCTTCATCTCATTAGTTGTCAGTTCATTCAGATTCATTTGAAAAGAAAGTTTCAGTAGGTTAATTGCACAGACACACACACACACACACACACACACACACACTTCTAAGTATATAAATGTAACAGATGCACATTGATGGAGGCTTTTTGTTTGCTTTTTAGATTCCCTACCTTGTTTCCCCATGATATTGGTTAAAAATGCAATAAAAGTAATTTTATCATCTGCATTGCATTTGTAGACAGCATAAGGATGGGGATAGTATTTGATGCATACCTAGCAGTAGTGAGCTTGAGGACAGTACACTTAACAGATGCACAGCGCTTCATATTCTGTGCAGAATCTGTGCATATCTGTGCAGATGATGGCATGTTGCCAAGACTACAGTGCACAGCTTACTTGAATAAGAAAAAAAACACAACTGGATAGCTAGCTAATTAAAGCCCAAGTAACGACACCTGACAGAATAAAGGCACTCAACTCAAGATGTGTGGTTTGTTTCTGAGACCTCTCTGTGGTCATGAAGAATGCTTTCCAAGCTTCTTCGTCAAGCAGATGGAGGCAGGTTTTTGTTAAGGTTTGAATCATTTGTTTGAGTTAGAGGTTCATGCTCTAATTCAAATGCATCTTCCCATGTTTTTGCACTTCAGATATGCAGTGTGAGTATGCTCTGAGCCTGTTTGGGTCATGCGTTGTTTATTGATTGTCGTTGAATATGAATGTAGCTATCCCTCTACCAGCAGCTTCCTGGAAGTCTCTGGAAGGGGAAGGGCAGCTGATTCAAATCAGGTTTGACCCTCTCAATACTGTGGTAGCTGCTATATCTCAATGCAAGACTCTGATGTGTCAGAGAAAGGAGATCAAGCTTAAACATATTTACCTTTCTCATGTACTGAGGGAAATTTAGGCCTAGATTTATAAGGCTGACAGAGTGGTTATTATTTAAATCATTCTAGCTTAAGGACTTCAATCTTATTATTTCAAACTTGCGAATGCGCATGCTCGTGCACTTTCCTTAAGGACGCTGATGAGGGAAAACGATTTTGTCAGTTAATTCTTCAATAGTATTGGTCATTTCATTACTCTTCTCTTCTAAAGCTGCATCTTCATTATGTTCTCTTAAGCTTTGGCACTTGTAATTCTCCATTGCCTTCATCACAATTCCTGTAATATACTCCCTCCACTCTTTGTTCTGGGAGAGCATCTGAGAGGCAGTCTCCCTATTAATCAGTATTACATGTGATTTTTTTTTTTTTTGCTTCTGATCTCATAGCGGGCTGGTATCCAAAATCTAACCCTCACTTTAATTAAGTCACTTTATTGAGTTTGATTACAATATTCAGGATACGGTGACATTACACCAACAGACAAGGGTTGATAACAGATAAGTAGTTAGTGCTAATAACTGAAAACTGAAATGGAAAACTCCAAGGAAATGCTTCCTATTTTCAGCTCTGGGTCTGACATCTTATAAACTCCAGTAAAATAATATTAGATAGTTTGCCTTATAATTATCATTTAACCTGTGTATTACTTTAGTTCTTGAAAGTAATTCACTGTAAAGTGTTACAAAAAATGATGTTTCAAAACCCCAGCTGTGTCCTGTGTAAGACTAATTTAAAAATGCTCAGTAGGTCCAAGCCAACACATTCCCTGGGTTTTATGCTCTCATAAAACAAGCCCAGATGCATTTTAAAGAGAATATGTCTTCCATTTTGTGCTGAGGAAGGGCGGTGCCATTTTATTATTATATTTTTTTCCGGGGGCAGATATATAGTGTACACAGCCATGGCACTTTCATCACTGGCAGCTTTTGACCTTGACGATTTGCTGCACAAACCACATCTATCGATTGGTGTTGTTGCAGACCCCGTTAAGGAAATGTTTCTCGTCCTTCTTCCGTTGCTAGGAAATTATTTTTCCACACATTAAAAAGGGAAAGGAGCTACTCCTGGGTCTATCGAATGCCTTTTTGAACCCGCGTTTAATAAGCACGCACTGAGAAGCGCGGCTTCCAATAAATTATACGCCGTTTAGTGTCAGGCAGAGGGACTCTAATAAGAAAACAGGGCTTTCGTTTCATCACTTATTGAGCTCCCCTGGTATCCGGTGGAGTCATTAGATTTGGAGCAGGCATATGCCATAACTAGAGGCATCTTAAGTCGTTTGTTGGTACCCAGAGGAGTGTCGTTCCTCCAGTCATTTCGTATTTCGCCGCTGCGGTTGTTGTTGTTGTTGTTGTTGCTGTTAATGCGTCTTTGTGTCAAGCTTTTTTTTTTTTTTTTTTTTTTTTCATGACTCGCTTTTGTGGTGATGAATCACAGCAGGCAGCCAGGAACCTAGCAGTGAATCCTATCTAATAGCTCTTGTAATCAACAGGCTTTCATATCAGCGATGAGAAGCCTGTCACAATGATCTTAATAGCTTCAGAGAATCTCAATGACTTAAGACGAGCTGCCTTTTCCTTCCCCCTTTCCCTCATAGACCCTGCTGCCATTACCAGTTTCACACACACACACTGGGATCTAATGCAAAATGTTGTTCAACTGGTGTCTCGAAGGTGGAGGTCACCTTTTCAGTTTTAGTCATTGCAGTTTTTTTCTGGTTAACCATCTAAAGGAAATTCAGAAGAACAGTCAACAGCTGATAGAAAGTGATGTGAGACAGACAGAAAAGCTGAAATTTGTGCAACACCTAAGAGAAATGACATGAATGTCATCAGGACTTTTATTTTTTATTATTCTGTTACTAACAGTATCATAATTTCATTTCAGTAGCGCTGTACATCACTGGCTATGACTGTAGTTTAAAACAAGCTGGCATCACTGTAAATTCCCTATATGTTACACAGTACAACTGATTGGAACAATTCTCCAACAGCTGTATTTTTTTACATGATAATTACATGACATATTGATCTGTGGTACCGATGACCAGTGAGCCGTTGCTGAAATACAGGCTCAAGGTCTTTTTGACAGCATGTCTCTGCTGAGTAAGACTGCACTGCAAAACATTTGTTGGTCAGCTTGTGAAAAAAAGCACCACCTAAACCAACTCGACAAAGAATCAAAGGTATGGTCATGTATGGAATATGCCAACCTCCATGTATTAACACTGGGGAAAAAAAACAAATCATCTGGTGGACTTTGTGTTACTGTGCCTTCGCTGAATGCCACATTTCAACACTGCCACCGCATGGGCTGCGGCATAGTTCGATTGCAATCCGATGCAACGCAGGTGCCTCGCTACTCTATAGTGACAAATCAGCCGACACCTCGCTAATCTTCGAGAGGAGCCGGCGCTAGGCCGCGGACTCCATGCTGCTGTAAATAAATCTCCTTAGGCATCTGGGCTGATATGTGAGCATACAGCTGAGAGGAAGGAGTGATGTGTTAAGTGCTTTTCAAGCCAATGCTATTTGGATAGAGCCACCGTCAGTGTGTATTCATCATATCAATCCTACTTGTTTTGTTCTATGGTTACGGCACTTGGAATTGTGATTATCTATCCTCTCTGCTGGGATGGCTTTGGTATCAGTCAGCTTGAAATATCTGAAACTGACTGAGTTTGGTGATTGGTGATGAAAATGTCTTTGAGTGGAGCTGGTAGGTATTGTGAATTTATGTTGTCTCTAATTCTGAAATACAGCCAGAATGGTTGGAATGTAGAGGAAGGAGTCTGCCTGAGATGCCAGTTTTTGTGTGGTGGGTGAATCATCGAATACTGCAGCATTCGTATTTCATTCTGCGAAATTAGCCACTCATGTGTCAAGGTATTTGCCCAAAGGATGGGTTGATAATTGTCTTTTTTTTCAGAGAAGTAAGTGTATTATTACAATCCTCAATATTAGCAGGTAATGGTGTTGTAGTAATGGCACTCTAGTTTATTTTTTCTCGAGTAGCACTCCAGTTTTCATTATTTACAGACCTCGCATTCAGGAAACTATTTTCTCTGACCTTACTGGCTACAATACAGTCACATAACACATGGTTTTCCTTGCAGGTGGTAAGGTGAGAAATGTATTATTGTCAAAAGCCCTGGTGCTCTTGTTGCACCTGTTATACCTGTTACACCTGATCTGTTGTGCAATGCACTCGTCTGTATAATCTCAATTTTCATCCTTTTTTAAATTTTCTGGCCCATTAAAATGAACATCTTATTGAACAGTACAAAATCAACTGAACTGTCTGAATCATTGTGAAAAATATCAGCACACTGAAAATGGGCGAGAAAATCAACACATGTGGAGAAAACAAGTTTTCAGCTTTTTTATGGGGCAGGTATCATGGAATGAGACCATGTCTCTGTCAAAATGTGCATCTGGGCATAATTAGCACTGCAGAGTTTGGATGCCAAGTAATGATATGTCAATATTGTAAGAGATGCAAGAGTTTTGGGAAGGAAATTGGTCTGGACATGACAGTACCTTGATTTATATGAACTCCTACAGGCCTTAGATTCATGATTTGTATAGCTCTCCATGGTGAATGTGGGTGTCTTAACTGCAGACACAGGTACATTGATTGCATCATTGATTAGTATAATTGCTATCTAATCAGCATTACAGATAGGCTCCAGTTTCTTTCAAATGGTCTACAGCTGCGTACACTTTAGAAAGGCTTGCTGCTTTTTCTGTCTCTGTAGTCCACTTCTTTCATTGCAGAAAGACCTTTCTTTTTTCAAAAGCAAATTAAATAGTTGTTTTTTCAGGGACAATTACCAAATACCTGAGGCTAGACTTTTAATTGGACTCCTGGACAATCGACACAGTGAGAGAAGCAATTCACTGAGAGAAGTTTTTTTTCTCTCTCCATAGAAGGGACTCTTGCTTTGTATTATGTCGTTCTAACCCACCTTGACTTGCAGATTCTGATTATGAAAGGTGTTTTCATTTTATTTTTTTGAAAGACTAACTAGCACTGAGACATACAGTGGCTCCATTAAGTGTCTTTCACAGTTGTCCTAAAAGGCTATCAAAGTTGCCCAAGGACACAACATGAAAGGGAGTAAATTAATCCGACAAGTCATTCAATACTTGCAAAGGGTGTTCAGCCACGCTCACACCCACTGAAAATGCTGTCCATTTAGGTCATGGTGTTTTGATGGAACATTTCCGGCAGGCTTGATGTAGGGTCCCAGCATAATCAATCTCTACATATAAAACATATATATCCTGTGCGTTCTATCAGGTCCACATATCCAAGAATATGCTGCATGAGGCAATTTAATTTTGAACACTACAGTTTAATTTAGACATTTGCAAGTCACTTTATTTTAAAAAAATACTGTTTAAATATTTTTTCTTTGGAATGCTTGAGGGCTTCTCTTGTTCACTTATGTGCACTATTATTGCTTCCATAGGCTAAAATATGTTCTGAAGCTCCATAATCATGAAATTCAGGAACATAAAGCTAGCTGCTGTTACTGATATTCTCACTGTCCTTCCTAATGAGCCTTACATCATTTTTTATATGTTATATTGTTTTAAAAAGTCTTAAAACTGTCAAATTCAAATTATAATTGCAATTTTAAGGATACTGTGACTGAAGCAGAATTGATAATTTGTTGCCTGTCTCTTTTTGTCTGCAAGAGCTTAAGGACAGTGATCGGAGAGACATAGCTAGTTGTAGGTCATGCAGGCACACCTAGGAGAACACCTCAGGAGAATTGCACTAAAGACTCTTATCTACCACATACACCACTACACAGTTTGGAATGTTTATAAATGTTTGGAATTTATTAATACAGATCCAAGATATCTTCAGACCTTCTTTTCAGATAGTTTGATGGTCATTGCAGGACAGTGCCTTGTATTAGAGTGCTGAGACGTTGTGAGGAGAAGCCAGTGACAGCATGATGTCTGGCAACATGGCAGAACATCTGGTGGACGTTAATCTGACAGCACTCCCCACTGTGGTGCTGGAGTGGCGCAGTGAACATGTTTGTTCACCACTTTTCTGTAGCGGAGCTAGGAGTGACTTGTCGTCGCCTGCACCCCCTGCACATGCCTGCTTCCTGACTGGGGGGGGGGGTCGGGATCGAGGTGTGGGGAGAAGGGGTGCCAGGCTGGTCTCGGAGGATGCTGCAGCCCATGGTGCAATGTGCTTTATTTGTGCTTACAGCTCAATAACCGTGCAGCATCCGTCACCCTGCCAGGCACCATCGTTTGAGCGTCACACCTTCCATGGAATGACCTGTCAGGTTTTTAGAATTTATTTGTTCTTATCTGTAGCTTGGGTTTAATGTAAAGGATACTAGGGAATAGATCATCCTCCCCACCCCCTTCCTAAGAGTGGCAATTTACCCTTCATCCCAGGGTAAGGTTGTACCCTTGAAGCCATTGTCCATCCAGGTACATACTGCCCCCACCTGATCACAACACGCAGCAATCATATTCACGTCTTTATCCTTATCCAGACAACTCAGATTACCTCCATTGCTAAAAATACATCGGAATACTAATTGCATATCTCATGTATTATTTTCATATAGGAGGTACTGTTCTCTCTAAGAGATAAATACTCGGTTGAAGACAGCGGACATGTTTGGTTGGATCTCTCAAATCAGCAAACATGCAGATTTAGGATACAATTATAGAAGGATGATTCTTTAGCCTTCCTTTTATTTAGATTATTTACTTCCTAAGCAGATGCCCTAATCTGGAGCAAATTACATAGTTTACATATCATCATTTTTTACAACTGGAGTACTTACTGAAACCATTCAGATTAATTACCTTACTCAAGGGTACCTCAGAAGTGCTCCCCTGAGGAACCAAACCAGGAACAAGCTAAAGTTTTTGGTCACCTCTCGTGCTGTCTGAGCCACTGGGCCCCAATACTGGCCATTACTTGTATAGCTGTTTAAAATATGCCTTCCAATGTGATGAGCTGAAATGTTTTTTTTTTGAGAATATTTATTTGAAAATGACTGTTATGCTAATTTTACGAGTTGCTTCCTTCACCGAGGCAACTTTGAAAAGCATTGATGATAACGACCTTCCCTCTGCATTGGAAGAGGGATGCTACAGCACTCCTCTGTCCTTGCAATTACTGCTTGTTTCTTTTGGTACAGCGGTAGCCTGTTGGGTAGAATTTTTTTGAATAATAACAATGGAGAGGGGTTAACGAGACAGTTTGGTTTTTATCGCGGGCCTCCATCTCTCTCTGCTCATTATCTTGTTCTCATGAGGCTTCATTGTGTTTGAGGCCTTTGTTCTCCCCGTGCGAGCATGAGGAAGCCATAATCTATTTATTGTGGGGGGAACGCATGACCAGCACGCCTGTGAGCTTATCGTATCAGAACAGGCTCCACGTCTGGAGATGGGCCGCACAGCGATGCAATGTGTCGCTCCACACCTTTTATTTATGAAACGTTAATCTTAATATCTACACCAGCGTTTTCACTGCAGCGAGGCATTCCTCACACCCAGGCCCAAGTCCACATTTCAGCAGGAACAAATCGTGGGAAAAAAAAAAAATTGTACAAAAAAAAATGCACACACTAGATAATATATTGCAGGGGAACTTATATCAATGGTTGAAATTGCATTTACCAGTGTTGCTGCGATGTAGCTGGCAGAGTTCATTTGTTGTACATCTTGAAGGTTTAGATTCCTTGTATATATGCTATCATAGATTTGGCAGCGCAAGCTGGAACATATTCAGTTCTTCCCTAAATATTAATCTAGATGAATAATACCCCCTCCAAACTTATGCTTCAGACTGCTGAATTGAAATTAGTTTTCATCCTGCCTAATTCCCGAATCTTTGGCAGACTATCCTGTGTTTGAAAAATGAGTGAGATGAGGGAGATTCAGGTTTTGTGGAGGTTAACTCATACAGTCGGAATGATAAGCGACAGAAACGGTCACTTGGAATAATATCTTGTGCTTTTGATTATGTAGATGTACATTTCAGCTTTCAATGTCATGCACATTTCTGTTTGTAATTGTTCTTTTCTTGTTATGTTGTGTTTTGATTAGTAAATTGTAAGTCACCTTACATAAGAGCCAGAAGTAAAATTTAGTAAAAGTAAAAGAAACATTGTCAAGCATACTGTCAACTATACAACTTATCTACATGTTAACAATATCAAAGGCCTGAAGCTGTGCAGATGATACAATGAATCTGGACAATGCTTGCTGAGGCATTATTAATCCTCTAATTTTGTGACTTCCTGTGTGGAGTGACATCACTGGCTTGTGCAAAGGAGGAAGGGAAGGTTGCCATTTAGTGATGTGTGGAAAGCATCAGTTTTGTGTCAGCCTGCAAAGTGCTAAACATTCCAGCTTCTCTGCTCTTCAAGCAGTTTTCTTCAGCCTGCGATTTGGCCTCCATGGGCCAGGTGCCTGCTTTTGCATGCATTACACATTTCACACCCAAAAAAAAGGGACGTGTTGATCCACGTTCTGTGGCAACAAGCTGCCGAGTTGAGGGGAAGCTGGGATACCTTAGAAGAGCTGTGTGCGCGCCTTGAACGGACTCTCCAAGTAGGCACCCCATGGCGCGGCAGTTCTTTGGGGATGGGATCATATTAAATTGTTTATGTTTATTTTTCAACTCACGCTCACAGGAGACTCTTGAATTGATCTTATTATTCATTCACATTTCTGTAATTACATGATTTTGGCACCACAGATCTCTCAGAACAGGTTGTGTTCAGGAGAATAAAGACAAATGTCTCAAAAATAGAAGTTACTGGTTCCTGGAATTTGGATTGAGTCATGGATTGTACTTCCGGGCGGCACAATTGCGCAGCCATCAAATTGGATGTACCAGCACTGAATGTAAAGTAATGGAAGATGTATTTGTCCATTGTTTTCTGCATGTCATGCAGGCATTCGCAATTTATGTCAACTCTTTTAAAAGATTCTGAAGTCTGTGGCCAAAAAGGGACATTAGATAATGCAATGTAGTTAATTCATCACTTGATTTTGTTTTAATATCATTTATAATCATGAGGTTTGTCATTTACTACACAGTGACTATGTCATGTATGGCAGTTGAACTTAATGGATCCAAATAGATTGGCCAGACACATTTGAATGACAAAGAGGTGAAAACCTCCCTCTTCATGTTCCCGAAGGACTTAGTTCTGTAAATGGCTTTTACTCAGCATCTGACAAGGAATAAGCAGTCTCAAATTGCCTGTGCAAATGCACACGGAGGAGCATCTCACCTGAATCTGAGCACTTTACTAGTACCATTACTCCTTAATTATACCCAGTGGGACAGATGCTGGGGGTGCTGGGAACCACTATAGCAACTGTGATAAATGAAAAGCCAAATATTGTATGGTCTCACTGTTGTATACAACAGAAAACAAGGTATTGCATTTTCAATGAGTGTATGCATAATGGAACATTAGTATAATTCATATATAATGGTTGTCTTTATTAACATTTCAGATATATTTTTTCTGCTTTTCATATGTTTGCTTTTGTTTGAACAACAAATAAATATTCATGAAAACCCTATTAGCTCTGGGCTTCCAGTTCAGTGAAGCCCACAGACCACCATCAGTCTGGTATCTGGTATCCTTTTCCCTTCAAATGTACTGCCATGAAGCAGCTGCTGTGTGCATTAAAGACTCAGTAATGTACTGGTCTTCCGTGTGGAGGCAGTAACAAAGGAATTAACTTGGTGGGCATTCATCAGTTGAGATCGCAGAGTGTCCAGACTGACTGGTAGCATTCCCTCCAATCCAAAGACCATTAACCAACCTGTGGATTGGAAATCAATAAAGGCTGTAGTGAACCTCTCATAGTGAGAGATGGACTGTGGAGGCATCAGCTGTTCCACAAATCTGTACACACATCAAAGTATCGCGGATCTCCTCATGGGCTCAGGAGACTAAAAGCTATCGGTTTAGTCAATACAGAGAGGTTTCTGAATATGTATTGAACTTCCTGTAGGTCATCTGAAGGTCAGATTGACCTTGGTGGAGAGTACAGTTTGTTACTTGTTTTGCAGTAGTAGGGATGTCTTTTGCCCAGATGAATCGAGTTGAAAGCAGGCATGTAAAGTAGCCTGAAATTGTTTGTGCTCAGATCTGCATGTAATCAACATGATTTACCACTTGTTTCTGTTTTTGTCCCTCCAAAACAAAAATAAGTGTAAACATTAGATTTATTACTTCATCATATATCCATACATTTGGTGTGGGTTATTTTAAAACAAACATGACATAGGCGGTTGTTGCTGATGTGAAGAAAGGTAAAGTTCTTTGGTCATTAACACATAAGCAGCAGCATGGGCGGTGCCAGGGAGGGGCTTGGGGGTGCTGTAGCTACCCCTAGGATAGCCATGGCACCCCCCTAGCACCCCCAAGAAATTTCTGTGGTTTATTTAGAATTTTTAATTTTTAATGTGTGAACACTATAATTTATAATTTGAAAAATAAATAAATACATTAATGAAACAAACCGATTATTTTTAGACTAAAAAACATAAAGCCAACACAGATGGTCTGATTCAGCCTTGTGTTTAACACAGAATGGCATTGTAACTGTCGCGGAGCAGGTACTGTGTATGTGCGCGTGTGTGTACGTGTGTCGGGGGTGTTGGAGTAGAATTTAAACTGTGGCGACTGGCACGTTAATGGGAAACCCTACATTTCAGAGCACCCTCGCTGAAAAGTCAAGCGACCGCATAGCACCGGCAAAAGAAAATCTCTGACGCCGCCCCTGAGCAGCAGGTGATACTCAATATGTTGAAATGCATGCCTCCATATTGGGTTGCGTCAGAAGAGAACATATACCACTTTGGGACTTTGGGACTTTGGGGCTTTGGGGGGGGGGGGTGGAAACCTGGTTTCAGCCTTGTGTCATGTTGGGGCATGAGACAGAAGGAAATTTCCAGGCCAAAAAGAGCACAGTGTGTCATTGGTCCTATTGACAGCCAAGTGTGTTGTTGATTTGTTTTGCTGTTACATGAAATGCTGTTCATCCGTTCTCAATCCTTGTCCAATTACAGCATGGTCTGAGTGAAGTCAGTGAGCAGCACAATAAAAGCCACTGATTTCACTTCCATAAATGGCGAGGGTGACTGAATCCAGCTTTCTTATTTAAATCAGACAAGTAAATTAAGCTAATGGTAAAATTAACAGAGCCTATCATATAATAATTATTTATTTTCTGAGACACCAGTGTTACAGCACAGCAAATGGAGAGGGATCTGCCTCATGTCATTTTCAGTGTCACTGTGTCACAGGTGCGAATGTTAGTGCAGGACACTGGACCATATTCAGCACAGAATTATCTAGAAAATCCATCTGATACTGAATGTGTGAACAGTTTGTCACAGCTTATGAATCTCTTTTTGAACATTCCTGGCTCTCAGGTTTACAGTCAGCTCTCCTCAGCAGATGTACACTCTGGGTCTGCTCTTTGGTGTACAGTGTGATGTATTCCTTTGCAGCTTGATTTGCAGCCAGGAGGTTGTAGGTTTGGAAATCAAATGGGGCACTGTGATTGCACAACTGGATAAAGTGCTTCACGTTGATCAAAGTCAAGTTATGTAAGCGGATTAATAAGTAAAATGTGAGCTGGGGTTGTGGGGGTCTTACAAGCAGATATTTAATGTAACAATGTTGTGTTGATTGTCTCTCTCTTCCTCCCCCCCTCCGTCAAGCTGGGAGGTGCTGCGCTTCCTCCTCTCCAATCTGCGCTGGTGGATGGAGGAGTACCGCTTCGATGGCTTCAGGTTCGATGGTGTGACCTCCATGTTGTACCATCACCATGGGATCGGTAAATCAATTCCCTGTTTTTCTGAGCCACTGTGAATGACATGGAACGTTGTGTAATGCCTTTTGTCACACAACCTTTGCTTCACATCTTAGTCGCCGTCACTCTGAAAGGATAAGACTGGCACTGGTCTGAAAAGGATATGTGCATTCTCTTTACAGGCATAAATGTCAATCTTGCACAGTTCTTATAAAACTGCAGGAAAAAAGAATGAAATAAAAACAAAAAAACAAAGAAAGTGCTTTTAAATCTGGCTGTAATTATTGAAAACTGGAGACCTTCAAGTGCAAATAAAAGGCCTTGCGCTCGATTCTGTTCTATATGTTGTGGAAGCTGAAAAACATAATTGTTTTTACAAGCAAAAAAAGAAGTACCTCTCTTATGACCCCCCACCCCATTTTCTTCCTTATTGTCCAGGCACTGCGTTTTCTGGAGACTACACTGAGTACTTTGGCCTGCATGTTGATGAGGACTCCCTGGTCTACCTGATGGTGGCCAACCACATTCTGCACACACTGTACCCAGACTGTATTACCATCGCAGAGGTACAGTACCCATCACAGCCCACTGTAATGTATGAGAAATGTGACCCTGTGTCAGGCCTTCTGGGTTGCCCTTGTTGGTGTGTTACCATGCCTCTTTGCCACGGTTGTATCAAGGGTATTCATGTCCTCAAGAAGGTACCACTTGTTAGATCTATAAGACCCTTATTTTTCTGTTTTGTTTCCTTTGCCCATAGTGGCTTCATGTGTGAAAGGAGATTGAGGAATAAAAAGTGTCCTTTCAGCTTCACACATAGCATCACACTGAAATAAAATGCATTGTACGGGGTTTTTTTTTTACCTCTTATTGGCCCTTGACTATGTTAGAGCTGGCAGTGTGGTCATTAAAAGCAAATTAAATCCTTGGAGCATTAAGGGTGGTCTTCTTTTCATAATTCATATTCATCTTTTGAGACCAAAAAACACCTATAGCACTCACTGAACTACCTCAAAGAGGCCACTCCTAAAAACTTGTGATACAGACTTCAAGGTGGCTTGCTATTAAAGATTTTTTTTTTTTTATCTTCATCATGAATGCAATATTTCTGTAGGTCTTGTAGTATATCTATAAAAATGTATGTGCGTTGCGTCCCTGTTCCTACTTTGCAAGATATCCACAGATGTACAGTGGTGTTCAAAATATAGAAAAAAATATATAATAGCAGTGTGCTAAAAAAGTGAAGAAAGTGCAATTTTTTTTTTTAAATTGCTTTTATTTCCATATTTCAAATGTAGTAGAAATATCACACATCCAATTCCAAATCAAAGCATTAATAATTTTATAAAGTCTGCATTATTGTTTTACAGGAAGCAAAGAAAAGGAATATTAATCTGTTCCAAAAAATAGCAGTGTTGACATATTTTCCTTCAATCTCAAAAACTTACAGTATAAACTGAAAAAAATAAAGATTTCTCTTCACTTTAAATTACTGAACTAATATTTAGTAGCATAACCTTTGTTTTTGATAACTGGTAAGCATCTGCTTGGCATTGAGTCAACCAACTTCTGGTACCTATGAACAGGTATTATAGCCCAGGATGAACAAACTACATCCCACAGCTCCTGTGAATTTTTGGGCTTTGCTTCTAAAACTGCATTTTTAATGTCACCCCACAAGTTTTCAATGGGGTTAAGGTCAGGTGATTGAGCTGGCCACGCCATTACCTCAATCTTTTTTGTGTGGAACCAAGATGTTGCTCGCTTGCTTGTGTGTTTGGGGTCGTTGTCTTATTGAAACACCCATTTCAGGGGCATTTCCTCTTCGGCATACGGCAACATAATCTCTTCAAGTATTTTGATGTATTCAAACTGATCCATGATCCCTGGTATACGATAAATAGGCCCAACACCATAGTAGGAAAAACATCCCCACACTATGATTTTTGCACCACCATGCTTCACTGTCTTCACTGTGTACAGTGGCTTATATTCAATACCTGGGGGCTGTCTGACATTCTGTTGCTCACCACTAGACCCAAAAAGAACAGTTTTACTCTCATCAGTCCACAGAATGTTGCGCCATTTCTCTTTGGGCCAATAAGTGTGTTCCTTGGCAAATTTTAATCGATTCTGTACATGCTGTTTTTTCAACAATGATGCTTTACGGGGGCTTCTTGCTGACAGCTTAGCTTCAGTCAAACGTCTTCTTACCGTAACATTACTTACAGGTAATTTTAGATCATCTTTGATCTGTCTGGAGGTGATGGTTGGTTGAATCTTTGCCATTCTGACTATTCTTCGATCTGTTTGAACAGTAGTTGCTCGTTTTCTTCCACGGTTTTCGGGTTTTTGTTGCCATTTTAAAGCATTTGAGATCATTTTAGCTGAGCATCCTAGAATTTGCTGCACTTCTTTATAAGTTTTCCCCTCTCCAATCAACTTCTTAATCAACTTGCGTTGTTCCTCCAAACAATGTCTCGAGCGGCCCATTGTACTCAGCAATTCAGAAGAAAATATTTCGTAACAATGTGGGAAACCTTTGCTCCTCTTTTCCTTTAAGAAAGGACAATTAATGACACCTGTTTTTCCCAGGACCAATGAATTCTCTAATTAAACTCCACACTGCTATTATTTTGAACATGCCCCCTTCAATGAATGAGTCAATTACTCAGAACAAGCAGCGTGCATGTCATGACAGTTGGGTTTGTTGTTTTCCTACTACACTACTACATCTACAGGTAAATTATTTGTAATGCACGAATATCACTGTTACTAATAACAGTGATTCATCAGGTTTAATGTTGTACTGCTATTTTTTGAACACCACTGTATAAGCAGAGACTGCTGTGGTATAAAGTGAAGCGGTTCTATTCCCCCAAAGCACTGGCCCCCTCTTCAGTCTCCTCAACACTAAAGAGATCTATTTGTTTGAAATGGTAATGTTGTTACATAGTTCTGTTTTTTTTTCTTTCTTTCTTTAAGCCATTAGCAGGCTGTGATGTCGGAACGGGGCTTTGAAATGAGTCGAGTCGAGATGATAATTGGGTGCTTACTGGGGGGGTGGGGGAGGGTAATGTGATCTCTGCCGCATTTCTTCCCTCGTGGAGTGACCACCGACTCCACAGACACTCTAGAGGGGCTTGCACTTTCCTGCCAAAAACAGTTCAACAACTGTTTTTTTTTAAGTACTGCCCAGAGCCACATCAATGAAATCAGTTATTCTAATGTTTGTTTGTTTTATTTTTGCCAGAAGTTGCTCCATGTGCATCATTAATGAGGAATATTCCTTGAAAAACTGCTAGTGTTGAGAACAGATGAGGGGCCTGCTGTTTCTGGTTGCCTTTTCTAAGTGCAATTTGGTTCTGTAGACATCTTTTATTGATGACGGCAATTTAACTAAAGAAGTGATGTCTCTGGGGTGTGGTGTGATGAAACAAACGTTGCCATGTACAGTTCATTTTAGATTTGGGTATTCATTGCTGAATTATGGGGGGCTACGTTAATTACAGGAATGACTTCCAAACACAAAACTGATTTTGAAGCAGAAAATAGGTAAGTAAATATAGATAAGTCTAAAAGGTACACTGGAAGCATTTCAAAATGAGCTGTAGACCTCTGATCAGTGTAACTATAATGCACTTTGTCCATTATGTTACATTAATTAAAGGTATTTTTGTTATTAAACTTTTATTATCATTATTTGTGCTATTGCCAACCTGATGGTAAGTGATAAATGTATTACGGATTTAATTGCCCCCACTCAGATTGAAGGACAACATACACACCCTGATCCCCATGTAATATCTGTCCTGTCTCACACTAGGATGTGTCTGGCATGCCAGGAATGTGTCGCGCAGTCTCTGAAGGAGGGTTAGGCTTTGACTACCGCCTGGCCATGGCCATTCCAGACAAGTGGATTCAGGTGAGACAGTCACACGCTTAATGCCATGTTCACCTGTGCTGTGTTGTTGAATGTCCTTTACTGGTTTGATCATGAATTCCATTCCACGGTTTTTTGTTTGCCACCCATTCCACCATCCCATCTATTACCATTTGTGTTGGAAGCCATTGTTTGAGGGGAAGGTTTTCAGGTGGTGCAAAATGATGCACAGAGGTTATGAATGTATTGGAATGATGCATAGCAACAGAGTGAGGGTAAGGCTGTGGCACCACTGCGCTGTGTTTAAAAGTCTTAATATTGGTTAACTTGCACAAAGCAGTGCAAGTTCAGTTTTCATCCAGACTTGTACTATTCACAGTAGATCTGTTATAACTCTGTCAAACATTTCATAGAGATTTTCTTGGCTACCCAATGTGCTAGATAAGCGGTGCATTGTTTTTGAGGAAATACATTGTCTCACTTCAAAAGGAAGCATTTTGCTTTGCTAAAATTAGTCAGTGCATACATATTTATATCAAGACAGCTTTGATCTATCTGTTTGCCATTCCCCATTTTTAAATGATAAAGGATACAAATGTATTGGGTTTCCTGTATGCTTTTGGTGAGTATGCTGTAGCCCCGTTCAGATGTTGCATGGTTTTTTATTCTGTTTATCATCTTTTTGAAGTTTGTAATAATACAAGTTCATGTGCTGTTTCAAGACAGAGAAACACCCCTTCACTGTCCCATTGTGGTTTATCTGTTTTACAGTCATCCTTTATAAAATTATACAGTGCAAGCACTTCAAGCACAGCATCAAAATTGAATGAAAACCTAATTTTCCTTTATGAATGCTTTCTTTGCGGCGTGATATGTCAATATGTTTTATTATAGGGGGACAAAAACGGTTCCTGATCATTGTTTTTGGTGAATTGATGCTGAGGTGGCCATTAACCAATCCACCTGAAAACAACTGAGACACCTGTGCAGTGAGGTGTCAGACAGGTGTGACAGCAGCTGACAGAGTCTGAAGAGACCCATTCAGAATCAATAAAGCCGATTTCAAATGAAAAGTTTGAACCACTATCTGCAACTTCCTAAAGTACTGAAATTGCCACAGGTGATCCATGCATAATTTCCGCTCTGCATTCTATATTTCTTTAACTGAAACTGAGTCAATAGCACCATTTATATTCCTGTTTGAAGATTCAAGATAATTGAAGTTATTTTCATTTTCAACTCAGATCTTGATATGTGTCATGAAGGTGTCATTGACTTTTTTCAATGACTGCAGAGCTTAAAGAGTTCCTTGTGTTTTTCCTTTTTTACCAACAGATATGAGTTGGTATCATTAAACTATGCATTGGATTAGATTTGTTTAGACTTTTATTGGACACATAATTGGTGTGTATATTGCTGATCATGTGGGGTACATGCAGACAAGTTTCTTTGATTTTTCTCCTAGAATCATCCTAGATACCTCAAAATAAACCCAGCATGAAGAAGTTGGGAATAACGATCAATAACAGTACAACAGGAAAACCTATGACCATTATTACCGCCTTGCACATCTTGATGATTGATTATTTCCTAATTAATATTCAGGTGCTGAGGGAAAAGATCCAGTAATTGTGTTTGATTTGTTTAAACCCGTTTCATGTCTTTCACATCTCTCTGCAGAAACAAGTTTACCCACAATGCAGTGGTCTAATAAAAACTACCTACTTTACATCTGAAAGCTTTTTTGGAGTGGGAGGTCAATGTTCTTTATCAAAATAAAGTTGAATAGAAAACCAAGGACTCTTACAAAGATGAATTACAATGGATGGAGTAATGATTATTGAATTACTGCTAACAATTAAATTAATAGCAGCAGTGCTCTTACGGAAGCATTTAGTCTCTTAAATGGGCTATTTCTTGGAATATTAATTAGGAAACTTATTAATGGTCTAAATTAATGGCATACTGGTTCACATAATGCACAGTGCCCAAATGAGTCTTTCTCCCAGTGAGTTGCTCAGTCTCAAGCTCCATTTATGTAGCTCAAAATCTTAAGAATGGGCAATTCAACACAGAAACACCTTATTCCTTACATTCACTTATCATGTATTGCAATGTTACATATCAGAGCAGTCGGTTATCTGTTTGTAATTCAGTTTAGCGGTGCCAATTTTGCATAATTCCAGCAAAATTGAGTAAAAATTGAGTGAAAAGGGAGAAATGGGGAAAAAGGTACAGTTCTACTTTTGTAAATTCAGAATATTTCCAAAAAATATACATTGCAAGGTTCAATAGGCTGGCTGTCCAGTCCGCAATAAATCCTCTCACCAGCTCTGAGCGCTTTTGAGCAATATTTCTCATTATTTGCAACACTCATACGAAGATATCCTGAATCTCCATCTGCAAACATGTCCGTGGTTCATTAGCATTTAAACTCATGATCAACAGTGAGTGACATTTGAACTTGGTGCACCCCCCACTGTATTATAACAGAACTGCAGCCTTGGTTTATGGAATGTTGAATAGCAGTTGAATAATACTTGCCTGCAAATGAGTTTTACTGAATGTGATCCATGCCCTCACAATCTCTCAGATCATCCTCTCAGTCCCTTGGTCTGCAGAAGATGTCAAAATATGCACAGAAACTGTTAATTTATTTATTGACACCCCCCCACCCCACCCCACATTTCTTTTTGCTGTAGGTAAACAAGGCTACTCTGAAAGCACTGCAGGTGGTAGTGGTAGCTGGCTGTTGAGCAGAGTGTTCTCTCTCTGTCTCCTCTCTTCATTCTCCCGGCCTCTACCACGTGAAGAGTGAGCAGTGCAAGGTCACTCAGGGAGAAGGTTTCATTGCTGGGGGCAGCAGTTCTCACTAGGGAGCTGAAAGGGAGTGAGGTGCATAGTTGGTAACCGGTGCACACCAAGGGCAGCTGTTTCCTGGACGTTCAGATTCCCCCTTACAGAGGCTCTGCTCATCAGCATTTTAATCGTCTGCTGTGTTCGTATTCGATGCATGAAGTGATCAAAGGGCAAACTGCGGTCAAACTCACAGCTGCTTGTGTGAATGCCTGAATGTCTGACCAGCTCTGACTTTGTGTGCGGCTTCTGGTCTTAAGATGAAGGGAATGCACAGTTAATCTGTCTGAGTGAGAGTGTAGATGATTCTATCACTTCTGTATATTGATAGCTTGACTACTTCAGGCTTCCCATCCTCTATCTCAAAACTCATATCATAATTTTATTTACGTACTTGTTTTTCTCCCTCATGGCTGCATGAAACCTTCCCAATCTTTGTAAGTGCAAGGTGGTAATAAACATTCATTATTTATGGTTTTCTGTAATGTTTTCAATCATAACAGGAATTGTGTTTTGTATCTGGTTGATTTATTGACAAAAGTTAAATGAATCTGCTCAGCTTTGAATTCAACTGCTGAGACTGTCTAGGAACAAGCAATATCAGGCAAATGTTACAGTGTCTCTGCAGAGGTCTAGCTCTCTGTATTTTTTTTCATCGCTCTCTGTCTGTCAGTGCAGTGGGATGATTTTTCTCTTACTGTTAGAAAGTATCTAATGCTCAGCAAACCTCTCACCTCTCCAAGATGGTTAATCCAAGATTATTCCTCTGCCAAATAATCTTTTGTTGTTGTCGTAGTTGTTGTTTTTGCAGGTTCAGTTATACAGAATGTCATGCAGTGGGGCTTAAAGAGTCATGTTGAACACACAGCACTCTTACTGGAAGACCAAAAAAATGGGAAGTACTAGAAATTTTTTTATTTATATAATCCCAGCTTTAAACTGAGCTCTGTGAAGACGTGACATACATAGAATTTGTAAATTAGCTGTTTGTATCAGTTTGACGAAAAGTTGACTTGGTGCCCATGGACACAGCCGTGGCCAGTATTCCAAACATTTTCACAGCGTAGCTGAGATGAGTAGCTGAGATGAATGCTGATTTTCATCACTCCTTCATATTGATTGATTATATAACTGAGATTCCTCATTCAATAGTTTAGACCCCTGTGTCACAATTTTATTGACATATTTGATTTTTTTTTCCTTTATAGCTATATGGAACTTCCTCCATTTTTGTTAGACAGTAATCAACATTAATTATTTATATTGTTTTTGATTATCATTGTAGTAGTGTTTTCATTTTTGTTAAACCAGGTTGATTTATTTGGCAATGTGGCTTCAATAGTCGGGAAGTAAAATGTCTCTGCTCGGCTTGGAATTGAAACTCAGAGAAGTACATAATTAAATATAAATGCCTTTGAAGCAATACATCACATTGTAAAGATGCGATCATTGCCTGCTTCATACAGAAAAAATGGATTTCATTGGTGGTGCAAAAATGAGAAATATGGATTTAGGAGGCTGATATTGGAAAAGCTGAAGGAAAGATCTGCTAATCGTCTTGATATTCTGCAGTAACACAGTGCACCCTCTCTTCCCACAACATGTAATGCAATAAAGAAGGTGATGAAAGCTTGTCAGTGGGGCTACACCATCAGCACACTGAGAGGAGGCCCATCTCATGCTTGTACTGTCTGGAGGACTGAACAGAGATATACATCATGAGGTCTTGGAAATCATAGTTTATTCACATCTAGGAATTAAGCATTTTTTTCTTTTGAATACAGGTACCACATGTCATTACATTACATTACATACATCCAGCAGACGCTCTTATCCAGAGCGACTTCCATCACAATAAAACACAAGTGTATCCATTCAATTTAAATGAGCGACAGTGTCAGACCAGGCTCACAACACTCCCTGACCAGTGAGTGTGAGCATAACACTATTCAAGCGCTACCACAAGTTTTGAACTTCATGCAAGCGATAACAGGAAGCCAGTGAGGTGAGATGAGGGGAGTAACTTGTCTACAATCTCTCTAAACGTAGTCAAGTCGTGCAGCTGCATTTTGGATTAGTTGTAGAGGTTTGATTGCACATGCAGGAAGGCAAGCAAAGAGGGAGTTGCAGTAGTCCAGGTGTGAGATGACCAGGGCCTGAACTAGGAGCTGTGTTGAATACACAGTGAGATGGGATGGATCCTTTGGATGTTGTACGGGAAGAATCTGCAAGCCCAACACACACGCTGTCACCTGAGAGGAGAAGGACAGTTGGCTAGCAACACACATGTTGATTTTGGTATGTCTATGACTTAGTAGAGTGTATCTCAGGTGTGATACATTTTGTATAAGGAACTAAACAGTTAGTGTTGTAACATGTTTTGATTGCTTGTTTTTTGTGTAAATGTGAATTTCATTATGTGTGAATTGTTAGTGAGAATATTCACAACATGTTCATTTAATGTGGAGTGTTTTTAACCTCTAAACTCCAAAATTAGCAGGCAAAATGGGGCAACAATGCATCATTTAATGTGTTATTGTTGGAAGAACTCTATGATTTAATTATAATTTGATCAAGCTATATAAATAAACATGGTGTGAGAACTCTGTCAAAAGCATTTTCGTATATGTAACATTTTTCATACTGTGGAATACTAGAATGGTAATATTGTTTTTTATATGGTCTAATTTTCATAATTTCTACTGTTTGATTTGCTGAGAAAAATACCTAGACTTGCCATATGTAGGCTCCTTTTTCCCAACGTGTTCATCATACCCAATTTTCCCTCACTTTTTAGAGGAAAAGAGTCTAGAGACTGTGACCTCTGTACTGCAAGCTCTCTGTGCTGTTTTCTGTCTCGGTGGAAAAAAAAAAAAATCCTGTCTTTGTTTGCCAAGTCAGGCGTCTGCAGCAGTGGCTCACGGTCAGTACCAGAGGGCAGCAGACGACACATTGCCCAAGGTGACCTGCCTCAGCCATGGTCTGATAACTTGACTCTGCAGCATTCTTGGCACTTGGTCTTATCCACCTCACTGGGTATGAGCTGATCCCGTATACACTCAGGGGATGTCTGACAGGGGGGTTGGGGGGTAAACATGTTAAATTCTGTTTTTCAACAGCGCTGTTTCAAATCCTCATCTTGCGTGCTTCCTCCGACACATCTGTGGATTTCAGAGGAGGCGACGGTTACCACGGTGTTAGCATTCAGGAGAGGACGCCGGGGGACGCCAGGATTGCGTGCACGCATGTAGCGGGCGTGTGCAGGCGAGCGTTCATGTGTGTAGGCCTCCCCGGTTTGTGAAGGCTTAGCGAAGCGCGCGCTTGAGGCCGGCTCACCGGTGTCCCAGCACATGTCAATTAGGATGAATTTTAATGGGCCGAGACGCGGCGCTGGACCCTTCGGGTGATCCCCTCCGTCTCAGAGCTGGGGCTGCCCTGCCCCTCGCTCCCCGCCTCGCGACTCACCGTCCCCTTCCCTCGATCCGGCTGTCCCCAACCTGACTGTCTGATTAATACGAGTCATTTACAAGCAGCAGAAAGCGGTACCCAGCCAACGGCCTGTGAAAAATGATGACGTCCTAATAAGAGAACCAGATAAGGCATACTGCGCGAGTTTCGATGATTATATCTGATTACTAATATAAAACGCTGTCACTCTTAATTGATAACTTTACAAAAGCGGCCCTAATTTAACAAGCGCCCTTCCTCCCAGCTGTAATGGATTGAAATGTAATGGAAACAATTAGAGGGGAGATGAAAACGGGTTCCCTGGCAGCTGCGCGGGTCAGGAAACGTGATTTCGCAGCACTCCGTGATTCTCCGGCTGCAGACTCGCCGCTTGCCCTGTGTATCAATCACGTTCTCGTCTGTTGCTGCCACACAGCACGTCCAGAGCATAGTCCTGAAGCCTCTCAGGATCCCTTGGCAAAGTTTGGGAAATTAGCCCGATAACACAAAGGGTCAAGTGTTGAGGGTCTGTTTTTTGTGTGTTCCATATTTGTTAAGTCTTTATTTAACCATGCAGTCCCACTTTCTTCAAAGTCAGTTTCTCTAAGGGACCTGGTTAAAAACAGCCGAATGTCTTACATTTACATTTATTCATTTGGCAGATGCTTTTATCCAAAGCGACTTACGAGTGACTTACAAGTCTTGGACCCTGGATTTATACGAGGCTTCATTCGCCAGATGAGTCCACCCTTAAATTTACCCTTAAATTGAGGTGTAAAGGCTAAGAATTGGTCTCCCCAGTTACATTCATACGCCCTTCATGTCTATACCGTCTTGGTACAGAATCATTCAAACTGGTCCTTTCCAGTGACATGTATACATGTCTCTGTATATCATCCTACAGGTCAGTTGTCCTTCACTGCATTTATACACACTAACAGCTAATACATCAAGGCAGTGCTTTGCAATTCATATATTTTTTTTGTCTCTGCCTCCGTACCATTTTTCATGTCAAAGTTGGTTGCGTGTATGAATACACCTTTCAGAACCAAGAAGGACTGGAACAGAAGGACAGAATCAAAATGAGCCAATAGACGCCACTCAGTTTCCCCAGAATATCAGATGGCTGCATCATTACACAGATTTTCTTAGCAAACACCCTTATCCAGGTTTCCTCACAAACTTGACACTGTGTGTGTTGTCCAGTCGTGCATCCTGATAGTTGAATATGCTGAAACCAACCCAGACTGAGTTCCTTGCTCAAGGGCACAACAAAATTTGGCATAGCAGCAGTGCCCTTCCCATGAAGCGAGCCCTCAACCTACCGGTTATACATCAGGTAGTCACCTGTCAGTACATTACATTTTACTTAGGGGATACTCTAACCCAGAGTTACATAGCTTATAATGTTTACACATCCTCCATTTTTACAGTTGGATTTATACTGAGACAGTTCAGGGTAAGTGCCTTGCCTAAGGGTCCAAGAGGATGTCTACCTGGCGTAGTGAACTGGCAGCGTTTTTTGTTTTAACCCCTACCGATATCTGTCAAATGAAGTCTTGACAGAACTCCAGGTGACCCCTCACGAAAGAACATGACCAGAATACACAGACCAGCGCAAGACCGACAACGGCTATGTTTAGCTCTACAGCGCACCTGTGTAGCCAAGGAAGGGCCTTGTTTACAGTGAGTAATTTGATGTATGAGACGCCGCTGCCACAAGCAGAGGGAAGTGCATGTCCCCTCGTCCCCCCCGCTCTCTCTCTGCCCCTCACCTGCAGCCTGCCGTCTCCTAATTACAGCGCTTCGGGCCTCATCCCTTTTATTCTATTAAGTAAATGCAGACGGAGGGCTCCCTGCATCCCCCATTGTCTGCGAGACTTACCGGGGTGGCAGGATTTAAACGGCTCTCTCGCTCAGCCCTGCTTATTAAGAGGAAACTGCGAGGGGGGACATGCGGCCCGTTCAGCTGGAGCTAAGCCCGAGGCGAGAAATTTGCGAGGGCGGAAACTTCATTAATCTCCATGAGAGCCGGGAAGAAATGAAAACCGTAAAAACAAGCGTGAGGAGCGAGGCCGTACAGCCACCGTGACTGGTTAAGCTCTTTTGTGGCAGTCACGGCTTTTATTTGGTTCATTCACATGTCTCTATATCAGTGCATTGGAGCGGTAGTTAAGTTGTATATTGTTGCTAATGCCCTGTTTTAAGTGGACAGTTAAAAACTGAGCTTACATAGCACTACATGCTACACTAATGACTGTGTAACTGATATGTAATTGCAGTGTCTGCATCTCATGGCAATATTGCTAATGTGTTTGCCGGAAACTTACTCACTCACTCTCTCCTAACCATAATCTGGATCCCGACTGTACAACTGTACACCTAATTGTTAAACCAACTGTATTCCTAACCTAAAACACTAGCCTTGAGATTTTAAGTTATTATGCAAATAGAACTAAAATGTGAAGTTTTTTGGTACAGTATTCGTAATAGCATTTTGGTGTTTAAACTGTCACAAAAAATGTATATACTTATATATATATATATATATATATATATATATAAATGTGTATTTTATATATATATATATATATATATATATATATATATATATATATATATATATATATATATATATATATATACACGTGTATAATGTATTGTAAACATTATATAGATATTATATACAGATATTATTTTACATATACACATAAATATATATTTCTGCATCTTCCTGAGCAGCAACTTCCGTGTAGCATGAGGTGTGTGAGAGTTGAGCTAACGAGCGAGCTGTCACCAGATTTCTCGGTAATCGTCACGCCCAGAGAGCCGAGGCTGCTGAGGGTGGTAAATCACCGCCTTTGTGACAGCCCTCGTTCACTCCTCTCCCCTCTCCAGCATTATTAATTTGCATTCACTTTTGCACCTGACAGGATTGCTTGTAAAGTAAGATTTGCGGGGTCTTCATTATCATTGATTAAGTGTGCCGTCAGTGTTGTCATGTTGTTCCGTATGTGTGGACCCTGGCTGAGGCACTGTCAGCGAAGCAATCTATACACCCAGTCTCTCCCACCTCCTCTCTGTATGTCCTTCTTTCTGACATTTTCTGCTCTCTTATTCTCTCAGTCAAATTCAGCTCCATTCAACATGCTTTATTGCAAAGATAAAAAAAAGTAATAATAATCACTAAAAATACAGAAGAAAAAATCCGTAGTGTCAAATGAAAACATAATGCATAACATCTCTGTCTTGAAATTCATAAGCTTCACTGCAGTCATGTCTTGGGCATTCATGTTCTCTTTACATATCTGCATATGGCACAATTTATTTTTTGCACTTGTATGTCATCTATTTTTTGGACAGGTGCAACCACAGTAACTGAATTAGAAATAATGGCTGTGACAATGGCTATGACTGTCTGACTGTATTGTCAGAAACATTGTATGAATTCTTGTTTGGTTTTTGAAGAGTGAATACCTTGGGAACTTTTGGTTCATCTGGGATTCTATTTATGTGACAGGATTTATGAGGACTCCCGGGGGCAGCGTTGTGACTCAGAACAGACAGATAATACTCTGTAATAGTTACTCAGATGATGATAAATGTTTAGCAGTCTCCAAATCTTCCTTAGCCTGAAAAGGCTTATACAGGTCTTCAGCTGACAACTGGAAATGCATTGCAAGAGCTTTATTCCCTGTGTTCTGTTATGTTATTTCACACATCAACATATTTCTGTGCTTAAGATTAATGTGATTTGCACTATCACATCCAGCATCTTTTTTATTTGTCTTTATCACAGGATGAACTATACATTCTTCTGTGGTATTAGTGCAGTTACGAACATGTAATGTCTCTGTTTACTCAGGCTATCCATGCTGTTAGAGAGATATATACTCAGAATTAAAGAGCCCAGCAGTTCAATGTGGCCATGTTAATTCTTACAATGTACTCTTTGCCTCTTTGTTGATTGTTCACCTTTCCAAGTTTGTGGTGTAATGAAAAGGTTTCCCTCTGTGTCAGGCACTTGTCTTCCCTGATCACGCTGAGCTGGGTTCTACCCCTCAGTGTGATGAGCTTTTCAGCTTCCTGCCAATCAGGAAAGCGACTGTATGTCTGCTGTAGTTTGGCTCCACTGGCCACAGAACAAGAGTCGACTGTTTGCATTACAGCAAGTACTGTGTACTCTGTTTCCCAATAAAACCATGTTTTCCCATGCCAAAGTATTAACGCAACCATTCGGATCTTTAGCATTTGCCCTGTCCACTGGCACTGTGGTGTTTTGTGTAAAATGTGTGTGACCGGAGGAAAACAGATGTGGACAGAAGCTAGTAATGCATGGAGCCCCCTCCCCATTTTCTTCCAGCTTACCTTCCAGTGGTAGTCAGTTTGATGGTGGAAAAGCAGGGAGGAAGATTAATTCAGTGACTAATGTTTTTAGGTTTAGATTTAAAGGTTTTTTTTTCTTCTTCTTAAACCCAGCCGGTCGAGGCTCACCCCTCTTCCTCAGCAGTCTGGCAGCAGCATGTTATGTTGACATGTCATTCGAACAGCCATGTGAATACAACACCATGCTCTCATAATTCCACCCGCCTTCTCATCTCCAGAGCACAAAAATAACACTCACCTTTAACCTCCCTGAATTTCACCAGTCAGAAAGTATCTCTGACTCCTACACGCTCTTTGCCTTTCAATCAGTATAAATAAAAACGTGGGAGGTTTTTTTTTTCTTCTTCTTCTTCTTTCCCACTTTAAACTGCACACATATTCTGCCAGAGATCTGAAGTGTAACTCAGATTCATCAGGTTTCTTTCCCCAATAGCCTGTTCCACCAGTGAACCCTGTTCCTTGTCTCCTGCAGATCCTGAAGGAGTACAAGGATGAGGACTGGAACATGGGTAACATTGTCTACACGCTAATCAACAGGCGGTACGGGGAGAAGTGCATTGCGTATGCAGAGAGCCACGACCAGGTATGCTTCAGTGGTGCACGCAAGCCAGCCTGCTCATCAGAGGTGGAAGTCGGTGGAGCAAAGCTGAGCAGATATCCTGTACAAAGTGTGTGTCCTCTTTGTAATACCCTCTGAAACAAGACGCTACATCTAATCGCAGATGTTCGTCTGGTGTACTACATTGTAAATTAAAAGTATATATACACTGCAATGACTACAACAATTATTACCATTACATCCATAGCTCAATACCAGTAGTAACACAGTATTCACGGTCAACGCGTCCTTTTGTTGGTAAAGACTTGCTGTCACTGCTGTCCCCTTGCTTCGGGACAGGCACTGGTCGGAGACAAGACGCTGGCTTTCTGGCTGATGGACAAGGAGATGTACACCAACATGAGCGCCCTGATCCCCATGACCCAGGTCATCGACCGTGGCATCCAGCTGCACAAGATGATCCGGCTCGTCACTCACGCCCTGGGCGGAGAAGGCTACCTTAACTTCATGGGTAAGTTGCCATGGGAGACGCGCGGCTGAAAAGCACCTAATCGTCGGCTGGAAAGGAAATTAAAAAGAATGCATAGTCTCCGTCTGGGCGTCAGGGAAAAAAAAAAAAATGTTCTGACAGTAATGCGGCACCACCGTTTGACTTTATTATGTCACTCAGCAGGAAGTAGGAGATAATTTAAGGTTTGCTGCTCAGTGTGCAGAAATATCATTCCTTTTTAGTTTGATACTGTGTAAAATCATATTGGTTTAAAAGAGTGATATGTAAGAAGGACGCAGGCTAAGTACTTGTGGTTAAACAAATCATAGACTAAGTGTGTGCATTATTATTAATTGTTTGCTTAGCCGACACCCACATCCAGGGTGACTCACATAGCTTATGTTTTACAAATTTCCCTTTTATGCAGTTGGATATTTAAGCCAATAAATGCAAGTGCCTTGTTCACATATACAACAGTGCCCCATCTGGATGGGATCTGAACCTGCAAGTTTTTGTCTAGAAGTCCTGTTCAATATCGCACGACAGCCTCAAAATTGATTTGAAAAATATCACCCTGTATTTCAGAGCTGCACCATATTGCAGTGAAAAATCAGGTATGTTAGAACTGCCTGCTGCACACAGTGATAAGCATTCCTTAAAGTTACTGAAATACTTGGGTGGTATAATTACAAAAGCTTTTACTGTGGGTTGTGACCTAGCCTAGGGCTGTTGAACTAAGTCAAAATTTAGCATGTTTTAGCCCCACCTGGTGACTCAGTGATCTATTAATCTGAAGAGCAGATGTGTGAGGTTTTTCACAATGAACAGTACCATTTATATCTGTCTGGTTTGTGTCTGTGTCTGTCACTGGTGCTACTTGCTTGCTATTCAACCTTTAAACGCCTCCATTGAGAGCAAATCTGATTGTTTGGCTAAGGATGATACTAAGATGGGTTCAAAAGTCAATATGTCTCCTTAAAGTCCGACAGTGGGATGTCCCCAACAGTGATACTGCATTACTCAAAGGAAAAAAATGATGCACAAGTGCATAGTGTGATGTCACACATCAGAACATGTTTTGTTTCTAGGGTTTCCTAATAGATGCCGGAAAACTATTTTTATGAACCTTGCATTGACTAATTTAGTTCAAAATGATTAAGGTAGGAAGAGATTCATTTTAATACCCGGAAGTTGCTTTTCCTTCTTAAATAGAGGGCATTGTAGCTTGAAGTGAAACTTAAATAAGATGAGAGAGAATTCTGTAAATGAGGAGGTTAAAAGGGCAGAGTAAAAGTTTGAGGCTGTCCAAGGGAGCCAGGGGTAGATTAGAGCAAACATATAAAACGTTAATAATATTTAACGCTAAGTAACGGATAAGAGCTTTCTGTTTTTACATGGCCAAACGCCTGCATCGGGGTTCACGATAAGCCGTAATTAAATGATAGTTTGTTTCAACCTCTCCTGCTGGCAGAAAGCCTCCGGGTATAATTGCGGAGGAGTGGTGAAGTATCAGACGAGCCGCAAGCATTAGAGAAACAGAGGAGTTGAAATAGGAGAAAATGCGCCAGTGTTCCGAGAACCAAGGCCGGTGACACGGCATGTCAATGGATCAATGGCAGCAGAGTCATTTAGCCAGTGCTGAGCGAGAACAAATTGTTCGAGCAAGGGAATCAATTTGAGCTGTCGGGCCTGAAGAAGCTCATCTATTTACCTGCAGCCAGCAGGAAACTTCAGTGTAAGAGGGTTAAAAAACATTGAAAGAATGTACGCGTACAGTACATCCTTATTAGAGATTGGTCGCTGTAGACGGGTTTCAAACAGTTGCCAGACATTGAAACAGTAGGCAGCGCAGCGGTAATGAAAAGACTGAAAGGGTTTATTATTGTGACAGCAGGGAGATGATGGGAAAAGTTTACTCCCTGACTTTGAGGACTGAGGGAAACATTAGATCATCTCCGGTGGTTCAAATTTTCAGAATAAACAGACGAGCACCCTTTATCAATTTAATTGAATCTTCTCTGCTCTTGCGCCCATGGAGTGTCCATATACTGGTCTAGAACAAATCAGCCTTGTGTAGATAAAGTAAAGGCACAGACATCTTAATTCGTTCCCCTCTGAAAGTGCAGCTTGGAGTTGTTCTGTTAAAGGCCTCCCTCTCTCACAGAATCACCTGTTTGCCATTCCTCTCTAGGTCAAAGCTTTTTGCTCTGAAACAGAGAATACCAGAGGATAAAAACTGGATGTCAGGACTTAACAAAGAAACATTTTATTTTGGTAGAAAATTAATCGTATATCTTATTATTAAAGATGAATATTCTTTTTTTCATGTGAGAAATATTTGCGGAGGACTCCCATTTTCCTTCATTGCATTTTCTATTATTGTGTGCTTTTAAAATTTTAAATCTTGTAACATTGAAAAAAAAAAAGCAATGTGCCAGTTTAACCAGTCTTGTATGGAGGGAGCTTATTTCCAGAACATTGCCGTAAACAGTGTACCAAAGTCATCAGCAGCCAATTCTGGGCCTGTTTAAATATGGACGTATCCAAGGACAACTCCGTCGATCTCCCCACGCGCCCGAATCCATCCAAACAAACGCATTGATCTCTGCACCTGCACCCCCCGGCTAATTACCGCCGAGCATATGTCTGCGCCTGAGTCGTGCTTCCTTTTGCGCGCGCGGTAGATTGATGGCGGTGGCCACCGTGTCCAAGCTGTGCGGCGGAGTGTGTGACAGAGTGTATGCAGTGTGTGCTAAGCTCCCGTCACCCCCGGGAGAGATCCGGTAACAAGTGAGAGCAGCACGCCCTTTGTCACATACAAATGTGAGTGAGATATCTGGGTTTTCTGCGAGTATGCCTGTCTCATTCGCTGATTATATCTCCCTCCAGTAGTGAAAACTGATAGATCACAGAGTTATATGCTTGTATGCCCCTCCCCATCGCTACCATACCTTTCCAGATCGGTTAGCTCTTGTGTGATTTCTTTTGCGATATCACATGTTGAGTTGGAAAAATGCTAGTGTAACCATGTTTTTTTATACAATTTGTCACAATCAGTGTCTTCACCGAATGCTGTAGTTGTGCCAAAACATTGATCAGTCTGCTTCTTTGTCTCAGTTGTCAAGAACTACAAAATGATCAATGCTTGCATGCCATTGTCTTTGTTTTTGAATTTTTCCTTGGTTAACTCAGTTGGAAAGCATTTCAGCAAGAGGTCTCATTTTTTCGTGGTTTTTACCTTTTGTCACAGAGTAATTCATGTGGAACATGAATTTGTGGTTTATGCAATTACAAGCCCTCTACCCCTGGTATTTCCCCAAACCCTTAACCTTGCCTTTTTTTTCCATCCCTGATCCAAGCATCCGGTCCCAGCCATAAACCTCAGCCCATACCCAACCTTACATAACATGGTATGTAATTACACATTTGTGTAATGTTCAGATACATGCAAGTTGCTTGCGGTATTCACTTACATAATTATTGTTTCTGGTCATTTAAGTTTTAGATTATACCTTATTGCTTTTGTAACGACTGTATAATTGCATGGGCGAGTTGCCTGCTCTATATGACGTGTGACCCTTGTGGCTGCCCTTATTCATGAATACAGGTAGAAAGCCTTGTGGGCAGATTCTCTTTGTCCTGTGGTGTAAAGGCGCAGTGTGTCGGTTGAAAGGGGAGGGGGAGGGGAATCTGCGCTGGTCTTTCTGTGAGAACATCACTTGCATCTTCTGCCTTGAGGTGAATTAGACTGATCCACATGCAGCCCACACAGCCAAGGTGAGGCCAGCGATTGCACCCGGGGGTTACCACCCAGTTGTGGCCTGCGTGTTGATCACAGTCGGGGAAGGAAGGCTGTCTCAGGCCTGCCTCGATTTTCTTGTATGCCTGTCCCGTGCAATTTGACATAAATCTCCTGCCCGGTCCCTTTTCAAGGAGCAGGCACTCTATAAAAATAAGTAGTTTGTCAAAAGAAAAATATTTATGTGTTACATAATTGAGACTCCTCACGGACGCAGAGCAAATTGGTTGCCTGTCAGTGATGAAGTGACCTTGGTGGGAGAGAGCAATGAGACTGGGTCGCTGTGAGCTCCACAGGGTCTGTTGGAAATGCAGTCATGGTTGTCTGGTCCTTGGTGCATATTTAATCACTTTGCTTAATGAAAGAAATCACCATTCTCCATTTTCACTTTACTCCTGAACATAACTGGGTGGAAAAGCAGGTCTCATATAACTGATGAAATAAATCTATTTTTTTCAGTCTGCTGCTTTTTTCTCTCTCTGGGTCTCACATCAGTCCCTGTCATTTGCAGCTGAATGGGTAAGGCTACGAGAAAGCACAAGCCGGGCTGCCTGTTATTGGTCATTAGTTGTCATCCTGCAACAGGCTCACTTTAAAGTTGCATGTACCACTGTCCGGTTCAACCCATTGGCCGTGGATTGGCGTGACCGCCCAGGGAGAGACTACACCCAGTGTCTACCAGCGCAGTCATCTAAATCAAAGTGCAGTGGTGTTCTTGCCAGAGTCTACCACCGCTTTGAATCGCCTCTTTGTAGATCTGAGGCTCCGCGTATCAAACTGCTCGCCTTTTAAAACAAGCGCGGACAACGCGTTTGTTGTGCGGATTGTCTGACATCTGCTCAGCTGATGAGATCAAATACAGGGCACAGGGCTGCGTCTTGCTTTTTTGTCTGAAAACAAGACAGCGTATAGATGAGAGGACACAGATGGACAGGGGCGCCACCTTTTGATCACGTTTTGCGGCTGAGCAGGCAAGTTTACTTCAGCAGGCCGTCTATGAGCTGATCTGCAGATTTGTAGGCTGCGAGAAAACATGAGAGCGTGGCTTTTTTTTGTCCTTAAAATCCTACCTTTTGCAATTAAAAACAAAAGCTGTCAGGACAGATCTTTTTAATCAGCCTCTCCTTGTCTAGCATTGTTTAGAATTTCTGACTTTAAAGCATGCTAAAAATAAGAAGATGCCATTGTTTCCACACCTCGTCATAATTAAGAGATGCTTCCGCTTAAGATCAGAGGAGTAAACCTTGACAGTAGGAAGCAGCAGCCTCCGTCAGGTAGGAGTGCAGAGAGGCGATATGCCTGAAGAGTGATTAAATTCCAAAGCAGTGGCACTTTGTTTATGGGGAAAAATAATGGCTACATTGCTGTACAAAAAAAGTAGGACACTCGTTCACAGCGGGGGTACTGAAATAAACATGATGAATGGAGACCTTTGACCCCTGTCGAATTTGAATATCATAATGAAGCCATCACTCCACACTATCAAGAAGCAATTACCACATATGCATGGCTGTTTCTCTCTTGCTAAATTATACACCCTCCTGTGTGTCATGCATGAGTTGCATCAAGAGGATGTCATACACACAGTTTCCTTGTTTTCACAGGATATGCTGGGAAACAGTGGCAGTGCTGTCTTTGTGAAACACTATACTGAGCCATCTTAAGTTTTTCTTTTTTTCCCAGCTTGTCTTTCATGTGCTTCCCAGAGGGGTCCCTAAAGTCAAACTCAATTCCTGGAGGGCCCTGTACACGCTAGTTTTATTTCCTAAAGATTCCCCTGTCTTAATCAGTCCCATTACCTAATTAGCTGTTTATGTTTAGACTTGTGACTCTCCAGAATTTCACTGCAGTGAAATAATTCTTGAGCATATGAAAATGTATAGCTTTCCACTGGGGCTTATTATTTACAGATATGTGCAAAATTTCAAACCAAGTCTATGACCAGGGTAATTAAGCAATTACAGGCAGAGTTTACAGCAACAACAGCCCTGCCAAAACTGAGTTTGCCACCCCTTTCTTGAAGCTGCAGATACTTGAGTTGAGTTTCTAATGATATATGATGGCTTACAGTAGCCTGCCATTGTTACGAACATTGTGAAGGCCTTGTGGGAGGATCGTTGTTAAACAGATCATAAATCCTCTCTAAGGAATGTGACAGATGTTGAGTTTGCTTGCAGACTTTTCTTTCCACAGTTGTTTTCTTTGCAGTCTGTGTAGAAACAAAGAAGTGCGACAAGTAACCTTGGGACATAGACAAGAGGACATTGTGTACAATGTTTGTGATGGAACAAGTTGATTGCCTGCTTTTCTGTCATCCCTCTACTACTTCTGCAGATGGAGGCAATTGATTAAGCTTCTTTTCATGTTTCATCAACAATAGGCCTCTCTACACCGGAAGTTTAAGGATTTGAGATCCTGCATTTTTGTTCTGAATTGTTGCATGAAAGTTTTCCCTCATACTCAAAATACTAATTCATTCTGTCTTATGGTGTATTCTGACTCTCTTTTCCTGCCCTTGACAGCACCAGTGGATCATGCTGAGTACTGTACTTAATACAGAGATCTTTTGGAAAGAAACAGCAAATAAAAATGTCAGCAGTATTAAAAATGTATGTAACTGTATGCAAAAACAAAGTACACCTTCCTAAGTACAAACGAGAGCAAAGTAATACCTTTATACATAAATATTACATACATATTTCTATTAATTATTATGTAAATTTCAGTAGTTTCATGCTACGTATACAAATGATTTGGATTCAGTATGTCCCTTCAACTACATGCCCGCTGTTGACCTCATGATCACAAAGTGTCTTATCCGCGATTCCATGCAACAGACTGCTATATCATTTACCATTGTCTATGGGACGCTTTACTAAATCTGCTTTTTTATGTAATATTTTAATGGCTAAGTGATCATTTCACGTTATGATGTGAAGCATTCCATTCAGTTAATTAACATATCTTGCTGATTCAACTCTATCGGGACTCTGTATATTCCACAAGGATTCTATTTTAGTCAAGCAACAAGAAACTGAAGTACAAGAGATGTATATGAGTAATTAAATGTGGCCTATATGAGTGAAGGACACTTGATGTGTTATTGGAGAGAAATGGGAGTGGGGAAGTGGAGGGATACTGCAGAAGAAGGGAGCGGCAATCAAACCATGGCGAGGAAGGTGAAGCGTTTAGGGCCTCTAATTAAGCTCATCCGAAGTCAATGAGTCACAGGGTTCCACGGGGACAGTGATTGAACATGTCTGGGAAGCAACAATCTTAGCCCTTCACTTTAATTAAGAAACAGATTAAAAGCAAAGCAGGTGAACTGCAAATAAGCAGCGCAGGCCACGGCTGTAAACTTCTCGGATAATGAAGCTTTTATGTCACTAATGCGCTGTGGCTCTTGTGCTGTTTGCTAGGTCAATGTCTCACTCAGCTCTTTGCAAAACAGTAGAAATACTTTTTTTTTTTTTTTTGACCAGCTGTGTTGTCAAATTATATTGCAATCCTGTGGTTCAGGCACAGTTTGGATCACTTTTCCTAGCACGATTTTTCCATAGTGTTAAATCTCAATGGCTTCTTAAAAATTAATGTATCTGCTTTTTAGCTGAGACCTTCATTCTTCAAAGTATTGTTTGAGGTGTTTTTTGGTTACATTTGTTGTGTTTCTTATGTGTCTTCCAACATTCTCCCTCAGTTGATGAACTAAACATAGCTAGAATTTTTTCAAAAATAATTTGAGGTATTTTTTCATGGCTGTTTTTTTGCCTATACCACTCAGTAGCTTGCTTGCAGCTGTGTGCTATTAGGTGTTAGTACTCTGTAATGAACTTGTTCTTTTCGCAGTTTATATTTACATTTGGTTTGTACATGCCTATATATGTACATGTATGTACCTATGAGAGGGAGTCATGGAGGGCAGTATGTTTTCTTTTTTATTGTAGAGTGACACTTTGATTATAACTTGACTCATTTTTTCTCAATTTCAATGTAGCCAAGTGTGAAAGCTGCTGCAGTTTTTCACTGCTGCTTTGACACTTATTGTGTCCCCAGAGAAATGAAATTGTGAAATCTAGTTCCAAAATCACTTAGTTGCCAAGTCAGAGTGAATGTGCAAAGCAGTCAGTCAGGGCCCCTTAAACAAAGTCTTTATAGTACTTGACATGACTCTAGGGACAATAGAGGTACATGGAGATACAGGAGTGACGTATTGAGCTGTGTTTTCAAAGTTCCAATGTCAAACGGGAATGTCTCTATTTTTTCATTCAATAGACAATGAACACCTGGCAAAAAAGAGTGGCGTCCAGCCATCCTTTTGAAAATGTGTCATAAGTGTTACTATACTTATCGATAAACTGTTTGATCTTCACAGAGAAACAATTTGAGTGGAGATTTGATTTTTTATTTGCTCTCATCCAGATCAACTTGAATAGCTTAAAAGGTTTTACATGTTTTCCATTTATACAGCTGAGGCAGTTTGGGTTAAGTACTCAATGGTATGACAATAATTGCCGACTTGGGAATTGAACTGGCAACTTTTCAGATCACGAGCTTTGTCTCTTAAGCACTGTGCTCCATTGCCTCCCTATTGTAAAAGTCCCACATTAGCAGGGCTTGTGTAAATATATTATAAACTGAGAAATGAGATGTGTAGGTGAAGGAGTGTTGTTAATATACATTCACCATTGTCAAAGCTACAAAATCTTTAGTTGTAATACATTATTTCTTTGTATTTCTCTGGAAAGAACAAAATGACTTCACCTCCAGGTCTCACTGCCTAACTCATCTAATGAATGAGTTGTGTAGCAGCAAATTTCATCTCACCTTTCTCTATGCACAATTATGCAGAGATCCCTGCACAACCCTCCTCTCTTTAAATTCTTCTCTAAGAGTACGTTTTGGTTATTTTGAATTTGAATAGTGTCTTCTCTGCATATTAATTAATTCCACACCATGAAGTGGTGTTTAGTTTAGTGAAAGCTATAGTCCTGTATCTTAACGGGAGATACACTTTGTCAGGTATCTCAGCCTTTGTCTTGGATGGCATTTAGGAGATGCTCATATTCAGAGTGACTTTCAGCACAAAATAACAGAAGTGTATCCATTTGAGTTGAATAAGCAACAGTGTCAGACCAGGCTAACAACACTCCCAGACTAGTCAGTGTGAGCATAACAGTATTAAAGTTAACCTGTGCAACTTGTCGTGCAACGCACAGACAGACAGACAGACAGACAGACAGACAGACACACACACACACACACACAGACACACACAGACACACACAGACTTCTTACATAATAATTGATGGATAATACACATAATGCAATGTCAGATTGAGAGCACACTTTGGAATAGTTGTGATAATTGTAAAATTTGAGATGGTTAGAAAGGTTTGCAAATGTTGCCAGGAAGTGTGATTATGCCAGTTATAATGCAGATGCCTTGGAGAATCTTTAGATTTAAAAATTTTCCACATTCAGTATAACCTACATGGATAACATTAGCTGTGATTATTATGTGTGTGGCACACAGGCTAAATTAAAAACCCTAACTAATGCAGAAGCATGCCTCGCAGTATGTATGCGCATCAGTGCTTCTTCAACAGCTTTTAATGTATTTCATTATAAACCGTTTTCCCTCCCTGTTTGTTCCACATCAAGCAGTCACTTTTTCCTTCCCTCTCAGAATAAACAACTTGCTTTATCTTCAATGTTTTGTGCCCCCCACCCTTGTTGTCATTGTATTTCAACCCCCTTCCTCGGAATTCAATTCTTCCAGACTGTTATTTTATGATGTTGTCTCGTCAGCTGATGATGGATTCATTATCTCATCACTCTAGCTGCCAGGACTGTCACCGTGGCCTGCCTTTTCATTTAGAGCACAGACTGAGTGTGCAGATATATTCCTTGCCGGTCCGGCCCTCCCTGTGATCTTTTTTTTGTGGTTTGCTTTGTTTTTTTTTGTCTTTTTTTTTTTTTGTTCTCTCCCTAGTGATCCTCTATGAAGCTCATGAATGTCATTACCCCAACAAGGCTCGCTGGGAAAATGGTGTTGGGAGAAATTGTTGAAGCTTTCCTGTGTCTGTTCTCTCAGTGAAACCAGCGTGGATTTAGGGACCCAGGTACAAAAGAGTGACCACTCCCACCCCAAGAAGGGAAATGGCATGGAAATATGTCAATATAGCAATTGACGGAAAATTTGGTAGTGACTTTTCAGAAGTAGAAAAGTTGCTGTTGTTGTTCCGGTTGCTAATGAATGCGTTCTCATTGCTGTCATCATAGATTCACTGAGAAAGCACTAAGCCCCTATACTTAGGACTCTACTATGCTGAAACCATCCTATGAGGTGACAGAAATCCTCTGTAAAGAATGTGTCAGACTTTGTTCCAGCCAACGCTGGGGCTCAGAACAGCATAGCGGACAGAATAATGTATAATGTTTATTGACCAGTGGCCCCATGGACCCACTGTCTTATCCTAGTTTAACCCTGAATGTGGCCAAATGAAGTCCTTGCAGTTTTTCCACATCCCACATCTCCCAGTGAATTTCCTGGTACACCTCCATGCTTCTCTTCCCACATATATATTTATTCATTACTATATCATTACTATTAACAGGCCTAGCAGTATTGAAGAGGTGTATTTCACAGTAGTGGGGAAAGTGGCTCCCTGTTTGCATCCCCTGTCTCATAGAGGCCAAGTCACAGGTCTCTGTTTTCATGTGCGTGTGTGCGTGTGCGTGTGTGTTAGCGCACGTGTGTATCTTGCTGGCCAGGCTGGGGTCACTGAGTTTATATTTGGTCCTTGTATGCCTCTGTTTTGTATCTTTGGCAGGGTAGATACACAGTCATTGCTTATGCAAACTAGCAATCACGTTTCATTGTCCCAGGACTCCTGCTAAGAGGTTTTGGCTTGTTTTATAGCTGTGTGTGCTTGGGTTTGATGCCGGCTTGCAGTCCTGACCTATTTGTGTCATGCACTAGTGACTGTGTTGGGTTCCTTTTATGTAAAGGGCCCTATTCAAGGCTTAGTTCTTGCATTTGTGGAGCCTTACACTGCACAACTTGCAAAGTGAGTATTTATAATTCATGCAGTCCTAATTCGTCTCTGCAGGGATCATTTGATGTTTCGACAGTACTGTGGTTCCCCTGAGTAGGCTTCCTATTGGACATTTGCCCCCTTCGGAGGGTTACATCAGAAAAACATCCTTTGGAGTTTCTCTGTAGTGTTTCACGTAAGATGTGTTACGCTTCACAGATTGCTGCTTTCGGATAGACTGCTTTACATTGCTGGGATGCGCAGTGCTCTGGATGAGGTGCAGATGATGACAGGCCCTCCATGTGGATCCTTCAGCCTATAATCTCAAACTCTGGTGGTGAGGCTACTCTAAGCAACAGCCCAGTTTCTTTTTCAGCCAACAGCTTGTGAATTCCAACTTTTGACCCACTGTAGAGAAACAGGCAAAACAGTATGAGCTCATTCTTGCAGGGCAAACCTGTCAAGAAGATGTCAAGAGGACTCCAAGGTACCTGTCATGTCCCAAAATCCCACAAATCATGAAGTGGCAAATGATGTCACGGTAGTCTGCAGTGTCTTGTAATAGGTGGCATATACTGTCATAGACTGGCCTAAATTCATCTGCGTATCATTTTCAGTATTACTTTGGCCAAGAGAACTTTTTTTTTTCATTCTGCTTGTGATCTGCAACAGCTGTCTGAATACATTATGGTTATTATGTCCTGTATTTCAGCAGAAAAAAACATTAAAGGGTATTCTTTGTTGATGTGAATTCAAGATGAGATATATTAATTTGCAATTCACCTAGTGAGAGGTGAAAGGCTAAATAGAAGCAGAGTAATATCTGTCATTCTAGGTTTTTTTTCCTTCTTTTGTGAGGTCACATCTGTCAAATGGTTTGTGTAATGTCTCTTCTTTTCATTCTTGATCTGCATGCTGTTTCAGTGACACTCAGAAATGATATACAGTAAATGTCTCTTGGTGAAATAATTCTGCATAAATTTGCTGCAAAGCAAAGTTCAAATGAAAGTTTTAGGATTCGATTGCAATTTGAGATACAGTTTTTTTTTCCCCTTGTTGGAAGCTTTCATGTGTCTGCTACTCCAAAAGGAATCTTCTGGGTATGGGTGTGTGTACTTGTGTGTGCATGCGTGCATGCCTGCAGCACATGTGGGCATGTGAGGGGTTGGTTGCATTAGTTAAGACATTTATCATTGTTTTCTGGGTAAGTGCCCTTATTCATGAATGTTAATGTTATACAACCATGTACATTGTCCTGCAAAACGTATTAATACATTTAAGGATTAAATATGAAAAAAGATGGAACAGAAATGTAAACATTGGGTTTTTGAAATTGAATTGAGGAGTGAGTAAATGTTACCTGCATGTTATCTGGAAAAAAATCCTTTATATCCTTTATACACAGTGACCCGCATAAGTCCAGTACACAAATGACACTTGCAGGAGGTACACTTTCTTTTTCAAATTTATTTGCAAAATAAGTCAGGTTTTTCCAAATAAACTTTTTATTTACTAAAGCCATTCAGCTCTTCTATTCCAGGCTTTTGACAAAGATTCAGTCTGTTAACGGTGCACTTTGTCTTAAAATTACAGTAAATTTAAGCAGATGTGTTTTTTTCTGTCTTCTCTCTAAAAATGATTATGATGATGATTTGTAATCAATATTAGTCAAAACTAAACCAACATAAATGCTGGTAAAATTAAATCTGCACCTCTGTTGTGTGTGTATTTTAAGCATCCTAAATTAAAATGGATATCACATTAATTGTGCATACAGTTTTGCTTAACAGAGTGTGTCTCAGCATGTGAATCCTTCGCGTCCTCCTTGATTTCCAGGTAACGAGTTTGGCCACCCGGAGTGGTTGGACTTCCCAAGGAAGGGGAACAACGAGAGCTACCACTACGCCCGGAGGCAGTATAACCTGGTAGACATGGACCACCTGCGGTACCGTCAGCTGTACGCCTTCGATCGCGAAATGAACCGCACCGAGGACAAGTACGGCTGGCTATCGTCTGGACCGGTGAGGCCCGCACCGCTCGCACGCGTGTGCGCACGCGGACACAAACAACAGCAGATAACAGCCCCGCGTAAACCATACGAGATGACTAAGGCGTGATTCGTTCGTGGCAAATTCTTTTGATCGTACTCCTCTGCGCAAACAGGAGCTCACTTCCTGTGCTGTTCTGTAGCTCCTCACAGGGTAAGGAAGCGAACAGAAGTGATGATCTGATACAGCTTTTTTTTTTTTCCTCCGGGAGCTGGTATTAAAGTAATGGGATAATGCAAATTGAGTCCGCGTGGCTGAATCGGCGGGGATTACGAGAGCAACTGTGTAATTGATTCAGTAATGCTCCGCCTGTGATCCAGTGCCCAGATTAGGGCTGCTTCACCTTGCAGCGTTTGGCTGCGACCTTGATCCCATCTCTTTAAGCAGTAGGCGGGTAGAGAATAAGAGGCGAGAGTGTATCGCAGCTCTGGCTGGAAGGGTTAATGTTTTTTTTGTTTTGTTTTTTCCATATTTAGAAATTGTTGCTCCTCCTCCATCATCTGTGTCTCCTCCTCATCCAATTTGCGCTCATACAAAGACAGGATGGTGCCTTGCACAGGAGCCCTTAGGGACTGGTTAATTTGTCATTCTCCAGGGGAAAAGTCTGTCTGTGAATTAATCCCTTGCGGGTCCAGCTCCTCGCTAATCTAAATGAGGAAAGAGGTGCTTTTCACCTGGCTCCGCGGGTAGGTTGATTAGTCTCTTAGGTCTAAATGGACTTGTGGCGTGGTAGGAAACGGGGAGGGATCAGGAAGGGGGGTTTTGCATTGTTCTGTCTGGGCTGTGTCGTTTTAGCCCTACTGAGGAGCGCCCCCTGTAGGTTTCGTACTGGATCTCGCACTGACATCTTTGAGGAGGAGATTGATCAGCAGACACACACACACACACACACACACACCAATCAGCACCACCAAGAGCGGCTATAAAACCCATCACTTCATCAAATATTTCTGTTCAATATAGTAGCATGTAGTCCCGTTTATTTAAAAAATTTTATGAATCAGTATGAGGCAGCCAGCATATACCTTGTTCAGGTAGCTTTAACAGTGAGTAATGTTTTGCCTCTGAAAGTCACACAGCCAGTCTCAGGCAAAGGCTTTATTGGTGGGTGGGAAGGCTGGGCGGGGTCAAGCAGTAAGGGGGCAGGGTGATAAACCGTTTCAACTCAAGCACAAATGAGCGAGGTGGTAGGGAAAACATACAGGGGTTTAACTTAAAAGTACAATCCATGGCTCCCGCTTTGAAGACATGCTGTGGAAGGCTTCAAACAGGGGTAGAAGTCGAACACAAACTGAAATCCATGTAAGTTCAACGACGCCGATCGAAGGGGGGTTCCCGTCGTGATGTAAACAGACACAGTGTGGACACGCGAGTGGGCGCTTTCCTCTGAGGCCACTTTCATCTGTTATTCACCTCATGCCAGGAGAGCGCAGTACTCACAGCTCTTCTGAGATGTACGCACACAAGGGCTCCAAAGCACTCCATTTCAAAGGAATACACAGACGTTTCCGCTCTCTGCGATGAACAGTGCACTCTGCTCTTGTGAGGAACACCTGGGAGATTAAAACAGAGCCCAGGTAGCGGTGATAATACACCCTAAAGTTACGTTATCAGTTGCTCACTTCAAAAAGATTTCAAGCTGTCAAAATGTGATGCGTTAGTTTCGATTCTTTCCCATTTGTCTGTTTTTTTTTTTCAGTAACTAATGCCACCTCTTTCTATAATCTTCTATATTTTTTTTTTTAAAAGATTGCTCTTCAAAGACAGAAAAAGGGATAAATTGAGCATTTGTCATATGAGCACTTGTTGAACATTGTTGCCTTTGGTCCTAATATCATATTGCTAGATATATTGATTATATGTGACAGCTTCATATGTGAAGTGGAGAGTATTTCATTGAGAGGAATACTGACTGATTGACAGGCGATTAAAAATCATTACCACCTTCCTTCTCCCCCGCAGGCCTTCATCACTGCTAAGCATGAGGGAGACAAGGTCATCGTCTTTGAGAGGGCCAACGCCGTCTTTGTTTTCAACTTCCACCCCGCGAAGAGCTACAGCAACTACAGGATCGCAGTGGAGTCGCCTGGGAAGTATCCTTTCTTTCTCCAGTCTTTTTTTTTCTCCTCCCAGCAGTCTTGCTCTCTGCAGGTAAGTGCAGTGTATCAGCAGTGTCAAAGTCACCCCTCCCCGGAGTAGGCCAGCCTCAGCTGCATTTGTCAGCTGTCGGGGTGACGCGGCTGGGCGTGTTTACAGGCCCGGGCATAACGCTCAGCGGACGACTGCGAGCCCCCAGCGTCCAGCTAATTAGCCCAGCATCTGTCCGATTTTGCACCGCCTCGCTTTTTAAGGAGCCCGTAATGGCTTTTGTTCACATCTGTTGTTTTGGTCTTTGTTTTTTTTTTTTTTTTTGTGTTCGGCGGGGAGCGTTCGCCACGGCGGCTCCCCCGAGCAAGAGTGACCTCCTGTAACCCTCCTCGCACGCTCTGTGAGCTGCGCAAATGAACCGTGACCATACATGGTGTTTTGGGAGAGGTGTCTGGTGGGGTTCACGGTTAAGGTGCTGAGAACACGATGCGATGCACTGATGATATCTTCCTGATTTTCTCTGGCTACATTTAAACTCGGAACTGATCCGGCGTGCAGGTTCACAATTAACCGAATTTTCGAGCGGTAAATGTCGAACTGTGTGAGGAAAAATTGTGGCACCGTGTGCCGCAAGTGATGGGTGGAACTGTTTGTGATATCTGTGAGCTATAGTGGAAATGGAAAGAGTTTTTTTGCCATTTATTATGCTGTCGGTGAAAGAACCTACTCAGGTGGAAGGTATTGCTACCAGTGCAGGGAGTTCAAAATCTGAAATACAAATATGGGTGTTTGATAGAAAGTCATCCAAAACACCCAGTACGTTGAATTGTAGGTTTCAGATGGAACTGTTTAAAGTGGTTAGTAATTTGAGGTTAGTTGTTCCCCATGATTCCTCATACCAGTCATGGAAAGCACACAGGTAGGACCAGCTCTGTTGGGATGTTATTAGAGGAAAGAGTCTCAGCAGAACGCCATCTGCTGATACTGTCACCCCAGCAGAGAGACCGCTCCGTCTCTCAGCATCGCGGTGACAGTGACGGGGAGTAATTTAATGAGACACCGTGTTATGACTACCACAAGCAGAATGATCAGGGGGGAGGGAGGGGGGAAGGTAGCAACTGGCTCGCATCCGTGAGGAAGATAGTCTTCAAGGGCAAGTCATGCCCAGCTCCCACCAGCCTGAGGAATGCTAAGACCGCACCGCCACAGTTGCGTTTACGCTTTTCTCCACTGAGATTGCTAATCCGGACCAACCCAAACAAACGTAACGAGCAGAAACTTCTCCCTTCGTCCTGTGTGCTACACGGCCGTGTTTGATGGATGCTCAGGGATGAGGTGCTTGGGCGTTGTCATGGAAGTTAAAAGGGTTTATTCTCCATAGCTGTCACTGCGGTGTTCTATAATGGATACAGCCCATTATTAAAAGTTTTGTGACAAATGCACTAAAGTACAATGCTCCCTAAAAGCTTAAAAAACTCTGGAGAGCTGGAAAACCCCCGTTTTTACAAGACAGTATTAGGGGTAGAAACTGGGGAATTGGTTGTGACAATGGTGGTAGAGTTCCCTTTTCTAGTAACTGTCATTCTTGCCTCCACATAATGTGGCCTAGATGCATAAAAATAATAAGACTTTATTTATTATTCAGAAGAGCGCAGATACAGAATTTCCATTTCCTGAAGGAGACTATGGACTTTCTTGTTTCACACCCTGTACGTATATATATTTTGAAAGCGTCTGCGTGGCCAGTGTTTACTGTTTGCTTTCATCTGGGTCGGGTGACGGCTCTTCCTCCTGGCTCAGACATTCTTTGATGTGTAAAGAGGGGCCCTCCGACAGTGGGAAAGATGGCAAAAATGTAAATAACACATTTAATTGGCTGTATGTGTATTTCTGGTGGCCTTCATTATGTGGAAAAGTGGTAAACACAGAAAGGGATTCACGGCGTCCCGGACTCCGCGGTACGGAGGAGGAACAGGGGGGCGCGTGCCCCGAGACGGCTGTTTATCGAAGGGAGCGTGTGCAAAAGCTCCAATTAGGAGACGTGATGGATGAAAGAGTCACTCAAAGACAAGAGGGGGAGGCCATCCCGAAAGAGCTTCTCTTGATTAGAGCTGTCACACACACTTACAATCCCACATGCTTCTAATGGAGGTGTCCAGCGTTGGAACCGTGCTAAGCCACCATGTCCAGACTGCTGCCATTATTTCCTGTATGCCATCGTGGCCCGCCTTGACCTGTTGGCTACAGCCACAAAATGCACATGCCATGCTGATAATGTTCAGCCTGCTCTGGCAAGAGACCCAGGTCTATAGCATGGAGTGGACTCAAAAGACACTTACCTGGGGTAGAGGTGGGGGGGGGGATAACATCATAGTGAGAGATTCACTGTAAGCGTTTTCATGGAATTTGTATGAGCATTGCCAGAATTGGCAAAGCAGCCTTCTTAAAACTCTTATCATCAGAAACATTATGTGGAAATTATTTGGTAAGTGCATGATGAAAAGCTTGGGAATATTTACTTGGTGTGTGGAAACAAATGTGAGAGGAAATTCATTGAATTCTAAATTAGTGTTTTAAATAGACTTATTTTGGCAAAGGAATGTAGGCATAGAACGCCGAGAAGTTGCTCCAAAATTTAAGTGTTTAAGGGAGATAGATCAAGCAAAGTGAGCTCATTTCTTGGCAGAGACACACTGCGTAATCCCTAATACAGAACAATCTGTGAAAATGTGAAAGATCATCAAGGTTGTGGGCAAAACGTGCTCTGTGAAGGGATGAGTTCAACAGGGTGGTGCTTTTTCTGATGAAATCCTTTTAGCGTTTTCACGCAGAGTATTTCTTCTCCATGTTCTTCTTCCAATAACCTGTGTAATGAATTTTCCAGAATGAGGCTGAGATTGGGCTGCCTCTCATAGTCCCTACATAGTCCTTGGAGTTAAGTTAAATTAATCACTAATAAAGAAGCAGTGGCTACAGTGTTACCAGCATCTTATTGCATGGCCCCAGAATGATCATTTTCCTCCACATTTCAGTGCCGCTATGGGTATAACGTAGCTTTGCATGAGCGCCTTTGTTTACATAAACCCAAAATCAATGTGTGTACAGCTGGATAGAAGATATGCAACAAAATACCTATGCCTCCAGAGCATAGGACAGCATAAGGCTGTTGTACTAACTGAATGTAAACAGTAAAGGCGATGGAGAAGTAAGCGAAGTACATCTGTGTTTAAAAATGTATAAATCCCAGTTTTATCTTGCAGCTGCCTCTCTCAGGCCTTCTTCACACTGAAGCTAAGTATGGTTATGAGACCGTTTTCATGCTTAGTGCAGTCAAGGTCGTGCACAGTAGAGTTACAAAAGGTAACCACAACTGTACTATACTGTCACAAACTGTCCTGCTAAAAGCAAATTGTGAGAACCATTGTTAACTCCAGTTGGTATGCAAATGAACATGAGATTAGTTGTGAGACAATACTGGAGTACTGGTAGCAGTTTCATAGTGAACAACTGTGCAGATAATTGCAGGTCATTCCCACCCTGTTTAGGAGCTTTTATGCCTATCTAGCAGCACGTCTAACAACAAATACATTAAATGGCATCTTTGATTGCTCTATTTAGTTAACAGATACTGTCTTTAACAAACCTTTGTTAATAACAGAGATGCATGCAAGTATAGCTTATTTATTTGTATATACCCCCAAAGATATTAGTGATAATTAGTGTTGTTGGGTCTTTTTTTGATCATTTCATATTTAACCAGTGCTTTTCATTGCTAGCTTATAACCATGGAAGTTTTGTCCCTGACAATACCCAAGAATACATGCACTCTGCAGAGAGTGCATTATCTCAGTTGCCATGGTTATGCATTTAATCAGTCCTGAGAATGGAAGGCGTGATTATGATGGGAGAATAAAACAGGAGAATCCTCAAAAAATAAGCGTTGCTCATTTTGTCTTTAAATCATTTGTAAATAATTGTTTGCCTTTAGTGTACCTGTTAAAGGGAATGTCAGGGAATGCTATCAAATCTGACCTGGCTTACAATCTTTGAGGTCATGTTCTCAGGGGAGAAAATATATACACAATGAGCAAACATTGTGGATGTTTGCTTTTGCTGGCTGGATATGTTTGGGTTTTGATGAGGATCTCATACAGAAGGGTCACTGTTCAATCTTGTTTGTGCCTTTTGAGGGTGCTGTCTGTGGAGTACATCATAAATTTGACTGCGGTGGAGAAGCGCTTGTCTTCCAGCTTGAGATCACCTCCCCAACGCCCTCATGCGGCCTTTGAGACAGCTGAAGTGAGTGTTTGAGCATTCACACACTCACAGAGGACTTGTGGCTTGGTTGGAGCAGCCAAAATAGGAGAAGTGCATGAACAAGAAGCCTCTATCGGCTCTATCTCCGTGAGCTACTGTCAGAGAGTGAGACAGTCAGAAAAGGGAGCAAGGCGGGGAAAGGGACAGACAGAGTGACAAAGGTCACTGCACCAAAGCAGAGAGGAGACAGCTGTTCAGAGTAGTGACACACACTCTCTTTATCTGCAGTCAGACCTCACAGTTGACTGAGTAAAAGCTATTGACTCTGTGAGCTGCTCAAAGGGGGATACACAATAGGTATATATTACAAGCTCCAGAGTTTAAGAAAACAAACTTTGAAGTTTTTCAGGAGCTCCCTTTGTGCAGTGAACTTGAGGGAGGTGCTGCCAGGATGGGAAGGCCATAACTTTGAATGTCCTTCAGGCGCTTCTTTTTTGGTTTCTTTTTTTCCTCTTTCATTCCTCTCGTTTTTATTTCCTATTCTAGTGAGAGACTGAAAAGGTTGTGGAGTGCTCCTCTCTGTTGCTTTTAATGCCTCCTGAGGATGAAAGGGATGTCACCAACCACACTTAACCCCTTTTCCCTTGATGTTTTGGAAGAACGGGCACCGAAACTGTTATCTTACTGCACATCTTTTTTGGAAAGGAGAGACAATGCATCTGACTGAGCCGGTTGCGATCCATGGCCAGAGACTCAAGTCTGCGTTCAGACCGAGAGCCTCTCATCTCGTCCTCCCCATACAGTGCAGGTGGTTATATCTTGCATGTTGTCACAGAGATCATTGCGTTTGTTGCCTGGAAGAGCCACCCAGGAGTTAATCTCCCAGAGCACAGTGTGCTGCCAACAAACAGCAGATTGGCAATGCGGATCAGCGCTAAAAGACTACCCCGAGGGAGTCCCTGCTTCGCCGAGAGGCGAACCTGTATTCTGTGGTCAGGTGTTTTGCTCTGCAAGGTCTGGTTGTAGCTTTTCCAGAGGTTGCAGCTACAGCTTTGTAGCCAGAAGTTTTGTAGCAGTCCGCTCCTATTGACTCCACTCACTCAAAATTGACATTGAAATTGCAGAGTGAGCTGCTGTGATCACAGATCTCCCATTTCTAGGGGCTTTATTAAAAGAACTGGTACTGATGCCAAAATGTGCAGAACAAAAACAAACCAAACATCCTGGGCTGTTTTCCCCCTGATGTTAAAGACATTTGTTGTTTTTAGATATGCCTGAAAGATATGATCTAAGGTAATCTGAAGTACAGTGATTAATGATAAATAACACCAAAAATGGCTCCTGGTTTGTGTTGCATACATCAGGTTATTTGTACCCAGATCTTGAAATTCCTTATGTATGCCTACATCTTGGTGCCTTAGCAGCTTTAGCTGTCAGTTTCGGCAAGCAAAAATACTGAGGGTTGACTTTGTGTATATATGCGATTTAGATATCACTATTTTCTAGACGACCCCACTTTACATCTGAACTGTATAAAGTGAGTTCATGCAAGTTTTTAGACTCTAAAGCCAAAAATGGCTTTGTCCACACACAGGAGGTACTCCCACACTTGACAACAGGATTTGGCTACCACCTTCTACCAAGCAGCGAAACCACTTGTTAAAACGGTTTTCTTTGTGTCAGTTGTTCCTCCATGTTAGTGTTAATTGCATGTAATATCTTGCACCTTGGGCTTTGTTAACAAGTGAGTCTACTACACTCTAGTGAGGTGATAAATTAATCGTTAAAAAAGAAAGGGAAGAAGCAGGCTAGTGCTGAAGCATTCTAGCCCTGTTAATGTATGTAATTCTGTCTTTTTTACTATTAACATGAAGGAAACATATATTTTGTAACTGATCATTCAAATGAACATAATACTAGAGTGAACAGTTGTTCTCCTGTAAAAAGTCTGTATAGAAAAGCTTGCCTGTGTCTCAGTCACCGATTTTCTCATGTGTGGAAAAGCATTGAACAGGCCAGCAAAAACAAAGTCTGTGTCAATGTCAGCAGTCAATGCATTGAACTTCGAATGCACAAAATTAAACTTTGAACTCTCATGAGCCTTGTGACTGCCGTGTACGTAAGTGAAGAAGTTGTTTAAGACAGGCGGTGTCTTTGCTCCAGTCGGGAAAAAAAAGTATGCTCACAGGCACCACCCTGTGGAGTAGCAAAATAACAACAGGACATTTCTTGGTCCGTTGGTTACATGATGAAAGACAACAGGGAAGAAAACTGACAACAAGCTGGCTAAAACAGCTAATAGGCAACACTAGCATTATCGATATTGTCCAAACTCTGATCCACAGTAATGATGTGAAAATGATTAATGGTGGGATGAATTCAGGGTTGTACTGAACCAAGAATGCTGTGGTCATCTTTATTATAAGGTAGTACAATAACAGAATTAAGATAATTCAGTGCAGCTGTCACATGCATTGTAAAAAGCACATCCAGTGCCCCTCTCTCTCTCTCTCTCTCTCTCTCTCTCTCTCTCTCTCTCTCTCTCTCTCTTTCTCTCTCACTCTCTATCCCTCTATTCTCTCTCATTGTCTCTATTTCTTGCTCTCTCTCTCACACGCACATTCGCTGTCAAAACTTTTCCATAAGTAACTAAAGTGCAAGTTTTCCCTAAGTAAAAACCACACCAGAGCTACAAGCCATTGAAATTCAATCGACTCCTGCTTTTCGACAGGCACTCAAAGTACCAGTGTTGTTTTTCTTTCAGGCTCTCAATTCGTGCGTCCTCCAGGTAGTGCGCTTTATACAGCTGGTTGGAATATGTGAAATCCCTGTTGGATGCTACCATGAAAGCCCTACCTGTCAGTGCAGATATCTCTTTGATACATATCGTACCAACGGGCATCTGAGAGTGTCAGGTCATCACTCTCACAATCTGTCTTTTTACTTTAATGCTATTCTAAATAATTCAGCTATATCAGGAATTGCTTCTGAGATAGATATAGACGCGCATTTTTTTTTTCTCAAGGAGAATAGTGGTAAAATTGATACAGTGCATAGACAAGGCCATTTCGGAAGTTCTGGATGGGTACTGTTTAGATTCTAGGAAATGTGCACTGCTATGTCGCAGAATGTGTGTGGGTGCAAGAAAGGCCGGTGGAAATCGGTAAATCCTCCATGCTTGAGGTGATTGGCAGCTTTGTATCTGGTGTCACCCTGTGCGCTTTCAGTAAGCTGGACGGGTCTGCAAGAGCGTGACCGTCTCATAGTCACATCTGATACGCCATTGCAGCATTTGATTTGGGATGGAATCCAACTCAGCGCCCCATCATTTTCAAAGACATGGAAGGGCAGTTTTCAGCAATGGTAGATTAGGCACAGGTTGCTGCTGATATAGCAGTGCAGATTATCTTTGGTCCTCCCTTTTTGTGTGTGTGTGTGTGTGTGTGTGTGTGTGTGTGTGTGTGTGTGTGTGTGTGTGCTCGCGCCTCTAAACCCTGGGGAGGCTGATGGGAGTAATGGTTACGAACCTAGTGTCTAGCAACCAGATGGTTGGAAATTCAGAGTAACTGACCTGAATGTAAATAGAGTATAAATTTAAGGTGTAATGTACTTTGTGAGTTGTCTGTGTAAGTTCATCTGCATAATGGTGTCTGCACAGCAAATAATAAAAACTGTTGAAATGTTCCTACAGTGATAATTTGAGTCCTGTAATGCACTGTGTGCTTGAAAATGTTAAGCAGATTCAGGAATGGTACTTCAGACGAGGCTGTCCATCGTGCCTTTTGTGAGTGGATTTTCGAAAGCGTTACGTGTCTTTATAAAGGACCTGAAGCCTTTGTTTAGCCAGGAAATACATCACTGGCTATTTGATAGGGGCGCCCTTCCGGCCAAGAGACTGTCGCCATCGAACCCGTCAAGGCTCATGTGAGTCGTGAACAAAATCCCATGTGAGGGAGAGACTGTGCTGCAGCCCGCCCTGTGGTCACGACCGTGTGCCGATTCTGTTCGGATCATTAGAGCCTCTAATCACTGATCGCGGTCCCTTTTCTGCTGTTTCACCTCGGGTCACCACGGACCACTTTCCCAAATCAGACTCTGTGTTTACAAAGGCTATATTGATCACCGCTTCATGGCTGAGCTGCAGCCTGCTGTATTTTCAAGCCTTGGGAATTATTGCTGAAAGCCACAAACCACCAATTTGTCAGAGAGCTTTGCTTCTCTCCTCAGACAGGTGTGCCAGGGAACGTTGGATTAACCATTACCTTTTATCCACCCCTTTCTCATGCGTGTGTGCGTACACACACACACACACACACACACACACACACACATGTCTACAAAGCACCTGACATCCTGAATGTGGTTGTTCTCACAATCCTGACCCTTGTGCATACCTGACTTATGAGCTGATGGCTGCTTGTTTCACATACAGGTCAGGCACTGTGTCATGCCTACTTGACCCACACACCAGGCAGGTGTTTTGGTGCTATGTTGCATGCTTGTATGTTCATATACAGTGGTAGTACATAATGTGTCAGTGAAATCTGAAAATGATTTCCTTTATGACTACTTCATGATTTAGCTATATAATTATAGGCTGCTTTCCATTCAGTCACATTCCAACACAGTATTTACTCTTGATTTTAAATCTGCTAAGCATTTGCTTATCAGAGCATCCTTGTCTGAGATGGAGCATACTAGTTATGCATTACTAATAATAATATTGATAGTAATAACAGAGAGAGCCATTATGAAATGACACCTATACCCCCAATAGAACCTCACTTTTCACTATGCAAGTCATGGCACTCAAAGCCTACATGCAACATGGAGCACCTGTGAAATGACCACTTAATCACCTACTGCCATCTAGTGTACAGTGCAGTACTGCATCATGCAGTCACTTAGAGTTCCCATTTCCAGAATTTGCATTTTGCTATGTAGGTAAGACTCACATGTGCACACTGCAGTCTGCTATCAGTGCGCCATGACTGTTCCTCGCATATCCAGGCATTTGTGTTGCAAGCATTGGGGTAGTATAAAATAAGCCTTTCCCCTCGGGTAGTATAAACAAGCCTTTAGCCTTGCTTACTCACCGGCGTGTTTTTTGAAAGCCGAAACTGTGGCGCACGGTGTCCGCGGCCCCGGCAACGAGATCTGTGAAGGCTGCAGTGAATAACCTGGCGCTGTTCTGTGATGAAATTCAGGTAGGCCTAATCCATCTTCTGGTGCCTGCCCCTCATTGATCACAGCACGGCAGTCTGAGGACAGGTCTTTTCATGCGAGGTTACAGCCAGCCAATGTGGACGCGGTATCCCCAGACGGACGCTTTTCTGATCATCAGTCAAGCCTGCAGTGCGAGAGGTGCAAGTGATGTAAATTCACAGGGGGGCGTAAGAAGTTATTCCGCCACACAGCGGCTTGTTCAAATAAATCAGATTTGTAGCCATTTTTATAGCTGTGCGTATCAAAGCTGCAACCGATGCACTCTTGTCGTGAGGGAAATTGCAGAGGGCTTCAAACGTAATTACATACAGTGTCCCCAAAGATTACCTTGTTCCTACCACAATGTGGCTTGTAAATATGTGAACCATTGCAATTAAATCCATTGAGCCAGTGGATGTAGACATTGATCAACTGCTTTAATAACTTGTGACAGGAGTAGTCTTTTAATATGACTGAAAATAATCAGGTACAGCTAGATTTCCCATCTGCCACAGTCTTTGATAAAATATGTATTATTGGTATTTTTAATTTAAACTCCAAAGTCCATAAAGAGCGCTCCTTCAAAGAGCATGCTATGAAGTGTTGTTATGCATCAAAGGATTTGAGGTGAGTAAGCAAACTATGAGACATAACTTCCAGAAGAGAGCAAGGTTTTCTCAGGGTCTGAAGAGCAAGGTGGTGCACGCAGGACTGGAGGAAGACTGGAAATAAAGCTCCATTATAAAAAGTTAACATTTTTCCTGAATGAAATATATTTTAAAAAATCTGCAATTCAAAACATTGCAAAGGTATACTTTTAAAAGTAATGTTATTTTCATAGTCAAAGTTAAGTGGTTTACAAGGCTACCTTTTAAATAAACAGTTCCTGTACTTTGCCCTCTACCTTGGCAAAAGAAATTTAGTTTATATTAACTTTAAATAAACTTCTGTTTGAACAAAAATGCACATCATAAGTATGGTAGAATTAGAAGAAATGAAAAGTGAAAGAAAAGTGAAGATTACAGAAGTGAACTGTGCTAACCCTGACATTGAAAACCATTTTAAATCCAGCCAAAAAGGAAATGACTTCAGTACAGCATGGTATTGAAATTAACAGTAGGAACTAAGGTAGTGGCAATTGCAGTGGTAGCTTGCAGTTAAATGTGAGTTTTAATGCATTGTCATTAGTGTATGTTCATAACACCGTCATAAAGTTCACATTTAGCTAGCTAATTACCCTTATTGGTATAAGTCCTGGAGCACATCCCTGTATATACAATGTTACTTATATCTTATTGGATGAATAACATTTTTGGCTAAAAATGTACTGTTGCTTCTGAAAAAATTGAATGATTATCATGTTGTCAGAATTACAATAAAAAAAAATAATCTGTTGAAAATGTTAATATGTCTTGTTAAATACCGTACCTAAATATTATTTATTGTTTATGTACTGTAAATGCTGTACATTACTGTGCTGAACTCTTCAGTGAGGTAATTCATAAAATATGTTTAGTTATTTTTGCTCATTATGCAGTAATACTTGGTTATTGTAACAGTGTAGTGTTTTTACTGGCTACCTAAAATAACTTACCATGACAATTGACATTCAGTTCCTCCTTGATGTCAAATGTAGCTGGCCACTTTAGGTTCCTAAAGCTATTTGAAGAGATGATTTTAGTTGATCAACAAAAACAATATATAAAGTACCCTGCAGCAGCAGTAAGGGCTACAGCTTTTTTTCATTGGAAATATATGGAGTTTTTTTGTCCTCTTAAGGATTTTAAAGACATTTCATAAGCACTGACATCTGCAAACCAGTTTATTGTAATCTGACAATTCTGCAATTCTGCTAAAAACGGTGGCAGTATCCTTGACAGTTTCACAAATTGCTTTTTAGGGTATGATGAACATTGCAACCAAAATTTTAAACTAAACAAAAATCAATGACATGGTGATACAAAGGTGAATATGAAATTCTGCAGACTGTAATCAGGAGGGAACTACCCAAAAGAATGACAGCGTACAAATGTTTTGCAGTTAAGGTTCATTGATTTAAATCAAGTGAAAGTTATGTGCCAGGTGTAAATGCTGGACAGTTCAAATGTAATAACATATTGTTCTTGTGTTACTGTATGTGCAAATGATGTGGTTTGATTGGCTTATAGCCAACATGTTTTTGCACAACACTTCCATTGCAAGTTGTATTATGATAGATCTAGCATTATGCATGCAAGTCCAGTGCAAATTGGTCCATCCATTTATGAGAAAATGTATTAAAAGATAATATGATGAATCATCAAAATGGCAGAAAATCCAGTATGGCAGAGCTAGCTTGTCTAACCTGGAAATTTTGTGAATAAAGTCTATTCCTTATAGCTGATTTGTTGGAAATTTCTATTATGATTAACCAATTTTGTCCCCATATTGTATTTGCCACTGAGTCATGTGGCATTTGGTTATCAGATTCTGTCCTTCATTCTCTTCAAAGCTGCCATTTTTTGTGCAATAAACTGAATTGTATATCTATATTGAAAAAGATGTGTTTATAAAAAATAAATAAAATCTAAATAATGGAGAGGATGTCTTGCACCTTCCATGCTTATTCTCTGCTAAAGATACTGTAATAGTTCCAGTGAAGGTTTGAAACCTTATGTTAAAAAAGTATTTCCAAGCTGAATGCATCTATTGACAATAATGATACCCAGGACCTCTTCACCTGTGTCTCCTCTATTAAACATGACCCCAGTAAACACTATTCAACAGCTGCTGGCCTCTAGTGGTAAGACCCTGTTGTGGCATGTACAGTACTCACTCACGGCCTCCTAAAAAAAAAAAAAAAAAAATCTCTTCTGTTTTGTAAGTGGAAAGACAACAGGAATGAACAGTGGGGTATCATTTCCCTTTGCAGAGAGGATACTCAGAACAGCACTTGGTTTTAATCAAAGCAGAAAAGCAGGCTGCAAAAGTGGAATTTTCCCAGCCCTGTAAGAGAACGAGTGAGCATTTGAGGACCTCTTACTTGTCTGTGTGAAGATGAGCAGCTCATTTCTTACTCACACTGCTAACTAAGTGTTTGTTTACACCTTTACGCCGTTCTTGTACATTTGTTCCCCAGCATGACATCTGCATCCCTTGGAGTGGGAGGTAAATAAGGGGCCTGAAAGGGACAGCCTCAAAGGAGCGACTGTTATATTTTCCCTGTCTTTTATCAAGGGTGCACAGGACATTGTAAATAGTTAACTTTATTCCAATTAATATAGAGCATTTTGTGCTGTAAGAAGGGTCAGAATGTTTAGAGGAGCAAGTAATTAGTGTGCATGTGAAACATGCCACTTTCCTACTCAATGAAATTCTGACTCCTCCTGCTATGTAATGTTTCGATGGAAAAGTTACTGTTACCACAGTTACTAGTGCTATTTTCTAAAACTGTATGAAGACTTGTAGCATTTCATTTGCAATCTTTTAAACTGTTTTGTTCCATTTGCATACACTGTGGACTTCTGAAAACTGTTGAATTTTTGAAAGCCTTATCAGGTGTTGTCCTTGCTTTATCAGCTAGAGCTTTGGAATGCTGTAGTCTACTAAAATTGCTTCAGTCTACAAAATGACATACATTACATTTATTATTATCATTATTATCATCATCATCAAAAGTCGCACAAATGTGAGCTGTGTTTTACTTTGGTGTTTAGTAGAATTAGCCAGTATGTCATGCATTTAGCTAAAGAAAAATTCTAGCTTGCTATATGAATTTTCTTTCACCTTGAATTTGCTACATTTTGTGCCTTCTGATAACTGGCTTTGTTATCTGTTTTTTTGCTAGATAAATATTGTTTCAGAACACAAAAAGCTAGTTAGTAGATGTTAGATTAGCAATAGCATAGCAATAGCATACATATATGATTTTAAATTAAACCTGTTTACCAGTGAAATCACATGTAAATGGTATATCACCCAATACATACACTAACAAAGTGTTCCAAACTAACGTTAATGTTGAAAATATGGACGGCGAGTTGACACCAAAGTGCCAATATTTTACACAGCTTGCCAAAGAGGTGTCTTTAAATGAGCTCTTTATGTTTCTGTCAGAACTATCTAGTGACTGATTTTTTTTCCCCTGTTGCAGGGGGGAAAAGGCCTATTTTACATCAGTAGTGCATCAAAATGATTAGCTTTAATTATCTGGGTCAATTGGTGACCCCTAGAGAAAAAGAAACATTGCATCATGTTCTGATGCTGTTTTAAGTGTAGCACTTTCATTAGCCTTGAATAAGCAAAGGGTGGAGTTTGTCATACTGGATTTCAAGGGTTTTGTGAATTTTGTGCATGAGAGGCCTTGAGATATTAATTATAACTGTTTGCCTGTTTGGTTTTTTCTCCCTGTGTTGGCATTGTTTTTATGCCCCCTGAGAGGAGTGCATTTATTCCTCTGGTACAGGTTGTGGGCTCCATAAACATTAAATACAATGGGGAAGAAATGTTTCCAGACACGATGGAGTTCACACAACATGCAGAGGTGGGAGCAGAATGAATATCAAGGAAATGGGGAAAGAGACTCTTATAGGACAAGAAAAAGGATCCCCCTTCAAAAATAAGTTCAAACAAGGAAGTTTAATGCATAAATTCTGGGGGGGGGGGTTCTTACTTTCATGTTTTGTTAATGTGAAGCTTTTATTTATTCAGATGGCTGGCTCTGATTGTGCCATTTGTGAAGTTATCCCAGTGGGTGGAACATTATGTTGTAGCTGATGATTACTTTTTTGGGGGCGGGAGTGAGATTCATCCCAGGAGCTCCGCAGTCAAAAAGTAATAGAAAACTTTCACTGGCAAGTCTGTCAATCATTCTTAGAAAAGTCAAAACCAATGCAAGAGAGCACTGTCATTTAGCATGTGCATTTGGGCAAGCTATGTGCATGCATTGATTTTCTCGACAGAACACAATTTTTGTTATGTACTTTTAAGAGCTCTGTATAAAGACCTGAATAAGCATTTTTATATCATGTTGTATTGCTTTATCGCATTTGTCCTGACGTGCTCAGGAAGGGAGACCTACAGAATTATTTTATGCGTGTATTTCACCTCAGATAGAAACCTCTTTGACATGCAAAAATAGCAAGTTATTCTTCCAGTCTGCAACCCAGGGACATGTCTACTAAAGTTTACTATGATGCTAAAACTGATTGAGATGCAGATATGATTGTTTAGGGATGCATGACATTATATAATGAATTTTGGTTGATATTTCATCAGTACATAAAGACATTATTATCAGAGTAACAGAGCATAGTATAGAGTGTAGTCAAGCTTCTCTTGTTATTATGTTCATTCTCACTGTCATATCTCTGAAAATAAAAAGCAGCCTAGATGAAGATGTAGTCACATGGTTACCGTAGGCAAATGAGGATAAGGGAGAAATGCCTGTTCTGAGATAGGGAGAACTGTGGAATTGGCATATTGCCACCTATCCAACCCAGGCTCTCCAAAGGAAGGAAACACTGTGCTGCCCCTTATATATGAATAGGTGAGTGGCTTCAGATCCTAGGCAATAAGTAAAGGAATGGAGCTGTATTTTTTAAATAAGCTGCTAAGGCTCTGTGAGCCATGTCTGCTTTAGGTACGCTGATAAAATGATTGTACTTTTTCAATGCTCCACTTCCCATATTGGGAGTAATTCAGTGGGAGGCCGCAGTAAAAGGAATTTCAGCACTCTATAAAAAGACATCAATCATTCTTTCTGCTGTGCTGTGCCAAAACTACAGTATGATAATGAGGGATGGTGTGAGCTGTTGTTTGCATTCTCTGTTGCCTGTTGTGTCACATCCTCGCCTCCCCTCTGCTGCAGTGCTCCTTAACTCACCCTCCCTCCAGATACAAAATCAAGTTGGACTCCGACGAGATTCAGTTCGGGGGTCACGGCAGGCTGGACCACAACACGGAATTCTTCACCGAACCCGTCCCTTTCAATGATCGGCCCCATTCTATGATGGTAAGTCTGCTAGTAATCACATTTTCAGTCTACTTTTACATTGTGGGACTTACTTTTAGTGGGAGTCGCAAGTCGTGATGGGGAAATCTGAAGCTCAAAGCTCAGGATCTGCAACACCCTGGTCTGACTGAAAGCACAGCGATCCTGATCTTCTGTTCCTTTTTTCTTGCTGGAAACAGATCAGGGATCTCTCTGAACTGACGCGACTTGGTTCAGAATAAAGCCAAAAGCTTTTGAAGATGGATGAAATGGGTTTTGATGAGGGGGTGTGAAAGTGTCACTTGCACTGTGGCCTTCAGCGGTGTCCTGACATAATTGGTTCCAGCATTTGAAAGTCGCTTTGTATAAAAGTGTCATTCAAGAAAATGAATATTGATCAACAGAGCTCTTTGCATGTTCTGAGCCTAATTCTAAGGCTATTGCGTATTGTCAGAATTACTGAGCGCAAATGAAGGGTGGACTCTCTGTCACCTTCTCTTTTTCTTAACAGGTTAACAGGGAAGGAATTGACTTTCTTGGACCTTGCAGTTTTTGTCATTTTACTCTAGTGTTGTGAGGCATTATCTGAACTAATGGTTTCACTAAAACAGCAGATAGCAGAATGAAGGCAGTATGTTTCTTTGGCTTGAAGCTACATCCAGTCCATCAGTTACAGCTTTTTTCTGCTTTATTCTCTTTCATTCCTAGCATGCAGTATTAGCAGTGGAATGGCCAGGCTGCAAAGCAGTTGCACACAGTTGTGTACGATTCAATCCCCCATATCAAACCCAGAACTCACGATGGCTTGGCTCGCTCTCTCCCTCTACGCCTTCCTCTCACTCTCTCCAATATTTAGCAGGGAAGACACAGCTGCTGGGTCATAAATAAACTTTGTGAGCATCATATTGGTATTGATCTCTGCTAGCCTCATGCTTACAGAATAATGATAGAGTATTTGTTTCTCCTCTCATTGATACTGCTGGGCATAGAGTCGATAAAATATGAAACAGGGATGCTGGCCTTCTCCACTGTCTACAGTCATAACGCTCCATCGCCCAGAATTCTTTGATACAGCACAGCTGCGGCTTTTCCTCTTTTTCTCCTCATTATGGTGGAGTTCATTACTTTGAGTGGTATAGCCTAGCATTAGAGCCATGGCGGGGAAAAACTTTGTTTGGGAACATCATGTTTCATCCTTGGGTTGATTGTACTTGCATTTCTGATATTGCTATGATTATTGATTTGTGAGTGATTAGCTTGGAGACAGTCGAGGGAAGAGAAAATATTTGTTTCCTGTCATTCACTGCTTAGTCCCAACGATAAAGGGGTAATCCTCAATCGAAAGGGATGATTAGAGCAGCCAGAAAACTTTTAGAGGAATTCTTAACTTGGGTGGTGGTTGGTAAAATTTGACGTTTTAAACTCTTTGCAGTTCTGAAAGCTATAAAATGTAACAAACTTTGATCTAAATTATTGAAGCATCTCAATTAGAGCCCAAATTCTGACATTTTTAAGTCTGCTTCAGTCCAGAAGTAAAAACCGAGAGCACTGCTTTCCAGTCCATCCCATTTGAATATAACATAAGAAGCATAAGATGACAGAGACAAAGACGTAAGAAGACAAAGTGAAATTCTGGCCTGTTGTGTACATTGTTGGTGATAGGTGACAGCTTTTATTGTTGCTAGCTACATTATTTAGTGTCTGAGTCTCCCATCCTGGCTTCATCAATGTATATGTAAGGTACATCATGCTGCTCAAACTAGTAGTGATAGGTTAGCATTTTGCATTGGTTCTTTGCCAAAAATGCAATGGAACGACTGAGAGGTTGCTGCAGATTGTCACACGTTTATGCTTTTTATTGCTGTGGTAGCCTTTCTTGTTTGTATTCCTTGGCCTAGGAGGAAAAGGAGAAGATGTGGTAAAAATGTAATGCTGGATTTATCATTAATTTCTTTAAGGAGGGACTGTGGATAAAAGCATTGTGGAGAGTTGAATTACCACACACACACGCACACACACACATACACACGCACACACACACACACACACACACACGCACACACACACACATACACACACAAACAGAGCTATACTTTTACATGTAGGCCCACACAGCCCCACGTCTCTCTTAATCAATTGCATGCTGTATTTATGCCTGATTTTCAGTAGTGTCTTTAGAGTTGTTACATGAAAATAGGAAGGGCTGATTCCCATTTCCAGGAGATGAACATTTTACTTCTCTCATCAGACCAAAAGCCATGCTGAAGGTAAAGTATCTAAGTCAAACATACCTGAAAGTCCTGCTACTGTACAGATTCTGAATTGTCGCCTACAGTGATATCTAATAGCAAGTACACCATGAAACAGTGTGCATTATTCATTCCCTGGAAGTCTACCTTTGTCCTTTTTCATCTATGAGATTTTGAAACTTGCACAGCTTCATTAAAGTAAAATAAATCTGTAATAAAGACCTTTGGGGTCTCATCACAGACATTTCTGGGGACCAGTGCCATGAAATTGTTCAGTCCCTTTAGAAGAAGAAATGCTTTAAATTTTTAATAGACAGCTTTGTCCTCTTTTTTGTACTTTTTTTCTTCTTTATTTTTTCACATTCCTGGGCAATAATGCACAGGAACAGGTAAGAATAAGTAAATCAGTTATATCCAAAAAAGGTAATAATGATGGGACTTGAGCATCAAAGACATCAAATGATCAATAATAACCTTATGTGATCAAAATATGGTTATGCACTTAACCATATTTTCCATCTCATAAATTATTTTAAAAAAACCCTGATTGTCATATACGCCTATCACAGTCTACACAATTGAATTGCAGCTTAAGTTGATTGACTTTCTCATGGATCAAGCCTGAATGAACGTGACATTAGCAGTATTTGAGAACACAAGCAAGCATCTTGCTAATGCAGCAATAACTGCTTCTCCTGGAGCCTTGTGAAAAAAAGAAAAGAAAAAAAAACAGAAAAAGGAAACATCTGGATATTTGTGTTGTTGGCAAACCCGTGCATTTGAGAAACATTACAGCAGATCACTCAACTGTTTTGGTCAACCTAGATGGTTCAGGCTGTGGCTATGCCAGAGAATTATCTTCCTTAGGCATGGTGCAGTCTCAACTGCTCAATGTCCTTTTTTATTTGCAAAGGAGTACATTTTGGGTTTTTTTTCCTGACCAAACCAGACTGGTTACCCCTTTCCCCACCTTTGCTCAGAGGTAGGTGTGACTGACACGACACAAACCAGTCAGAAACATCCTGTGAACCATAAGCGGGAACTGTAGACTAGCTGTCGTTTCCAGACAGAGCTGCATGGGGTCAACAGGGCATGCGAGACCTGAAATTACATTTCACATATTCCATGTATTACACAGAATATGCAGGGCATTTTCCAAGCCTCTGTCACTTTATATGAGTGATTTAAGCATTCCAGCAACATCAGGCCCAAGCAAAAGGGTGTCTAGTAGGCGGTGCAATTTGTCAACAAAGTAAACCATTGTCTGAAGTCAAAGAATTTGGACCCACTTGCCTTTGAAATTGGGTAGTGTAAACATGCCTTGCTTGTTTATGTCTCATTTTCACAATTTAATGTTTTTCATATGGACGCTGAGTAAGCCTGCAGTTGATTTGCTTTCATATTGGACTTTGTGACAGAATTTCGTTTTTATTTCCACACATCGAAATGCGTAACAGTGCTTTTGGGAGTTATTTGAGTCTGGAAGAAAGTTTATTGGACTCAGCTGGACAATTGAGCTTGGAAACTCATCCCAAAGCATTTCAGTCTGAAGCCCCTGCAAGGTGAGATGTTGCATTAAATGTACATTTCTGCTGTTTATTAAATTGTTTTAAAAAGTTTAAAATTACAAGTTCACATAATTAATATTTTCAGTGTCGTGTTATTCAAGAGCTGATATCTTGACCATTTACTAAAAATAGATACTGTTATTGCTAGCATAAAACAGGGTTGTCCTTCCAGCTGGGTACATACTATGCATTTCCTGTTTGTGGATTTGTGTGGCAGTGCATGTGGCAGATATACATTTAATGGTATCTGTGATGTTGCTCAGAAAGGTGTGTTCAAAAGGTAAATGTTTTAAATCTGAATACATGAATGAATCTTCTAATGTGCTCTCCCTGTGGCCATCTGTGTTGGTTTCCTCAACATGTAAAGGTGTAATTCTGATAATCGTAATTCTGATAATCTTAAGAGGCAACATAAACATTTTCAATTAAGAGATGAATCAATTGAGGAGAAGAGGATGAGAAGGGATGATATCGGCTGCATTTGTTCCTATTTACCCCAGGGAGAGGATGATATTTCCAGTCCTCCACACCAAAGATGTGTTTGGAAATATTTAGACTGTTTACAATTCAGTCAGCAATGTTTAAGCTTCTCTCCACTCAGCGTTTGCATATTTGGAAATTATATAAATTCTGCCTACCCTTTTATCTGGGCAGAATTTCTCGTCTGCATCGAGACCCCTTTCATCTTTTAAAAACTCTCATATGAAATTCTCTTTGGAAGTCTTATTTTTGCTCTTATTAGTTCAAACACCACATTTTCGTCCCCTTCTGCCAAATACGAAGTTTAGTTAACAAGTCTCCTGTTAATCTCAATATCATTATGAATACATGAGGCGTGAACGGGGGTAGGTATTGATTGAAACGGTGGAGAGGATTTGCCACTGATCTCCTTATTCCGTTTCTGTCAGCTGGTGCGTTTTATGACTGCACTTGAAAAAAAGCCACCTCCTCGTGAGCATGCCTGAATATGACAGAAATTAATTATTGAGCTGCCGTGCAGGTGCCAGAGAAGGTCCCTATTCTGAAGGGTTTACTCCATGACTTATTTAAGGACTGTTGCCTCAAAGTCTATTTAAAGTTTGTCTTTGCTCTTCTTTTAAAAGGGCACATCAGTTTCCCCCCACCCATTTTACTCATAGCGGCAATAAACCCTCATTTACACAAGGAACGCGTCTCTCGCTTGACAGCGGACGCACTTAAAAGGGTGAATCCGGCTGGATTAGGCACGCTTAAATCTTAAAGGGACTGGCGTCTGCTCTGCCGAAGGAAGCTGAGTGTGAGTTTCTCCCGTTGGCCTCCCTATGAACCGTTGCGGTTTTCTCTCGGCATCAGAAATGACTAAAAGTTTCAGCTGCTTGCAAAATATTGAGAATGCATGGTTACAGTGTTTAAGTGAAATGATTCCTTTTCCATTACCGTCGTGCCACTTGCCCAGAGTAAAGGTGTTTTTGTTATTCTGTTTGGTTCAGTCCTGTTTGATTGTATTCTTACATGCAAAAGTAGAGGTCCTTCTTTTGGGAGCAGCTCCAGCCAACAACAGAACAAGATGTTCTCTCTGAGTCAATTTTTAATCGTGTTTCATGTTGCTGTAGTATTAGTTGGGAGTTTGCTAATACAGGAGAGAGGCTCACTTTGTAGTCCTGGGTGTATCTCCCTCCTGTCCCCCCAATACCTTCGCACTTCAAACCCACCTCAGAAAACAATTTCCTCAACCCCCTTGTAAGTTAGGAAAAAAGGGAGGGAGGTTGGTAGGTATACTAAACCAATAGTACAAAAACAAAAAAAGACACACATTCATTCGATTTCATGTAAATGAGGGGCACCATTGAATAATTAGAAGCTTCAGATCTTTTGATGAGCTTCGGGTTGATCTGGGGGAGCGTTGCCTTTGACAGCTTTTCACAAAAAGAAAAAAGGAAGAAGACAAGACAGGAAAATGCAGAAGAGCAATGCCCGGTGATCAAAAGGATTTAAAAAGCCCCTTATTTAATTTTCCATCTGAATCAATGAACATCTCAGGCCCACAGAGGCAATTGTGTAGCAATAAAATAATGAAGTAGACACTGAAAATGTACGTGGTAAAATCTCACTTCAATTTCCCCCCCGTATATTCTGTCTGATTAAACTCTGTTGGAGGACAGCAGCAATTCTGTGGGATAGTTTTCTAGATTCTTTGTGAAAACAGGACACATTTTCATTAACATGTCATTTTAATGCAAAATAATATTTCACTGCTAACACTAGTAATGTATGGGGAGCTTGAGACAGCAGGAGTTGTGTAGTCTTTCATTTTGCAGTCTGAGTCACCCTGGATGTTGTACTTTGATGGTTATTGTTGTGTGTTTAGCTCGCTTGCCACTTTCTGCATGGCTGTGTCTGGCGGAGCCTAATTGAACGGATTAAATTGTTCCTGTGTATGCACTGCGTGTAATGAACTGCACTTTGAGAGAGAGCCTAAAAGTGTGGAGAAAGTGCAATGATGCATCACTCCTATAATCTGCGCACTTCAGCTATCACATTCAGTAGTGCCATACCCTTCAACCTGTCAGTCTAAGCATCCAGCTTCTGCTAGTATTCTGCTAAGGCCTTCAATCATGGAAATAACTGGGTCTCATGGAACCTTAATAAATAACATACACAGAGGAGGCCTGGTTCTGTGCCTCAGAGGCCAGCAAGACCAGCTAGTGTGCACCTTAAGAAGAAAGCTGGATTTGGAATGCTGTTCTTTAGAGGATGGAAAGACAAACCTGGTGTCTGAATGGGTAGAAAGAATACAAAGCCTGAGTTGTGTCTATATGTGCCTATAGGCAGGAGACATACATCCTGACTGTAGAGAATATGGCTTTCATTCTTAACCTGTGCACCTTTCCATAAATTGTTCATGACTCTATTTTAGTACATTTTCTATCCAGCCTGGCCTTCCTCTTAAAATGAGTTCAGACTAGCCTCAAACTCTGAGACTTATAGAAATGTGTGAGGGAGATGTTAACTTGAGTATCTCTTTTTACCCTTTTTTCTAGCAAGAAGACATGAGGAGAGTAGAAATTTTACACTCCTGTACTTTTCATGGAATATTTTGTGGGTACATTGTCTTCTACATTCCACTTTTACTTTCCTAAATATTACCATATTCTGGGACACAGGAGATGATGAAAGATTTAGCTCTTCTCACATTTTCCTATTCAGTTTCAATATGTCTCTGCATTCCTAGTCTTGTGGCTCACAGGGGCTCCTGAGTAGCCCAGTGGTTAAGGCATTCACTTTGAGTGCAAACTCCATAGCCTGGGCTTACCCTCTGCTGTGTCACCAGCTGATGATGACTGGGAGCCTACAGCACCAGAGCAAATTGGCTTCATCCCTGTGACTCATCAGGTGCCTGCAGGTTTCTTGGATGATGTCAGTAAAGATGCACCTATCCACCAGTAGGTACTTAGCTAACTGTGGTGCACTGGGTGACTTACAGTGTGAAAAACTGCTGTGGTTGGCGTGTGGGATTGCACTCGCTACACCCCAGTGCTCTTGCTGGAGTAGTGTGGTTGTCGTGGTGAGGACACAGCAGTATCCAACTGTCAGTTACTAAATTAGGGTTGTGGTTGCAAAAAAATGGAAGGGAAAAAAGCATTTTAAAACATGTGGTTGACACAGTGCCTTTTACATGTAGCCATTGACCACAAGGAAAATTTTTTCTGTTACCTTCAGCCTTTGTCCTATAGCAGAGAGAGGTGTTGTTCCAGGGTGAAACCTGACAGGTCCAGTACAGAGCCCACATTGACCTTGTTGTAATGCAAGGTTGGAGAGGAGAGGTGGTGAAAGGGTAGTAAGCTTAGTGTTCATCAGTAAAGTTCCAGTACAGCACTAGTTCCTCATCGTTAAGACAGAAGATCAGGGAATTCCTTGTTTTTTGTTCATTGATTAATTTTGTATTTATTGCCATTATTGGTCATTAATATAAAATAAAAGCTTTTGAAGTACCGCAGGCTATGATGCATGCATAACCATAGCTTTTGTGTCAATAGGTGGTAGGACTCATTCTCCCCCTCATACACTCAAGTGTTCCTCTTCAGTTTCCTGACTGTGAATGTATAATTAGTCACCATTTTCTCATTCGATGTGTTGGTTTGGCAGCGTATTAATTTAGACTTATTCTGTCCGCTTGGGACAAATTTTATGCCAAAATATAACATCCATGATGATCTGAGATTTGGTGATGTTTACAGTGAAGATCAGTAGGTCAATGAATCTTTCAGCCTAGCTCATGTGTGTGATGGTGATGTGGGTGCATCTTGTGCCTTCAATGCAACTAGAGGTATGAGGCAGTCAAATTCACACTGATAATCTTTAATAGTTTTAGTTTGACTTTTTGTGAAATTGTAATTAAAAATTGTAGTGCCTAGTATTTCAACAGTAACCCTTTACCATGTACTTTACAAAAAAGATAATGTTGCAAGATAATAAGATGTCGCTCTGCGTTAAAGTATGTTACAGTATATAAAGTATATTACACTTGACCGAGTTGCTTGATTCTTTTGGTTCCTTTGCAATTCTGCCCAAATTATTCCAGCATCAATATGAAAAAAACAGTTTCACTAAGAATTTTATGAGGTGGAAATGAGACACATTCTTCTGCCTTTAATTTGATGTAGAAGCCTTCAGCTTTGTTCATGTCAAGGTAAATCTTGGCTTAAGCAATCTCCACACACAAATTGGCCATGACACTTCATCTCATTACAGACCTCTAGTAATAAAAGACCAAACTCTTCACTAACTCACTCACAAAAAAAATAGTGTCAAATATTGACGTGACAGGGCACCTGGACATTATTTCACTCAGAGATGGATGCATTACTGTGTTTAAAATTGTGGTGCACAGCACAGCATTATTGACTTGGCGCTGAGTAGTATATTATATAGCACGGTCTGTAGAGTGACAGTGTTCTCTCACCATGCTGTTTTGCATTAAGTGATAGGAATCCCTTCCAATGAATTCCATTGGAGCATGTATAATCCAGACTCCAGATGCAGAAATGAACCATAGCCGACTGCAGGATCTGCTGTAGTGTATGCATACAGTTGTCGATGTGCTGATCTACAGTGTGCGTCACTTCAGGCAGACGGGGCCGAGGGCCGTCATTTCCTTTACAATCACTTGTAATTTGATTTAGCAGGAGCTTCTAGTCTGGACTTGGATTCACAGGGAATTTTAGTTCAGTGCATTAAGCTCAAAAGTGTGTCTTTGTAAGATGCATTTTACAGAATTCTTTGCTCACTAAGTGGGTGGCAGTGTTATATTTGGTAAGTGCCCTGGCCTGGCACTGAAGCTCAAAATCTACCATGGAGACTCAGACTAATATAATCCTTTGGTCAAAGTGAGAGTGCATGAAGCATTTCTGTATGGCTGAACAGCCGATGAAAAATATCAGGAGTCAGGTGGATGTCCCAGTAGAGCTTATGTTTTGATAGAGGGACAAGTAGCCATTACCTGGAGGGTCCAAGGTTGCAGACTTTTTGGATACAAACCCGCTTGCTTATGGTGTCCCCTGCCCACAATCCAAAAATATTTTTCTCTGAACTAGTATACCTCTGACTGTTCTGTTAAACAGGACTTACAGCTGATGAACTGTCCAGAAGTTGTAAATTAAGTTAGTCTTCAGTTGTCAGCCAAATCAAGGTTAATTGATTTGACTTGTACAAAAAACAGTATACATAGTAAGTGCTAGGTCAGTCAGTGCCCAGTGGACCGGACCAGGACTTAGAAGCACCATTGAATGGGATTTTGAAGTTTCACATGGTCATAATTACAAGGAATTATTAGTTACATGTTTTCATACAATTAAACAGCTAATGCATTTGGACTAGTGGTTTTTGCCTTTTGTTCTCTCCACACAATGGTTATTTGGTTATTTGGTTAATTCACCTAAAAAAAAGTCTACCTCCCTGTTTCACTCACATGTAATGTACAAGCTATGAGTCCAGAACTGAAGATTGTATTTATTTTTTTTTTTATTTAAGGCTTAAGTTGATAGGAGTTGACATTTTGTAAGGCATTTTTGTTGCTGAGTTTACACTTGGTACCACGATCCCGGTGTTTTGCCAATAGTGCATGCTGCACTGAGAGGCAGTCCACAGATAGAGCAAAACACAGAGTTGAAGATCAAATAAAAAATGCATTGCTTTCTATCAAACGTGAGATTTGGAATAGCCATCGGTGAATCAGACTACCTTTGTTTGTTGCTTGTTTTTGAGGAGGGGGGCCTTCAAGATGAGATCGATACCGTATCGACTCTCATCCCACCCCCTCCCAAGAGAGCTCAGCCTTTTGCTTACGGAACAGTACATCCTTGGTTATGCTCCCCTACCTTGCAGCAGCTACACAGAATTTCAATTCTAGCATGTGCTTTATGAGCTTCTGGTTGGGGGTTTAATGGTTAGGGAAGTGGACTCATAACAGGAAGAGTGTGGCTTCCAACTGGGTTGGGAACTACCCGGGCAAGGTACTTAATCCGAATTGCTTCAATAAATTCAGCAGTATAAATGAGTAATATGTAAAACATAATTTTAGGGTTTATGGCTGCACTGGATTAGGGTGTCTGGTCGGCAAATAAATAATCTAACGTTCCTGTGAATGCATTAAAGATGTGCAAATATCTGGCATCATTCATACAAGCTGAATCAGGCAGCAGACTTCAGAAGGAGAGAGTGGTTTCTCCCCCCCTGCAGTAGATGCTGTAATTTTTATGCCGTATATATATCCTGGTGGAGGAGCGCTAACATTAGCGTCGGGATGATGCTTCATGTCTCAATCATGTCTGCCATCAGACACTAAAGGCCTGCATGTGTAATTTGTTATTTATCCTGGCTTTCACTAGATTAAATGTTGATTGCCCCTCACTTCAGCAGTTCTTTTTCCATTCATGTTTCTCAAAACCATGTTTTTTTTTTTTTTTTTTTTTAAAACACAAGCACCTTGTAGATCAAATTGGTGTCCCATTGGTCCATTTTACCTCTCGGTATTAACATTAAGCAATGAAAGCGGCACATTTTTTATATTTGGTTTATATTTTCTGCTACTAATCAAGGCTGTCAGTGTGAGTATGTTCGTTTTCTACTCAGAGAATGAGACGACATGAAATTTGACAATTTATATTTTGTCACTTGGGATTATTTTGCCGAAGAAGCAACAAACAGCTTCCTCCATTTGCCATTCTGAAACATCTCTTTGTTTTGAAATTTTGTCTTGAATGAGTGCAAAAAGAGCATTATCGCAAAAGTTGATTTCAGTCCACAGCACCCAGGAGACATATAGGATATGCTGTACATCACCAGTTGTGGTGACCTCCACCCCCAAACAGTTTTGTTTCCTAAAAATCTCTACATTTTCCTTCGATACTCATTATCAGCGCTTAGACTCCAGGAAATGGCACTGGGCAGTCCCCAGGGGACAAAAACAATTTTTTTTTCTGTCACTTTGTTTCATTTGTTTTTCTATTTTGCATCAAACATCTCAAAGAAATGAAAATGTTGTATGGCCCAGCCATTCCCATCCATTCGCCTGTCTGGGGAGAGACTCTTTGATGCTCTTTAGTGTAAATCATTTTGTTGTAGAATAACTGGCTTTGTACAGCATGCATGGTTTGACGTTTATCAAAACAAATGTGATCTCTTTGACTGCAGAATTACAGTATGCAGAGGCAAAAGCAGCGCTCATAGATGTGCTTACAGGGACACCTAGTGCCCAAAAGCAGAATACATGTAGGGTCCAGCTGCACTGTTCCAAGGCAGCTGATATTTTGACTCCCTAATTGAAATGAACACAATAAAGGCATTCTGCACGCTCCCATTAAGAGCCATTGGTTTTGTGTGTTTTGTGTACATCCATCGCTTTATTTTTGAATATTCATTGTTCTAGGGAACTTCCAGGGAAATTAATCAAGTCTGTTGCTTTATGAATGTGTAATAATGCCTTTTAAAGGCCTGAGAGAGTGCCTTGGCTTAAACTGTGACTTAAAACAGCAGCCTTGAGGATGAGTTTCTGTAGATTTACTGAGTAAAGCATTCTGGATCGCTACAAATGTATAACTACTTATTTCTCTCGTTCCCCCCATTCCATGCTCTCTCTCTCTCTTTCCCTTTCTTTCTCCTTCCTTCTCTCACAGGTGTACATTCCCTGCAGAACCGCGGTTGTTCTGGCCAATGAGGAGATTAATTACTGTTATTAAATGGAGGAATGCGAACCAGGGATGAACGCCAGTTTAAAAGTTAACCACCCACCACCACCTTTCTCCTACCACCTCTGTGATGTCAGGCCACACATTATCTTGGATGCTTATCTACAGTAATTACACCACTTCACCTAAAACGAAATGGTCCAATCAGGAAGAGCTGTTCTTCCAAATGTCCTTCTGTAACTGTAATTTTCATATCATGCAACTGCTATCTCCACGCTTCTTCTTAAAAATGTTTCGTGTCAGTAAACACAAGAGAGATATCCACGCACCATCTGCCTTCAGCATCAAATATACATACATTAAAGTGTAGTGTACACTATGACCTTTTCACACTGTGACATCATTACATCAATATCAGAAACCCTACCCCCTTGTTACAGGGGCATTAATCACTTAGTCCTGTTGTAAAACTAGTATTTCCTTCAGAAAAATGTGTTTTTGAAAGATACCCATGCCTTCAATTAGTGTGCCATTCTGTTTCATTTTAAAATGACACATGCACTTTTTGACAGATTTTTATGTTTGTATATATATATTATCACTTTTTGATGTGAAAGTTAAGCATATAAATTGTGTTTGAATTATATTAAAAAAATAGATAACATGGGGTAATGATTGCACTAGAACATGGAGTGCACCTCTGTACAAGTGACTGTGCTATGATTGCATAGGAGAGTTCACTGCTTCAGGGATATTACATTTTCACGGCAGAACTAACATGACTGGGCGGGCAAGCAAGGACGACCTTACAGTCCTGATAACCATGCAGATGCACATTTTCAATTTTGGTGTGTGTAATTCCTTAATGTGGTATATTTAACGTTATTTATTCAGCAGCAATATTAATTTATGTTGATGTTTGGTATTGTAAATTGGTCTTCAAAATGCATTAACTGCAATGGACATGTGTCTATGTATAGAGTAACCATGTAGTTCTATAGCTGTTGATCATAAATCAAAGAGGCTATGGGCCTTGTTCAGTGTGCATGGAGGACTCCCTCAGTCTGTGTCTTGTCCTGTCCTGTCCAGTCCTTTGACATCAAAGTTTGACCAATAAACATCAGCTAACTAGACCTGGGGTTGACCAATCAGAACCCCGTTACCACCACCCCTGACCACTATCTCCTCAACAGATGAATAAGCAAGTCGTTATTAATCAGCCAGCCACCTGTAGGTTGCAGAGTGTGCGGATTCTGAAAAACAGATGGTAAACATCATGAGACCTCACACCTTTTTCATTAATCCAATTACAGTTTTTCCTCTGTGTAAGGTTTGATTTTCTCTCTGTCGTACACTGAGTATACCTTACACCTCTCAACATGTCCTGGTTTCCTGTACTTCAAAGATTTAATTTTCTGTGATTTAGAAATTAATTACTGGGCCTTCTCTCCATGTGTTCTGTCATTAAATAGACAAAATGGGCATAGCTACAGAAATCTTTCTTAAGATTTTTGCAGGTGAAGAAATCCCAACCAAGCTGGAAACTTTCCAAAACAAGAGAATGTCTCCATGTATTCAATACAGGGATATTGTACCTCAAAATACTGTAAAAGTGTGGTTGAAATTGTGGTAAAGCAGCTAGCTTTTAAATTTTAAGCATACAGTAGCCTATTGACTGTATTTATGTTTGCATTTTATGCCTTTGGTTATTTTAAATGTCCCCAAATCATGTATTGTAGCTCTCACGGTTATAGGAAAGCACAGTGTACACAGCGTGTATGCAGGTGGGTCAGAGAGATGGTTTTTCTGTGTTAGTTTCCTCTTGTCAGGTGATGTGCTCTGACTGAAATGGTATTGTTGTTGAAAATAAAAGAATAAAGCCTCTGTCTGTTGTTTTTCTTTCTTTCGTTCCCACTGGACTCCATCTTCCTAGCTGTAAATCCTTACCACTTCCAGTAACCTTAAATTCTACTCCCAGTGCTTTGTTTTTTTTTTTTTTTCGATTTTGCCCCCACAGGAAGCATAGTGAAGTTGATCATCTCTGAACTGCTGTGGCAAAGTGCATTCAGCAATGTCTGTAATTCAGTACACTTTACCCTTCCACAGGAGTGTTGCCTTTGTCTGCTTGCCTCTCTCCTAAAGACTCTCTGTTGACCTGCACAGCTGATGACTGATTTATGAGCTAAACTATTTACGGAACACCAAAGTGATGGAGGACATATGTCACCAAAAAAGAGTACCCATAAAAATAAAAATGTTTTTTGTTTTTAATTTTTAAATTATTTTGCAGAAAATTATATGTACATTTTAGAGCATATGTTATGTAAAATATGTAATAGTACATATGTAATATAATATAAAAATATATAAATATGTTTTTATATATTATTATATTATATAAGACAAGTATGACTTTCTATGTATGACCCCTGTTAGTGATACCGGTTGTTGCGTAGGGAACTTGCTGCTGAGCTATTGCCACAAGAATGCACAAAGGCCAGTGTCTCCCAACTCTGCTCATTGTGACATTGTGTATTTTGGTTTGTTTGAGCCTAGAGTGCCCCATCCACTCATAGGCCGCACATAAGCACCGCCTGCAGCTCACACACCCACTACACACCCCTGCTGCAACCAATGGGAAGCAGGCATGAGACAGACAAGATAGAATGATGGGATTTTTTTTTCTTTTTTTTGTATCTATCGGACTAGTGGGTAAAGTGTATTGCATCTGTCTGTATCTCTGTAGTTCTTTTTCTCTGGAAAATCTTAGCAAAAGCATAATAGCTATAGTTTTGCTCAATTCTGGACAGTATGTTTTGATTACTCCTGTTTTCTAACTGCAGAATTGTGTATTACTGTAACTGCGGCATTTTAAAAACCTCATTGATTTCACATTTAGTTAACTCAAAAAATTATCAATTTTTACAGTCATTTGACAGCCTTCAAACAAATACATGGCTCCATCTTTGGACACCACAGATAGCATATCTGAATAAATTAATGGAAATATGTTCACCATGTGCACACACACAATCATACAAAGGTACCCATTGACGAGAGCATTCTATCATGTCATCAAGTATAAAGTTGAGAAAATTGGTAAATAATTGGCTATATCGTGATTAATTCCTTGATTTTTTTTCCCCCACAGTAACATGTCTGCTTGCTGCTGTTTGAACCATAAACATTCAGGAGACAGGACAAATTATGTTCAGTTTGTGGTCTGAATAGCTGTCCTCCTTAGGACTGTTCCTCTAGAACACTAGCTCAAGGAGAAAGGACTGAAAGATGAAGTGACACATGTAGAATGTACGTGACCTACAGATCGGTGTCTGTCTAGAAGTGAATGTGTGGGAAAGTGGCAGACTGGGACATCAATTGTGAGAGACCTTAATGTTCTGGCAGCTCTCATTTTCTCTGTGAACACACAACTTAACAGAGAGGGCCCTTATGTGTAGGCTTCTGTAGATCATAATATGTTATGTAATATGACTATATTGAGTCTTCAGGTGTATGGTGAGGAGTAAAAATGAAAAATGTGATTGATGAAAAGAGGCACAAACATAGTATATATTATATATACTATATGTAAGTGTATGTATGTATATATATATTTCATACCTCAAAGTCTCAACTCCACTACTTCATTCTGATCGATGTCAAGCATTCAAAATTCAGTTCTTATACTTTATCTGCTTGTGCCCCTCTGTTTGCCATGTACAGTAGGTTTGAACAGATTGCTTTAATCACACTGAAGTGTTTGAGCTGTTCAAACCATCATCCAATACAGAGTGCTTTCATTTTTTTTTTTTTACAACTTTGAGCACAAAATACATTCATATTCCAAGGGCTTCCTTTTAGTGTTGAACAGTGTCCTGAACAATCCATTTCAATTTGTGTAAGATCATACGCATTCAAAAAGACTTTTTTGCCTTTCAAAAAGCATCAAAGTAGCTCTCTGCATAAATCTTCATCTGACAAAAGAGGACAGTTAAAAGGTTGGAGAGGTGCAGAGTGTTTTATTTAGCCTCTTATTCTGTCCATAGTTTGTTACGATTCCAAAATGGAATTGACAGAAGGCACAATGAAAGAATATGATTACGGAGGCTACCACACAACCCGCCCCCAGCTCTCTCAGTCTGAAGTACAACTTTTGTGTTATGCACTCCTTAATATTCATTCCCATATGCTAGTCGTGAAAATAATATACAGTTGTATCAGGATAAGAGCTGTGGAGAGAGCCCAGATTTCACAACCCCCTCCTAAGACACTGTTCAATCAGCATTCATCAGATGTTGACCTTCTTACTATTAAAGTATGTATCTTTTACAAGTAGTATTCCCTGATAGGTTTTGGTATTATATTATGATGATTAATGCAGCACTTGTTTCCAGAGTATTTTAACTTTTCATTTTTATTTGTATTTTCATTCCTGACTTGACAGAATATTCAAGTATACATTCCACTCATTTTCCCCACACAGACCTCCCTTTGTCATTTGTCATTGATATCTCCTGGCCTGCCCAGCTGGGAGCTGTGGTCAGTGAATTAACCAGTTACCCAAACAGTTACCTCAACATGAAACTGATGAAAAATAATTATTGCATTGTTTGTAAAATGCTTGAAAATACAGAGCCTTTAACAGACATTCGAAAGCAATACATATAATGAAAAATATAGAAAACCTATACATAGAAAACATACTAATAAATATTGCATCTTCACATTTCCACAGACACCACCATATGAACAAATACTGAACTGCGGCTAAATGTATTTCAGTGTTAGCTGGTTATTACAGTGAAACATGTGGTGCCATCTCTATGAATCCTATTATTTCTTTATATGCTTGCAGAATACATCTGAAAGTCTGAGCACAAATTATTCAGACAGGCAACAGTGTGGAGCAAAGGATGAGTCTCTTCTCTGGCTGGAACATTATAAGCTTCAATCTCCAGGGGGATTTCACCATTGCAACCTGGAGCAGGGCCCTCAGCCTCACTAGTGACAGTGCTGCTACTGTAATAATGAATACCAGAATGTGTGAGATTTCAAAATAGCATTGTAAGTTATCAGTGGCACATTTTATTAGCTGAGCACACCTGATTTAATCAAGGCAAACCATAGAAAGGACATTACCACTTTGCTTAGGAGATATCATTATTCTTATACAAATGAATATACATTCCATTAAGCATTTATGCTACAATGGTTTATTAGTATGATGTCTAATGCTGCTGATAGAATACAAAGGCCTGGAACAAATACCATATAATGACCATAAACATTTATTTTCACTAACACAGACAGTCAAACAGAAAGGTATCAATAACATGCATGCATTTTTTTTAAATAAGTGAAGTAAACCTGCTGTTGTATCTTCATCAGTAGAACCACAGTGTCCCATCCCTTGGGTCTCATTTCACTAACCACCACACCACATATTTTAACCATTATATTATGTGTAAGGAAAGTTAAGAACAGTGATTTCACATTTTCAGTATGGTAATGCAAGTTCCCCAAAAATGTGATGTTCAGTATCGATTTTCTGATGTGGTCTCTCCATTTTTGTCACAAAATGTCACAAGTTGGTGAGATTATGAAAAACCCACAATGCGGTGCTTGTGTTGGAGGACATAACATTCATTTCCCTCCAATACAAGCACTGCATTGTGGGATACTTGTGGGATTTTTTCTGTAGGAGTAAAGAGGGCACTTGTTTATGAAAAGTCTGCCCAATGATTTGGTGAGGAAGGGGACACCCAGCGGTAGTTCTGCACAAATGAAGCATTAAGAGTATGTAGAAGGTGAACTAGAGGAGAGAGAGGTGTATGAGTGTTTTCAGTGGCTGTCACTTTGAGAATATTATATGAAATAGATGGAGAGATAGGAAGACTTTTATAGGTTTGTGGCAGCTGTTATTTCACAAATTAACTTAAGTTATGAACATTTCATGCACACATTGTATGGACTCTTAAAATGTCTAAATCAGTAGGTGCAGTTGTCTATGACAAGATGTGGTTTAAGAGCTTTTCACAAAACTTTAGATGATTAAAATATGAATGTATAAGCTATAATATTTCTTATTTTAAGGGTATGAATAGTATGGTGCAACAGGAGAGTCTTAAAATAGTATAATAAGATGACTCAGGTCCTTCCTAATACACAAATATGCCTAAAAAAAGATGTGTCATTCTCTCGCTAAGGTTCTTTCATCTCTAGGCCAGAGTTTCAGCATTTTATTAACATATTCACATCTTACTAAGAGAAATACCAAAGTAACTGAATAAGAACCTCTCTATATTAGTGCAATTAGTGCATGTGTTTGGAGGATGGCTCTTACAGGAGTTTTTGAGGGGTTGCCTGATGCTGAATTAAACTGAATTTTTGCCGGATTTATGTTACTAAACTACAGCAACAGCCACCTCTATAGAAATGTGATTACAGCAGCACAAGCTCTGTATGTTACCCATAAGCCATGACACTGTTACAAATGAAAACTCGCCACACAGATGTGAACGGAAAGCAAGGAACCCTCAAAGTGGATTTGGGGATCTTGGAAGAAAATGAAACCGCATTCATTCCTTTTTGTGGAGTAGAACTGATGGTGACTTAGATCAAATCCCCTAAGCCTGTGAACATGAAAGAATTGATGAGACATGTACAGTGTAGTACATACAGGTACTTTAGTGTGGATCAGAAGGTCAGGGAAAGTGAAGACACTGAACATATCGTGTATCACTGAGTATTTGGTTGAAGATGGCCAAGTGATCTCTGCAATGGGTATAACTGTCAGAACACAATGAGCCATCATAAACTGTCAAAATAAAAATCTGTGGAGTAACAATCTGACCAAAACAAGAGAACTTCAGGATGAATTTGCGGCAAAGACCACTACAATGTGTATTTCGGTAAATAAAAGGAAAATAAAATTATAAATTGGTGAGAACATTTTACAGAGAGCATTACAGTACAGCAGACATACAGAACAACAGCTGGACCACAAAGATTAATGACAGGAAGGGGTTAACTGCCCATTGACTTTGTGGGAGCCCTTCTCCTTCACTGTTTCTTTACTACAAATTATTCTAATTTGTGCCTTTGCATTGACATTTTACAAATTAAAATTATTTCAGACACAATTAACAATTTGAAGGGATTGTGCAGTGACGTACCAGGCACAGGTAAATAGTGGTGATATTCAAGGATGAAAAATTCTAGGACAATCTAAAAGAAGTTTAAGAGAGGATTTCAAGTGATTTGTACAATGTCTGATAATAAGCAGAGATAGTCCAAGGCCTGGGTCAGGCATTTATCTCACCATTAAAGATGACTAATATCCCTGCAGGGATGATCACACCATGCATGGTTAGCAGAATCAGATATGGTTTAGACCTGCAGTACAAGTCAGGAATAATTCTAAATGGTTCCTTATATAGTGCCTCAATTCCCTTTTCCCCATCAAGGGTAATTTTGTTCCCATCATAATGCTTACCAAATGAAAAGAAACACATAACAATAAACCAGCAAGATGCCCTGAGAAAGAGAGAGAGAGAGAGAGAGAGAGAGAGAGAGAAACAATGCTGCTTGGACTGTCAATAGTACGTATATGGGGTTCTGTTCCTGAATAGGCCTTTGAAAAAAGGTTTATAGCTAATCAGACGTTAACGACGCACTGAAGCAAAGGTAATCTTTTAAGCATGAAAAGATATGTATAATGTTCTGGAATCTATACAGTGTGAGAGAATTAACAGACATAGTGAAAATGCCGTGTCTGGCGTATTGGATCGCCTGCAGTATGTAAGATTGGCACTCCTATTGTGTATGGCATCCTCTGTGTACGTTTGTGGCACGTGGGAGAGTGTGTTCATGTCCGGATTTCGCCAAGATTTCCGACCAATGGCGATGTTCGGGCGGAGTCCGAGAGCAGTCAAGCAACAATTCGGCTGCTACAACCCCCATCACCAAGTGCCCTCACCACCTGTCAGGAGTGCTACAAACGTGTACGAATGTCGTAGGGGTTTTAACTCAAACAGAAAATCCGGACGCTGTGAAAACCGTATTCTGTGAACTAACCCATTATTCACCTAGTTCCAGCCTTTAACACAGCCCTCGCAAGGTAAGACAACTGCTCCTCTTTCATTCTCTTCTTAAAACATTCACATCGAAAACACTAAAGTCACGTTTTGATAAGCAATAGTGCAGACACGTTTTATGTAGATTTATTTGTTCTTAAATTTCGAATTCGGTTAATGAGTTAATACATCTCCATTTTTGCGATTCCTTATATGTGTTGCGCTGCGCACGCAGCGATGCACATGGTCCTCCAGGATCCATTTTAGAGCTGATGCAACATAGCAAAGGAATCAAGACGTCAGCTGCGACGGACACGCAATATCTTAGATTGGCGTAATTTTAGTATTCATAACACCTCCGTTGCCTTTATTTTTGTTTTCTTGTCGTTTACTTACAACAATTTTTAGCGAAATAAGGGAACTGCTCGACGAAGGAAGTTGTGGCAGACTATTGAATGACTGTTACAGCACGCGTTACCCTTTTTGGCACACGTGTAGGTCTAGCTCACCGCAAAAAAAGCGTGTAACTTTTAAATCGTCCCTCTAACAATGTGTAGCAATACAATGTTTCCGAGTGCCCGGGCACAGCACAACCTGAATAGTGCCCTTTATTTCGGTGGTTTTCGGTTGGGGGACTGAGTGTGGCTCCACGAAAGTAGCTAATGCATGCAAGCTAAGGGGTTTAGATGACCGATACCTACATGGCGACGCATGGTTTAACTATAGAAACTTTAGTTAGCCTTCTAAGTCAGGGGAACGCCAACGGTGATATTGTATTGGTGTAGCATTTTGGTGAAGAGCGCGCGAGGAATATACCAACACGGCATGAATGTAGTTGACACGCTGTCTTCATTGTGTAAATTGGCAGGGTATAACGTGTGATAAGTGAAAAAGAAACTTTATATGAACTGTTGGGTAAATCTGGACGGGAAACGTGCACAGCTGAAGTCCCGTACGTACCTTAAGGCTTTGTTAGAGCAATTCAGCTCAAAACTGATGGCTAGACTCCTACGTCACCCGCGTCATTTGCTGCCCAAGACGCCACCAATACAGCAGAATCACGTCCGTACGTAACGACGGTGTACTGATTCAGATGACAATTCAGAATCATATTTTTGGCAGTAAAACCCTCTTTCCATGCCTGTCGAATTTGAAATAGAAATTTCACAAATGTATAACATGACTAACAACAACGACGACGACAACTATTATTATTATTAGCAGTAGTAGGAGTAGTAGTAGTATATGTTTTTATTCTGTTATGCTGACGTGGTATTTTGTGTTTTGTTGTTTAGCAAATGTACTTATAAAGTGTAATTTGCTGTGCATGGAACAAAAACTACAATAACACATACTCAATCAGTCAATCCAAGCCAAGCATATACAATTGAGTAGAATTTTTTAAATGATAATAACTGCAATTCAAAGTAACAAAAAGTATAAGCATCAAATTAAGGCTTACCCTTCATCAGAAGTTCAGAACAATGTACAGAACAGAACCCTTTACTTTCGTATCTCGCTAATAATGGTATTGCAATTTATTTTTGCCCTTTAAAGTATAATTTCATGAAAGGAAGAACTGAGTTGTCAAAATGTGTGCCTCTTAAAGTCATTATATAATCACATATGGCTCCTTTTTTAAAACTCCAACTAACATTGAATAGCATTTGGCAATATATTTTCTGTAACAATAATCTCTATTATTCAATACGTTAATAAATATCCTCTTACAGTGTTTACATTGATGGACAGAGATGTTATTAAAAATTTACGAGTGTGTCTGACTATGTAATGAGCACTTGCCCCTCATCCCTGTCCATATTCTAAAATGTAGCAATTAAAATCCAATTATCACAATATCAAAACATTGATATCAGCCAAGTGAAAAAGGCAAGTTATTCTCATGATTATTTTCTTTATTTAAGTAATCATCTGTCTGACAAAGTACGGTATTTAGACCTTGCTTGGGCAAAAAGGGCAGGGCGTAGCAATTAAAATGGTCATCTCAGGCACTTAGTTTGTGAAATAAGTTTGTGAGTCCTTTCAGTCAATGTGAAAATGGATGGTATCTCTCTGTACTCCAATGACAGGATTATCCGGCAGCGTGGAAGTGTGTGAGACAGTTTCCCTTTGGATGCCCTCTCCTCAGCCAAGTTTAACCCACCCTTCAGAAAACTGGACTGTCACTTGTTAGTTGCACGTGTGCTGACGGATGTTATTAGTGTACCGTGGTTTACTTTAGCCCACTTCCCTCACATGGCTTGGAGGGAGTAGCCAAAATAGGAGGAACATATTAATATCAACACATGTTCTCTGTGGGAATTTAGCTTAATCTGCAAAATGACATTGAAAAATGGTATTGTTTAGTGTAATGTGGCTTACTTTTATTAAAGATTTTAACACCATACCTACTTTTGCTAGTCATTACATTACATTAGATCATGCTAGTCTTTGTAGACATATGGAGAATAAGTTCTGTGTACATGGGAATGATGTGTTATACAGTGAATGGATGTATTGTGGATGAAAGGCTATCAAAAATGCCAGAGAGTTTGGAAAGAGAAAATACCTCCCTTGAAAGAATGGAGTTGTAGCGGTTTTCCTTTGCTGTGAAAACTATGATAGCAATTTCTTTAGCACCTGAATAGGTCTGTGCAGTTGTGAATGGGAATGGAAGTGCTTGGTCTTGCCTGATAAGTGATGTGAAATCCCTCCATGAAATGTAATAGAGTGCTCAGAAATTGGCAAAGGAATTGTCAGAGAGCTGTTCCATAAAACTATATTCTCAGACTGAGGCAACCAGGTTAGCCAAGAGAGCTTCTTTCTTCTCATATCATCAGCCCTTTACAGAGGTTGGCAGAGTATAGCTTTGCTGCTGTGGTCCAGAATAAAAGCAAGGCCTTTATACTCATCAGTGCTTAAGTTGTCTTGTTAGGGGCATGCAGACAGCAGCCCGGATAGCATCGCAGCTTAGTACTTGCATTATCCTAATGAAATAAATCCTGATTTAAGGATGGACTTGTACACAGAGACTGTTTTGTTTCGATATGCTGTAATATCTGTGCATGGACTACGTACAAGGAACTGAGATCATCTTAGAACTTGAACATCCCTTGATATGATGATACGTGGCTTGTATTTTTTGTAGCCGGCCTGCGTTTGCCTGCAGTTCCCCTCAGTTTCAAATCCACTTTTTTTTTTTTCGGCTGGACAGAGTCATGTCACGGCCGTGCAGTGTGCAGATGTTTGGAGCAGAGCAGATGGTCTCTGTGTGGGAAGGTCAGAGCCTGTCACAGGTGTAAATCTGGCCCGAGTCCCGGGATTACATGGTGGGGCCTCGCCCAGGCTGCTCCCGCTCTGATGTCTCTCACGTGGCCCCCTGTTTTTCGGTGTCCTCTGTTGTGTCACGTGGGATTGTTTGTTTTCTGCCCTTCACATTCCCAACAAGCGCCCCGTTAGGTAATATTAGCATTCTGACATGTTTACTGTGCTTCCTTTTTATGTCTTTTTTATGTCTTTTAAATCCACAGGCCTTTTCCTTTCCCCCGCAGCTGTGTCTGAACCCTCCCACTATTATTATCATCACATGTTGTTTGGGGGGCGTGCAGTGTTTGGACACAGCTGATTTGGAGGAAAGGGGGGCGTGGGTGGCCTTGAACCATGTCTCCTGTATAAAGAAGTTAGGGTTGGAATTCTGCTAATCCTGCTGGTTTATGTAATTATTTGGCTGAACCCAGATTCCCCAGCCCCAGCTATGAAGCTATAATCTATTTTACAGGTCTCCAAGGAGGATGCTGACAATGGTTTCCTTCACACAGGACATTTGAGACATTTAGAGCATGCTGGCATAAGGGTAACTCAAAAAGCAGTGTCTTGTGACAATGAGAAGGCCTTCTTCTGAAGCATCCCAGAATATAGAGCTGTCCACAGGATAGGAGCAATTAGTGTGTCAGAATGACAGACTACTCTATGGTCTCGGATGGTTCTGGGTGACAAAATTATACGCATCATGGGTAGAATAAATATGACTTGCTTTGAATGATAACAGGGTAGGATCAAAAATGACAAAAGAGAACTACCATTTCTCAGACATAGATCAAGATAAGGATTTAAAATTATGCCCCAATGGTCTTCTCAACATGGCATATTTACATGTCAGTTTTCAAAAGGATCTGACATAAACCCTCAAACCTCAAGTGATAAGTTACACCATGATTACTTACGCAAGATCTTTTGGCTTCTTTCTTTGGAGGTGTTGTTATGCTTATGAGCTATAGCTATTGCCAGTCAGGTGTCTGCTGTTGCAAACATACTCCACAGACTGATCTTTTGTTGTCATAATTAGCATACTGGAACTGTTAGAACCATTTTGGAGAAAGAGGCACACCATGTAAACAGTCAATTTGATAGGAATTGGACCGCATCCACCATGCAGCTGCTTGGCCCACGTCGAGAGTGTGTGTTCTCACTGATGATTGGCCAGCGAAGGGGCTGTGCCCCTCTCCTGCCCACCTGCTTAATTTAGCTGGGTGGCAGCCGGCAAACACGCCCAGTCACGCTTCTGCCCCGCCCCTGGCTCCTCACTCCCGGTCCGCCCCGCTGCGAGGAATGGCAGCTTCTGCGGCGTGTATCGCGTCTTGCACAACCTGATCGCTGCAGTCAGGAGAGGGCAGGAGCTGTATTTATAATGCCTCACATTTTCTGTGTCCCCTCTGTGAGTGCCAGGCTGCCAAGGGAGGGAGGAGAGGCGGAACAAGGGCTGATCCGCACTGGTGCGTGCCCACCTTCTCGTGACCCGCCTCGTGAGGCCCGGTGCCACCCCACCACCAGGCCTCCAAATTAGAGCGCAGTCAGGATGGATCTGCTTTAGTAAGAAAAGGATGGCTTGTGGAAAATGGAAAATTCATCGGAGGCATGCTGGAGGACTGTCTCTGCTACCTGTGTCAACACTGTCCTGTGCTATATAAATGTTTACAGTGCGGGAAGCTTTTTAAGTTTTGTTTTTTCACTTGGAGTGCTCTGGCATGCTTACAATGGTTTTGTCCCGTTGGGAAGTTTCCATTATAAGCCACGCTTTTCTGATTAAAAATTCTGGCTTCTTTGCCCTATTTTGGAAAAATACCCACTGAGGCATGACAGCCTGCAGTGATAGAGGTTTTACCACTATAGTACTTTTTCCTGGCTGATGGCTCTGAATCCAGAGAAAAGGGGTCTGAATGGAGCTATGCAGAAGGATACACACAGTGTACGTGTAAAGTTGGACAGTGCTGTCGAGCAGGTTCAGCAGTGGTTACAGTATAAAGCAAGTGTCCTTCTTTCATGTACAACGCTATGAATTTGGTGGCCTCTTAAATTAGCAAAAAGTGTTGTGTAAGCAAGGAAGTTAACACTTGTATAGATTTATTGTGTAAAAATTAATAACAAAGTACACTCTGATTGAATCTAGGACTTTCTGGAATGGCTTCATCTTTTTTTTGGTATTGCCATCAGAAAAATTGCACCGAATAATACATGGTGATACAGGGCAAGGGGAGAAATGACGTACAATACTGTACTCTCATGATTCTGTGCGTGGGTGGTATTGAAGCAACTGTTTGTTACTGATACTTAAGACCAAGACGTTAAGAGGCAGAATATCAATTCCTTGCCTCAATTGGCAGAAGCTATGAAATTACCAGAGGTGTTCCGGGGGGTGTGAGCATGTCGGGGGAGGGACAGTTTTGGAAGTCCAGCGGAAACAGGAGTGTGCGACGTATGGTAGTAGTCACAGCTGCTTTGAATAGCTGGGGTGTGTGATGTGTCAACATTCTATTTGTAGGCCAGTGTCCTAAATGGACCGTACTTACAGGGGCATCTGAAGCATGCAGTTTTGTGACGGACCTATTAGACGCAAATGTCTCTCACTCTCTGTCTCCACGTGAAACCGTGGTACCTTGTACGTTTAGGTTTGTACTTTAACCTTCTAACATACCCATGCTGCAGGGTTAATAACATAGCTTTGATCATGCCATGGCACACTGAAATTAATTGTTTTAAAATGGAGGAATGTACTTTTCATCTACTTCATTGACTTTTTTCATGTGACTGTATTCTCAATTGTTTTGTAAAGTCACGTTTCAGAGGTTTCAGATACAGGCCTACTGGTTAATGTACAATACAGCAACATTATTGGTTTTTCCCCTAAGACTATTCTAGAAAAGAGGCACAACACTATTAAATGACTGGTGAGACTGATGGGAGTGTTGTAACTGAGGTTTCAGATTGTGCTTGTAAGGACAAGAAGTGCTTATTGTAAAGTGGCTGGTGACCTCCATAATGCTGTAATGCTTCTTAATTATTGCTTCTGAATGTGTCGAGTTGTGTTACTGTCATAGGCCCCACTGGTTATGATTCTGTAATATTACTTTTTCTGCGTTTCAGTCTCACTTACTAGTCTCTTTTGTTGTAAAGCTCTCTTTTGTGTTGTAAAATAGTGGTGGTAGCACTACATGTGGTTGTCTTAACCCCTATCGCCACAAAATGGGGACTCCCTGTACAATTATGGCATGAAAGCCATTATCTTAGCAGCTGTGGAATTGACTTAGGATTTGTGAAATGGTTCAAATGGACCTTTTCGAGTCCAGGCTCTGACTGCTTGCTCAGCAGGCACATTGCTGTGTGGTCAGGGCTGCTGGTGTTCCCTGGTGCAAAGCACTGTAGAGGTTCATAGTGTGGGAAAAGTTTGGCAATGCAGATGAGTGTAACTGTCCTGTGTGGAGGAATGCCTTGTTCCAGTCCAACAGAATGGAGAGTGGGGATTCATGTTTGGACAGTAACCAAGAGGAAGAGAGGCTTCGCTTTTCTGCAGAATCAGGTTTTCCCAGGGAACAGAGACTCTTTCATTGGGTTCAGCTCCATATATTTCGAGCATTGTGATGTACGGTGGCGAGAGTGGCTGTTTGAAGTTCTGTAACTCTCTTGTGACAATGGTGTCACATTTAACACAGTGAGAAGGTATCTAACAGTGATATGGATTAGTTTCTGTGTGTGCCCCTCATTTTATTAAAGTAATTACACTTTGTGGATTTCCCAGCATTTTACATATTGACAAAAGCAGTGTGGATCATTAGGAACAATTTTGAAGTGTGCAGTACAAGGGAATCCTTGGAAAGTGACTGAAGGTCACATTTTGAATGAGTTTTGGTCTGTTTCAGTTTCAGTCCAAACTTTACTTTAAACATCCAAGAATCATGGAGCTGATGTTTGTTGGGTGACTTTGCATGTGAGCCATTTGCCTGAATACATAGACTTGCACTACAGTACCTCCAGGAAGGTTGCTAAAAAGTTAATTTACATGTGCACAAAAATAGTATAGCTTAGACCTCTGAAATCTGATTCCCTCAGGCCTAGTCTGTCTCAGTGCTCAGAGTTTCTCACCATCCTCTCTCTCTCCTTTGCCACCAGGTGTGTTTATATTCTGCTTGTTTGACCTGTGACCTTTGACCTGTGACCTCGGTGAGCTCCGCCATGACCCTGGAGAGTCTGGTTGGCTTCGGGAAGCAGCTGCTGCGGGTGAAGGTGGTGGACTGCAGCACCGAGGACACTCGCCTGTCGCGCTGCCTCAGCACCTTCGACCTCATCGCCCTGGGCGTGGGCAGCACGCTGGGCGCCGGGGTGTACGTGCTGGCGGGGGCCGTGGCGCGCGAGAACGCTGGGCCCGCCATTGTCCTCTCCTTCCTCATCGCCGCCCTGGCGTCCGTGCTGGCCGGCCTGTGCTACGCCGAGTTCGGGGCGCGGGTCCCCAGGACGGGGTCCGCCTATCTGTACAGCTACGTGACCGTGGGTGAGCTGTGGGCATTCATCACTGGCTGGAACCTCATCCTCTCCTACATCATTGGTGAGATGACCGTTAAAAGACCTCATCGTCTTTGCATTGATTTGCATGTATTAGCATCATAATTGTACAGTATATACGAAATAAAGATGAAGGCTTAAAAGGACAGCTCTTATTTGTTCCAGGAACCTCAAGTGTGGCCCGTGCATGGAGCGCCACGTTTGACGAGTTGATCGGGAAGCACATCGAGGAGTTCTGCCGGCGTTACATGACCATGAAAGCGCCTGGAGTCCTGGCGGAGTATCCCGACATGTTTGCCGTGGTCATCATCCTGACTTTGACAGGTACTGCATGGCAAAATGTAACATGATGTGTGGGATGAATTGTTTAGGAAGCACAGCATATTATGGAGAACAAAGCCATAGAGAAATGTTACAGGACCTTACTACAGACAAAAGGGATGAGTTTACCTGAAGGATAAGATGACTATGAACCTAAGGGAATTGTACCTCTAGTGTTAAGGTTCTACTGTCTTGTTTTTTTTTCTTTTTTCTGAAAGTGTCTTGATTCACTTACAGTCAAACTCAAGGTCAGTATAGGTGGTTGCATAGCTAGCAATGGTATTAGGAAATATCCATCCATCATGTGAGAAGTGTGTCCTTCTTCAAGTAAAATGAGCAGATATTTGTAGTGAATGTTATTGAAGAGGCTTGATGGCCTGGTCTGCTGGTTTCAGATCAGTTGATGTTCAAGAGTGCAGCACTTCTTAACTGATCACCTTTCTGCCTCCTTCATCCAGGTCTACTAGGGTTTGGAGTGAAAGAGTCGGCCATGGTCAACAAGATATTCACCTGCATCAATGTGCTGGTGCTGTTGTTTGTGGTGGTATCTGGCCTGGTCAAGGGCACACTCAAGAACTGGAACCTGGTGCCTGACGATATTCTCAACGTCACCAATGCCTCCATCTTCAAGTGAGTGAGAGGGGGGTGGTCAGAATGGGATTTTGGGCACTTGAGAACGCATATTTAGTCAAGTCGTTTGTTCCTAATAGCTTAATAAGTTAATTGTTTTGAAACGTGAATAGCACAAGTTGACGTACCTGACTGGTTCATTATTGCTATTTGAGTTTGAACATTGCTACACTCTGTTTGTGTGTGTGTTTCAGTGTATCAGAGTCAAAGGATAGCCTTGGTGTTGGGGGCTTCATGCCTTTTGGATTCACAGGGGTCCTGTCTGGTGCGGCCACCTGCTTCTATGCCTTCGTAGGGTTTGACTGCATTGCCACCACAGGTGAGACTGAGCGGTCAGACTTGACCCAGGCACGTACGTCCACCTTGGTCCAGCAGCAGCTCCAAGGTCAAGGGTCATGTATTACAATATACAGCAAGGGTCAGAAGCAGTGTCCAAGTTTCTATTTTCACCAGAGTTCCCATTGTGTTGACATTGGTTCAGGTATTTAACATGAATTCTGCTATTTGTTTAGTCTTAATTTTTCATTTTTTGTTTCTTGTTAGCTTGAGTAAACAGCTTTTTTGTCTGGGTCACTGGATGTGTCACTGACTTAGTTGGTCTGAGTGGGCCTCTCTGAGCTCTATCTGTAATGAAATGGAGCCCACAGAAGGATAGAGGATAAACTCGCTGTAAGTCTGATGTTCAGTAAATCTGGAGCAGAGATTTGGAGTGGTGATGTGGCTGTTTGTGAGTGAGGTGGGGGGTGTCTGGAACTGACAGAACCCTTACATTCCTATCTCAGCTGGACTGACTGAAATCAAAGCTCTAGCTGCTTTTGTGAGTTGAGACCTACTCCCTGAAGCTGTATACATTTTACTCTATCTCTCTCAGCTGATAAACTGAATGCGGAATCTAAGCAGTGACAGTTTTGTCTGTGCTGCTCCCATCTGGGCAAAATGAAAGTAACATTTCCTCCCTCTTCTATTGTGTCAAGTAATTACATCATAGGCATTATTGTCATTTGTACATTGATGTAACTACTAAAGGTTTTAATAATCCATATTTTTGGGTGCCTGGTGGAGACTGCCTGAAAATACTGCTTCTTCTTGTACAAAATATTTCTTTTGCTAATTGTGGCCATCTGTGAGAATTACTGGTAGGAATATGAAAACATGTCATATCGAATGTTTTTTTTTTTTTAAAGAACTTCTTTTTAAAGAAGAAGGCATTTTTACATGAGGCCACAATACTCAGGTGCCATCAGTGTGTTAAAACAAAACTTATTTTGATTCAGTTAGATCTGTGTGTATTGCACCTTATCTCAATATTACCAATACTGCCTTTTTGGGCACATTGTAAGTTAAGGGCTGGTTTATATTGTTGGAAAAAAACTGTTTCCAGTGTGAACTTCTACGTGTGAAAGAGTGGAATATCCCACAGGTGCAAATTGCAGTTGCCTGGGCCTTCATTCTCGTTATCGTAGGTTTATATGGGATTTTGCCAAGATCGCAATCCCTTACACAAGCTGAAAAGACGGCTAAGATATCACAACCAGCTCCTGAGCTGGTTTCTGATGCACGGTCAGATGTCTTTCTCTCCTCTCAGCGCTGTGTTTCTCTGTGTGTGACAGGGGAGGAGGTGAAGAACCCTCAGAGAGCCATTCCCATTGGCATCGTTGCATCTCTCCTCATCTGCTTTGTGGCGTACTTCGGCGTGTCGGCCGCGCTCACCATGATGATGCCTTACTACTTGCTCGATAAAAACAGCCCGCTTCCCGTTGCCTTTAAGTACGTGGGCTGGGAAGGGGCTACCTATGCCGTCGCTGTGGGCTCTCTCTGTGCCCTGTCCACCAGGTAAGCTATGCTGTCTAGTTAGCTGTAAGCGTGTGTGTGTGTGTGTATGTGGGGGTCAGTAATAGCCAGAAGATTCCCTGCCCTCAATGTTCCAGATAATTTGGGATTTAACACGGTAAAAATGAAGTTATGGTCAATAACTAATCGTTATCAGGATATATATGCTTAATTGATTGAGAGTTCCAACAGTTTCAAAGTGCTGTAAAACTCCAGAGCAGACTCAAGTTCAAAGCTTTCAAAGCAGATCAATAGTAAAATGTTGTCTTTTTCTACAACATTTATATTAAGTTGTAACCTTGGTCTGTCAGTGATCAGACCTTTCGGCAGAAACAGATGCTGTTACAGGTAATATATGTGGTATCACTTGAGAAAGAGTCAATATACTGTTGAGGTATATGCTGTGGGATTGTGGGTATTGGGGCATCTTTTTACACTAATCGAACTGACCGCTGATAATTCCCTCTGTCGGCTTACGTCGTAGGAAGTTTCTGCTGTGTGTTTGACATCACCTTGTACTGACTTGCATGGCACGGTCTCTTTTCTCTCTCCCTCATTAGCTTACTGGGCTCCATGTTCCCAATGCCAAGGGTGATTTGGGCTATGGCAGAGGATGGCCTACTCTTCAAATTTTTGGCCAAAATCAGCTCACGAACCAAAACCCCCCTAATCGCTACCCTAACATCAGGCATTGTGGCAGGTGAGACTGGGACTTAATAGCACTAACATGTTGCTTCCATCCAGACCCCGCAGGGACTTCCCGTAGCACACACTGTCCACATGCGGCTCTTCACAGTGCACCTGGTCACGGCTGTGTGGGGTCATGGGTTAGAGCCTGACTCAGTCCGTCGTGGCTCAGCAGTGTGAATTTAAAACTGAGACATTTTTCATCACGATACCCTGGTTGCCTTACCAGGCGAATGGTGCACTCGGGACTGCAGCTCTGAGAGTATCGCAGTGCTTTACTCTGTCTTTTGTTTTATTATTTTTTGGTTTTTAAACGTGTACCCGTCCCTCCCTCCTCCTCCTCCCCCTTCGCCCCTTCACCCCTTGCCTAGTCTCCTGGGCTCCATGTTCCCCCTGCCACGCATTATCTTTTCCATGGCACGGGACGGTCTGCTCTTCTCGTTTCTGGCACGGGTGAGCGAGAGGAAGACGCCCATCGTCTCCACCCTGGTGGCAGGGGTCATGTCTGGTAAGCTTGGAGGGGCGACACTCCGGCCAGTGTTAAACACCTGCGGCCTCCAGAGAGACAGAGTGCTTCCGCAGGATGGTTTTGTTCAGTATGCTTTGGCCAATGAGGATCAGAACTGGTGTAGTTATATGGCTCAGTGTTGTTATTAGTATTGGTCAAATATGTGACACAAATTGGTATCTCTTAGAAGCACCTTTTTTGACATTCCTATTTGGTTGGAGGAAAAAAAAATCAGATGTAACCTAGATGAAAATACTTCTCAAATAGACAGATATATGGAGACGAGGTTATGTTTCTATTTGTAACCAAACGTTGTTAGTGCGGAATTATCCTCTATTTATGAACTGCCTCTGGAGCTGAAGTCATCCCAATTAGGGATATCACAATGTGAAAACAAGTGATAGTCTTTTGTGAGAATTGAGTTTTTATAGAGGTTGTTTGTGTGGAGTGGGAGTTAAAAAAGGAGAGTAAACATCGAAGCTTTGTAGCACATATTTCACAATATGCAATACCATGACTTGTCAGCATCCACGGTTCCAGGTGAAAAAACCAATTGGAAAGGTCCATGTGATACAAATCAATTCATGACTCAGCTGCATAGTTCACATTATGAGTTCTGAATGTTTGTCATAAATGTTTTTCAGAATCCTTCTGTTTGGAATGAATTTGACATTGAGTCCTTCTGACTCATGGTGTAGAGTTATGTTATTTGTTGATTGTTTTTTGTTCTTTTTTTTTTTTTTTTGTCATATACAGTCTGCTGTGCCACATGTCCATTGTGCAAAACTCAAAATGAGATATGTCTATCAAAGCTGAATAACTCTTGTTGAGTTTCTTTTGTTCCACTGTCCATTGTTAATAAACACCTTTATATTGGAAACTGCTCCATTACCTCCTAAGTGTAGAACACACTGAGGGATTTGGAATGCTGCAGGATGGTTGTCAGGGCTGTCACACCACATGAGGTCAAATTTGGGAATCTTAATATGTGTAACTAGCTCAGAATATGGTTATGATTATCACTGTGTGCGTCGCCAAAATTATAATTGTCTTTTTGAGTTTGCTCAGGACATACAGTACCAGTCAAAAGTTTGGACATCCTTTTCTTTCTTTATTTTTACCATTTCCCACATTTTAGAATTATAGTAAGGACATCAAAACTGTGAAATAACACAATGGAATTATGCAGTGACCAAAAAAGGTAATAAACAAGTAAAAGTAATAAAAGTTATAAACAAATCAAAACTATATTTTAGATTCTTCAAAATGGCCAAAAATGTATATTTTTTAAATTAAACATTTTTTGGAAAGAAATTCATAAATAGGCATCAATTTCACTATTTATATTTGTCTAAGAAACAAATTTCAAACATTTAAGCATAAGTTTTGCATGCATGCTTCCCATTATCTTAATCAGGTGTGTCCAAACTTTTGACAGGTACTGTAACTCTAAGATGTTCATCTCTACCAAGCCACTGAGCTTTTTGTATTCATTTAATTGTGTATAATGTGATTTGTTTGTCATGGTATTGAAGGTCTCTGCATATTAATCGAAGAAACATTCATGCATTTGCCACAGCTCAGTCTGCTCCTGACCTTCTACTTCTGTTCAGTGTATTTGCCTTGGTGCCTCTGGCCTGTTGCCTTTCCATGGCCCTTTCGCTGCTTCTTGCTGTGGTTTTGCGAAAAGTTGCTATCTAGAAACCACTACTGGCAAATACCTTGATGAATGGTTACTTTTCATTGGTTGTTGGCAGGCTTCTAATCTCAGCATGAGAAACCCAATACCAATCATGATTCTCGTGAACTGACTTGAACTGACTTTTTGTGACTTGCCAGAAGCTGAACTGCAGCTCATAGGTGTTCACAAGACCAATTATCATGACAAATAAACGCCCTGTATTATTTACACTGTTAATCTTACAGGTGTGTAAAGTTTCAGCATATTCAGCCTGTTTCCACAGTAACTCAGAATAGCTATTACCAGGACTAAATTTGGGCTAAAATCATAACGTGTGTTGAAGGCTTTGTTGTGGCATTTTGCTGAAGTAAAGGTCACGTTTCCTTTCCATTTCCACAGCAATTATGGCTTTCCTGTTTGACCTGAAGGACCTGGTTGACCTCATGTCTATTGGCACGCTGCTGGCGTACACTTTGGTAGCTGCATGTGTCCTTGTTCTCAGGTGGGTATCTCTGCATGCATACTTGTCCATTTCAAAAAGAAATGTGGTGTTTTTTTTTTTTTTTACAATAAAATACATGGTTTAACATTCAGTGAATCCAAACAACATCATCAAATCAGACGCCTTGATCATTGTATTGTTTAAATGTCACATTGGACTGTTAATTGGGGTTTCAGAGTTTTGAAAACGAAGTTTACATCAAGATAAATATGAACTGCAATTTCAGTGGTTTGAAAATGTTTTTTCAGTAATTCAAAAGGAACCCCCAGGGAAATGTTTAGTAGGACGTACCTACCATCACAGTCAATTGCAGTCGGTGCAGCTTATATATAAATCCTTGGTCTGTCCAGTCAAGGGTTTCCCCTGGGTCCCTCTGTGCCATATGATATCACTCATCTTCAAAACTGAGTCTGGGTCACTCTCTACAGCCACAGACAGGTGGTTTTCAGTTCCTCCCATTATAGACGACATCACGGTTGCATGTGTGTCGTTTCATTCGGTCAACCTCTCTGTCTTGCCTAGGTACCAGCCAGAGCAGCCCAGCATGGTGTACCAGATGGCAAACACGCAGGACGAAGGCGAGATGAGCGAATCGGTGAGCGAGTCGAGTGCGGGGATCCTGCCAGGGGAAGAGGAGCGTTTCAGCATGAAGAATTTGCTCTTCCCTGAGAATCCAGAACCCTCCCACCTGTCTGGGTTCACTGTCAACATATGCACCAGCTCACTTGGTAAGTCAACACTTCCATCTCCGAGGATATGCTTGATACAGCACACTCACATATGCATTTGTTTGCTTGATGTGATGCTGGTGTGTTAAAGATATGATGCTAGTGCATTAAAATGTAGTCTGTGGCTCTCTTTGTGCTAGCTAGCTCTGCATACATCATTCACACCAACACACACACGCACCAGCTAGCTTGATACGTTCGATGGCACTATCATGTACAGACATGCAAACATATACACGGACACACAAATCTATACAGTATCCTGTACGCCAAATCTGGGTGTTGTTATAATTTGTCATTAATTAATTTCTCATAACTCACTCAGTCTTTCACTGGTTTACCTAATCACTCTCTCTCATTTTCTACCATTTGTTCTTTTTCTCTCCTTCTCTCTCCTCATCCCCCTCTCTCCCCAGGGCTCCTGGTCTGTGTGTTCTGTATAGTAGCAGTTCAGGGTGGACTGGAGGTCTGGACCGTGACAGTTCTAAGCGTCCTGGCCGTCGTCTCTCTGGGCATCACCCTAGTGATTTGGAGACAGCCTGAGAGCAAAACCAAACTGTCGTTCAAGGTCTGTGGCTTCCCGTGCTGTGCAGTACACTACCTCCAAAATGATGATCTGTGAAAAACTCAGGTGGTTTTGGTGTGGCGCAGACATACTCAGTACTACAGAACAGTTCCAGTACAGAACAGTTCCAGTACAGAACAGTTCCAGTACAGAACAGTTCCAGCTTTGGAATCCACAAGGTCATTTGTGTAGAAGCAAAAGATTGGCTCTAGGTCCCTTCCTCCATGTTGCAGTCCAGCCATATCTCATATTATCAGGCCAGATGTCTGTAGACCAGCCAATCTGAACCCCTTTGCACTGACACATTGCATCCTCTTACTAATAGTTAAAATCCCATGAATGAATAGCCAAACTGACATCCCTGAAAGATCTTACCTTGAAATCTTTGCACCAATAGTTTCTTTGTTCATAGTTATTTTATAGATATAAAACATGATGTCATTTGCCATGCTTATCATTGTGAGACAGACTCCCCATACCTTCCCAAGCAGATATCTGCAGCTGCTAAAGAAGACAAAGAAACAGTGTTAGATTTAAGGACCAGCCCAGGTGAAAGGATTTACTGAAAGGCTCTCTATTTCAGTGAAAAATATCTGCTCAAGTCAGAAGTCTTGCTTTATGCACACTTTGATCGCCCTCTATAGGCCAAAACACTCAACAGTCATTTCACAAATTTAGAACCAGTCCTCAGTGAACACACATTTAGAATTTTTTTCGAGCTTCACGACAGCATAATAAAATGATGGTGCTAAAAAGGCAGTTACTGATATGTGGCAGTGAGCAGGAAGGAGTTGGAAGAAATGCTGACGTGTTGCTCCTGTTCCCCTGCAAGGTCCCCCTGCTGCCCTTTCTCCCTGTGATCAGCATGTTCATCAATGTCTATCTGATGATGCAGCTGGACAAGGGCACCTGGATCCGTTTCGCTTTCTGGATGGTCATAGGTATGCCTCACTGATTCCATCAGATACCTGCAATACAAAAGGAAGGGCCATCTAATTGCAAGCCAACATGGTGGACTGTGTTCACTGCATTGAAGGTTCGGTCATTGAATTGTGGACCCCACAGTTCCCACTGCAGTGGATCAGCATTTTAAATAGAGCCCCAATATCTTTGACAGGACCAGGAAGAAATGCAGAGTGTACTGTGTGATATAGTGACAGTGAAAGGGTTTCTGGCAAAATCCAGCAAACTCTTGTACTCTTGTACATTCATGCTAAAGGGTTTCAGCAAAATGATGATGTCATTTGTAACACTCCTGAGTATGTTGTTTTCAAAAGTGGGCTGTTGCAGCAATTCCACACACATCTATATTGATTTGAATGGGATGCAATCAAGTATCAGCTTTACTGATTTTTATTTATGAGCCACTACAGTTTACCACTGTTAGGAGACTGTTTTCAGTGTAACATAATCAGAGACATAGCTGGTCAATGATAATCAGTTTGTTAAAAGGGCTTTGTTAATGCAAAGACAAGGGTGAGATTGTACTGTCTCATTGTTTCTCAACAGTGAGTTTTGTCATTATGATGCAGTTGTGTGATGTCACCCCTGTGTGCTACAGTGCATCTTCACAATGCATCATTTCCTCCTCTCCCCAGGCTTTGTGATCTATTTTGCCTATGGCATTAAACACAGCGTAGAGGGTAATTCTGGCTCTGAAGCTGACCTCAATGGATACAAGCCAGACTGCACATTGAATGGAGAGCCCATGGCACCTGAAAAAGAGGCCTTCCTTTGCAACGGGCTGGATGCCAGGGAAGAGGAAGATGGTGATCCTTAACGGTCCAGGGGGCAGTGCTGCATCACTTAAGTTTGCTCTTTGTGTCACAACTTACAGAGTACGACAAGTTGAGATATGCGCAAGTCAAAGGGACCCCAGGTAAACTTGAATTCTGGTCCACAGAAGCCCCTCAACCAAACTGGGGTAGAGTGGTCTTCAAGGAACTGGTGGCTGCTATATTGCCGGTATGCTCTAGTACCTTAATAGCTTTTGTTAGTGTGACTACTTTTTAATTTATTTTAAATGAAAACCAAAAACGAATTGCCTTTTATCCTCAAGGAAGTGATATGTAGCAGCAAGTTGCCATTTGTTATGGTATATGTCAACCTCTGACTTTAAGTTTCCAACAGTATACATTCAACATCCAGGCCAATGTCTTTTGGAGTGAAAAATGAGCCTCAGGCTTGCCGTGTGCTGTGTGTGTATGTTAAGTACATGTTATATGTCCTTGGCTGCTTGTCTTTGACTTTATTGTCAGTGCTTCAGTTGTATTCCAGTCATTAATTCAATAATGGAAGAAATCCTCTGGAGAGGGACGATTAGCCATCAGTGCAAAAATGATCTGATGTTCTGGTTATTCTGAGGTATTGAGTCAATATTGTTTATCCAGCAGGTGGAAAATACTAAACATCTGGAGAAGCTGTCCAGTCTCTGCAGAATTTTTTTGTGATGTGATAGCAACATTTCCAGTTAGTGTGATGTCTGCTTCAGCTGTTAAACATATTAACGTTGACTAAACATCACATGACAGAAGGGCACAATTACTCCCAGACAGGGCTGTTGAGCTGGTTAAAGTGATCATCACTTTGTCTTCAACAAAATGTTTCATGCTGGCACATCTTTGACTACAAAGTCAGTCAAAATGCCATAGTAGAATGTCCAATAAGCTAAAATAATTCATTCAAGGCTATTATTTTTGTCCCTTTTTCCCCAAACTTTTTGTGTCTCTAGTTTCTGCATCCCATAGTTTCTCTTTGACTCAGTCCCTTAAACAAGAAACACATTATTCACACTTTGCCAGATGTTTAGGTCTAACTGAAATACTGTTGTATACAGTAAGTAATGAATGTGAAATTCTTTTTCGTGACATCAGTCTCCACCCCAATATTTCACCCTTTTTACCTTTTTTCTGAAAATAAAGGGAACACAGATGTAGCTGTGAAGCTTAAATAAGCACAGCTTTGCCAGCACAGTTGAAACCTTAACGGTGTGAAAAGAACAGCCTCGCATTTGCCTTAAATGATCTTAATTTAAATGATGTTCATTAGTGTCCCCTAGTGGTTACCGATCTGTATTTCAGTGATCAGAGAAAACTCAGCGGAGTGTCAGTGCTGGCTACTGTCTCTCACTCAAATTGCATTTATCCTTCTGCCATCATTTAGATGCATTATATCTGTGCTGTGTTTGTTTGCTATGGTTGTATTTGGACAAAACTTTGAATGCTAGTAATCGGTTGTTGTCTCGGTTGTGGTGATAAGTCCTTGGTTGAATTGAGAATGTGTCTTCCATGAAAGCAGTTGACACTGTTCCACAGCCTTGTGTGAGTATTTTTTTGTGGTGAGTTTGACATCATTGCAGAAATACTCATTTTGAAACTTCCTTGGAGTTTTTATACCTAAGACAATTGGATAAATTTCTGATGTTAATGCCTTTGCCAAATACAGTCGGGATCATATAGTCTACATTGTAGCTTAGTAAAGTACTCAAGTAGCTCATTGGATTTCTGATTCACTATGATTCACACATTGTTTGCTGGGGAACTGGTACTGGGATGTCTGCTGACCACCAGTAGGTTATGTAGAATTTATTATTATAAATATATATCATAGATAATAATAATATTATTATTCACATCCCAAGACAGTCTTCTCCAGTCAAACATTTAACTTTAGTGTAGGTTGTGGTTCCATGTTAAATTCAAATTATTTCATGAAATGATGATGGAAACACTTAGGCCCTGTGCAATAGCAAAATTTAAGTTCGACCGGGGAAAAGATTTAATGCTTTTTATGTGCTCTGTAATGTTTTTCATTGTATAAATAATACAGTGCAATTCACACAATAAGTTAATTGTAAATAATAATATATATATTTTCTTGCATTAAATTAACGAATTGCAAATATTATTTTAAAACACTGTGGTTTGCGTGTAGGCTTTATTTTTGCACCTAAACCTTGTGCAATCTATCTTGATCTCAGAGCATAGTGATGGGTGTGCTTTAATGTGTGATTGTTGAAAAGGGGTGCTTAGCAAAGTGCTGTTACATTATTAAGTGTATGAGTTATTGCTTGCTACAGGAGATTTTTTTAGTAAAATGTTGCCTTTCTAACACAGACCTGAGATGTTTCAGGTTTATGAAGGCAGCACTCATTGCACTAATTTAGAAGTTTGTGCTGTTTTTGCATTTTACAAATAAGACTGTGCCAAATAAGCAATATTGCCATGTTTGCAAGGTCAGGTTAGATGTATAGTCATCTTGACAGTCTTTTTATGTATAATTTTATCTGTGCCTTGAATGTAGTAATCAGCACAATATGTTTGAGGCAAAGAAAGGTAATAATGGCACATGTCTTCACTCAAACGCATTTTTGTTTTTCCACCATCGTTTTCACCACTTTCCTCCTGCTTTCTGTCTATGAATGGGAAGCAGTGAAAGCCTGTGTTCTACCCTCTGTAAAATGCTGTGCACAGCTTTGGACAGTAACTTTGCAATGTATATTTACAGAACAGTGAGATTTTATGTAGGTACAGTACATAACTGAGAGGTATGTCCAACATTTTTGTCTGTAAGTTAACCCCATGTTAACGTCTTATAGGACAACAATGGTTTTAACGGGTCCTTGAGGTCATGGTTTACATTCATTGTGCATTGTGTTGTTGATATTGACAGCACAAATATAGTTTTCCCCTTTGTGTTGGGGTCCAAACCCTTAGGTACTTCCACTTTGGAGACCCCTTGGTTCCAAAGTTACTGTCCAAGGCCCTTCAGAGATCATTGATGAATAAGTGGAGCTTCGATATAAGAGAGTGCTCTTATCCCTTAGATTTTCAGCAGTCACATTTGCTATTAGGACCTTTGGTCACATGATTTACTTTTGTGCCCAGGACCTTATTAATGCTACACAGGTACATGCTTCTGACCTTGCACACAGTGCTGTCGGAGTCAACATCCTAAAATGAGGTTCACTTTGTATGAGGTGAACGGTCTTTCCTCTTGAACTAAAAGAAAAAAAAAACTTATGTATATTATCTTCCCTGTGCATATATTTTTTTCTTCATTAACCATTCATGAGGTAACTTCTGTATGTATTTATGTGTCTGTGATCTTTTTTGCATTGAACTGATTTTTTCTCCTTCATTTGACCTAACTGTTTACTGTGTAATACATTACTGTTGCTGTTAATAAATGCTTTTCAAGACTTGATTCAGTGGGGGTTAATATTTCACCATTTTCATAGAGTATTTAACCACAGAAATGAAAAAAATCCACATTTATTGTTATTAATATTCTCCTGTGTAGTACCTGCTGTTTAAGTCCATGTCCATTCAGTGCATGACCGTGTGTCTGCCGTAAAATAAAGTATACTTGTCTGTCAGTGCATGTTCCTATTTCCTAGCAGTTAATCCGGGCAGTTAATCTAGCAAATACACCAGTGTAGTTTCACAGCTGCATTAGCCATTTGTACCCTCACCATATTTACTGTATGTATTAACAGGTCTGCTCAAATATATATGCATTTACAGGTAACTGTCCATTAAAATTTCAAGCAAAGATCGAGTTGCAATCAATGTGCTCTGCAACGTAGTGTGCACACATTGGCAACACGGCGTATTTCACGTTTCTGTCACTTGAGTTGGATTTCGGATTCTCCCTTAATGCCGAATAAGCGCCCGTGTACTTTGCCTGATGAAAGGAGTGAGTGGGGCTTGTTTCAGCAATAATTGCCAAGATTTAAGTGCGCAATGAATCCAATCTTAACTGCAATGTCTGATAAATCCACCGGCACTGATGTGGGAAAAAACACCTCTTCCCGGTCCGTTACCTTCCAATTATGAACAAAATAGTATAAAACACAGTCCAAAACATCTTTTAATCCCTCCCTTACATACTTGTATTTATTCGGTCTTTCCAAGGATCAGAAAACCAATTGTAGTAAATGAAGAAATGCAGGACTTCAGACCAATACTGTTCTCTTCGATAAGTGCCCTAGGATTTTTCATGACTGCATGTAAATTACCGCATTTAGTTAATACGGACAGTATCTGAGCGCATCTGCGTATTATAACCAGTCCGCATTCTCAACGTCGGTGAAATCTGCCACTGCTGCCAATGGTAATGCATGGAGTACATTAAAGAAAGAAAAAAAGAGCAAAACCACCGGCCATCTTGTCTAGAAAGCATAAAGAACAAAATAAAAGCCCACATGGTGTTTTGGATGATTATCTTCTTCTCTGATTATTTTGAATATGTATATTTCAAACTGCTTGGCCGTGCACCTGTCCATTACACAGGTACGCTACGATGTTCCACCATACAGCCAGTAGGGGGCATCCCTGGCCTTTAAAAATATACCTAAAGGCCGACCAGAATCTTGTTCAAAGGAAAAGGAACCACAGCCGCTACCCTTACTGTGCGAGGGGTTCGTTGTCCCCCTCCCTTTCCTCCCTCCCCTTTTGCCCGTGATGCTGCGGAGTATTGGTACCTTTCAGCGTACAAGGTGGAAATAGATGTGCAGCAGTTTTTCACGCGGACATGCGGAGTCAAAAAACAAGGTAAGGGTTGTTTTTGAGAGATGAGAATGCGCGGAGAAATGGTGGCGATATGTAATTATTTTAAACACTGGTTTGCTGCGAGATTGCGTTATAGGTAGGTGGCTAGCAAGCTTGATGAATGCATACATTACGGTTATCTGGCAAGTGACCAGATTCAGATGGAGATTGGATTGGGCAAGCATCGATAATATAACCGCGCGTTATTTTTCGTCGACAGTTAAAATTGTGCGTTCGTTTTTAACAGTAATACCGCTTTTACATTAATAACCAGCTAAATAACTCAACGTTACAAAATGAACTGCTTTTTAAGGTTCAAATATTTATACTGATACACTGCAGTTTTTTCCTCGACCATTGTAGTGTTTGTTTTGAATGGGAATAGCAAGTAGCTAATCTTTCAATTAACAAGCCCTGATGGGCTTATTAAGACTACATTGGTGCAAGTTTTCCCCAGGTGTTTTCCCTGAAATATCTCTGTTGTGTGTCTGTTGTTGCATGATGTTGGCGTTGTTGCTGTTGCATACTGACGACGCGCGCGCGAGTGGTTTCTCTGTGCTATCGCATCGATAAATATGGAATTATGTCTATATTTTTAATGGTAGTACGCAGCCCCATCTTTATCTATGTATATATTTCTTTCGTGAAATTATTTCAGCGTTGCCAGCTATATGAACTACATGTCATGCCAGACAGTTCATTTTTTGACATGACAAACTGGCTGCAGTCTTTCCCCTATAGGGCACATGGCTTCTCAATATGGTTAGAAGAAAGCTCCCATCTGGTTGCGCCACTGACAGGGTGTGAAGGTGTTGTGTAATAGCGATTGTAGGCGAATCGCTGTCATTGTGCATCGCACAGGGAGAGACCGTGGCATTCGAGGCTGTTTACAGAGCATTATCGCGAAAACCCAAGCTGTTGTTTTCCAAAAGAGCAGTGTTGTTATTTCGTTAAAATGCTAGACAGTAGGTATGAGGAAACTGATTTTCCTTGCCTGGAAGGCGAGGTGTACATGTTCGGATCACATCCACAGAAAATAATTTGAAAACATTTTCCTGAGTCAGATCCGCTCTTTCTGGTGCCGTAGTATTTACACATTTAACCAAGTGAAATTTGGTCGCTATGGCCAGTCATGTGCAATGACCAGACTTCCTTTCTTTCAGTTTCTAAGACTGAGTTTACTCAATGCTTTGTTTTTAGCAATTAAAGAGGAACTGTGAAATACAAATTTTGTAGGATTCCATTGATTCTTGTAGGTAGGCAAACTTAACACATACTGTTGTTCTTGACTCACAAGGAGCATTAAGAAGGATATTCACATTTTATGAGTTGCCAGACATAAATACACCTTTGGTTAAAATAATAATAATAATGCCTTTGTGCTTTTGCTATCATAAAGTTTATTTTATGAGTAAGAACAGTGCCTTGTAATGAAGAATGTTTATTTTGTCATTATTTTAATTATCTTGTCATTATCTTATAAATTTCCCTAATATTATTTTCATGAATAGGGTTTCCTTTATATATTCAGTGTTTTTGAACCATAGTAATTGTTTAGATTTATACCAGTTAAAATTGCACTGCAGAAGCTACAAAACATCTTGGCACCAGAGGGATTTCTGATAACCTCAGCATGTCTCCTTTGACAGAACAGAAACAAATTATCCCTTCTTGCAATGTTTGCAAGAGAGTCGATTTGCATAGCATAAGGTGGAGCTAAGGAACCATGCAAATCCCTGTGTCCAAATGAGAATCTGCTGTGCCAACCCAGAATAAATGAAGATAATCAGCAAGGGAGGTGTTTTGTGTTATTTGCTGTGCACCACCAAGCTAAGTTACATAAGCATATTGAGTTGAGGCAGTGTGTGGTTTATGATGCCCTTTTCTGTCGGATAGTGCTATTGGCATGTCACAGCTCAAGTGTGCTGCCTCTGGAAAGGTTAATTTGCTGCACAGTGTGGTAGAAATGACTGTGTGACATTTTTTCATGCCCTGCTAAGTTCATATAGCCCGTGGAATTGTTTGCAATGTAGAACAAGGAGTTCACAGTCTTGCACAGGTTCTCAGGTTTACATTTGACAGAGGTATAAATGGGCATTCCCCAGTTCAGTGTAGAACTCTGTAATTCCCTGCAAAGGTCTTCGAGATTCCATGCACATTACCTCAGCCCTATTTGATATTGGTTAATTAATTTATATTCAGATTATTATCAAGTTTAAGTTCTGTTTGTTTTTCCATTGCTGTTTTAGATGATTTTATATAAAGGTGTGGTGATAGTCCTCAACCCATCCGATGCAGTTGTTGTAGTGTGGCCTTGGGGGTTGCATGGTGGGCGTCAGTATTCCAGTCACAGTAATGCCTTTAAACCAATGCACCAACTCTTGTGCTCTCGTTCGTGTCCTTAGAAAACTGCCCAGCTAACCCTTAGGTGAGCCCTGCAATTTTAAAAGCAGGGCTTCGTCTTAGATGTGAAATTGTGTTTTGACTGCCTAATGGAGCATCAGCACTGGGGAGCGGGACAGCCCTCTTATGCTCATTCAAGAGAGAGAAGATACAAGAGGAGGAGCTGGGAAGGGGTTTTTAGGAAATATGATTGACAAAGGCATTGTGGGTGAATAATGTAGGGAGCAACAGTGTGCCTTCAAGCCGCATCTCTGACCTTAGACATAATAAGCTGTTGTCATAGCAGGGTCTCACAAACATAGACATTTCATCTGTTGTTTAAAACAGATGTGGAATTGACAAGATTTTGCCTGCTGAGAAGAAGAGGAGAGCTGTGTGAAGGATTGTAGAATGGTGCATGTGAAGTCAATGGTGTAGTGAGTTTTGTCTTTAAATTTTGCTTCTGAGTTGTTTACATTGAGTTGACAACTGACTTGGAGTTACAGTCGAAGAGTTAGGGGAACACAGCAGTTATTTTTTTCCTGTTGACCTGTAGAATATTGACCCAACAAGTTGCCAGAAATGATGTCGACAACCATTATTTTAGCACTACAGGAGGACGATGATGGTAAAGCCAAAATGGGGAAGGTATTTAGACAGTCAACAGGAAGAGAAAATGTATGCAAACAGTAAGTGAATTGTACTGCATGGTTTGTAGACATTTAGATGACCAAAGTTTTGAGACCCAGTAAACTTAACACATTACACGGTGTATATATCTCTCCAGGTCAATGCTCCTTGAAGCTTTAGATCAAATTACATGAACTCTGCAGAACACAGCTTCCTGTTTTCTCCCTGTAGGCAACAGATTCCCCTCTGGAGGAAGAAGTGATGGTACATTGCTTCCTCCATGGCATCAGACCGTGCCTCTGATCTCATGCCTGTATTGATCCACTCTCTCAGCTTCCAATTCAGGATTATTTATTTAATTTGTATTAAGGCCTTTGTCATGAAAAGGATGTGGTGGAAAGAACAAATAAGGACAAACTCACTCTGAGACTCATTTTTCGCCCTGAATGTTTTGATTGACACAATTCTGTCTCAAATGCAGTTCTGTCTCAGTGGCTTGTCCTTGACAGTAGGGAAAAGATTTCTGGACATTATTGAATTTTGCTAGAGAGGCCCGAATCCTGACTGTAATCATGATATCATGTCAGTTAGACATGCAATAATGACAATGTGCACTGTCATTCAGACCCGTAACCTTCCTTTGTAGGTAGTGGTCTCTGAAGCGGTGTATTGAGTTTCATTTCAATTGCAGTACTGCAGAAATGGAAACTGAGAAAAAGAGCCTGAGACACAATACAGATTAGGTCAAATAAAAACATAAACTGGTTAAATTATGCTCAGTAATTGTTCTGTGTAGTGCCTTTGGTGTTCCTTGTATGCTTTCAGAAGGTAGAAATATGATGGAAAGGGAAAGGGACATAGATTACATGGATTACTGCACAAGCTTTGTTCTGTCTGATTCTTGGCACTGTAAGACGATATAAGAAGATGATTTTTGTTTTTGTATCTCTTTGCAACTTGCAACTTGACTAAGGGGTTACCCTGGAATTTGTATCGCTCAGTGGAATGTTGTCATTGTTGTTGTCTGGGACAAACATTGGCTGCTGTTGCAGAGAAGAACTGTATCTTCTTTTTCTTTTTTGATTAACTTTAAAGTGAATTTTAGGTTCCAGTTTCATGAAAATTACATTATTACATTTATTACATAATAGAAGATGTTATTGATGGATAATATCCATCACATTTCATTTTAGCTCTCAGGTCTCATGAGTTCAAATGTATTTAATGTCCTGAGAGAAACATTTGTCTGTAGCTTACTTACATTTTCCACATGTTATTTTCCTCTGGTAGTGCAGTTATTCTGCTTTCCACTTAATCATGTTACAATGCATGTCCCTCAGAATGATGAATTAGCTTAACTACCACATGTCAGGTGACATTGACTACATTTTCAAACATGGCATTCCAATCTCACAAGTGTCTTTTACTCTGGATAGAGATGGAATAGCTGTAATCTCTAAGGAGCTGTGATCGTCCAAAAGACTGCATTGTATGAATTGGATGGTGTCTTACAGACACTTGCTGAGTGAACTATCCACCAGTTTATAGACATGTGGAATATTCTGTGACACTAATTGAATCTCACTGGCACTGGAAAACAGGTTCTCTGGAGGCCAAATGGATCCAGGTCCTGTGGCTCCTCATAATCAGTACCTTAAAAATCCCACAGTACCAAACACAAGCCTAAGGTCTCTAAAGAAGAAGCCTCCTCTATCCTCCAGTGCCTGTGCAAACACTCTTTTTATTTCTGTGTGACAGGGAAAGTGGATGGCAATCATGATAGTCTGAAGAGAATCAATGCTGCTTTTTTCCCTGGATGTGTTTATCACTAGTCTTGCATAAGCAGTGTCTGGGCCATCATAACTCCTCTGCTTCTCTCTTTCTCTGACCTGTCTGTTCCCAACAGCCCTCCCTTTGTGGTGCTTCATGGCTTTTCTCTCTAATTAATCAGCAACACAGCCACAATGGGCTAACATCAGAATGTATCAGTCACTATTAATGGAGGGGTTCAGTTCAGGAGAAACATAATCTCAATAAAAGAGCCCAGACTGCAGCAGGCACAAACACAGACTGTATTTCGTCAACGGTTTTTTCTTTCCTAATTAACAGCTGGCTAATTACGCTCATTTAAACTGTAGAACACAGGTTCCGTAGATTTAATCTCACAATGGGAGAGGGGGTTATTTATTTGGCTACATGCAAAGATGTGCAAAGTTCACATTCTCATAGAGCATTCTGTGAGTGTGATAGTCCACAGAGAGGGATGAGAGGTAAAACACAGACTTGTCTATTTCTTACCTGATTTCCAAATATTCAGTTATTCCAGTATTCAGTGAGATTGCTAATAAATTGCTGGGATCAGAATTCAGATGCTTGTAAATGAAAAAAGACTGTGAAAGCACAATCAGAGATTTAATCATTCTCATTAGTATTCATACGGGATTGCCAAAGAACCCTCCACAAGGTGATAAATCATTGATTATTCATTTTCCTGTTTGGAAGTCAAAGTTAATGCAGATCTCATTTCAGTGAGTCATTATTTACACAGACCTGGAGTTTCAGACAGTGCTTGGGTAAAAAAGATGGTTCAATTATATGAATATTATGTAAGAGGCCTCTGTTTTCTAGTGTTAATGCATGCAAGCGAGTAATCTCAGATACTGTGTAACTTTAGCTAGGGCTGTCAGTCTTGGTTTGGAGTCTCCAAACAACACACTTTAAATAGTGTAGGTGCTTGTCATATTTTCTGAACTGGCTGCATTTCAAACGAGAATTGCTAGTTGAATTGCATGTCTCGAAGAGCAGAACCAGGCTATTGAGAACTGGAGGACCCTATGTGATGTCCACACCAGGAAAGGCAAAAATGGTGGCACTATGTGAGAATACTGGGTTGACTGTTACAGGTCGCACAGTACTGAGAAAGACAATGATTAGACATGCTGTGACAAAACGCGTAATATTTATGCTCAAAGAAAGGATAGTGCGCTAATTGGATATTGTATTAATAGCTTTCTGTATATTTACAGAACGTTTGTCTTTAATTTTGTGTTGATGATCGATTGGTATACAACTGAAGCTTGTTACACTCTTGTCTGGGATCCACTAGGATAGTGGCAACAAGTTACAACAGTGTAAAGGCCAGTTGAGAGAATTATTAGTCACAGGAATTATGGGCCACTTTGCACGTCTGCATTGCTCACAAGCTTCCTGCCATCCCTGAGCAGAGAGGCTAGACATCTGTTTACTGTCGGCCTGATTCCCACTCATCCTCCTCAGATTGGGAGCAACAGTGAGGGCAGCAGAACTCTGCCTTGAGAGCATCCCCCTCTCACGACACATACAACATTCTGTGATGCTTCCCATACAAAGGTTTAGCATGGAGGTTTGCACTGCTGCATCCTTAGTTTGACTGTACATATAGATAAATAATCCACATTCGTTTATCTCACTGTGATATCCTACGTTTGAGTCCAAAATGGTCCAGTCTTTTTGAGCATGTTCATTATGTAGGAGTGAATACATTTAATCACTGTGTTGACATGATTGCACTGCCACAGTGCTGGAATATGTGACAGTATGCTGTTTTGTGTTGCACAGTAGAACTGAAGAGCCTGGCAACAAACGGATGTCATAGTCTAATGGCTGTTGGCACTCTTTGTGTGTGTGTGTGTGTGTGTGTCTGTGTGTGTCTGTGTTTGCGTGTGTGTGTCTGTGTTTGGAGAGGTGTCTGATCGTACCTTATGAACTGATGCTTCAGTTCAGCCTAAACTGGGGCTAGAACTTGCCTTCTGAACAGATGTATGGCTGATTCTGTTCAGGTGTCTCTAACACAGCTACCAATTAGTGCTTCCTTAGGAGGGGATTACTCTGGCATAGTACAGGCAGTCTGACCTCTCATCTGTTCCTGTGCCCTGCATATGTACGTGGACAGACAGAGAGGTGGGTGTGTAGGTAGATAGATAGATATATAGATAGATGGATAGACAGAAAGACCGATAAACAGGCATTCCCCTAAGCAGATAAATGTACTGATTCTGTCATATATCAGTGTGAGATAATGTGGTGGGTGTTGGCTGAAGACAGGAGCCTGGATAAAGATTTTCTGGGAGAAACGAGACATGTGTGAAATAGGATACAGCCCTTAGGGCTCTGATGCTGGAGGCCTTGTCATTACAGGAGGGAGGGAGGGAGGAAGGCTGAGAGGGAGAAGGAGAGAACATACAAGCTACAATACTATTGGCTGAGGCTTTCATGCCCGCCTCCAGACACATCAGGATTTAACCACTTCAGTTCAGGTGAGAAAATAACAAAACAAGGAGCAGGAACAACCAGGGGAGACAGCAGCATGTCTGTACTTGAATGCAGCCGATAAGAACTGAAGAGGGGAAAGAATGTCAAGGGCCATTCCAGAATAGAAGGCTCCCAAGAGTGAAACATCACAGTGTGATACGTGGGTCTATTATTAGGAGAGCCAGGGGTAAATATTGGGCCAGAGGGGATTCTTTCTTTCTTTCTTTCTTTCTTTCTTTCTTTCTTTCTTTCTTTCTTTCTTTCTTATTTCTCTCTCTCTATTTTTCTCTCTCTCTTTCTCTGTCTCTCCCTTATCTCTGTCTCTTCCTCCCTGCTTCCTTTCTAATTACAGGTACAGCACTGCAGAAGTGAGGGGTAAAAACACAATCACTGTGCATCCAACCAAAGGAAAAGCATTGATTTTATTATATTATTATTATATTTATTCCTACCGTGACATTAAACTATTAAGGAAGAGCTGGCTGTCCAATCAGCCATAGTTTTATTGAGTCATCTATGTAGTGTGTACACAATTAGCAAGCATGTAATAATGGTGCGTTCGATGTAGCCTGCCGTAGGCAGGATCAAAGCTCTGGTGTGAGAACAACATTGCACCAGGAGCTACTGATGACTCAGGGACTTTTTAATGTGTCTGAAACCTGCCCAGAGTGTTAGGTTTGAAATACCGCTACGTTAATGTTACTTATTCACTTTCTTCTTTAATTAAATGCCGTATGAGCAGTACAAATCAGGTCTTGCCAATGAAGGAACTCTAGTTTTATATTGGTTTGCATTTCATTTAACCTTGAAATTTCAAGTGAGAACTCATGCATCGATGACCTGGAGAATCATTGTGGTCAGATGTAAAAAGCCATTTATAAATTTTACACTATGTGGGAAACCCATAAATATATCCCATATATAAATGATATCAGATGTTGATTTTCAAGGTGTGTGAGAATGAGGCTGATATAAAATTGAATTTTTCATCGATTGATAACATGGATGCTTTTGCAGTGGAAACCAATTATTCATAATTTGCATGAAAATGATATTTATTTCATCAACATTATTTCCATATTGTCTCATGGAAATGCTGTATTTCTATGAGAATATAAGGCACAAAATATCTACTAAAGTAAAGCTTGGGATGGCTGTATACAGAAATGTTTTTAATCTAAGAATTGTTAATCTGTTGTAAATGTGATTAATTTTGTATGTAGTGTGTATTTTTATCTTGTTTGGTTTAATCTGCCAGCTCTTAAAAATTCATTTGGGTTCTGACTGGTGGAAATCCCTGTTTAGATTCTACAGAAAATTCTGTTTCCTGGAGTCAAAACACGGAGGGATTTAAGTGTGCATTGTTCTGTTGCAGTTGGTGTTCTTAGTGCCTTAACTGACACAGCTGAAATTGGAGTGGTGCGTGGTAAAGGCAGAGATATGAATTAGGGTGGTGGGAGGTTATTAATATAATTTAATGTAATTTCTCTTGATTTCATTCATTTGTCTCTTCGGGTAGTGATGGTGTCCCTGAGCCTGTAGGCTTGGCGTGGCTGCTGTCATCGCCTGAAGGAAGGAATAATCCCAGTCCTCACTGGCAAGACAAAGCAGACGAGGAGGTGGCAGAAAGGGAGGGGCCGGCGGGGCTGTGTTTTACTCGCCCCTTTAATTTTTCATGAAGATCCTGCTTTAGAGCTGAGCGCTGGACTGTGAAGTGATTGCGGGCCTTATCTATGTTCCAGTTTGTATGCAGGGGGGTTGAAATCACTGGAGACAGGAGTGGAGCAGACACACACACACACACACACACACACAGGCACAGATGTAACAATGTTCTCTGATCCAGGGTTCTCCACAGCCCGTCTCGCTTGTTTAAGAGATAGAGGTGGGGGGGGGGGGCAGTGTTGAGGGTATTCAGAGATAGGGATGAGATTCGGGAAGGAGGCTGCTTGAGTTTGAGGGGGTGGGGCTTTAGCGTTCATTCCCTCAATTTACTGCTTGCCATGATGATGCTGAGTGACTGCTCTCCGTAGTAGGATGCAGTAGGAGTAGTTATGACAGGAATGTGGAGTACAGAAACCACAGCAAAGGAAATGAAAGAAGCACTATGGAAGAGCTGAGTGTGGGTGAGTGTGTGTCTCTTGTGTGTAGAGAAATGAATGACAGGAATAGGTCAGGAGGACTCTGTCCAAAAACAGGAGGAGTGTTCTCTGTCCATGTTTACCAGTCCTTGAGTTAGCAATAGGCGAGGCAGAGAACTCTGTTTTGCAAAATGAACAGACTTGGAGATTTTAAGGTTCACTCCTCAGCTTATTACATTTTTCTTGTTTGTGCCCAGTGTTTCAATACTTTTGTCCATTTCACCTTAAATCATCTTAATTTAACAAACACATTGGGCTGTTTCAGATGTTTCCAATGTTTTGGAGACTGGTTTTTAATGCAAAACCAGCATGTCTTGTTAATTCAGGGGCAAAGCATTTGTTGCCTTCATAAATAAACTGAGATGAAAGAAAACCCTGGTCGTGTGGGTTGGTGTGGCTTTGCATTATAATCCACTGAAAACATAGATTCTCCCAAAAGTTCGCTGAACAGTTTTCACACTGTTTAATACAGTGCGTAAAAAGTGATTCCAGACCATGATATACAAATTGTCAGCGATATTTAAAAAGTGTAAATAATATTCAATTGATGTCACTCTGTATCTCCCAATGATTTTTATATTAGTATTATATTACTATTATTATTGATGATGTTATGTATCCATTTAACACCCTTATCCAGAGTAATTTACAGTACATTAAATTCTTGTAATGATGAAAACTGTTGTAGTTTCTTGTAATGGAGCCTTACCTTCAATTCTCTGTAGCTAAGAGGATATTTTTATCTGCACTGTCACACATCCTTATGTGTTCTCTCTATGACATGCCTGAGTGTACAGGGATGTGCTGTGCTTTGTTTGAGAAAAACACATGCATTCACATGCCCACAACCCTCCCCCTGCTGTTTACTCTTAGTACTGCAGCTTCAGTTGGTCAACGTACTCCTGTGTATGTGGAACACACACAGTTGTTCTCACTCGGACTTTGGCAATCTCCCCAGGGCTGCCTAACTTATACAACTTCTCCAGACTCACTCGAACAAGAGTTTTTTGCTGCAAAGAACCGTCTTCCAAGAATGGTCTGACCTGTGGCCGAGCTGGGAAATTACTATTACTTTGCTGCATTTTGGACAGAAATGCAAACTGATCTGCAGATTGTACTTGGTTTGGTTCCATTTGAATGTGTTCATTGTAACATGCACACATTAAAGTCCCTGTATGAAAGCCACAGTGGGCTAGTATGACTACAGCCGGGCAGTTTTTTGCACTCTGAACATATGTCCATAGGTGTGTATTTATCCCAGAAAGTTTTCATCAGTTTAGGTGATTGATTCTTTTTCTTTTCCTGATACCTGTAAGTAGTTCTGGAGCTCCTATCTCTGAGCATTGTAGTGAAGATATGTCCTTTCACGCAGTAGGATATCCAGCTGGGAAACTTTTTATCTCAGCTTCATTTCACGGCTGTTACCGATATGAACTCCTCTTTCGCTGAGTCAGACACCAAGCTGTAATTTTTCTTAATCTGTCATTGATATGCGATTTCACAGCCCGTGAGACAAAAGCAGCACCAAAGGTGGCCTTTCAAAGTTTGAATATATTTCATTAAAAAAAAAAAAAAATCAACATGCAGAAATAAGAAATGGGTAAGGAGGCCTTGATCCAGCAAAATAACTGTTATACCTCACACAGAGAAATTGGAGGATTTCAAACAGTGTGCTTAGTCTCTCTTCCTGTGTGGTTCAGTGTTTAGTTAATTAAGTTACTTTAGTCAAGTCTTTTCAGTCTGCATAGAGGTACCTAGTGGATTTTTGTCCAAAGGGAAATAGATGGAGTTGTAACATTGCCACATCACATGAAAGCATCTTGTGTCTGGTAGGTTTCCCAAACTAAAATTAGCCTGTGACAGTTTTTGTATGATGGCTGTGATTGTTTCATTCCATTTTCATACCAAAATTGTAAAGTGCATGTGATTGTGGGGGTAGGTCTGTGGCTTTGGTTTGTGTGGCTCTTAATAGATACCTCCCCCGGTAGAGAGAACTCACTCAGTGACACCACAGAAATCACACCAAGCTGATCACAAGGAAAGGAAAAAGTTGTGCGGATACAATTATTTGACTTAGTGTTACAACAGCCTTCTATTTTAGGAAATAAGAGCTGGTGCCTTCATTACGATATAATTTGAGTACAAGAGTAGAGAGTCTTTTTTTCTGCAGTGGTATTGTCTTCCAGATTAGTCATTTTATCATGCTTATTCTCTGAAAGTAGCTCTAAACATAAAAAGCAGTCTTCTAGCTCTCGATGAGAAATCAGTGTTGGCGGAGCCCTGGAAGGGAAGATCTGATCGATTAGTTTAACACCGCACTGCAGGTGCTGAGGTGGTACTTGGGCTGCATGCCTGTACTACCCTGCAAATTAGGATCTGACAGCAGCGCGGTCCTCACCTCTCCGTTCAATACAGCTTTCTCTGATTCATCATCACTATGGATCCATTACAGCAGTGACAATACTGTGCCACCTATCCAGCCCTCTGTTTGCTAACACTAACAAGTCAGGGACCAGGGAGTTCAAATCTATTTCAACTCCACTTAAGAATATTGGCTGCTGGGCTTTGAGGCCAGGCTAGTTTCAAGCCAGTGACTGTCTGTATGGTGATAGGTTACATACTGCAGCTGTGTTTCACAGAGTCATCTGGTCAGTCTGGGTGTCCTACGACGGCTTGGTGTGGTGTCCAACCCATTCCATAGTGGCGCTGTTTATTCTCATATTTTTGTAACCTTTGGGAGTGGAGTAGTTACAGAGTGGCTTACTGGTGGAATTGGTAGGATCTGACATTTTCAAGTATTGTGGTCCAGCCATCCCAGAACAGGCTGCAGTTCCCCTCTCAAACATACAGGGATTACAGACTTATTACACACTTGGAGTTTTTTATGCTTGACATGAGTTCAAATAAATTTATTTAGAGGAGAGTCAACAGCCATTGATTTTTCACAACATTCCTTATACCTGTGTCCATGCTTCAATAGTTATGATCATTATTCTTTTCAGAATGTCACACCATACAGTACAAATTGATTCTTGCTTTTTTTTGGGTCCAAATCACTATCAACCCCATCCTCCACCATCCCCATTCTCCACACCCCAGGGTATGTCTGTGCTATATGTCTATGCAGTAAATAGTATTGGATTCTGCAAGCCTCCATGTCAGCTTATATGCTCAGTTAAGTTAGAGAGAAAATGTTGGTAAGTATGTTGTAAGTATTTGTTAGTGCGTGTGTGGTGGGGGTGCTGTCTTTGTGTTTGGTATATTGATTTGAAGAGGGATTGCTGTAACCGTTGTTGTAACAACTTCTTTGTTAATTCATACATTGTTTAAATTGACCTGCTCTTACTCTACAGGAATGTACATATTGTGGTTTTGCATTGTAGTTGCAATTGTTTACCTCTGCTTGATATTGAACTGAATGCACATTATGGTCTGTAGCGAAGGACGAGAGCAGTCACCCCACCCGGCCTTGAACCCGGGTCTACGGGGTACCAAACATGCGACTTTGACCGCGACGCCAAAGAGCCAGGCTCGTTGGTATGGCAGTCAAAGCACATACTCAACCGTAGTGACGGCACTCCGTCACACTGCCCTCCCCTTCGGGAAGCGCGCCCATGCACTTCACGCACCATGGCGTCCCTCATGCATTCCCCCCATACTTCTCCTATCCCAGGGTGCCCCACTCACTCATGCTTCACCCATCTCTGGGGTCCCTCACACTGTGCTTCACCCATCTCTGGGGTCCCTCACACCGGGGTCAACCTACCCTGGGGGTCCCTCATACGGCTTACACACTGGGCACGCCTCCGATGGCCTCGTGGCCGGCCATCCCACTTCTGACACCATTTGTAGCGAAGGACGAGAGCAGTCACCCCACCCGGCCTTGAACCCGGGTCTACGGGGTACTAAACATGCGACTTTGACCGCGACGCCAAAGAGCCAGGCTCGTTGGTATGGCAGTCAAAGCACATACTCAACCGTAGTGACGGCACTCCGTCACATGGTCCTAGAGCTGTCCTAAGGCTTTGGAGTAGACGTGTACAGTGATTACTGGTTGGTGGGTTTTCATTTTGTCGATTTTTCTATTCATTGAAAGTTAAGGGAGGGGGCTTCCTCTGTTAGTTTGATCAGCTGGGACATACTTACATCTGTGGAGAAGAGTAAATGTGGCTGGTGCTTTGACTGTCGGTACTGAGAAGGAAGGCGCTGTGTCTAATGCAGTGTACACCCAAAGCCCAAGAAAATTTGGCGTGCTCTTCATGTTTTTTTCTTCAGATTTGTAGTCCAATAGATTTTAAAAAAGCAAATTACTATAAATGTCATACTCATTTATCTAATTTCCACGCACAGCCATGTGAAATATTGTGGAAAATTTCAATCTGTATATAGTGGAAGGAACACAAATCAAGTTACTCATTCAGAATGTTATCAACTAGTTTGATTCATGCTCATAATTGTATGCATGTAAGGATCTGTTAGAGACAGTATCCACCCATTTAAAGCCTGTTGATGAAGGATTGAAAAGAAAAGCCAGACTTGTTGCAGATGCCTAAACAAACACCACGCCTTCTCTCAAAGAGCAATAATGTTTGTGCCTGTGGGAAACTCTTGTAGCCATGCTAAATGGCAGCACTGTGCAGTATGTGCATTAATGATTCTTAGTGATAGAAGTGTTGTGGATAGCTGAAATGGAGAGATACATTGGCACCAGGGTTTATGAAGTCAAACATGGGGGCGGGGGTGTAGAAAAAGCCTCTGTAGGATGAATATATCAGCGGAAAACGGCAGAGCATTTGGACATATTTATTATAGGTACCTGAAAATATAATTTCAGTGATCTTGTAGCAGTCCCTCTGAGATGAATTCCATATCCTATGACCTGAAAATTTACTGTCCTTAATGCTGCAGTATAGAAAACAGTGGTCCCTGAGGACATTTCATTGTAGGGAAATTGTAGGGACCTGCTGCAGGGGTAAACAGGATTTAGCAGGGCTTGATCAGGAAAGAGCAGTGCATTGCGTACCAGGTCAGTGTAATGTCTGAGGTGAAGTTCACCTGAGACTGGTATAGAGAATCGAGCAAGATATGATATAGGACAGCATACTTAAGGTATAGAACAACACACCCACTTAGATATAGAATGGCCTGGTTGAAGTTAGGTATAGGACAGCACCCTGGGCTGTAGATTAGAGGTCCAGGCTGTGCAGCAGGACTAGTCCAACCTCATGGTTGATAATGGGAAGACTGAGCTCCAGGGGTCATCATAAGCCACTCAAAGAATACAACCCAGAGTTATTGTCCAATATTACTATATGGAGCAGTAAATATGGAGCTGTAAAGTTAGTCCGCCAATACCAGTGTCCAGTGCTCTGAAATAACTACAATGGATCATAACAGCAGAACTGCAATGTTTTGTCAAAATAATGTGAATGGAGGGTTTTTATTACAGATGTGAAAACATAGTGTATTAAAGAAACTGCTTTGCGTATATGTGTGTCTGTGTTTATGTACTGTTTGGGCTGTGTGTTAGGAAGGGCCGTGGATAGAGATGAGAGGAAACATTTACTGTAGTATTGACCATCAGAAGTGGTAGAAGGTGAAACTTGTATTCGTTTAAACCATGTTTCCCAAAATGAACTACAGGTTTACCTTGTTCCACTCCCTATGTCATTCCAAGCCTCCTCCAGTCCCTTTTCCATAGCCACCCCCTGGACCTGTGGGAGTGTTGGAGGTCTCCTCCATGTGGCCAGACCAGCTCTTCTCTGCCAAGTGGGCTCAATGCCAGAGACATTTATTCTCAAAACCAATAAACCTTTAAGGTGTCAGGTATTTTCTGCGTCTTGTGAACAACAACGTGAGAGATGACATGTACACCAAGGGTGTGGAGGGTCGGGATGAAATTGCATTATTATACTGTAACCAAGCTGTAATTTTGATTGCCATCAAAGGCTAGAAGTGTCCTCTCTGAAACAGCTTTTTAAAGCTTATTTTACTGTATCGGGGAGTATAATCTACCTGGGCAATATGTAGGACTTGCATAGGTTACAAGACAAGCTGATGTATGAAAAAAACGTACTGCTTTTGTCTTAGCATTCCCTTTCACATCATTGATGATTTGTGGGTGTTAATGTATGCTTTCAGCAAAATGCCAGTGAAACCAGTGAGGGAGAATAGCTGATGATCGCAAAAGCAGAACTAATGCGTAACTTTACTGATAGAATTGGTTACCCTGCCACACATTTTTACTCAGTTGGAGGAGCTGGCATGAGAGACTGCAAATTCTCTTGTTGTTGGTGGATGATTTTGAAAGGCGTGAAACCTTTTCTTTTCCTGGGGGGATTTTGTGAGTTTGGGATTTCATTTCATTTTGCGGGGGAGCGGGGGTTGAGCTGGTGTAAAATTACACTGAGAGGGCAGGGAGCCCTTCAGATCAATCAGGACCACTTTGTGCCAGGCTGAGGGGTGAGATCCAAATTCGTCAGCCATGCTTCCCTGCGCCCCTCTGACAAAGTGACATAAGAGGCTTCGTCTCGCTCCCCTATCCTGCTGCATGAGCCTTTAGAAGGGGGAGACCAATGTAAATATCTGGAGATTAAGCCATCCTGAGTCACTGTGATTTGTGCTTTGTTAGATTCTGTAACATTTAGATTGTGTCTTTTTCTCTTCCTTCATTTCTCTGCTGCTACACAAATCCACCCACACCACCCCCAAACACAGTTACCATCACATCAAGCAGCAGAAGAATGAGTCTGCAATATATTGTCTGTTTTGAGCTGTTTGCAAACACATACACTTGAATTTAGGTAGGTCAAAGTTAAGGACAAATGTTGATCTTGTGTATCATAGATTTAAGACATGCTATAGATTGTTTTACCTGTGGGCTGTGAATTTTTTCACTTTTGATTCCTTTAATTGGATTGTAAATGCCTTGATATGAATGCAAAGTATTAAAATTTATAGAGGGTAGCTACTTTATAGCAATTCCCTGGACAGATTGTCAAACACAGTGTCATTAAGTTTTGAGACTTTGTTAACCAAGACACTCTGTAATTGATTATTCCTCACAAAATTTCTTTGTTCATGGCAATGTGTAACAGTGCAGTCTAATTTAGGAAAATATATTACAACTCTCCCTTAAAGTAATTAGTTAATTACAGAAATGCTTGGGAAAGACATATTTGTTATTGTGAGATGAATAATGTATTCTTTTTCCTCCAACCCAGGCAAGCTTTAATTAGAATAACAGATCACTTTCAGTGGCAAGTCCTTTTCGTGGCTACAAAGAAGTTTGCTGATTCAGGAGGTGGTGCCACTGCATGTGTCTGGAGCTGAGAGGAACTGATGACTGCCATTATAGAAACAGTCTAATATGGAAAGTTTGAGTCTGACACTAAAATAAAACATGCATATATATAGCACAGCTCACATGGTACTATGAATCAATATCAAGTGCGACCTTATGTGTGTGCTGGAGTAAAGGGTTTCTTGATTATTGTCAGGGTGGATTTTAGAATCTAATGAAACTTTGATGAAGCATTTCAAAGAAACTGCATAAAAAATGCCATGAGTTTCACATGCATAGATCCAAGTCTGTAATGAAAAAAATCTCATGATTTCATTACTGCCCCATGGTCTGTGCTCGTCTTGATTTTCAAAATGGTCTGCAAATTTGAACCTGAAATGAATGCCACAGCTTTGACCATCATCTGTGTTATTGCAAGAGGTCAATTCTGCTAGTGCAAGACAAAGGACATCACTTCAAATTCTGTAGCGGCACACAATTGAGAGGAGGAATAGCAGGGGAAAATGACACACTTTGAAAGGCCATGAAGAGAAATTGCATTTCAGAGCATATTGATCTCAGTACAGGTGGCCTGCCAATGTGGTAATGTGAAATAATTTTCATCTCTACTAAATTATTTATCTTCACTTTCATCTGCCATTTTGTAATAACTTCTTTCTTCATTTGTGTCTGGGAAGGGCTGATGCTTTATTTTTTGTGATGATTATTTTATAGAGGAAAGTACAAGGGGCACCTTAGCCTCTCCCACAGACCAATCAGTGAGCAGCTGGAGTGCAGACACACAGACGAGATGTCTTTATTTCTGTTCAGTAGTGACAGCACCCATTTCAGTGGTTATATAGATGATGTAATTCCCCAGAGAGGAACCTAGTGGCAGACATCATGTCTCTTGCATCCCCATTCTAAAATCTGACCGGGTTTCCCAGGGCCAACAGACATTTGAGACGCACTGTACACCATGGGGTTTGCCTGAGGGTTAAGGCAAGAAGGGTGGCTCAAATTAGGATTTCCTGTTATACTGTATATCTGTTTTAAAACATAATCTCTGTTCTCAATCTCAGTTCTTAATCTCAGTCTCCTCCTTACAGTACATATTTAAAGGCATTAAAACACAACATTCATGTTATGGTGAACTTTTCAACAGAAAATACAATGAAACTGAGCAATACTGGACTTTCTCTGTGCAATGAGTGCTATCACATATAAACACTCCAGAGATCTGTGCACCTAGTTTTGTCAAACTGGTTGTGAGTGGACAGTCTTTACCATAGATCAGACAAGTTTGGCTCACTTTGGAAAGAGATGCTGGGGTGTCCTCTGGAGTGGCCTCACTTTTTGAGAGGATATACCAGCGCAGCATTTTTGACATTATGACTTGCCTTACCATGATGACAGCGTCAGGAAAGGCACTTAAATAACTAGGATTGTTCATTCATTTGGTCTTTGGTGTTCTTCACTTCTGGATTTGAGGGATAAAATGAGCAACGAAGACCCCACAGTCAGGTGTACAAATCAGCAAGCTAAAGAAAGAGAAGCACTCATAACAAATGGGCAGGCAAAACATTGAAGGGAATTCAGGACTACTTGCAACAATGTGCATTACACAAAAGTTAGTTCATTTATGACCAGGGCTACAAAGGTTGCGGAACTTTTCTCAATATCTAAATAAAATGAAGAGGTTCCTGCCACAGTACAAGTCCTTACATGATTTGGTTGTGGAATTCTGAAAGTGCAACATGCTATATAAAAAATTACAAATTTTAAAAAATGTTTAAGTAAAGCAATCAGTGCAATTATAGGTTCATTATCTGCAAGTGAACCAATTAAACTGCATCAAGTCTCCCATGTCCCACCACTAACTATTACAGTCTTCAGTGCAGCTGAGGGGGACAAACATCTATATGCCATTCCCTTGGAGCAGTACAGGTAGGACTACTAGATATTGGAATGCACCCAGTGGCTCCATATTTCAACTCCATACAGCACACCTTTGCGATATGATCACAGGGAACTTATGCTGATGTGCCTATACAAGCATGTGTGTTTTCCTGTGTTTTCACTGCTGGTCATTAACTGTTTACCATGTTCATAAAAACCTGGTTGATTGCAAAATACAGAATGCCATAACAAACAGGTCTTAACAGGGGCCATGTCATAGACATGTTCATGGAACATTCTGCTGTAGATCAGCTTAGATACTTAGAGACTCCCTAAATCTTAGATACATGCTGAACTGCTCATTCAGAGGGGGAGCTTGATTTTCACATGAGCTCTCTGTGATATCTGTCCCCAGTCAGGTATGAATGGAGGGCATGCACAAGATTGAAAATGTGCAGTGAAATTATGAATGTCACAATTTGTTTATGGACAGATAGCATTACCAGCTCTCTTGAAAAATTGCACATAAATCATCTACCTGCAATACATTTTGTTTGATAAATGGTAAAAAAAGGAATTTTTGGGGTATTTTGATAAGTATATTGTGTTTTACCTGCTTTTTAGTAGATTAGTTCTTTTTCTCTGTTCTTCTTTTTAGGAATTTTAAGGTGATCTAATGTACAAAAGGGTATTGTTAACTGTTTAGACATCAAAACAAGATCCAAGAATAGCCTAAGGTCCAAATAATAATTTGGACCTTGTTTGTTAAAAGGGCACCACAGAGCAATTATCTAACATTAATCACATGTGACTCCTTTTAGCAGCTGAGTTCAAACAAAATCCTTGTTCTTCAGATGAGAAACCATCCACGGGCCTAGATATCGGCAAAATGCTTTCAGCATTTTTGCATAACTAATTAATGGATGTAATGTAGCAAAGTTGTGGGTGTTTGCTTGTACTGCTGTGCAACCCTCTAAGGCTGAACACAGGGAATAATTGAAGGCAAACCTGATTTTGAGGAATAATCCAGCACTCACTCTACCCTTTCCCCCCTCTCCCTCACTGTCTGTTGAAGGAGGGGGTGGGAATTTAACTCACATGGCTCAAACACAGTTCAAGTTCAGAGAAAGGGCTTACACACATTCTCCGTATGGCTGTGCTCTTGATTTCTCTATACATGCCACAGTTTGAATAGAGAAATGACTAGTAGTGTGAACATATGGTTTTGGCGCTGCTGCTGTATCTCGTTTTTTTTTTTCACCTCTGTCATGAAGTTCGCTCAGCTTGCACCAGCTACCGAGGTTTCCCTCAGTATCGAACTGCTTGAGACGTCGTCATAAATCGAAAAACCTAACATTGATCACGCTGCTGTGGTCATTAAAAACCCTGTAAGTGTCAGAGCGTAGGAGGGAGTTTTGTCGATTTATTCATGGTGTTCTTTGCACCTACAAGGTAGGCCGTCACTCCATAAATCCTCAACGAGGAAGGCCTAGGAGGGAAGCTGACATTCTTTGAAAAGCAATGAAGAGATGACCCTCATGTCCTCTGTTGGGGAATGGCCAAGAAGCTGTCTGTGGGATGACTTTATAGCCACTAACAGAGAGTGATGAGTCTGTCAGCCAGAAATTTAGGTCCATAAAACAGCAAACATGTTCGGAGACTGGTCTCAAGAAACAGTGAAGTTGCAGACAGTAGCACAAGCTTGCTGTCGGTAACAGTCCATCTCATAAACAGGGGTTTGTGCTGATACTCATGCACAGCACACCCATCCAGAAAATTATATATATATTAAGAATATATTTTAGAGAATATTTTTCAGAGAGCTCAAATGCATGAAAAATATGTACATTACTGCTGTTTTAGTATAGTGCAATATATTTGTGCTTTGCTTTCATGTCTTTTAAATGTATACTCAGTACATTCTTAGGCTGAACACACTTCATAGCAGTTGCAGCCGTCACAAAGCTCTGTGAGAACTACAGTGATTTTCTCATCTCAGAATAATTATAACAAATACACACACACACACACACACACACACACACACACACACACACACACACACACACACATTTTCCTTACTGAGCAGGGTGAAACAGGGTATCTTCCATGCCTGTATTATGTCCTTCTTTAAAGTCCATGATCTAGATATTTGGGTTGAAAGGTAATAATGTGAGATCTGTGATCTGTGAGAAAGCTATGAAAATCAACCATTCTGAATTCTCTTCCACTTACAATGCAGCCCATCTGGCCCTACAAACTCTACAAGGCAATATGTCTGTAGCAGGAAACACTGGTCTGTAGAGCTTTTTCCCCTCTGCTTGAATTTCCCCAAGTTTCATTAATGTCAAAGTGGCCCAGTTAGTGATTTGGTAGTCCTTTAACATGAACTGGGTGCTAACACCAGCACTGAGGGACTGAGAGGGTGAGACCAGCACATTTTGCCTAGTATGAGTTGGCCATTTGGGGAAAGCTGTCCTGGCCAGGTCCCTCATAACGAACAGTTAACATAGTGAGGAGAATGCCCTCCAGATGGTCACGCTTATGGCTGTCATTCACCTGCAGTGAAGTTACTTTAGAATTCCATTTCTTGGCAGAGACTTTTTACAACATTGGTTTGTTCCATAAAATCAGTGAGACTACGACTATGACACTGAAGGGTATCCAATTGAAAGTATAAAGGTGATCAACATCCACTCGAAAAGAAATTTGAAAACTAATTTGAAACAATTCGAACAACACCTGAAGATTCCCTGTGGTTGCATGGCTGAACTAAAAAATGATCTTGATCTTGTGAGATTATCTAACACATTTATCAATCACATTGAGATGATCCAACTCATTGAGTTTAAAATGAATAGTTTTAGAGACTACATTAATGTCAAAGTTCCTAAGGTAGTGATGTTTAGAAGGTCAGCTTGCTGGTGTGAAAGTGAAATGGATGAAAGCTCACTCATGCTGAAAGAGTTTGCTGGTTCACTGTACATTTTTAATGAGATCTACTGTACAAACTTTTTTCAGGAATTGGGTCAATGTGCACACTTTTTTGTGTGGAAACCATGAAATTAATACTAAGTTCTAATTAGGCAGGGACTGCAAATGATAACTGTAAGGTAAACTGCTGATCATTTTAGAGTGAACAGCCCTAGGGGCCTTTTAGGAAGACAGATCACTGTGCCAGCTGGAAACAGCCACTGCAGACTGAAAATGAACAGATCTGCCGAGCTTCACTACTTTGTGCTGTGGCTGCTGTTACCAAGGTCGCCAGTGAACTATCTGGTTGGGTACTTTATGTGGTCAAGCTATCTTCATTTGAACCAGTTAAACGGACTTCTGTGTTACACTAAATTTTTGGGGTTGGGTTTGTTGTGTCTGTAAAAATGCATATTATGTACAAAGAATCTATTGTGGCTCATTAAGGTCATCAGTACTCAAGTTCACAAGATATCTAGATTAACAGATTACAAAATAGTTGCCTTACAAGATGGCTGTCACCGTGTCTACAAATAACCAATTAATTTTTATGTTCATTTCGCAAGAAGCCTTGGTTCTTTGAAGACCTCAGTGATTTAGTAAAAAACTACACCTCAATTTCATATTGTGTATTTTATTATGGCCTTTCATATTGAGACATGTTGATTTTTATCAAATTTAATAAACTAGCCATAAAACAGTATTATAATAATAGCTTCTGTTTTGATTTGAGGTTTACTAACATGTACTATAGCCTCATAGTATAGGCAGCTAAACTATATAGCAAAGAGCAAGTCATTTTCTAACTCTGTTAATCATATTAATGACCATTCATATCAAACTGCATTACTGTCATCTGTTAGAAGTGATTAACATATTCTGTAACAGCATATTAGTCACAACCCTGTATAGTTTTGCAACCTGTGACCGGCCATCTGTCTGAGTGAATAAGTGTGATTTAGCCGCTCTGGTTCCTGACAGCCAGAGAGGGTAGTTTAATTAACTGTGCGTCGCTGAAATAAACTTGAGCGCAGAGCCTGCATCCATGGTGACACTAGAGCAGAGGGGGAACGTTAATGGAAAACTGAAGAAGCAACAGTCAGAGATGGAAAACTGTCAAAATGTAGAGGATTTGAATCAGCCGGTCCCTGCAGTTTTCAGAGTAATAGAGGGCTGACAGTTTTTTCGTTCTTCTTTATGAAGTGTTGCCGATCGGCGAAACTCTGTTGTCCTCTGTTGTCTTACTTCATCGTATTAAGACAGGGACAGCGTGGCGCTTCTTCACACTGCTGCCAGGAACCGATTCTCCCTGGCAGGGCTTGATAGAGAGGAAGATTTTGCTTTGTGTTTTCATTTTTATTCGTTGAGTGACATGTTGCAAATGAGAATTCTCAGTTGGCCTTCCTGCAACGTAAGCCTGTGCTGATTTGTAACCTGCAACAAGGCTGACTCTGCAGAGTTCTCCCTGTGGAACAGTGTAACTTTCTAACTCTTGCTCACTCAGTAGAATACGTGTACCCTTGCCCGTGTGAGAGATGGCTTACACAGACTTCAGGATCCAAAAGAGAGGAACACATTTGCAAGGAAGATGTTGCAGCATTTTTTTTCTCTGTTGATATTTATTATTTGTAACAGTGAGGAAAAATAATTACTGAGCAAACATGGTACAGTTTTGGTGATGGGGGAAAAATGTGTCAAACTACAGACATCCAGTTCAACAGAATAAAATAAGTAGTGCAAATGATTAGTACGATAATATGAGTCATGCCAAAAATAGCAGTTTCCATTGTACATATATAGAAAATATAAAAGGTGAAAACAGGTCAAGTGAACTAACCCCTACCACACACTGATTTCCAAAGTTGTCACAGTGTTTGATAGCATGGGTAATTTCTTGCCCTCCATTACCTTATTCCAGAAAACTACCATGCACCAAAGTCTGTCAACATGTAGATATAACTGCTCAACTACTGAGCTGGGAAATGGAAAAAGAGAGCTGACAGAAGGTGAGTGAGAGATAGAGAGGGAGAGAAACAGAAAGAGAATGACAGTCCACTTTCCCAGTTGTAATCTCTTTTTTATTTCGGGTACTTTTGGGCTGAAAGGTTAATTAATGTCAGTGAATGGATTAAACGTGCTATGCTCCAAGCTGACTTCATATTGGCATGTCGTAGAGCAATTCGCTTCAGTCCACCTGTCCTCTCCCCTCCCTTCCAGCCCCAGTCTCCATACTTATTTCTGCCTCCGAAGCCTGTCCAATGATAGTCACGGTGGTTATACCTATTTTTGATACTGTCATATTAAAATTAAGGCAGTCAGCACTGCAGAAAATGAGTATTTTCTGCCCAGGGCAGCAGTGCCTTTATGCATGAAATCTGATCCAGATTTTTACCCAAGTTTAAAAATGCAAAATGTTTCCAAGCATCGGTTCCAAAATCAGTGAATGTCCAGTGAACTAGTGTAGTGCGTTGTGACGTGTTGACTCTGCTGGATAGAAACCTGCCATATCCAAGGCTGTACATTTTTCTGCATATATATACATTTTTCTATGAAACTCCTTGCTTCAACAACTTCCTTTCAGTTATCAGAAGAAAAATAACTTTTTCTTCAACAGGAAGCAAATTAATAGAGGGTATAAAAATGACATGTCTGCTTGGAAGACATTGTATAATCCTTATTATCTCTCTGTGGGGAAAATCTCCACAGGTTAGTCACCAACCCACATTGTCAGTCTTGATAACGGGCTTTACCAGAGACCAGGAGGTGGGTAAACACCAAGATGAGATTTTCCCTTTCTCAATGGTGAGGGATAAATCATAAATTTAGTTTGGAAAGACAGAGTAGGAAAAGGAGTATGTAGGGGCATTCTATGTATTGTGCAATATCTGTATCAAACTACATGCAATGGTAGTAAGGTCTAGCTTATATTCCATGGTCAGAAATCTATAAAATTTGTAAATGTTTGCTGTTGCTGTTGGTTCGGAGAGATGTAATTAAGTAACCATGTTTAATGCGTCCTCACCTCTCTGTAGCTGCTGACTTTGCTGAGTGGTGCATAGTACATACCCTTTAGCCTACCTGCCCCACACCCCCAAAAGGCTGTCCACTTTCACACTTGACTGCACATAATATTTCATTTAATTTACCTGAGGGGTGAGGGAATTATGTTCTTTGGCCTTACATTGCCCTACTTTCTTCCATTAATTTTTCATCTTGTTAAATACCATACATTTTGTATGTTTGTGATCTAATTATGAGACCATTGGAAATGAAATGAAACCCATGAACAGACATCTATGAAAAAGTCAAATCCTGAGAGTCTAAATGAATCTGTTCTGATATGAGGATATCTCTATCGTTGCTTCTCTAATATTTATTCCACACTTTAATAGCTGTCTCCAGCATGCATTTTACCAGATTATGATCACACTGCTGTCGTTTAAGTCACAGCTATGAGAGAGTGGCCCTGCATACTTTAATCTGCAAGCAAACGGCTGTAAAAAGAAATTGCTGATAGTATAAAACCGTTTATGTTTCCCTCACAAAACATTACAGATGGATCTTTTGTCCATTTTTGAATATTTGCCAAAATTGCAGGTATTTATACATTGCTGGCATGCTTTTGAATGGAATCTGTGCCATTCTGGATTTTTCTCCCTTAGAATTCCATTTATCTTTCCATTTCCAACATGACTTTTACTTGTGCTGAGCTCTAATCACCGATTTAGTCATAAAGGGGAGTTTATGGCCCAGTTTCTTTAGACCCTTTGCGGCTGTATATGCTGGCATTTGGTGCCACAGAATGGCGTCTGGTGGTCCCATCACATTGTGGTGCAAAATCACTATCCAGAACTTTCTCTGCTGTGTTCCCCCGATGGTGGAATGAACTTTCACACTTCATCCATTCTGCCGAGTCCCTCTCTGCGTTCATCTAAAGATACAGCTCTTCCACTCTCACCTGAGCACCTGAAACACTACCACCTAAAGGAATTTCTCATGTCTCAAAACTGTTTCCTATTAAATTACAAAAAAAGTAATCTAATGGTTTATCTCACTCATTATCTCTACTAGCTAGCTTGTACCTTTGAAAACCATTGAAAACCTTTTTCAACCATTGAAATCTAGCCATGCAATGCTTCTAATATTGTTGACTCCTTATGGTTTTTTTTGCTTGTATTTTACTCTACCTCACTTGTGAGTCACTTTGGATAAAAGCACCTGCCAAATGAACAAATGCAAATGTAAATATGTATATACCCACATTCCTGTGTCTCAGCAGTTAGAAAATACTTTGAACAGGGAGTTAGTGTCACCTGTCCACCAAGCAAAGAAAAGCAAGTAGTGGACTGAACGGGACAGAAGACGATACCGTGTGAGCTGGTGTGGCAGCTGGAGCACAGCAGAGCCCAGATTAAGCATCTGGACTGCTGCGCTCAGATTAATGGGCAGCAGGGAACTGTAGGTCAGTGAGAAGTTCATAATGTTGATGTGGCCTGACTTCACTGCCCTGGAGTCTGACAGGAGAAATCGGCCCAGATCAGTGGATCAGGAGGTCTTCCTGCTGGCTTACAGTGTCGGTTGGGCTCAGTGTGCATTGAGTCGCTGTCATCGATTGGGGTCAAGGGCATGTCGTTGTGAAATGGACAGCGTATTGTTCACTTTTTCTGTTTGCACCATGAATAAATTTTATAGTAAGACATATTTTTGCATTAAGGGATGTCAGAATTGTGATAGTATTACAGCCATCTTAAGCAGTATTATCCAATGCTAATACACACAAAGCAAGAAAACAGAAGTCAATTTCAGAATTGCTACATCCCGCTAGGCATTTTGTCTGCATGCATCAGAAAGTTGTTTACCTGGCTGAGCACATGAATTGCTGCCCAATGGTTATACTCAGCCAATGGTTCTATTCAGTTAAATGATTGATTTACCATAGCATTGTGCAGAGCGGCATTGATGTAATGTCATAACCACAATATCCTGCCAGTCATTGTATGTAGACACAAGTGAGATTTTAGAGATGGGGGGGGGAACATGTAGTCTCCTAACGCTGAAACAAGGTATATTAATTTTAAAATAGGTCATGTATGCTACTAATGACCATGGAGGTGTGTAGTGATTTCATCTACAGTCATTAACCTTTATTCTTGAACCGATTTTGTCTGGCATGTGAACATTAACAGCTAATGTATGCTATACTGTAAAATCAGTTATTTCCACTGATCTTGCAATTATTCTTGGTTTGGAAGAAAATAGTTCATTCAAAAAAACAAAACTTAAAGGCAAGGAGTTAAGAACCTTTCAGTCAGGTAATCACCCAGTTCAAGTGTGCACCTTTTTAGTGTGCGGAACAGCAGACTGGCATTACCTTGCTCAGCAATTTAGTTTACAAGGATTGATGTAATATATAACATTTTGGGCAGGAATATTAAAATCAGTATTTTTTGTATTTTGCCTTGGTACAGATGTTTTAAAACTGCATTATACTTCATTATCGATAACTTTACTATTATTTCAAAAGTTAAATTTAAACATTTTTTTCAGCAGAGAAATTATTTAATAGATATCACCAGTCTCTTAAAATTTACCAATCAACATAAATAGGAAAAGACAGATTTGATCATGAAAATTGCCTTAATAAATGACAAAATTACATATTTAGGACAAGAGTTCTGTGAGCTTTAAGTATAACAACACCTAAAAGATCATACATACCCAACATCCCCAAGCTAAACCATTAAGTAGTATCTCTCAGTGGTTAACTCTCTCAGTGGTTGACTAAACTTGAAAAGACACTATAAAAGAATGTACAATGCACTTCAGGCCTCAGGTCAAGCAGCCGTGTGAACAAATTTCTCTAATTAAGTGCTGTGCTGTTGCAAAGTGCATCATCTGTTTAATGTGATGATGACTGGTCTAGCAGGGAGATGTTGACTGAAACAACATTATGATGGATTGAGGTTACTGTGAACTTTGCAGTTGCAAGTTATAAACCCATGAAAGTGAAACATTAACCTAATTACATGGTCTTCATTTTCATATTAAAACCAGGTAATTTAGGATGCAGTATTCAATTTATCAGAGAGGGAAACATGAGACAGAGGGAAATGGCTGATTTTGTTGGTGGTCAATGAGCTACACAGGGGGAAGGTATAAAAAAGGTACCTTTGAACAGATTGTAAGAGTGTGATTATGCTTTATGATACTTTATGATTAAGACTGGCTCTATGCTTATTGTTGTTAGCAAAGATTATCCATCAGCAGTTATTTGCAACATAGTTTTTTAAATTGTGTCCAAGGTGGTAACATTAACATTTTGCACCTCACATTAAATAATTGTATCAACGAGATTGGAGAACTTTAAACCAATTGTTCGCGTTTCATTGTAACTGCAATCATTTCATATGAAGCGCACAAGGGCAGAGCCACTACAATAAATGCAATTGTGTAAAAAGGAATTAACCGCTAATGGGTGAACCTTATCTAAATTGGCATGCCTGTTCCTTTTGCAAAGCATTAAAAAACAGGTTCAGGGAAGTTATCAAATGAAGCTCTCTGCTTCCCCTATTTGCGCATCAGTGGTGGCAACTAACTGACATACCCCGCCCCCCCTCGAGTGAGGGTCCACCTTCCCCATGCTTTCAAACAGGTCCTCCTGGGAGGTGGCTGTGCACGGCTCAGCTGTCAGACACATGTGTTAAAGACAAGTACCATAGGGTCCTCTCCTGTGCTCTGCTGCACATCCGTTAACATTGGCTTCATTGGAAAAAAAGTGACTTCTTTTCCGCCTTGTTTTATTCCGTGTTTACATTTGTACTGTTATAAATCCGATGGGTTGTGCAAACCTTCAGAAGCAAGATGTTTCACTCCTCATAACCTTTTTTTTCCACTGCAGTGATCATGGAATGATTTGATACTTTGGTTTTGCATGATGGCTGGCATAATGCCAAACAGCTTTCTGGTGAAGAATTTGTCAAGGCCTGATGTGCAGATATGAGTTGTGGCTGTGTGTGTGCAGTGCCTGATGAATCGTGGGCCGATGCTGGGTTATTCTGCCTTTGTTTTAATGGGATCTTTTATACATGGGAGAGTTATGCTGACAGGGGCACAGAATTCACCAAAGCAGCACAAACCCAGGTTTAATGAACTACTCCTATTCCATATTACAGATCTGCATGCATTACACATATTTGTGTGAATACAGCAAGAATGGTTTCACGGGCTGAGGATGCATTGCATCATTTCTCTGCAGGAACCTTTGTTTTTTTATTAGCGTTCTTTTAGACACCTTTAAACATGAGGGTTTTTTGGCGTTTCACTTTTGGTTAGCATGTTCATTTTTTAACTGAAACAATGCATCAGTAGCATGGTCTAGTGTAGTTAATCACAATTAATCTATTGCCGTTTACAACCTTTGGAAGGTAGAGAATTGCTTATTGATACTCTGGGCATGTAAATGGTTTAAGTCTTGCATCAGAATAAACCAATAATCTACATCATGATCAATGCGTTCAAACCTAAGTCACCATTTCTAACAGGTAATGCAATCACTGTAAGAGCACTGACAAAAGGAGGCAGTCACATAGGTAGAATGAAATGAACAGGCATGTACAATACACTTCATAAAGGCTTCACAGAACCTTTCCTGTTGTGAATTCCAGTTAAATTATTATCTTCCATTTCTCCCTATCTCTCTCACTCTCCTTCCTCTCTTTCTCTCTCTCTCTGTTATGGGAGCATTCTGTTGTTTCCAGTCAACGTAATAAACCTAGAGCATCATTTTAATGATTACTTTCCCTAATCTTGTTTTGTGTTGTGTATTATTAAAGAGAGGAGGAAATGCTTCTGCAAATTGAAAATGGTTAAACCTGGATTTCAGACTGCCTCAAACTGTACTGCAGTTTTTAGTATTAAATAAAATAAATGCTAAAATCAGAATTGCATACTTTAACCACTTGCAAAAACAGTGATTTTTAATGAAGCAAATACACAAGGAAATGGATTCGGCTCAATAGTTTGCCGAATTCCGTCAACCAAGCAGAAGCCTTCTGAAGATATAAGCTGTGTGTGGACCTCCATGCTTGTGGGGATTGAATTAAAGTGTGACACAAAAATCTATTTTGAGGTACTGCGGGGAAAGCTTCACGTTTATTCTGGAAAATAAATGATGTGCCCTGGAGTGGGAGAAATGTGAGAAATCTTTATTTCCTTCTGGCAATATGTTGGACGGCGCTATGGGTTTTCTCTCCTTTGGGTGTCATGTGATTCCCGAGTCCCTGTAGTGAAGATGGCACTTTCATTTGATGCAGAGAGGATCTCGTATTTATTTCATTCTCCTACAAGAGGGGGGTCAGGGGAGCAAGCCATAATAGTGTTTGATGCTGGTGGAGTTTTTAATCATGGTTTGAAAGGCATTGTGGGTAGCAGTGCTTTAGAACCTAGTGGTCTTGAAGGGTCATCCTTTATAAGGAGGTCTGAACACTTCTGTAATGTACTTAACTGATTACTCAAGGTTAATATAATTAGTGTCCAACGTATCTACATCATATACTGTATCTAATGCTGAGATTCATCAGATGTACACACTCGAATTAAGATATTCCATGTACAATCCATTTCAGACATAAATTACTCGCTTCAGACTCATTTTATACAATCTGTCCCTTTCATCAAGCTGATGTGGGGAAAATGTAATGATTTATGTACAGTTGTTTATGATATCTAGGCACATCTTTCATAAGGTCATAACAGCTTTCTTTTTTCATTGCAGGCAAAGGATCCCATCTTAATGCTATTCCACATTGCAGCAACTGGCCTGATGTCAACATTTCCTGAAGTCTTGTGATGCTACGTTATTAAAGAGATCCTGCCAAAGCTGTGAAAGATGTGAAGTTAGATTTGGGGCTTCTGTTTCACAGCTTACAAAGCAGAAAATCTCAGGAGAGGCTAAACTACCATTTAATGGATACAAGAGTGATGAGAAACTGTTGAGCCTCTGTGAGCACAGTACAGTGGAGAACATGAGTTCACAGGGCCAGCCCGGCGGCCCTGTAAGCTCTAGTCGGCAAGACAACCAGGGGGAGATCAAGAACAACAATAAGCAGGGTTTGTTTGCACCCGAGGGTGACGCCAACGCCAATGAGATCCAGACGGAAGATGAGGGCACCAAGGAAGGAGGCAGGACAGGAGACGCAGGTGCCCTCCCCCCGCTGGTGTCCCAGAGTGAGGAGCAGGACAAGATCATCATCTGGGGGACGGACTCCCAGTGTGACGACCCAGAGCTGGAGGAGTTCGAGATGCTGGAGTGCCAGGAACTGGAGGCCTACCTGGTTGAGGAAGAGGACGAGTACGAGAGAGGAGCGGGAGCGGGCAGAGGTCGTTTTGTGAACGAACGACCCCTGCCTTACAGCTCTGCCCCGGCTCTGGCAACAATAGACAAAGACAATAACTACGATGAGGATGAGAGAACCACACAGCAGTGCGCGCAGGACTTGGAGACCACTATCTCACTTTCACTGGGAAGCAGAGGGAGAGGCGCATGTCTAACCAGGGCTGAGTTCAGCTCGGAAAATGATGTGTTTGTGTCCTGCCTCTCGACAATGTCCAGCCTTGGCGGGAGCTTAGCCAGCGCCCTGGACAGCACTGGTCGAACGCAAGCCACAGATTCCCGGCACTTGCCGTCCGAACCATACAGAACCATCTCTGAGGACCTCACGCTTGCCTCCCAGTCTATCCCCACAATCTCAGTAAAGAGCGGAGTCTACCAAGAAACAGGGGGCCCTCTGGGTAATTCTGGAAGAAGCACATCCCTGTCCAGCAGTGTTGACCTGAATCTGAACTCAGCCATTCTACAACAGGAACCTGGTCCAGAAGCACAACAAGAACAGTTAGGACAGAGGTCGAGGAGGAGCCCGTCCCAAGAAGGACTGAGCATACTGACCAATGGCACAGGAAAATGTATACAGAGCCATGTGGACACTAATGATACTGAGCACAAAACTCAAAAACTTCAGATGACTGTAGGAGAACAAAGTAGATCTGTTGAAGGTTACAAGCAGGGGGATGTACCCTCCACAGAATCACAGGAAAACTTGGAAGCAAAAACCCGTGTCTGCCAGCAACAGGTCACCAAAATGACCAGCTTTGAGGAGGCACACCCTGATATGGAGGCCCAGTCCAGCCCCAGAGCGTCTCCTGCACCAGGGACATCTTCATGGAAGGCGAGTCACAAGATGAACGGCAAACCCTCCCAAGACGATGAAGCCCCTGACATGAACAGCAACCCCTCAAAAGCAGACCCCAGGGGAGCATCCAGCCACCCTGTCCCCGGTGAGCCCAAAGCCATTAGGAAGCAGGGCTCTTTTGAGCACAGCCGTAGCGCAAGCCCCTCCAGCTTAGAAAAGAGAACCCAGCTGGCAAGGAAGCCGTGGGGCAGCCCCACCCGAGCCCCAACCCCTCCATCCCCAAAGACTGGGTCACCAAGGAGGAGACCCCCGATGTCCCCCGCCAAGACCGCCAACACAAGAGCTCCCAGTCAGGAGTACAGTGAGACCTCCCAGGGGGGCGGCGGTGTCGTGAAGCCCCCCAGTAAGGTGTGCCCAAGCAGCGGGATCCCCAAACCCATCCTGCAACCCCCACTGCGGCCAGCAGACAAGACGGAGCCAGATAACAGGAACACAAGGTCCCCCCCACCTCACTACCCCCCAAAGCCCAAAAACGTGCGTCCCAAAATCATTACCTACATCCGAAAGAGCCCTCAGGTGAAGCCCCATGTCCCCGACGCCCCTTACGAGGTATCCACCCTCCCCTCAAGACTTACAGCATACCCCAGCCCACAGGCCAGCAAGGACCCCAAAGCAGGGGGGCACCCCAAGGCCTTGCCCGTGCTCAGCGCCTCCAATCTTCTGTATGATAAGTATCGTCATGAGATGCAGAAGGCGTGCTACTACTCCCCAGGGCTGGTGGTGTCTGGAATCAAGCCTCCCAGCCATACCATCCCCCACAAGATGACAGGGAAATCTGAAGGCTTCTATGGGGAGCTGACTGACAAATATCTGCAGGAGGTGAGATGATAGAAGGGGTGAATTGCATGCATGTCTTTTTATGTGTCTGTGTGTGTGCAGGATGAATTTTAGGGGAAGGTGTAATATGACCTACTTAAAAAAGAAAACTTTCCTCTTCTATTTCCAATTTCCAGTTCCAATTACCATGTACTGAGGTATTCTTCTCTGTATATAAGTGAGTACATTATGAAGAACAGGAATTTTGAAGGATACCATAACCTTTCATTCCCAAACTCACTGAATTATTTTGCTTGGTTCTAAAGCTCATAAATCGATGGCTTTTCTCTCCCAGTGAGCATGTATAATTGATTTTCCACTTAGCCAACTCAGATTTTAAATACAGATCCTCACCACTATTCCTCTCACTGGTGCACTGTTGATTGACTTTTCTCACTTTCAGATGGGTAGAGGTGCAGTCGCTCTTGGGGCCCCTGGACGGGATGAGCCCCCTGCGTCTCAGGTTAGCCCACATGAGGCTGCCGGCCTCTTCCGCTCCCCCAGAGCCCTGAGGCCACAGCTGGGACTGGGTGCCGTCACCAGGCTGCCTTCAGCTAAGAACAGGATGGTTCTGGCGGGTCAGAGGTCAGCCTTGTCCTTCAGCCACCCAACACAGGTGGTCAGTCCACTTACCCAGTGTTACCCAGATCCTTCAGGTAAGACGCTAACAACCTCCTACAGTGGTTACTACCTGCTTTAAAGTTAAAATGAAATTGTGCACAAAACCAGTTTAGACCAATAGACTTATATTTCAAGTGTTTCCATTTTTGAAGGCACTGTGGATATTTTAAGGTTCAAACAGCTTTTTCCCATTGTATTTTTCTCTTTTGTGCTCTACAAATATGTGACTGCTCTACAGCAAATTAGAATGAGGAGAGTCTGTTAAAATTCTGTCTGGGAAATTAATTTGGGCTTGTCTATAGAGACCTTGTGCACAGCTCCAGGGGGTTTGGTCTGTTCCAAAAAAAACATTAAGAAAACCTTCAACATGCTGGAAAGGAAAATGGACTCTTTGTCTGTCTGTTGATATTATCATGTCTGCTGACCTCAGTCAGGGATCCTTTATTAAACAGATAAATCCCTCTGCAACAGGCTGAGTGCCGGCAAACTCACGCTCTCACTGTGGTGTGTCCAATATACATGCTCAGGGATTAATAAATTGTACAGCACATTTCAAATAACACAGACTGCATCAATAAGCCCTGTGTGGTTAGTATTCACTGGGGGAAACACAGTTGTGAAGAGTCCATGAAGGACTGGATAGTGATTATTATTAGAGTATATTTCCCCCTTTCCCAATCCGCCATCACCATTTCCTTGTTATCAAATCCCTCGGTGTGCATGTCTCCCTGCTGTTATCAGGGTCTGCACCATCATAATTTCAGCTAATGCATATGTATTACATTTGGCTCCAGGCACCTGTAGTCTTTGAAGTGTAAAATACTTAACACTGAAGTAAGTTCCAATGATGCCTGCTGGCAACTTACTCACCCGTCATGTTTTTGCCCCGACTGAACTGCTTTGCAAATGTATGTGCTGGATCACCAAAACATGAATAAATGTATTTCATCTCATGTTCAGTACTAGAAGACTATTTTTTGGAAGATGAAAGACACATTTCATATGTTTACCACTATATTTGAATTCCCTTGTCTTATCGATGGCAGCATAGGAGCGAGTGTAATTTGGTCCTTCAGGGGCAAGATAAAACACGACACAAACCCAGCCCTAGTCCCAGCTGTCTGTGTGCAACAGCCAGCATCACCATTTTTGGTTCTCTTCTGTGAAGGGAGTGGTCTGGCCTGTCAGTCTGTCCCCACGTCTGTCTCTCTAGCCTTACTTACCAATCTCATTTCCGATAGATATCACCCCCGACTGGTAAACTGATACATTACTGTGCCCTGAAGATTGAGTGTTATTGAGTGTCAAAACTGATGAGTGGTGTGTACAGACTGGAGGAAAGTAAAAAATAGAGCAGTTTAAATAATTCAAACCAAAACACTTGAATTCATTTATAAAGGGGGTGAATCTGAGAGTGACATTTAAACCTTGACGGTTGAAGTGTGCTTTGAAGTCAGACTCCCCTGAGTAACCAAATATTAAATGTGTTCCCCTCAGGTCAGGAATCAAAATCCCATTGCTAAAAATGACAGCATAAAACCCCCACATCATGACGCTGGAATAAATTTCTTCTTTCATCAAGGAAAGCAGAATTTGGTGACAAGAGTCCTTAAAGGAAATGTTTATCAGATGCCCATCTTTCACCCAGCAACCAGATATTGATTCCTAATGATTATGGCCTTATCTCCGTGCAAAGCTGCCTGCAGTTTCATCAGAGGTTCAGGTGGCAAGGGGCACAAAGAAAGCAGAGGGGGTGCCTGATTGGAAAGATGGATGGGAAGGCATTTGTACAGATTAAATTTACTGCACAAGGAGACACTTTCAACATTTACGAACTGCACTGACAGAGTGGAATAAAAGATAATCTTTTCATCATAGTTAAATGCGCAGTGTCCCTCTGTGGCAATTGGGCAGAGTGGGTTTATCTATACAAGGAGAAGGCAGATAAGTCTCTTTAACATTCCAGAATCTTGGCCTCCTTCTCTTTTTCTTCATCATCATTTCCTTCTTGCTCTTAATTGTAGTTATTCTTGGACCAGCACTCTATCACTGTTCCAGGACCCTTGCCATTATGCATAATAACCTAATAAGCAGTGTAGGCTGCTGAACAGTCCATCGCAAAAAGAAATCCAAATATGCTACCTTTTTATATGAATTCCAGTGTTGTTTTTTATCATTATGCAGAATGGTGCTTTATACTTTAGATATACTCCTGTTTGCATACCGCTGCTTTGTTAACTTCCACATTTCTTTATGTACTTGTCCATTTTTGTTTGTAAATATTATTGCATAATCTTCACACATCTGCATCGCATTCTTAGTTGTATGGTCTGTGTTTTTTCTCCCTGCAATGGTCATGCTACCTGTCAATCACCTCTGCACTCATTGTCACCTGAGCAGAACCTGAGTGGTCAAAATGCATATACATGCACTGCTTTGAGTGCAAGTACCTGACCAAAGATGTGTAAATCTGTTTTCCGCTTTCCAATCAGTCATTGTAAAGCTTTGTGTCCTTTAATACATGCAGAGCAACTGTGCAGAGAATGCTGAGAACCCCAGGAACATCCCTCCTTTTTCAGCACAATATTAGTAGAAACAGCCACTTCTCCCATCAAAATTCTGTTACAAATCATTTATAGATTGAGATCTGAATAGTAATGTTTGATCATGTATTTTAAAATCTCCATCTAATATACTATGTAAAAATTTCCACTGTAGGGAGTCAAATAACTGTACGTGTTGAAATGGTATTGTTTTAGACAATGTAATGGATTTCTGAGCCATTATAAAATTTTCACCACTGACCCTTTAGTTTCTTTGGGTAGTGTGATAGTTCCAGGACAACTTAATGAGCATCGCAGAAAGGAAAAGACAGAAAGATGCCTCATGCTGCAAAGTTTGGCAAGCAAGAGGGGGATTTTATTGATCCGTTAAATTCTGTCTCCGTCTGTTCTGACTAAAGCAGTCATATTTGTGTTCCATTTTTATGCTTTCATGCAACCCTTTTTGGAATTGCCAGTTGCACATTAGGCTCGCCTAACCACAACAGGCACTGCAGTCGTGGGATCACTCAAGTGAAAAGAGTGTGATTGCCATATACACTTGACATGCAAGCCAATGTCTATACTTTGCACTATATGTACCACAGTAGACCACACTGCACCACATTGAAGTGGATGCCAGTTGGAGAAGAGGCACCATTGCATTAACATCATCTTAACCACACAGTAGCCCATTTTCATTGTATAAAGGTAGCAGTGATACACCTTATTCATTAATCTCGCACTACAAAACAGAATATTTGTTGTGCGGACTTGGATCCTTCAATGATGGTCATAATCACAGTTTTGTATGTCGGCTGTATTGCATTGGCCTCTTCCAAAGAGTCAAAAAGGTACAAAGATGAGGTATTGTATCTGTTATTTTCATGTCTGTTTTTTCAGGTGTGTCTCTGTTTTTTGCTACCATCCAGCCTTTTTACTTTCTTTGTCCTGTTTCATTTTTTATCCTCAGCTCAGCTTCTCCATAGCCCATTATGTAACAAACTCATACAGTAATGTATCATTTAATCTGGGGCATGCTGCATTTGCATTTATTGTAATGCATGCAGTCAATAGAGCCTCTGTAGCTTTTTTTGTAATAAATTAACATCTTCCAAATCCTTCAAATGTCTGTCAGTTTTAAACATAAGAAAGGCTTCTTCCAGCAGAAAGTGGGCAGTGGCAGACAGAAAATTGCTCTCATTATTTTGAATGGATGCCATTATACATATGGTAAAAGGAGTAAAGGAGAAAACTACTATGAATTTCTTCAGTCAATGAATATCTCAATTAAAATAAATATCTGTGATGTTATTTATGTTGCAAATACCTGAGATGAAGTAAGATGAAGTTAATTATTACTAAGATATCAAGAAAACCCACAAAGCCTATCATTTGCTGCAGTCAATAGGTTTATTTGGAAGATGTATGAGATCACCAGAGAACACCAGTGACTTCAGTCTACGTGTTGGCTTTCCTCTGCTGCTCCACTTATGGTCCATAGGCCTCATTACCTTACCAAGGGAGCTGTCCTTTCAGCACCACAAGCGTATGTCAACACAAGCCCCTGCAGTGTGCATGCATGGTGCACAGATTATGAAGCAAGCACATTGGTCCTAGTTCTCATTTGCAAACTCTTATCATGTCATTTGATTAAATTAGACATTCCTTGACTGTCCTAAATTAGAAATGATCATTTCCTAATGTACTTCAATGTGAATAAGTGTTTTGAATCACCGGCAGAAGATATTCATGTTAGAGCTCAGTTGTGTTTTATATCCATTATAACTGTACCATTTAAACCCAGAATTGTAATTAAAGCCCTCTTATGTAATTTGTCTGACAGACAGTGAAATGGTGGTACAAAACAAGAAGGATCTTTTCTATGCAACTGCAGATTATAGCTATTTCAAAGGAAATGGTGTGGGGAAATTATCACTGTGAATGTATTTGTCTTAGGCAGGATGTAAGTGCAAGAACATGCTTTACAGTTGGAAGAGTATTTGGCTTCCATGTTTGTTTCCCACAATTCAGTGCAAAAGTTGAGCAGACTAGGAAACATTACATTCTAATGATTCCTGGTATTGGTTTGAAACTATTTAAGATAGATTATATCATTATTAATATTAACCTGTATCTCCAGTGCAGTGGAGAAATGGAGGCATAGCTTCACTCTAATCAGCGCACCATTCCTTTCCACACAGACCAGGGGAAGCCTGCCCCAGAGACGGCCCCCAGGTCACTGCTCCCTAAACCGGGTCAGTCTGGCCTGCGCCCTCCTGGCTACTCCCGCCTGCCTGCCGCCCGTCTGGCTGCTTTCAGCTTCGTCCGCAGCTCCAGCGTCTCGTCCGTGTCCAGCAACCAGTCCAACGACAGCACGCACAGCGACCCCTGTCGACCCATGCACCGTGAGTGTGTGTACCGCTGTTGAAAGTACAAGCACAACACCCAGCTCTCATTAGTTTCACACTGTTAGATGTTCACCCTCCTGGGGTCACCGATCAAAAGGACAAAGCTGCATATTCTTTCCCATTTGTTGGAAAAACAGTGATGCAGCAAGGTGTTGAAGGACATGATTTATTTATTTGTGGTTTTACTAAAAAACTCCCCACATGGATTTGTCCACACTGTACAAAATGCTCATGCTAAAAAGGCCTTAATAACTACAGTTGGAGCTATAAATTATTGCATTTGTGCCTTGTGACATTTAAAGTATTAAATGCCTTTAAAACTTCAGGTGTGCATCACCTGTAGTTTCCCACATTCTTGCAGATAAGACAGTTATAGCCTTGTCTTGGAGTGAGAACACATTATTTAACTACCAATTCCCCCTAGTACATCTCCAGTTGAGCTATTATTTAGCAAAACCATCAACCCCAACCTCTCTGTGTCGTAAACCTCTGTGTCGAGAATGTACTGATTTTAACTGTGGTAATTTTTAAAATTTCAGTTTCAGTGAGTCAAGCCCACATTTGCTACAATGTTGTTATCACTATTGCCTCAATGGAAAATTGTGAAAGTGAATCATGGGAATCATGGCACCATGGCACCATCTCTTCATAGTGTCAATAATGATGTGCATTAAGTAATTAATAGCATTTTTGGTTTCTCCTTGCTGGTAGTTACATCAGAGCACTCAATCTGCAGAACAGTGTACATACACAGGTTATATAGTTTCTCTTTTCAACTACCTTCTAAAGAGAAGCAATTTTTTGGTCCCAAATTTCTTGAAATACAGTGCACATACCAGAAGGAAATCTTCACAGCAACAGTCTCTGTTGCCTCAACTAATTCAAGCTATGACATGTCCACAAACAAGGGAGAAGTCTATCATGATGAGAAAAGGGAGTAGTGTCCACGATTCACATTCATTTTTGGTTCTAATCAATCTTGTTTTTTGAGGCCATTTATCTCTCAATGCCATGTAAGAAACGAAAAGTCCTAATCTGAAATAGCATCTGACAGGCAAGGAGCTCTGTGCGCTGTGGTTAGATTACAGAGAGGCTTTCCCTTTTTTCTCCTTAATTTGTCTATGTCATTTTCTCTTTATCTATTTATCTACCCATCCATCTTTCTGTCCATCTGTCTGTGCTTGTTTCAACATCTAATTAATTGTATCTGTGTGGCAAGATGCATACAAGAATGGATGATTAAGATCCTGATCTCCTCAATTTCAGTGTTTCTTCAACCACAACTTCTCTCACACAGTTGTCTTTACATTGTATATACACTATTTGCATTTCCATATCAAAGCCACTCACTTTGTTCCTTGCGGAACCATGTCTGTCCTTGCAGGACGCAAAAGCACTAGTCAAATTCTCCAGCACATAGGCAGCATGAAATGGACTTTTAGCCTACCATTTTCCACACATTTTCTCACTATTTCACTCCCAAAACACGATGTAGGCATTGTGTATTGCAATTCCGATACCGACCTGGTCTTTCAGCAGAGTCGATTGATTGTGAAAAAGCTCGGTTAAATTGTGATGCTGCAATTGAGTCCCGAAAGGCAGATGAGAATTGGCACAGCTTCCCAGAGCTCCTGTAGGAGGCTGAGACGTCCCAGTACAAAGAGTGGGAACTGAATGACAGATTGTCCCATTTATCCTGCTGTCAAGTTGCATGTTACACCCACTGTTCTCACAACACCCTTCCAGAGTTTCTGTGATCGGGAAAAACAGTGGTTTATATAATAGTGGATGACTGCATGGATTTACATTTTGATGGAAATGTTCCTCCATTTCTTTGTCCACAAAGATAATTGCTGCAATATAGTTAATCAGGTGGGAGGGAACACATGATGTGAACCAATCACAGGAGGCTTTTAATGGAGACAGATTAAATACATGTTCCACACTTTGTAAAAATCTGGCTGTGCCTGTGTAATTAAGCACTGATATAGTTACTTGTCTGTCTTTCAATGTTGTCCTCAATCACATATTCCTTAGTGTTTGCATTTGCTCACATCATAATAATATGTATCTGTATACAGAGAGCTCACTACCTTTGGATTGTGTGTAATGTCACACACACACACACACACACACACACACACACACACACACACACACACACACACACACACACACACACACAAGCACAACATACACAACACAACATCTCTAACCTGTAATATATATTTTTTTTGCTTTTAAAAAATGTCATAAGGATTTTGGCAGTCTGGCCAACTAGCCTCATTAAAAATATTTCTGTTCTCATCAGTGAGAGCATTTCAGGAACATCAGCATTTATTCTTTAGAACATTGTTCTTTAACAAAGTAATTCTCAGTGTGCAGATTGTTTAGCTCATTATTTTAATTGACTTTTGTATCTTTTGTACTGAGTTGAGAAATCTGAAAATGTTGTCTTCCCCAGCACTCTTGCAGCAAAACCTGAAGAATGTACACTAGCATTCAAAAATAATCACTCTTTAATGATAATGGGTCATAGAAAACATGATTATGATACCACAGTATTTCTTGCAGAAATGTGGTCTCAGAGAAAACCAGGCCATGGCACTGCTGGTGTGCAGTGAAAAATGGCTAATGCCTGAACATTTGTGGGTGTTTTAGCACCAGCTTTGTTTTCTCTTCTTTGCTGGCTTTACCTTGCTACCATTATCTTAACATAATCAAACCATACCAGCAGAAACTACCTACAGTAGCTTAGGAAGGTGAAAGCCAGGAATTATTGCAATAAAACAAAACAAGACTTGCTGGAGGTGAGATTTTCCTGACATGCATACAGTACTGTATACTGTTTTTACCTCCTGGAATGATTTCTCTCAGCTTTTGTCAGGCTTTGCTTGTATTTGTGTCTGTAAAAACCCAAATAACAACAGCTGAAAGAGCAATTACCAGTGTCTGTGAATCTCAGTGTGGGTGGGAAGAGAAAGACCTTCAGACTGCCTGACGCTGTTTCATTGATTCTCTGAGGTGCATGCTGGAACACTGTGTGTGTGTGTGTGTGTGTGTGTGTGTGTGTGTGTGTGTGTGTGTGTGTGTGTGTGTGTGTGTGTGTGTGTGTGTGTGCGTGCGTGTGTGTGTGTGTGTATGTGTGTGCCTCCATGTCAGTGGTAAGGGGAAGACTGCACTTGGGTAGCAAATAGAGTAGAATAAGTAGAAACAAGGCACTGATCAATCGATAGCGCATTCTGTTTGGGTTGGAGCTGGGGTGGTAGGTGACATAGACTGGCACTCGATCCACAGAAACTGAGAATTCAAAAACTCCCAAAAGTAGTTCTGCTGAAGCATTCTTGGAAAGAAAATCAATAAATACATTAATTTTCCTCCAGGGAAATAGTTTAGTTAGATGCACAGTATCAGTCACACCCCAGTACAATGGTTCTGGTGGAGATAATTTAGGTCAGCACCGTACATCCACCCAAATATTTCTGCTGTCCCAGAGTGTGCCCCTAGGTGCTTTTTAAACATCTGTTCATTCGCTAATGGAAATTACTTGTACAGCTATTAAAAAACATATTTAGGTGAATGTAGTTTTTGTCAGCAGTCAGACCACTTTCTGCTTGTACTAAGAGAGCTACAAAGCAAGTGACAAAAGAGCTCTCCAAGGACACAGTGATAGTACTGCTCCAGCTGCTGTCATCTGTCTCCATTCTTCCCTCCGAGGCAGGTGGCTACCTGTGAACAGATGGTTTCTGCTGAAAGTAGCATGTTTTCAGAGCGGCTAATTGCAAGATTGGATCTGATACTGTAGTTTACAACAGTAAATGCTGTAGGGTTCCTCTCTAATTATAAGTACTGTTTTGTTCAACCACCGAAATGTGACATTTAATTAGATACTTAATGATCTATTATTTTATGTTTGTGTGTGTTACTTTGTTTTCCCCAGTTTAAGACTGCATTAGGCCCTTGGGACACAATAGTGTAAATTACTTTTCCAAGTTTTGCAAAAGCGTTTGCATGATCTGTGCACATGAAGGGATGTTATCGTAACCTTTAAACTTCTGTGACACTGTGCAGTGGAATGACAGTCATGCAACGAAATATCGTGCTATGGCCTTATTTAAAGTTTTGTTCAGTCCTCATGTGTCTCTTTGTGAATTATTTAGCAGTCGTTTCAGTAATAAATCCAGCAACCTCAGACTTACCTGTGTGTGTGTGTGTGTGTGTGTGTGTGTGTGTGTGTGTGTGTGTGTGTGTGTGTGTGTGTGTTTGTGTCTATCTGTCTGTCTGTCAGTCTGTCAGTCCGTCTGTCTGTGTCCATGTATGTGTGCTGTATATTATTTTTCTGAAGGAATGACAATTCCTTCCCTATTACAAACTACAAACAAGTAGAGAAGAGGTAAATACCACTTGTTTAACAATGGGTAGCTGCACATGCCTGGCAGGACTCGGTAATCATTTACGTAAGAACAGTTCTGAGAACAAAGTAAGTTACGTCACCCTGGCGGCAGACCTTCAGACTCCTCCGTTAATTCTTGAGCTGTCATTCATATCCTGTAGCTGTTTCTGCACTCAGAGTCAGACAGGGTGTAATCTCCCCTGCGGTCATCATTCTTCCCCAGCAGCTATCCTTGCCCTTCATTAGTTTCCTCCTAACCTACCAATTAGTCTCTCCGCATCCCCTAGCCTGTGCAGGTAAGTGCTGACACAGCCATTATTGACAGGATGCTGAGCTTTTCATTTCAAGGGACAGCTATTGTCCTCTCTCCACACACGCGTACGCACACACGCATGCACACATACACACACGCATGCCTGCATACATCTGTGTATACACAATCTACTTGGTGCCTGCTATATTCTGAATAAAATCTTTCTACTCCATGATAAATGAGTTGATATGAATATAAATGAGTGAACTGAAATGGCTTGTGTTTCATCATTATAAGGTCTTTGAGAATGCAGACCTTTCATAGTCTTTGTTAGTCAATTTTAATTTATTCCGCCCTTACAGCTAAACATTATTTAAATTGTCAACCGTGATTTGATGAGGTGTATTTACTTGAAATTTCTTTATTATGTGACATGGATTGTGATTAAACAGGAGAAGAATTATATTGTAAGGTCAGTTGTGCTCACTTGTGTCTTTGACAGAGAGAACCATAGCATTTGTCCTCCTGTGGTAAGGAGCAGGACCATGCAAAATGTCCACAGGGCAGTCTCCTTCCAAAAGTATGACTCTCCACGTGTGGCAAAGAGTAATGTTTCAAGAAAGTGACTGCCGGTAATCTAATTTTCTGGTGGCTTTCTGCTCCTTGAAGAAGACAGGAAGGATAAACAGGATTTTTTCTTTCTATCTCAGCTTGCCTTCAGATCTCTTCTTTCGCAGCAGGGCATTAATCTTTCCTAAGCCTATTCCTTTCTTACTGTAAAAGTTTACCAACACTTACCAAGTAATGTTAAGAGCTCTGATTTGTAACATTTAGATGCAAACACCCATCAAAAGCTTGTTAAAAACATTGTTTATTGGATCTGTTAAAGTGTTCAAACCCCTAAGAGAGACCTCTGTCACTTTGTTGTGCAGGTGATAATTGTTCGTCTGGCTTTGCTGAACCTTGGCTTTGAAGGTGACTGGTAACCTATTACTACTGCAAGTGCAGTGAGCGGTCTGGCAAGCTGCAGTAATGAGGGGTTTAACTCGGAGCACAGCTCAAGTGTCGGCACATTTGCTCGTAGCTCAGACAGCTGGGAGGTCCGGCAAGGCGCCCTTCACTGCTGCATTTTACAACCCTGATTTTATTTACATACTAGACCAGGGAGCCTTGTGGGTTTTTCTTTTTTTTGCCTAGAAGTTATTCCCAGTAGCCCAAACCTGATGTCCCAAAAAAGGACAGCTGTTGTGCCCAAGTGTGTCTCCCAGCCAGCCACTACGACCACTTTTCCCATGTGCCTTCCTTTCTATTTATAAGGCTTTGGCTGGTGAAACTGTAGTCTTTACTGCTATGTGACTGCAAGAAAGGGCCCAGTGCTTCATGGGATAAGATAATCTTCCTGTTGTCTGCTGGTATTCCTCATAGCCGAAGACGTAGGGCTGCTGTTGCCGTTGGCGTCTTTTGTTGCTATGCTCTGTGGCATTTGTGAATGGGAGGCGGGGGAGAGGACAACAGCTACTCTCAAGCACTGGCCTTTAGTTGATACCTCTACCAGATTGTCAAAGTTCCGACCGCCTATACCTGTCGGAGCACATAATGGTTTTTGTTGCCAGTGTTGGGCATTCTGATTCTCCGTCTATAATACAGCAGTTTCGGTGGAAAGCCTTCATGTACACCCTACTAGGTTACTTTGTGCCTTTTGTTACCTTGGTCTACCAGAGAGTGTCCACCACAGGGAAGGAAGACCTCCAAGAATGTAAGTGGTCGTGGTGCATTACTTCTTCAGTTTCTGTGTTGCACTAGGTGTAGCCATCTTTTATAATCTCATTTATCTGGAGAGTGTGAAAATAGAAGGATCCAATAATTTGGATGAATAATCACAGTGATAAAGAGCCTTGTTTTTTAGGGTGTTGAACAACTGTTATGATAATCCTTCTCGTAAGAAATTGTCTAAATCACTAGTGCGTAACGTTCTGGGAAGGAGAAGCTGAGAAATAAAGAGATAGAACTAGGGAGAGATAGAGAGAGACAGGGATGGAGAGAGAGAGGAGAGTGTGTGTGACAGCATTTGCCTCAAGGTGGTCTCCCACAGCTCTTCGCTGTAGTGAGCACTGCAGGTAACTACCTCACTAAGCAATGGCTGCAGGGAGTCCTTCCGCTGCCAAGCAGATTTAAGAGTGCGGAGGGGGGAGAACTGCATTCAGAATGAACACCGGTGCAGGGAGGTTCACAGGCAGCTCCAATTAATCACGGGGGATACCCTCCGAGCGTTTCCGAGATAGCCCCTCTTGGTTGGGCTCGCGTGTTCACGTGTGAGAGCCAGCCTCGTGCTACTTTAAACACACCACGGCAGCCAGCTCAGGAACAATGTGATTCCTGTGGCATGGCAGCACTTGGGGGTCGCTTGTAAAAACCGGTCACGTTCACTGGCCCAGAAAGCAGTGTTGATTGCTGTTCAGGGATCACAACATTTGACCTCAGGATCAGGCAGCTACATCCCGGGGGAGGTCACTACTGTCATGCTGTTGCTTAACACTCAAGATTGGACCAGCTGTGTAGCAGTGAGATCTAGAAAATATGGCTTTTTTGTTCTTGATTTTTATCAAAAATGTAATATTGTTCATGCCATTAACATAAAATGCTTTGGTGAGCCAAAAAGGAACAATTTATAAGCCAGATATCACTATTAGCCTGATTTGTTCATCAGTGGAAAAACATTTACAGGCAGAAAATGCTGTGATTGTGCCTGATAAATAATGCATGGGCCGGTTTTAGCCTCCAGCAGACTAACCACTGTGTGTAGCAGACCCATTGCCTGTCACGTCCTGGCAGGGAAACACAACCCCGGCTCCATGTGCTGTGAAGATGATCCATAACCACCCCCTGCTGTGACCGAAATATCCATCTTCTGTCTTGCTTTCTAATTTGCATTTTCTCCTTTCTCTAATTCTTCCTTCAGCACTCTCCACTAGACGCCCTCTGTGTCTGTTTTTAGCGCAGGTTTTTAATGGGTTTTATAAAATATATGTAAGCATAATTGTGCTAGGTTAGTATTGTGATATATGTTAGGTAGCAATAGGTGTGTCAGGTGACAATAATATTAGTATACATGTTTTATTTTTTGGGGGGGAGTGAGAGGAGAATCGTGCATGAGTACTGTCTGAGGCTAGACAAATGTAATCCTTCCACACACTTGCATGCAGCCAATGGCTGATTTTCTTGCTCACAGTAACACAGTGCACTGCAAGTGGACTGGGCTCTCATTGAAGGATAGGTGCTACTCCACTGATGTCATCCATCCAACTTCCAAACTTCCAAGAGCCTGACAAACAGCAGGGTGTCTGAGAGCTGTGAGACAAGGAGACCCTGGCCAAAGTATTCACCTCCTATCTTCAGCGGGACAAAGCCAATATGTTTCAAATGGCTTCAAGCCCAGGCCATAGGACTCTGTCTGTGTTAAAAGTCTTGCTGACTGAACCAGCTGGAACTAAAACATATTTATCTATGTTCATGCAGACGCACACACATATAACATACTGCATAAGGGGGAAAAGGATTACAGTAAGCCTTATACAGACTCCAGAGGGAAATGTCAGCATCGACTGAATGGATTTTGACTTGAGATTTGGATTTTCATTATGCTGGCTTTGTCAATCTCCATGCTGAGACAAAATCCATGCATACCACAACCAAAGCCCATCTGTTGCATGTTCAGCTATCTTGTGAACACCAGTGTGGTTCTTAATGACTCTTGATATGCAGATGTTTAGAGAGATAAATCAGGTGAAGGAGATAGGCACAGGGCCCAAAGCAGACACCTTTCAGTGGGGAATGTGCATATAATCTGGCAGCAAGAAGCAGCATAATGATTTCCGATCTCCCACAGTGCACTGCAACATCTAAACCCAACTGGCTGGTTTCCTGCATAGCCACACATTGTGAGCTCTAGTATAGTGTTACAGTGGCTTTGTGCTATGTTAAGATGCTACAGCGTTAAGGAGGTTCCTGCCTCTGTGTGTATTGATCCCTTCTAATACAGCTCTGTGTGACAGAGTCTGTAAGTATCTCATAGCCCTCTCACAGTGAAGGCTACATCCAGGCACGCTCAATTGCATGCTGAAAAATGTTGCAGGATCAAGCAGACCCCAGAACATTCAGAATGAAAATGAGATTTATGTTGTAATGCGTCAATAATAATGACAGGCTAATAAAATGAAGCGACTCTCTGCTCGCTCCACTGACATAATTAGCATCCATTACTGCCTTTAAAAATATTCATCAAGGCCCTTCTGGTGACGGGATAGGCCGAGGGATTACCTGGTATTACACCTAAATAATAACTCCCAGAGTGATTTATGACATCGTTAAAAAAGAGGATTTTTATTTTTCATGCTGAGCATGACAGCTCTTTTGTGGAATGCTGTTCACAAACGCAGTAATTTTAGCTTGCGGAGTGAGATGGCACTTGAAGCAACACCTGGTTTACAGTACTTTACAGCGCTTGTCACCAGCTCTGATCTTTACAGTCCTGATCAAGTGACTTCTGAAATCAGTGTGAAAGCAGCTTCTTTAAGAATGATGTTCTTTATGTTGAAGAACTGTGCTTGTGGCATAAGGCAGTAACTGTTTCTCACCTGCAGGGCATCAGATAGCATCTATGTAGCTTTCAGAACTCTACTTGCATTTTTGTCAGTGGGTCCAATGATTCATTGTAATCATGAGGCATCATTTATTGTTGAGCTTGTACACCTTTTTAATTATTTTTTAATGAATGCAATGGCAGGCATGTATTTTGTGCATTGGAATGTGAATTTGTTTTTCTTTGGTTGTCATATCTGATTACATGGTAATTACATGGTCATATTTAAGCTAATTGTGATTGGAGAAGTATGATGGGTATATGAACTGATTGCCAGTAATAATTCATTTGGATTTTTTTTATCGCCAGCTCTCTCTCTCTGACTTATATCCACAGAACCCATCAGTGGTTTAATGAGATCTGATGCACTGCTGTTGGCCACAGTCACGTCCAGGGGCAATTTCATTAGGGGGGGAAATGCAATTCAGTTTCCTTTTCCGTCCTGGTTATTCCCAGCCTTTAATGAACTGTTTATTCAGCTCTGTGTGTCAGATTTAAGGGGATCATACCACTAAGCCCACCTGATCCCCACTCCTTCCTTAGTCATCATGTGTTAATGTGCTTGAGGAGAGGCACCTTGTGTTACTCCACTCGTATTCTCCATAGTGAAAGAAGGGCAGGAAAGGCAGTGGGCTACTGTCTGTGTGTGGGCTAGTTGCTCCCTATTTAGTTTTTAAGGACTCTCCACTCCCAGCTCTGGCATCCGATTACCCAGCAACATGTAGAGTTTACGAGCTGAATCAGGATTTTAGAGGGTACTCATGACAGCTTGCAGACAGAAATTTGGTGCGTGTTACGCGCATCTGTTTCAGGGTGCTGTTGTACTAGCCGCACACACTGGAATGACCAGTGTTGATAAGCAATCCAATATCCAATTATAACAGTAATGAGAATCGTTTCAGTACCCCAGGCTCTGAACAGCACTGTGCTCTCACCGGGGGTTTAAAAGGGGTAAAATACTGGAGTTTATAATAAATGCACTGACACATTTGGTAATGTATTCATCATTTGCTGTTTGGAAGGGAGAAACCGGCCAATGCCACCCCCTCATTTTTTGTTGCCAATCGGTTGCAGTTTCCTGCCATTAAGCACCTTAATCTCTCTGCTGAAGGCCACAGGGACAAAGATATAATGTGTTCTATAGTTAGAGACAACAGTTTCCGTATACCCCAGGCAAACACAACCTCTGTTCCTAATAGCAGTCATTTCTCATTCGGATGCTTGTAGGTGGATGTCACTTCAGTCTGTGTGAAAGAGAAGCATGTCAGTGGCTTGGATGTTCACATTATGCCACATACTGGTTGAATTCAGAATCTTAGGCCATGAGGGAAATAACTCAGACAGGTGAAGCAGAGGAAAAGAGATCAAGCTTTGTGAAAAGCAAAAAAAATAATAAGCAAGGATCAAAAGACCAAATGTGAAAAAAAAGTTCTCAGGTGTTCCCTAGAAGATCTAAAAAAAGAGGTGTGGCCACAGTTTGTTGATGTCACTCAGTCTGTAGAATAAGGTTCTCCTATTCCTTTCAATGTATTGTATTCATATTTTGTACTCCCATGTAGAGTGTCCAATGCTGTGTCTTTGGCAACTCAGCAGGTTTGCATTAAAATGTACAGCATTCGAATCCAGCATCATTCTTGTTATTGTGTTATGCTCATTTGCGTTAATCTAATGAGTTGTTTCAGCACTGTAGTATCACCTTAGCTTGTTCAGCCTGTTATTGCAAAAGCAAACCGTAAAACCAGACATTGTTGTGTTGTATCCATCCATCTATGTGCCAGTGTAATTGAATTTTTGGTGTTGTTTTTTCTGTCCCATCAGGCATAGAACTTCCTGCTTCCTCCTACTTTATAGTTCTTATGTCATCCATTGTCCCATTGTCCCAAGGTTACCAGGATATGTACTAAAGAAAAAGTTCCTGGTAAATTTGCCTATTCCGTATTCCAAATTCAAATGAGGAATCTGGGTTATGACTGACCACGTTTTCTGCTATGCTGTAGATTAGTTGCTCTTTGAATTGGTCTTAAGGATTTGAATAGCTTTTCATGCATGGGGGAGATAGCGTTTTTATAGAAGACAATTAAATGTGTCAGTATGTACAGGATTTTTAATGTAGTAAATGATTATGGAGACTATGATTCAGACAGCCTGTGATGTCAGACAGCCGGGCTGCCACTAATGAGCCATTGGGTGTAGATTGTAATTGAGATGACACATGTTTTTAAGTGGGTGGAGATGAACCTGGAAGTGCTCAGCCCTAGGAAGGAGATGAACATGGGGAAGATTGAGACCCCAGTTAGGAGTCTGAAATGGCAGCCATTCATTCCAACCAACAAATCAATACAGACTCGCATTTCTGTTTCTATGAGAATGAAACCAGGAGAATAGAATACTATGGTTATGGTTATTGTTGTCACCACTGGGTTTGGTTTGAATGCCTGTAGAAGTATTGTTGATAATATGCTTTTAAATTTTGAGGATGAACAAGTTATGTACTATATGCCACACAAATGACAGTTAAAACTTAGCTGCATGTGTGCTGGAGTGTTGGAGACAGATTTGCTGAGATGAACTGTTTCTAACATTCAGTATTTATTCTGCAGCAAAGTTTAGCTCACCTCAGCATTTTATTCCTGCATGTTGAAATTCAGCTAAGTTAAACACTGCAGTGCAATTCAATGCTATACATCCTGACTGAGGTGTGAAGCAGGTGCCTAAATCATGTGGGATCCTGTCCATCAGGGCTTCTGATTTTAAGGGGATTTTCATTAAATCCTAGGTTTTGAATACTGTTCTGGGACAGGATGCTGTCAGCATGGGAAAATGGTGAGACGTGTCAAAATATGGGTAGCCTGGGGACATAGACCCAGATTCAGTGGAAGCGCAATATGCTTTGCGCGTAAGATGGAGTAATATGGAGTCGAAACGGTTGATCACAGTTCCCTGATCAGTTCCAAATGGTTGTTGATTGAAAGGTACATCACACCCACAACAGCCACTTTCCTTCAGGTGGAAATGTAGCCCAGCTGTTCAGTACAGGCTATGGGTGCATGTACCCAAGACTTCCCCACATGCTTGTCCCTCCCTTGTAGGCCCCAGCAGTGGGAGCGATGAACCCCCTGTCCAAAAGCCATCTGCGCCCCCCAGCGAGTCGCCCCGGGCCCCCAACACCCCTGCCACCACCCGTCGCTCCCTGCTGCCCCCTCCTCGGAGTTCTCCTGTTGGTGAGTCTCTTCATCCTGCATGTCTAGTGTCCTGGTGGACGTTTTGCCATTTTGCTGATTTCATTTTGCCATCCTGAAATAAGGGCTTCTACTTTGAGTTTCTACTCTGGTTCACTCCTATTCCAGTTTACAAGTTTACATTATTTGCAGATACAGTACCAGTCAAAAGTTTGGACACACTTTTCTTTCTTTATTTGTACTGTTTTCCACATTTTAGAATAATAGTGACCCTAACCCTAACCCTAACTATAAAAATGACACAAATGGAATTATGCAGTGACCAAAAAAAAGTGTTAGTTTTGATTTGTTTAAAACACTTATTATATATAATAACTTTTTTGGTTACTGCATAATTCCATTTGTGTTTTTTCATAGTTTTGATGTCTTCACTACCAAAAGTGTTGTATGACCAAAAAGTGTTATAAACAAATCAAAACTATCTTATATTTTAGATTCTTCAAAATAGCCAAAAATGTTTTTTAAAATTAAATTATTTTGGAAAGAAATACATACATACATCAACTTCACTTGTCTAAGGAACAAATTTCAAGCATTTAAGCATAAGTCTTAATGTCTTTCAGTGCATGTTTCCTATTATCTTAATTAGGTGTATCCAAACTTTTGACTGGTACTGTATGTTTTTGTCTTTACAGCATTTCTTGTGTCTGCTGAATGGCTGAAATGACCGAAATGACCGTGAGCTCTGAGTATCATTTTCCCTTTGTGCTGTGCATGTAGACAGAAACATGCTGGAGCTTGTTCCTACACGCTGCACAGTTTGTCAGGCCTGTCCCGCTCAAGGTCACGAGGGAATGGCTATCACTTCACCCAGTGAGGGGCCGGCCGGGCGGGGCGGCTCCAGCTGCCAGGCGCTGACTGTCACATGTGCCACCGCCCCATCCGTGACATCAGTCACACCTCGCGCCTGCCGACACCTGGCAGCCACCTTGTCCTCACTGGGGACAATAACCAGACACCTCACGCAGCCCCTCTAGCCCCGTGTTACCGCTGCAACCCACAAGGCCGCTCTCGCAGAGTGTTGTCACAAAGTGTTGTCACCGCGGCAGATATGTAACGAGGCTATCACAGGAGGAGAATGTGCCTATTATAAATCCGTCACCCGCTGCCATTACTCTTCCTTGTTATGCGCTAATCTAATGTGCGGTAGGCAGCCTAGCCCTGCGAGGAATGCTGGGTGTGTGAGAGGTCTGGCCGGCGCTGAAACACGACCTCACGCTCGGCTCGGGCAGGAATGCTCCGCAGATTGTCACAGGGTACACAGCGTGTTGTGAGAAGGCAGTGAGGGATGATTCATTCTGACACCGTCAATCAGCAGTTTAAAAGTCATCCACTTAGTGTTTTTGTGGCACGTCCAGAGCAATCACTTACTTTCCCTTGGTATAATTGTAAAATGCTTATTTACTTTGAATTTTAATCTCCTCTAACAGCATACTATGTACTATCCCTGCCGCTACTTATTATCTTCAATATCTGCTCCATTGTAGCCCAGTAGAAACTCCACATGGGGAAGACATGCTGGGAGACATGGTGTGGATGGTTGTTACACACTGAAGACACAACCCATTCTAGATAGAATCTGCTCCTGAGCGCTGATCCTGGATCAGTGCCTGATTTAAATCAGCACAGGCTCTGTCACTATCAAATTGCTATTTTACATTTTTATGGTGGAGGATAAGGATGGAAATACTTAATCAGGAAACTGATGTTGAAGGTAGCTGTCTTTTTATTATTTATTTTTGGAGAAGTTCCCATGCTGTTCCCCTGGAGCAGGTTCATTTCACTGTCACAGACCGACTAAACTGCTTCAACATTTTACTCTGCCTTTAGTGATGTCTCTTTTCTGCTTCACTGACTCTCACTGATATCAATTTACTGACAAAAGACTACTGCAACTACAGGGCTGAAACAGCCAGGAAAGGAGAGAGGCAGCAAGAGAGAGGCTGTAGCATATCATATTAGGCTCTTCATTAGAGTTCTTATGTGGCTTTATTTCTTAGGATTTCTGCAGTGCCATCAAATGTAGTATTTTTCCCTGACCCAGTCTCATAACTTTCAACCTTTGACTCTTTCAACCTTTGATTCTTAACCTGTGTCTTCTTATCAAAATGACTGTTCAGTTTGTCACTGACATATAGGAGCCTTGAAAACCTTGAATCATGTAACTTATACAATCTGTTCACATGTAAGTGAATGTGTACCAGTTGATTGAAAGATTGTTTGACATGTTCAATTGAACGGTTTTCCCAGCCTCTAGGAAGGAGATCCAAAAAGAGGCTGAAGTTGCCCGCCCAGCAGTGTCCTCCCCGAAGAGGTTTGCTGTGGTCTCCCCGAAGCCCCAGTCCCCAGGTGCGTCCGCAGCTGAGCTACACAATATCCCTGGGAGCTCAAAGTGTGTTTCCCAAAGCATCACACGACTCAGCAAAGCTGGACTTCCCTTGCAGTACAGAGCTTCATCTCCCGCTCCTCCTCTTCCTCCATCTCCACATGGCATGCAGAGATCCCGCTCACCTTCAGCAGTGCCTGGCTCCTCCCTTCCTCCTCCTCTCCACACCTCATTACCTGAGGCGCAGCCAGCAGCCGTTGTCATAGAGACATTCCAGCCTGTTAAACTGCTGGAGTAGCAGCTGGCCTGGTTGTTTCACCTTATTGTGCTGGATTAGTTCCTTTTATATATTGCCAAATTCAGAGGCAGAGGCGCAGCTCAAGCCGTTGTGCGGAAGGATTTATGGAGCCAGTTTGATTTGATTGGAAGTGGAGAGTGTTGAGTGGTAGCATCTTTGTTTACTTGATGGGGGTGGAGACACACGTGCACAAACATCCACTCTGGCAGTGTTGCAGTGCAAGGTTAGGCTGCAAGGTACAATTGCTGTGTTGCCCTCTCTCACTGCTACAGCGCTCTTGGAGTTTTAGAAGTGGGGTCGATAAGGCCAGCTCAATCTGAAATGTATTTCTGAAGATCCACTTTCAGTAATTTCGGAGTAGCTAGAGAGGGGAGTGGGAAGTGGCAAGGGAAAAAAAAAACAATAAGACAAGCAAAGAGGAAAGGGAGGGAATGATGCTGTACTGCTGCAGTCTGTGTCATTTGTGCCAGTGTATCCCATTTGAATTTCAATGAGAGTTGGAGGCAAGTCGATGGAACATCCTACATGTCAATTGCATCTTAATGTTCGCTCAGGCAATATCGAAAAATTGCTTCTGCCTGTCTTCTGTTTGGGGCTGAATTTAAACTAATTGAAAGTGTAATTTGCATGAGTGGTGCTTTGAGAAAATGAATCATAAACAGCAATAAGCTGCAACCTCCCTCAATATGGCATGAGCTCTGTGTGCACATTAGCATACCCAAACATGCTCTCTCCACATCTCATATAACGGTAATGAAGTCAATACTTCACCCTGTCCCTGATCCAGCTCAATAAACTGCCAGTGTTCATCTGATTCATCAGGAAATGACATGCCGAATACATCAGCAATCGCTGGAAGGCCCTGTCCAACCTCAGACTTGCAGAGGACCACTAGCTTCTAATATCTGATGTGAATTTTCACTGCTGAGAGACAACAGTGAGGACTTGTAACCGAAAGGTTGCTGGTTCAATTCCTCACTGGGACACTGCTGCTGTACCCTTGGGCAAGGTACTTAACCCAGAATTGCCCCAGTAAATATCCAGCTGTATAAATGGATAACATTTAAAACTGTAACCTATGTAAGTCACTCTGGATCAGAGTGTCTGCTAATGTAATGTAAAGTGAAATCAGACTTGTGTCCAGAAGTTTTCACATTATAATCCCACATAGGTCACAGCAAATTCTCTCCTTAATCAATGTTTGTGAACTGAGGCAGAATGTGCACAGCTGTGAAAAGGTTAATATGGTTAATATCTACTTTCTGCCAGTCACCCAGAATAGTGGTGTTTGCAAAGCAAATACATGAGGATTTATTTTCGTGGTTGTAGTCTTTAGTTAGAGTCTCTTTCACAAGAACCATCCATGCACATCTCCTCAGGTCTTGTGCGCCACTGCCTTACTTTATCCTTGGCAGTATACTAATTAGCTCAGTTCACAGGCAGTCTCCAGCACAGCGCATCTCTGCTCCAAATCAAAGCAGATGTTTTAAGTGAAAGGAGTAGCTTGGTTATGAACTTTTCATGGCCTTGCATGCTGCAAATCCCAGATGATGCCATTAATGAGCTGACAGGGGAGGCTATGAGAAGATGGTTATGAGCTCTAAAAGGATAGAGGGCTGGACAATCTCTTTCAAATGAGAGCCTGGTTCAGTCTATCCACAGAACACTTTGGACCTGTTAGAATAAACTTGGGCCTTAATATAGGTATGGCTGAGTCTGTCTCCATGAGCATCGTTGATAAGTGAAAGCCCAATGTCCCATTTGACTGTATTGGAAGAGTATTTTACAATCAAAGACACACAGACAACAGGAAAAAGTGGCTCAGAGCAAAGGTTCTAAAAACATATATAGTAAAGACATCTTGAAGCACTTTTATGTTGTATTGCATATTTTCCCCATTTTCTTTTTACCTATTTGCCTAGTAGAAAATATGTAATGATTGTTGATTGTTGATACTTACTGACGCCCGTTTATTCAGCTGAATGTTTAATCAAGTCTTTCAGGTTACATCATTTGTCCAACTTAAGATTTGACCTGCAACCTTCTGGATACAAGTTGAGATCATTAATCTGTGTGCCCCACTGTTGCCCCTTTTTCTGTCATCTCTGTATCCCACACCAGATCTGTCCATTCCCTCTTGATTTCCTTCTCTGTAACTCGTTTTTCCCCGTGGTCCCTCAGTGCACCTGCGTCAGAAGCCGGTGGCGGTCCGGGGCGGGGCGGCAAGTGGCTCCCCGCGGCGAGACGGCCCGGAGGCGGAGCGGCTCCTGGTGCAGCGTCTGAGGGAGCGCTGCGATGAGCAGGCCCGGCAGCTGCAGAGCCTGCAGGCTGAGCTGAGGAAGGCCACCCTGGGCCTGGAGGTCTTCGCCATCACCACCCAGCACTTCTGCCAGAAGGTATGGCTCCCTGCGACCACAGCCCGCTACCGCGGAGACAGAGGCTGGCTCCCACTGTGCAGCCTGGAGAGAGATCCCACGCTCTCACAGAGCAGAGCAGCAAAGCCAGGCATCGGTCTGCTGTAAGCACGCAGTGGAAAGTAGGACGGCAGCAGGGCAGGGAAGGGTCACTCTGTGATCTGGAGCTCATCAATCATGGGCTGCCATGCAGACAACAAAATATTACATAGTCAATACCGCCCAGTTTAATGCAGTGCACTGAGAGCAGAGCGTTTTTGGGACTGTTCACTCCGCAGCATGATTCAGTAACATTGCCATGCAGCACCACACAGTTCAAGTCCAGTGACATGCTGTTACACAAATGAATTTATCACTCTACAGCATGCGTACCTGTCCAGTAGATTGATCAGTACTGCATAACACTAATATAATATATTAGTATAGAACTGGTATACAGTATAAGTAGTATACACTAATTATGTTACTAACTACTAATTATATACCAATATATGATAATAATAAAATATGATAATATGATTAGTATATAATTTCAGTTCCATCAAACTGAAAAGCCAGAACTGACAGCTCTGGTTTTAATGCTTTTTTTGTGAAAAAGAGAGAGTGAGGTAAAAATTGAGACAAATTGTTGCTTTCATATAATTTAGTTGCTCAGCTGTCCCTGCTAGTTTTTGCATATCCACTTATAGAGAAGAATAATGGCTGAAGAAATTCAGATTAAGTACCATGTGTAAGAACACTGCAGAAGTATCCCCACCAATATGTGAACCTTTAGACCATTGGTTACTGGCATATTTCCCTTGATGTTGCATCACACTACCACCCAGTCCTTTATGATTAACGGCAGCCCAGCTCCAAGTTTGAACACTTGTGCCATCACAAGGGAAATGGGCACAGCTCCTTCGGAATGTGTGCTTGATCCATATTTAAATTCACCCCATAGCACCGATAACTATACTACCCAGAACCATGCCTGTCAGTCAGTCTGAGTGATATCCCTACAGACAGAGCCCTGATTTGCAAAGACGTATCTTGCCTGTCATTTCAGGTCTGTGGATATTTAAGTGTGGTTTTACATTAGTTCTTAGATTACTCTACCATTCTGCAGGTGATCTTTGATTTGGGGTATATTTGATGCCTTTGTAACATTGCTCTGTTTGATGAATAGCATCCAGTGTGTCTTCAATCACACAGCTTCTCCAGATTGGAAAGATGATGTGTGGCAGGGAGGGGGAGGGGAGCAGATATTTCTTTTTTTTGAAATGGGCTCCCTCTAGTGTTCACTGAAGAGAAGTATGGGCTGTTTACCTCTAACAGTCTTTGTTAGAGTTCATGTGTGGTGAAAGATTGGAGCTTCCTCAGAACTTCTGCTCATGGATAGCAGACTTTAACGTATAAAGTAAATGCCACTCATTAGTCCAGCAGTGTTCTCATCCATTTACGTTTACCTTTACATTTTATTACCCAGGGCAACCTACAATGAGTGCATTCGATAGGGTTAGGCAAGTAGCCATATAGATACTCAATAGTTAATGCCACACATGAAATATGGTACTATTGTGGGAAACATTGCAAGAAAGCGAACAGGTGCTGTTATAAGGTGCACAAAGATGTACTTTTTCCTGTCACTGAGGTTGTGCCACCACAACCTTAAATCACAGCAAAGTTTATACCACTGAGACTATCATCAGGGGTGTGTCTCCTGTGCTTATAGCTTTTTCATTTAAAGCATTCAGACAGCAGGTGAATTCAGACACAAACAAGAGCCAGGGATTGTGCAGGCGAGTGTGGCAGTCCTGGTATTATGATCTGTTTCTTTAGGATTATATGAGATGTGCCTACCATCCCCCCTTACACACACACACACACATACACACACACACCACACACACACCCCCCTGCCTGGAGTTCCTTAGTGTTCCGTCTGACGTTTTTCTTTATTAGCTTTTCAACAATGGACAGCAGTTTTATTTGACTGTCATGCACATCAGGCTTTCCATGGAGCCACTAACAGAGGGGAAATCAACAGTGGACCAATCAGCATTGCACTCCTTCTGAAAGCAGATTGGGAAAAGTGACTTCAGGACTATGACAGTGTAAAGCTATTAAGGTTCATCTGCAAACTTTACAGCTTTTCTCACTTCTTCCTAGATTTTGGAATATTTTGTATTTTTCATTTTGTGCACAAGAAATTCCAGTTGGTAACATGCAGTTACATGTTCATACATCATTTTCAATAAACAGCAAGTTATGTAACCAAACTTCTTCTGAACTGAAAAATAAGTGTATAGAAGTATTTCTTACAATGTCCTGTGCTTACCAGTGCTGATACGTGCACTTTTGTCTTGCACAGTAAAATGTCGTCTGTGAAATATTTCCCCTTAATCCAGACGTTTCTTCAGGGCTAAAGCCCTTGAAGTTGAGATGTGAGATTCCTTTATAGTTGCCCTAGGGAGTGGAGGGAGGCTGATTCAATCCCCAGTCAACGCTGTTACAGCCGCATAGTAACATAAAAAAATATGCCGCACCTGTTTTTGTACACTGGCTGACTCACAGTGTGGAACACTGCTGCTTGATCTCTCCCTCTGCGTTGCACTGTGCATCTTCTGGGGCGGAGGAGGGCAGCGTCACGCAGGCAGGGTATGTTTTCCTTCAGGTATCATTCCAGGACACCTTGTTCAGTGCCCTGCTGGGTCTCATACATATTTCCATACAGTATTGTGAATGAGGACAGAAAAAGAAACTTGTTTTTTCTTACTACTGGAGGCATTGGGCCTTGAATTGGCCTTCTCACACTCTCAAATTCACTCTCTCACTCCCTTGCCTGTGTTGTCAATTGATTATCTCACTCAGTCAATCACTCATTCACTGAGTGAGATGCTTTTTAATGGTAGAAGGCCAATTCAAGGCCCAATGACTCCAGTAGTAAGAAAAGAAAAACACAGCAGTAGCATTGTTTTACCACTAGGGGGCAAATGTAATTGCTGTTGTAGCTGACATTATCACATGATGTCCTTACTTGGAGAGGATTCTGAGTATCCGTGTTCTATCTGTGTTCTGAGAGCACAATGTCACTAGCATGCTTTGGTTCTAAATTTTGAATTTTGAATTCATATTTACAGAAGTGAATGCATTGAGAACTTAACTGCAATTGAGAAGTTGAATATAGCATACATTTCAATTGCATTTCAAGCATAAAATCCAATGAAAAATTGTGACATTCACCCACACACACACACACACACACACACACACACACACACAGATTTGATTCAATCATTTATTTGAAGCAATACAAATTCAGACCAATTCAGTTCAGTTCTGCAATGACATGGGTCTAACTCCATAAACATGCCTTGTTTTTGTTTTTTTTTTGTTTTTTCTTTGTGCACTTGTACACACATGCTAATGCATGCATGCTGCTAACATCCACAGGGGGCAGGTCGTGATCAGTAAGAGGAATGTGAGCAGGAGTGGCCGATTAGCTGTGCTGTCAGTCCTTGTGTCTGGTCTACAGATCCTAGCTTGTTCTCTTGTACCAGGGGCAACAGAAACTCACACGCAAACACCCTGTCTGAGGATAACCCACAGTTCCATGGATATTGACATTTAGGTGTTTTTCTGCTGCAGGTTCTCTCAGAATACTGTCTCATCTTGCTCAGAGGAGGGACTTCTACAGCAAGAGATCACAGGCTAATAAATTCAATTACAGCCCACTGTCAGAGCAATGCACTTTGATGCCATTTCCCAAGCAGACAGTCTCCACCCAAAAACAAACCAGCAAAATAATTTCTGTTGATCATCATGTCCCTTGTCCCTTAACAGCAGGTGTTGAATAGTTGATTGCTGCCGGCAACCTGCGTTGTCATTGTATGTTCTTGCCACCATGAGCTTGGAGAATTCAGAAGAGCTGACAGAAAAGGGTTGCTTGAAAAGCCAGTCAGTCAGGTTGTTATAAAGCCCTCTTGCATTGAGCTTGCTATTAAGAATAATTACAGAGCCCTCCTAGCTTTCTGAAGGACAGTAGAGACAGGAACACAGCCATTGTAAGGTCACCGTGTGAGGAAGTGGGCGTTGGGATGAGGAATAGAGGATGTCAAGGAAGGTGGTTGACTGATTTTTGTACCCTTTCATCGGGGGGGTAAAATAATTCCTCTTTTGCAATCTCACTGTAATCCAGTGATAACCCAGGAATTATTCTGTCAGTCCCTTTTGTAAAGCCAAGCAAATGACAGAACCAAAGGGAGCAAGTGGAATATTTGCATACAGGCATGAAGCATGTGTGTGTTGGTCCTGGCAACAGTTTATGTATGTGTATGTGCGTGCAGGTGTTTGCTTGAATGTGTGTGTGCGTGCGTGCGTGTGTGTCTGTGTGTGTATGTGCATGTGCAGCATTCCCTGTGGGAGGTGTGGAGATGGGCAGGGCATGCTGGTAACACAACAGCCCCGTATTGATTAGACCCCTCCCCCTCTCTCTGCCTCTGGGCTGGGCTTGGATGACACTCCCAGTGTGTGCCTGTGCATGTCGGTGTGTGAAGCATGTGCACAAGACAGGGGGTGCACGGGGGAGGCCTTAAGAGGACAGAGGAGAGAGCTGAGGCTGGCATTAATTGTTCCGGCAGGGTATCGTAGAGGACGTGCAAGCAGAAGAGGTGAGACTGTTTGGGGGGGCAATCCTTTCTTTTCCTCTGCTTCCTCCTCCCCTCCTTGCTCTCTCCCTCTTTCTATCTCCCCCCCTCTCTCTCCTTCTGTCTCTGTGCACATTTCCTGTTCAGGCATAGCGCACCCCCCAGTCATCTTGATGCAGCGGTCTGCCTCTTTAGCCTTGGCCAGCGCTGCTCCCCGCTCAGCCTCCTCTCTCTGCGCTGTCTGGACCAAACGGGTAAAAGGAGTAACCTCGGCAGGAGCATCCAGAGGCTAAAGCAATGTCAGCGCGTGATTCCCTGTGTGCCCAGCCCTGCGGATGGCTGTGCGGTCATCGCTCTTCCTCCGCCTGTATGTCCGGGCCGGCCGTGACGGTTGCTGTGGATTGATTGGCTTTGGTGTGGTTAAATCCGCGCGGACTGCATTGTTTCTCTCCCTCTGCAGTCTCCTTACATAACGCGATGTGTGCTCTGCATTCTACGGTGTGTGTGCATGTTGCTCTGAGTTCTGAGAGGGGGAGAGGAGGGGAGAGAGAGAGAGAGGACCTGTGGTTTAACAGCTGAAGCATGCACCTGAGAGTGAGAGGGAGCAGAAGTGACATTGTTTAAGAGCTGGAATGTGCACCTTTGAGAGAGAGAGCGAAACAACGTGATATAAGAGCAGGAATGTATTTTATAGACAGTGCAAGAAATGACATAGCTGAAATGATTTGTGTCTTTAAGCCATCCCTGTCTCTGTCATTGTGCTGGATCTGGAGAAAGGGATTAGGGTGTTGAGAGAGAAGGGACTCAATTTGGTTGCTGCAGAGAGCTTCAGCCTCCAGGAAAACCCATCTACCATGTGCATGATTGTGTTGTTGTCATTGTTGGGATCATTTGCAACACCCAAATTTGTCTGTCTGTACATTATCCAATCTAATGCATTTTCCTTGAGTTATATGACTCACGTGAATTGTAGCCTTGAACTGAAATAAGATATTTAAAGGTGGTGACTGTGTCAGTCACAGAGTGAGGTCATGCCTATAAATTACCTTGTGGAAACCGTTCCTGGAAATAAAAGGAGGTTAGGTTGCTATGGCAAGGGAGTGGATACCAGAGCAGGGATTAAAATTCATGGCAAGGACTCCCCGGAGACCGAAGCTCCGGGAGATATGGACTGGAAATTGGATTTGTTAGGAGCCGCCTCCGGAATCGCAGCCACACTGAATCACAAATCAAAGTCAGCAACCCCCCCTACACCCAACCCACCCTCCTGGGTCATGACCTGACTGTCCTGCAGGAGGGTGGCCCACTGGGTCCCTCTATAGACCACACCAGGAGCTTTACCTGAGTCAACCTTTTAACCTGCTGAGTCATGCTGAACTAACCCACCGTGGAGCCGGTATTGAGTGTCTTGAAGGGTTGCGATCCATCAATCCGACCCGCATTGGCATTTTTTTTTTATTTACTCTGAGGAGGTCGTGTGTGAATAAGTCGTGGAAGGCCGTGGGGCCTGTGTACATGCGTACATGTGTTGACGGCTTTTGTGAGAGAGGGAAAGAGTGGTAATGAATAGCCATTGATTTTGTCATTACAGCGGTGTTTGTGTTGGGAGAGGGTTCGTGTTTCTGACTGATGCACTGTGACAGTGAGCCACCGTGCAGGATCTCAAGGAGTTCTGCTGTGTGTATTTTACACTCTTGGATGTGCTGTAATGAGTAAACAGATACCACATAACTCATGCTGCAGCTTTAATCCACAGATCGATCACTGCCAACTTTGTGAAATGGAAAAGACTGCCTCTAACAAGGCAATAAATGAATTCAGCAATATAAAATGACACTTTATAGTCATACTGGCATATACTAATTGTGCTCCCAAGCATGATTAGAAGAAGAGTTACATACGCATTCTTTTGTATGGATAATATACTGTTGGCATATTAGTTCCTCACTACTACTATCAGGATGTTTATATGGCCATAGCCAGTAGAAATCCAGTGGTTGTGAACAAAAAGGTGAAGCTGAGTGCATTAAGGGATGAGTAATGATGCCAGTCATTGTGAATATTTGAATTTGTTCTTCCTTTTCTGTGTGTGTGTGTGTGTGTGTGTGTGTGTGTGTGTGTGTGTGTGTGTGTGTGTGTGTTTTGCAGAGTGAAACGGCCATTGTGAAGGAGAGAGAACTGTCCCTGGAGCTTGCCAGAATCAGGGATGAAGTGGGTGAGTCTGATTCATCAGGACAGTGGAGGCTGCAGAGGCAGAACTGGGAGGGGCCCCAGTGGGGGGGTAGGAAGCCTGTTGCTTAGCGAGAGGGTGGGAGCAGGTGCCCCCCTGCACTGACATTCTGGAGGGTTCTGGGAAGGTTATAGGGATGCTGTCATCCAAGAGTGTTGGACCTTGTGTTTGGCCCTTGTGATCATAACATTCCTCTGACAATGCCCAGAAACAGAGAAATGTTGAAAAGGGCACAAATTAAAACTGAGAAGAAAACAGACAGCACTGCCTGTTTGTAGAATTTTGATATCTGTCAACAAACTGCTCACTTTTTTCTCTCATGTTCTTCCCTTTACACACTTTCCTTCTTTTCTACTTATCCCCTATCACTAATCTCCTACCCTTTCACCTGTCTCCTATCACTAATCTCCTACCTTTCCATCTGTCACCCATCACTAATCTTCTTTTCTACCTATCCCCTACCACTTATCTCCTAAATTTCCACCCATCACTAATCTCATACCCTTTCACCTATTCCCTGTCACTAATCTCCTTCCGTTCCATCTGTCACCTATCACTGATCTTCTTTTCTACCTATCTCCTGTCATTAATCTCCTTCTGTTCCGCATATCCCTAATCACTGATCTTTCCTTCTATTGTCTGTCTCAATACATCTGTTCCTGTCAAATCTGGCCCATTGGGAGTGTACCACTTTAATATGTTAATTCCCTCCTGTTCTGATTTTTCCACGTTTCCTCCCCCGATTCTTCCCCTCCCCCTCCTGTTTGTTCATGTCCCTGACCCAAACTGCCCTGTCTCTGTCCGTTGCCCCTCCCTGACAACACCCCCACCCCCACGCCTCTAGCCTTCAACGTGGCGCGCTGGGAGCGTCTGCAGCGGGACAAGGAGGACCTGGAGCGGCGCTTTGAGCGGGAGCTGCGGAGGCTGCAGGTGCAGCAGGAGGCAGAGCTGGGAGCCCTGGAGGAGCAGCTGAGGGCCCGGCACGAGGCCGAGAGGGAACGCCTCCGGGCGGAGCAACGGGCTGAGCTGGAGGAGCTGCGCACGCAGCAGCAGGAGCAGGTGGGAGTGGGCCGGAGCAGGGGCGCTGTTCTCTCACTGTGCTGGAGTCAGTGTGATCCCAATGGGAGCAGAGGCATACATCTCACACACTGGACTGGAGTCAGTCTTAGAGAGGGGGAGACCAGAACGAGCAGAGACAGCAACATTTTCACACTACTTATGTCATTGTGATACCAATGGGAATGTAACTGTATATTTCTCATACTGTACTGAAGTCAGTCTGACAATTGGAGAGACTGACAGGAACTGAGGCATGACCATTCTCACATTGTACTGAAGTCAGTCTGAGAGAGGGGGAGACCAGAAAGCAGGGGCAGCACCGTGCTCACACTGTACTGAAGTTACTCTGATACCAATGGGAGTATAGCCTTTTATCTCACACACTATACTGAAGTCAGTCTGAGAGCAGGGGAAACTGACAGGAGCTGGGGCGGGACCATTCTCACACTGTACTGAAGTCAGTCTGAGAGCAGGGGAAACTGACAGGAACTAGGGCAGGACCATTCTCACACTTTATCAAAGTCGGCCTGCTGGCAACAGGGTTGAATATGTACTCCTCTCCTGCTGCAGTGGAGTTGCTCTGATCCTAATTGTTTGCACAGTTTAGTTCCGCTGTGCCTGATACATGCTGCTAGGGCTGCAGGAGTCCACACTCAGTGTGTTCTCTCTCACGCTGTGCCTTCACGCTGTCTGAATCTCAACACTCTGTGTGACAACTCTAAAGCAGACACACCGAAGCACATGGAAATCCACATGTTAACAGCTCGCCCAAAAAAGGATCTATTATATTCTTCTGCAGAACTCTTCTGAGGTCATTCAAAGCAGAAATAACGATCCTTGCCCCTTATCAGCTTTAGTAAACGCAGACATTATGCAGTTTAATACACGCCAGAGGTATCACTGGCAACTGTTTGACATAGTTTCTGTATGTGCTTGTATGGCTCTACCCAGATGGAGGAGATGAACGTAAACCATGAGGCGGCCATGATGGAGATGGAGAACAATCACAGTCTGGCCATAGCAACGCTGCAGGAGGAGCATGCAAAGACAGTGAGAGGTGAGTGTTGCATGGCGGGGTGTGATGTACAGTTTACAACACTGGACCCTGGGCCTGAGTGCTTTAAATTTGAACTCTCGCGTGAGGGAAACCTGTCATGAACAATCACAGTCTGGCCATAGCAACGCTGCAGGAGGAGCATGCAAAGACAGTGAGAGGTGAGTGTTGCATGGCGGGGTGTGATGTACAGTTTACAACACTGGACCCTGGGCCTGAGTGCTTTAAATTTGAACTCTCGCGTGAGGGAAACTTGTCATGCCTTTGAGCATTAAATGCATCAGCAAAAGAAAAGAATGTGAGAAGGTAGAATTAATTATTGTAAACTGGCCTGGGTTAGGGTATCTGCTATACCAGTAAGTAATAAAATAGTTATACGCTGGAGCTGCACTACAGTAACATTCTACACAGATAGAGGGAGACAAAGAGCTGCTTCTGTACAGCTGAAGACAACTGGATGTATAAACAGCATCATTGTTTGCCCTGCAAAAAAAAGCATTTTTTGCTCAGCAGATATGTAGGCATAGTGCACAGCAGTCTGCACCAGAACCGTACTGCCGCATATTATGATTGCTTCAGCTTTGTGCTCTATTGGAGACACTGCGGCAATTCTCATGTGACAGAATGACTGTCTTAATTGGGGGATGAGGGTCTGAGTTCATGCAGTCTGTGCAGCCTGACTGTGAAATTACTTTTGTTGCAGATCTAATGATGGCTCATGAACAGCAGAGGAAGTCACTGGAGGAGAACTTTGAGAAGCTCAGACTCTCGCTCCAGGTACGAAACAATGGACGATGTTGGGAGGAGTAACACTGTAATGTGTAAATGACACAAACATGATAAACCAGATGAACAGAAATGCTTTTAAACCATTGTGTGTTTCTCCTGAAAGTGACTAACACCATTTGAACTGGAGCCAAATATTTTTAACTGTGAATGACCACAAAAGAGATAACTAATTACTGACTTCACTGGAGATCACAGAAGGTGTGTGTTTGAAGTTTATATATGTGTGTGTATGTGTGTGTGTGTGTGTGTGTGTGTGTGTGTGTGTGTGTGTGTGTGTGTGTGTGTGTGTGTGTGTGTTCTGTACAGGATCAGGTGGACACACTGACGTTTCAGAACCGCAGCCTACGAGATCGGGCTAAGCGCTTTGAGGAAGCATTACGGAGGAGCACTGATGAGCAGATTGTGGTATGCAGAAGTGGGCACGCACATACAGTGTACACATACAGGGGGTACACAAATTAACAGAAACGTCAACTGAAAATGGACTTTTGTTCTGAAGGAACTAAATCACAATTAAAAAGGAGTTTATACGTTTCATATTAGTGTCATTACTAATTACCAGTAAGTTTGTGCTATAAACACATTTTAAAATCAACACTTAAATATGTGAATTTCTAAAGCAACATGAGAGATCTAACAGTTTTTGATAGGGAGATGGTGCCTGGAGATGTATCAGTCACAGAAACAGCAAAAGATTTTAATGTGTCAAGTGGAATAGTGTCTAATCACATCAACAGAATATAAAGAAAAACTGCCTCAGGAAAGAGAAGCAGGGGTTGCAAGTCAAAGCTCAATCAATAGGAATAGAAAATTAACAGGATAGTTGCTAAAAACACAAAGCATCTGCCTCAAAGATTACCACAGAACTGAATCTACACCTTTGTGACCCAGTCTCAACAAAAACTGTATGTGGTGAGCTTCCTCTGTTGTATGTGCATATAACTGCATATAACTGCCATACTCACACTATGTACATTAGTGTTCATACATTTGGAGGAAATGAAATGTGCTGGACACATCTTTATCATATATACACTCATATGCAGATGGAGAGTAGTGGACATGCACAATTGCCATATACAAAAATATGCATATACACATACTTAGACACTTGCATACCCTGCACACTTATACACACATAATGTAGACCATACATATACTGTACACACATTCTGCATGCACGTCAATCCAGCAATCAAATTAGATAATTTATTAGGTTTGACTGAGATGTAATGTTGAACAATAAATGTTATTTGGATATCTATAACAAAGAAATAACCGCAGTTTAAGTGCTGCCAAATCCAACTCAGATTTCAGTTAAAAGCTCATTCAGACCGGAACAACTGAGAGCTCAGCTGGAAGGAAAACGAACATACAGGGCTTGCCCCTAGGACCCGGGATGGGTAACGGTGGAAAAGAGAACAAAAACCAGAAAGCTGTTTTTCCAGCCTCTGAATTATGCTGCCAGTGAAACAAAGGCAGGTGCAGCCTTGAAGGGTGACTTGCAGGGTGAAACCTAATCACACATCATCCCGTGTACAATGCATGTAAGGCAGCATGCTCTTCAAAGCGCTCACGTGTTTCCCCTGCCCCGTGTGGCGTGCAGGACGCGCTGGCTCCATATCAGCATATCGAGGAGGACCTGAAGAGCCTCAAGGAAGTTCTGGAGATGAAGAACCAGCAGATACATGAGCAGGAGCTGAAGATCGCTGAGTTGGAGAAAATGGTAAGATCTAGATTAAAATGACTTTGTCTTGCACGTGCAAACATGTACAATATATGCATTTTACAGGTCTACTGGGTGAGATCCTTCAATGTTGCGGTGACCTCACACTGTAAATTGCGCCTGTTTCTGATAGTATGTGCAGGTGTTTTTTTAAAGATATTGGTGTATGATAAACAACATTTTATTATTCTGGTCAGCTGAAAAATGTAATATTATTGTGTTTTTTTTCATCTATTTCTGAGCAGGCCCAAAAGAATGTGGTGTTAGAGGAGAAAGTCCAGGTGTTGCAGCAACAGAATGAGGACCTTAAAGCCAGAATAGACCACAACCTCGCTGTGTCCAGGTCAGTGGACCTCTGTCTTTGCCCTTTAGTGTTGTCTGTACAGAGTACTTATTATTAATTAAGAGTTTTTACTAGTCTGTGTGAAATCTGCTTAAGGCAGTGAAAAACAACAGCAGCAAACAAACCAAATATAGAACTCATGTAAATATGTTAATTTTAGAGTTATTAGCCTACTAAAACACCAGAGTAAATTATCTTAACAACAATGCATTGAAGAATTTGCAGTGTAATTTGCTTGTAATTGTACTTGTTAATATAGTTTTCTGTCCCCAGCATCTGTTCTATAATGAAGCACACTGGAGTATGTAGCTCGTTAATGTTGCTTGCTGATTTTAAATACCATCTCATCCTATAGCTAATCAACGAGGATGGATGACATGCTCAGCTGAGCATTGTTTGTCCTAAAGCCAGGATCTGTTTTGGATATTTGAAAGAAAAAGCGATAGGTACAATGTATTTCCGAAGACGACACATAGATATAGCTGTTAGGCTACAGGGATTTATTTGAAACATGAGAGAGAATACAGACCATTTAAGTAAGAAACAAAGTAAGAACAACATAAAAGTAATTTCTTAGTGGGGCACTACTTGAAGATATTTATAGTTTGCATCCCTTCTCTGCAATACCCTGACCGCAGACCACACCAAGGTACATATACAGAATGTGTACAGTATCAGTCAAAAGTCAGGGACAGACATGATTAAGATAACTGGAAACATGCATTCAAAGACATTTTGATCAAAAGACGTATGCTTAAATGCTTGAAGTTTGTTTCTTAGAAAGATATAAGTAGTGAAGTTGATGCCTGTACTTTTTGGCTACTTTAAAGAATCTAAAATATAAGATAGTTTTGAGCTGTTTAACACTTTTTTGGTCACTTCATATTTACATTTGTGTTATTTCATAGTTTTGATGTCTTTACTGTTAATCTAAAATGTGGAAAACAGTAAAAAAAAAAGAAAACCCGTTCTATGAATAAGTGCGTCCAAACTTCTGACTGGTACTGTAAATACTGGAGAGACGTTACGCTGTCAGTAACACATGTCTGCTGTGGCCGCTGTCCCCTATGCAGGCAGCTTTCTGAGGAGAACGCCAACCTGCAGGAGTACGTGGAGAAGGAGAGCAACGAGAAGAAACGCCTGAGCCGCACCAACGAGGAGCTGCTGTGGCGTCTGCAGACGGGCGAGCTCAGCCCCCGCATGTCCCCGTCCTCCTCGCCCATCCACCGGGCGTCCCCAGGGCCCGCGTCGCCCTCCCGGCTCCACCCCTTCCCCAGATGAGCTGGCCGAACTTCACCTTTTGTCCCCCCACACACACACACACAAACCTCACTGTGTCTGTCTTTGTCTGTCCTGTGTCGTGGATGTACTGAGACGCCCCTCCCCAGGTGCGGGGGTAGGACACTGCTGTCTTCTCGTCTCAGCGTTTTTCCTTGAGGTATACAAAAAAACTTTGGAAAAACCGTTTTTCATCTGTCTTGAACTCTCTTCTTGTCCAGTCTGAGACTGTATGTAGAATTCAAATGGGCATAACAAGTCCACGTCCACTTGTAATATAAAGTACCCATTCTGAGATGAGTGCAACAACCATGTGCCCCAGGTAAGGGGCCAGTAAACCTCTTCCCTCTTCTCCTTTTACCCCCATTTCTGACATTGATGAACGTACCACAGGCGTGCTTAAAGTAACCCTAAGCAGTTTTGACATGTAAACTTTTGTACTCATTTCCTATGTTCCCTGTCTTTATTGTAACAAAGAGAAAAAAGCAAAACAAAAGAATGTGAAGGACATCAGCAGCTGTGGTGGACTAAAGTGGCAGAGGTTTATCCAGGAACTGGATGATAAGCACATGGTGCCTGTCTTTCCATCTTTGCTTCTTCCAGCGCCACCAGCGGTGTTCCCTGGGCCAGGATTATGGATGTATGAAACGCAAATTCAAAACACAGCAATGTCTTTTACAAATAGCGCCTTGGCTGATTGCCTCTTGCCAAGACAGCCTTCAGGTCCTCTTACCAGCAATTTCAATCATAGTGTAGTCATTATTTGACAAAATATAATTAATGTGTAGTGGGACTCATTGTCCTCATATCCCATGTGGATGAAAACCTAGAAATCAACTTTTTCAAAATATCCTTTCAGATAGATTGGAAACCACCAATGTGTCTGTCAAAAATTGACTGTCATTCAGACAGTCAATTTCATGTGCGGTAAGACACAGTGGAATTGATTGTAATTATTATGAAGTATTGCTACTTTACAGGGCAGTGTTTATCGGAATTTACAGTGTGGTGAAGTAGAGCACAAAGTTTCAAGTAATATTTATTTTAAAAACACTGGTGAAGAATGGCCGCTTGTGCATTTGACACCTACAATCACAGAAAAGTAGGAGATTACAAGTAGGACCGAATGTTTGTCATATGCATTTCCAAAATGGATGAAAAATTCTATGCATGCACAAGGGCAAGCTACCTGGATATACATAAAAAAACATGATGCATGGTGGATGCTAAATTCTTAATGGGCTACTGATAAGAGGACTGACTTACAGGGCACTAGTAAAAGTATGATAATGAATGTATAATGTATTTTAGGCATCCATTATTCAGTTAATCAGTTATCCAGTTATGTATCTGAACGTTTCTAACTTAATTACTTATAGTGCAGTAATATTCCAAATAGCTAGCAAGTGGCAGTCTTTTCAATTCTTTTCAATTCAAGGGGAAATTTTAAGCAGTCCTTGTGTATTTATGTATTGTGTTTACAGTGGCTAACTAACTAGTTGCATTGACGAATAGTCATGACTACTGAGAAGACACCACCTCAGAAACCGCCTCAGGTGTTTCAAAAAGTAAATTTTATCAGAAGATGAAGTGTCATGCACAGAAAAATAGCTTTTGTTAGCTAAGTAAACAAGTGAGGCCATTTCTGGAGGGGCATCTAGCTAGCTACCATATTTAAGCTAGCTTTCATGGCTAGCAATTCAGCACAGGTATGTAACTATGAATTTACTAGTCTTTTAACCAACATTGTTTTGGTTCTATACTGCAGCAACCAAAATCCAAAACTGTCACTGTCCCATTTCTTGCCCTCAGCACACAGAGCTGCTGAGTCTTGGTTGTCTAAAATTACAGCAGCAGTAAGCATCACTGGCTATGCTTTGTCTACATTTCCCCTTCAAACTACAAAACATTGTGTAAAAGACATGTCTTTTCAATAGGGTACCAGTCAATGTGGTCATACTTGCAAATGCATTAACTGGATCTGATGAAGCTATAATGGTTGTTTATGTCATTTATTCTTTCTGGAATTCTCTGGTGGTCATGAAATCATAATCGGATTTCATTGTTAGGATGGGGTTTGCTATGAATGTAAACCCCTACATCAACAGCTGATCTAAATTCCAAGTTTCAGTAGTTTTTGAAACATATTGTAGGTAGTATCCTGTTGTCATTGTAGACATAACAGTGCAAAAGGATGGATTTCTGGTTTAATTGTATGAGCAAATTCACTCAAGACATCGTATTAATCTCTTAAACACTTCTAAATCCAGAGACATTTCCCGAATCCTCGTGGGCCACCATTTTGAAAAGTTGATTTTTAGATTTTTGTTTCCCTTATGGGACATCCCGAGACCATTTTTCCCCATTCACAGGGGATGACAAGAAGTCCAAAAGTCACAGAACCATTATGTGCATTTACTTTGTAACAAAACCATTGAATGTCAAAATTATTCGCACTACTTCATCTGGGGCCTACTGACCCAGGATGTCTCACCAGGGCTGTTTCGTCTGGGCTTACCTCTTGCTGCCTTGTGCAAACCATATCTGCTCAATATCTGTCCTCTGCCAAAAGCACTCATTTTCCTATCTTGCTCAGTCTCTGTGGTTCAGAGGACAAATAAATCAACAGGGAATGCCACTAAAGAACAGTTGATGATGCCAACTCCAGTTGTTTTCTATGACATTTGTTACTTGGTGGACATTCTTACTCATTATAGCATGTACTGTAAGTCTTCCAGTTGTAATATATAATCGATTGCTGTCATTTTCTTCTGCTGATTGGGTTGGGAGACCCCTGTCTTGTGGTATTAAGCAGGAAGGCTCTTCCCTTTAATGGAGGACCGTTGGTTTACATGAAAGTAAAGGGTTGTGTATTGCTGAGGATTTACATTATTATTACAAAATGCAGGTCAGGCTCCCGTTACCTCTCATATGAAAGTATTTTAGACACTGGTTTAGGTTTAGGGAATGGTTCAGAGGAGAACGATCTGTAATTGTCATTGTACTTTGAAGGTCAGGGATTGTTGCTGTTCATTAACCCGGAGCTACGTGTGATGTGTCCAGTTTTCTGCATCGTGAAATGTTACACTATGAGTCAGTGAAGGAGAGAACATGACACTAAGACATAGTCTAAGTCTCAGTGTCACTTTAAGTCACCATCATTCAACCTGTAGTATTGTAACCTGGTAATAGGATCTTAGTTGGTTCCTCATCCTAAAGTTTACCATTGTCAAAAAGAATAACAAGCCATGAATGGATTCCTGTCAGTGCACACAATGCAGTCCTATTCAGTATTCTGCTGCTATGAAATCATCACTGTTGGTCAGTCTTGCTGAAACCCAGCTTTTAAGCCAATACTGCAGATCAACATGTCAAAAGACACAACAGATTGACTTCACCCCACTGTTCAAAGTGTCAGTGTTGTTTCAACCACTATTCAGTGGTTTGCCTTTCTACCAGAGGAACCTCCTAGAGGAAGTGTAATATAAATAAAACATGTATCATGTATAAATTATGTACATGTATCATGTATAGGACATGATATTTTGCAGTATAGAATACCACTGCAGTATACAGAGTATGCAGGCAATTTCATGGGCAACTAGACTGAATGTATCTAATTATTCAGTAGTACTGTACATTAATACATTGTAAGAATTTCTCTTCAAATTCAGTGTGCTTACACATGCCTTCTATTTTGGTTTCTTTGTGAATGTTTCAGTTTTGTGTCAAAGGTCAGGTCTAATTCCTCTGTAGAATCCATAGTCATTAGAGATGACCATTCATGGAACATCATTCTATTCAGTCGTCACACCTCTACTCTTGTTGAAATACACACAGATATAATATCAGTTGGATTCTCTATACATCCAATACATTTAAAATTTGCTGTACATACTATACTTAGATTATCTCCGCTTGAGAAATCTTTTCCTTGCATTGCTGAACATGGAAAGTTGAGATGAAGGCAGGTGCCTTTGACTACTCATAAGAAGGAAAGACATTGTATTTGATGACTATGAATATCGTTAGATTGGTTGGAACAGCCAATAAATCAAAACAGAATGACCTTCTATTGCTACATGCTCATGAGTATACAATGGAAAGCAGCCATTACTGGAACTTGTAAATCAAGCCAGAATGTAGTGCCTCCCAAGTAATCCACAGTCTACATCAAAAATATACCTTTACTTTAGATTGCTCAGACACAATAACAGAAAATGAAGACTTTTGAAATACAGCAAATGGGATGGTGAGTACAGCTTGATTATTAATATTGTCTTAATTATGAATGAATTTTGTATCAAAAATAATTCTTCCCATTGTACTGTAGCTTCAATCGTGGGAAGTTCTCAGGTGTGAAAGAGAGATATGATTCACTACAAGAAATAAGGAGTGTATTTTGACAGACTGCCATCATTTCAGACATCTTAGGTAATTGTTTATTGTTAGAACTTTGAAAACATGTATTCTCATTATTGGTCCTGTCATAGGTTCATCTGATATCCTGCTCTGACCATTAGTTTAAGAAGATAATAGTCTAGGAAAGAAGTGTTGTATTGTGAAATATAAAAAAAACCAAACTCAACTCAGTCAAGGGTATCATTAAAAGCCACAAAACTTAATGTTTCCTAGCTTCATAAGAGTATTGTGGTGATTGTATTATTATTATTATTATTATTATTATTATTATTATTATTATTATTATTATTGACAACAACAACAGCAATACATTAATAATAACTGACACCGAAGAGCAACATCTCTTCATTTGTCCACCTGCTTTCTCTGATATTATGGTCTAGCCTTCAGTTCCCTAAATATAATTCCTCTGTGGCACAGGATCCATCCACTGCTGTATAAGGAAGGCAACAATAGTACATATTTACACATATGTACATAAAATAACCTCAAAATCAGGTACTGAAACTGCACTGACTGTGCCTGTGTCCTGTGGACATAACCATGTACCCAACAGTTGAATGTTCGCTCTGCTGTAGAACAGAAAGTCCAGGTTGCTATAATTACGGGGAGGGGGGAATTTATGAAACAAGTTTCTACCTTTTGTTTTCCTGACTTGGTTGTACAGATTGTTGTATATTTATTCTGTAGGCCATGTTTCAGCAAACATGAAAGCATGTCTATTAAGCTGTTCGTTTTGCTTTGTTGTGGGTTTTTTAAGCATTTCATTATGGTAAATCTGTAATATTAGCTTAGATCATTTAAACTAAGATTATGAGGAATGAATTAAACACATTGTATGTATATGTTGACACATTTTATTGCAATTTTGGTTCAGATATTAAACTATGTTATACAAGATATTGTGCCTCAGTAAATGTGTTTTTTTTTCAGCAGGTCCTTAATCTTGTCTCTTTTCTTCTCTTCTGGCACTATTTCAGTATTTGTGCTGTCTGGGTGAATATGAAACAGACAATGTCCCAAGGGATAACTGAGTAGACACAAGGCTGTAATATAATATATATAAGACAGCCCCATTCTTAATGAAAAATGTGCAAATCCTGTAACAAGGACACCTGGTCAACCATCAATCGCTTTGAAAAGGAAATAATCTATTTAATTAGGTTTTAATAACACATTAACCATAGGAAGTCATTGTTCATTCTGCGTTATTCAAGACTATCCAGGGATTTTCACTGGAAGGCTTTTCTGGTTCCCCTTAACAACCACTGTCTTTTTCCACAGTGTCAACCTAGATTACATGATTTGTGTCCTCCAGGAGAGTATGACACTACAGGGTCCAAACAGTCACCACAATTTTAACCATCCAGTGGCCCTTCCCTTCCCAGCCACCACCCGCAAGATAAACACCTACTGGCTAGTATGCTGCTGGTCCTCAGCTTCTGTAATTTGTTTAATTTGGGAAAAAAGTCCATTTTTATCCTGTACAAGTTCCTGCTGTTGTGGACCTAGGTGCTAGTGGGCTAAAGGTAAGTCCACACTTGACTTTCACAAACTTTGTTTGCACCAGAAGACATTGCTTTTCAATGGTAACCCTGTTTTAAAATGCTGTATTTACTCTGTTTAAATGCCCTTTGTTCTCTATTTTAAAGTCCAGCCCTGCTTCCGCTGGAAAGCCAAACCAGCCTAACAAATAAACCCCGGAAATGAATTTGTTTAGGAGGTTGGATATGGTAGTAATGTACAGGCCATCTTCTTACCTTCAACATCACAAACCAATGCAACAGACAGAAACCAAGTGTTGACATGCTCTTTGCTCCCATCTACTGTACATGGCCATCTTAGACAGCAGGTCCTCTCTCTCTCTGTCTACATGAGGCTAACATCATGGCTGTGCTTACAAAAGGGTCAGATTCTGAGATGTTCTAATACACATACTTGTGTTTCAACTACTCATGGGCTCACAGTTAGTTTCCAGTGCAAAGAGGACAGGTATGAGAGACAGGTATGTTTGGCTACTTACTTTCTTTCAACTGTAAGTAAAAAATAACATTAAACCAAAGCCCTTGTTGTGGTCCATAATTTAATCATACTAGTGATACTGATGTACAGTATCTACAGTATGTTATTGTCCTTTTGACCACATCTAAACTTTCACTATATACTATAGCTAATGTTACAGGGACTAGCTAGTAAGTTTATAAGCAACACCATGGTAAACTAATGTAAGATGGATCATTATTTAGTTTGCCAATTGGTAAGATAGATAACTAGATACTTTGAGAGCTAATAACCAGTGTACGTCTAAGATATTTTAGGGTTGGATGGCTAGCAGGTCTAATAAGTCTAATAGTCTGTAGCTGGTGGCCCCATTCCGCTGATCTGATGCTATCTAGGTACAAACTTTCACCATCCTCCTGGACCCATCATGGCAGGACTGCTTCTGGCCTCATGCTACAAGGTGACAGCATCAAACTCTGGCAGTCCAATGATCTGTGAAACAACTGCATTCTGATTTAACCTGACCATGCTGATGCAATTTACCATAACTTCTGAGCATTCTCCACACATCTGTCATCCCTGAGCCTTGCTGTTTAAGCATACTTTTTGTCTGCATTTGTAACCTCAGCCACATCATTCCATATTTAACTGACTGCTACATAATGTCAAAACCAAAAAAAAAAAAAAATCAGACAAACCTAGATGTCCATTTTTGTTGAAATTTTAATTCAGGTTTGCATGCATCAAAACAAACATCATACAAAATAAAGTAGTGTTTTGCTTTGTTAATTTAATTGCATAAACAGTCAACAGTGCTTTAAATATTAATTTAAATGTTTTAAATGAAGTTGCATAAAACAGTAATAAATATATATGCAGCAAGGGAGGTAGGAAATGCCTCTTGGCATAAAGTTCAGCATTTACATTCTTTTGTCATTAAAATCTAAAAATAATATTATATATGCCTGTATCATAAATCATAAATATAAAAATAATATTTTATTGCCATATCCAGCTTATAGGGTCATAGTGATGTTATGTGTTCACTATTGAAGCACTTCAGGTTACATTTAAGCATATATCTATTTCTCAGAAAAAAAAACCATTATCTTTCTCTCATTATTTTACAGGTTTACAGGATTAGGCATGATGTGTGTTCTTGTGGAATGACGACGGGCTCCTGACGGGACCTCTTTGTTAGAGGGCTCACTTCCTCTGTATGAACGTCTGCATCATGTCTATCGGGAGGGGGAAGATAATGGTGGAGTTCTTCTCTGAAGCGATGGTGTTGAGGGTCTGTAGGTAGCGCAGCTGCAGGCCCGAGGGTGACTCAGCAATCACCATCGACGCCTCCTTCAGCGCCCGTGATGCGTTCATCTCGCCCTCTGCTGCGATCACCTAGAGAGAGGGAGAGAGAGTGGGGGGAGAGGGGTGGGGGGAGAGAGAGAGGGAGAGACAGTGGGGTGTTTGTTAGGAACTGGACAAAAGCTACTTTTTATGTACAGAGTTCCATTATCTCTGATTTGTCTTAGCTTTGTGGATGCCAAAAGTGCCTGTGTAAAATCTGCACCAAAGGCAGCACTTCTATCCAAGTCAAATAAAATCAAGGCTTACTTCATTCAAACAGAGGAACAGAATTATTCGGAACTGTGTGATGTTTAAAATTATGATCAAGACCATTTAGGTTAAAAAGATATTAAGATTACTTTTTAAATCCATTTAATACGTGTTAAAAGCAGTATTATTTACATGATGTAGAATTAAAACTATATATGTCCATTAAAATGTTACTGTGAAACTTTAGTGCAGTGATTTTATCTCCAAGCCAGCCCTGTGCATAGCACAAGAGCTACAGGTCTATGTCACTCTACAACTACAAATGAAGCATGACTGTTTGATCAGCAGGGAGGAGGATGGAGATGTTCTGCAGGCCCTGCCAGTCCCTGCGTCCGTCAGTCTGTCCGCACCTTGGCCCTGGCCTCCCGCATGGCCTCTGCCTCTGCCGCCATGGCTCTCTGGAGCTGCTGGGGCAGCTTCACGTCCTTGATCTCCACCCGCTCCACCTTAATGCCCCATGGATCAGTGGCTTCATCCAGAGCTGCCTGTAAAACTGTGATTAGTTACCTGATGTCCCATAAATGCATGTACCAGAGAAAATCTACACCTAAATACATCTTAAAATATTGTAATATTAATGCTAATATTTTGCCATTTAGCATGTCAACATCTTGTTTGACCATTGAATGTAAGCTACCGAAACTTAACAGAGAAGTCAGTGAGTGTTGTCCTAATTGCAGTAATGCTTAAGAAAAAAATCTGACATCCTATGTTTTCTGGCCTATTTATAGGCCTCTCCCTGATAAACTAGCTTGCTGTCTTGGACTAAACGGAAGCTGAGCATCTGGTGGACCTTTGTTGAACTGATGATGTGATGATGATCTTTTTTGTTGGGACAATATTTTATAAAACCAACAACAGTCATGAAAATTACTATGAATATTGTTCATAATAGATTTTTCGATGGTAGATTGGAGGTGAAAATGTAGGACAGTGTTGCAGTCCCCTTCAGGGACATCCTCTGTGCCTATTTCCAATTTTCAGTGGGGCCGTATAGTCCCGCCCTTCCCTGCTCCCCACCTGCATGCTGTGCGAAATGCCCTCTCTGTCTGACAGAAGCTCCGCCAGGTTCTTGGTGCCCAGCACATTCCTCAGGGTGGTCTGGGCCAGCAGGCGTGTGGAGAAGTTGGCATTAGACACATTCGCCACTGAGGAGATAGGGCAGTGGACCCGGAAGTAGACCACGCCGTCCACAGACACGGTCACTGAGTCTTTGGTCAGGATCTAAAAATTAGCATGGGTGTCACTGGAGCAAAATAGCCTCCAAAGCACACATTATTATACACTTGCCATTTGAGGAACTGAAAATCAGACACACCTAAAACTTTTGAATCTGTTAATATTTCACCATGTGTTCTCTGTGCCATTCATTTATTATAATAAAATTGCTGAAGCTTCATTGCATTAATGCCACCTTTGAATTACTGTCTTTTTGACTTGGCAGAAAGAATTGTCATTATCGGGGTCTGTGTGCACATGACATTGTACCTCTTGGGGTGGGATGTCAAATGACACTGTCCTCATGTCCACCTTCACAAAGGAGTCTGTGCACGGCAGTATGAAGAAGATACCTGCATGGAAGAAGCATGTCATGAGTTGTTTTTGGATGTCATGTAATGATTCATTCATTCTGCAGTGGTATAGTACCACACTGCAGCCAAACCAGTACAATGCACATCAATGGATCATTATAGCAAAGCTTCAAACTGTAACATATGATTTACAAAAAGCTGCCATTTGACCTGGTCCTTTGGCCTTCTTGTCAGGGATTCGACCCAGTCTGAATATGACAGCACGTTCATACTCCTGTACGATCTGGACAAGAAGGGAGAACACAATCTAAACTGCAGATTCAACCAACAGACATACCAAAAGTGTCCCATGAACAAACCAAGACATACATCTGGGGCAAACAACATCTAAACTTTACAGATGCACCATACTGGTTCAGCATTACGTTGCATGCACACATAAGTCATACAGTGTTTGAAAAACATGTATAATGATTGAGAAGTTCGTCTATGAACGCCCATGTAGTTGTGGTTACATACCTTTACACACATGAATATGCTGATTGGAAAGGTGACTATCACCATCATGAAGGATAAGATGACTAAAAACCATCCGCATAAACCGAGGTCACCCTTGTGTTCTCCTAATATAGAGAATAGAAAACAAATATTTTAATTTACTTGCCTCCTGCATAGTGGATAATATGTGTTGTTTTATAAGGTCAAATGAAGCGATTAATATTTAGATGTCCAAAGGGTTGAAGAGGTGATCAAGGCTGCAAACAAACTGTCGTGCAAAATTGAACAGATCTCTTCATAAGTGGAAATGCACCCTGCTTTACTTTGTGAACTTACATTGCTTTGTATTGTATGACATGACATGGTTTTTGTGTAAAATAAGCAACAATTAATACTATAATTGCTTGCTTTTTTAGTGATTGCTCATGATTACCCTGGGCAATTATCAGAGCAGTTTGTTTACAATCTTTTCTCACATAGTGTTCATGTTCATGTTAGTCCCCTGGTAAAAAAAAAAAAGAAAAACTTTCCGAATTGCTAAGATTAGGGTAGCTCATATTACTTGTGAAAGTTATCTTGTGAAAGATCATGCAAACACATTCTTGTGACTCTTACAGAACCTGGAGTGGGCCTCAACCAATGGCTGTTGTTATGGTGTGGATGACAACTGATGCAACAAACTCCAGTCACATGTCTCCAGCTCTTACTCATTCTGCTGTGTAATCGGTATTCCTATAGCAACCAAACTCTGTCTCCAACGCTCACTTTAATGGGCAAGGCCCCAGGCACTACAGGTAAACAGGACGAACAGGTTATTGTGCCTAGAGGAAGCAAATATGCCTGATTACTCTGCACCTGCAGGCAGGTTATTCAATACTGCTCTTCCTCATATTGCCTGCTGCCAGATATGAATTCACAGCTCTGACCATGTGATCTTACGGTATCATAACTCAAAGTAAAGCTCACATCTCCCTGCTGGGCTATTATAATAACATGCTTCATCTAAAGGGCAGCAGACATCTTTTTTGCTGTTTATAAAAAAAATGGGTCAGCTTTTACTTACCTACTAAATTGTCATTGCTGCTATCTTGAATTTTCCCGTGGTTCACCATCTCGCTGTGCTTGCTGTTTGAGCGCACAGAGGGAGTCGCAGATCAGCTTTGGGGACGGTATGCAGCAACAGGGGTTGTTAAACAGTTCTTTTTCTTTCATAGGCGTGGCTTGTCTCCTTCCCTCCAGCCGGTGGAGGTCGGAGAGATCGATGACTGCCGTGATGCAGTCAGAGTCTCATGACCAGGAAATGCACAAGAGTTGGCAAGGAGCCAGATACTCAATTAAATTGTTACCGGTTGTTACTTTTTGAGCTTGGCATGGTATATGGTGTGTGTGTGTGTCTACAGTATATATGAGTGTGTATAGTTATAGAGCACAGAGAACAGAATTAATATTTGTGGTTGGGTTTTTTTCATTACCTTGTGTTGAGGAAATTTATGGTCTTCAGCTAAATTTACGCTTGTACTTTCCATTCAAAAGTAATGTAATTAAATTATGCATACATATAGTTTCAATGTCGACTTACTGAGACCCACTGTATAGTATTATTGATTCCAGTGTGTGAGCCCCATGACTGCAGTAGACTATGTGACTTTAAAGGGTAGCATAAACAAAACAGTGACCTATTCACAGTTTATCTCTATTCAAATTTTCATCTGTCCACAGCTTTAGACAGCTGGGAGCTCTGCTCTGGCAGCCTGGGGAGAGAAGCCTGGGCGTGGCCCTATCAGTGTTACAGCACCAACCTGGGAGACCCAACAGGCCATGTCTAGTAAGTTGTCTATATGACATCCCTTAAGGGCACCAGCAGTCAGACTGCTGCATCGGCTGTAGGCGTGTTATTATTGCTGGTCTTGGCATAGTTACCATGGCTGCATGAGCCACCAGAGGTGGGTTTGGTGGTCCCTGAAGGCCAGTGCAAACTGGCAGTAAAATAGAGTGGCTAGAGCCAGTGCTGAGCGTAAGCAGTTGCAGATGACAGTATTCACAAGGGCTGTGCGTGGGTAGAGCAATATAAACCAACAGGGCCCTCCCTGTAGGGTATGGTAAGAGGACAGTGTTTGTCTAATTGGCTTGTCTAGGGACACAGACCATTCTGTTGAGGAAGCTGTCCCAGCTGGTGACAATGGAGGCACTCACAGTGGTGTCACTGCTGCACGGTGATGTTAGATTCAAAAACTGTCCCGATCAGCCACTATCAGCATGCAAATTAATTGAGCCAGTCTGAAGCAGGTAAATTATATCCTTCAGCTAATGCAAAGTGACTTGGGAAAAATATAATGATCACTGTCTAGAGTTAAGTATGCATATGCAGTTCTACTTCTGCTCTCGTTGGACTACATCATAATGCCAGAGTGGCACTGAGGCAGGAACTTTGCTGATTGAATATTAATTGATTGAAAATTTTTGCATTGCATTCATACCCTTACAGAAAGGGTGTAATAACCAAAGGATAGCAGCAATGGCTAAAGTTAAAACTTTGTGTCACTGACAAGTAATTCCTGGAGTGGCCACAGAGAGGCACCAATATTCAAACTGTAACAGATTCTTGTGTTCTGATATCGAAAACATTGAATAAAATGTTCTGTCATCAGGTCATTCCAGAATGATTGGTGTGTCCATGTACACTGTACTTGTGGTGACTTGGTAAAGTGTGTCCATTGTCTTACATCTGCCGGCATAAGCAGTAGGGAGGGTAAAGTAAAGCAAACTCCAATACCTAGCGATTTCCTGTCCTAAAATGTATATGTCTGAACAAGGTGAATTTACTCACTTTCCAAGTGATGTACTTTTGATAGGGGATGAGAGTAATTTTGTTACAGCACCCTCTTAAAAAGAAAAGATTATCTTGGCACTGAATAGTTTAAGAGCTGCTCTTGGTGTTTTATTGAGGGCAGTGCAGCACATTAAGCAGCACAAGGATTCAATCAATCTTGCAGGGCACAAGACCTTTTTAGCACGGTGCATCAGCAGAGGTTCTTTTAGGGTGAAATATCAAAACCAGATGAAGTTCTGGAAACAGCACATCTTTTGTTGATGTTCTTTTTTGCCACAGAAAGGTGGGGCGCATGATTGTAATTTTCCGTTTAATATGAGTCCAAAGCACATCTGGTCTGAACAGGGAATATTCAGGAGAACTGCAGTGGTTTTGAAGTTTCTGAAAAGACCCAATATTATTTACTCTACCTATATAAGCATTGGCTTGATGAAGCAATAAGTTCACCCACTCACAAAGATAACTTCAATAATTCAAGAAGGTGACAAAGGCAGGGCTGATTTATCTCTGAATTTACTGCGCTTTCCCTCTCTCTGACAGAAACAGAGTAGTAAAAGGGGTGCAAGAGCCAAAAGACTGAAATATTGACCATGTTGTCAAAAACACTGTGTTCTTTTACACTTCTGGTACTATCTGTTCTTCAGCTAAAGCAAGAAACACTTGGCCACTACCATGAGTCATGCTTGTAACATTTTTTAGAAGATTTGGTATTCAATGTTTGAAGAAACATAATTTTACTGTTTTGAAATCAAAGTGAGACATCAAATCAGATGTATGTATCTTGAAACATTTATTCTTTATGTCAATTTGTATGAAACACCAACATGAATGTACACCAACTGTGGTGACTGCCAATTAAAAGGCAGATCCCAATATATTCTATATACAGTCTGTCTTGTTTCACAACTAAAATGTTAATGTGAATGCAGTTAATAAACTTCTTTTTTTTTGCATTACACATAGCACTGTGAAAACGAATAGCAAAATATTTAATGATACCACTGTGTACAGTACAGGTGAAACATTAGGAAGTGCATTTCTAAACATCACGTGCTGATAACATTTTGTTCTGTTAGATATATGAATAACTGCATCTGCATTTCAAATATCGTGACTTATAAATGCCATGCTCCTTTACTATACCCTACTGGTGCATGCTTGGAAATATGCTACATTCAGATAACTCCTCACATATCCACAAGGTGGCTTCTCATTCGAAATATGCAGTGGCATACGGATACTCATATGTTTATTATACAACATAATCTGACAACATGAGTTTCCACTGGGTTTAGTTACATTTTAATTAACAGTGTTTGCATTTCAAACACTGTTAATTAAAATGTAAAATGAATATCGGTATGAGCATCAACTCAGGAAATTTAACTATACATTTTAATATAAACCTTTTCTTAGTAAAGATAAATGCATCACTAATTTTACTACATAATTGGAGATCTCTTATGTTTGTTGGTATGTTGCTTATTTGTGCCACATAATATAGTATGGGGATACATTATGCTGCACAAAATGAATTAACAATTTGTAAACGTTAAAACGTTGTGTAAAATGTGTATGTAAAGAGACATTCTCTGCATGAAGTTAAATACATAACAGACTGAAACCGCCTGCAAAACACTGATCGCTGATCATTTGCCATTATCATGTCTCAAGGAAATCTTGCTGGTCATTGTGATGAGAGCCTGCTAGGAGACTAACCCTCTGCCCCAGCACCACTTCCCATACTGTCCATGAAGACCAGGGGCCGGACCTTCATGGTGGTGTGTCGGAGAGAGTACCACAGGCCCCTCCAAGTCATCCACACCACACCATTGTCATGTCTGGCTTTGTACTCCCCTCTCCTGTAGAACCTCCCATTAAGGTTTGCTGCATGACACCTGCATAAAAAATTAACACTTCATTGTAATGCACCTAAACTCAACTGAACAATCGAGGTAAGCTTCTGCTCTAACCAGTGGTATCAGTTTACAGACACTGATGCATTCATTGTTCATGCTGTTTACTGTAGGCGTGTTGCTGACTTGTTTGTGATGTGAGCCAGTGTTTGGCTGAAATGGTGGCGAGATGGTTTATGGAATTTATTCTGGTTTCAGTCTCACACATTAAAAAAAAAACATGCGTGCGTGCGTGTGTGTGTTTATGTGTGTGTGCATGTTGCATGTGTGGTCTTTGTGGTGGAGTGAATATGTGTACATGTGCAAAGGTGTTTGCGTATCCATGTGCACATGCATGTGTGTGTATGTGTGTGTGTGCCTGCAGATGAGTCAACGAGTCAGTGCATTTACTGCGCTGCTCAATGCATTATCCTCCTTCAGATGGAATAGCTGACCTGTTGTACCACCAGCCTCCCTTGTTCTCCTCTGCGCAGCTACCCTGCAGATAACGGTCATGGTCCTCGTCCCTGGTGCTGAACTGCATGCTGTTGTGGGAGACGGACCACTGCTCTACCATGTGACTCCCTCCAGAGAGAGCATCACCAGCCCGCCCGCTGTACAAACCATATTGCAGCCGGTATTTATCCTGTGCAGAAAAGAAACCCTTGGTGAGAGGAGTGGGTGGAATGGCTCACGCCACACAGAATGTTTGGTGCTGTTTTCGGGCCTTATTTAATTAGTTTTCCCATTTGTTGCAGAAGTATGTGGGTGAGACATTTCGGTTAATACAGAAGAACACCTTCATCAGCAAAAATTTTAGCAAGGGCATCTGTTTTTAGCCTCAGATTTTGTTTCCAAAACCAACACCATTTCCAGAATTTCCCCTGTCATATAAAGCAACGTCTACAAAACGGTTGCTGTAATTTCACAATGATTCCTCTCTTGGGTTGTACAGATATTACCATGCTAATTATTGTCTACGCAGACTACCACTACACTTAGACTCACAATCGAGGCCTATATTGCACAGATGAGTCATGCAATGAGCTGTGAAAGCTTACCTTCTCATCTGCAATTCTGAAGTTTTCATACATTGCATAATTCTTTTCTCCTTTCCAGTCCATTAGATCAATCTTCAACAAATGTTCACCTGAGGCATAATCAAAGTGGCTATAAACTCACAGAGGCAAAAAAAAAAATCGATTAACAGTTTGTGCCTCAGACATACTGTGAATTGATCATACCGTCCTGGAGCAGTGCATGGATGTGTTCATTGCCCAGCCAGAATTCGTCATTGTTTCTTTTGAAATTTCCAAATCCGTCTCTGTAATCAGACCAGTCTCTATAGAAAAGGGCAAAATTACATACAGCTGAGTCACCTGATATCATGCAAACCAGGAATCCGATTTACTATTAGATGACTTTATCATATCACAGTTTGCCAAAGTAAGTATCCAAAGTAAGTCTTCAGAGTTTTGAATCGACTTTGGACAATAACTATTTTTGAATTATACTAACAGAACACACACATACACAGCCGTATTTTAACCGGTTCAAAACCGCTGGGAATTATCACCACGCAACACGCCCTTCCATCGTGACCGCACCGGTTAAAATCCACTTTCCCGTTACGTCTCTGCTGTATGACGGTCCAGCCCCCACCGTCTGACATATCGCAATAGACCAGAAATGGATCTTCTGCAGATTTGGGCTTTATTCGGTAGAACCCGCTCGGCGGCTTCAGTCTGTCGTATAGCATAGAACAATCTGGAAATGAGAATTCAGTTAAGGCATGGATTGACGCAGTCGAAATATCGCTAAATAATTTCAGTTAGTGACGTTAGAGAAAACGTTCAGAAGTCATCGAGAAAATGAGGAATACTCGTATAATAACGGGAACTGCTATACGAAAACCAGAAAAGTAACCAGAAACTGGTTGAAACCAATCATACTCAATAAGGCACTGAAAATAATCAGGGTGTGTGCGTGCCAACAAAATAATATTGGAAAAATATTGCAAAAACAAACAAACAAACAAACAAACAAAAAACAATGAAATTATTATTTCTGTCTCACCGTGGTCATATACAATGAGATTCCCAGATATTTTGGGTAGTGAAGTTGGTTCCAGGGTGGTTTCATTGTGTCTCTGGGGCGGGCGTCTATGCGACAGGTGGAAGAAATTGTGCTGCCGCAGGTTCTTGAGCTGCCAGGCGCCTATTAACAGCTTGTTCTCCAGCCCTCGGATGCTGCGTTTCAGCGTCTCCACTTCCAATAAGCACTCCTCCTCTTCCTAAAGGAGCAGTCCACATAAACAGTGCGGTTGGTACATTGCATTATAACAGACAAACTAAGCGATTGAGGCATGGAAAAGCACTCATGTTCAAAGCTAAACTTCGGGGATTATAACGATGCGCTGCTGACCAACACAATAGTCAGCAAACTACCTTATACTATACCTGAACACAGTACGTACTGAGAGTCTGGGCGACGCTGACACAGAACATGCCAAAAGCAGTAATTCCAGAAGCATGACCTACAACTTTACACAACCTAACGAGAGGAAAACAAAGTGGTTAGTATGCATTATTCACGTCTTCGGATGCATTTAGTTATGCTGATGCACTAATAATAAAATAATTTGAATTATTTGTCACACATTTGAAACTTCAGAAGGCTAATTTTCAGGTCGCAGTCTAAAGACAATGTGAAACCTATAATGTAAAATGGATGCAATATGAAGTAATGTACAGGATTTATCCTAATAACTGATAAGAATGGTTTAACATATCATCTTAAGATAACATACCGTCATTTCACGAGAAACCAGAAAGAGACTTATAAATATTGTTGCACCCCACCGGTTTTGTGCAGAAGTGGTCTCGAACACTTTCTTTTATAGCACCTACCCGTTCCGCATGTTCTACATTACGGACGCAGGAGAATATTGCTTCACTGCCTCCAGTTCCCGGAATGTCAGACATGTGTGGGTTTTGTGCGCTCAAGTGTGTGTCGTCACAAATCTCACAAAGTAATTAATCAGGCACATTGACACCGGGGTTGCAATTTGTGTCGTTGCGATATTTCTTGGTTCAACTTTGGGCGTAACATGAGCTTGAACATGAGCTTGAACATGAACATAGCTTCCGAATCATATTAATGGAATCAAATGAATAGAGTAGTGTAAGCTATTCCTCTATGGTACATTTTCCAAATTCTGGCTTTACCTCAGAGTCATCATACGTGTCAATACTGCATGCACGTCTCAGGTTACATCTTGTCTTGTCATTTAAATCATACAAATCTATTACAGAACTCAAATATTGTATACAATCTATCTGCAATACCAATTTCGTTACCTTAACCCTGAAAATTTAGCAAAGGTTGCCGAGCTGAAATCACTATTCAACTGGTCAACAACAGTTAAGAATGTCTTTTAGACTGCTTTATTGAGAAAAATAAACCTAGTTAGACTTCAGATCAGCGCCCAAAGTTATATAACCAAAATGGAACGTTTAAGCAATAATGTGAGCCAGAGCGCAAACGGGCAGAGGAGTGCTGTGTTTTTAGGCATAACACAATGCCACAAGTGGCACAACTAAAACAAGTGTTGGGACTTCAGAGGACCCAACCAACCTTTGAACCTTATAAACTAGCTAGCTAGCTACTACTCCTTGATTTCAGAGGAAGTCACAAGACAAAGTTAATAAGTCATGCAAGGAAAACGGACAGGGCAGTCTGGTTTAGGCGTTAAACATGAATATGCGACTAAATTGACGTTAGAAATTTTGAAATAAAAGCAAGAAAATTAACATTCGATTAAAGCTATCTATTCGCTACACTTTAAACATACAGTAGGTAAGTCGAACTGTTTCTAATATACAGACATGCTTTCACGCACGCTGATGCACTGCAGTCTTGAAGTATTTCAGATGTGATTCATTCATTTCACTGTCTTATAATTGCAGCTTGCTTGCTCAATCCTTGTACTTTTGTAACGCTAAGTAGCTATAAATGTAGTGCTTAGTAATTGCTCTCAGTCTGTTCGTTTGCCAGTGGGAATAAATGTCTGCCGAAAGTAAAGACTAAACATGAGGTAGTTAACTCCTGATTAGCACCTGGTGTCGAGGTGATGCTCCTCGTTTATTTGTGAATAGGTTAATAGTGCAGCTGCATTTAACAATTTGTGAGAGGATGCTAGCAGAATTACTTGTACATCTATAGGTAAATAGATAAAATGCGACAGTATGTGCAGCTGCAGTTGTCAAGAGACCGATGAAGCACCACTTGTATCTGGAGGTATTCACTATATGAAAGACCTTACAAAACACAATGACCACATCGGTCATTGCCTGATGAATCTGCCCAGAGACATATGTGCATCTGCATTTTGCATTTATGGCAATTTTGGTGTTAAGGTAGATTGATAAGAGCTATAATAAATATAAAGTATTTAATATTAAATTCCACACTCTTATGTTTCCAAAATCCTTATACATGCTCTGAGATATTTGACGTAAAAAGTACGTTTAGGAAAAGCTGACCCATGGCTAATGGAAGTATTGTCCAAGGCCTGAAGTTTGGTTTTGTTGTACAGATGGTTTCACATCATCCTTCAGAGGACTTTATTGAGCCATTGCACTTTAATCTCATTGGTTTTTTGAAGAGCAAGGCTCAGGTGACAGCAAACTCCTCTGAAGAAAATGTCTTCTGTGAGATTCAGCCCTGGGTCAGATTCCAAAGAAGTTAATGGGTAAGATAAAAAAGTGTGTGTGTGTGTGTGTGTGTGTGTGTGTGTGTGTGAGAGAGAGAGAGAGAGAGAGAGAGAGAGAGAGAGAGAGAAAGAGAGAGAATGAGAAAGAGAGAGAGTGAGAAAGAAAGAGAGACTAAAGAGTAAAAACTTTTTTGGCTCAATGGTCTTAACTTTTTTCCAACTATGCCATTTCATATGAGTACTTTGACCTGCATTGTTGTAAAGAACCCACTGTTATACAATGACAATAAGAGTTTTGAACGCAGTGCGCACTGGTACTTTGGAAGAGGTTAGTTAGTTAGACTAGTTCTCATCTCCTATGATAATCCCTTGCTGCCAAAGTGTATTATTTTTTTTTTTTTTTTCCTTCCCCATCTTTAGTGCTGATGGTGATGAAAATGGAGAGGCCTGTGTACAGATTGATGATGGCAAGGAGGAAAGTTCCTACACAGGCAACATGAACCAGTATGTGTCATCTACCACCATGACTTTTCCTATAAAGATCGTGTATGCCTATGGTCCATTAAACATATGAATCCTTAATGAAATAAATTTTCCCTCAGTTTTGATCCATCAAGCACTGCACTGAACTCACTGTAGTGCAAGTTTAAAACAAGGGACTAGGGAAGATCACCTCATTTTTGTGTAGAGACTGTTCTTACTATTGTTTTTTTTTTTATAGACAAATCCGAAAGAAGATTGCCCCATATGTGATGTCCTTTGGATTTCGGTAAGCGTGTGAATTCCCCATCTTCATCTATTCTCTGTCCTCAGGTTGGACACTTCCTTAAAGGATCTACAGTAATCAAATCGAGTGGACATTGTCAAAGAGGTTGAAGTGAAGTCTCTCCACTTTGCAAGGGATTTTGCCACATGTTTCTTCCTCAGGCTGTTTGGCGTGGTGCTTATTTTCGTGGACATCGTCCTGGTCATCGCCGATCTGTCCCTCCCCGTCCGCAGCCCTGCCGTGGGGGACGGTCTGGAGGGAGCCTCCCTTGTCATTTCATTCTTCTTCTTGCTGGATGTGCTGCTCAGGGTCTACGTGGAAGGGTGAGTGTGAACCAGCAGCACACTGGTGTGAATCAGTCAGTTAGAAACGCTTATATGTCCAGTCAGACTCTTTCACTATGTTCAGTTTCCCCATAGACAAACCTTAGGCCTCATTAATTGCATCATTGAACAAATGGCTAGACTAATTCCCACACTAAGGAGTCCCAATAGGCTGCACTACTTTTTACTAGGGTGTCCTGAGAATTCCTTTTGAATTGTTTACAGCCTATAGGCTGAAATTCATTTTCTTTTGTTATTGAGTGGTCCATTTTGAATCAAAAGCCTGCATATTTGTAGATGTATTCATACGATGCAACAGTGTACTTCTTACTGGTACAAACATTTATGCTTATTCTTTTAGTTCAAGTTGTTAAGGGAAGCTTTGAGACAGTCAACCTTGCTGACATCCTGTCTGTATTTCAGGTTTAAGGTGTACTTCAGCTCCAGGCTCAACATTGGAGATGCCTGCATCGTGGTTGTTACTCTCATTGTCACAATGGTCTACACTTTCTCAAACTTTGCTGGAGCTGTCCTTATTCCCAGGTACCAACAGCTGACCTGCATGTTCGCTCATGCAAACTGCTTTTTCTGTGTCACTCTGTCTCTCTGTATGCCTCCGTATCCTTTTCTGCTGGTCTGCTCTTTATTTGCATCTCGCTGTTCCTACTTCTGAACTGTTTTTCAACTTTGAAAGAAGACATAAGAAGCCAGAGAACATTTCACAGTATATCTGTATTGCTTACTGCATTGCTTATTTAGTTCTCCCCATCAGGTCTGCGTTCACTGAATGAAATAAGTGATTGTACAGAAGTCCTGGTAAATGTAGGGATCCCAGAGATCAGAGCTCTTGCCTCTGCTGTATTGAGTATCATGCAATAAGGGTATTTGAGAAGGTATTTAACTGAAAAAAATGCAACAGCCTACAATTAGTTTTGATTCTATATTAGTAAGAATAACACACATGTCAGCGTGTTCGGTGAACCAGTACAGTGGTTCAAGAGTCATAGTGATAGTGGTTCATGGCAGTGAAGACCAGTTTTATGTGACCTGAAACTAGCTATGTTCTAAGTATTTATGCGTTTACTCATGATGTGTTTATTTGTCCATATTGAATGTGGTCAGGGGTTGCCACAGGGAGCATTGTTAACATAAACACATGTGACGTCAACAGGGTCTGATCAGCATTAGCAGGACAGCTGTTCTTGAATATCATTAGTTTGCTGATGACAGCTAGCTAGCTACTATTTATAGGTAACTAACACCTAACTAGCTTACTAGCTTCAGCATTCATGGTGGTGGCCTTAATGTTGATCTTAATTTTCACATTGTCATGCAATTGGCTACAATAAACAGATGTTGCTATTTGATTAATTTGATAATATGTAGACTGACTGAGAGGCCAATGGTTAGAAGTATTGTAAAGGGGTCCTGGAAGATTTGTGATGAAGTAATGAACAAGGAAATGTAGATGGAGAAGAAAGGAGGAAGGTGAAGTTTAGTTAAAAAAAACTTAAATGCTCCATAGTTTGGACATTAGTTGTGTAGCATTCTGAAATTTTGCCCACATCTGTTGTGGGGAGAATAGATAGCTTAGAGCAGCGTTTCTCAAACCTCTCCTGGAGTACCACTTGTCCTGCATGTTTTAGATCTCTCCCTGCTCCAACACAGCTGATTCAAATGATCAACTTGTTATGAACTCCTGAAGCTGCTTAACAGCAAACTGATCATTTGAATTAGCTGTGTTGGAGCAGGGAGAGATCTAAAACATGCAGGACAAGTGGTACTCCAGGAGAGGTTTGAGAAACGCTGGCTTAGAGGGTAAAAAGTAGATGCTTTTAAAGGCTGGGACCTCTGGGTCATTTTTCTATTACTCTGAAAAAATGTGAAAAGGGCTTGGTGGGGCTGCATAGCTGTGTCCTTAGCACCACCATACCATAACCTGCTTGGATCAATCAGTTTCCATATGTGAGTGCAGGGGCATATACACTCAGTGCTCATTCTCTGCTGTGTGGAGAGGAAACGTGTAAGTGTTTTGATACGGTGTAGGCACAGGGCAAGGACACACCAGTAGTACAGAAAGACCAGAAAAACACTGGACTCATCCACTTTTTGATATACACCTGCAACTCATTGTCCCCTCTGGGAGTGGGTTGGGGGGAGAGGCAGACATTGTATTTCATGCTAAATTTTCACTCTTAGCAGGAACCTACTGCAATCCACCACAGTTCTACACACATGCACAATACTTTATATGTTTTTGAAACATTTTCTGATATAATGTTTACAATAAGCACAAGGTGACCTTGCTGATACAAGGTTGTCTGTATTTTAATTGGTATGCAAACATGTGCACACTGCACTGAGTAAAATGCAGGAATAGTGGGAATGATGTTTGGGTTACTATGCTAATAGTACTGAGTTACTAGTTCCAAAATGACAAGTTTAAGATTGAAACTAAGAGGTAATTGGTATGCATGCATTATATGCGTTGAACTGTATGCACCACAAACACAGAAATACCCATAATTGCTCAGAAACTTTGGTGTAGCTTGAGAAAGGCTGTACTCTGTCAACATCTGTGCAAATTTTTCCTTTGTATATTGAAATAATGACAAAAGTACAAGGTAAGCTCAATGCTCACAACAAGAACAGTGACTAATAGAGTTATTATTCCTCTAACGTTCTGTTTAGACACTGTCAGTACAGCTGGGGTCATTTACACAGTGTTAGTTACCAATAGCGTAATGGATGTATTTCCATATTCAGGTAGAAATACTATCCAAAGACACTGTGAAGCCAAAGCTATAGCCATAGTGTGCTCTGAATAGTCCTGTCTCACATTCTGGTGCGTCCTCACTGGCCTGGCTCCTGTGACATGTCCATAGGGTGGTGTCCTTCCTGAGAGCTCTCAGGATTGTGATCCTGGTGCGGATCTTCAGACTGGCCTCACAGAAGAAGGAGCTGGAGAAGGTCACCAGGAGAATGGTGAGATCTTTGTCCTTAGCAGTGTAGGGTCACAGTCAGCTCACTGGAGACATGGGCTGAAGCATGTGGTGGTACACTGATGCTGTATTAATGAGAAAAAGGCTCTTATAAATGTCAGTTGAGATTATAAGCCTAAATCTGTTATTGAAGAGCAGTATCACACGTTGTAGGCTTTGAAAAGGACAACCTAGTGTCTTTGATGAAAATTGAAGAGATCTGCTGTTTCCACCAAGGTCCATTCCATGAAAATAATTTGTCTTAAAAATCTTGAAAAAGGCAAGTATCTGAAAGTGAACCTCCTAGAGGCTGATTACTCATACATGTAAAGAACACATTAAGTCATGGGATTTGGAAAGCTGTTATATTAACATTTTTTACAGTGCATTCAGCAAACACTTTCCCTAGGTTTTATTTTCTGGTCGTACCTCACTAGGCAAAAACAGAAATTTTCCTTGAGTGTTTTTTGTTGCTTCAGGTGTCAGAAAACAAAAGACGTTACCAAAAGGATGGCTTTGACCTGGACTTGACATATGTCACAGGTGAGAATGATATATTTGATATGAAATGGCCTATTTCTTTGCCTTTTGGCAAGTGATCCTCAGTGCATTGTCAAGTGCAGGCCACAGAGAAATTTTCTTTGCATTCACAGATCGGATCATTGCCATGTCATTTCCTTCATCTGGGAAACAGTCATTCTATCGGAATCCTATTAAAGTAAGCTATGCAACATACATACACATACTATGCTCTTACAAGTGTTCTTATATGCATGCAATTGAATCATTTTTTTTGTCTTGCATGGACTATCAAACCAAGATTATATTGACTTTGGCCAAGTATTCTGAGTATAACAGTGTCACCTAAATGCATAATCATCTGTCAGCTGTCATTTCTACATTGGACTTTCTCTTTCTTTCTGATTTCTGATATTATTCAGTTCTGTTATTGGAAGTCCATTCTTTAAGTGTCCTCAGTGGCTTAGTCAAAATGAGCATAGTCTCAGCCCTACCACTTGATTTCAATATGAGCTGCATCATAGGCTAATAATGAAGATCTTACAGTAGCAGAACAAATTCCCTTCATTCTACAAATATCAGTTTTAATTATATTTAAGAGCAAAGTCTTTATCAAAGACACAATTTTTGTTAATTATAGGAATTACAGGATCTATTAGGAAAAGGGTTTGTTTGACTATTGACTATGACTATTTAATATTCTTAACTGATGACATTATTGCTTCTTTCAGGAGGTGGCAAGGTTTCTGGACACTAAACATGAAGATCACTATAAAGTTTACAACCTCTGCAGTGAGTCTAGGACATTTCAACATAATAACAAGCATGCATAATAACCTGTATACAACGTAATAACAAGCATGCATAATAACAAGCTGCAAGAATTCACAAGCATAATAACTGTTTTGGAGGCCATACACAGAACCACAACTGTGTTCTGATTCAAAAGGAGTAAATAATTGTAGTGAAGGGAGAGAACAGTCACCACACCCAGCCTCGAACCCGGGTGTATGGGGTGCCAAACTGCAGCTTTGACCGCAACGCCAAAGAGCCAGGCTCGTTGGTATGGCTGTCAGAGCGCATACTCAACCGTAGTGAATAAATCCAGCTCAGTGGTTATCTTGAATGAAACTGACATGTTATTCTTTTAGGTGAGAAAGGCTATGACCCTCAGTTTTTCCACTATAGAGTGGAGCGGGTGTGTATTGACGACCACAATGTGCCCGCTCTGGAGTGAGTATACTGTGTGTGTGTTTGTATGTGCAAATAACTCATGCTGTATTTCATGGGTTTCCTAATGAGATACTTAGTTCTCTTCATTTGTATATGGGAAATACATTTATTTCAAAATTTGAAAGGTATCAATCTTTGGTACATGCAACAGTTAGATATGGACATACATGAATGGCAGCACATTAGCATTTGGTCTCAGCATCCAAATATCAATTTTTTTTTATCAGCCCTAATTTCATGTAAATTTTGCATTTAACCGTGGATTGTTGTATTCAGACGTGTAGCCGTTTCTTTCGAATTTTTTTGTCTTGTGACTGTGTTTCTGCTTTGCACTGTGACTTCCCTCCTGCCCCACAGAGACATGCTGAAGTTCACAGCTAATGTAAGGGAGTGGATGTCAGTCGACCCAAAGAATGTCATTGCTATCCACTGCAAAGGAGGAAAGGGTGAGAAGCAGCCAGCATGTGCAGCACCTTTGCGTGTGGACAGGCCAACCTCTTGCATTCCTTTAACTACGTTTGCAATGATTAGATCATCCCCATGGAAAGTGCACTATACTAATCCTCTGTAAAGTTAAAGGGTACAGCACTTGGAAAACACCAACTAAACAGTGCTGGGCTGGAATTCTGTCATAAATTTGACCCATCTGCCAGCAATATTTCCTCGCCAAAGATGTTTGGTTATTTTTCAGTATTTGAATTTTTGACAGTGCGATCCTAGCATCGCCCTCTGCTGGGGAAACACTGCAGTTACAGAACATTTTAGTTGTTTATTCAGGTCATCCCACTATCACAAAGATAGATGGGGACTCAAAGCAATTTGAGAAGAAAATCCCCAGGACAGAAGACATTGAGTCACAATTCCCGCAGGGTGTGAAACATTGCAGATGAGGGAATGTGATGGAGGTGGAAATTTCAAACTGTCTCCAAACTAAGATGAAGCCAGCCCATGATCCAACGCATGAGATTCTATCCGGGGGGAACTACTGTTGGTAAGAAGCATAAGCCTAGATGAAACTGCTGGCGGCCATGAATGAATATGTTTTACAAGGCCTCAGAGGTATCTTCATCGCTCAAGAGGATGTGTAAACATTCAGTAAACATTCAGCAAAAAGGTTTGCCTTATTCACACAAACACTTCAGCACAATTAAAAGAGGATAATTAGGATAATTAAGATAATTGGAAATCTAATTTCAATTGAAGACACCATTTAAACCCTTCAAATCAACTGAAAGTATGTTATAAAACCTATTAGCATTGGTTGGACCTGTTGAAATAAATACCACATGACACAATAATATTACAAGTTAGTATTAGTCAATAACTTGTTAGTGACTAGTTTTTATTGTAGTATATATAACACTAATCACAGCTGTGTTTTGCAGGTCGTACAGGGACCATGGTGTGCACCTGGCTGATAGACAGTGACCAGTTTGAGAGTGCCCAGGTACACTGACCTATCACTCCCACAGTGGTCATGTCAGTATCAATATCTAAACTTATACTGAAGACTAGTGTAAAAAAGAGGGAGAATACAGCTTTCTTTCACATGAACACTTGTCTAAATAAAAACAGACAACCAACAAATACCGCATACACCAATGCCAATGGCATCAATACAGTCAGGGAGATCCCTATTACTGTGGTAGCTTTTTGTGTCCATTCCTAAGCTGAAATTTGAAATAAGAAACATGGAACTAAGTATTTTGAATCCTGTTTATCCTGTTTTGAGTTCAATGGGATTTATTTGTCTCATAGCAAAGTCTGGATTACTTTGGGGAGAGAAGAACAGACAAGAGCATGAGCTCAAAGTTCCAAGGAGTGGAGACTCCTTCACAGGTAATGAAATGGTAATCATTGCTGATGGATCTGGAAATTTCTATCAGTAGTCAACATGTGTCTAACATTATTCAACACTGAAATTTTCAACTGTTTAGTGTTCGACAAAAAACAAGTTGGGGGATACAGTTTACTTTTTAAATTTTAACATATAGTGAGAGATTTTATATTAAACAGTTAGAGAAAGCAAGCTCTATTCAGTAGTGCTTTGATTTTTTTGCTGCAGAGCAGGTATGTAGGATACTATGAAATCATGAAGAACAAGTATGACAGACAGCTTCCTCCTGAGAAAAACCTGAAAATAAGGAGCATCCGGATCCACTCCATCATGGGTAAGATACCCCTGATACTTCCACAAATTCTCTGAGGGGTAGGACTCTACAACCAGGGAAAACACATCAGTCTAAAAACAGAAAACAAACATCATTCCTTACTTATATACTGAGGCTTTGGATCAAAGGTGTTATGAAAGGAAACAGGGATGTAGTACTGACTTTTCACTGAGAGACTGTCTTTCCACATGCTCTAGTATTTAGTTACAAATTAGCCTGAATTCTTTTTAACTCTAATGTGGATATATAATATGCAGCACTAGCCTCCCCACAGATAGCTACAATGCCTAATCTGCTTCTCTCAAGCAATGGTACAACCAGGCTGATATATTTTGGTCATAAGCCTTAAAATGTTAATGTCAAAAGTTTAATATGGTGTGTATGTGGCAACTGCCATAAAACTGTGTTTTGCATAAAACTGTGTCTGTTCAGGTGTGGGAAAGGGCAATGGCAGCGACCTGTCGGTAAAGATCATTGTGAAGGAGACAGTGTTTCAGTGTGACTGCGCCACTCAGGAGAATTGCACAGTAAGAAGGGAGTCTATTTTTATTTAAAAAATGCCATGCAAGTGCTCTGAAAAAAGTATGTGGCAAATTATTAAAAATGCTCAAATATCAATGCTGAGGGAGTGAGTACTTACAGGAGTAAGCAGGATTTATTGCAGTGGTATGGTATGTGTAAAGCTTTGTGTCTGAAAGGGAAAGTAAAAAGAGATAAGACTTTGCAGATAGGAAGGGGCAGAGGTCCTGGCAACAGTGAATGAGAATGAGAGTGACTGAGGTGAACACAGCAGCCACAGGAATTTAAAATGTAAGTAATTATTGTTGTTTGACCCGACCAAAAGAACACTCGGATCTGTGTGTATCTTTCAGATTCAAAGCAGTCATCCAGGCGTCTGCACTGTTTTTATGCTGTTTCTGTTCATTTTTATAATCCACCTGCTTCCTCTGCGCAGCTGTTCCCAGATTCTGGCAATAACGCTGTGGTCATCAGTTTGCAAGAGTGTCCAATTCTCAGAGGGGATGTCAAGGTCATGTTCGCATCCAGTGCAGTGAGTGCCCCTCCTTAAAACAATATCAGTTGTGTAGCAGAGGGAATAGTGACGTTTTAACTTTGCTATTGTTTTTTATATTTACTTGTATGAGTACAGCTACATTCTTTCTCAGTTCAACTCCCTAATCCCATGGACCATCCATATCTCCCCGTTGTTTTTCTTCCAGGGACTTCCAAAGGGGTATGAAGACTGTCCCTTCTATTTCTGGTTCAACACCTCATTTGTAGAAAACAACAGGTACATATTCTTTCACTGTATCTCTTGAACTAAGAGCTGGGCCTGATTTGATCATGTTTTAGGAGTGGCCATGGCAAGGTCCACAGCATTGTGAATTCCCATGTGTAGCAATTTATAAATGACTGAGCCAACCTTACTATATACCTTATAAACACATACATGGACTTATACATTATACCTACCTTACTGACAATGAACATTTTTGTTTTGAACTGTACTGTGCTGAGAGAACATCATCTTCCATTCTGCTGATTTTTCTTTATCTAGACTGTACCTGTCCAGGGAAGAGCTGGATAACCCACATAAATCTAAGACCTGGCACATCTACAAGGAGGACTTTGGCATGACCCTGTCCTTCACTGAGGTTTAGTTTCACATGCTGCAATAAGTAGCAGGGGCAGTTTTATAATTCTGCTGTCCAGAGTATCCAGGGGTGCAGCTGTTTTACAGTTAATAATCCCAACAGCTTTGCTTCTTTCACTGAGCCACTGATCACCCCTTGTCAAACATTGACACGTTATTGCTTGATTTTTTTTTTTTGGTCATGTTGAATTGAAGAGAATTATGTAAATGTAGTGTTGCTGTTTTCAGGTTGAATTTGACTTCAAGGCACAACATAGCTGTATACACAAAACATACACTTTGGCCTCATTTGTGTTAGTTTTGGAAGCATAGAGCTATGAATTCACCTAATCAGCTGTGCCTTATGTGGCTATGATGATATGGTACTATGAGCAAAAGTAGAGACATTAAAACTTTACTTTCTGATAGGCCCAGCTTGTTTTGTTGCTACATTTGTATGCAGAATATTGACATCTCTGAATTGACGGGCATCCAGGATGTCCCCAAATACAGTCCCAAAGTTACCCAAATTACTTAGCTGTTTCAACAATGAATGAATTTAGGGGTGCTACAACATCTTTTCCTCACAGTACCTGGAAAAGGCTCTTTATCCTTTCCTCTGGATTTTATATCTGTTATTGCCACTCACATTCCATTCCATTCCATGTGACAACATTTGTTTATATTTGTACATTCCACATAAATGACAGCATTTGTGTATTTGTTAAGTGACAGGAATAAAAGCCCTTTTGATTCCTGTCCCTTAACTGTAGTATTGAATAAAGGCTAAGGCGGTCGATCCCTATCACAAGGTGTTCTGTACATAGACATTGCTGAATACAGAGAAAGAATAACATGAACCTATCATACTGCTGTTCATACTGTTATTAAATTGATACGTTTTGACAGAACAAATGTTTATGACAAAACAAATGTTCAACTGTGTCTTAGAACACAGTGAAAACAATCTCCTTGAAGTAAAAAATATTGGAGACTTTCAGTGGCATTTTAGTATCTCCCTCAATTTGTTTCACACCTCCTTCTAATTGGATACATTGGAAGTAGAGAATATCTTTTAGAGAATATTGGGAAGCTAAATTTCACTTTTAAGCAAGCCACTATACCAGTTTAAACCACATATTAAGGGGGTAAAGGCTCAAAATACTATTTAAGATTAATATTATGTATATAATGCATCTAAATACATTAGAAATTTTCCTCCAATGTTGTACACCGAGAGAGTGTGCGTACAGCAAAAAAGGTCAATGCAGGGCAAAATACTCTTACTTTTGAATATAGAAATGATCCCTTACAAAGCGATAATATTAGATAAATGATATGACACTACGTTTTGAGTCAATAGTATTTAAGGATTGATGTACACCTATCCCTCAATAGCAAAACGATTGAACCCTACAATATTTGTTAAAGATGTAATGTCCTCCTTTGATGCATTTAAGGGCAATTGGAGTCAACTTCAACCTATTTGCTTTATGTCTAAGTTAGGCATTCAAGCCATAAAACATATCCATTAAGATGGGTGTGATTGTTCTGCATTATCAACATATAAAAACACATTATCATCATATACTAACATTCGAATGTATGTGTAAGTTACCATGATCCATGAACAAAGTTCAGATGACTTGATCTTGCTGTTCCAGTGATAATTGTAAAGGAGGAGGGGACAACCCTGGCAAGTGTCTCTCTTTTTTCCTATTATAACCATGGGGGTGGGGTTTGCAGAACATTTTAATAATATTTATACTGTATACTGTACATGGCATAAACCATAAACAAGACTATCCCTGGTGGTTTTGGGAATGGCTTTCTCTGAATCTACAGACAGAACTTCCCAAGGAAATAAAATAACAACATAAACCAGACACTGAAGGTTTTTTGAAGCCATCCTATTTTTCATAAAACCTCATGATAAACCAGTTTAGTCAAATACATTCCTTAACATAATCTTAGAACCTCTGCACAATTTTACATGCAAATTGCAGACAGGTTTGGGATGAAAGACAGAAATGACCTGGATTCTTGTCATCCATAAAAGGGAGGTAACAGTTATCTTTCCATATATATGAAAGGATCCCTTTATCAATGGCCTTATTTAAATTTTCTACATTAATATTAACATTTCTACTTTCCATATTTAACATTTTCAATATTGTTATCTATACTCTACAATGGGCTGGAGTGATAAAAAGTGAGGTAAAAATTAACTACACAAACCATTGAAAGGTCTCTACTTTGTATACTCACTGACCTTTAAAATCCTTTAAGGTAATCAAACTGACTAAAGATTTTCAAGTTCTGAATGCCACCTTCTGATTCTGAGTTCAAAACAAAACATTTTAAATAAATCACCATATATTTAGCATATATAGCTAGCAATAAATACAGGAAGTTCACCTTTAAATTAAAATCAAATTAAAAACCTGTATAAAATAATGGGTACATTAGTTAAGGTAATGAACTTTGTTTTTAAACAGGTGTACTTCATTGTTGCATTCTCTTAAAAAACACTGGATTGCAGAATCTCATGAGAAACCTGCTGTCCAGATACTCACTGAACATACGATCTTACTATCCTCGGCCTCATGGAATCATGTTCACACAGACGAAAGGTTCATGAAAGGTTGACCTATAAATATGCCTCAACCTACCCATGTGTAAATATAGGAAAGCATGCATTCCTTGACCTTGGCCAAAAAAGCCATGGTATATGATGTGGTTTTTACTTTGAAGAAGAAAAACAGCATGATTAGTCATACATAACTATTTTCTTTATTTTCTCAAGCCAATCACTCACAATACATCTTGAATAATTAATGTCCTGCCCAAGCTTTTTAAATCCCTCTCTGTTCCTTCCCTCTTTGGAAAAATCACCCAAAAAAAAAGAATATGAAAGCAACATCATCATCATCATCATCAATGAAATGCAATGAAATGCAAATACATTTGTAATACTAACAGATAAAATAGTCATAACCACCCGTATACAGTCAACCACTCAAGACACATTTTGCAGTGAAGTCTTTACACCTTTTGGAATAAGTTCATCTTTAAACCATAACTTAGTATAAAATATATAGATGGCTTACGTTTTTGAGCATAAAGTGCATCAGAAAGGAGTGTTTTAAGACTGAGGAAAAGGGAGCAATGTTCTGTGGGCAGCATAAGAATGTCAAATGTTCTTAAATAAAACAACACATTCCATTTTACCCTGAATAAAACACATCATAAATAATATCTTTTATATTACTTATTGGAATGTAAATTAATCTGACTGCAGAGTGACAAGTGCTGAAATGCATATACCTTTACCTGAACGACAGTGATACCCATAACTGGCAAAATACTGTTCCCCTTCCAACATTCTGTTCTTGGCAAACACTAAAAATCATATCACACTTTCACACTTGGAAATGAAGTGGACATGTTCTCATGTTCTTTTTCCACTACACTTGCTTAGCAGACGTGCCCATGACATGCCCAAAGAGAAACTTTTTTTTTTTTTTACATTTTTACATGGAAGTTAAAGTGACTGGATACAGGAGTGCCATTGTAAGCGTTTCATACATGTACACAAGGGACAATATAAACAATTCATAAATAAATTAAAACTGAGTTAAAATCATGGCCTTGGCATTTCTTAAAAGCGGGTGTGGGTTACAAGCAACTGGTCTTGGAGAGAAGTCTGGCAGGGGGAAATTCGGGTGGACGAGCTGGAAGAGGCAGAGGATCAGGTCAGCTGTCGACCTGCTGCATCATCATCTTGCGGCTAAGCTCGTACGCCAGGAAGAGCGCCCCGTTGGCAGGGAATGTGCGGATCATGGTTGGAGTGAGGCCCGAATACAGCGCTGCAAACCCTGCGGGATTTAACATCCACGATGAGACAGAAAGGTAGGAAAAATTTACACACAGCAGATGTAAACAAACTGCACTTGTAACCAGAGTTGCATGTCTGAATCCCGGTTTTTTAAGGACATACTTGTTTCAGTAATTATCCAGCTATATAAATGGTTAATACATCAGAATACATATTTTAAAAAACATTGGTTATTCATCCTGATTAAGTACATCTACGGACATAATGTAACTTATTTATACGCTACTAGTATATAGACTTTTTTTTAGGACTAATCTCTTATACAGCCTTCATAAGCAGTTATGTCAGTACGTAAGCAGTATGTCATGTACATTCATCCATACATGGTGAGGGAGCTCCTTTGAGGAAGCGATTTCCCTGCCTCACCTTCGGTGCGCACAATGCCCATGAAGGTTTTCAGGAAGCCCTGCTGCTGCCCGACCAGGGAGTGCACCTGGATCCTGGACTTGACACAGTCTATGGGGTACACCATCAGCCACAGGCAGGCACCCCCAAAACCCCCACTGAACATGAGTGGCACCACCCCTGCAGGACAGACCACACACAGATACACCACAACGGCATACAGATGACACCTCACACTGACTACAACTGATACACACAGAGTCAATAAAACCAGTGGTGGTGACCTTTTTGAAACATATAAAGGCTTGTGTCACAGCCTGGCTGGAGACGGTCATTGCTAATGCCATTTATCTATAGCTAGAGAAATGTGTGTATGTTATCACTGTGTGTATTTCAGTGATTTAAGACAATAAAGTAGGAGGGGAGGTTTGTACGAGGAAAGTTTCAATAGTGAAAAGATAAAATTGTGAAAATATTGCCTTTGACCTACTGTCTGTCTTCACTCAGTTCTAAAGTGCAAAGCTATGCCCTTCAGAAATGTGTGCTGAATTAAACAATAGTTTATCTCTAAATGTAAATTCATTTCTGGTTCTTGGAACTCCTGGAAAGTGGTGGCTTCTAAGTGGTTTTTAAAAGCACATTCACAGTAATGTTTTTTTGCACTGAGCATGGCTGGTATTAAGTGTAGTTAAATTGGAAGATGTTATTTTAATAAGAGCGTTATTTATTTAAGGTGGCTAAAGATGTCTTCGGCCAGGGTGTATTACAGGCTTTAAACTGTTCAGTAGCAAGTTAGCTTCCCCAGTGGTTTCATCACAATTGCTAATCCAAGGTGTTCTGTACAATGAAGGCAATGAGCTCAACCCTCAGTGCAGGCTGAACATAAACTAACTAAACCTTGAGTAAAGATAGATGTAAACCTTAAAATGAACCATACAGGGATTTCCCAATGCTCTCAGTACAGTTGTATACTATACTGTCTGCCAGTGTGAAGCCAAAGTGTAGCCCTATCCAGACACATATAAGAGGCGTGGTACCGATGTCCTCCTTGTCTCTGGCCATGTAATGAGCAAACACAGAGCGGCTGAGCTCATAGCCTCCGAAGAAGCAGAAGTAGCCAGGCACCTCCCTTACGATGGTGGTGGTCAGACCCTGGTAGAAGCCCAAAGGACCCTCCTTCCGAAGCACCGTCTTAACAACTGACCACACAGTACTGCAGAGTGACAGAGAAATTCAAATTACAACTTCATGCCAAAACACCTTTATAAGCATGCAGATAACAATGTCCTTTACCACTTGTGGATGGGAAAACAATTCGTTTTGCTGGCAAAAGATTTTTTAAATACAGGCTACAGCACTTGAACCATAATTTTAAGCAGTCATAGATTAAAATAAGTATTTTAGTGGTGTTTTTACAAAATGCATTGCAGTAAGGTTTTAAAGAACTTTTTTACCCTCATAGCTCCGCAAAGACTTGGGCTCTATTTAACAAAAAAGGCAAGTATCAGAAAAAGTTGTCTGTTAAGAGCAATGAGATAAGGTAAGGGGTGCTACATTAGGGAGGCTTCTCTCGTTTCTGCCCATCACTTTGTGCCCCACTCACTTCTGCCCCTTGGCCACCTTGCCAGACTCCTCCATCTCATGCATGGCCTGCAGGCGGCACTTAACCAGCTCTGTGGGGCACAGGACCATCGAGGAGAAGATGGATGCCACAGACCCTGCACACGCTTTCTGTACATCACTGACAGAAGAGAGAGGAAGATGGCAAAGTGAGAGAGGAAAGGAAAACAGAAGTTATAAAAGGAAAATGTTGTGAAAAAAATGGAAAATTGTCACAGAATCCAATGCAATTATCAACAGCACCACAGTAAAGCAAATTGTTGCGCAGCTGGGAAGGAAATGATCTCTGTCTGACTTCTCAGACACCCACCTTACTGGTCTGCTGAATGGAGAACAGTTTGTGTGCCACACTACCATTTTGAGAAACTGAGTGTGTGTGTGTGTGTGTGTGTGTGTGTGTGTGTGTGTGTGTGTGTGTGTGTGTGTGTGTGTGTGTGTGTGTGTGTGTGTGTGTGCGTATGCTGCCACAATGCAAGTAAGAGTGTAATGCTACTCTTACCTGAATTTCCCTTTTCTTGGCTTTATGAACTCTTACAATGACATAAAATGGAAATGGTATTCCATTTTGTATGGAATATTAACTGAAAAACTGATTGCATAATATGATTCCTGAAGTTAAGGGAGCTCAGACATATCTTCTCTCTGCAATGTCAAGGTCCGGCTTAGAGGAAGATCCTGCACAGGGCAATATGAAAGCCTCACTGAATGGACATGTGGTTTTCTATAATTGCTCTGGACACGGAGAGGCTTTGGTTCTATCTTAGTGGATGTTGTACACAGGCATATTCATATTTACTGCTGACTACACGTCAGGTGATTTTTACTGCTGTAAATAGAAATGCTTACACATGTGTGAGCGACAGTAAGACATTTCCCAAGACCTGACTCCAGAAGCAGAGAGGAAGAAAAGTTTGTAATTGTGGTAGAGAGTAGAGACACCTGAAGTTTTTGCATGACACCAACTCAAAATTTTAAGACCAATTAAACTAGCCTTAACCTATTGGGAGTGTAGTTGAATGATAAAAACATAATACTACTTCCTAAAATACAATTTTAACTCTGGCCTACAGAAGGACTTACTTTCCTTGAGTACAGGAAACACCCATACCAGCCTCTATTAAGTCAACATACTGTAAAATAAGAATGCTCCAGCTCTACATATTCTCTCTGTAAGAGCTACCTGTAGGCATTTGCAAATGAAAAGCTGTTTGGTTTGGTAGGTGATCACCTAGTGCACTGTGTGCTGTGCTTAGAATTCCACTAATGCTACAAATGAGATAAATTTGAATGAGATAATTCAACATTTTTCAGAAAAATTAGCTGTGCATAGTGTAGGGAGTATGTTACATTGCATGAACGTAGTGTCAATGCTGTCAAATCAAATTCAAAAATGTCAACCTGCATGCATCAGTGAGGAGGCAACTGTTTGATCATGTGCTGTGTTTGGGCAGCCTTACCTGAGCACAGCATCCCTGTCTGCCCCGCAGACGAAGCGCACCACCTCCTGGCAGAAGCCGTAGCTCATGAAGAGCACCGAATTTTCGGCGATATTGGCCACGAGCGCGGGCGTGGTGCCCTGGTACAGGCCTCGCAGCCCCACCTGCCGGTAGATAGACACAAAGCAGTCCAGAAAGCCCCGGTACATGGTAGGGAAGGTCTGCATTTTCACCTTGGCTGTGTCAAAGGGCTGGCCGCTGATCACACAGGCCATGCCTCCTGTTAGGGAGCGGGGGGGAAGAAGGGATGAGGAAAGAAAGAGTGGAAAAACATGGATGGATGAATGGATGAATGGATGGAACAGCCAGAAAAGAGGTGAGTGAACTGATGGAGACAGACTTCTCTCCTGCTGCTTTTCAGAACCTCTGAAATAAATTTTTCTGCCTGTGCATCCAGCAATTCAACAGTGGCAATTCAACAGCAATTCAAAACAACAGTGGCTCAGTTGAGAGTGTACCTTCACCACCTTTAACAGTACCTGAAGCATCCCAGTGAAACAATTTCTTCAAGTTACTTCCAAATCTCTCTGTGACATTACCAGGTACTGTATCTGCTCACAATCTGACAGGTGGATGTGATGACATAACCCTCCAAATGACAGTGGTGGAGGTCAAAATTACACAGTAGCTGTGGTGTGGCTGACACACTGCACATCTTAGTGTGTTTGAGCTGGACATGTATTTTCAAGTGCATGTATTTATGCAGCTGTGTGAATGTGCCTGCAGTAAAGACAGCCAGAGCTGTCTGAGCTGATGGGCTTGTGGGAGGAAGAGAACCATAGGGCTGTCTGCAAGTTCAGCCACTTGTAAAAAAAAAAGAATAAATAAATGGAATGCCCCCATCTGATAAATGCCAGACTCAGCACTGACATCAGTTAAATGGGTATCCAACATTGTTGTAGTTAGGGTCAATGTCTGGTAAAGTGATGGTGGCACCTTACCTATGGCGCCAGCCGAGAGGTCGATGATAGCCTGGACCGCTGGATGTGGAGCCATGGCAACCTGGATTCCTGGGGAACTGTGTTCTTTGGGAAGATGTCACATGCAGAGCTGAACTCCTGCAAATGATGGCACAGTATTGAGAGTCATGAGCAATCACATTTGTCATGAGCACATATACCTTCACCTCCAAACTGGTTAATAGATGACTTTTTTGTGTGTGCTGGTCAGTGCCCTCCATGGTTGAGGATTGCTTTAATTATTATAATGTTTCAAAGTGTTCACAGCATCCTCCTACAGGCAAATAAAACAATGTATAGAAAATTTACAGCCTGCCACAGTTTGAAGTAGTCTATCTTTATACATAGATTCACATAAAAGTTTGGAATTTCAACCAGATTCAATTCTTAGTTTGTAACTGCAGGCAAATCTAAACCATAGGATGTGTTCTACTTTGGACTGTCAAGTTTTCCCAAGAAACAGGTTTGGTGCAGAAAAACAAGCATCGACTGGCAGGGATTATTATGCTACTTATCTGACTTGCAATAAGACCTCTAACCACGTAGCCTATGTGTTGCAACGTCAAGGATCTGTGCCTGTTTAATTTGTTTTACCCTGAACGAACGTCTGAAGCAACGTCACGGTGACAGCGAATGTGCACACACACCACCAGTCTTAAGTTAACCATTTCAGGAAAAACTAAACCTTGAGGAATATTCAGGAAACACAGCCTACGGACAGTACGGGTAACCTTGCAACACCATCTGGTTCGGACGAACAGTCACGTGACCCGTAATTACATTATTTACGCAAGTACACCTACCTCCAACACTTTGCGGTAGAAGAATAAGACGTATGAATGTGGACTACTCATACTGTTAAAGTGCGAACGCCTGGCTACTTTGCTAACTACACTGAACAGCACGCACAACTAATTCATTAAATGAGGATCATAACCGTTTCTAACGGTCACTTGCTCTTGGGATGTGACTTGAACCCTTGCCATGTGCGATCGAAGTTGGTTTGATGTAGCTAGTCTAAACTGGCCATTATTTCACTACCAACAACTGAACGTTAGAGCGCATCCACACAGTACAGCGCGGGGTGGGAACGTAGTTATACATGTAGACTAGCTACTGTAGCCTAAGTAGTTTGTGATCGGAATCACCATAAATATGCATTGATTTATTTCTGTTAAAAGTTGCTCATTCGAAACCTATACTTGAATCGGCAAACTATCTGCTACTTGGCTGTACTCACGGAACCAATTCATCTGCGCATTCCACTCACCTGTTGTTAACTGGCATAGGGTAGGTACACGACCTTCCAAGTGAAATGCAATAACTTCTCGCAGTCTCAGACCATCCAGAAACGTGGGAATGATGGCGATAGCGACCCAGTTGACTGAGGAACTTCTATTCACATCTTTACGTGAACTGTCATACCAGTCATGGCATTTTTCGTCCCTGCCCCTTTCTTGCGGACGTCAGGGCGAGGTCAAAGACGCACGCACCTCCTCTGTCTTAGCGCCGGCGGATTTCGTGGCTCCTTAACACTGACTCCGTAATATTTTGCTGACTTTGCATCATTCAAGCTTATGGAGCACCTTTTTTTCTTTACATGAGATGATTTTGACCGCTCTGCTTAACAAAAACCAATTTTAATACTACAGTTTCGGGAAATGTCTCCATTGTGCCTACAAGTCGGCCTACAGGGCATATAGAAAGTCTTGAATTTTAGATGCCATGTGGATTTTCAGACTAATTAAAAACTCTGATGCGGACTGAAACCACAAATCGACGGCAGCATTCTTCCTTTTAGAATTTTACATCCAGCTTTAAACACACCGAAGATTTAGTTGGCCTCACTATGCCAAAATTGCATTTCTTTCTATGACCATGCTAAATTACACATGTGCCAAGTGTGTATTTTGCAGCAGTGATGTAGTGGTAAGGAGAGGGTTGCCAGTTTTATTTCCCATGGGGACACTGTTATTGGACCCTTGGACGAGGTTCTTTACTGCTGCCTCAGTGAACATCCAGCTGTATAAATTGATAGCGTGTAAAAATCGTAAGCACCTCCGAATAAGAGAGTATGTTAGGCAACTACTTGTAAATGTAATGTAACTTCACATCTGGGACAAAAACACTATGCACTGAAGTGAAAAATAACGAAGGATAAGGCTTAATTGTCTTGAAGTGATTGGACTTTCTCCGGAGGGCTACTGCGATGTAACATTTGTTTGAATCTCCAAGACATCTCTTATTTCAGTACCTTGCACTAAGGTATGGTGAAGTACATCCTGGTGTTGAAACACGGAAAGGTTCCTGTGTGACACTTGAAAGTACGCGGTAATTACGGTAACACGGCGTGGTTCGTGAAGTAAAATATTTCATAGTTTACTGATGCCACTGTACATAGGTCTGCAGTTAACTTGCTTTCTCCTAAAGGCTATGTGTGTACTCTGTCTAAATATTTGCGATACATAAACGCGTATAACCACCGAACTGCAAATGATCAGTTGATCAGCCAGCAAGTTGACATTAGTTGACTTAAGGTTAACTAAACGTAACCGATCGAAAATTATGTTAAGCTAGCCAGCTTTACTCCTTGCACACGGAATTCTTCATTTATTGTATAACTTTGAAAACTGTGTTTTCAGGGTTTCTTAAAGACAACATCCGATCATTGACATGAATGATTCATATACACCTAGTCTATCTACGGATCTTGTGTTGCAGCCTACAGTATGCTAGGTAGCTAGCTAATGCAAAGAAAACTCGCCTGATACCTAGTATATCTACAATAGCACACTGGTTTCTTCAACTAGCTAGGTAACAAAAATGACAAAGCTATCTAGCTAAATCGTTGGCTAGGTAACTAACGTTACCTAACATAGCTAAATAACACTCAACAGCTGAGTTGCCTCCGTTCCCAGGCTAAATCGCGCTATCTTCACAATACTTAACGTCATTTGATTCATCCACATAGCTAGCTAGCGCATTTACATTATAAGCAGACTGGAGGTGGAGTGGCGTTTATTTTTACTGCACTTTTAAAAATAATCCCTCATACATTGAAACGTTACCTAGGTGCTCCACTCATATTCTCTAGTGTTGCTGTAAAATATATATGCTGCACGGACCTTTAATGAAATTAATATTTATAGATGAAACATTACATTAAACAAAAAATCAGTTCGTGATGTAAACAATATTTTTGAATGGCGATTAGGATTTAGTTAGGAATTATTCATCCTTTATCTGATCCTTAATCCTTAATGAAACCAGTACCGTTTGTCCCCTTTAAGACTCTTGTTTACATGTTGGATACAGGCACCTCAGCTGGTGGCTGTTTCCTAAGCCACTGGACCCAGGCCAGGCTGTGCCCAGCAGCAACATCAGCAGCAGCATGTTCAGAAGGGGTGTCTCAGATATCAGTTTAGCCTATCATTGACTGCTGTACTGCAAACCTGCATTGGCACACCGCAATGAATATGGGCTATGGGACCAAAACATGGTACCTTCTGTACCATTTAACTCTCATTTCTCAATCACACATTGAGGGCTATTGCATTAGGCATAATTGTTCCAGTTATTAGATATGAACTTTATCATCATTACAGTTGTCAGGACACCACAGTTCACAACTCAAAGCTTAAAAATGGGTATAAGTGCTGTTGTTGTATTACTGTGGCAATGTTTGGGCCAGTGATTTGGTGTGTGCTTGAAATATCCAAACCCCTGTGAATTATCTGAATATATTTACACCCCTTTGGACATCAAATAAAATACATGATGATGTCTTATTTGTTCACTTTAAAAGAGTGGACTCAATAAGTACAAGGTCAATAAAATGGCTTTAGGTAAAAAGTGACACTGCTCCTTGTGTTCAGTAGATGTAAGACACCTATATGTATCAGTATCAAAAAGTCTATCATTTCTTAGATGGATGTGGGCTTTCACTGAAAAAGAAGACCCACTATCTTCATGTACTAATTTAAACTCACCACCTATGTTAAAAATATATCTAGATGAACTGTAATGGTGAGTGAGAGGATGTAATTTATGGAATTTCTTTAAATTCAAGGGCATTTGTAATTCAGTGTCCTCAGTAGCCAAGAGCACTGCAACACAGGTTCTACTACCGGGGTTGTTTTGCCCTTTGATTACTGACAACATGGAGCTTAAAATACAACTTCCTTCTTGAAGGTGACATAAATATTAGTCTTGAATACAATGTGTTGCATCACTCAGTTGTATAAGGACACGAAAAGTAAAGAAGTGGAAGTAAGGAATGTATGTAAGGGGATTATGATTATTAAAGTTCTAAAGTTTTTCTTTTTTTTCTCTCTGAAGGCTTTCCAAGCAGAGGCAGCCCTATATGTTTAATGTTATGTGTGTAGAGAGATTACATTTGTCATATAAATAAATAAATGCTAGCAGTTGTTTTGTCATCAACAGTTGTGTGTCTCTGCATCCCACTGTGTTGGGAACAACATAAGAGGTTTATCATGCAGAGGGGTTCTGTGCTGAATATGAGGTCATTACAATGCACTATATATATTTGAACATAGTAACATATACATTTAAGTCATAGGGACAGGTAGGCTTGGTATTCTGTAAATAAAATAAAAAAACCTTAATTTTGATAAAAACCTCAGTCTGAGTTTTGTCATCTCTTCCATGTTTCCTTTGCGTTAGTAGCAAGCTGTCTGTTTTTAATAATTCAGTGTTTTCTTTTTCTCACAAAATTAGTACTACTCATTTCCTCTTGTTTTCCAATTGCTGGTGTTTGAGTCATCCTGGCAATTTTAGTTCTGTGAAGTACATAGCCAGCAGTTAGCAACACTTGAGTAACATAGAGAGGGCATGCTGATTTGTTTAAACCAGGCACTAAAATGCCAGTTAAAGCTAAAAAAAAAAAAAAAAGGTAAATGTGTGATAACATGCCAGTACTCATCTTCTGTAGTGTTTTTGGGACATTAAATGCAGATGAACCCTGTTAATGACACTAATAGTTGGCCCAAAGGCAGAGATGTTAGGCACAACAGCTGATCTGGGAACAGGAAGTCCTGTGTATATACAGCTACTCTACTGGACTGAGGGGTTGCATCTTATGTTGACACAAAAGGTTAGTTCCTGAGGCTCAATTATTACCACAGTTGAGGCTATACATGCTGATTGATCTTATCCCAGAATAGGATAGGTAAAGCCTGGTAAATTTTAACAAAATTACTAGCATGGTCGATTATGAAAGAGCATCACACGTCTGTGTAGCTTTGTTGGTGCTTATGGGAAGTATATGAGCATTGGTCTTTAAGCAGTGCAGTGAGAGACATGGCCATGATCATTCTGTCAAAAAGTGCTAGACTTACTGAGGCTGATTTCAATTGGATGGCTTGAGGTCCTGTTTCCTGCATGCTGGGACACTCTTAGTTAAGATACGTAGCCTGAACCTGAATTGTTTCATAATGTTTCCAGATTCTAAATATAAGCTGTGAACAGGTGCATGTATAAATTAAAAAAGCTGTCATAAATAATAGTCAAGTAGTCATAAATAAGTTGATTTGGATTGTTGAGCATATGTTATCCTGCCATCTAAATTATACTCATCCTGTATTTAACAGAATCATAATATAGCTGTCAGAATTTATGAACAGAGGTAAATTGGTTTGAGCTTTGAGCTTTATACTCATCAAAATTAGTTTCTATTTTCAAGCACTTTCAGAGCAAAACTTGTTTGTTGCTCTTTACAGTATTTGTATATTTTCTGAGCCATGCCTTGTCATACCACTGACTGACCACAAGACGTCAGTATAGACTGTGAAGTTCCGTTGAACTGAGGACTATAACAGCTCAATGTGTGGCTTAAGTCATTGAACACTGGTGTTGTGGAATTATTCCACCAGCACTACTAATTACACTGAGCTGGTAGACACTCAGGTGGTAGAAGTAAAAATAGAAGAGGGTCATTAGGAGCTGTTGAGTGTGACAGTTCCTTTGCAGGTTGACATTAAGAGCTCCTGGGTAATTACACAGATAAGGATATTAACTACAGCAGTTGAGATGCTACAATCAAGGCCAGTCTGGATGTCCCCTCTTATTTTGCTCATGCTTAGCTCACAGTGACATTGTTCAAATTGTTGCACCTACTGTGAAAACTCTGTAGGACGGCTGAGCAACGTTCTTATGAATCACCCTGTATTTTGCTCTCGGATGGCTTAGACTGTCAAACGTTCCCAAAGAAGGACACAGCAAATTACATCTAGGTTTTGGCTGTGGCAGCTATAAGTAGAAGCTGAAAGTTGTTTACTTTTTGTGCAGAGTGCCATATTTACATGTAAACAAAATTACAAAAAAAAGTCATTGCGAAAAGTCTGCTGCTGAACATACTGAGGGGAGGATGTCGCACAGACCACCCAGTGTCTGTATGTGATTTTTCCTTTTTTTTGGCCCTCTTGGATAAATGCATAGAAATCGATCAATGCAAAGCATCCCTATTTCGTTATTATTAGTGGTCGTAGGAGGTGGGCATTATTGGGGGGGATGAAAACATTATTAACAGCTAGCTTATTTGAACCCGTGCTTTGTTTGGAAGAAAGGGCAACCTCGATGGGAAAAACGCTGATGAGGTGGAATGCCAAAATGAGCTGTGACCAGCAGCGCTCAGTTCCATACCATGGCCGCGCTGCACAGCACTCCAATCTGGTGACAGCTGGACAACACCCTGACAATCTGTGACAACACCCTGCACCATCCTCTCACTGACGGGCAAAAGGCCCTGCGGAAATACAGTATTAACCCCTTATTAGCGAGCCTTTGAATTCAGCTATAGGTACACACTGGTGATCAGAAACACTGTTCCTTAGAAACAAGACACACTGAAATCATTTTTAGAATTCTACTACCTCTTTAGCATAGCTGCAAGTAGGGATATCTTTATTGTGTGTGGGCAATTGGTGGGAAACACTTACTTAAGCAACATTTTAAACCCACATGATGACCTTTTTCTGTAATCAAAATCAATGCATCAGGTTATCTTCCAAATACAACTGTGTTTGTGTGCTGAAAAAAAAATTGTTTGTAGTCACAGCTATGAGATCATGGAAAACAAAATTAAGCAAATGAACATGTGTTGTGTTGGTCACAACACATAAATATAGTTGATCAATTTTCTCCCCACAACAATTTTACCATACTGTAATTTAGGCAGGGTTTTGCACACAGTGATGTGAACGACAGATTCCTTTAACTGCCTCTTCAGATAATGCCCAGCTTAATTCTAGGGTTGACTTATGAGATAAAGGTTGGTTGTAAGTGATTATTTATGCGCATTTGGTGACACCGTCAAAACATGGAAATCATAACGTCTTCAAATGATAAACATTTTGGGCTGAATAGCTTTGGTGTAAGGCATCCAGACACGCCCGTCCACTCTATAAATTTAGTCAATTTGCATCAGAAACATAGTTAAAGAGCTTTTTTTCCTTCAATGTCGAGTTTTTCCAAATCATTCTGGTCTACTACCTGCAATATCCGCAACACAAACATGTTTTATTTTGTAGTATGATTTTTTTTGCAAGCTGCAAGTTGAATGACACTTAAAAGTGCGTGCATGAAGCTTTTTTTATACTGCACCAGAAACTTAACATTAGGTGGCAGAGGTGGGACTGTAAGGACGATTATTTCTTTCGTATTCCACCGCTGACCCCATGTAATACCGCGATCCGTAAAGTCCCGACTGTAATCCTGTTGGGCACATTGAAATGCATTCCTGAGCCATGCCGCGGAAGGACACGGGGTACAGGACAAAATGTTACCTTTCACTTCGAGCGTTTACATTGCCCGTTCGGATTATTTAACCAACTCAGATTTGACATTTTCTTTTTAGCCAGCACTGATTCTGTTGTCAGTAACACAAAGTAACGACCGTAAATGAAATAAACGGGAAGAGTAGTTTAATACGTAAAAATAGTATTATTCCCATGCCGATGGTAAGAATAATCGATAATACGAGCCTTACTATTGGGAGAAGTCCAGAGCTGAATAAGTGCCTAAACACTATAACCTGCGCAATCAATTGCGGTGATTTTTATAACGAAACTGATTTGTCAGTTTTACCATTATGGTTATTGGTATTGGTGGTTTCCGCTGCATGAACATCAATATAACATATAAATAACGACTAATTATAATTAGGTTACTACATATTTCCAAAAGGCACACTGTACACTGTAGTTCGCAAAACCACACATGCCCCCGTATTTTGTTGACACTCTAGCGCATAATAACATAGTTGTCAGAAAGCCCCCACCCACAAGTTTTGTAACTCCATCACTTTCTGAATGTTTTGCATTAGAAATCGCACAAGGCTTTCCATCGAAACAACCCCACACACTCTCCATCCGATATGCCGCCTTACAAGACATTAGCAAAAATAAATGATTGGAAAATGAAAAAGAACAGGAAATATTTGCCAGCTAAAAAAACATAATGAATACATAAACACAACGCTGTTTCACTTGTTAAACGACTGTCATTGGCGGTCCTCGGGTGTCACTCAAGCATGGGGTGGAATCAGCTGACTTTTGATAGTTCCAGCAACACCGCGCCACAGTCGACCAGACCTACATTCAACAGGCTACGGCTACGAGTGACAGACATGGTACGAGAATACTGCTAAAGCTGGATTGTGATAAAATAACTTAAATTGTTTAAACATTACAGTACAACAAGGAGAAACAACTCGAAAGGGGCTCGTTGTTATAAATCTACCGGTTCAACCTCCTGACTCGCTTTGACTGTAGTTTTATGACCAATGTAGTTTATGTCTGGAGTGACGAAGTGTTTTCGTTCTCTTTCTTTTTTTATTTCCTACTATTGCTGCGCATGAGTAACTCTTTTGTTCGGAGGTCTATGTGAGAGTTGGATCGGTAGCCTTTTATTTTGCTGTTATTATGGCCGAAGCAGCCCAGCAGCAGTTGGTGGAGATCGACCCGGATTTCGAGCCGCTCTCACGGCCCCGTTCGTGTACCTGGCCACTGCCGCGACCGGAGTTCATCAACCCAGCCAACTCAAACACATCATCGCCGGCTCCTTCCGTCAAGCAGGAGCCGAGTGGCAATGCCGACTTCATTAACAATCTGAGTTTATTAGAAGAGACAGAAGACTACCCGGAGCAGAAACCCCTCGTCCTGTGCAATGATTTCCAGTGTCAGGAGAGCTGCATCCACCAGCAGGCACAGCAACATCAGCAGCAACAGCAGCATCAGAGTCCCCAGCTCCCGCACCAGCAACAGGTGCCCCTGCTCTCCTCTCCAGTCGGATCAGCCTCCTCAGTGGCCGCCGCCGCCGCTGCTCAGCGGAAGAGCAGCTCGTCTCGTCGCAATGCCTGGGGAAATATGTCTTACGCCGATCTCATCACTAAAGCGATCGAGAGCTCCCCGGAGAAGCGCCTCACCTTGTCACAGATTTACGACTGGATGGTGAAGAGCGTGCCTTATTTCAAGGACAAGGGGGACAGCAACAGCTCCGCTGGCTGGAAGGTAAGGGAAGAGTGATTCAATCGAATATTTAGTGAGACCCGGGTTTACAGTGGAGCTCTTATGGGGTGCTGTCTGATCACATGCAACCGGCGTAACCTGTTGATGCGCAGTTGCTGATGTCTCATATACTTGCATGACGTTGTTAGATGTTCTTATTCTAACTTAGACTTTTAATTTAGGTCACACGTTTAAGTCTGAGATAAAGATAACATCGACGTTATTACGCAACGTGTATTTATTTAGCCATAGGCTGTAGTGTGTAGGCTGTAGCATTATCATTAGTAGTAGTATTAGTGTTGTTATTATTGCGATTTAACCGGGTCCTCAAAGAGTTCTACTTTGCACTGACAATGGGGAAATAGTTTATAAGACTGTCAGTTGCGTACCAGATTTCGCACAGATTTTGTTGGTATACATAAGATACTGGGTATACTTAATTTGTTACATAAAAGCTGTTGAAATGGGATAATAAAATTCCGGTGCCATATTTCTACTGTCATTGCTTTTGTGTCAAATAGCAAATAGATTCTTTTCACTTGGATGAGGGAGGGACATGGCATGACACCAGTGAATGTGACGGTACGAAATCTGTGGCGTTCACTTACAGTAATCTAACCAATGTGCCGTCGCGTGAGTGCTGAGTCCCCGCAGGTGTTTGTGAAGTTTGGAGCATTTCCTGCAACTTTAAAACTATACGTGTGGCAGTCAAGAAAGTAGATGAGTGACTGAGTAGATCATTGTTTTATTTTTTTTTCCTTTTGCTAGAGTTAATTTTATGTTTCGTGTGTGTGTGTGTGTGTGTATGTGTGTGTTATGGGGTCAGCCTATGCTGTGAGCATGTCCTTGCATTTGTCACTTTAGGAATTGGAAATTTAGATATTTAGTGATGGCTAAATGTGTTCATGTTGCAGTACAGCCTGGGATGACATGTAACACAAAATCATGATTTGACTGGAAAGCCTGCAGACTGAAGGCAGCATCTGTAAGGTGTTTAAAAGAAGCACCACTGAGTCAGTGAATAATCAAGCCTTCCTGTTGAATCAAACCCATGGTGTCATAGCACTGCTATCATATTCATGACAGAGGACATTTAATAATATGTTTGTGTGTGTTAAGTAGTGCCATAGTGAAACTATGTTTCCTAACCTTTTTTATGAGCCCTCCTCTACAGTTGAATTGGCTGTCACCCCTCCCCATAAAATGAATAAAATGAGACTAAAACCACAGGGTAATTAATGCATGCCACAAAACATGCACTGTTGATCAGAACAGAAATATGCTTCTATCTGATTAAATATTTATCTGCCTTCTCCAATAATAACTATACAAATACATAGTCTGACATGATGACAGCTTACACAAGCTGCTTTCTGAATGAAAAAAGACACTTTCCACTACTCCCCTGTTTGAAACACTCTCTGTGTCAAGAGTTGTATTGCCAGTGGCAGGTTTATACCAGTCTCTTGCTCTGAGTCTGTACCGGCCTGAACTGCTTTACACACTTTTGACAAGCATACAACTACAGCACTTCTACTGCTCTACACACCATAGTGTGTCCCTCTCTGCCCACTAGTCTTTCCAGCACTGTGAAGTCCTGTCCTGAATGTATGTTCCCACAGAGGCGGTAATTCCTACTCTAATTTTTCGCCCGTGCTCTTACACTTAATTCTGTTTTAAAGACACCTCGCAGCTTATTGACACCTGATTTTTGAAGCCTGTTTACGCTTCATGAAGGATATCTTCAAAATTATGTCGAGGTACTAATTTGTAGTCTGCTGACAACACTCTCGAGGCACTTATAATTACTATAATAAAGAGGGCATTTATTCTCACACAAATGCTTATTAGAGGGAAAATGATATTATTGGAGTATTTATTATGGCTTTAAAACGCCAATAAAGGAGACCGACATCAGATACTCCGGTGCACACCTATTCACCAGAATGATGTGTCACATACTGTATGTGACAACTGCAGTTGTGGTTGGTGTGGACCAAGACTTGCTGGAGCCGTAGGGATAAGAAGAATGTGGCACCACTTGCTCCCCCATACACACACACACACACACACACACACACGCACATATTGTGGGGATGAATGAGTGTGTGCATTCTGACATGAATTTGGTGCTGGTGACCTTATATTGGGAAGCAGTCAGATTTAGTGGCGATTAAATGTCTTTTTCTCATAACACACACTACATACAGTGCAGTTAGCATCAGGTCTTAAATGATCTCTGTTCTATAATTATGTGATTTCTGTGCACGGAATAATCCGTGTGATTATGCAGCTTTTATGTGAATTTCTAAAACCTCACAGCTGGCAGCTACAGGTAGCAGATGAAGCTCTTGGAGTTCAGTTGAGTACTTTGGCCCGAAAACGACAGCCGTCTCTTGTGAATCATGAATGGAGAAGAAGAGTGTGCTAAATGAAGCACTGCGTATTTTCACCTTGAGGAGCCAGAATCAGGTGCTATTTATGGGAACGACAGAGCTCTCATTGAGGTCATGTGTCTTTGTCCACTGGACTGGAAGGTCAGGCAGTCCATTGTCAGTCACCGATAGTAATTAACCAGTAAAGTGTACCAGCTGCAGCCATGACAACGGCTGATCATCTGACTTTTCTCATGCTTTGTGGTTTGACTCAAGGTTCAGCGATGACCTAAAAACCTGTGGGGCTTTCAGGTGTCTGGTGACTCAAACCAAGAATGACACAGACAGAAGCACCTGTAGTTATAGTTATTTGCATTTGCTGGCGCTACAAATTTTGCTGTGGTTAAGTTTGACTGATGTTGATTGTCTGAGTGGAATTTTACTGTGGGGTTTTTGGCCAGGCTTCATGATAATGTTTTTCTTCCCAGATTCTCTCTGAATTTTTAGATTATCTAAAGATGTAGTCCAAGACCACACAGAAGATTATTCCGTCCAACGCATATAGTAGGCGTACCTGCTGAAATTCTGGATACACTTGGCTGCTGTGTATAAGAAACAGCAAACTGTGATATTATAAAATATATTCATGGGAACTGCCAGCATGGAAATGACCAAAATAATCCGTTAAAGGTAAGTGTTTAGGTGTAGAACGTCTTGTTTCAGCGCATAAAATTAATTACACACACAAAAAGTTGAGTGGGGCGTTTTCAACAAAGCGTGCATGGCAGCTTGTGTGTGCTGCTACATACAGCTACAGTGTTTCCACCGTTTGTGGCAGTATAGTTACAGCATTCTTTGCAGTCATAGGATACCTCTATCACGTCAGTGTTGTGGCGGTAGTTTTAGGCGTTTTGGAAGAGGCAGACGGATCGCCCTGCCCCTGACTGAGTGAGTAAGAGAGGGAGGGGTGGTGCAGGCGTGGGGGGTTGTATTTCAGTCATGTGCTACGATGACACATAATTCTTGGTAACAGTGTGTGTGGGGGGTGCTCTGCCTCCATGCCTTTCATCTGGAGAAAAGGCCTGCCCTTATTTAAGTCCTGTCTTTGAAAGCTTGTAGTGTGGGAAGTTAGCAGTCCTGTGGGATGATGCAAATTACTGGGCTTTTGAAGAGCCTCACTTCATCGGTGATGAACATGCCATTTGCTAAATGTGGCAAAGAACGTCTTCGACAACAGCAAGGACAAAGTCCATCAGAAAGGAAGTCCTTAGCGGCCCCGCACGCACACGTGATGCATTCTAAGTGAACCCTCTTTATATTATCACCGAAGCACTGCAGTGTATTTCCCCAGTCTCTGATGCTAATTTCCTGCTTCGTCCCGCTCCGGCTTAGCAAGCAACTCATAATGATGATTTTACATGCCCTCAAGACCGGCCGCGAGTTGTGTTTTAACCCCATAACCGCCCTCCAGCTGTAGATCATTTACGCCGGTTAGCGAGCGAATCTCAGCAGCAGGACCAGAACAGTTTGTGAGAGCAAGGTTCAGTGTGGCTGTACACATGCACTTAAACAACATTTACTCGTTGTAACGTACGAATTAGATGGCGCCCATAGCAAGCGCTACGTTACACACTGCAGTCTCGGTATCCGTCTGGCATATCTGCAGCGGCAGGCTTTAGCGAAGTGTAAGGAATGCGAGTGGCGGCCCAGCTTGCCAGCCCACTGGCCAGCGCTCATCCACCCCGTGGGCACCATGCCCGCGGTGGGGTAGCGCTGCGCTGCCATTGGCCCAGGTCGGGTGGGAGTCTGGGGGGTTGGCAGGATGAGGGTTGTGGGAAAGAAGACGGCCATTCACCACTCCTCACTGGGTTATTCTTAGCACTCCCGCTTTATAACAGTGATGCTACTGTTCAGGCCTCTTTTGTCCAGGCCCATTTAATATAGAACTGAGGTGGGGGGGAGGGGTGGAAAGGGCACGAAGGAGGGTTAGTGTAGGCTCTTCAGTTTTTCTTCCCAGAAGCCATTTCCCCCCTGCTGTCTGTTAGCCCCCTTGAAAACATGAAAGGGCACAGAAAGAACCCCCCAAAACTGGAGCCTATGTGCCTCTGTTGAAGGGCAGAGGCTACCCCTGTTTGCTTTGGCAGTGGGCCCCCCTCTACCCCAACTGCCCCCGAAACACCTATCCAAAATAATGTGCCCCCACCCAGGAGACCCTATTCTGTACATTGATTTATTCCTTATTTATTTTCCTGCCACCCAGTTACTCCCCCAGCACTGACCCAATCACAGGCTTAGCTCCACTGTGACCTCTGCTCTTCGCTCCTTTAGAAATAATTCATTGGGCCAGATTTATTTTCTTTTTACAAATTCTCTTAATCAGTTTTCTTGTTGTGTTTTAAGGGAATATTATTAATAATATCAGAGGGAGTGACAGGGTGCTGTGAATTAACAGTCATCCTTAAGATCAACAAATGTAATACCAAAGTGCACATAGAGCCTAATAATAATTGGTAAGAACAACATTGACTTCTCATAGTATTAACTTATGGCCTAATAGTGATCTGTAAGAGCAGCACTACTCTCTATCAGATTTCACTCTGTCTGAACAGGCGGGGGTTGTCATTGTCGTTAGGATGGTGAACGATTCTGCAGTTGTAATAGTTACAGGTAGTTCACTTTACTGCGGGGGTGACAGTGAAACGAGGTGAGTTCAGGATGTGTTACCTCACAGGGGAGGAGCTGATGGATGATCAGAGTGTGAGATTTGATGATTGGTGGTACAATACCTAGGAGCCTTGCTTGTAACTTTCTGAATAAATAGCAGTTTCTTGAGATTGGAGCTTAAACTAGTAGTAGGGGGACAAGCAGAGCTGAGTAACTTTGAGAGGTTGATGATCAGCCAAGCTTTTAGTGGTCTGATTGTACAGAAATAGAAGTTGCCCAGTAGTTTTACAGTAGGCCTGAGGAATATTAAAGTGGGCTTGAGTTGGGATGACCTGTGTTGAGAAATAGGCAGAATCTGCTTATGTTATTGATAACAAATGTGCAGAGCATTTTAAATGTGTTTGTGTAATCTGTTCTCTTCTTCAGTTCTTCATGTAGGTCATCAGTTTCCTTCATTTTCTGTCTGGACTTTTGAATTTTTGTCTAATTGATATTGCTGAAATTGATGTTGTTAATGATTGATACGGTTAGGCAAAAAAAAAAGTGGCACGTCAGATGTGTTCAGCTCAAACTATGTAGATATACTCCACTAAAAGACAACAACATGGTTGATATAAACCAGAGCTGCAAGGCCACGGGAACACTGTGTTTCAGATGGTTCGCTTAATGTTTAATTAATATCACCTCACAGTTGCTGGACTTGACACTGTCACTCAGGCTGGGAACTTGCTCATCCTTAAACTTCAAACAAGAAAAAAAAAGAGGGAATAGCAAATGAGGAAGAACACGGAGACCTTTTGGCCGGCTGTTTCTCAGTCTGTCCCTCCGTCAGCTGTCTTTCTGTCTCTGAGGTGAGTCATGGCCCTGTGTTTGCAGGAGCCTGCACTCCACCCCTCAGCCCAGCGAGAACACTAACATCAGCATTCCCCATTCAGGGACATTAGGAGGGGGCACTGTGGGTGACTGTAATTCCTGTCTTGCATTGTCCGCGCTGGAGGTGATTGTCAGTACGCATGTACACATGCATACGCGTGTATACACACATTAGTCACGTGCCCGCTGCCCCCGTGCCTGTGTTTTTATATAACGTGTCCACTTCCCCGTGTCAGCGCAAATATTTAGTCCTCAACCTAGATTCAACAAATGAAGCCTATTGCCACCCTGTTCTTTGAAGTCCTCGATCAATTCACCTGTCCCGCAATACGTCACAGTCCTCACCGGTGACATATTTTATCCCACTTAAAAGCTGTTCCACCGCTTCAAAACAAATAAATATGCCTGGCCAGCGGATTGGAAAACAAATGAGGCAGGTGAACCACAGCAAGGGGGAGACAGGACAAACACATTGCAAAAGCGAAGCGACCTGTAGGTTGTTGTCTCACTCATTGACAAAGCTCACTCATTGACTCCTGTGACGTAGCTGCGGGTCTCTGCTCAGAGATCAGATGAAACGCATCCCTTATCTGCATATAAGGCTCTGGGTTGGCAGGCTAGTTGGGGAATTAGTCTTGAACTGGTCTGCCCAGTCGTTTCTAGGTTTGAATTCTGGGTGTGTCAGTACTGTTATGCCCTTGAGAAAGGAATTTGACCTGAATTGCTTCAGTAAATCTCTAGCTGTATCAATGGATACTATTGCAAATGTAAGCAATCAAGTTGTCACAGATAAGCTATGATATGCAAATAGATAATCATTATAATAAATTATGTATGATGTTGATGACAATAATAGAGCATGCCAAATATGAGAGTGCAAATAAAAATGCATTCACTGCTAATACATATTCAGTTCTGCAGTGCTGAAGGGCACAGCTTTCGAAGATCATGATCATGACCCCATCTGGCAAATGGATGTATGGTTTGACAAGGTATGAAAGGTGCTCAATTATCTAAGTGCGTGTAATGAAGATCCAGCTGAATAAATAAGTCACACTATGTCCAATATGTAAAACTGAAAGTTACTCTAAATTAGCAAGCAATGCCATGTACTCCCTGTGTTGTTTTGCTCAGGTTTTGGTGCACTGACCCTTGGTACAGACTCTTAAAACTGTATGTTCCTTATTTTCGCTGAATGTTTGCCAGCGGGGCAGGAAAGGAATTTGAAGAACAAATGTGTGTCACACGTGGGGCACTCCCTCCGGGGCAGGGAACCTGGCACTCAGATGAGAACAAGACTGGCAGCTGTGTTTCTCAGGGGTTGATAAAAATTCACCTCCGCTCCTCCCGGGCCAAAAATATTTCTCTACAGCATGCCCCTGCTTGTGCAGAACGTCGCGCCAGGGCTCGGCCTCGACATCACCCAACCCCAACGCGGTGACGCATCGGCGGGCGGATCTGTGTTTAAGCAACAGCCGCGTTATTTTTAAGACGGGGGTTCGCTCGCACGCACACCGCGTAAGGGAAGCTCCGTCTCCGGTTCTGATTACCCAGACTCCTCCGTGCGCTCTACTTCCTGGCCTTCCTCGGAGGTGTTACATATGTGCACGCGGGTTCAGATAAGGTGACACTTATTAAGAGTTACGCAACCGAACGTTTACTGGAATCGGAATGCTGCGGGCCAAAGTCTGCAGCCACTTGTTAGTCAGCGGAACTCCTTGGCGCTGGGTGAGGGATACATGAGGAGTCATTACACTGCGGGCATAACGTGAGCTTTGTTATTTAACCCCTGCAGACCCACAGATAGAGACACACAGGCGGAGTGTTATTTTTTCTTTGATTTATGCACCGTACACCCCCTCTCCCCACACACACACACACACACACACACACACACACACACACCTCCCGCTGTCTTTCTGTATCGTGTTACTTTTTTCTCTTTTCTCCACCCCCGTACATATGAAACTCTGTTTTTGTCAGTGTTTGATGTGCTGAATCACCATTCCTGGCACGCGGGGCATATCCTTCTTAAAAAGCAGATGTGGGTTTTCAGGACAGATATTATTGACGTGTTTTGCTCTTTGGACATGCTGCAGCACCATGTGGATGATGGGAAATGGCTTCACCCGGTTCTCTCGGCTCATCCTGAGGAGTTTTTTTTTTTTGAAGGCGAACATTAAAGTAAATAAGCGTGACCAGACCGAATGACTCAGATGAGAAGTCGGCCAGCTTGTAAACTGAGGCACACGGCGGAGCAGCAGACATGAAAGCTCGTCTGTGATGCATAACAAACTCCGCCCCCTGCTGACATCGTATTCACTTATTTCACTGTTTGGGGGGTGAGGGGGGAAGGGGTGGAGTTACTGCTTCAACACCTTCTTCTCAGGCTACGCACATGTCTGACAGGAGATAGTTGAATTATATTCTCCTCTAAATGTAGACCCATTTGGCTGTTAAATCTGTCCCTCTCCGTTTCTCTCCCACTAAGAGACTGCTGTGCCGCCCTCTCTGTCCTGTTCTGGATGAGCTGATTGGAGCGACAGACAGAAGCTCAAGGGACTGAAGGAATGGAAGGTTCAGGGTGATTAAAATCAGTACCAAAATGGAACTCAGGAAAGACAGCAGGGCGGGCGCTATGTAATGTGCATGGTTATATCACACTGTGAACCTGACAAGGAAGTGTGTGAGGGCTGTGCTGAGAGGTTATCCCACATCATCATGAGTGTTACTGCAATGCCAAATTCTTAATTTTACCTGGAAATCCTTCGATGTGCATTTCCAAGTTTTTCTCGAGTTGTCAAGCAAGAAGCTGGAGAGGGGGGGAGGTCACACAGATTCTATTTGGCCAGCTGTCAGTCAATTAAATGTTCCTGGGTTACTTGGCAAAAACAGGAGGCATTGGCGGTGCTTCAGTGTGTGAGGGAAGGTCCTCCATTCCAGTGCTGTTAGCTTGCTTCATCTCCCATTCCTCCAGTAAATGCCAGCGTACAGCTCCTAAGTCAACGAGGGTGAATGGCACGGTCCAAGAAGGTAATGGTTAATTTAGCCTGAACTGGGCAGGTTTGAGACCCTGGTTTTGGGGCCGTTATTTGTGCCTTTGCACTTTTTGACTTGCTCTGTGGAAAAGGAAGCCTGTCTGTGGAGGGGGGGGGGGGGCAGAATGGTGCCAAGTAGGACAAGCAAACTCACACTAGACCTTTAAATGCATTCCTCGAATGCTATGATATGGGGGCGAAGATGGGGGCAGATTCCTCTCCCATTTTCGGAAGGAAGTGGACAAGTGGAGGGTTTGCATGCCTACCATCTCCCTGTGTCTGTCCACTCGCCCATCGCTCTGTCTGTCCGTCCGTCTGCCTGGTCAGTGCAATAGAGCCGTAAGCAGCCGGTGGTCCGAAGCGCTCTCTCTGCTGCGCTCTCTGAGGTTTCCGTGTGCCGCCGGGTTGGGGCTCTGGGGACAGAACATCACATTCTCATGATTCCGTTTAGCGGTGGAACAGCCGCGAGACTGCAGGGCCACGGCCTCGAGAGCAGCAAACAGCAGTAAACACCCATGGTTACAAGACCATGTGGTGTGTTCCACACTCACGGGGTCAATTTCAACACGGAGCTGGAGCGAAGCCCCTGTCAGCTTGAATGTCTAGCAGATTGGCTTGAGTGACAGTCCAGAGGATCTGTACCCGCATTCAAGTGTGGTGAGAGCCCTCAATGTAATCAACTGTAGACTCTGTTATATTTCCAGGACAGGCGTCCCGTTCCAGGGCATGTCAGGATGCACAAGGACTGGAGCAGGAGCTAATCACAGCGATTCCTGGAAGTCAGGCAGTGCCTTGTCCTCATGTATTACCCGCTACCTCGTGCTTCACCTTCACGAGATAGACACGGAGGGAATTGCATAAAACACTTGAGTGACAGGTCTCTCGCTGAGGGTCAAAGGGTCAGCAAGAGCTGCAGTGAAGCGTCAAACTCTCGTGTCTCTCTCTCCAACAAAGGGGGGGGATTGGGCAAGGGTTCTCCCATGCTCAATAGTAGAGCAGAAATTTCAAGGGTTGTTTCCTCTGAGGTTTTTGTCTGTCACTTCAGTGGAGGAACATATCTGATGCAAGAAGGCCGACAGCTCCAGTGCTGTCATTGGGGGGGGGCTGGGGGGGGAAGCAGTGCAGAATGACACAAGCACTCTGTTGTTTGGCGGTTGTCTGAATGCCAGCTGGGAGGCCGTAGCGGTCAAAAGACCGCATGAGAAACCCAGGGGCGGAGTTTGCTCAGGGGAAGTGGCTTTGCTCCTCCTCTCTGATTTGTTTTTCCAAGTTTTCCGTCTGAATTTTGGACCTGTACCGTTGGAGCTTCCCATTCCCCATTGAAGCACTTTATGCCAGCTAGCTCTCGTGCACTAAGAAGAACAGTGTGGAGAAACTAAATCATGCCTCCACGCAGCTGGGCTTCTTTGACTAGCGAAACAAAAGAGGAGCGATTGTCACGATTTCTTGTCACCCCGAGTGGAGGCACTGTGGTCTATTTTTATGGTTTCCTGTAAAAACAGCAGCCCCACCGCCACAATGAGCCGTGATGCACTTCCTGTCGAGCTGTGGAAAAAAAAAATTGACGGTTATTATGATTGCCAGCCTGAATCCCACAGGGCGGTGCAGTGAGAGAGAGGCCTCCTTCTTTGGCTCCTGCATGGTACACATGTATGTCGAGATTCCAGGCCCTCTCATTGACATCCATAGTCCTAACCTGAACGTAACCCAGCTCTGCTCTGTGTGTGCATTAGTGTATGTAGGGAGAAGGGTCTCCGGTGGGGGCGATGAGGAAGCTTAGGAACTGTTTTATGGGATTTTTCGGTGCAGAGGCCCTTAACCACAGGCATTAGCAGAACCACATTGTTGTGCAACCCCTGCCCTGAAGCAATTATGCACGGTGCCTGTTAGGCTGGCTGGGCATTCTGACGCACGCACACACACACAGACACACACACACACACATACACATTCTTGCCTGTGTTACAGAGAGAGGGGAACTTCTCTGGCATTTCTGCAAAGTAAAATGCATGACTTAATAGCAGAACAATTTATAGCAGCGCTTGAGAATGGTTTTCCTCTAGAAAAGCCTTCCTCTTTTTTCTCTATGGTTCTGTGTTTTTGGCACGGACTGTGGGAATTCCTCTGACATCCCTCATGTGTCAGTCTGCTCCGGCATCCATCTTGTTTTTACTGTGTGCGTGTGAGAGATATATGTAGAACCACAGCCAGAAGGTGCGATGTTTAAAGTTGGTAAAATGACCTCAAAACAAATGCAAACGATCCATTTTCCAGTGTTTTAAGACAGTAGTGTTTGGAGGATGAGTTCCAGGTCCAGACTACGTGAATAAATGTGTGGCCATGTTACTGTATATGTCACATGAATGCTCCATCCATCACTATGGAAAGGAAAGGAAAAATAAATTGAAGCATGGAACCTCAACATTTTTAGTCCATCTTGTACTGTAATTGTTGCCGTTCCTATAAATTCTATAAGTGAAATAGAACCCTAGGACCTTAATTGTTATCTTCAGAAGCATTGTCATAATGGCTGTCCCTTTCTGTTACACAACAGCTGGAAATTATGAAACTGAATGTCACAAACATGGGGGCTTCAAATTCTAAAATACAGTTTTTAAATCATCACAAGACAGTCATAAAATAAGCATGAAATACAGTTGCATGTTGAAGTAATGAGGTTAGTTACTGTATAACAACACAGCGGCACTGTCTCAGGATTAGGTAATGGAAATTAGGGTGTTGTCCACTCATACATCTCCATTGTCTAACGAGGTGCTTGTTTCCATTTTGCTTTCATGACAGGCACCAAGCACGGAGGCACTAGAGATTGCTGAAGTAGTTGGCAGATCTCTGTCTGTTATCACAGACCACTGACAGTAGAGTTAGGGGTTTCCGTCAGACTGCTGTTTAGCAGCCCTGTGTGAGCATGTGATGGGAGTCCGGATATGAGCAGGGTGGGAGAGGTGCCTTTGAAGGTGGCGTGAGGCCCGCTGACCCCTGCCGAAGATGCCAGTCCAAAGCTAATCCTACAGGAGTGCTTTCCTCTTCCCCTTCCCCTGCTTCCTGTACTCCGTCTTCCTTCTCCTTCAACCTCTTCCCTTTTCCACGTCCCTCTTCCTCTTCTGGGCACAATGGTACTTTTTAAGTCAGTGTTTTTAATTTTCCTCCTTTTTCACCCAACTGGTTTTGGCCAATTGCCAGTTGTGCTACTTTGGCCACATCTTACCACGCCAACCTCTGGAGTGCAGAGGGAGATAAATGCAAGCCTTCAGTGCACCCGCACCGCTATTTTTCACACTGCAAAAATAGCACAGCTGTGAAGCGTGTGCCACAGCTGTGAAGCGTGTGCCAGTTGGAGGATAGGCACTACTCCACTGCAACCTACAAGCACCCAATAAGTTACAGGGTGCAGAGACCAGTCTGACAGGGGGATTCTGGCTGACATACCCACCCATTACCTGCCTGTAGTGTTGTTGGTTGGTAACAAAAGGATAAAAAGCACCTAGTGTAAATGAAGGACAGAAAAATTTGAGTCGATCCTGCTTTGTAGAGAAGTCCTGTGTATAGTGTATGCAGTATCGGTGAGTAACGAAAAGCCCTTGCAGAACAGAACCTCCAGCCTCCCCAGTAAGCGAGCCAGAGGTGTCAGTGGCAATGAACAAGTCCTTAAGAAACCTCACAGGGAAGTATTTTTCTCAAATTTATGCTGCCAGGCTTCCAGCCCTGCCGATGGATAAGTGTAGCCCTAATGGTTCTGCCAGGATCAGAGCTAATTCCCAGGTTCAGATGCCAGGAGTCTGCCAGCACACTGGGTGCCTGGCTGGAACTTGCTAGTTTTTTACTGATAGACTGTGACGTGAGACCCTCTCACATGCAATGAAGTGACATACACTGTATCATATGAAATGTAGCTCTCTCACACACACACAAACACACAAAACATATATTGAACTTGACTGGCCCTTGCATTCTCTCCTATTTTAGCTAATGAGACATTATAAAGACTTTTAGAGTACTGCATTTATCAGAACAATATGATGTCTTATCTGGAATACAAAATAATACAAAAAATGACAACTTTTAAGTGAGCTAATTAGTGGATCAGTAACACACATTAATAGCCTTTAGACAAGTAACCTTTTGATAACCCTGTGGTATTAGAAGGGCTTCACGCATCTCGCTGTTTGTGTTTCATCTTGTGTTTATATTTAGCCCTGCTCTGGGTTCTGATGTCATTTCCTGCTGTCACTTCATGGTTGTACTAATGCAGGCCTGGAAGACACCTTGGTGGCTTCCTCTTTTCCTGTCAACTCTGGGCCCTTTGTCACAAAGAGCACACACTGCTTTTCAACCTGTGTCAACAAACTAAAGGTCCCTCTTTATCTTTTTTCTGTGGTTACAGATTGGATGTGTCATTGGGTTTAAACATGGACTGATAGAATTTCTCCAACAGTGTGTGCTGAAAACTGGTTAGTGAGCAGTGTTTGTAATCTGAGCAACAAAGTTGTGTAATTACATTTTATCAAGAAATTTACATAAGTATCTGTTGCTCCTGCAAGCGAAACTGAATGGAAAAATATCTATGTACGTATGGAGGAAAGTCTGGAGAAGGCAGTTGTTGACTGTTATCATTGTTTTTAGTTTCTAGTGTCATTTTTGTTATTGTTGTTATTGCTGTTGTATTGATTTTAAATATAATCAGGTGATTATATCCTGTTCACTCCTGTCAGTGGCTTTGTATCTGTTATAAATTGTCCAGCAAAACAAAGGATGACATACAGAGTGTAAGCTCAAACTTCTGAAAAAGTGTCAGTGCCTCAGTGTCTCTTCTCACTTCACTGCATTATCTCATTTTGATATCGTCAAGTCATCGTTTCCTTTCTGTTGTTATTATTCAGCAGGATATGTTTTTTTTTTTGGGCATTCTGCACAGTTTTTTGTTGCAATCTTCACTTATGCATTGGCATTGCAGGAGTTTCACTGCGAATTATCCCCACCACCGATTAAAGAGAGCTAAAACTTGAAGTGCATCATTGACATCACAGCTTGACCCTTTGGCTTTGTTGGAGCTAGGCTCTGCAGGATCGGGGCGGCTTGCGTATTCAGCACACGATAACCTCCCCTAAGTAAACAGACCTGCTGTCCCAAGGCTGTTTGTCATCCACTCCTGGGCGTGACATCATGAGGCAGGTGACCCTGCCTGGGTAAACCCTGGCCTTTCTAGAGGGTGACGAAGAGGGCGTGTGCCCAGTCTCTACACTCACCCATGAAAGAGGGCGTTCCACTACTATCTGTCCCGCTGCTGTCAAGACATCAGTGTGCAGTGGTACTTAGCAATCTGGGCTTGTTGCCAGAGAGCTGCAGTTTCAGTTCCTAGGTTGGGCGCTGCAAGTGCACATGTATGTCAAGGTATTGAATTGCTTAATACCTAGTGGTGCAAAAGGATACTAGACAGAAAAGCAAACTATTGAAGCTGTCCTGGATAAGAGCAATTACACAGTGAATAAGTAGTATAAAATATTCTTTAAAGTAAATAAGTGTGTAGTAATTGTAGCCTGCTTGTCCTGGAAAGGAATGCAGTGTGAACTGAGTGACCTGCTGCTCGGTTGAAGCGGTGACCTGGAAAGGCTGAGGTGATTTGACTTCTTATCCAAATGAGATTATAGAGATGAGAGGTAGAGAGCTGAAGCCCCCAGGGTCCCTCAGGTCAGCAGCTACCTGTATCTGTACTTTAGAGAACTCTATCCTCACCATATCTATATGTTAAACCTTACTGAGCCAGAGTAATATGTCTACTTTCTCTATCTAAAACTGCTTATGTTCTTTTGCACAACAGATATGGTTTCACAAAGGAACTGGTCCATATTTCTACTGTCTTGTGTAAAACATGGAGTGGCTGGCCAGCAGGTCCCATCAGTGATACTGTCACATCTTTAAAGGTTCAGATTTATATGAGTTTAGCTCAGATTTTACACAATTTCAGCTTCAGCTTTCAGGTTATTATTTTTTTTCCACAAAGAGACAATCAGAAGTAGATTTATTAGTCCAGCCAGTTGCCAGCACCTGGTCTTTTTATGGAATAATTATTTTAAATGGTAAAGGTACTTTTGCTTGAGGTTTTCTCAGAGGCTGAACCAAAGGTTTGCTCGAGTCACTTCTCCACAGCCTTGAACCCACAGAAAGTTGCAGTTCATCTGAATTGATTGTAGGGGAAAAGAAAAAGCTCCCAATAAGTTAAGTGCAACAGTAAGAACATTGATTATATCATAAATGTGAATATGAAGTCAGGGTATTGTCATTTTGATTAACTGAAGAAAGTAAATCTCAGGGAAGAAATCTATTACAGATGTGTATTACTGCTGTTATAGCAAGGATAAAAAAACTTTAATGTTCAGCAATTTGATGTGTAGGTAGGTTATGGGAACGTGGACCTAACTGTAGCTGCAAAACAGGAAAAGAAGGCAACATGAAAAAAGAAGAGTAAAAGGGTAAGAATGAGAGGATGACATGAAAGAAAAATGAGTGAGGAGAGGGGAGTGGCACCTGTACCACTCTGCTGATCTGCCGAACTGGGTGCTGGGGGCGGCAGCAGTGAATGAGTTCAAGGCTGAACGGAGAGAGGGAGAGAGGGAGCGAGAGAGAGAGCAGGAGTGGAGTGAAGCTTGCTGGTGTCGCATCAGTGCATGGGCCTGGGTTTAAACAAGGCTGTGAAACCCATGGCGCCTGCCCCCTCTCCACCGTGCCGCCGGCCGTGGCCGTGCACGGAGCTCCGAGATGTAGAGCGCACCCGGCCAGTCACCGAGACTAATTAAGGTCACTTGATAAATCTAAGCTGAGTCTGTGGGGCTGCGGAGGGAAGGCGAGGGAGTGGCTGAAACCGGGAGATTTGATGAGGTGCAGCCTGCAGTCACGTACGGTGCGCACGGCCTGTGGGTGTGCGTGAATGCGTGTTACTACAGACTGTGCTCACGTTCGCTTCACCACACTGGCGTGTATGCAGAGTGAAATGCTGAGAAGAGAATAAAACTGGAGAGTTTCCTGTCTATCTGCCCTTATCTATGTTTAGCTGACAGAAATCAGAGGTAGGCTGATGCTCAAAGCTTTTCCTTCATGTCTGACTGTGTACATGTATATTTTTCATTGCGGATCCCTCCTGAAATTTCACCAAGCTCAATGAGGCAGGTGCTGAGGGGTTTTTGAAGAATAAATAAAAGGAGGCAATTACTACATTTGTTTTTTTGCCATTTTAATGGGAAGACGTGGCCCTTGCTGTCACTGTCACTGTCAGCTGTATAAGTGAGAGGGTTTTTCCAGGTCAAGACCACTCTTGTAATACCACCTATTTTTTGGTTTGTTTTATGTGATATAACATATATGAACATCCATTGGCTGTACCCCCTTCCAATGCTAGCATGGAAGTGTCGAGCTGTAGGCGGGGCTATGAAATGGAAAACATTCTCTCCCTAATCCTCCCCCAGTGCCCTGGGGCGGACCTGCGTCTCCACACCCAGAAGCAGTGAACTCTGCGAGGGGGCCTTCAGCGTGCCCTTCCTGTCCCACCCCCGCCACCGCGCCCAGCTGCGTGCCAGGAGCTGCGGCCGCGCACACTGGACCCTTATACACCCGAGCGCAGGCACGCCCCATCTGAAAGACGGCCATTGAAGTACCCCTGCTTCGGACCTTCCCCTGATCCGCTCCTGTGCGTTCACAGGGTCGTAACACATATAGGCACGCTCGGCGGAAGCGTACGCATGCTCTAGCAGGCTCTGCAGACATGCACACCCACAGTGCGCTGGCCAAGACGCAGAAAAGGCTTGAGTCAGTGGCATGTGTCAGATCTGTGTTGTAGTTCACTTGAGTGGTGGAGGAGTTTTTCCTTGGTAGAGTTTGCCTACAAGGACGTAAATGTTGTGCTTTGATCGTACCTGCACTCCGTAGGCAGGCAGACTTTTCGCTGTGAGCTGGCAGGCCCCGCAAACATGTGCGGACCCTCTGCCCCGTCCCCTGTAGGGCCTCCTCAGCCTGAGTGCTGTTGGAGGACAGAAAGGTCACGCCGGAGGTGCTTCCTGTCAGACGAAGATCACAGGCGCCCACAGCATCTCTCACAAGAACAAACAGCTCGAGCGGCTCTTTCTCAGCTTCCTTCTCAGCCACGCTGCTCTCGCGCCGGTGAACTCACAGCCATGACTAATGTCCAGATTTCGATGCACCCTCCCACGTGTTCCTCTCTTGGTCTTGGTGACAAAGCCTCGCCCGCTGCCACAGTCCTCTGCCCTTTCTTCGTCCTCGTTATGCTCATCTGTCCCTCCATTTTGGCAGGGGTCAAGGTCGTGTTCCTCAGACGGGGCGTTACCTTATCTGAGGATGCAGGAGAGCAGAACATTGGTACAATCAGCGTCAGAGCATTCCGTGAGACTGATTCAGATGGAAAGGGAAATAGCGATCAGAAAGAGCCGTGCGTGTGAGTGTTTCAGTAACTCAGTGGAAACGCGTAAACCACTCCGTCTTTAGAATTGCTGGTCTTGCATCAAGTTCTTGAGAAACTATTGTAGTCGCCTCAAAAAATCAGACTCGTGAGAAGTTTCCTTTTTCCCCTCTTCCTCTTGTTTTCGCTCGGTCCGACTCCTGTGCTTTGATTAGGAAACATGAGATCTTGAACCCTCTTTCTTTAGACGCTCCCCCGCGCTGTCTCTCTGGGTCCAGCGTCTCCTGTGTTTTGCATACGGGCCCAAAGGCATTAACGGGATCACTATCAGCACAAGCCAGGACTTCCTGTGCCGATACAATGGAGGCGGAAGTCTGCTAATAGCGCTGCGCTCGGTCCCTCTGCCTGCTCTTTCACCCGGCCGCGCACAGTACAGGAGCCCCAGGGTATCAGGGAATGTACAGTAACACACACAGGCACGCTTGCCGACACTATATCAACACGCACCCAGTATGTTTTCCAAGCCGTTTGACTGGGGGAGTATTGACAGGGACCGTGCGCACAAACTCTCAGAATCTTTTGCGGAGGTGAGCGAGAGGCGGAGCGCCTGCCAAGAGGTCCCCGGTCCCAGCGAGGCAGCCTGGCCCCTGCCTGCCAGGTCTGATCTCTCGTTACCCGCTGAAACTTGGAGAGGAAGTGCTGGGGTCACCGAGGACGTTTGGGGGTGCTCTGGACTCCAGCCATCAGCGCTCCACCAAAGCGGCCCCGCCACTTTACGGCGTCAATCTCAGAAAAAATGTGCTGCAAAGCAAAAAAAAACCTCTCTGATCCCTTAAAGAGTGGGGAGAATGTGAACTATTCTCCAGATTTTCATACACTGTCAGATTGTGGCAGAGCTCGAGACTGATTCCACTTCAAAAGCCTTCAGCTGAGAGTGATTTCATGCGTGTGTCTGACTGGCTGTATAGAATTAAATGTCAGTTTACATAAAAACTAATGGTGAGTGACGCCATTATGGACAGCTCTGGGAAAGCTCATGTCTTGGGGTTTCGATGAGTGATTTTCCTTGGCCTTACAGTTGGAAAGGGTTAGGCGATTAAGTGCACAAATTTGTACCTCTTCCAAACAGTCTTGTATGGTCTGTGTGCTTACATTCATATGCACAAGTGTGCGAGTGTATGTGTGTGTGTGTGTGTGTGTGTGTGTGTGTGTGTGTGTGTGTCTGTTCCTGGAAGTCAGCATGCAGGCCCCCTCACATAACCGAAAATTGAATTGTGGGAGCTCCGCGCTAACAGCGTGCTCTTTCTCTGGGCCTCCTCTGTCTGAGCCTTTCTCCGGTTTACCAAATTCAATATTGGAGGTTGACGTCAGTCTGTGACAAAGGCTCCCCTTTGTGCCTGAAGCTCAGGGTTAGCCTGTGATCAGCTGTGTCCAGTGGCGTACGTGTCCTCCCCTGGGGCGGGGGCGGAGGGGGGCAGAGGGGGACGGGGGGTTACGCAGAGGGAGGTGGTGAAGATCTCTCTGGTACCATGTATTAGCAGATCAGTTGTGTTTTGACCCTTGTGGCTGAAGGGTTTTGATTCTGAGAAGACCAAAAGAAGGAATTTTAAAAAGCCAACATTTTACCATATTTTGCTGTATGATAGGCCAGTTTTTTTTTTAATCATGTGATGCACGGTGATGCTTGCGAGCAGTTGGCCATGCTTTCTCAGTGTTCAGGCCCTTGCTATCGCTTGTTTTTCCACGTGTACTGTCTTTTCTTCCTCTCCAAGCCATTTCAATAATACATGGCAATTTATAAATATTGAAGGATTTCTGTGCATTTATCTCCTGCCGTCTGCTTCCCTTTCCCGTGGCCTTAATGGGCACGTCTGACATTCAAAACGGTAGGGCAGGGAATATCACTCAGCTTTGTCTGCCAATGACTACGATAACCTATCAGGGCAAACACAGGAAATCAGCGGGGGCTTGGGAGCAGCCATTGTCTCTCTCAGGGGCTTTGTTTCTGTGTGGGGTTTTTTTTCACCTTTTATTTAATTTATGCGGAGGAGTTTTGCATCTGCCTGGGCCTGTCCTCAGAGGCAGGTTAAACAGAACAGATAAGAGCAGCTTGTGCTCAAAAGCCTTGCACAAGGGCATGAGAAGGATCACCCTTCATTTTAGAACCAGGCTGGCTTTCCTCTGTGGATGTACAGCTACTTGCCACAGGGATACAAGTGTGTAAACTACAGCACAGGTGTGCTGAAGTACAGATGTGGTACAGTAGTCTTGAAAATACAGATGTGGTTCAATAGTCTGTAAAGCCCAGATATGGTTCAGTAGTTCATGTCATATACTCAAGTCTCAAAAGGGATAACAACCTACTGCACTGGACCAGTGTGTTGTGGAACAAATGTAATAGTCTGTACAGGCCTCATTCACAAAAGCCCCTCTGCTGAGTTGAGATTATTTTACATTTACATCATTGATTTGAGCAGATGTCTTTACGAGGGGCAACTTGCAGAGCAGACATTTTGTACATTCCCCATTAATGCAGGAGGATATTTACTTAAACAACTCAATATGTTTGGGACTTTGCTCTTTGGTAGAGTTCTTTTTGTGGGATTTGAACTTGCACCTCGAACTTGAACCTCGGCGCCTGTGCGGATGCCTGTGTCTCGGGCACTAGACTTTGGTTAGCTTTCATTTTAGCCTTCCTCTCTCTTTAGTTATTACATCTGAATACTTAATCTTGGGAATGAACCAAGGGACTGATCCAAAATTTGAAGTCTGTATGCACAGTCCTAGTTTCTAGTGCCAATCTCCTCCCAACTTCTAAATTTCTCTCCCTGTCTCATGTAGTCTCTGACTCAGTCACCTGTAAATGTGAAGCACTGTATAAACGACAGGATGTGGTAAGCCCACTGAAGTTGTCAGTGATCTACAGTATTAATAGTTTCTATCTCATCTTTCCATCGAGTACTTTCTGTATGATTGCATTTCACCTTTTGCAGAGCCGTTGCCTGTAAGGCAAACGCTTGGTGCGGGTTATGCGGTCACAGATCTGTGTTATAATATATCGCCGTATATATGACGGAGAGACAGATGAACATCCGTCGGAGTTTTTGCACTCCTATGACGACTGTAACCTGGTGTGCACCTGTCTTCTTTGCGCCTTGTGCCTAATACTTCCTTGCGATAAAGATCAAACTTATCTTGCCGACTGCCTCCAGCTATGTCTGTTTGGTTTGACGCCTTACCTGCTAATGAGATGAACTTTCTTGTCAACACCCTTGGCACACTAAGACAGTGGCAGATGTGGGGTGTACTTAACAAAGGGGGTTGGGGGAGTGAAAACGGTGACTAACAAACCCAGACCTCTATGCTCTTGTCGCTTCGCCTTGTCTGCTAAATGCCATTTTGTACATTTTGTGTCATACCCTTTGGCAAAGTACTTAACCTGAATTGCCTCAGTGAAAAATCCAGCTTTGAAATGTGAATTGGAAGCTGTATAATTTGCTTTGGATAAGGATGTCTGCTAGGCACAATATAATGTCATAAACTGGCAGGATGTTGGAATGACCACCACACCACCCTCTGCTGGTGCATTTTCCTGAGATTTTGTAGTTTTATTTTTATGACAGCTGCAATCGTGACTCTTCTCTGTCCTTATTCTGACTTCTGATTTACAAGTGTAAAAAGAGACCCTTTGCTTTGGTTGATTTGTAATATGTGGTTTTGAATATTTGCACCTATTCTCCCTTTTCCTGGGCTGCAGAGTGCCACAACAGCCCATATTTGTTTTACATGCAGTTTTGGCATTATTACATAATTATACACCTTATATTATTTTTTAATGCGGAAAATGTGGTTATTTTGATTACCCTTTTTCATAGGTCATCAGTACAGTACAGGTTGATTTCCCCTTTGCCTTACAGATGATAACAGTCTCCTGTAAAATCTCAGTAATGCTCACTTGACATAAAATAACACAATACTACCAATAATGATGATAACAACAGTATGAGGATGGAAAAGGTCAGAGTCTGGCTCATGAGTGTTGCGGTTTTGGTCACTGTCTGGTTGAGAAAGTTGCTCTGTCAGGGAATCCCCCCCTCCTGTACTTTTGGCCCTCTCTATGTGATCTGTGGTTACACAAGACCAGGGGCTGATTAGATTTCTCTTGCACCATGCTGACAAAGGGGGGTTTTCAGCACAGCCGCGTGTCACTTTGGAACTTATCTCCAGGGAGCCGGTCCAAGCAGGTGACCTGCATTTCTCTTCCAAGCACAACTTACACGAGTAGTTACCCCGCAGTTACTTGGGACTGACTCTGTCACCTCAGCTCAGGGGCATTGTTCTCCATGTCCAGCTGAATGCAGCCTTTATTTTGCATGGAGGTGCTGAGGGAAAGGAGGTGTGGCAGTTTTGTTTTAAAGAAATGAACTGTTTTACAGGCAACAGATCCCTCCATCAGATGAAAGGTGGATTGTGGGGGATTGCATGTGTTGTCCCAGGTTTTGTGCTGCATGGAAGTAAATTGTATACTGTTTGTGATTCTGATTGATAGGGTCACCTCAGAGAGGAGTTAGAGTGACAAAGCTGTAGTGTGTGTGTGTGTGTGTGTGTGTGAACTGAGTTATAGTGACCGAGTTGTAGGATATGTGAGAGGGAGTCAGGGCAGAGGCACTTTACCCAGCTGCTCTTCTAGAAAACCTCAGTGTTACCGCAATAGGCATAAACTGACTTGACCTGACAATTACAACAACAGGGTTCTATGAAAGAACCTGTTGGTTTGAGTGATGCTGTCTTTGCATCTGCCCGACTGTTTCTCATGTGCATTAACACCAGAAGCAGTGCTGTTACTTGCATTGCATTTGTCATTCGCTGACATTGACTTTTCCTCCATTTTATTCTTGGTATGCATGTACAGTTTTTTGGTTTTTTTTCCCCCATTTTTGTTGATTTTCTTTCCGTCTGTGTTGCTCCCATCTAATAGAATGTGGAGGCTTAATCTCTCACGACTGCTCAGCTGCTACAGCTCAAGCTTTCAAACAAGCACATGTTTTTTCAAACGACACATTCATTGCATGAGTGCTGAGTGGGGCATATGCTAAACACAGATACAGATAGAGTGAGTCACTTTTAACGAATGCCTCTGTCAATCAATACGCACACACTCTCCTCCTTTTTTTGTTTGAGTAATTGAACAGTGCTGCTTTACCTCATGCTAGATTGTGCTGGTTCCCTTGCAATACATTATTTGTCTGTGGAAACTATTTGATTCCTTTTTGAAATGCTCAATTCAATGTAAAAGAAGGAAACTTTGTTTCCAGTGGTCAAATCTGAAATTGCATCTGTGTCCACGCTGGTGTAAAAGCCTGGTCTCTGGGTTTAGTTGCCTTTTATGTCACCATTAGCCTCATTAGACCAAAAGGTTGACATCGAAAGCACCAATTCATGGGGGTTTTGAACCTCACCTGCAAGGCTGTACTTAGTCTGTGAGACCTGCTGAGCTGGTGATGCAGTAATGACAGGGCTGCGCTTTTTCAGTCTCCTGTTAACCACAGCGCTTCAGCTCTTCAAGTGTCAGCGGAATGCCTTTGCTGTAGACATGACCGGGGGATATGGGGATGGGGGGAGCTTGGCTCGCCTTGCAGAATTCATAGAATCAAGGCCTGGTGTTTGCATTTTACCGCCGTTTCTCAGTCACAGTGCGGGGTCAGGTGACAGCGCGCCCAGAGCACGCCAGGTGCAGAGCTAGAAGCAGGGGACACCTAAGCGCTGGCCTCGGAGATACAGCACTCCTCTCGAATCTCTGACATCTGTGGCTGCTCGCTTGGGTGGGATTTGCGCATCTCTGTGAAGGTGTCAAACGGTTTTGAGGGCAGAAGGTTACGTGGCAGCGCCGTAGAGTGGGGCTCGTCAGTCAGGTCAGGCCCCCAGCAGAAGCCAGACCGTTCCACGGGGGAGGCTCTCTCTGTCTCCCCCGGCTTCGACGTCTGGTTCTGACGAGGCCGGTTTCAGCCGCGATCTCGGCTGACTCAGACCAGCCAAAGCCGCGGGTGTAATGCACACTTGGGGTTTTTTCTCTCGCTGCGCTTGAGCAATGAGTGGGAACGGAGAAGCAGGGACCCTCAGCTCAGTCCTCTGGTTCCAGGTAGAGTGCCACCCAGTGTGGAGGAGGGACAGGGGGGAGAGAGGCGAACAGTGCGCCCTTTGAGGACCCCTGGCAGGAACGCTGCATGAAAGGGCACTGTGTCCTCAGAACCCGTGACCCCAGCCGCTGGTGGTCAGAGGCGTAGATCCTGTGCACACACACAAAGTCACGCTAATACACTTGGGCTCAATCACACACACTCTTCCAGCACAGTAAGGTACAGTCATGACTATGCAGTCACAGGCACAGGTAGAGCTACACCACATGCAGACAGACTCAACCAAGTATAGAGATCAATTATAGCCACACGCATACCCCAGTGCTACACAAACATACTTGCAAGGACACACAGTGCTGTACACATGATTATACAGCAGCACATGGTCAGTTCAGTTTGGAATGCTGTTGTATTATGCATTAAATATTTAAATCCATGATAGAGAGGCCAGCTGTGCATGCTCCCAGTCTTCATCCCGTGCAGATGACATGCCTCGCATAACTGCCGCTCCAAGCATGTACGGCAAGTAGCCTAAATGGTCTTTTGTTCTCTTTTTTTTTTTCTAGGAACGTCTGGTCAATTAAAGGGAAAAAAACAGACGGCCAATGTACTTCTGAGCATTTACATGTTGCTCAATTTGTTCATGGGAACAGTTATCTACTTGTAAAAAAGGAAGTGTGCCATTGTCTTGATGGGAATTTGAACCCATGACCCTACCATCTCTGTCCATTGTACCAAATACTAACAGGCTACCCTGTACTGAGTCATTGCAGAGGCTGGGAGGAGCACATATACCAGACATAATGGCTTTTGAGAGCCAACATTGCATACTATGAAAGGCGTCTATCAGCTGGTCTGCTGTTATGACCTGTTTATGAATGCTCAGTTAGCACCTGATGAAATTGCATTGGGGCATTCTTCAGCTATCGTGGAAGCGTAATAGGCAGCAAGACACTTTTATAATTATACACTGTGCCTAAGGTAAAGCATGACATTTTTTGAAAATCTTTTTGGCTATACTGGCTATCGAAACTGTCAAGGTTGAGTAATTTCAGCAGTGCATCGGCAGTCACCCAACTCGTTGGTGACTCATTTCTGACATCGTGCATCACGTTTCTCGCTCTGGGAGGGAGCGCTGGAATAACTGAAACAGGGAGAGTGAGAGAGGGAGGAAGTGAAATAAATGTATCAGAATCAAATGACTATACACCACCGTAGCTGTAACTTTTTTTTCCAACAAGGGAGCAAACACATGTCAAGTAAATGTCAAATTCCGCTGCCCTCATATTGTGTTTGTTTATTTCATAGGGAGAAACACCTTAAAATTGTGTTCGATTTAGGTGTGATGGCTGTCGAAGCCTGCTTTTCTTCAGCGCGAAATACAGATACGCTCAGATGAATGTGTAAAAGGAAAGGGGAGTGTTTGAAGAGAAGCAGGCAGTGAGGTGTGGAGTGAGAAGGACAGTCGGTAAAGGGAGAAGGCGCGAGTGCGGGAGACGGGCACGGCAGGGGAGCAAGGTGAGAGGCCTCCCTCTGTCTGTGTGCGGACGTGGGCGAGGCGTGCTGTAACAAGCCCGGCCGCACCGCTCCTCCGGCAGAGAGATAGCCGCAGAGCTGAGAGAAAGCACAGCGAGGCCCCTGCTTCCACGCGAGCGTGCTGCGGGCTACAGGAGACGACAGACGACTCTCACGCGTCACCTCTGAGGGCCCCTCCTGCTTTTGTGTGTGTGTGTGTGTGTGTGTGTGTGTGCGCGTGTGCGTGTGCGCCCTCGCCTGTCAGCGCCTGCGGAAGAGCTGCGTTCATCACAGAATAAACTCATTGACCCTCTCGCGAGGGGAGATGCGCCCCTCCCTCTCCCTCCTTCCCGCCCCCTCCCTTCCTCCCTCTCTCTTATACAAACCACAGAAACAGAAACAGACAGATACGCAGACGCCCTCATGGGTAGGGGCGCGGCTCCACGACCCCCTCTCCACCCCAGCTTACTGTTGCACCCTGTGGTTGACCTTTAACATCTGCGGCACCTCACCGGTCAGGCTGCTTTTGGAAAAAAATGGTGAACAATAATATGAAGCATAAAGAATTCTTTTTCATGCCACTGTTTGGTGGACTCATTGCACATTTCTATATGGCTTCTTACAAAGAATTACTCCAGTTGAATGCATGCTCAGAGGTGGAAAAAGAAGGGTTTGTTTATCAAATTATTTAATATAAGCCAGATTTCTCTCCGGGACTATTCTTTACTGCCTGATTTCACTTAACACGCCCCCTTTTGATTTATTTATCTAATCTGATGAATGCAGCTTTTTTAAACAGCCATACCAGTGGGTTCCAAATGAAGTACAATCCAATACAGGTTGAGCTTCCTCTTATGCACCTCCTGGAGTGCTGTAAAATTAAATGTCCTAAATCAGAATGGATTGTGGGAGACCTTCTGTGAAATATATGTGGAAGGGTGTCCACTGTGGTGATGGTGATGGTGATGGTCACTGTCACTCACTGTCTGTCCTAGGACATGTCACACTTAGACATGAAACACTTCGACTTCACCTCCACCCTGAACTCCAGATTCCAGCCTTTTCATAGAAAAATCTAGGATTGACACCAAACCTCGCATGACTTGAAATGAGTGGCTTTTCCACACATCGATAGTGTACATGGCCTGCTATTCATCCCTGCCTGTGTGTCAAGATTAATATCCAATGGCATGAGCAGTGCTGTAAAATGACTCTTTCTGGCCATGTTTCTTGCGGTTGCTATCTGTCCAAATGTGTACACAGCAACGAAGCTGTGCGTCAGTGTGTCTGTCTCCCTGTCTGCGAGGGGTGGTGTGGTGATCAGTGGAACAAACCTCAGCACAGCTGGGAGGAGCCAGGGAAAGCCCAGCTCGAGTAGCGATCCTGTGGTTTGGCCCTGCGCTCCGCGGTCGGCATTCCAGGACTTTCTCCCTCTCCCTCTGAACCGCTCTTCCTGGCTGACAGGAAGTCAGCCCCACTTCCTGCGACAGTCTTCTTTCATGTGGTCACTTCCTCATGCTTGGCTAAGCTGCAGCGGGCTCGCCGACTGTCGTGTTAGCGCTGTTTGCGTGCGCGGAGTGCTCTCGGATTGAGCTGTCCGGGTTCGGGGTGATTCTGGTGGCAGCAGTGCACTCATTTTTATTATAATCCATATTCTTCCCTTCAAAGCTGAAATGCAGTGCCGCACAAGAATTTGGTATTCGTGCTAAATAAATCTAAAGTGGTGAATTCCATTCCACTCCAAAATCAGTATGCGTTTAGGCCTTTTTAAATAATGGGAGCACAGACAACACTAACAAACACTCCCATTAGCCTCAGGTTGTATTCTCTCTGATATAGCCTAGAAATGTACTGCATGCCAATGGCATCTTTTCACTTACTGAAACATGTTTTGTATCTGTTTAATCAATAATGTTCTGTACATGCATTGAAAAGCGTATTATGGCTATGATTAAGGGCACTTGGATTTTAGTGGTTATGAATCTTTCTGTCTCTTTTCGTATTAGAGAGTTCTGCTCCTACGGCATGCAAACATAGACAGCATCTGCTCTGTGTTTTTTTCCTTAATGAATTGGAATGTAGTGTCTGGTCCTAAACAATGAACCTGTTCTGTTATCATGAAGTTGCAGTTGTAAACCGTCCAGAATTGATATCCAATACTTTGGCAGTCATCACTACACTGGCACACGAGGATCCATAAAAAGAGATACTAGCATGCCGACCGGGATTACAGCCGCCCTTTGAGCCAAATCATTGGTCGAAATGTTGGGGAAGATGCACTATAACCAGACAGAGAACAAACAGATGATGTCACAGGCCAGAGTTTCCAGGAGAAGTGGTCTGGTAGCTAAGGCATCAAAACAATGCGTCTATAGACGAGGGGGGGGAGAGGTGCGTGGTGATTCAGGCCTGGCCGGGTGTACATGCGTCACCCCCATATGCTGGCCAAGAAGAGGGGTGTAGAGTAGCACACTGTCTGGCCACCCCTAATCTTCAAGACCCACTGTGGGTCCAATGTACACTCAGTTCTCAGAATTCTTCATCACAGCTCGATTCAAACCGCCAATCCACTGCTACACTATCACACACTCGCTTTCCTCATCCCCCACAGACGCCGCTGTCTGGAGAAGGAGGTCGAGAAAAAGGGACAAGGAGGTTTCAGGGAGGTCATTCAGAAAGCCACGGCCACTCGCTGCGTCTCCACAGGCTCACGTGAACAGAGGAGTGCTTTGTTCTTCCGCTTTTTAAGTCCTGGACCACACCAGACTTCAGAGACACAGAGCAGACCGGTCCTTCCCATGAGCCTCTGCTCAGACGCTCTGGCGGCCAGACTCTCCCCACACCACATAAAGAGTCCTGCCATGGTATTTGTCTGAAGGCCCTTTTTTATTGCTTGACTGTCTGAATTTAGTCTCTCTCTCACACATTTTGGGGCTATCCCAAAAACGTTAGATATTGAAGTAAGCAGAGTAGTAGTAGTAATCCTGGCGAGCAGTATTGTGCGGTATTATTTGCAAGCTGCAGTATGTCTACCTTTCTTGTTTGTTAGCTGTAGCATGTGTGTCTACACTCTGTGGTCTGGACACCTTGTTTGCGGCAATGACACAAATCCCTGACAAAGACTTTCTTAGAGTCAGAGACGCTCTCCTGTTTGATTTCTATGTTATTGCCAGTAGTACTGTCAGTAAGCTGAATTGTTTAATGCCATGTAGACGTCCTTGTCAGGGAAGCTGCAGATCCAGACAGTTGCGGTCTTTGGTAATGTCCTGCGTGTGCATTTTCCAACATTTTCTTTTGGTTTTCTGAGCATGACAACAGAGAGGTGGTGGCCAGGTCTCTGGAAGGGTCGTGACCAAGTAGACCATTTCCGCTTCTTTATCGGTCCCCTATCTTGCTTCCTCTCTTAACCCCATCTCTCTCATTCACTCTCTCTCACTCGCTCCCTCACTTTCTCCTTCTCTTATTTTGGCTCTTCCCATTCGTGTCATTACAAAGAACCAGCGGTTGCACTGCGCTGCGCTGGTCTCGGTGGGGGGACAGTGTGCGGTCCTCCGTCCGGGGACGCGGGCTGTCCACCGCACACAGGAGGGCCAGGCAGGGCCGGCCTGAGCGGAGCTTAAAACGCAGGCTGGGGACCAGATGTGGGGAAGTGAGTCACGAAAAGAGATGGCATTACTCAAGCCTCCTCTGCACTCACTAATCAGACCTCTGTTTGTGCAGGAAAATCCTGACGTCTGTCCAGGTTTTTCAGTCCCGCTTTAATCATCCTGTTATTCAAATGTCACACTGCACCACTTCTTTTTTTTTCTCAGTCAGGAACTTGTTTTAGTTTGGATTTTAAAAACTCCCACTGCACTCTCACACAGAATAAACAAGAGAGAGAGAACGAGATGGAAAAGGGGAGTGAGGTGTAGCATTGCCTGCTTATTGTTCTCTGGGGGATCAAAACATGTTTTCTACCACCTCTGTAACTGAAAACGTGCATTTGTACAGGACAGCAACTAGTGTACCCCTCTAAGAATCAAAATAGGAAAACGCAAACAGAGTGGGGTTTTTTTTTGCTTTCTGTTGGCTGTGGAGCTTTTAGTTTTCGATCCACATGTGCATGTGCAGCAAATGCATTACATGCAAGCCTGCTCTTTTGCAGACTTGCTTTGTGGGATATCTGAGGTCCCCCCCCAGGGCCAAAAAGAAACAACAAAAACAGCAACACAAGAATGACAGAAAAAAAGGAAAAACAAATTCCCGGTCCATCAGGCCTTGATGAAATCTCGGGAACAAATTACGTTGTTGGGGGGGGGAATATTGCAGTTGCTACGGTAACGAGATGTTTACAAGAGATAAGGTTGGAGACACAACGGCAGGGGATATTAAAAGCACTCAGAAATCCACTTCTACACACATGGACGCACATACACACCTGTTCCTAGAATTTGGATTCTGTGTGGTAATAAACATCATCTGTAACATATGGGCATATCTCAGATAGGTTTAATAGGTGTCCTAAGAACAGCTTCCTACAGGGTTTTGTCAGCATAAACACTCCTTCTGAATGGCTATGTAAAGTATTATTGAAAACATATTGTTGAAAACCCTGTACAGACTGTAATATCTAACCAGTTTTTGTATTTTGTTAAAAGTCCTTTGTTGTCTGAGAAGCAGTTGTTTGGGCCCTTTTTTTAAGGTTGGGGAACACTGATAACCCTGTTCAAAGTTCTCAGGACACGTTCTCAGGTAGTTGAAATATTGATTGTAGCAGCACATTATAGCCCATTCATGGGATTTCCTGCTGTGTGTAGGAGTAGGCCATGAAAAAAACAACAAAGGAGGGAGTCTCTAGGTGTTGTTTTTGTTTGAGTATTTTGGAAGGAAATGACATAGTCGTTAAGGTGTTCCGTTGCTATGCCGGGAAAGACGCAAACATTTACACGCTAGAGGTAAATTTTTTTCTCTCTCTTATCGGGGCTTTTTTTCATATAAAATCCTCTGTGCTTACAGTGAAGAACAAAAACATTTCCACTGCTGTGTCTCAGGGCAACGTGGTGTGTGTCAGTGTTTATAAACCAAAGCGCAGGTTTTTTCTCTCTATTTTTCTTCTCATTCTGAGGTTGTGGAGCGGTTGGGTGGAACGCTTGTGGGTTGGAACAGGGTAGAACAGGTGAAACTGGGTGTGCAACAGTACGTGATTGTTATTGTGAAGGGGGATTAGATCAATTCATGGTGACCTAATTGTAGACAAAAAAAAAAGTTATCCGTGCACACTCAGACACACTCAGACACACACACACACACACACACACACACACACACACACACACACACACACACACACACAAACACACGCATACACACACATCACATTCCTGTGATGTGTCGATAACACAACTTGAAAGGGTGGTGCTGCACTGAGTCCCCTGTGTCTGTTGAACACACCCCTTTGAGGGCATTTCCCCCCTGTTCTCCTTATGCTGTTGAGTGACTTTCAGATTCAGATGTTACGCAATGGACATCTCGGCCTAGCTGGATAAAAATGGCTCAGTGAAAGCCTGGCTATTCACACAGTGTGCCAAAACAACAAGCATTTCATTTGACCATGTATTGAAAATGATTAGGGATACAGTCTTGAAATTTGATTTAAGGAGTCCTCCACATTGAAGAAACTTATGTGCAGGCTTTCTGAAATTCTGAGATTCTTCTAAGGCAGTCACGTCAGAAGAGGTGTTACTTTCACAAGGAGCTGTATCTTGTGTCTCTTTCCTGCTCCGATGATCTGTGTGTGCTAATTAAATGAGAGGCATTTACTACAGTATTACAGTACAAAGATGCTGGTTCATTGATTTGCTAATCCTTTAAGTAGTCAGTTGGTCACCATTTTTATTCTTGTGTTTATGCCTGTTTAATATGAAATGTGAAGGATCAGTGTGATCCTGTTAAATGTTATGTGTTTTGTTACTGTGCCAATAAATGTTTTACTGATTTCCCCCCACCCAACATTTGGGGATTTTCAAATAAATGCAGATTTCAATGAGGAATGTGGACTCCCCCCATGAAACACTAGTTGTTCTGATTTAGCATGTATACCTTCACCACCCCTAACTGTCCCTGTTCCTACCCTAAGATCGAGTCATTTCCTCCTTGTTCCATGTTTCACTACAGAACATCCATAGCTTTTTTAACCATCCTTTTCGCAGACAGATAGATGAGCAGAAAGACAGACATACATACAGGGACAATCACATAACCTCTACTCTGCCTACCAGAGGCAGAGGTGCGTATGCAATATGCAGCCTGTGACTAGGTGATGGGGCACCTTGTCGTGCCTCACACAAAAACCCAGCCGGTATTCGCACAGTCAACACCGCTGAAGCCTGCTTCTGGTCATTACCTCCCCCTGCACTCAGGAGTACAGTAAAAACATCACAGTGTATATTATGTGACTTGACACGTGTCCAGATAAACTTTTTTGATTTGCCTTATTTTGTAGAGAGAACCATACCATTTGAAATAAACCACATTCATTTAATTCCAGTTTAGAGAAGCAGTGGCAGTGGAAGTAACTGTAGATTTATGGCCCACAGCTCTGTGATCACCAATATAAAGAAAATACAATTTCTCAGAACCTAAATAAGCAGCGGGTAAATTACTTGTTTCCACATGCCTCACAGCTTTATTAAAGCAGAAAGAGATGAGTAAGTCTGAAATAAAAGACTTTGGTAAAATGGCACTTAGGTAGCAATTGTTGCCTACAGACAGGCTGTGGCATGTAATGGGGGAGAAAATGAATTATCATTTTGGGGAATATCAGGGAGATTGCTGATGGTTAGGCTATGTTTACACTTGTGTGGAAAATGCAGTAAATTAAGCTGTTAGAAAGTCATATGGTCGCTAGGGTTAGCTTCTCAGGCAACTCTACTGGGGCCGCAGTGGGTTGGCAGTGTAGTATAGTGGTAAGGAGCAGGACTCGTAGGTTGCCGGTTCGATTTCAGACACTGCTGTTGTACCCTTGGGCAAGGTACTTAACCCAGAATTGCCTCAGAAAATATCCAACTGTATAAATGGATAACTTGTAAAAAAAATGTAACCAATGTAAGTCACTCTGGATAGGACCGTCTGCTAAATTCTAATAATGTAATGTAATATTATCACAAAGATTTGATTCTTTAAAAGTATGATTCTTAAAACTGCACTCATCAAGTTATAAAATGTATGCCCTTAGTACTCTGCAAGACATTTCCTGCAAATGCATGCATCTGAGTGGATGTAGATATTCTCAACTGTGAGCAGCAAGCCATCTGTAGAATTACAAGACAATCTCCAAATCCATCTTCCTGTCTATGGGCTTGCATGGGGCCACATCTGTCTTCGAGCACAGCTCTTGAGGCAGACTCAGTTAGAAGACTGCAGCACCGCTCTCTGGATGCATATACATAGATTAATGCAATTAGTGCAAATTAATCTTAAGTGTGGGCTGAGCCCTGGTGGGAGCATTCATTTGCTGCCACTCTCTGTTAAGTGTAGCCGTGCGTGCATGTGCAACTGAATAACAGGCATTAATGGAAGCACCAGCAGTGGGTTTCTGAATACTCTTTCATATAACCTCTCAGGGCCAGCTTTGGATGCATACAGACACGAAACGCAGCAGTGTAGATGTGATTTTTTTTTTTCCCGGGTGTGAAGCTTGGGGATGACCTGGTAGAACACCATCTGACCCCCCCACCCTTCCCTTTCTCTCCCTCAGAACTCCATCAGGCACAACCTGTCCCTGCACAGCCGGTTCATACGGGTGCAGAACGAGGGGACGGGGAAGAGCTCCTGGTGGATGCTGAACCCAGAGGGGGGCAAAAGCGGGAAGTCCCCCCGCCGCCGTGCTGCTTCCATGGACAACAACAGCAAGTTCGCCAAGAGTCGAGGACGAGCTGCCAAGAAAAAGGTAGGCTCACCATGGTCGCACTGGCGGTTCCTATCTCCTCCGCGGCTCAATGGATATGATTCTGATGTATTAGCATTTCTGCATTAATGTTGTTTTTCAGTCTCACCTTAAACAAATGTGTATTAGTGTACAGAATTTTATCCTTTTCCTACTATATGACTATGCTTTACATGTTCAGTCCCTCTACACATGTTGAGTAGCTCTACACCTGTCTTTTTTATTCTGTATGTCTCATATTGAGACAAGCCTCTGAATTTACCTCTGTCCCACAGGTGTCCCTTCAGGGAGGGCCGGAGGGGGGTGCAGACAGCCCTGGGTCCCAGTACTCCAAGTGGCCCGGCAGCCCCAACTCCCACAGCAACGACGACTTTGACGCCTGGAACAGCTTCCGGCCCCGCACCAGCTCCAACGCCAGCACCCTGAGTGGGCGACTCTCGCCCTTCATGCCCGAGCAGGATGACCTGGGCGAGGGGGACGTGCACCTGGTCTACCCCGGGGGTTCGGGGGGCAAGATGACGGCCACCCTGCCCAGCCTGTCAGAGGTGACCGGGTCACTGGGCCACCACAGCTCGGAGAACGTCATGGAGAACCTGCTGGGCAACCTCAACCTGCTGTCCCCAAAGAACTCCCAGGTGGGGGCTGGGGGCGCCGGCAGTGGCTCCTCCCAGTCCTCCCCATCCTCCATGATGCAGACCAGTCCCAGCTACCCGCCCTACAGTTCCCCCAGCATGGGCTCTCAGCCCCAGCAGGACTACCGCAAGTGCCTGTACGGCCAGGCCAGCATGAACACCCTGTCCCCCATCCCCATGCAGACCCTCCCGGAGAGCAAGCCTGGCTTCGGCCCCTCCCTGGGCCAGTACAACTGCCAGGCCGGGCTCCTGAAGGAGCTGCTGACCTCGGACGCTGACCCCCACAGTGAACTCATGCCCTCTGTGGAGACGGTGGTGTCCCAGTCCAGCGGGGGGCACATGCTGCCCCCCTACGGCGGTGGCCAGCCGGGGCACGGAGGCAAGATGATGAGCGGCGGGGGGTCGCACCCTCACCCGCACCCCCACGGCGTGCGCGGGCAGGCCCCCCCGACGTCGGTGGCCATGAACGGGCGCACCCTGCTCCCCCCGACCAGCATGAGCCACGGGGCGGGCCTGGCTCGCCTGGCGACCGTGAAGACTCCCATGCAGGTCTCCTTCGGCCCCTCGGTCCACCTCCCCGGGGGGGTGCTGCCCAGCTATTGCACCCCCAGCAGCAACGGCTACGGGCGGCCCGGCCTGCCCCAGCTGCACCACCCTGAGAAGCTGCCCAGCGACCTGGACGACATGTCGATCGAGCGCTTCGAGTGCGACGTCGAGTCCATCTTGCACGACACCCTCATGGACGGAGACACCCTGGACTTTAACTTCGACGCCGTGGGCACCCCTCAAGGGTTCCCCCTCAGCGTGAAGACCACCACACACAGCTGGGTGTCAGGGTAGGGGACAGAGACGCAGATGCACAGATACAGGTGAGCCCCCTGTGAAGAGGTTTGCCTGCACAGCAAGTTTTAAATACTAAGCCTGTATATTTTAGCTCTTGAATTACAAGTATGGCTGCCACGTTGGCTAACTCCCATTTGTGTTTATACTTTAACACTGTGCTATTTCAAAATGCTGAGCTGAGATTCCTTGTGAATAACATCTTAGCTCTGTGCAGTAAATGACATTTTTGTGTTGATTATATGTTTTATGTTTTTACGCAGGTTAAATCTGAAAATTCCATCTCAGCCTGAGCTGGGCCTTCATCAGGAAAATGGAAAACAGTGATCCAAAGACAGAGAAGCTATCCTCATCCTCACTCATCTCAGTCATTTTTTTCAGTTTTTATAGAGACAATAGAAAGCATTGTTTTTCTCAAAATTCACTCTCTTCTCGGCAGACGTGGTGATGTTTGACCTTGTCATGTCTGGGACATTTGTCGACTGTGTTCAGGTTGTATGCTGGTTTAGATTTTTTAGCCCTATTGCCATTGGAACTTGTACAACAACCAAGTGCCAAACTCTTCGTGTGAAACTTCAGAGCCAAGTTTATTTATGTTACTTTTTTTCAGACCTAGAAAATCAGTGGTAAGCACTCTCTCTGACAGAAGTGCCAGTGTGACTCCTGGATTATAGCTGCAGCAGCATTGTACACACAAACCTGTTCACACCCTCTATTGCTCAGATTTCTCCTGCCATAATATGTGCCTTATCTGGCAAGAGATGGAAAAACTGGAGCTGAAGCAGTGTAACAATTTTGCCGTTCTTTCAAATATCAGATATTGGAGAGACGTATTGTGGACGTTCAGAGCATTGAGGTTTTATTTGTTTTGATTTCTTCAAGTTTTCAGGTGTCCTTTTGACACGTACGGTGCTCCTTATGGCATGAGAAATCTTGAGTGAGAGGCCGAGCCTGTTTGTAGATATCTGATACCCACAGCCAGCCGATCGCCCTCAGATTGTCTCCTGTTCCATTTTTTCTGTAACTCAATTGAATTGGCATCAGAGGTGTCGTGTAACTGTCACTCAGAAACGTCTTAATTGACTCATGCAGCACAGAGGAGTACCGCGGTTAGAACACAGTCTGTTCGCCTCGGTCAGGGTTGCTGGTAAGTAAAACTGGCCTATGCGTTTAGGTTTCGAGGAAGATGAGCATGTAAATACTGCTGCCAGGACTTGATTGGTCAAAAAAGGACCTGGAATATGTAAATGAGTCTGTCAGGGACTCCTGGACAATGTTACATCATGACACATTTTTTGTGTTGCTTATTTTACTTTTTAATTGTTTTATTTGAACTACATTTACTGGTAGTATGTTTAGTATTGTACAGCAAGTTTACAGAATCAAGACAAAAATACAAAATCAGGGCAGTAGATGCATTTAACTTTGAAAACCAGAAAAAAGAAGAAGAAAACTGGATTTGACAGGAAGTTTTGTTTTTCAATCAGGTGGGATCATTCTCACACTTGAGGGTGCTTTTCAATGAGGCTGTTAACAAGGTTATTTCCTATATATATATTTTCATGTAAATAATTGAAACGTATATTGAAAAGTATATAGATTATATATATATTTGAGATGCAGAAGTTATTTTAAATTTTTACTGATTTTTATTGTTGTTTAATTGTAGCTTCTGCTCCCTAGCTTGCGTACATTGCAGTGGTTCTGGAGGTCTCTTTCATCTTCACACAAAGCTTTTTTTAGTCTTAAAATCATCATGTCCTCTTGATTGTGAGGAAATTTGTTTGTCAGGATTGTTTCAGAGTTGTTAATCAAATCCTCAGGCTGCAGCATGCTCCTACAGCAAGGGACAGAAGTGAAAGAGCCCCCATTTTCAGTAGAAACGTTGCTTGTTGGCCTAACCTGCTAAAGCAGGTGCTCTGTTATCTTTTTCCTTTAAATGTGCTCTTGAACTGGATTTTCTGTAAGATGCCCCATCTCCTTAGTTCTCTAAAGGACTGGTAACTGAGTATCTGCAGTGCCTTGCTCTGTAGCAGCACATGTGAGCGGGCTGTTTGAAACATGGTTTTGTGATGTCTTGTGGAACACATGGGCTCCAACCATGAAAACATGGGGACAGGGAAAGGAACAGGGCTAAAACACTCTGTTCTCAGCTCAGGTTTGGCTGGATTGATAGAATGAGATATCCATGGTTTTTTTTCTGCAAGACCACATCTCCCCCATCTTCTTCCCACAAACTTGAATCGTAGTAATTTCCTCCTCTCCATCTCTGTGCCCTGCTGTTTGATTCCTGCCTTGTACTCATTGGTCAGGACCAAGTTGCCCTTCCACTGAAGTCCTGGTGCAGTTTATCCATGTGTGTCAATGCAACTTTCTACCTTAAAGATTTCAGAACCCCTTGGTTGTTTTCAGGTGGAATGCCATACTGGTGCCTTTCATCCGTAACCTCTGCTCTCTCTTTCATCTCTCTCTTTCTTGCTTTCTCTCCCTCACATTCTCCTCACTCTCTTTCAATGGCTATCAGAGCACAGTATGCATTAGGAGGCATCTGCTGATGTAGGTGCAACAATGTGAAATGCTGATATTGAAGACTCACTGTGCTGAATAGAGAAATTGCGCCCCATTTTTTCCCCTGGCCTGTTAAGTGTTACTTAACCTAATAGAGGCGTGTACATGGCATTTTAGGTGTAGATTTTTTTTCTTTACATTTTTAAAGAAGGTTTTTTTTTCATTTAAGAATGCATAATGTTTATTACAGAAGACATATGCATGTACATACACATAGATTTGCTTGTATGTATATAAATATATATTTAAAAGACACATATTCTCATTGTTTCAGCATATCATTAGGGAGTCCTCCAGTCAATGTATAGATAATGTGTAGTGAAATCTAAATAGCTGGAAATGAGACTCCCATTGTCATGTGTTCAGAGATCATTGAAAGTAAGGAAACTTCAATGTTAGAATTGAAAAACACTCGCTTCAATTCCCCTCTCAAAATTGAAGAGAAAGCATACTGTGGTTAATTACGGACCTAAGGGGCAATGTTTGGGCTGGGCATTGTATTCATATGAATAAAAGATCCCAGCTGTAATTTAGATGAGATTGTGGTTGTACATGAAATAGAAGTTTCAATTCAAATGTTGGTAGTGAAACTTACTAGTTCTACAATGACATAATCACAGTTTGGAGAAAGGAGCTAGGGGAAACTAGTGACAGTGGTGTTACTACTGCAGCCAGATCATACATCTGGAGGTAGAAGAGTTTTACTCAATAATACTGTGCTGGAAGCACAGCTGTACCAGAGAGGTCACTCATTTCAGACCATACAACATATTCTCCTGCACCATAAACAACACAGGCCCTTTAAGCACACATTAAATAGAATCATTATAAAGATATTTAAAAAGGAAAAAAATCAGATCTATATTATGAAAAGTGTAAATGATTGCTTTGTGAATTGTGCAAATGATATCACCTATGCATTCTTTTTCTTTAATTTTTTTTTGTTTGTACTGATGATGAAAATGAAATGGTTATATTGTACTATAGAGTTGTGGAGATATTTTATGTCACTGTCACAATTGTATTTGTTTTGAATAGTATCTGAGAAAAATGAAGTATATATAGACATTAGATGATGCAATGATTCAAGTGCTTTGCTTTTTTGGTAAACTGACACTGTTATTGTTTCTAACTGCAGTTTGTAAGAAAAACCTAAAATGTAGAAAAAAAATAAAAATAAAAGAAGCTTATTGTTGATAGTAGAAAAAACATCAGCTGTCTGTTGGACAATCCCTGTTTGGATGGTGGACCTTTGGACCAATTTTTATAAATTGAGGAAAATGAATATATTGTATTGCACTTCTTTATCTCATGTTTTATTATCAGTGCTGCATATGGAAAGAAAAAAATAACTTATTTTACAATTTACAATTTTATTATGTAATTTGTGATCAAGAAGACTAAATTTGCAATATATGTATTGGAAAGAATAATGAAAATAAACATCCATTTGTTTAAGACAGAGGTCTCATTGTTTAGAAGGGGGAAAATATATATGTTCCAACAGGTTTGTGCTGATACTGACATGTAAACATTTCTTGCTGCTGTTCATAATGAGGCTGGTTTAGAAGTAAGGAAAACACCCTTGTGAATAATGACTGCCTCAACTTAGCAATGAGTGAAGTGAAAACCTTAACAATTTTTAAAAGGTTTTTAACCTTAAAAACATTGCTTTCTGGAATTCCTTTAGGAGACAATACCAGACACGATTGTATTACAATGCAACACAAATCAGAAAACAAACGTGTGCAAGAACAGTCTTTGCAGTTTCTGTATGAAGCCATATGTATACATAAATTATGTCACAGAAAAAAATACTTGTGGTGTTTGACTCTTTATTCAATGGTTATTAGTGGCTACTTCAAGACTACTTCAAGAAAAATCACTAAACTCTAACCTGTTCATGCCCTGTGCTACCATCTCTGAGTGCAGAGTAATGCCAATATGAATATGAGCCTATGCTTTCAGGTAATCTCTAAAGGACAGTATTTTGTGTGGGGACACATGGTACTTGAAGCTTACATAATGTTGTATGCTGTCTCTGTGGGGCTTGCCACTCCTGTTCCATGTGACCATCTTACAAGTCTAGACCACATTTAATGCAAAATGAATACATGATGGTATGTGGAGTGAGAGCAGTTTGAAAGAGATCTGTCAGTTTCCTCTGAAAAAACAGCACTCTGTTAGATTAGCGGCCGCAATCGTGTTTGTGCTCGGGTAAATAAGATAGAAGTGCAGACAAAGGACTCTTTTTACCAATAAGAGCTGAGGACATGCATGTTTATTTCTGGAAAACATTGTGAAAGCTCTATCAGTGTTCAGCTCAAAGGGGCATAATTACTGTACTCCAGGGAAGATGAGATTGGAAAAAAAGAGAAAAAATGAGCCTTGTTATCTCCCTTGTCGTCTCTCTCTAGAGAGATGACACACCCACTAGAACTACCTGTGGTTGATTCTCTTCCCACAGGATTTTTTTTTTTCTTTCACTGTGTGACATGAACCCCACTACTCCTCTTTTAACTACTTGACCTTTTGAGTCCTCTGACTACATAGTGTCTCAAAAAAAAGTTGCCATTAGCCATATGGTATCAAAAAGAGCAATTCTGTGGAAATCTTCCTTGTTCAAGCATCAGTGGTGCACATTCCCCCTTTGAAACCTTATAGCCATAAAGAAAGGGTTCGCTGTGGTGCTGTATTTTTTCCCATTACCTTGAATAATGTACAGCTGTGTTCTGGTTCCCTGTTCCAGCTGAGCTTCATTACTCAGCTGAGCCTGTAATAAACTTAGACCTCCAAGTCAAGAGGTTTCAAGTGAAAACTTCATAGGCGATAAGGTAACTTAAGATGAATTGCATTCTCGAGGAACTCATTAAAGAAGCTGTAAAATCTGGCAATGGGCCAGCGGTTCAGGTTAGCACCACGTTTAAGCTGCGGAAGAAAACAGACGGAAAGCCTTCGACACCAAGGTTAGAAACCAGACATTTTAACACCCAGAACATGAGTGTTTTCATTTCTCACCCCTTCGGCGCAGGTGTGTGGTCCAGCACTCCTGTTATACAGTGAATGGAGAGCGAGAGAAAGGATTTGTTGTCTTATTGAGGGCTGCCTCGAGCAGTGCACTGAGGAATGCCCATGGCTACCAAGAGCATATGCAATCCTTATGTTCTCTGCTGCCTTACACAGCAACCCAGCCCAGGCCATGTGAGGACACCTGGCCTTTGAGGGAGATGAGTTCACCCAGGGGTTCACTGGATTACAATCACTTTCCTCCCTCCCCCTGTTCTGTCTTCGAGTCACACTTGGGCAGGGCTTTTTAAGGTTATCCAAAGGGTAACAAATTTCAAAGAAATTCGACAAGAGGTTCACAGTGTGCAGTCTAGTCGTAACTGTTTGAATTTGAACTGTCAAGCATTTACTATCGCTGTTAGTTAAACTGTGTATTATTGTGGCTTGTTTTGGGTCTCTTTAACTTGAGTGAGACCACTATAACTAGGCCATGGTTTATATGAGGTTACCACCCCACCCCTTCACTGACCTCTGTTGTTTTACTATCTGTATTTGCCCAAAAGAAAATCAAAACAAATGTGGGTAAGCACAAAAATGTCATATCATCAAAGAATGCTTGTAATGGTTTTTCATTCTAATGTGACTCAATAATGGTATGAAATAAGCAGCCAGAACTGATATTCATGTATTTATAACCAGTTCATACTTTGTCAGCATTAGATTCGTAACTATTCATTTTCCTTGCAGAAAAAGCAAATAATACTCTGAATTACAAACAAAAAGATCCTTATTTTACAACACCTGAGCACTGATTTAAAATATTAATACAGTTTTGATAGACCAAAATACAGATTGTTACCGGGGAAAACTGGTCACTGGACTACAGAATATTGATTATTACAAAATATTCATCTTCAAAGATGAATGTCATTCACTAGAGACATGCCAACAACTCCTGTTAAAAATCCATAGATCCAGAATATTCAAGACTCACCACTGAATAAAATATATTTGTCCAACTTTGGACAGTCTTTGAAATAATTTCTCATTGCACTGCCTTTCTTTAAAACTTGAGCATTCAATTTGCCCTTTTCCAAAGTACTGTGTGTCTCATCTCTGTGTGTTTGGTGAAGACTATCAAAGCTGGACTGTGTGGCACAGTTTCTTATCCAGGGATGGGGTTCTGCCAGTAGCATGAAATCCTTACTGGCTGTAAATGGTAGGTGGGAGAGGTTATCAAACTATCAAACAAACACTAACGCATTTTTGTCTGTAGGGTTACAATCAGCCACAGTAGTGTTTCTGCAATAAGTAGTGTTTCTGCAATTACTACAACAGAGTAATAAAATAATATTACTAAAATGCTTAACTAATGTATAAAATAAAAAATAATATTTAAAATACATAAATAATGCATTTTAAGATGAAATGAAAGACAACTTTTCAGCACTTACAAAAGGTTCTAACTTGGGTTTCAGCTATGAAAATAAATGAAGAATTCAATTTCATCCCATAAGACAGAACATCTGGATGTTTTTTCTACTATTGCACTTCAAATGGCTGACTCTGTAATCCCACATGGGAAGAGGTCAGATACCAGAATTTTGGTGTCCAAGATTTTTGTCTTCTAGCACAGGAGAGGAAATATGCCAAAAGGCCCCTGCCTTTTCGACCAAACACTGCACATTTCCAAAGCTGAGCCTGTTTTTCTGATAATATTACCACTGTGATAGTATAAAGCATGTGAATAAGGAGTTCAAGAGGCGGCAACTCATACAGTCTTGAGGGAGGAAGGTATTACAGTACATCGGGCGCTATGCAATCAAATAGCAATGTGCTTTGTCCTTCCCTTTGAGTATAGGAATTAAGCAAGTGAAAGCAAAGCTACAGTTTCATAAGCATAACTTAAAATGTCACCAAAATTGACGGTGCTTAAAAAAGAAGTGCGTAAGCCTTAAACACAAATCACTTTGCATCAGGATTGGATTCAGACAGCAGTTCTTCTTACTTCTTTCAAAACAAGATGACATTTGCATATTAACAGCCACAGAAATCTGTCATTGAATTTTGCACCACTTAGTGACTCCCCTCTCCCCAGTCGCAGAGGGCTGTCATCTTCCAAGAAACAGGGAACGCACCAACAGGGAGTAAGGAAATATGAATGAGTGTACAAAGACAACAGGCCTGCTGCCAAGGACAAAATGAACAGATAATGTTATTCTGACTCCATTAATTCAGGGAAGAACTTGAACTATTAAACTATTGTTGAAATGAAGTTTTTGTTGCCAAGCATGCTTTTTTTTCTTCTATTCCCTCTTTTAGCAGCAGTCCAGAGCCCTCTCCGTTTTCATCTCTTTTTACAGGGGGGACTTTCAAGAGATTTCTGTGCAGCTTCACTTTGAGCTTTGATTATGCAGATGCACAGCTCTATGTCCTTTCAAAGTAATGTCATTGTGTGAATGTGGAGCTTTACTTTGATCTTGTGGATAATTTTGAGATGTTGTGCAATAATTTACCCTCTCATTTTATTTACCCTTGTATCCTTATCACCTAAGCTTGGCTTTACGTTGCCTGTCTTGATGTTCAGTGTTTGGAGTGGGGGGTCAAATGTGCTCCACAGTTAAATGTATTGTTTTTTTCCATTTTCATAGCTTATTCTTTAAATATAGAAGAGTTAAACCTTTTGTCCATTGGAGTTGGTGAATGTCCTTAGGTAGCCCCTATGTGTTTGATATAGTGTTTAGACCTTCAATATAAGCCTGCAACCTGCTTTAGATCTTGAAGATAGTGCCCATTCTATTGTAACCAGAGGTTTTTCAATCCTTATTTCAGCATTCATTTTTACCATATGCCACTTAATATGGCAATGTTTGAGTATGTTTTATTCAATAAGATAAGTAATTTGGTATTTTGTTTTGTTTGAGTTCGGCATAAAAATGGTTATGTTCATATGCCCCAGAAAAAAATATTCTGATAATAAAAGTGGGTATAGATACAGCTTAGAAACTCAGCAACATGGATGATGGATGATGGATGTAAATTATGATGCATCATAATCTTCATGAACATGCTTGTAAAATGTAATCATAGAATATGGCATGTGCATACAGCACATCATTACATTACATTGCAGTCATGTAGAAGATGGTCTTATGCACTTTAAAAATGCATCTAATAAAGTGGCATATGAACAACATATGAACAAGCTTCAATGCCAAACATAGCATGAGATTCCAAATGCATGCTACATTAATGTGCAAGTGCTATGCTGTATATTCAACAGAAGGACTATTGCTCTCCCAAACAGGATGCTAATACATACCCTGAAGTAAATTTAGAGATATGTAAATCAGATATCATGATCTGATTTACAGATGTGTACAGAAATAAGACAGCAAAGTGATCTTGGATTCAAGGTGACCAGAGGGGTGCCAAGGATTGAACCCTGAGGGAATCCTGTAGAGAGGCTTGGGGATGGGGGGGTATGACAGGTGAGCCTTGAGAGGTAAGATTAAATCTATCTGAAAATGGTACCTGAGATGCCCATCATCGATCACCACAGAACGTAGGAGGAGGTGGTGATTTCCTGTGTCAAAGACCACTGGAAGGTCGAGAAGCATTGGGACAACCTTGTCAATATTGCTTTTTATTTGTAGGCATCAGGATACAATATGATAAATGTATAAGCTGAAAAAAGTGTCACACTGCAGTGAAAAAAACAGGGGTGTTAATGATGTGTGTTTCTGTGAAGGCAAACATGCTATTGCTTCCCCCAACAGAAATTGCTTGTAGTATTTATATTCAAATATTGGCCAGTATTCAATACGTGTATTTCCATCTAATCTGTGCTCCTGCTCATAGTTCTTATCCTGTGACACAGGAAGTGATTGCGTTGTTAGTAACCACACCTGCTTACACTGGGGGGCATTCCCACCACACAAAGCACAGCGGGTGCTGAGTTGCCTGAGCTTTGTAGACTCAGGGTTTCTTTGGGGAGAGTTTCCTGGTGACAGTGTCCCAGTATGCCAAGTGCAACAGACTGATTATTAACTGCTGAAGATCTTGGCTGTTTCCTTTTACTTTCTATTGTCTTGCCAGATCTGTCAAGAAAATTTCAGCAAAACCCTTTTCTTTTCTTTCCAGTCGTTAACTACAATTCCTACAGCATTTCAGCAAGACATACACATATTATGAAGTCGTTATTGCACAAAAAGAATGGGTGCCATTTTTCCTTATATTCTGCTGTGTTAATGGAAAAAATTATTGGCTCAAACATGGCCCCACTTCAGATTTTTTGCAAAGCAAAAGGCTAAAATGTAACATGTGTTCTTCATGACTAAATGAATTTAAATGAGTTAATTAGAAATGGGAATAGGAGTCCAAACTAGATGTCATTAATCTTACCAGGCAGATCACCGGTATACAGCAATCCCCAATGTTTTTTTTTCCACCTGTTGTGCGTGACACATCCTAAATCCACAGGGAAGTGAGGATGAGGAAGCTGCAGCACAGGAGAGGAAGGCTCAAGTCTTTGCCGGTGGCAGGTGCGTTTCTGTGTCTCTCCCGGGCTGGGACTGCGCCGCTGACAAGGGGCCCGAGATGAAGCACAAATGAGCCGCAGTGGGATGAAGACTGGCGTGGGAGCCCAGGAGATGCAGGAGGGCCAGGGGCTGTAACTGCAGGCACAGAGGCCAGGAGCAAAAGGTACGACTCAGAGACAGGGAGCTCCGGGGCAGCCGTGGATGGGGAGCAGGCAAACTCCAGTACATGCTGGGAAACCCTTTTAGGAAATAACACAGCAAAAAACTCACACAGTAGATGTTAAGACCAAAGACATCGTTAATTTAGTGTGTGGTCCCAATGAATAATTTGAAGGTGTGCTCAGTCAGCAAAATTAACCAGCCCCCGTATTATCCTGGTAAACAAAATGAAGGATAGGAAGCAAAGGGAATGGAAGTTTGGCCTGCTAGGGCCTCATCAGCGGTGCACTTCCTTTTGCACTTCTTTGAACCCTTCAGGAAAAACAACAGTGCACATACAATATGAAAACACATTGAAAACACGGGGTCGGCACTTTATCTGATTGATGGTGCAGTATGTGAAAGAAAGGTGAGGTTCCAGCTTGTTTTGATGTAATTGTGGATTGTGGACGTTACATTTAGTGAGCCAAATGAAAACCGATAATCTTAATGTTCTCAACCTCCACCAGCTGCACATTTGAAAACAAATGTAGAGAATGATTATGTACCAGTCTGACTGGAGTTAATGTGAGGCTTCTATTAGGACCACTAGATTCCTTTTTTGTGAGAAAATACCCTGAAGGATCTTTGGAATTCTAACAACATATGAAATAGTCTACACATGAAGGGACTCAGTGGTATGTGTTTGTAATTGTAACCTCATGGTTGTCAAAAATAGGAACCTTTGAAATACCTGTGGACGTTTCAGTAGAATTTCATGAGTGTCATGGGTTGGGAAAGAAAAGAAGATTGAACTTGCAGGACACCTTGATCTACTTCAAATGCCATATGCAATGTTATGGAATATTGCACAGTCCAGAGGGTTTCAATTGTTGATTAATGTCATGTTTCAATTGTAGATCCCACCAGAGATGACATGATTAGGGCTGATTTCCAGTGGGAACAAAACCTTGTTCTCTATTGCTCATCATGATCTGATCAAGTCTTTTTCTGGGTCAGAAAGGAAGAAACAGAATTATTTACAGCATCCAGACAGTCAGTTGAGCTCGCAGTTGTTTACAGGAGAAGTTCTTAATCGCTGAGACGTTGAGCATTTCTTATGGTGAGGGGCCATAGTCTGATTGAAACTTGCTGTGTCTCATTATGTGGTGGCATGTGCAACTTGTTATGGGGCTCAACACGTAGCATCCCATCTCATCGCATTGCATTGCATTGCATTGCATCGTAACTTCTGGGCTCCAAGCTAGGTGAACATGACCAACAAATCAATCAATCCACAAATAAGAGAAGGAGAGATAGAGAGGAAAAATGAATCAGATGCGCTCAAAACTGTAAGCAGAGAGAGCTGTGAGGCTGGATTCCGGATTGGGATCAGCTGTGTCCCTATGCTGACACTTCTGTTGTGGTTGGTAAGGGATGGATAATTAGCTCTGACAGGGTTTTGCAACCTTTTTTTTGTCCCTAATATGTTTCAAGCTGAACGCACCCGTTGTTATGATCATAATTGGTTTCCTGCTCACTGTCGGGCCTAATCATTGGTTAGGGATGAACGGCAGCCTGTCCATTGGGTTTTGAACTGATGATCTTCTGTGCATTGGTCCCCCAAGCTCCCAGCCTTATTGAGTCTGCAGCAATGTGCATCGAATTTAGCCGTCTGTTGTTTATTTATCCATAGCTGGCTACACATCAGAGAGGTTCTGATGAATCAGAGGGTCGCACAGGTAATGGGTAACAGGGCTCTTAGCAGCATGGAAGCAGGAGGGGAGCTCTTTCACAGCCATCGGGCGGCATTCTTCTGCGTTTAGGCTGTTTGGCATGGATACATGCCTACTATGCAGCACTTCCAGAGCCCAATTCACAACTGGCTTTCATTACGGTGCTTTTATGGTGTGCTTAAGAGCATTAAGCAGTTGATGGGGGAGGTAATTCCAGGATAAACAGTAGGCATTCTAAAACTTTCAGATTAAGGGGTTGAGGTATTCTGGGTGAACTTGAAAACATCTTTTGCTTCGGGTCTGAAGTAGCTGATGGAATGATGAAGCAATCAATAAGTGACGGGTAAAGTCAATGAACTACAGGCTCATTTAGATTATGCTCTATGGATCAATATATGCATATTTTTGCGAAAACAGTAAGGGCAGAGAGAAATATACATTAGTAAAAAGCATGTAGAAAGTTGAGTAACCCCTGCAAGCAGCGAGGCAGGGTGTGTGTTTTGCTGAATCAGGCAAGAGGGAGAACGCAAACAGGTCCATTTCCTCGGTTGTCCTGCTGTCGCAAGAACCCCATGTCTATTTATAGCTCTTCTCTCAGTCCGGGTACGGGTTTGCCGCTGTAATTTTTCACGGTACGTAATAAAGTGTCGCCCTCCGCCCAATTTTGGTCTGTGGTTTTCTGAGAGTGGCACGCAAAATTATAACGTTTCTCCAATGTCAGCTGAAGATGTAGGAGTAGACTGGAAATCTCATGAGGGAGAAGACCAAGGTGAAATGGATTCCTCCTGCTTCAGTTTTTAGCCTGCATCTTCTTTCACAAAGGTGATTTTGACATAGTATACTGTTGCATTTAGAAGAAGAGAGAATTCCTCTGAGAAGCCGTCTGATTGGTGCACTGTGTAAAGGGAAGTACTGAAAGAACACAGCAGCACTTGCCTGAAAACATCTCTTGCCTGAACTTCAGATGTAGTAGTTTGAATCATTTATGTCTGAAAATGGGAAATAACTGAGATTACATACACTCTTGTACATGTGATAAAAATGGGTTAAAGCATCCCACAGGACTCTATCTTATCTATGCTGTGTTTTCCCCTCAAGAATAATGAATAATCTGTTTATTACTCATGGATATGGTTAATATCGCAGAAATAGACAATGGGGCTCTGCTGTTCAAAAATAGTTAAAATGCATTGCATTACATTGTTACAAGTGCTCATGGTATTTCATCACTTCCGATACTGTCAAATGACACTGCTGTTTTAACACCCGTCCTTTGCAGTTTCAGCAAAAGTTCTTTGGCACCTCGATGAGGAAATGAAAGTCTTTGCCTAATTCCACGCTTAGTGAAGACTGAAGAGCAGTAATCAGCTTGGTTGAAGTACATGATTTGACCCAACAAACACTTCCGATAGTACTGTATGTGGAATTCTGCATCATAAAGTGTGTCTACCCTATTATCAGAAAACATCAACCACTAGTGATTTGGACTTTGCCTCCCTTTGATGTGTAGAAATAGCCAGACATAAACTTCAGGGAATGGCAAGTTGGCCATTCCGTGAATGGTCCTAACATCCAGTAGTATTTGAAAGCAACCCTTGCTGCCAGATAAATGAATGCAGCAGGAATATCTAAATAAAACTATGTGCATATATGTCTGTGAGCGTGCATTAAACATATACACATCTGTATGTATTTAAGTGCGTGCTCTACATGTACTGAATGCATTCATTTTTGCCTGCATATATGTGGATACTTTTTGCTCACATTCCCTCTTATACTAGCCTTGTCTGAGAATTTTTTGAAAACTTCATGTCAATTTTATTTTGTTCTCAAGGCCATCCGTTCACATGTATTGATATTTTGTGTGTGTGTGTGAGAGAGAGACAGAGAGAGGTAGAGAGAGTGAAGCATATCTGAGTTAGGAATGCAAAATTCAGAACTTTGATATAGCTGTGAGAACTTTTTTTTATTTCATTTTGTACACTCTATCTTCTGTTCAATATGTCTGCAGGTTTTCATTTGAAATTTTGTTTTAAAGTTTTACTTGAAGTTTTTCTTTGCGCTGTTTCTCATCACTTCACTCTTATTTATAGTGTTACCCACATTTCAGCCAGGATTTTAACTGGATTGTATACATACTTACCCTTTTCTCTGTGGTACTATGTTTCTAAGACTGTGAAGGCCCTCCACTACCACTGAGATTGGCAACTCAACACTGCTGTTCACAGACAGGTAATAACAGAGTTCAGGTGAACCTGGAGAGACGATGATTGCTGAATGTGGTACTGGAAAGAGTGATCCCATAATAGCTCTGTGTGAAGCAGGGCATCCTGGGTAACAGGAGGGCTAAAGGGCCTCACAGTTTTGTGACATCTATGGCAGTATCAAACAGTACTGAAAACTCTTCTCACATTGTGGGGAGGAAAAAATTCAAATGTGACTATGAGCGCTAACAGAAATGAGTCAACAAGATTCAGTTCATGAGATTATAGCCTTATCTTTGCATCCAGTGAAATTTCTAGAATTTCCAGACAAAGATCTTGTGCTTATGGTATGTGTCATCACGTGGTATGGTGGTAGGTGTCATGTACAGGAATAGGTCGAGTTATCTTTGGCTTGGAATTTGAGGACAGGATCAAGGTTGCTGGCCACCTCCCTTCCCCCTCCTGCCCTTCCCTAGACATCATAGAACAGGAAAGTCCAGAAAGAGGAGATGGAAGTGGGAAGACAGAGGGATGTAGGGAACAGTGTTTATGTGAGTTTACCGTGACATTATATACATTTGAATGACGTTTTGGTTAAAGGTAGGACTTAATTCTGAAGAAGGGACCAGATTCCACCAGCATCAAATAAGCTCTCTGTTTACATTAAGAAAGATCATTAGCTTTAATTCGCAATATGTTTCTAACTGGACTTAGCATGATAAGCCTGTGGTTCTATACAAACTTGTTTATCATTGTAAGGTTATGTGCTGCTAGAACTTAAATGTTCTGCCATGGTCCACGTGACCCCATTCAGAAAATCCATATAAACAAAGAGTTGCCCTCCCATCCTCACTGAACCCCATAGCATATTAGTTAAATCTCTTAATTGTGTCAACTATATCTGGTTGCTGTGTACAGGAGAGATCTGTGAAGTCCATAGCTATCCAGGTCAACAATGAGACCATCACTGCACTTCCTCTCTGCTCTCTACTTGAGTCATCCACTGATATGACATCCATGTCTCTTTCCCAAGTCTCATCAACCTGTAATCATCACCTTCATTTACTTATCCCCATATTCAGGAAAACATGTTTGGACAGTGTTGTCAAATTGATTAAAGCTGCACTTAGTCTGAAAGTAAAAGAGGGGAAGGAGGGTTCGTTTCAGCTGGGCAGCCTAGTAAATGAGGAATGATGATCATGGATGTTATTTTATTGAGGGAAACAAGGTTCAGGAGGGGTGGTGCCTTGCCTTTCTCTGCCATGTGTCTTCTCATTACATGCATCTACTTTAGAACGCATTCCTCATGGTACTTAAGAGCGCTTGATTTTAAGGGTAACTTATTGATCAAAATCCTGCAATTACTGAGTAGAAGTAACAGGAAATGTAGCACATACTGTAGTTGTCCATCCATGGAGTGTTAGGGACAGGGAAAACCAAGGCATTAGGATTATGATACTTTCTGATTTATGGGTTAGAGCAAAGTGATTACTCTGTTTATATAGGTGATATTCACTCTCTGTGCTGCTGTTGTGCAGGTCCATCGTGTTCAAAATATACATGTTTTTCCTTTCTAAACCTACCTCTGAGAACTGAGCAACAGGAACAGCCATGGATCCGGCCAGCGTATCTTTATGGGAGCTCTGCATGGGCACAAATGTTAATGGAAAAAACATGTTTGTTTCTGTTCTTTGTCTGTGATGGCGCAAGGGAGGCGTGAGTCTGTTTATCAGTATCGTTCAAACAATGATGCAGTTATGAATGAGCGTATTAGCTTACATTCCTCCCTTGACTCATACATAGCCAGGTGTGAAGAGGTTCCACGTTTTGTTTTGTATCGACCGGGGGACACATGCTGGTTACCTGAGCTCTCGGTCAGCACACCACATCTCGAACATGAACCTACAGTAATCCACGGTCACAGAGCATTGGAAATGTCACCTAACACTGCTGGAAAATGCACATGCACGGTGGGCTTGTGTTTGCCTGTCTCCTTGTTCCTCACTTTGTTTTCTCACCACAGTGTTCCAATCGTGGCCAAATGTCCCTTTTTACCAAAAGCAACAAACCTGCATAGATGAATAAATGAAACAGCAATGGCCAGAACAATGCTGTTTAATAACCAGCAGCAGTGATCTAGAGGATATCCCTCATACAATAAAAAGAAACAAAAAGGTAGGAGTGGACATGTATACTAGTGAAACTGGCAGGCAATCAGTCACTAACAGAACAAATTGAACAGAACTGAATTCATGATATGAATCCTTTTCTTTAAATCAGCATTTCTATTATTCAGAGATTTCTATCAATCTCAAATGGACACTTACCTCCCTCATCTTTGAGTTATAATTCTTTGCAAGTAAGTGATTGCCTACTGCCTTGATAACTCTCAGGCTCCTCCAGGCTCTGTCGTGCTACAGAAACAAGCATTCCACAACTCAACATAATGGTGAAAAGTGAGGAAAACAACAAGGAATAAATGTGTGTGTGTGTGTGTGTGTGTGTGTGTGTGTGATGTGAGTAAGTGTAGTGCCCGCACTTGTATCTATGTAACAGAGCTTTACCCAAAAAGTACAGGCAAACAGGAGGAAATGCCAGCCTTAACCCGCCTGCATTTTCATAATTACAGCGCAGAATTCATTTCTCTATTTTTTCCCCTCAGCCAAGCTGAAATGTTTTCAAGTTTCTTTATAGCTTTCATGTGCCACATAAAACATCTATTTTGGAGCCTTTGAAGTTATTAATTGTTCTGAGCCATTCCATGTACAATATAGCAGGGTTCTGTCTGGGAGAACACCATGCCCAAATACATATGAGAACCATTTCCAAAGAGATCATAAAACATTGAATCTGCAGGGCTCAAGGCTTTCATGTGTGTTTGTGTTTCTTTTTTTATTTAAATTTTATTTCCTTTTGACATCATAAAAAGCAACAGTGTACGCTGTGACGCGAGCTTGTTCCATCAAGAGGGATACGCGAGAATGCACGGAATATTGCCAGAAACCATTCAACATTCTTATAAATCTATGATCGGACATTTGATCCCCAAAGTTGCCCTTTTGAGAGACCACAACAAATACTACACACAGAGGAAGTATGTATAGTAAGATTATCTGGGATAAAAGACAGCAGTGCTCTGAGAAGGAATGTGAAGCGCTGCAGTTCAGACGTCTCTGCTCTGCATTGATATGGGTCTACAATCACACACCTTCCCATGATAGTCACACCCCTTAATAAGAAGAAAACTGTCTCTAATTTGGCTTGCTGTGAAAGTGCCCTAGCCCCATGCCAGGCAATGAGACTGTTTGCACAAAAGCTGAAAGGTGGCTCATATTATTGCAGAAAATCATATCTGAGCCAGGCACATAGACAGCCAGCTATCAATGAAGGCGTGACTGAAAGATGGGGCACTAGCAGCTGAACAGCAATGAAGACTACTCTTTATGAGTTTGCATGTGGGACAACTGGAAATAAGGGAAATCAGGGAAACAATTGCTCCCAACTGATGGCACAATGTCACTTGGTGTTCCTTAGTTTTGTGGCTGTTCATTCAAAGCAGAGGGTCTATTGTGATGCCTAAGGATGTATGAAAACACATGGGGCTTCCCGCAGGGGAGAAGCAGCCTGCCACTGCACTTATTTATTTGTGCAATGGACACAAATGTGCCAATATTCAAATGGTCAACTGAAAACATAATAAGTACAAGATGATAGATGTGAGTTTTCCCTTTGAGATTCTTTACCATTTTTTTTTCAGTCTGCCGCTTAGGGAAGTGTTGATACCTTCTATTCACAAGAAAAACATGGCCCTTAAAAGTCTAGGGAAGAAGGAGAGGGGAATAAAAACAACAACAGGCCTGCTCCACCCCCTCTCTCTGGCCCCTTCCCTGGCCGTGACCCTCTCTCCTTTTTCCTTATCTTTCTGCCTAATATACCCTTTGCCAGATGCTGTGTGTTTCACACTCAATTAATCCTGCCTAAATTGATCATCGAAGTGTGGGGAAAACCATTTAGCAGTAGAAAGACTTTTAACAATTAACTCCTTAATTTGTTGCTGTTTCTGGGGATGGGAGCCAGGAGCTCTGGGTTCATCTATCGGGGGTTCTGGTGTTGATCAATCTATGACACCATATGTTGATTACCGATTTGTTACCCTGTGTCCTTTGGAAACGGACAGAGCCAGTCACGTTTTCTGCACGACAAAGTGGCACTGTGAAATTAGGAACTTCCAGCCATTTTACTGGAACTTGGCTCACTGGAGTTATTTTGATTTTTACAAACTTGTTTGAGCCAGTCAAACACATTAACACTAAAAATGCAGCAAATGCATGTCCTCCACAAACAGTGTGGCTTTCAGTCTTGTGCCAGACTGGATAAAGTCTTTCTGAGCGAATCCCTCCATCCACTCCAACATACCAAGCACAGTGAATCCAAAGATGTTGCTACAGCGTTATCAGCAAGGCTGCTAGGGGACCACAAAGGCAATGTGTGTGCATAGGGAAGGGAAGAGTGAAAGAAAATAGAAGAACGAATGAGACCTGCTGCTATACCAATTAACATTGCAGAAATATGCTGTGCTGGGTACAAGCCGTTCCATCTGCTAGGCCTGCTTAGTACTAACAGCAGATTTCCACAGTGAGAGAGAGAGAATCAGCTTTTCCAAAGCCTTGGCTTTTTATGAAGGTTTGCAGGAAACGGATTAAAGAGGCTGTGGGACCAGGTGTTACACAGCACCTTCTGCCTCAACATTGATGTTGATATGTCCTATTTGTCAGTCTTTTCTATAAAACCTCAGTATATATGGTTCATTTCAGACCAACACATCTGTCATTCTCTGCTCAACACTAGGAACACTAATAGAAGTGCTGTATGGAGCATGCAGTACCCACCAGTTTGTTTTTTTTTTAACTTATTTCTTGTAGGCTGACTTCTGTGTCTGAGAAACAAATCGCTTCAGTTTTTAGTGAAAATTATAAGTAGCCATTCTACAGATTGCCACCAGATTTGACCATCAAAAATATGAAAGGGACTTGTCCTAAGAGTCAATTGTGTTGCCCTAATAGTCCATTTTCTCCTCATGCTCAGTGACCCAGGTGGTTGATTGAATCATCTAGACTGAGCAGGTCATCAGCATGGTCTTGCGAAGGTGTGGCGTGTGTGTGTGTGTGTGTGTTGGTGGGGTTAGATGTAAGGAGCTACTCGCCTGATTGGCAACTGTTTTGCAGCTGCTGCACAGTTGCTATGGTAGCTGCAGCTTGTGGTATACCATTAGTGGCCTCGGGTGGAATTGAACTTTATTTATCTTTCATGCACGTAACTTGCATTAATATTCAATTATTTTAGTTCAGACATAATTAATTTATTGCTGCAGGGAGCAACAACTTTTAACTTGTCAAACAATCAAACTATCTCTTTGTACAATGCAGTCTTCTGTGGCACTTTGCAGTTCAGCTTTGCAAATTGATATAAACATTACTAAACACTGGACAAGACTGTTCAGCCATGTTAAATCACTCTGCTAATAATGAGGTAGGTTTCTACTCATTGACAGTTCTAGATAAATCATGTAGAAAACAATGATTGTTGTTTTCACACTATCCAAATCAAGGTCAAATCTGTGGGATAATATTGGCACAACATCTGCCTCCACTTTCATTTCCTCCGTGTTCCTAATCGTATTAAGGAGACAGCCCACTGGGGTGGGCCTCAAATGTGTGTGTTAACGTCACTGCGGCTCAGTTATTGACATGGAGTTCAAGAAAGAGACCATGTCAACAAGCATGGCTGCACCAGGCAGGCTGCTCAGTAGGCAAAGGTCTGCTTCTAATGCTCTCGACGGGTGGGGGCATAGTGCCAGGGAATTAGAAGGCCAGCCTGCCAGAGTCATTTTAATTTGTGCTACCATGTGCAAAGGCATGCACCTCCACCCGGGGTCCATGCAGCTGATTAGGAGAGGCGAGACCATTCCCAGAACAGGGGAGGAGCAAGGAAAACCAAAAGCAGCAACAATAACACCCAGCATTAGACCTGCATTTACTCTGCTGCAGCAGTGCATTGTGGGGGAAAAAGCCTGTGCAAGGGCACTGTGGAGCACAATTTTTGAGTGGAAGCAGTGCATGAAAGGCATGGTGTTGTCCTTGTGTAGGGGAAGGGAGTAGGCTGTACTGTACATATTGGGTTTTCTCATATTGCGTATTTGGATGAAGTCCCCAGTACATATTTCAATAAAGCTTTTGCAGGCGTCCTGTGTATTATTTTGTTATGCTGAGAAGCTTCCTGCATAAATAAGCACTTTACAGTTTTCTCAAGGGAGCAATGTACACTTGATTGATGAAAAGTTTATCCATGCAATAATGATTATGATGCCCACGGCAATAACTCATAATAGGAATTAGGAGCACCCCACTGTCTTTGCTTCCCACAGCACTAAACCTTATGTTTTACTTGTTTTTTAATTCTTTGCTTTGAGTGCATTGTGACGTCACTTGTACAAAACCCATCACATACCCTGTGTGTCACATTACGGGAAGGCATTCCACAAAGAAACCAAAACAATTTTCCAGTGGAAAACTTATAAAAAAAGAGAGAGAGCAGACAAGAACTCTGCACTTATCGCAGGAATGTCTGCTCTATTGTCACAGGGACCTCAGACAAAAAAGGAAGTTGATTTAAGCTAAGGAGCAGGAAACGCAAAAAACAATTGAGCAGAGTCCTTTAGAAGGAAATGACACACTTGGAAGTGGTTGGGGTTTTTTTCTCTGTCGCTTGTTCAAAGATGAAAGGACACTGAAAGGATTTTGATTAATCTTATCTCTGTCCTGCTTAATGTTTCCTCAGAAACTTAATAATAAATAACTTGGGGACATTTACAATAGAATGGAGCAAATGAACTAATCCACACCTCTTTGAGATGAACACATTTTAAATAGATTTTTTAATTGAATGGTGTTTATTAGTGTCCTAATTTTCTGTAAACATTCTCTTTTACAGGGCAGTCTGAGGCAATACAGCCATGCACAGCTTTTTAGTTTAAATGTCTTAATTTTATGAAGAAGGAGATAAAGTACAGTCACAAAATAGGAGACATTCCTACTATTCACACATTTTAAAAGGAGATATAATTTAAAAAGAGGGAGTAATATCTTATTTTAATAAAAGTAGTTCCTTCTGTCTCCTATCCTTTCATGTACAGAATACTTCTGAGTCTGAAAGTCTACATACACTTAGTACAGAACAACTTCAGGCAGAGTCTGTCACCTGACAGTGGTAAGGTGCATTGTTGGATCTCCAAGGTTACAGGTTCCCATGAAAGCAATACAGCAGCAGTGGGATCAGAGGGAATACAACCAAGCACATGAGAACCAGTGGAAAGAAAGTCCAAGGCACAGCCTCAGGGATTTGAGGTTCAAATACTTTGTGTGACACAAATGCTGTATTCTTGAGCAAGGTAACCAACTTGCAATAGTGACCCTGAATGGCAGTGTTCCCGAAGTAAAGATAATGTAATATGGAATAAATAATAAGTGTGTGTGTGTGTGTGTGTGAGAGAGAGAGCCTGTAGCCTGTGTACATGTGTCTGCACATACCCATCCATGCCCGACTTGCATGTCACCATTGGTTTGTTTCCACAGGGAGAGAGGGATATGCTCTGAATATGCACTGACTCCATCAGCACCTGGGAAAGCCCAGCCAGGGGAAGACCTGGTGTTCTAATTAGTGAGCTGGGGAGAGGATGGCAATTACCAATGCACATCCCACGAGGGGATCGGATGAGACTTGTTGCGTGGGAGGAGAGGCAGAGTAAAAAAAAAAAAATGTCCCTTTATTATCAGGGCTGCCAGATGCAAGCCCTGCACATCTGAATGCGCAAAAGCCAGGCCTGCACACTGCTGCACCACACTGCTAATACCTTGGTGACAGCCGTTCAGTGGAAAGCATCTCCAAACATCACTGCTTATCTGGTTCATAAAGACAAAATCTCACCATAATGACTGGGTCTTACAATATTCCGGAGAAGGGAGAGTTCAAGGAGTGCGCGAGTGTGTCCACAAAAAGGCATTTTAGGCTCTGCCGTCTCCTCAGGAAGGAGCTGATAAATGTCTTTTCGGTAAACATATATTTAAACTCTCGCGAGTAAACTTACTGCGAATAGCTATATGGGGAGAACACACACAGGCAACGTGACGGTTTGAGCAGCCCTCCCCTCTGATGGCCATATATGTGCTGAGCAAACATGTGGCAGAGGGGGAGCCATGTTTGCTCAGGATGCTGGGAGCACTCTCACAGTAGGACCAGTCAGGTACAGTGCAAGTCTTTCCGCTGCGGTGGGGATGGGAAGTCATGAGCAAACACGAGTGGCTCGAATCAGCTGTGTTTGCATTGTTCATTAGATTATAGCAGCGCCTGGACCCAGGTGCTGTCTATTTTTATTTATTTTTTTTATTTTTTTGTAGCCTGTCACGTATAATCACAGACTAAGGGACAAAGCTAATCTAATGGCTGAGTCGACAACTAGATCCCTTGTGACCTGATGAGTTTTGCTATACTGTTAAAGCCCTCTGCTGCATAACTGCTAGGTGTAATATCTTTTCTCAATGGATGACCTTCTTATAGTGCAACTCAGAGCTTTTTCAACAGTTGTTGATAGGATATTCTGAGATTTAGCAACATTAACAGTGGTTGCAATGCCAAAGAATATTTACAAAAAACAAGATATATATGTGTGTGTGTGTGTGTGTGTGTGTGTGTGTGTGTGTGTGTGGTGTCCCCCCTCTCCCCCACCCCTGATTAAATATGAACAAAAAATAAGACCTAACAAAGAAGTGATTTTATACGTAGATGTTCAAAGCATATTCTCATTGTACCCTTGTTAAAAGATTGATTATCGTCCATGCAGAGTGAAGACACAGTAGCCAAACAATGGTGAAATCTATATGTGGTATGATATTCCACTTTCTGTCAGCCACATCTCACACCATACAGGCATATATGCACACACAAACACACTCACAGGAAAGCACAAGAGAGGGAAGGAAAGGATTGGAGGAGAGAGGTAGCAGGAGCGGTGCGGCCAGTGCAGCAGCAATGGCAGGTGGGTGTTTGTGGGTGGCGGGGGCCGGGGTGGGTGGTAGCCCATTCAGCATCGCTAATGACTGCGTTCCCAGGAGCCTAATCAAAGATTTGTACATTTAATTGCTGTCAAGTCAGCGCTTGCCACCTGCCGCGTCTTACCACACATGTGCTCAGCGACTCTCCGGGAGCCATTCCAGAGCCATCCATCATCCTCTGCTGAAGGAAGAGACAACAAAACCTGCTGGGCAGCCTGCACCCCATGCCCCGGCCAGCCCCGCAGCACGTGAACCAACACACGCAGCCGCACATCGCCACGGCCGCGCAAAAAAAGGCTGTGCTCCGGGCAGGTTCGGGGAATTCTAAAAGGACAGTCCTTCGTCTGTACTCTGAAACACATGTTTCTCGTTTTCTCGGACGGCCTCAGGGCACCGCTTTCTCTTCCGTTGCCGGCCTTCTCCCACCCCCCCCCCACCCCACCCCACCCCCTGGATTGCAACAGATTGTAATCGCGAAGCTGGAAAGGGCTGCATTTGCATGCACACAGAGCCATTGATCTGCGCACCCTGGAGAGTGTATGAAAGAGGCGGAGTTAGAGCTGCGTGCCACCTAGCGCTGCACGCATTATGGAATGTAGATCGGCATATCTTGTTTCAGCCCCGGCTTGTTCCCAAGGGCAGCGCCCACAGGCTTGATATCTCCAAGCTTTTCACTCGCCCAGGAGGGCTCTTCAACTTTAATTAATAGTGCCTGCTTTCACTTAATGCATTCTGGGCTCAATAAGGGTGACACAACCGGATCTCCGGGGGCTTTGTCTTCCAGAACCGCAGAAATTCGAACCCCTCATCAAACCTAAAATGGAATGGATGAGGTTCAGGTCTGGAGAGGACTAGAGAGAGGAGAAGCTCTAGACCTTTTAATGTAAAAGCCCACTTGCATTTTTGCGGATCTTCAGGTGTGTTTTAAATGGAACAGGGAAGCAAAGCAAATGAAATTCACAAGATTTCTTCAGTTTTCACCATGTAAAACTGATGCATCTGCTTGACAGGACTGGCACTGAGTGGATCGTGCAACTCTGGTTTATAGCCTGAAGCTGGATTTTTTTCAGTATTTTTAACTGAATTACTTCAAAGCTCAAAAATGAATAAATGCTGAATGACAGTATGTTAGGAGAACTATGGAGGCTTCTTCAGAGAACACTCCAACGTGTCCTTTAGTATCTGCTAAGGTAAATTGATCAATAAAAGCAACATGTGAACACAATCAGTACGATCCCAGATACAGCTCCCCCTATTCTCTTTCCAGATGGTTTCTTGAACGTCTGGTAATCTGTGGTCAGAAGGCTATAGGATAAGAAAAGGAACTAAAGACTGAGGAACAAGTTTGTGTTCGCATATATGTGCCAACCTGTTGTAAATGTCAGGTTGTGATGAGCGCGGTTAGATTCACAATGAATTAGTGGTAAGTAGAATGACTGCGATGGCAGTAAAAAAGATAATAGCTTTTGGGCAGATGCTCCAAGGAAGGCTTAGCACAAGGAAGCAGAATGTCACAAACATTTTCTGTTGTGTTTCCCATATACTTAATAACTTTAATTTGAATGTAATTTACCATTGTGTGAGTAGGTCAGATGCATACAGTAGCTGTTACTGCTTATGCTGACGACATGTGTTAGCAAAACCAAACAGGCAGTCTGCTGCGTGTGAAACTGCCATGTTGTTTAAGTTAACAGAATCTCTGCTGTATTGCACATTGTGGAGTTCTTGCTGCAGGGCACTTGTTAACGAGCAGGGCCATAGCGCGTTGGGTAATTAAGCAATTAGTCTGACAGTGGGCAGAATTTAATTGCCAAGATGACTTGTCAAGGGGGCGGGGAGGGAGGGGGTGCTGATGATTATCCTTGGGAAGTGACTGAACTAAAGGTACCTGCAATCATGATAATTACCGTGACTCTCCATGAAGGTGGAGAGAGGGGACCAATCCTTTTGGGATCATGGAGTAAATAAATAAAAATAATAACAATGATAATGAAGAAAAAAAAAAACCTCCTGTGCATCACCCCACAGGAGTTGCAGTTCTAGTACAGTAACCACACAGCACATGAAGATGTTAAGTGGGGACTCTGAAACAGCTGCGAGCTCTTTGTAATTATCCTGTTACAGCTCTGGGCAAGACAGCATTAAACAGGCCCAACTGGTGCCACGGGAATCAATTTCACATCGCCCAGGCATGTCCGGACAGGTCCGGGTCAGCTTGCAATGTCCAGGGACAGGCTGGGTTTCTGGGAGGTGCACACATACCCCATGTGAGGCCTGGAAGCACAGTCTCCATCATACCTTCGAGTGAGAGCACAATTTAATGGCTGGAGGTTTGAGTACAGCCAGGGGATAGTAGTTCATCTCTAACAGCTCAGCTCAGGAAAACCTGCTCTTCCCTTCTCATGTTGCTCTGCCCCTGAAATTCTCCTTATAAATGGATGAATAGAAGGGACTGTTCTGGAGAAATTGAATTCAATTGAATCCACTTTGAGAGCCATGAGAGATGTCTAATGGTAGGCCTCACAATAGCTCTCTAAGAGTGGAGATGGAGAGAGACACCAGAGAGGGGGAGAGAAGAGCATGTTGTTGAAAATAAAAATAAGATCCCTTCTTTTTTGTGCATCACAAGAAAAAATGTCTTTGAAAAGGTTCACCTTTAGCAAAGACATTTTTGTAGGCATACCATGTATCCTCCAATAAGGCATAGTTTTACCTTGTATCTCAATACAAAATGCACCCAGAGAGGTAGGGAACACTGTGAGAAAATGCCTCTGAATATGATCTGGTTCCAGCCCCACAGTCTTGGGCTTCTTTGCACATCAATGCCAGCTGATTTTCAAGGGGGTCACTATTTCTTGACATGGACCTTTGAGACTCATGACCCAATTGGAGAAGACAGCAGCTGAGCTCTGGACATGGATGAGAAAGTGACCATGTAGAAAAGATTTGTCACTCCTTTCCTTTATAAACTCCAGAAGTCTAAACGACAGCGAAAGTTGCATTTGTTTGCTGTTTGTTGCGTCTCATGTTTCTGTCAGATCAGTTAATCAGCTCCAGGCTTTGGTTGAACATCAAGCAAATGAATACTGTGTTTGTTGTATAGACCATGGCTTTCAATATTTGCCAGCATCTCAACATTTATGCTGTTTCCCAGAAGGCTTAATTTAAGGTCTGTGTGCATTTTCTTTTTTTAATTTAATTCTATGTTATATATCTCCAGCCCAGATAGCAAGAAATGAACCAGTGCAAGCCATGTTAGTGAGACAAGAGATGGAAACATTATCATGGCATCATCCATTTCACTGTAATGTCAAATACAGAATCAGTGGGTCTTTGTTCTTTTGACTCATATTGCTCTCCACTAATGAATAAACTGAACTCAAATCAGACATTGTTTCCAGGACAACCGCTGAGCCAAGCTAAACCGAGAACTGCTCATTTTCCATTTGTAGAAAGAAAAAAACCCGCTGTGATATACACTAATGAGTACTCTAGCTTAATGTTATATTTTGTGAGTAAAAATGAGTAAAAGAAAAACACAAATAAAAATGCACTGAATTATTGAAAAATTTATGAGATGAAAAAGACAGGGGTTCTTAAGATACATTTCAGAAGTAGAAGAAAATACACTCTCATTTCCAGTATGTAGAATAGTCAGGCACACAGTGAACTAGGGCAGGGTCAATTGAGTTATCAATATCCTATCTGAGAAACAAATACATGATAGTTCAGAAAGCATGTGTGTTTCAATTTGATTTTCCACTCTCATAAATTTCATTTCAACAGAGAGCTCGGTTTTATTTTCAGACCTGTGTGAATATTACATTGCCACATCAATATATGCATTTTTTATGCATATGCCATAAAATATATGCTACATGTAATTTTAGAATACATTCCACAGCATAATATTACATACCTTTTTGTGATTTGTGATTTCATGTTTTGACATACACAGTGCTGAAGTTTTGAAAAGGTCTTTTTAGAGGCTTGAGAAAATGAATGCTTGCTTGGCAAAGCCAAAATAACATGTTAGTTTAAATCAGAAGGAAAGTCTTTTCAGAAAGAATGGTGACAAAAAGAGTGATAGAAATGAAATGAAATGTCCTCCTTGTTCTCCTGTCTTTGCATTTGGAATTCCCGGACCGTTCTCAGAATTCAGAGAAGGGGAGGCTGTTAACCATCTCGCGCCATCAGACCACAGTTCCTCACCACTCTCAGATATCTGACGGAGAGGGAGGTGATGCAGACAGAGGGAAAGATACAGGAAAAGAGACAGAGAGAGACAGAGGGAGAAAGAGTGAGACTTGGAGAGTAAATGTGTTACATTTGTTTTGAGGAAGCAGTCTAGGGAGGAACATGACCTGGATTTATTTGAAGTCATGATGTAATGTGGTGAAATTATATGCAAAATCGCTGTCCTACATTTGAGGTTGAGGTTGTGCTACATTACAAGTGTGGTATGAGTGTCGTTTATGTGACTGTGGTTTGACAGCACGTTAATTCTGTCATGCTAATAAATCTAATAAATAATTTTTAAAAAATTCACCTCTGTCACTTCCAGTACACCAATGTGTGGACTGTAAAAAAAAATTGTGGAGTTTTGGGAGGAGACAGGGGAGGCAGAGCTATGATGTTTGATGTTGCAAGATCTTGCAGAATATCTTTTAGAGAAAAAATGAAAGTCTAACTTTACTTAGAGGATGTTTTAGCAAAACTAAAGCTAACAACAACCAATCTATCGGTACGTGGCTCAATAACATTAGTCTGTTCACGAAAGGGCACCAAGACTAGTATGTAACCATTCAATATAAACAACAAACCAATAAAGACATTTATTCAACAATACCCAGTGAATGTTATCATCCCAATGCCAAGAGACAGGTGTGTGACTGATAGTTGTGGTGATCTGAGGGAGTGATCACATGAATACAACAGGCCTTCTAGGCTCTGTACCAGGAGGTCTGCTATGTGGGCTGTCAGCAAATGAATATGGATGTGTTTGTCCTGAAGCAACTCCAAAGAATGAGAAACTACTCACTCAGTCTGTGTTAGAGTACATGTAGACACAATGAGTGTCGCTCAGTTATAAATTGTCTTTAGAATTTTCAGGTACTTAAGCTCATGTCTTGTTCCACATGTAACAGAAGAAAATGAATAAAGTAAAGAAATGAATAAAGTAATACATATCACCTGTTTTTCTCCTTCAACTTCATAAATGACTCACGCTGAGAACCACATAACACAAAAAAACAGCAGTAGGATAATTGCTCTTACAAAACTGTCTAAAAGCTTTCCTTTACCATTTCCATGCCAGTGAGAACTTGCAAGAGTCTTCAGTCAGTGCTAGCTATTCTCTACAAAGAGCCGAAGACTAAGAAGACCTGAGAATAGAGAGGTTGCTAATCTGAAAAAATAATGCACTGTTCATGCTTATAGCTTGGCACAAAAGTGTGATGTCATGGGGTAAATCATTCCACAGCTTGTTTCTTCCCAGGGTCCCTCTACAGGCTCAGCCCTTGTCTGTTTGCCCCTTTTGCCTGGGGGAAACTGACCTTTGCTTTCCAAGAAATTGTAATGAATCTGGAGCACAATACAAGGCCTTAGATGCTAATTTAATCTAATTACTAAGCAGCCTAATTGGATTTGGCTTGCTGCATTTCTCTTTTTAAAACTTGGCTATTGAGTCTTTCGGTCGCTTACCCAGTAAAAATTCATCACATTGAAGCATCAAACCCATGTGGCCCTTCATTGGAACAAAGACCAAAACCAAAAACTAAATACATAAACCTAAGCTTTTGTCAACACTTGGATCTGGCTGGTTTGATCTTGAGCACAACGGAGGCCATGATGTGTCACCAGTCTGATGTCCTCAGTGACAAAAAATCTTGTCATGCCCTGTGGAGGATCTGACCGCCAAAGTGGTTTACAAATCCAACCCATGTAAAAAGGGCTACATTATTGCCCAATGATAAGCTTTATACTGTATATACAGTACAATAACTATGGGAGTAGTGAGATATGTGTGGCTACAGAATATGTAGCTCATTTCAGGAAGTAAACTGAGCAAATCCACTCATAGCCTGACAATACTGGGCTAAGGTGGTTCTTGTCAAGGAAAAAGGCTTAGGAAAACAGAAACAATTTGACCGCTCATTATGCTGTTAAGTTGCATTGAGTGATAATTATATACCATGGAATGAAATGCCTAAAGGTTGCTCTTTAAAGCAGCGGGACTGACTGAAGACCTGACAGGGCACGAGTGACACCAACAGAGGCATGGGGAAATCTGGCACACTCTGGCTGCATTCCTCCATCCACTTTTGTCTTATGTTTTCCTATTCTGAGCTCAGTGTGATGCAGCAGCATTGTAGCCTTTTTCTTAATTTTTTTTTCCAGATCATCTGTGCAAATGAACTCGGGCTCGCCGTCGCTTGCCAAGAAAGTTCTCCGCAAGAGAGTCAGGACCTCTCTGCATTGAATGACAGGAAGTGACCGGGGGAGGGTTTATCCAAGGTATCACGGCTACAGCGGAGCTCCAAAACAGCGCTACGTGTTTTCTCGCCAATGCATGTTATTGTTTGCGCTAACAGTCACTTAAATACTTCAGGTCAGTTTATTTTTCCGCTCTCTGCAAGCGGGATCGGCGTGTTGTTTTTGATTGATGCGAGGAGATCAATTGAAGTGCCTCGCACGAAAATAACCAAATACACCCACATTCACACCCCTATGAAAATAAATCCCACCACCGGTGCCGGTGCAGAGCCGTAACCCCTGCGTGTTGGGACAGCTGCTGAAATGATCTCGGCTCTCTGCGGGTTGCCTGATTCATGTTATGAGTCAATACCCCGAATTCAGAATTCAGGCTTGCAAACAGAGTGACTCAGAACTAGCTCCATAGATGTGTATATCGAGTGTCTGAATAAAAAGCAACATGAACAATGAATCAACAATGTGGCCCACACAAATTTGTTGCAACACCATCATGCTTGCAGCACCATCATGTCTACAGTGATTACAGTATCCGGTGTAGGGTATATGCATGCCTTTCCGCGATCAGTGCATGGTTACGCATGTAAGAGTAAATGTCTGGGTGTGTCAGGTAGAACAGTCCATAGCTACTTTTGTTCAAGAGCATATTGTCATCATATAGCCTTTAGTGTATTTCTGTGACTGTCTTCCAGATGTGTTTTCGGTAAAAAAATAAAGGGCTGTTTTCACTAAAAGCAGTGTTCCAGTCATCCTGTGAGATGCTAGTAATTGGTATCTCTTCAAGAGAGCAACATTTACATTGCTACAATGTACCATGCATGAAATATGAGGGCCACAGATGTAACAAGTTAGTCATTCAACTGCTCCTAGTATTTGACAAGTTTGTCAAGCAAATGCTATCATAGTTGTCAAGCTGGTTTGCTGGATTTTGGTATACTTTGATTATTTTGACTTTCACTGTAAAATGTTTTGTTGCAAAAAAATGCAAAAAAATTTGTTGAGTTATTGAGAATAAAATTTTACATAAAAGAAAGGAAAAACAGCATACACTGTTGACATCTGGGAACCAGAGAGTACAGCACAGTGACATGCTACTGGAGTCAGAGAGAACTCATTACTTCACCGCGTTCCGAAAACGTTCAATTAGTTCCACAGTGACCAGGCATCTCAGTGAGAGAGGGTGAAGGGTTAGGAATTCACTTTTTGCTTGCAATGACGGTAATGAGGACTCCTTGCTGACCCAGGAGGAAAATATTTTGTTTTAGGCCCAATCCTTTCCTTTCTTTCTGCCACTGTGTAAATGTATATACACTCATTTCAAACTTCTCCATAAAGCTGAAGGCCTTGCCCAGAGCCAGTGGTCTCTGTCCCTCCTTCTCTCTGCCCTGGTGGTTGGGGTTGTTATATTTTGGCTCGTCTGCATCTGGTCTGACCACAGTTTTGTCTTGTTCCCCAGCTAGGACATAAATATAGGCACATAATTTAGAAAAGATATATTTTTTTTAACTTGGCATTGGTCATATGTATTGTTTTGGAAAAAACATGCATACATTTAGGATGGCTCTTGTATGCATACAAAATAATTGATGAAGTTTTCCCCTACATATTCAGTTTTGCCTGTATTTTGTGTTGTGCCTCCCCCTTTCTCTGACTGTCTGAGTCAGAGCCTACAGCTACTCTGTGCCTTGCTTCTAAACTCATTCATGGCCATCAGTGCTGTCTTATCTGCCCCGGGGTGTGGCCCTGCATAGTTTTCACGACCAAAATCTCAGTCACTCCTTCCAAAAAGAGGACAGTTGTGTGGGTTTCTTCTGGGACCGGTCCTGACTGGTTCAGTCCGGTTCCCTTTTCCCGAGCCTGAATTAGCACCCTGCCTCTCAGCACCTCCCTCGCCAGTCTGGTTGGGAACAGTGTGTGGGCCGTGCGGGATTAGTGATGTCATATGGGGTGCAGTTTTGTGCCAGCCACTCCCTTGCTCTCTTCCACTTAATGAGTCACTAAAAGTTACATGCCTCTGCCTTTTGGTGCCCCACCCTAGGGCCCTGACGACTTTACTACTATTGTTGCGCGTTGACTGATGCTCGTTATCCATTGTGAACTTGTTTGCTCAGTTTGTCACTAGAGAAACCAAGGTCAAGAGGTCCGATGCTCCACATGATTTGGCCACATCTGCATTCAACGCTCTATTTTTCCTCCAGATTTAAGACTGTGCGGTCACAACCATGTTATTTTTAGAGGAGGGTAAACTGTGACCCATGCCACACCCCCTCAGGTGGGGCTACAAAGCAGGAGATACAGTGAGTGGAAACAAAACAAGGGAGGCATCTCAAAAGAGCAAAATTGTGTCCTTTCCTCGATTCCCACATCCTTGCATCCTCTGTGAGCTAGAAATTGATAACTTTAGGAAAGTTCCAGTTCCACAGGAGACATATGAAGGAAGCAAGACATTTCCTCCATTGCCTACAGTAACATAAACAGTCACTACAGAAAAACAAAACACATATACAACATATAAGCAGCCAAAGTACAATGACAAATCACAATACAAATAAATTATATTTGGACAACAATTGCATGGATCTTATGGAGTTTTCATTCTGAATAGTTCATAAAGAGGTGATGTAATATTTAAATTCTTCTTAAAAACTATATTATTTGGATTTTTTATTAAAAATTCCATTTTATGGATGAATGATTTTGCTAGAAATATAGTACAATTAACCAATTCCATACATTCCATGCTATAAAAACACATCTATTTTGAAGAGGGAAGGGATTCCTGCTTTAGTTACCTCCTTATTTCCTTATCTCTTACTTCTACTTCTTACTTGATATCTCTTTTCGATGGCCATCATCAAATAATCAAGGAGGACACTCAAGGAAGGGATATGAGGACTCATCACTAAACTATTGGGATGCACCCAAGATGATCAACCTCAGCAAGAGGCAAACTATTCTGGGTAACTATTAATCTCAAGCCTTTCCATCCATTTTGTATTGATTAACCAGGACAACAGCATCATGACTGACTTGATGACATGGAAGAGATTCTGAACTTATACTTTTTTCTTACCATGACCAGGATGGCTCAGTTGCATAGGAGACCACTGCAGACAGGTTGCATTGGAACTGCCTTCGAATACCAAGTGACAAATCTTATACTTGAGCAATCAACTGCTCTGGTGAAGGCTGATGTCATCTGTGTAGAGATGACACCTAAATCCTTAGTGACTATGATGGTTTTCTGTCATCAGTGCACGCAAGACATACAGTACATAACTGTGCACTCCTCTAACCTGTAAACAGGTTACAAACGACACTGATGCAGCTTTCCATCTTCTTAATTAAGAACGTGAAGCGCCTAAAGCATTAAGAGGAAAGAATAAGATGACTATGGTTTCAGGGGTTATGAGTCAGAGGTGCAGCAATCCCCCGCAGCAAAAAAATCCCTCTGCACAAATACTTTAAAACTGTGTCACGTTTGTATGAGCCAGACAGAGAGTGAGAGGGAGAGAGAGACTGAAGTAGAGGGTATGTGAGGATCTTACATTTTAGGTATCTTTGTATGTATGCCATTGAGAGAGTGAAAGAAAGAGAACTAGTTTTATTATGTATTTCATAGCTGTAAAATGTGCATGAGACGCTACGGTTCCCTCTACCCTCTCAGAGGACGAGTCCGCAGTGCGCCGGTCCCAGCTCCCTCGCGGTGTGTCCCAGGCGAGCGCGGAGCAGAGAGCGGCGAACGGGGCCATCTTCGCCTGGGCCTGAGGGTGAGGGGGGACTGGGGGAAAGGTGACTGGTGACAGCGTCGCCAAGTTACTGAGTAACCAGGCCGGCTCCTTCCATCTCTGCGGGCTTCGCTGTCGCCGTTTCTGCTCCAGTGCAGCCCCTCCTCCCCTCCTCCTCCTCCTCCTCCTCCTCTTACACGTTTCTGTCAGCCTCAGCATCATTTCCACAGCTTTGCCTTTCAGTGCCCTGCAGGAAGGGGGTCAAAAACATGTACACATGTGGAAAAAAAACAACAAAAAAAACCTGACATAAAACAGAGTGCTGGCAAACAGGTTGTTTCCCCTCGTTGTCTGACACTGTAACTGTCCCTGATTATCCATGAAAATGATGTGAGGGGGTTCGCAGCTGATACGCTTTAACTGTTTTTTGAATTTATCGCTTGGGTTCCTTCACTTCTTCCTCCCGTCTTCCTCGCTTTCGTTTTGCAGTGTGCCTTTACGCCCACGAAGATGGACCACCGCATCTGCGCTGTCTCCTTGGCTGCGAGTTCCCCGTGTGCTGAGGCCCAAACAGACGAGTGCATGAAAGCAATCTGCAACGCGCACGCTCTTGATCACATTCTTTTTATTTGCAGACCTTGGGCAGAGGGGAGAAAGAGGGAGAGGTGGGCAGAGACCATGACCTCCAGTGCAAGTTGTGGCTTCTTGTCCAAAATAACAAAACCCGACAGAACAAGGTCTGCTGGCCAGCTGCCGGCTCGGGTTAATGGACCCCCTCTTTTCCGACAACCTGGGTGTTTTTTTCCAGGAAGATGTATCCTGTACGTGGAGTTTGCACAGTATACGAACTGAGATTTACGAAAAATTAACAAGGGAAGGGGAACACACCGTGTCTAATAATTGACAGTTTGGGTGTGATGAACCACTGGTAGCCCTGGTCACATCGGAATAACACCCATCCATCTGTGAATGTGCGATTCTCCCTGTCTCTGTGTCTCTCTGTTGTTACGGCAGGACCAGCTGACCTGGGGCTGCAGACATGCTAGCAGCGGGAACCCGAGGTGTTGGAGCCATGCAGCCGCGTCTCATTATTGCTGTGCCTCTGTACCGATTACACAGGCTTTGATGGAAAAGTCAATTGTTTTCTTTACACTTGGATTGGCTGACGCTAAGAGCTCCCTTAATCTGTCTCTTTTCATTTAAGATACTCACAGACACTGCCTGAACTTAGCCCAGTAAACACAAGAGAGGTGGAAAATTTCACTAAACACTTTTTCCAAAGGAGCTACTTTCCAAAGTAACAGTTTAAACTGCTTTCAAACAAGTAATAAATGCATAAAAGCTAAAAGCTTATCATTGAATCAAAATCTCAAAAAATGTTTTCATGTTAATTTGATGTTAATCTGGGACATCATTTATGTAGTTCATTAACTATGCATCATTAGTAACCAAAGAGGACATGAATGATATTTGATAAGGGTAAAATGGCAACCCTTGTGCTTAGTGTTTGTTACTCTAACAATTAGGGAATCAAAGGTGAGAGTCTCTGTCATCTTTTTTTTAGTATGTCAGAATAATAACATTAGTATGAACACGTATGAAAATGTACATGTATGAAAATGATAAAATGAGTGAATTTTACCTTCCAACTGCCCAAACCAGGAATGCTTACATTCAAATGTGATATTTGTGTGTGTGTCACCTGTTTGTAACCACAAACAGGTGACACACTCAGGCAGGCTGCCTGTCTCTAGACAGGAGCAGATGCAGCACCTAGCAGCATCAAACCTGGACCAGAAACCTGTTTGTGTACCAAGTCTCGAAGTGTCACGTTCTAGCCATATTGCGAATGAATTTTAAAATTGCGTTTGCATCACTGAGTCTAAAAACACAAATGAAGCTACAACAACTAGGGGGAGCCTTGGTCTCGAGTGGCACTATTTGGAAATTATGTAACCTATTTTGAGTATGTTCCAGGAATCTGTACAAAGTGTTCACATTAGCTAAGCAAACACATTTCTGCAGGGTTGGGAGGAAAAGGTTGCACAATAGGCATCGGAGCTGCACGCAATACTGTACAAACCTTCTGGGGCTCCACTGGGGGGTCATTTCTGATTAACAGTACTGAGGGAGGACTGTCATCACTGGCCAAGCCTCCATCAGGGATATCCAGCCTTTTTATTTTCCCTCTGCCAAATAAATATTCATCTCCACAACGCAATAAAGTCTTCTAATAGTCACACTGTCAGGTACATTTCTGATCGGATTGTAGACAGTAAGTAGGTTTAGGCCTAGTCACAAGAGAGTGTTGACCACCATCTGCACGAGGCTAACTGGATTGCTGCTGGGAGTTGAATAGAAGAAGTAGCACTTTACTCTGGATTTTCTCTGATACAATAATTGCACTGTAGAAATCAAAAACCACACCAGTCAGAGGACATTACATTTCCTGACCAAAAAAAAAAAAAAAAACAACTTGGAATTTTGTGTCCTTTTCAAATTCCAAATTTAGTTTGTCCCTTTTAGTCTGCGGTCACCTTACCCTCCTCCTCAAGTTAATTTCCTCTCCTCCTTGTCTGGTGCGATGGATTCTTGGCCAAAAAATGTCTGCTGGGCTTCTCCCTGCTGGATGGTGCCCTTCTAACTGCTCGTGTTGACACCAGAAGGAATTTGAAATGAAGGTCTCGTAAAAAGTCAGGAGTATGGAGTGAAAACACTGGTACAATACATGTCGGTTGGAAAGTGTCACTGGGCCATAGTGATCCATGGTGCACTGCCAGTGTTGAAAATCAATCAGTAACAATCCCATACAGGCCTGGAACACTTTGTGTCCGCAAGCGTGTTACGATGGGTGCATGCTGCTGGCAGACTTGCTCTTCGGCACTTCCCTCTGCTTGGCCCACTGACTGCATAATGAACAGAGTGATATTGGTGTCAAAGGCAACTGCACTCCAGAGAGCCAATAGCAGCCACTGCTTACTCATTTTTCCCAGTATGAGGCACAATATGTTCTTTCTTATATCGCATTAGATTATCTTACCCGGTCATGTCCTCAGCAGAGTCATCATTTCAGGACCGAATGCAAGAACTCTCACACCAATGCAGAATGGCCTCTCCTCACCTGTTCAGGCTCAAGGTAAAACACACCCCCTTTCACGTTGCCTCTGTTTAATTAAGTTGATTACAGACGTCCCAGAAGTAAGGACACAGCCACTAGTTTAAAAATAGTTGAAGTATGGCCACCTTGATTTATTAACATCCACACCTTCCAGCTTCATGCCACACGCACCTGTAACATTTAATCCATTTTCCCACTGACTCCAATAATCTCCAAGGATCTGCAGCTTGTGAGGTGGCATGGCTGACAGCAGCACCCTGCTCCTCCTTCACTAGCATGTGAAGTGCTCCCTTTGCACCTGCACTCCACTGCTGCTGTGTCAAGGCTGACACAGTGGAAGGAGAGCAAAACTGGTTAAATGGGCAGCAAAGCTGGGGGTGCCAGTGTAGCATAGTGGTGAAGGGGCAGGACTGTAAGGTTGCTGGTTCGATTCCCCGCTGGGGCACTGCTGCTGTAGCTTTGGGCAAGGTATGTAACCCACAACTGCCTCAGTAAATATCCAGCTGTATAAATGGATAAAATTGTGTAAAAAAAAAAAAAACAGATGGATACGTGCGTCTGCTGAATGCCAATAATGAACATGCTGCAGCAGGGGTTTTTTGACATCCATGCTTCTGTTACTTTCTGAATGACACGATGGCCAGTCAGGCTGCCACTCACTTAAGACAAGCAAACATACTTATCACTGTCCTGAAAAGAGGACTCCTTTCACCAGACAGTGTGGAAGATGATGAATTGATTTGAATCCGATTGTGTGAACTCTCCTAATGGCTTGTTAGCCTAATGTGATGGCTCCTATTTTCTCCCCAGTGGGTGAATTAGAGACAGCCGGTGGGTAGTGTGAGAATTGCATAACCGGTTCTTGTATTGTACTAATAGGATTAATGCCGTGAGGGGAGACGCAGGCGCCAAGATTAACCGAACAATAGCCGTCTAAGAATTCGGCTGATGGGGTGAATTCCTGGAGAAAAAAAAAAAAACTTTGGTACAGCAAAGGGGCCCAGAGGAAAAAAAAGAAAAACAACAAGTGTTGACAAACCGTAACACAGTATTTCATAGCAAAGGAAGACTTCCCCGAGGTTACGTTAGTGCCAAGTCATGGCGCACCGCTTCGCACTGGGAGTGACGACATCAGGGGGGTCAGTGACCCGCACACTACGTCGGCGTGTTTGTGTGTGGCGGCCCCCATAAACACAGCTCTGTTTTGAAGCTGCAGGCATGCGCATTCTGTAACATGGCAGCAAAGTCCAGCGGTCACGCTTGATCTATCAAACATTTCTCTATCTAACCAGGCTTTATCATCCCCGAAGGGGTCAGTGGTCACAGCTGGGGGGGTGTCGAGGGGCCCGGGGGGGTGGCACACAGATTCTTTGATTCGATAAGCTCACGTTGATCTTTTATTAATCTACAGCACCAGCAGAACATATGAATGTTAGCATTTGAAGACCTGCTCCTGAACTCAACACTGTACTCTTTGCTAAATAACACAAGGGCACTATCAACAGCATCTCTACTCACCTTTGTATCCTGACATGTACTGAGAGGAATGCGGAGGGATGTTACAATCCTTTAAAAGGGTTATAAATGCTCCAAAATTCATTAAGGGCTCAAAATATTCACAAAGCAATATCCATGTGGATAACCCAACAGCTAAGACAGAGGAATATCTTTGCACATTTTCTGATATTCAGTTGTTGAGCTTACATTGTATATATCAAGGAAGGGTAGGACCCTTTGGAGTTGTGCTTTATTTAAGTACTAATTTGGAGCCAGAGGCCAGAGTGTCTGAGAGGCGACCCAATTAATATGGCCACCAGTGACAAAAATTCACAAGCATCCAGTCAAATCAGGCCTCTGTCCAATGAACTCTCAGGGTTGTGAAAAAAAAAGATGACAGGACTTCTTACTAGCCTCAAGCCATTTTGAAAGATTAAACAGGGAGCGAGTGGGGTACATTCTATTTTTAAAAGGGTTTTTTAAGCACACTCCAGATGCCAAACTCTGTGGTATTCCTCCCGCTCCCTGGACTCAATGTTCTGGCCAGCAATACTTGAGCAACATCCGGTGTGCCGTGGCGATCCTAGGAACTGGGCCTGGAGGTGCTGCCAAGAACCAACAGACTATCCTGGGCCATGATGTCATGTCAGATGCCTGGGGATAAGGGAATAGCTCCCCTTAGGCTGGAATTCTGCAGGACAGAGGTACCAGAGAGGACAGTTCTCTGAAAGTTTCACTTGAATTTGAACTGGTTGAACAACAACATCAAAAAAAAAAAACATACCAAAACTCTACTGCTTTCTAAGAAGAGGTGGGTATGAGGATTTCTTAACAACTCATTGTGGCAAAGTTCATGATTGTAAAGCATAAGCACGTTCAATATCACTATACAACAAATTGCTGTGCAAAGGGCAAGTCAGTAACATCGTCACACATACATCCTTAAGGTAGCGGGGAAATGGGAAAGTGCTGTTGTGGATACAGCCTCATTATACAGTGTCGTTATAAGACTGCAGATGGACATCTGTGGAGATATAACATGTGTTTGGGTATACAGTAGCTATTGACAGCAGATTATCAGATAGACGGTTCAGGTGGCTACTGTCAGTCTTCTACCTCCTTGCTGCTACATTATGCGGACAATATAACAATATGTACCCCTGGCTAAGAGAAAATTGTCTGTTATTATGTACCATGTATGTATGTATGTATGTATGTATGTATGTATGTATGTGTATATATATATATATATATATATATATATATATATATATATATATATATATATACAGAAAAGAAAAGTATCTCCAAAAGAAAAAAGTAAACATTCTACATTTTTTGAAATGTAATTGTAAATGTACCCTGATTTTTTTCCAGCACTGCTGATGGCTAAAATAGGTTTAAATTGAACTGCTGATTTTACATGAAAGCATTCACAACACTTCAACCCCTGCCACCTGATGGCTGATGTGTAGTGGCCCAACAATCTTATCACCTCTTGTTCCATAAAAATTCCTTTCATCATGTTTCCTCCAAATTTGTACGAGAGCTTTTCAGTTACCCTTTTCACAGACAAACAGATAAACACACTGGGGATAATCTCATAAACTCTGCTCCACCTATTGCTGGTAGAGGAGATCATTATATTAACCCACATCAATACACTTTCTCAACTCGCATTCCTTTTTGTGTGACATGCTTTAGCTTGTTAACATCAGTGACAAAACTGACTTTAATAACTCTTTGCATTCAGTGTGTAAAGGCTTGTCACAGTGAAATATATTACCCCATATATTACCCCAACCTAAAGAAACACATGCTACTTTTAACCAGCACTTGCACTCATATCCCTAAATACAATAAACACGCGCTGCTTAATTAGCTGTACAATATTTTACAATTGGTTTTAAAAAGGCAGACATTTCAGTCTTAGGGGATCAGTTGTGGATGAATTAAATAGAGGGGTCAGTTTAGTTCAAACATTTGCATAGTAGTGACAGTTGCATCAAATTTTATGCCATCACTCCAAAAAGGGTTTTTAACAGTAAACTTGTTTACATTTGTTTACAGTTTACATTTGTTTACAAGTATGTAAACATTTCCTTGCGCACATACAAAAAGTCTCATGCTCTCTTTTTAAGCGGTGGGCACATAAAGACCTAACCACACCCAGTAGCAATGAGGTTCAAATCAAATCACCCTGAAGTAGACCATGCAGTATGCAACTACACACTGCACTTAGCTTACTACACTTAGCTTACTCATCAGCTCAGAAAGCGGAGTCAGGCAATCTCAGTATAAACTGCAAAAACTCTTCAGGGCTCTCAGACACGTGTTGCACGCTGATGTCAATACGGACTACGCTATCATGTTAGAATGGCTGTGAAACAGTCATCGAGCATTAGCGGGATCTGAGGCATCATGCAGTGAAAGGCACTGGATAGAGAGCCTTTGGTAGAGACATGTGACACAGACACTCTCCAGAAGAAAAGCCACTCTGCTTGAAGCCACGTCAGCGCACTTAACGTGGTCTCCTCGGCCCACCCCTTCCCCCGTCACCCCTCTTATCTCTGGAAAATTGGAGCATTTAGATCTTTTTTTTTTCTACACCAGCTGAGGCGTCTAATAATAGTCTGTAAGCAATATCATTTTTTCCATCTTTTCCTTCTCTTTTCATTGCTCCCCCTAAATATAGCTGGCCAATGAAGCCTGGCAGGAATTTTTCCTGCAATTAAAGGATGGCGTGACTGGCGATTCGACCGACAACATGAAAGCACCATTGTCTGAGAGAATGCGCTCAGCTGTCCTCCCATTGGTCGCTGCCTGAACCAGGCGGCCACAAAATTTCATTTAACTATCTCTGTGACAGACAAAAAAAAAAAAAAAGAACGCACAAGCTTCGAAACGTTTAAATGTACTTTAATGCAGTTTAGGGGAAAAAAAAGATTTAATGAGAAGAAACGCAGATCTGTTCCTGATTAAAGACTGGAGCAGAGTCAGAAGGGTGTGTGTGTGTGTGTGTGTGTGTGTGTGTGTGTGTGTGTGTGTGTGTGCGTGTGCGTGTGTGTGTGTTTGCATGTGTGCATGAGCCTGCAGAACCTAAAGTGTCTCTGCAGCATCTGCATGGTTGTTATTGGGACTGTTTGAATCTTTCTGCTCATCGATTTAAAAAAATAAATAAAGGTGTACTGTTTCCTCCCACCATCTCCAGTGCCAAGACAGCACGCTCAGAGGACAGAGACAGTATAGAGGACAGAAACTGTGTGCTCAGGTGACAGAGACAGTAAAGAGGACAGAGACTGTGTGCTCAGGTGACCATACAGAGGGCAGAGACAGTGTAATCACAGGATGTCCAAAACACACTCCCAGAGTCTCAGCTCCCGGCCAGTGCGGCTTCTTTCTCCGTCAGTTTGCTTCAGAGGAAAAACCCACTGAAGCCTCAGAGTCACTGCAAATATCCCAGCACCAATGGCATTCCAGAGCCCGATTCTCACCCCACGATATATGATTAAGCCTTCCATCCTGGCACTCTGAGAGGGAGCGCAGCATCGCGGTGTCCGTGTCACGGCCCTTCAGACCGGGCCGGCGGGCCCCTCTCAGGACAGCAGGGTCTGAACCTGCTGGGGGGACCTGTGCAGCACGCTCTCGGGGTCCTTGTACCCGTTGGCGGGGTTGGTCACGGCTGCGTACACCTCCCCGTAGACCCGGCACACCAGCTCCGTGGACTGGCGGAAGATCTGCTCCCTGCAGACGGGGGGAACACACAGGTGAAGCGGGGTGCTGGGGACACGGGACAGCCTGCGGGGAGGAGGGGGGGGCAGCAGGGGGGTGCTGGAGGTGCTCTGAGCTCTGCTGTGTGACATTTTCCAAGATGAACAAATCCTGCTTTGGCTGACTCGGCAGAGCCACAACAGCTTTTTACGATGCACTCCCCTACAAGAGTACGCCGAGTATTTCATGGACTTTTTTCCTTGGCATGAAAGGCTAACCCCAAGCCATGTTTGAACTGTGGCTCATGTTTTGTCGCCTTCTGAAAGCTTCAGATAAAAGGTACTGTCTATGTAACACACTAATATTTTATAATAAACTAATATAATAATCATATATAACATAATAACATATATGCATATATTTAACATATTACATAAAGTATAAAGCCATTTCAATGGGACTTGTAATCAGTACTTGCCCCACAACCTGAATTCCTCCAATTGAAGATAATTCTCCCCAGGTGTTCTACACAGAATGCACATCACCCTCCTGTAGTAAAAGTCAGAAGAAGCAGGAGACATCCCTCTCTGGGACAGGCTGGCTTTTGTGGACTGGCCAGGCTTCTTTTTTCATTTTCGACGCTAAAGGGTAATGCGATTTTCCCCGTTTTTTAATACAGAGAGACAGTCCAAATGTTTATGTGACAAAAAGGTTACTCTGGCTTTATTTAAACTGGGCTCTGGTAAATGGCCAATGTTTAAAGACTGCCTTTTTAAACAAGCGTAGATCATCTATACTGTACATGACTGCTTGCTGCATGGGTGGCCACATTGCCTGGGACTCCACAAGAAAGAGGACCGCAGTGGTGACCACCTGTCTTCGTATTCACGATGATCTCATCTGGCAGAGTCACGACTTGGACTGACAGGACCTGATGCCTGAGGGTACCCAATCAGAGTGCAGTTCTCACCTCTCCTCTATAGAGAGATATTTTCCCTTTCCTAAGCACCATTTCGGCCATCAACAGGCACGTCTTCAGGTTTTTTTTTAAGCTTTTTCCCCCTTCTCACCCTTTTCGGAGTCACTGAATGGGCTTACTTGCACAGCAGCACTGAAGCACTACGAACGCAACACCAGTACACAGCAAACGGCTGTTTTTCACACTACAAGTTCCACAGTGCACCGCAGCGGTGGAAAAGCTGAATGGAGGACAGGCACATCTCCACTGATGTCATCTGAGAAACTCACAGGCGACTCACAAACTGCTAGAGGGTGACAGAGCGGCGGCAGGAGGGGACACTGGCAAAACCCAGCCAGCAACACTAACTGTTTTCTGATGCTGCAGATTCATGACCACTACCTCACATAACACAGCTCAGATTTGACCCCTGGGTCTGTAGGGCTGTAGGGCTCCGTCTGCACTCAGCTGAGCCTTACCCCACGGAGACTCTCAGGAGCCCCATGTCTGCAGGCTTAAAGTCTGGCTCCAGCTGGATCCAATTAAGCCAATTAAGACTCTCTGTGTAAATCCATGCAATTTGCAACTGTATTTCAAAAAGAAATTTTAATTATGTGACTTATAATTTGAAATCGTTTGGTTATTGCATTGCCAATGTGATTGCTCATTCCGGATGACTCGTAGTCATCACCAATTTTTCCCCTGATGACAGGGGCTGACACCATCCTGTCTGAGATTTCACAAACTCAAAAACACGGCTTACTGGGGAGGTACCTGCTGTGAGTAAAGTGACATGCGCTTTGCATTGTTTATGCAACTGGTTCATTCCAGTGATCTGTGGGACAAGGCAAGGGAGTGAGTCAGCCATCAATATCAGGGCCTGCTCTGATAAAGTGGGCACATTCATATACAACACTTCCATTAAGATGGCACCCTTACAAACCACATATGATAAATCACAGATTATTTGATTGTGCTGTAGAAACATTGTGGAAATTTAGCTTTCAAGACATTAAAGACAAGGTTTTAGAGTATGATGTCAACTCAACACCACTAGTGGTCAAGTACACGAAACATGTTTCATTTGTACCAGTAAAATTATTTTTGATTATTCTATGATTATCATAAAATTTGATATCAGTTATGAAGTAAGTGTCAACACTGAGCACTCCTACAAAGTGAGAATTACTCCAAATATGTCTCCTTTGTTTCCACTATTTTGAGGAAAAACTCCCATTTTTCTCTTTTTAACTGTTGCCCTATTCGTCCCACATCATTTGGATCCTCTAACCACGTCCTCTCTTAAAACACTGAGTTCCACAGTAGAGAACTGTGGTTTTCTTTGACGCTCCATCATTATCTAACTGTCAGATTCCATTGTGCTAGCAAAGCCGATGACTGCCAGGGCATACACAACACTGCATTTTACATATGTCTCATTGGTTGCTGTTCCCTGCAAGCAGCTGCTGTATTCATTCAGACACCACCTTCATGAATCAGTGTATGCTACTGTAACACAGATTTTGTGAGATACAGAGCTGCCAATGTAACTTTTATGATTGTGTTTTAAGTTAGCACTTTTATCCATATATTGTGCTATTCCTCATTATTGGCCTGATTCTGCAATTTAAAAAAACATAATTACATGATTTTTTTTCTTATGAAAGCACTTTGACTATAATAGATGATTTATAGAATGCAATTTATCTGATTATAATCAGTTTTTGTATATTTCTACATTCTTAAGAGCAGAGTTTCAGTACTTTAGCACATGCTCTGTTCTCATTCTGTGAGAAGGGAGAGTTGGGCCAGAAATAACATGGTTTAGAGGGCCACCTACAGTTGTAGTACCAGCACCTTCCTGTTACAAAACTGAAGTTACTTCCACAGATGTGTCATGGTCGTAAACAAGAAATCCAGGAAAAGAAATAATGACTCAAAAACAGAGAACTTAAAAGCATTCCACAGTCAACAGAAGTTTCATCTCTAATATTAGGTTTGACTTAAAATGACCGCAGTGATTCCCACATGAAATGTAATACAGACCAGACCAGGTTCCTTACTTCCCCAACATACAGACAGACAGAGAGACCAAGAGACAGAGAGACACATGCACACACACACACAGACACACACACAGACACACACAGACATAAACACACGCAGACTTTAACCTACTACACTGAGAAACAGGCTTCAGCATTAGCAAAACAGAACAATGCTATGACTGACACGTTTGCAACTTAAGTAGAACAACTAAAACGTGAACAAACACTCATTTGACACTTTTCAAAAATGGGGGAGCGGCCCCGCTCAGAACCCGACAGCTCAGAAACAAAGTGCAGAGAAAGTTAAAGGTAATTAGGGGGCTTTTTTAAAAATTCGGTCTGAAACGGCCCCGGAGAAGAACAAAGCGGCACAGAAGGGGTCTCTGCAGACACTTCCCACAATTCTCTGAGGGTGCGGGCTGTCTGAAGCTCTGTAATAACGCTCCATCTGCCTGGAGCCCTGTGTCTTTCATAGCGCCGGGGCAGGGCTGGCCCCTCTCTCGAGCGGACGGCCTGTGGAACACGGCGACCCTCCGCTCTCTGCCTCGGAACAGGCCCCTCTTTGATCTCCCCCTGCTTTAACTCTCTGTGAGCACGCTGTGTCCACAGCAGGCACTGCAGCCTTCCTGTCCTTTAAACGCTTTCAAACATGCCTTGCTTTACCAGGAAGCACACTTACAGCGGACTGCCAAGGACTGCCAGTGATTTGTGACAGCGATGTTAAAACGCCTGGGGGTCTGAAACACATTTAAATTTAATTGAATTTCCCTAAATGAAACGCTGAATGCAGCGTACATCTAAGAGTAGTTACCTGAAGCCTGCTCCAGTAGCAGGGATGGTAAGGGCTGATTCAAAATACTGAAAACATAACAAAGCTGTGACGAAAACACATTTTCAGCTCTTCCTAATTAATAACGCTTTTGCGTTTGGGTATACACATAAAATCTCCTATTTTAGTACAGGCAAGATATTTCATCAGGCTCCTGAGTGACTCAATGAGCAAGGTGCTTGCCTCTGTTGCTGGAGTTTGAAACTGGCCATGACATTTGCCAACAAAACTGGGAGCCCAAACCAACAGAAAAAAACTGGCTTTGTTCCATCAGGGATAAAGACTGATAGGCCAGCCAGGTCTCCTCATTTCATAGTTCTTATGAACTTTGCAAGTTCTCAACTCAGATGACATCAGCATAGCAGTGCCTATCCTCCAAATGATGCCCACTTCACTGTGGTGCACTGTGGGACTTATGAAAAAATATCCATTGGCTTGCATGTGAGCCTGTCAGAGGATTGCGTTCATGTGGCTTCAGCATGCCTACATGAACACAGACATGGTCACAGTGAGGGGAGTCTAACATGCTGTTGACAATTCCATAGAGAGGAAAAAATACCTCAAAAGACATATTATTGATGCAAGATAAAAGTACTTCCACCTTATCTCATGTGTACGTATGTATCACATGTAGGTACATACTGTTTAAATATATGGGATGGACAAATGATCAAGGCAATGTTTGCTGGGTCACCAAAGTTTGCCAGTACTCATAAAGGTAAACAGCAGTAACACATGTCACATGACAGGGGAGGCAATGAAGAGACCATATGCTTCATATACCTCAACAGCTTGATTAACATTAAATTCCTTAATTTACTTGCTTAGTGTAAAGTAAAGTACTGAATTATTAGATAGGGACAGTGCATGCACCTAGGTATATGTATTTGTTAAGGCACGATGTGTGAGTGTTGTGATGTGTATATGTGTGGGTCTGCAGCTAATAAATGACATCCTGCACATCCTGTCTTAAAATCCCCTTTAATGAAGAACATTATCCGCAGGTACACTGAGTGCTACCTGCATCCCCCTCCATTCCTGCCGCATTTCCAAGAAAATGTGACTCACAAGTTAATTTCCTGCAAAAGCATCGCCGGCGATCCATTTAAAACCTCTTACAGTTCCAAACAAACCGCACACACGTGCATCCAGAGCTGGCCATTTACTGAAACCCTCAGTTGCTATTTTCATACAGCACGCACAGTGGCAACATATCCAAATGTTCAGTTTAAATTTTGATTGCCTGAATTTGGGCTGACAGCCTATAAGATCATGAGAATACAACATGCAGTATTTGTGGTTCTAATGAAACTGTCATTGCCATTTGCCCAATCCCATGTCAGAGACTATTAAAGAGGGGACCAGGCACTCTGCGTTCCTTTTCAATCCACCAGTTCTGGTGATGGAACATTAGCTTCAGCTTTTAGTATAAAATACAGAATCTGCATCTTTTACAGAATACCTTTGATCATGGAAAAACAGGAAAATATCCCTGCCATTTTTTTCATTAACTTGTATGGTCAGTTGGTACAAAGATTTTGTAGCACAAAAACAAATCCAATTTGCATACCCTTCAGCTTTGACTTTTGAGTAAATTAAACCTGTAAATAGCATAAAAATATTACAAAACAGTTGTAACAGTTGTACAATCTCAGTAACAGAGGTTCTGCAGTGAAGCTGAGATTCACATCTTGCACTGTTTTGTCTCACACATTTACAACTTCACAAAGTAAGAAAAAAACGAACCCATTTAACATTGACACAATATTTATTGCAGTTGCTAAACTCCAAAGTAATCAGGTTCCAAGGTTCCTGAATTGTTTTAATTTTGCTTGTTTCAGTCTATAGTGAAGCAGCTCAGTAGCTAGGTAATTCACATACAAACAACGTGCACATATCATGCGCTTAAGATAATGTTGTAGCAGTAAAGGTCAACGGTTGGTTTATCGAGAGGTTGCTTTGTCTTCATTATTGAGAGCCCTGCTCGTGGCTGCCGTGCTTCTCTGTGTATATTGGATTTTGCACCAGTGGTAGTTTATGTGTGTGTCCAGTGCACTTTCAACAGTATAATACAAACAACATTGTCTGACAAACATAATGAATGTAATGGTTGGTGGTTAAGTGCGTATTGTATAAATGTATTTGTTGAAGTGAGTTAGAGGGTTCATCACTTCAAACTGTATGTTTTCTTAGGTGTAATGACAGACTCTCATGTTGACATACTGCTGCAGTGAGACATACATTTGTTAAATTCAGAAAAGGTTTGGATTTGAAAGTGTGCTTACTTGATGGCCGCGCTGAGCAAGAAGTTGAGCTGTGGCATCAGGAGTGTGTCTGGAGAGGACAGGTACCGGTCAAACTGAACCTGTCAACGAAAGGAGAGGGAGAAGGCCATGAATCTGTATCAAATAACCATGACAGCCTCAAACAACAGAACCGTGGGAATTAATGGTATGAAAAATAATAGCACAGCGAAGAGAGGCTGGGATCTTACTTACCATGGCAGCTTTCAGTGATGAGCTGTCCATACTGGGCAAGTTAGAGAGAGGTCCCTGAAATATGCAGAGACAGAATGAGTTTCCCTTCAAGCCTCTGCAGTGGGCCTCTGCTCCTGCTGTCCCAATGGAGCACAATCAGACAGACTTTTGCATTGTTCAAAAAACATTCGCAAAAAACAATGCCTGCAAATAGCTTAAAGTCATGCATCTGCTCCTGAAGCAAAAAACTACTTTCTGCTTACACTGCTGTCTGGATGAATGCATGATATTTATGTTATTTCATTTCATTCATGCTCATGTTGCAGTAGGCTATCAGTACACTTATCCTTGATGTTTATCTGCACTTGAAAAGTAAAGCAAAACGTATGGTCCGATGACATCTATATAATGCTCAGACATTCTTGGTGGGTTTAACCCCAAGTTTAGCACAGAAACTTTACACCTCATTAAGAAGACCTACTGTCAAATTCCAGAACAGAACAGATGTGTACACTTCTACGCAAGCACCAACTTGAGTCGCGCTGTGCTACTGAACTCTGAGTTACACTATTAAGTATGTTTACAGCTGTTTTCCAGCTCTTCCACTGACCCCATTTCAAAGAGAAAAAATCTACTTTTAATTTCAGGATGGGCACACATGACACCCCCCCCGTCAGGTAATTCTGGCACAAACCACGCTTCTCTTCACCCCCCGCGACCGAGGAATGCAATGTAATGAAGAGAAGGGGAGAGGAGAGGCAGAGATGGCGAGATACACAGATCCACAGATAGACGCACAAGGACACATGGCTAGAGGGAGACATCTAGAGCAGGGCAGAGGAGAGAGTGGAGTGTGCTGATAGTAATCGAGCTATGTGGGAGGCTGTGTCCTTATGTGAACCCGGTCTGGGCTGAACAGACTCCTCTGGGGCTTAACCGTTCCACCACAACTGTGGATCACATTCAGAAAGAGGGAGGAGCACAACCCAAGAGGGGGATCTGAATCACAATAACGAAGACAGACACACCACTGCACGCACACACACACACACAAGCACACACGCACACACTTATAAGACGTGCATACTGCTATGCACACATGCGGGCATGCACGCACACACGCACACACAGGTGCAAGACTTTCACACTGCTGAACGCACAAAATGTAGATACTGTCACTTGCGTGTGCGCGCACACACACACGCACACAGGTGCACACACACACACAACAGTTACTCATACACATACGCCATATTCACTCAAGACATAGTCTTCACCACAGACATGATGACAGTGAGGGCAGGCTCTATACAGCGTTGTAACCTGGACCAAATGAGGGTAACGTTAGTGCTCTGGTCTGCAGGCTACAGTTAAAAGTGAGTCTTTCTGAGAAAGATGTCAGGACCCTGCGTGCCAAGGGGTGTAATATGAAGACAGGGACGGCTGGCATAGAAAAGAAAGATTCTACGGAGGCATTCCAAAGAATTTCAACTCTCTGGGTCCAGTTAAAAAGCCTAACCCAGGCCCTGGTGTTTTGTCCCAAGTCACAGAAGGCAGGTTGATTGTTCCACCTGAAATCATTTGCCTCCCTCCCTCTTCAGTCCTTCAGATTGATGTACTTTTTTTCAGTATTCAGGGTTGGTTGACCGTGGACAACAATATTCAGTGGTAGGATTTGGGAGAGTTTTTTAGTTCCTGAATTAGTCATCTCTCAGTTCAAATGTGCAAACTGTAGTCAAATCTCCCAGACTAAAATAAAAAATAGCTGAGCTCAAAAATGCCTATTTTAGAAATGGTTACCAAGCTATGACCCAGGTCAGAAGCTCAATGATACATATTAACTAGCCAGACATAGAAATGCTCTTTAGCCATTTAATATTGAAACGTTACACTGAAAACTTTACATTAACCTTTTATAATAAATTAATCACAACTGGTATCACATTTAACCTTTGAGAACATCAGAGGAGTGTCAAAGCTGAAAATTTGTGGCACAGTTGTGTTGCCTTAAAACACTAGTAGCAGAATGATTTAAATTAACATTCCACAAAGTGTATACTATATGAATGAAGTGCAGCCTGCAATGTTGGACAATAATTATAATATAATATAATAATAATAATAGTTACAATAACAGCTTATTCCAAATAACAACATAGCAACAGTCATCACATCAAGCCGCATCAACATTTGCCATATGAATACTTTTAAAGTTCTGTTATTGAAATGTATTGTATTATTAGATAATGAAACCTCTAATAGAACTTTGTGCTTCCTCACCAGACCGAAGATGACTAAAACTGTCTGGAGAAGAAGCAGCATCATACAGAGCCTACATTCAGTTATAAAAATAATCCAATAATTGGTATCTGATGTTTGTCTCTTTTGGATGAACTGACCATAAGATATCAGCTTCTGCTAAACAAATGAAATGAAATGAAAAATGCTTGCTGTCAGCATTTTGCTGAGATTTAAGAATACCAAAGATATTGGTATGGTGCAATGGTTTTGTTTAAAACTTGGAACAGTAGGTACTGACACTGGCATTAATAAGGCATTGGAATAGTTAATAAATACTGTTATTGGTACTGGTACCAATAACTTCTTAACGATACCAAGCCCTACTATTAACATCCCTGCTTGTCTGTCCCGGTGGATAAAAACTTGTGCTCCTGAACCAAGAAAAAATACACACCATATGTGATTTTTTTGTTTAATTGGGTGGAAAATTTGTCAGCTGGCTCTGACACTATGTCACAGAATAAAATCCGTTTAATCATTTACTATTCTGGGCCTGCAGGGTCTGGGATCTATTTTGGTGTACATTTTCCATAACACTGTATTTCTGAATCTCGTATTTTTATTTCTCATTACCTTCTCGTCGTTGCTGCCGCTGGGGTTTAGGACCAAGAACTGTGGCGATTTGTTACTGTGTGTTTGTGTCTATCTCTGTCAGGAGGTCGCCATGGGAACAGTGTTACTAAACAGATGCCATGTGTACAATTATTTTCATGAAAAAAGAAAATGAGCCAGTAGTGTTTGCATGAGGGTGTGCGGAGAGCCGCAAGACGCCTGTGCTCTACAGCTGCAAGAAGACGTCCAACTGGCTCACCCACTTCATATGCGATATGACTGATCATAGACAACTCAAAAAAAATGCATGTTAAGTTGAACTAATTCGTCTATGCCTGGGCTCTGATTTCAAAAGAAAATCCACAAGCCCTGTTCTATCTTTAGATATCCTTGAAGTAGAAGTACCTTCAGTGACAGTTACATAAAAGAAACTAAAAGTAGATCTCTATAAAACGCTATGCAACCTCTGCCTGCCTGTAAAATACAGTTCCTGCCAATAACCTTATAACTTGTAACCCATTGAGCCAGCATGTGATTCACAACAATAAATCTGTGTTGCTCCGTCCAACTGAACGTATGATCTCCAGACCTATGTCACATGTTGATGTTGTACCTACAATGTACTGTGTTGTATTTTATTCTGTGTTAGAATAAAAACCCGTTTCGTTGAATGTGCATGAGCTGGAAGATTTGTGTCTTATCCTCTGAGCAGGTATTTCATTTATGTGAGCTGGTAATATTGAAAAGTTACATTATCTTGAAGCTGTGTCCTCCTGGCTGTGCTGAGACTTCTGGGATCTGTATTGATTATGCTAATTAAACTGCACCAATTTCCTTTTTTATCCAGTTCCCCTCTCCTAACTCATCTCAGCCTTAGTCTACTCCACCTACCAGGCTGTGTGCTGCTGCCTCTGTCTGCCCTACCTGCTTCTGTCTGCCCTACCTGCCAAGCTATATGCTGCTACCTCAATCTGCCCCACCTGCCTCAGTCTGCCCCACCTGCCTCAGTCTGCCCTACCTGTTGAGCTGTATGCTGCTACCTCAGTCTGCCCCACCTGCCTCAGTCTGCCCTACCTGTTGAGCTGTATGCTGCTACCTCAGTCTGCCCCACCTGCCTCAGTCTTCCTTACCTGCTGGGCTGTATGCTGCTGCACGCAGCTGTAGATGTAGCTCAGTCCAGCCCGGGTCAGGACAAAGGAGGCCTGTTCATTGATCAGAGTGTCCAGGTGAGCCTCGATCTGATGCACAGGTAGAGGAAATAACCTCAGAGTAAATTACAGTTCAATAAAGCACAGCGGTCATAGACAACACAACAAACCAAGGTATTGGTCTGTATAGTAGATCTTGTTTGGTTAGGTTATTTTTTTGATTCCACTAATTACTGTAACTGTAAACTGGGACTTTGTTTTTGTTTTTGATTACCAACAATCAACAGTTCAGCACAGTTCACTAAAATAAAATCTGATCAGTTCAGCAACAATGGAAGCTGGGAAAACATGAATAACTACTCTCCATTCTACAGGCTTCAGGTTAGGACACCTTGGGCAAACTAGCAGCTCTAACCAATCATTAGCAACTGACCAATAAAGCACATGCTTTAAATCAAGATCATGTAAACACAGAATTTGTCGAGGAAAAACACAGCAATCTGATCTATTAAACAGGTCAGCATGGGCTCATTCCGGTACACTGAGAGGGGCTAGTGTGGTATGGAATGGTGCCATTTTTGTGCAGAATAGAACAGACCCCCGCATAGTGTGTCAGAGTGCAAGACAGTGTACACCCCTTGTGCTGTGATCCGCTGACATTCTGTGCTAGATCATTTGTATTGGTGCTGCCAATTATTTTCCATGAAGGAGAAACTCAATATTATAGTGTATTTTTAGATTTCTATGCTATCTTAAAAATTATCACAATGTAAAGGAGTAAGGTATGGTCTCCCTTCACAGCAAATTTAACACGTAGGGGCTCTGCCTTGCAAGTCAATTCAATTCAATTTGCATTACACTGTACCATCACAGCACGTTCTCTCTTCTTGTAGCTTAGCTGATTTACCTGAAATTGAATCACGGCCAAAAGCTATAACACTGCACAGAGAAAAGCAAGGGGTAAACAATTCAATTGGCAGTGTCCTGGATAAAGGTCTTGCATGCGGATATATATGGTTACAAAGGAAGCGAGGGATATACGATTCCATTTTTAACGATTGGCTGGAGGGTAACACAGTTTTCCCTCTAATAAATAGGATGTAACACCAGTAAATAACAGCCGTCGGGAGGCCATGCTGAAAACTGGGTGCACTTTTCAGAGCCCTCTGACACCTCTTCCTGTCTGTTTATGAAGACTGAGGGCTGTCAGCCCAGCGTTCATCTCTCTGTTCCCAGATCAGCGCCGCGATTAAAGGGAACTCTGTAATATTGCCCCTGTGAGGGCAGCATAAAATAACGTACACCTCAGGTCAGTGCCACAACGCACAGGTCAGGCTGAGTTTGAGGAGCTTTAATAGCCCCCCGGGGAATTTTAGTCATTGTAACAATGAGATATTCATTCCTCTGAGACAGGCTCATTCACTCAGTGCTGGTCAGACAGGGGTCAAGTCTCCAGGACTTCAAGGGATGGAAGGACAAGTTCCAGGAATGGAGAGGAATACACAAAGCGAATGGTTTGGGAAAGGTAGACTTTCAGGTAAACCCGGCAGCACCTGGAACTCCAGCATCTCCAGCCGCTTGTCGGTGAACTCGAAGAGCGCCAGTGTGGTCTTCATCATGTACAGCGAGTTAACCATGTACGTGGCCATGTCGGCTGTGCCCAGGTTACTGGCCGACACGGTGCACAGCTGTAGGAGTGGGTCCAGGATGCAGGACAAAACCTGGACAGAGGAAGCACAAAAACCCTGGGTTAACAACGAAAGCAGAAACTAGAGAGATGTAAAACAAAGCCAGGGAAGACAAATGAAACAAGTTTTGAACTTGACCAGCCTCTTCGGCAAGCTTATATCTAGCGCTCCCGATGCACATGGATAAATTTTCAGCTGCGAGTGAGAGGGAAGAAATGACCTCACACTTGTCTGCAGCTGTGAATGGCCTGGCAGCTCAGATGTCTCGACCGAAAAAGCCCTTTGCAGGAGCTGGGCCACAAAGTGACTGGCAGGCATTACCTGGGCAAAGTCTGCCTGGCGAGCATCCAGGGGGACCACAGAGGAGTCGTGTGAGGCCAGCACCTCCCTCAGCAGGGACAGCGTCTGCGTGAGGGAGCCAGTGGGGCCCAGGTCAGGGGGGGGCAGCTCCACCTGGGAGGAGGAGAAGGATGGAGGAGAGAGTGAAGAGCAGCCATTATCACGTCAGCCTCTTTCCCAAAGGACTGGGGCTTATTCAGCATAATCACACTACGCATTACCTCACATTCTAACTACACCATACATCTACTATTGTCATACCAGTGTATACCTCTTAGACCAGGCAACATTTACCAAAAAACAACCAAGATGTCTTCTACTGCAGTCTTGTTTTTGCCCCCATCTTCTTTTCAAGTGGTCCCTTAATAAAAAATACTTAGGCTCTCTCATCCTTGTGCGTCACATTCCATAATTGGCTGTGTAATAGGGCTGATTATAAGGAGCTTGTGTCTCCGGCATTATTTGAGCCTGTAAGTGATATGTGATGCCTTAAGCCCCTGTGATTTGATTAGTGCCACACTAAGGGGATAATTCTTTCAGCAGCGGCGCAGGGAGGCCAGCGGGTAGCGGCCTGTTGCTCCTATTGATCGCCTGGCGAACGCCGTGCTCCTTCAAAGAAACCTGCTCATGCTCTGGGATATTTTGGCTCCAATTTACGTGCCCTGGGAGAATGGAGGCTGTTTTTCCCCCCTCTCACCTCCGCGCGGCCCGCATGCCCGTCGGCTCCTGGACTGTTTACAAGGCACAGCGCCTTCAGAAATAACTGTCACGTTGACTCTGACACTTCTGCACCAGAAGTACATGCATTTTGTACCACGTGAGTTACAGTGCATGCAGGCCTACGGCGAATTATGTTTGAAGTTTTGTGTATTCATGCCTAATGAAATGAATGAATAATGAAATTGGTCCTCTAATTACTGCCTGCGATTATACTGTGTGTACACTGGTCTTATGAAGCTGTAAACTAATAATTTCTTTTAAAAATTCAATTAGAAACATTAAGAAGAAACATTATAGCATTACCAATTTCCTAAGTAGAGATTCTCAACGAGACTATTTCACATACCTTAGGCATTTTTAACACAGATTTAGACTGCTGAGTTTTTGTCAAACAAATCATATCAAGAGACCTGCCACTTCATTGGAGGTGTGCTATCATGGCATTCAATCCTATGACCCTCAGCATCAGAGTAATGAGGCATCATGCTTCAGAATCATGCTCAAAAAGTGCTTGCATTTGTATTGTAAAAAATGTGTGCATTTTCAGCGTTTTCTCTTCTTGTTGCTCACCTTGTCCATGAGCTTGCTAGCGTGGAGGCTCAGGCTGTTGAAGAACATCTTCTTGCTGAGGACATGCATCTCCTCAATGGTAAGGAGGAGGGATGCCACACTGGTGCCTATGATCGCACTGCACAGAGAGCACAAAAAACATACACTTATAGCAGGTACTCCTTCAAATGAGGGACTGCACTTCAGCGCCAATATGGTCTTAACAGCCAGGATTAAAGTGGTCATCGTGCTTAACATTACACCATCATCACATCTTGTTGGCCTCTGTAGTGTCCCTGTCATCATTCTGGTGTGAAAGCTTCGCTGATGGGACTACAGTCATGCACCTGGTGTTTGGGTAGTGGACTGCAGAATAGTTCCAGCTGGTGTGGGAAGGATTGCCTAGTGCCTAGTGGCATGACAGTGTAGCAGAAAATTGTGGAGACATATCTGATGGTGTAACAATGAATGGTAATAATGTACCTTATGCTATAACAGTGAACCTTAGTGATGTACCTGGTTGTGTAAGAGTGAACCGTAGTGACGTACCTTATGGTGTGGTGGTAAAACTTCAGCAGGTTGGAGAGCTTGTAGAGCAGGACGGCCCCCGGCTCAGCCACGATCACCTGCTCGATGCGCACCTGCGTGACATACCCCATTCCACAAAGAACAGACATGGCGAAAGGCCAACAAATACAATGTGAATATGAATGCAGAATTGATGTCTGCCAACGGGATTATTTACAATAAGATTTTCCATGAAGACTGCAGATATCGTACAAGGACATCACACGTAGTGCTGTCAGTGTGATTGTTTATCTGATTCTTTCACCGTTTCCTACATCTACGTTTACTTCACATCTTAATCAGCAGAGGTATGTTTATTTCTTTGTGTATCTCTACTTTGCTATCATTCTACCTATTGTGGAGCACCCAGTATATCAAAACGCATAAATTCTGCTCACCTTGAGAGGTCTGCAGACCCCTTCAGTGATGTGCCCCACAACTTCTTGCATATTCTCCTCCACTCCTGGAGAGAACCATCAAACATTCCTCAAATTCAGGTATGGATGTACATTAATGACTTTAAGTTTAATATAAAACAAAAAGGTTGTGGTTTAGAACCCTGAAATGTGGAACAAGGGGCTGTTGTTTTAAATCAAAAGAAGGGAACTTGTGTACTTCAACAAGAATGTTTTTGTAGATTGCTCAACTGGGGAAATCTGGGAGCATCCAAATTTCCACCCTCTGTGTACTACAGTATGAATTAGAAGATAAGCTGTCTTGAGAGAAGCTCTCAGGTCCATTAATAATCATAAAAATCTGTATTCTTTTGACTGACACAGATCTTGGCTCTGGAAGGCTGGGGTGGGGTGTTCTAGAGGGGTGCCCTTTAAGTATACCGTCTGGAACAACTGGACAGGAGGCAAGTTAAGTTACAAGACTTGTTGTTTAGCCAGTAGCAATCAGATGACAGTGACTTACTGGTCAGAGCTCATTAAACACAAAGGTCTGCCATTAACAAGGCATGTGAACTCATTTATCTAGTGTAAGCGTTATGTGCTTGCCTAAGGTCATCATTATTGAGCAGAGACCTAGTGCCCTTTGCAAATATTTTATTACTTCTGCAGTTACCATTTCACAAATGGGGGGTGCTACTCTACAGCACTGTATATGCTGTAAGCACACTGAGCCCCTTGAAAATGCTGAGAAACACTTAAATTAGCATATCTCATTATTATGATCATTATCATGCCTATTATAAGGAGCGTGTGCTGATTATTATGATCGGCTCCTCACCTTGCATGGTGACCTGCTTCAGCAGAGCTTCCAGGTGCTCCTTCTCCGAGGCGGTGGCTTGGTGGAGCCAGGCCAGCATGTCCCCAACGTACCTGGGGGAAGGACACAACAGCCATGCTCAGGATTACTAGGAGCTTGAACCCTACCCGCCACCAGCAGCCATGCTGGGGATTACTGGTCTGAACCCCAGCAGCTCACAGCCTCTCCTTCAGGTGATGAGGCAGGAGAAGAACTGCTTTGCAGATAAACGCTAGCCTCGTCACAGCGCTGAACCGGCAGCATCAGACAAGGTAGAGCGGGGGAGAGAGAAAGAACACCTTGCTTCTCAGAACAGTCGATACCTGCAAAGGTTCAGAGGTGGCAGCATGTTCTGACCAGGGCAAGGTTCTTGGAAGAGTCCTCATTAAGCTCCAATGATTCCTGTAAGCAAGGATGTGGTGTGGGGGGGACTGGGCTGATTCAGGGAGCAAGAAGAGACAGACGCTTGCTCTTCCAGCACACAGCAGCAAGCCTTCCCTGAGAGCTCACTCTGATTCTCTAAAAACACTGTTGCATCAAGCTCTTTTGTATGCGTTCCCTACTCTAATCCCTCAACGGACAGTCCCAGGGTTAATTCTTTCTATAAACCACCACAACAGTCATAAGACATAAGGTATTAATGGTACAACATTTTATATGGGCAATCATTCAACTACTGTCAAGCCACTGACTAGCACTAGGGTTTCCCTAATGGTGCAAATTGGATTTACTGAGGGAGACAGCTACTATTTATGGGACAACGTCAGCCTAATAACACACACTAATCCACCTCCTGTTGCATAAGAACACATGCTTTATATTTCAACAGAATTACCTCAGTGGGTCATGAGAGTGCATCTCTATGGGGCGTGGTGTCCCCCCAGGGCCCCCGCGGGTTAGGGCGTCGATGAATCCTCGCACCACGGCGCACCTCCGGGCCGTCCCAAACTCGTCCAGAGTGTATCTGCCAAGACCGGACAAGAGGGAGGGAGGGAGGGAGGGAAGAAATGAACTTGAGTGCAGACCACAAACCAGTGGACCTCAAGAGCGAGATTCTGTGGAAGTTTTACAATGTGTTACAGTTCAGTCACAGACAAAAACAGGGCTGTTTTGGTTTAAAGGCTATGACTGACCCGTTGCAGACTAAACAGTAGCAATTGTGGAATCAAGTTGTGGAGGGGAGAGGGTCTGGGTGCGATTACAGGAACACCACAGTTCCTATCTCCTGTTTCCCGGCCTTGAGCCCTGCAGTGGCCATCTGAGTCAGGTGCTTGTTGGGAAATGTGGTTTAACAGACCGGCCGGAGTGGGGAGACGCAGATAGGGATGGGGCAGCAAAGTGGGAGGAAGTACTCTGAATTGCATTTAGTGATTATAAGAGTGCAGTTAATGTTGAAAAGCACTTCTGCTATAGGACTGACTTATTTCAACTGGGGGACAACAATGCAATTAATTAGGTGTGGGAAACAGGTATTTCATTTCTTGTACTGTCCAATGTCAAATTGGCTTCTTATTTCTTCATAACAATACTTCAATCTAAATGTTATAGTCATTTACATGTAGTCCTTCACAAATGCCTTCAACCATTTCAAAAATCCATGGTGAAATGAAGTGATTTTCCATAACCTATCTAGGTATTGTGTCTGACATCACACACAGAGCAAAGCAGCTAAGACAACAACCATGCCTAACGTTCCCTTCCAAACAAGCTGAGAATTTACCACAAGCCATTTCATAAAGCATATCTAATGAAATGGGATGTCTAAAAGAGCCACTGTAATCTAAGTGCCCAGCGTAGTAAGCGCATAACAACGATGCCGTGTTTATGTCTGGCTCTTGCCACTGACAGGCCAGACTGGGCTCTCAGGGCCAGATGATGTCCAGGCAAACACAGGTAATCAAACATCGTTGGCCCCGCGTGCAATTCCCACAGACAGTAACGTTTCAGTATATTGAAAATTGCTGGTTGATGGCTAAAGCTAGCTGATAGCTAAAACCAGTTAAGCTATCTATTGTTGCTAGGAAACTGACTCAAACTGCCCTGTCCTGATAGTGTAATGAGTGCTGGCCACAACATGGGGAAAATACTAGGGGAAAACCAGCAGGTTGAGGAGAAACCCAAATATCTCCAACTTTCCCACACTCAAAATAATACGCAGCGATATTTTCCCAGAATTTCTGCACACCAGCCACTGATAAGAAATGAAGTTATCTCCCATACAGCTGAGGACTTACATTCCCTGGCCTTAAAAGATGCACAGACCAGAGGCTCTGACACACGGACAGAGATATATTTACTGCATCTAAACAGGAAGTTTCCCAATTCTGAGAATGATGAAGGCCAAGATATTATAGCAGTTTACGTCTACATTGCGGATATCTTTAAACCAAGATCAGTGGAGCACACCAAAAGTCCACTCAACAGCACAGCAATGACACACTCTCTGAAACCACCTGTGCCCTCTGAGGCCGAGGGAGGTGAAGTGTCTCATGCTATTGTCATTCGTCTAGTCACAGCAATGGATGAGAAACTCTCAGTGAGGTTTCCGCTTTACATTCCAACCAAAGTGTTAATTACTACCTTTGAATACAAAGTCACATCATTTGTTTCAGGCGCCTAAAAACTGGAAGAAACGTTAGGACATGAGATTTGTGAGGCGACAGGCAAAGTACCATCAGCATGAGCTGAGAAATAAATGCAGTGAGTGACCCCTTGTGGTGAGTATGTGGAATTGCAATGACTGTTCCACAAATACAAGGTACCTGGATCCTGTGCACCTGTATGAGTGGCATCTGTCAGTGATACATTTCTGCAGTGCCCATAAACACTTAAATAACTGTGGGGGGGGGGACAGGGGTTAAATTACAGCTATTTGGTGTTTTGATCGGCGTTGTGTTGTAGGTCCGCACTTACTTGTAAAGGACGGGGCGATCCTGTAGGGCCTCCATGGCCTGGCTAAGCACGGGGGAGATGTCACATGTCTCTTGGGTCAGCCCTCGACACTCATCTGTGGAGAGAGGGGGAGAGAGCAAAAAGGTAACACTTAGAACCACAAATGACAGACTCCATTCTAATAATCTAACGAAGGTTTCTAATTTGACATGGGTAAAAAAGCACTGTCAGTAACTGCACTTTACTATATGCTTACTAATATATCTTGTGCAGACTTTTCTGTTCATTCTGTGTCAAGCTGCTACATATTGACCCAGTAACTGGTACACAAGTATAAAATAGTGATCCAGTCCTCAGCTACAATTAAGTGTTTACACTGGACTACAGCAATATCAACATACTGACTCTGTGCTCAGCTGCCAAATACAGGTGCATCTTTCTGCGCAACTGCACGTCATTACTGACTGCCTGATAATGTACCTAATGTCCAGACACATGGCAGTCACTCTGTGCCCAGCTATAACGGGCATGCCTGTACCCACGCTTCGATTAGCAGTCGCTTCGAGTGTTTCAGATATAACATTGTGTTACAGTCTGTGCAGCTGCACAGTGTCCCAGTGCCCTGGTAGTGAGTCAGTGTCCTAACTCGCAGTACTCACTCTGAGCCCAGCGGTACAGCTGCTCGTAGGATGCCTCCTGCAGAACCGCCATCTGCTCCATGATCTCCAGCCTGCAGATAAGGCAGCAACAACAAACACGACACTTTATGTGCTTGCTTAACAAAAACACCATTATCTATGGAGATCAACTGTCCCATTCTTACAATTTTTACACAATGTGTAAGCCATTTTTTTTAAAGTTATATTTTTAGAAGCAATGGAGAGGAAGTAACTCACTCAAAGAGTCCCTCTATTCACCAGCCTCAGGACCAGAGGCCATAGAACTAACCACTTCTCTATATTATGGCCAACCACTATCACAGAACTGCACAATATATTCAGATATGTGCACAGCATAGTAACTATGCTGACGATTATAATCCTGCATTAACATTCAATCATGTTTATCATGACGCAAATAGACAAAGCCCCAGATTCTTAATGCAATGCCCATTGTCTTTAAATTTGCCTAACAGACTATTATTTTCCATTCCTGTTTTCCATTATTTAACATTTTCTTTAATTCCACCAACTCCTCCACTTGCATAAGAATTTGAAAAAGTAACATTTTTAAATTCCTTCCTGAAAGCTAAAGTGAAAGCACATTGCATGAGTTTAAATTTGGACCAAAGGGCGCTTGAAAAAGGACACACCCTGCTGTCTGCTGGTTGGTCCTCAGCAGAATCTTCACATCTTCATGGATGTGCTTCACTCGACTCAACGCCCTGAAGAAGTCCTGCGGGGGAGAGCGCTGCATGTGACCTGGTTTTTCTGGATACGTGCTGCACAGATGATGCACAGAGTCACTCTTTATAACGTGTGGATTAGCAATTTTGTGAGTTCGGGGAATAGCATGAGCAATCCTGATGATTTAACGATGAGACGATGATTTAACGACTAAGCTCATACATTCCTCTTCCACATGTGCAAGCCAAACACTTGCCAGACCACCAATGGGTTTGGTTTGCAAAACCGTGTCCAACGAGGAGTGCGATGTACTGCAGCCCCCACCCTCCTGATGAGAGACTTCCTCTCTGCTTGCTCCTGCTGCTCACTCCGGGGGCCATCTTAGGAGCCCTGGGGTTCCTTTGCAGTGTGTGGGTATGCCATTACCTCAGTAATGGGGGCGTCGCGAGATCCTCGCAGAGTAGCCATCTCCTCGCTGGAGAGCTGGAACTTGGAGAGGAACGCCTGGGCCACCTGTGCTCGAACCTCCAGCCGGTGACTGGGAGAGAGAGGCAGAGAGATGATTTTATTTTCAGCTTTATTTATCAGACAGTTCAATCACACAAAAGTGAATGATTCACTGAAGCACTGTGCGGCCAACGCGACAGCATACCACAGAGGAAAAAAGAGAAATGATTGCTATATTCATACTGGCAGCTCTGATTCAAAAAGTATAAGAATGTTCTCCATCTTGGCACATATAAAACACTCATTTAACACCCCGTATCATTTAGAATTCAACCACACTGTCATTTGGTTGATCTTAAAAGCCACTGTAGTTCTAGTTTTAACCATATTGTGAGGCACTTCTTGAACCAAGTGGAGTGAGAGAAAGACAGAGATCATGACAGGCTCCATATATTCATGCCATGTTCCTCCAAGTGGCTCATATTTTGGGACTCAACAATAACACCTTTCAGGATCATTTCCATGTAAAATAGAAAGTGTGCAGTTTTTTAACAACTCTTTTTCACAACCACACATGGGTTTATAAACTGCCACTTTTATTCCAGCCATATATTACAAAGACTATTTATTTGCAGTCCCACACATTCTTTAAGCCTTACACCTCACTGCATTCTCCCAAAGTCAGCACTAGCCCTAACAGTACTGTGCTCAGCGTGGAGTCTGAACTACCACTAGACAAACACTAGATGGCAGCCATGTGCCTAACACTCTCCCTGCCGTTCTCAGACACGACTCAGAACTGCAGGGATAACTGGAGCGGAAGCAGACATCTACAGCCCTGGATAACAAATAACAGGGCTCACTCACATACTGAGAAGACTTGCTAGGTGCTACATAAGGTGCTACATTTTTAGCATGCTTCTTTGTCAGAGGTGCCTCCCAGTATATTGCGTTTGGTTGGATGTAGCAAGCATTTACAGCGACAGCACAGACAGTATGGACAAGCTGTGTGATGACAGTTTCCCTCCCACTCTGCAGACAGCATGGCGGGACCCTGGGGGATCCCTCAGTGGAGGGTCTGTCGCAGTCTGTCTCCCTGTGCATGCTCATATCCGCTCAAACCCCTTTTTCAGTGACAGTGCCTCTTGCCCTTTTAATTTTGGGAAAGATCACAATGGATATGTATGAAAAATTCTCGATTGTGACACTGTACTAGGAACAAAGAGCCCAAAGGGTGGCATTGTGGTGTAGCGGTAAGGAGCAGGGCTTATAACCAAAAGGTTGCTGGTTCAATTCCTCACTGGGCCACTGTTGCTGTACCCTTACGCAAGGTACTGAAGCCACAACTGCCTCAGTAAATATCTAGCTGTATAAATGAACAAAAGCTGTAACCTATATAAGTCGCTCTGGATGAGAGTGTCTCCAAAATGACAATAATGTAATGTAAAAGAGTCAATGTACAGTAGCTGCAAAGTTTCAATGCCCTCCTGGATGGTGGGGTGTGGGGGTATTGCAAATTGTGACAACAGTGACTTGGGGACATGTGTTTTACACATTCACTGTGGTTCATTTTCATACACTTGTTTGTTTCTTGAAGAGATATTCATTTAAAGTTACCATAAGAATTACTTTTTCCAGAGAAAAACCCATGAAAAAGCATCTGCATCATCTCCACTCTTACAAATAACATGCACATTGTGGGACATGGACTTGAAGTAGCTGTGTAATTGGTAGAGGCAGAAGTTGGCAGAAAAACTCTGTCGGGTCCAGCTCTTAAGAAGAGAAGAACACTTCTGCAACCTCAGAGAGAAGGGACGGGGTGACAGAGAGGACAAGGAATAAAGCAGAGAGAGGAAGAGCAAAAGAAGGGAGGGGGTAAAGGGAAGGATAAAGGGGGAGAGAAGTAAAGAGACAGAAAGCCATAAGCAGAGTTTGCTCCATCACGATTTACCCCATCAGAGGTGAGGATCCTGGATATAATGGTGGCCATGGCAACAGCCCTCTTTTGGGAGAGAACTCAAGGTCAGAACCCCCGGGAGGACAGCACTGGGCCCCACTCTCTCCCTCCTTCAGTCCCCACTCTCTTAATCTCTATCTCTGTCTTTTGTCATCTCCCTCGCTCCCTCCCTCTTTTGTTTCTTGTCTATCCTTCCCCTTCTCTCAATCACATAACGCTTCGGCCAACAATTTCCCTGCAAAGACATTCAAATTCCAAGGTCATCATTTTAGTTAGAGATCGTATCACTGAACAAACAAAAACCTAAGTTATAATTAGGAGGAACTGAGAGCAAGTAAGAAGATCCTGTCCCTTTCCCTTTCATACTTTTTGGCGTTATCGCTCTTTCAGTGCAGCGCTTTCCCCTTCTTTCTCTTGTTCTCTATCTCAAGATGCAACAGAAAGCCTTGCTCTGGCTCTCTTTCTCTCTCTCTCTCTGGTGTCATCTCCCAAGGCAGTGAGAAGTCAACTGTTTCTCACAACATCACAAAAGCTCACAATCCCTGCTATTCAGGCCCTTTCATTGTCCTTTTTGCACAATATTCGCAAACCAACCGAGGCGTGAAAACAAAAAAAGAGAACGGTGGAGAGAAGACACAGGGGATGTGCTGGTGTAGCAATGAAATTTTATGATCCAAACACGTTCTCCCCCCCCACCGCCACCAAAAAAGCGGTGAGGGCGATTCATGATACCACATTAACGTGTGGCATTGTACATTATTACTCAAGAGACATGACATTTCAAATTAATATATCCAACACGGTGTATTAATTCAGGTCATGGCGTTCTTAAATTCTGTTTTGGGAGAACATGACTTAATAAAGAAAGAATGAACAAAATTACACTGCTGACCTGTCAAGGTCCTTCTTCACTACTCTGTTGCCTGCAGGCAAATACTACCACTGGATCTCCCCGTCTCAACCATCAATCCTATTTAAAACTCTTGACACCCCTCTGTTATTAATAAATCAATGACCCTGCAACACAAGGGACATGCTGTTGGCTTGGAACGCTGACAGTAGTGACAGGCTTGATGCAGCTCATAGGAAATAAATGGGCCTATGTGGTGGGAAAAATGGCCTGTGCTCATTGAAAAAGACAAAAGACATTTTTTGTTCTCATTTTATTTTTTTATTTTTCACTAACACAGGGGATTAAGAACAAAACATTTTGGCTGTCAAACCTTTGGCAGGAACAACTGTTCTGCGTGTTTTTTTTTTCTTTCACTACCCTGAGCTATTGCAAAATTAAAACAGAAATGGAGCACAAGAAATTTCAGCCTTTTTGAATAAGGAGTGCGTTACTCGTTCTTATTTAGAGCACTGAGCTCTGAAAGGTTTAATGCACCTTTCCGGACACGCCTCAAGGTGTGGCGTTCCCATTGTTTGAGCTTATAGGAAATGAAAATGCCCATACTGCAGAGACTGGAGCAGGACTGATAACTGTGGAGCGTACCTGTTATCAGCAGCTAACCCCGTAGCCTCAGCAAAGGCTTGGACTCAGGCATTCCTAAACATGCAGGAGCAGTCCACCTCAGCGCAATGTTTCACAACTGAGCACCTCTTCTGGCTGTCATTAACACATACCTCCTACCGGCATTCATGGTGATAGGGGGTACGGGACAGGCTGAAAGCCATGTAAATCTAGGCAAAGACACACTGTACACACCACTCTGCTTAAATGACAGGAGGAGGAGGATGTGGAATGTGTGGAACTCTCCTCAAGCAGTCACTTCCAGCAGCTACCACACCTCCCACATATCCACAGCTGCACGGAGCCTCTCCATCCCAAAAAGAGAGGAACTGAGGGAGTTAGAGCAAACGGAGTACGCACTGGATCTAGCTAAATGTCAGTACATTGTTTTAGCCTACTTAGTGACAAATGCCAACATCACAATCTGAAAGGATAAACAGCCTTCCTGAAGGCGGCACCTGTCAGGAATTTCTTTAAAGCCTGACGATCTGAATGAGTGCTAGGTGCATCTTTTTTTATTAAATCAAAAGAGTATTTGGTTTCTTTGTGAATTGTGCTGAATCACATGTAGAGTACTTCTTGTATCGCCCTGACATGCTGACAATGACCCAGTGGAGTCATAAAAGATTCATTTCATGCAAGTAGCAGGTGACTAATTTGTGGCCAACTCGGCATCTCTGCTGTTTGCTTGTGTGTGTGTGTGTGAGAGAGAGCGAGAGAAAGAGAGAGGGAAAGATAATAACCCCCGTAAAAAAGCACTGCCAGCAATGGCACACGTGTGTTGCGTGTTTACCCACCCAAATATGTGAGCGGTTTCGGCAACCTGCCATTCCCCTGACAAATTCATATAACTGCCAACACCACTGCCATTTATTCATTTATTGCTACTGTTAGACTATTAAAAGCTTCAGGGCCCATATAGCAGTCAGTTCTGTGGCTAAAGGAGGCAGCCCAATGTGGCGAACATTTTTAAGTTTCTTCAAAAAAAACATCTTAGAGTGGTTCATATTTTGGATGCGTATCGGCGTATGACCACTCCATCTTGGCCCAGGCCATACTTATAACCATGTAACCGCAAGCAAAGACACTCACACCCTCCGAATAAAAATGATCCCTGACCACTGGTGCTGCGGGTCAAACTTCGCTCCCTCTCAAAACTGACTTAAAACTCTCAGTTTTTTCTGCATCTGAGTCCAGCTTTTTCATAATATACACCGAAGTTGCCTAGGCTAAACATGACCTCTTATTAATATCAGCACAGTCAATTGCATGCTGCACATCATCCACAGTAATGGTGAGATATTGCATTGTTCCACCTTTAATTTATTTGATTATTTACCTTTTCATGGAATTTTTAATGTTTAACTGTGCACATTAACATCTACTCTTCCAAAGGTGGCACTAAACCACTTCACTTTTGGACAGTACAGCATACATTTAAACACTGTTCCAAAGCACTGAATCAAATCAATTTCCTGATTCATGAAGGGCTATTCACTGTAGATCTCCCTTACAAGGCTCTTTCAGCCTTTAAGGGTTTCAGCAGTGTAGAAGAACACTGAGGATGTGAGTCATCTCAGTGTCCCACCATCACTCCAGCACTTCAGCTCTGTGTTTGTCACAGAGAAGTAAGTGATCATTTTCTTTCCTCTCCTCAGTCACTGACCTTGAGCAACAAGTCCTCATCACAGGCAACAGCAACAGATGGCACTGTGAATGCAGCATATTGGTGATCAGTCCACACAACCAGATGGGCATGGGTTCCAACCCCAAGCACAGCACAAAGACAAGCATTTCCCCGCATTGTTCTCATAAAAACAATCCACTCTTTCCCCAAAAGATAAATACCCTAAAGAGTTCATTCTTGTGTTGAACTAATATGTGACAACAATGTAACCTGCTCAACACCGTAATTGCTGTACATAGGAACCCACAGAAGAGGTCAAGTGCTTTTATGCAACATATAATAATGGGGTCTAGGATACTAACTGAGTGGATAATAACCTTGTTCATCAGTGCATTCATCTGTATATTTGTCCACTGGAATAGCTAATTCCAAATTGACTTAAGGAAAGGAAGATTACAGGGCACTCTGGACCATGCCATGCCCTTCTCAATTATCCTTCCTTTTTGAAATCTGAAGCCAGACAGGTCAATTATCCATTGAAAACCATTAACGGCTATTTGACTTTCAAATAGCTTAGATGGAAAGACAGAACAGTCTCTCTCCACGGAGCCAGACACACATTACAACAACATGCATTGCTCTCTAAATACAAAATGGCTCATGTGCAGCTGGCCCAGTGCTATTTTAACACATTGTTCTCACTGGTTATTCTCAGACAACATGCACGAAATTATCACAGCAGCAAGTGTTAACAAATTGTGCACTGTGGAGCATGAGCATGTATGCAACTGCGTTGCATGCTATATGCTAAAACACAGCAGAGAAAGACACTGCTTAACTAGGGGCATGGATCTACCTAACAGGGGAGACATTAGCCCCCTTTTTCCAGTATGGGAAAGTTTTAAGAAAAAAAGGGATGGCACTGCCCCAAGGAGAAGGGCAGAGACATTACACGTGGAGGAACCTTGTTCTGTTTTGTAAATATCCCAACACTTTCAACACAGATCTCAGTCCCTGCAAGGCTCCCCATCCAAACCCACCAGGGAATAAATTTGGAGGCTTTGTGAATGACAGGGGGAGTGCCACAGGCCTCATTCACCACTTCTCATCCCCTGGGTATCCCTGTGTTGAGTAATGACACCTGATTGTTAACACTTGTAAAATGCGTCTCGGTGGGGCCTCCAAGCAGGTGTGGCGTGCAGATTCCACTGAAGCCCACAAATTAAAGCTGCGACATACGAGCTATATTTACAGCTTTGTCAAGGGAGTCCACTTCCAAGGAGCACAGAATTCCACGTGTGACTTATTTATCTGTGCGTGTGTGTATATGACGGCATCTTCCCGGCATCAGCTTTCCAAGTTGTCTTTCCTCAAAAACAAACTAAATCAGTTCCTCTCCTTGGGTGATCCAGTTATTCTCACTGACACTTTAACAAACTTCCCGGCCTGCAACCTCATACTACTTCCAAGTGAGCCAACCAATCTCCCGTTTAAACACTTGCGTGACCGTCCCCCTTGGTCGCGTGAAAAAGACAAAGGAAAGGGGTGGAAACACACCCTCCTGAAAAGCAGCTCTGTAAGAGGCAGTTTTCATTGATCATAAACTTCGGCTCTGGCGGCCTAAGCCTCATAGAAATGCATGAATAAGATGAATCTTAAGAACACCGGTGAACACAGGTGTAGACAGCAGTAAAGGGCAGGTGCATTGTGTCACTGCAGAGACCCGTCTGTGGAATGCATGCTGATGACTCCAGATTGAATGAAACAATGCGAGGCGCTCTTTATGTACTGATCCTGTCTTCCTGACGGGTTCTTTCAAACGGGCCAGCTCCCACACGCTGACACACAAAGGATGAGGGACAGCATATTTACAGACAAACAGAGTCATCCATCAGTTAACCACGTTTTTACATCCTTTCGCCGTTTCAGCCATGCTTTTTGTCTTTCTGTTGCATTATAACAAAATCCTTAAAAAGTGACTGACTGGGCCCCTGCTCAACCAAGCAGGAGAAAAGAGTTGTCTTCTCGTCAAATGACAGCATATATTTGTGATCATACCAGAATCATTTGTAAGGCTTTTATGGAGTGAGGGATGACAAACTGTTTCTTTAATGGAAAATCTTGTGTCTCTCTAAAGCAGTTTGTATTTACTGATATTTGTGGGTTCATTAACTGCTCATTTGCTCAGCCCTGAAATGCTTAAATCGTAAATATTAACAGACTCTGTAAAGAACTGAGATCTAATCTGAATACCTAACACATCTTTTCAGACAGGCTGATAACTCAGAGCAGTCTAAACAATAAGGCACAGTAAAAGGGAGGTACCTGGTCCACTGGTGCAGAGATCTGAATCAGTGCCTCGGGCCTTTCTGAAGTAAGAATGCAGACGGTGGGTTGGCGTCCTGCCCTTGAGTAGGCAACGGTTAATAGCCGGAAGGCTTAATACCACAGAGTGGTGTGGCCTGTACATGGACCTCCCCAAGAGAGCCTTGAGGGTCGACATCACCAGCTGCACTGTGGGACAGCTCAGGCAAAGTTATGCAGAGTCGGCGAGCATGTGTTCTCCCATCTGGCTGGGACCATCGCAGCACTGATGGAGGTGTCACCCTGACCTCTGCTACCCCCCCACCCTGCAGAGGTGACTCCCGCATGCAGACAGACACAACCCAAGCTGGCCTCTGCGGTCGGACACTGCCGAGCGAACCACGCACAGCCAACTGCGCCGAGCCGAGATGGCAGCCGCCACCCCTCCGACGCCCCGTCCGTCTTCCTCCCCCCTTGATGTCACCTTCTCGTTGGGAAGGTCTCCGCGCTGCCAGTGGAGCATGGAATTACCAACTGTACATCACAGCTGTCAGCCTGGCCGTCGCCAGCGATCTGCCCCCCGTTCCCCGCTTGCAAGGTCACGCAGCGTCGGGGCTTCCGCCTCGGAAACACCGCAGGCAGCCCCCCCCCCTCGCTCCGCCCCGCTGCCGCTGAGTATTCCTGTCACATCTCCGTCACCATTACCCCTCCTGCCCGCCCACACCCAAATCAATTCCACCCAAATCAGCTCTATTGGCAGGCGCTCCAAAGTCATAAACAACAACCGCGCACCTGTGAAAGCCACAGAGCAGCTCTGGACAGGGTGAAGGCACCCGTGTTCAGGCTGAGAGAGCTGCCATTAGACTGTTCATTTATCATTCCGTGCTTTTATGTCCTTCTCCGCAGCCTAATCATCTTCCAGTCAATAAGATGGGGGGAAAAAGCCGTCTGGGATGCGATGGTGTTTAATTGCTGGTGTCAGAATCACACTGCTGGTTATTACAGGGCCCAAGCTGCCTTGATTACTGTTGTTCATCTTTAATCACTGTTTGGAGAACTAAAATGAAACGCAACACCTTTCAATGTACCGTTTGAGAGAAAACCTGACACTCAGATCTCCACACTACCAGGTGCCCTGGAGCATAAAGCCACAAAAAATTAATTAGTGGGTGCCTAAATGTGGCAACATAACTTATTGATAAAACATATTTACAAAAAGAGCGGGTTTTAAATATGTGTTTCCATCATAAAATCAGTGGTCCATTGGGGTACAGCAGAGAGGTGCTAGATTTGGAAATCCACGATGAACATGTTGTTCTACACCCTACAGTGTAACAGACATTCAAAATGAAAAAGGAACTGTCTTCAGACCAGAGACATATCCATTTTACATGTTTTTTAACTCGCTGTGTCATCAAGGCGTGATATTCCCTCATGCATGATCAATGAATGGGTAATTGAATTATAACCCCCTGCAACATGACAGTTTTTCCAATCTCTGTATGAGGCGTCAAAGCATGTACAGGTTGACTATAAAAAAAATCATAGGTGTAAATGTATTCATCGACTGTATAGATACACCCTTAAACTAAAGCGTGAACATTTCTTCCCCGTAAGAGGCTATGGTACCCCCATCTCCATGTCCTACCTGTTTACCGCCAAGACTCACACAGTACACAGGCCAGAGGAAGCCAACAGGTATCAATGTGTTTGCCATTAATTTTAAATGTTGCTGCAGAGTCTGAATTTAACAATAAATAATACAACAAATAAATGACAATAGATAATGATGAATGCTCTATTGAAATTTAATGCAAAAGAGAGGTATTCTGAGTCTCATAAATTATTCAACCCTCCTCATCCAAAATAAATGTTTCCTCCCTTTGCTCACAGCTACACGGCTCTGCTATCACAAGAGATTTTTTTTCTCTGAAACCATATGAAAAGTTTCAGCATTTCAAAGCTTTTAAAACATAATCTATTCCAAAAACTGTTAGCTACAGGACGGAACTGCAGAGCCAGGCAAAACAGTCCTATAGTCTGCAAGCGGGTACGTGCATAAAATAATATCAGATCCTTTATTTAGAAATGCACAAAATAGTTGCTTTCTCTTTGATGTCTCCATAATTCAGTGGGAGCCTTTCCAAGATTCCCTTTGACTACATCTTAACAGCACCCTTTGATGAACCATATTCAGCAACTTATAGAAACAGAGTTGCTCAGGCACAAACAAGCTGACTCCTGTCACATTCTGTTTGAAAGAAACTGTAGCATAGTCGCAAGGCACAAAGACAGAATGAAGAGATCAAAAGACGAAAACCACGTTATTACAGTAAGTGTCACTTCAACTAAACATGAGTACAATACACTCTACAGCAGGAAGGTCAAAGTGAAGCTGCTACATGATGTGCAGCCTTCTACCACTTTGGAGTGATTCAATCGCTTATGCGCCTGACACGCAGCATTTTACTTCCCTGCACAAACAAGGCCCTGTTTCAGCAACACGGTTCATTGTTTGAGTAAACATCTTACTTAGAGACATTTGCTTCTTTGACACCAAAAACTCTGAACTCCACAGATGCATCCTTTCACAGAAAGACCTTCTGCAGCTAAATGCAATAACTACAACATAAAGCCACTAAAATGACACCGTCGGCTGACTCACCCCGGTCACGTGAGAACTGTGGATGACCCCTGCAATGTTATTGTTTGACTTTGAGTATGGATTATTCAATTTATCCCATGACTTCCTCTGATAAGTCACAAGGGCCAGTGGCATCAAAGTGAAATTGGAATATTTTCTGAGTCTGTCTGAGATCTCTCCATCTTTGGCTCCCCTCCCCTTAACAGATTAGCTTGCAGACCCATTTCCAGGAAGGAGAAGACAAAAGATTACAGCAAATCAGGTTGGCTAACTCAATTGCACTTTATCCCTGACCTGCCCACCATTCCAGCAAGGCCAGTGCTGATGGACACAGACAGAGATCGAGTTAACCTATATATTGTGTGCAGTGAAAAAGCATGGGTCACAGGGCCAGCCACAGAGGTTTACAAGAGTGCTGAACAGACACTATTCCTGAGATCTCCCACACCCGTTAATGCAATAGCCGCTGAAATCTTCTGTTCGTCCATCACAAGTGATGAAGACCATCACTTGTGATGGACGAACAGAACAGAACAGAACTGGTCTTCTGCTGAAATCAGAAGGTGGTACACACAACTGAAGGGGAAACATGGGAGGACACTTTTCAGTTACAGCTTCTACACCTACCAATGCTGAGGACAGAACTGGCGTATGAACTGGCAGAGACCATTACAAATAGGCAAATAAGCCATCCCAACAAGTACACAGCCCCCCGTTCTGATCATCCCTGAACCCAAAGGTACTTACTTCTCTCCCTGCAGCTTGTTGGTTTTCACAATCAAATCCTGCGTTTGCTCCTTGGCTGCCTGTGGAACACAAGGAGGCAGGCATTAGCACACAGAGACAGCAGAGCATGTGAAAGTCACCCTGGTGGCCCTTCGAACACTCTTGGAAGTTGACACCTTGTGATGTTCCTAAGCCTGGAGATGAGCTGACATGGGCAAGTGAGCCAGAACACAGGGCAAGGGCTGCTGGAGCTGCTTGAAACCAACCCGCATCAGGTCAATGGCAAGAAGTAAGATGTCCAGTACTGGAGCACCTTATGCACGGCACAGGATCTTGCAGAATACAATGATGTTGCTGCAGGATTTGTTCAGTTTTGGCTGAATCACATCTAGCTTTGTACGTGGACTCACCAAGAAGAAGAAGTGTGTGTTAAAATGGGCTACCTACCTGTGTTAGGATCCTTATGTAATCCAAGTAACCATTTCTGTGCCCACAAGATGTGTTTGTTTATGTGACTAACATGACTTACACACAGTGGGCAGCTGACCTGCCAACAAATAACTGATACCTTACCTTCAGCCTGTTTGTCATTTCCTCACAACATGAGCTCATTGCCTGTACATCTTCATGCACACTCTCCAGTTCCTAGAAGACAAAAGGAAGAAAACAACATCCATAATCATAGGAGATACCTCAAATGCTGTAGTTCACTAGCTGCATCCAAGATATTAACCCCCTAGCATAGCAATAACAGGCCCTGGGGGTTTTTTGACTCTGAAATTGCTTTAATGGATAAGTAATTAAAGCAGGAGCACACCTCATATTGTAATATACAGAAGCAGGGAAATGCCTTTTCTGTAGGTGACATGCTACAACTGGAGATATATCAAAGGCTTGATGACTCACAACACAAATGGTATTGCTTCTTTCTTATAATTTAGTTTCAGCTGCAACTCATCTAGGAGCAAGAAGCAAAAGCAGCACATCCAGCGACCTCATAAACTCACATACGCTTTTGTAAGATAGCTGTGGTCTTTCTCTGATATTCTTTCTTAGGTAAAGAAACACTGGACAACCTGCTCAGATGGTACGCTGCTTAAATACACACTAGTGAGCTAGCTCATGGGTGGTGTCATAGATCATCCCATTAACTGGCTAGCTAGCTGGAAAACTGTTTACCTCTTTTACGTCTTTAAATATTCGCACGAACTCTTCATTGATGGAGAGACTGCGCCTCTCGATGTCACCACGAAGGTTTCTCCGTGTCCGGAGACTGTTCTCCGTGAAAAAAACCGACAGTGCTTTAAGGGCTTCAAGCATCTCCTGAAATAAAGCAGAACAAAGCATTAGTATTATGACGATACATGCTTGTAGCTGGCAGGTACTTCAACAGCTAGCCAACACTGCTAGCTATCTAGGTAACAAAATCTTGGGATAAAATTAAACATTTAATGACAAATACACAGTCTGTTCAGATGACCTATAGACTAAATACACGCTACAACAATAAGTAGCAGCTATACATGAAAAGCCGGCTAGTTTTGCCAGGGTTAGTATGCTGTTGCTGAACGTTAGCTAGCTAGCTAGTTACACAGAATAGCTCTATTTATAATAGGTCTATTTTGACAGACCGTGTGCCACCAACTGCAAAGCCGTGACACCTTGACATGGATGCAGTCGGCTAGCTAGCTGTGCATCCACCTAAGTGCACTAAAAATCTTTTAATAAAAGTTGCTGCATTTAGCTTGGTCGTATTAGCCTAACGCAGACCAACCCTACACAGAGCAGCTCAAGAAAACCAGATAGCTCAGTAGGTAGCAAGTAAGACAGCCAGGATAACACTAAACCAACCTTGTCATTGTCCAGTCTTGTTTCCAGGATCTTATTAAGTTTCCTCGACAGCGGGTTGTTGGGCTGGGGGGTTGCATTCCCGCTATTATGAATCAGATTGGATGTGTCAGATGAATTCTCTGCCTTAATGTCAGCCATCATCAACAACTTCACCACGTCAACCACCAGGAAACGACTGTGTCCGTCTCTGAAGTGTGCCCGCATGGAAACTTGAGATTAACAGGTTCCACTTTCTGTCTCTGTTTGTAACTAATAATTATTCTCTATTAACAATCTTACAGTTAGCCATATAGCCAAAAACATTGGAGGTAGACGCTCCAAGGCTATCCGCCGATTAAACCTATTTATTTATTTACTCACTTACTTATTGGTGGCGAAATGTCATGTCCCCCCAATTAAACAACTCCGTATTAATGTGAATCATGTGAATCTGTGGGAATAAGAATGACAACCTAGCGAGACCTCAGACACCCGACATGTTACCAAAATTAATATAAAATGTTAGTCTGACAAAAAAATCCCAACATTGGAAGTGTGGTTTGCTTCATATAGTGGATGCAATAGAAAAGTGCAGTTACTTTGGAATTACTATTACTGTTTTGCTTGGTCCTTTAAGGGTAAAACATTAAGACATTTTTTTCTCATTTACATGACAGTTAATGTTTGTGCTTATGTCTGGATGCATGTTTGTTGATTTGCTTATTTTCCTGGGCTATAAACACCCATATTGAATCCATTCATTCATCTATAATTGTTTAACCTGTCATGGTCAGTGTGATCGTACCTGTTTGGAACACTGATTGGGAAGACTGCTGTTAGTATTGTGAGAGTCCCTGACTTCTCAGATACATGTATAGCTCAGAGAGAGACTCCCAGTCCTTCCCACTGACTAATCGTTTGTTTATTCTTCCAGGTACTGCCAACATTTCTCAAATTGTATTACTTGCTTTATCTCTCAGCATAACCCTGAACCCCAAATAATACTAAACTAAAACATACCGTGTATTAGGGTGATTGTATGGACATCTTAATAATGGGTACAATTAATTTACTAATGCCTCAGAAAACAATATGATGGATAGTAGTTTAGGTTGAAATCTGTAACAGGATTAAAGGGGCAACAAAGTAACTAACCACAATGCATAAGTGTGAGTCTGACCTTGACAAAAGAAGCCTTGACATTATATTATCACAGTGACTGATGTTCCTACATTACAGAGTGAGACAATTGGATTCTGCACCCATGTATACAAACAGGATCTGGTGCCAGAGGGGCACCACAAGGTTATGGCTCCCTGGGGTATTCCTTGTATTGCAGAGATGAATAATTCATGACCATGTTGCCCCAAAACTCTCCATTTTTATTCTCCTTCCCTTTCCCCCTTCTTTATCTCCGGAACCTGACAAACACTACCATACTCATTTCTCATTGCGGTTATCTAAGATTTGCTGCTTTCTGGTGGCTCTGGTCCAGTATAAGGCTCACTAGCATTAAGGTGGTCTATCAGAAAGCAGAGCAGGATGGAAGGAAGGGGTGTTTTAATTTTAAAATAGCACAGGTGTAATAATTGTGCTTGCAGAGGGTATATACACCTATGATTTGAGGTTATGCCATGGGTAAATGGAAGAGGAGATGGAAGAGGAGATGAAGGTGGGAAAATATGCACTGTGATTTCAGAAGTGTTCAATGTGCAAGTTCACACCACAAATATATCACCACAATGTGCTAATGCATCTCAGTTATACATATATTGAGACGGTAATGCCTGTATTCCAGACCACTAGTGGCCTACAAATTGATTTGGTGTAGATCATCGTTCATTTCTATATATGCAATTTCCATTACGCTATATGCTCAGATGATAATTGTTTATTATTTGTACTTTTTACAATACTTTTTTATACTTTCACGTGATAGTATGTGTACGGGCGTGAGGTAGCATCTATTATGAATGTTCGCGTAAATGAGAGGCATAGATCGGGGACCGTGAAAGAGCGAGTCCAGCCCCTGGGTGGAGATTTCGTTGATTGACGGTCCCCTCGTGAATGTGGCACACAGACAGAGTCGCCCCCTGCAACCTCCTACTCTCACGAGCTCAAGAAATTCTGCTTCAGTGGGTCTTCGTGAAAACGAAGTGTTTCCCTCTGCGATCGCTCTTCATATCCCACGGCGGACCACACTGGCGATATCCACTGTAGACCTGTACAGCTCCTCGGAGCAGGGTAAAAAATGACGGATGATTCTTATCTGTAGCTCGCTCGTTTTGCGAAGTGCTCCGTATAAGATCACAGCTTTTGCGAACTAACTCCGTATTTCATTTACCTATTCCTTTAAGAGTCTTCTATCGCACTTGCACCGTTTTACTTGTTCGGTGAATGGGACGTACCCAAAACCCAAGGATTCATCAGTCGGAGGGACTTAAACATGTAAGTTTTTGGCATGATTTGTATGTTATCTAGTTGACGTTCAGTAAGCTCATCCCACGTATGCCAAGTAGAAGTCGGTGTCACGCAGCTTTGGCTCCGCGATTTGGGCATTCTTTTGCTTCTCTACCAAAACAGGTCATCCCGAACGATTATGAATTGTTAACTGTACAATGTGAAAGGGAAAAATGCATCAAACGTGGCTGCCGCCCATCTATGTTTCAATTCTTAATGAAGATCGAAAAAAAAGAAGAAGAAAAAAACATAACTGTCCAACTTGATACAAGAGACTAGATAGCAGAGAAAATGACAGTAAACATTTTAAAATGTTGCATTTTATAACTTTTATAGGCAATGTGCATGTAATGTGAAATAATAATGTTTACTCATACAACAAAAAAGCAGTGATTTATTTTGAAAATTGCACTGCAGCAGGTGATGCTGTGTTATATAAATTATTATTCGTTTCTTTCAAAGCATCCCGTGGTATTGCTTGAGATTTTCTGCTTGCGCGTGCGTTTGCATTATGTTTTGAGATTTTAACTATGGATTTCAAGGATTAATTCCGCGCAATATGTGTTGGGATAACCGACCGTCGATTTATAGAAGGAATTTCACTGTCTTGGATTTAAAAAAAATGTTTGTTTTGTATTTCTGACGGGAACTGTAATCCCTTTTTTCATCATGTTCTGTTGTTCTCTCGTGCCACTTTTGGCAGCGTTTCAGAGGATGACTAAAGATTTCACGGAAGATTGTGTAACTCACTGGAGTTATGAGTAAACTGAATTCTGTTTACTTTCTGTTTATACCTTACTGATGATATTGTTCCGACAGTCCACTTGGGATTCATGCAGCTGTTAGTTCACCCACGAGTTTAATCCTCATTCTGTCTCCTCAGGGGCCATCAGACTGTTAAGAGGAGAGGCGACACATGGTGGTAGCTGTACCGATGCAGACGTGGAGTCGCTGTAAACCCTAAGCTAAAGTGAAAAAGAAGAACAAATAACTGCACACAGTGAACGCTGTCAGAGGCTGCCTTGATTGTTTCCCAAGCGCCAAGTCTCACGAGTCCTGTCTGCCATGGCGTCGAGCCTGACGTGCGTGGGTGTGGTGTGGGCGCTGCTGTCCTTCCTGTGCGCGGCCGCCTCCTGCGTGGGCTTCTTCATGCCGTACTGGCTGCTGGGCTCGCAGATGGACAAGCCGGTGTCCTTCGGCACGTTCCGCCGTTGCTCGTACCCGGTGCGCGACGAGGAGCGGCAGGCCACCGTCATGCTGGAGCAGTGCGGCCGCTACGCCTCCTTCCAGGGCATCCCCAGCCTGGAGTGGCGCATCTGCACGGTGGTGACCGGCGTGGGCTGTGGCCTGCTGCTTCTGGTGGCCCTCACCGCCCTCATGGGCTGCTGCATCTCCGACCTCATCTCCCGGACCATCGGCCGGGTGGCGGGGGGGATCCAGTTCGTCGGGGGTAAGTCCGCCGCTTCTCAAAGGGGTCCTCAGTCTTCTTCTCCCGTCACCACTCCCACCTCTGCCCTCCCCACCGTTCCTGGAATTACAGTGAGATTCTTTTTCCACCCTCCCTCTCTCCCCCTCCTCTACTTCTGTAACTCAGGGTCCCTTGTCCTGAACTGCGTTTCGCCGCACAAAGGAACATTGTTGTACCAAGTACAGTGAACGTTCTGAGTGCTGAAATTCCAGACTCCAGACTCAAGACTCCGTGCTACAGCCCACAGAATAGCCTGAGAGCTTTTACTGCTGTCTGTGTGTAACATGTCCCTGCTCCAGGAGGGTGGTATCCAGAGTGCACAGAGCAGGGACTTGTTTGTTTGCTGAAAGTGAAAGTCCTCCCTCTCTAAACTGGTTTTGCATGTGTGTGCTGTCAGGGTAGGGGGGAGGTTGCAGAGGACAGGGTGTTGCACAGAATTCTGGCAGTGTCGCTCTGCCCTGCTTTAAGAAGCTATGTAGCTCCTGCCCTCTCATTAACTCGAGACACTCACACACACACACTGTGGTTTCCCGCTCTGCCATTAGCCAGTCACAGTGTAGCTTTTTGGGACCGAAGCAAATTACTGTCGACAATGTGCGCTTCTCGCCAGCAGTGTTGAGGTGCTTCCTATGAAACTTGCCTGCTCTGCTCTCTCACTCTCCGCACGTTTTTCATCTTTATTGTGTGTGAAATGAGAGTTGTAAATATTGCCATCCCCGGCCTCCAGGGGGGGCTAGGTGGGGTGGTCTTTTTTTGTCAGCATTCTGCAAAGGAAGAGAGCGCGGGAGGCAGTGAGAGCAGAGAGCCGTAGGGCTTCATAGGAAAGCTGTTCAACCTGCTGAAGACAAAGCAACCCGTCTTGCTTGCGATGACAGCGCTTTCATCTCGGTGTGTCCTGTGTTAAACGGGGACACAGTCGCCAGTGTTGATGAATAGAATTAATTCCCTTTGTCTGTGATCTACACTTATTCATACAGATGTCTGCAAAAAAACACTGTGGCATAAGCTAGCAGAGTATTGAATTTGCCTTTTTCCTGCCAATCACAGACTGGCAGTGTGAGGCTGCAGGGGAAGGAGATTGGGTGAAAGGGGAGTGAAGGAATGTGTAAAATGTGACAAATGAACACCACTTTCTACTTTCACCACAAACACAGACACATACACCTGTGCACACAGGCGCACACACACACACGCACACACAAACAAACACACACACACACACACACACACACATGCACAGTCTCAGAGTGGCAGAGCTGGAAGTTTCCAGTCCAAAGGGCAGGTGCGGTTCCAGGCTGGTGCAGAAGGGGGTAATTGGTGGCTACAAAGCGGAGCTGGGCTGTCTGCTGTAGGGACTTCTCCACTCACCCTCACACTGCACCAAAGGAGCGGAAAGAGCTGAAGGAGGCAGTCAGAGATATGGAGGGGGAAAGACAAAGGGAAGCAGACAGCGAAGGGCAGAATCAGGAGGGCAGGGGAAGGGAAAGTTTGAGCAGAAATCTGACGTGTGGAAGAGTGGAGGGAAGGACAGAGAGGCAGAATGAACAACGTAGAAGTGGACATGTTGGAAAATGAAGAATGAAGTCGGTATACTGGAGACAGAAGGAGAAGAACTAGATTGATATATGGGAAGCAGAGTAAGCAGAGAGGGAGGGAGGGAGGGAGGAAGGAAGCCCCTTGCCTAATTGTCCAAGTGATGGTGTCCTCGCCCATTGTGGCTTGGACCCCTTTATTCTTCCACCCTAATGAAGGGGGTTAGGCTCAGAGCGGCCATGAGCCAGTGGGCTTCAAAGACTTGAAGCACTTTCTTATTCCTTCCTTTCATTCATTCCTCCTCTGTTTTATGGATGATAGCTCATGCCTTTTTAAACTGTCATGGAGGGAGCAGGATTGCTTGCCCAGGTACAGCTATGTAAAGTTTTTTTAATGTTTTTTGTCAAGTTGAGCGAGAGCCAAAAGTCAAACTCTGGCCCCACAGTCTGGTGCTGGCTTAGATACAAACAAATTGGGATGGGGTTAGCAAGCTGCATAATGACATTGCTGGTGGGAAGAAGGAATCAGTGGTTTTGCTATCTTTTTAACTGTCAAAAAACAAGAATTATTCTGCACCGAGATTGCCTGCTACATTATTTGTTCTAATCAAATGTTAATTTCTGTCCTCTTTAGCACTACATGTGTTAATAGCTACAACCATCTATGGCTATCAATCATCAGAGAAGCTGGATTGTAGCTGCATTAGAAATTACATCACTCTAGCATGCTTTATGGTTCCATCAGCAGAAAATCTGTAGTGGTTTTCTCACTCTTGTGGAGTGAAAAAACTGGTTGATTAAATGAAACCTTGAAATGTAACAGAAAAAGGCCCTGGAGGTCCTAATGAGGTTAGCTGAAACCAGAAAGACAGAGTGAGAATGAGATGATGTCGTATGGCGCAGTGAACAAAAGAAATAATTCATGATCCCTTTCGAGACAACACTGTTTCCTCCTGCTCGTTTATGAATTAATCAGTGCATCTTTGTCATCTGCTGTAGTCCAATATGAGCGCTTTTCCTGCAAGCCAGAAAAAGCTGCACCACACATTGAGTGCGTGGACATAAATATTACCCAGGTTCACTGGGGTGGCCTCAGTAATGGGATCAAAGGTTATCTTGCACAAGTGTACTTGTGAGACCTACTGTGATTGAGCTTGGCTCTGTGAATGTGTCTGTTCCATGCACCCATTTAAACCAGGACCCGCCCAGCGATTGGATGGGTGGCTTCAGTCCTCAAAGATCATGGGATACAAGTTTGCTGAAGTTTTGGGAAAGTCAAATTGAATCTGAATAGTGCTTTCGGTATGAAAGGGTGGAAACTCTCAGTGTGTTCCCCGGCTCTGCACTGAAGTTTATTGGCTGAAAAGTGTAGGCTGCCTGTACATCGAGTGGAACTTGCTCGCCTAAAAGAGACCTCAAGTAGTCAATGTACATGCCTTTGTGTTTCATGGGTGTTGAAAAGGAATGCTGGGCATGATTATCACAAGCTGGAATGAGAAGCAGATGTGGACCGTGAGTAAAAATGAAGGGACGGCAGGATATGAGGACAGCAGTGCAGATCAATCTGCTGTTTACTTCAGTGAGCTTTTCCTTCATCTGCCATCTTCCTGATATTAAGATTAAGGTGTGATTGGTACCCAGCACTTGGTCGACATCAGCAGATCCTTATATATTGACTTCTCCGTGGTGGTCTTAGGGATCATCACATTGCACTGTTCACCCCATGTGTACCCTCATAGCCTGCACTGCATTGATCATTAAATAATCCACATCACCCCTGAGTTTCTGAGGAGTTCTGAGTTGACATGCTGTGATCCCCACTCTCCCAGCGGTTGGGCTACACCTAAATGGTCTGTGACCGTGAACCATTGACATTACCCCAGGAAATGAGCTGCGCACCCCCAAACAGCCACGGTGCCATTCCTGCTGTATCCTCCACATTTCCCTGGGGCCCCACTATGATGGATTGCATCGTCACCGTTGGGTGGAGCTCCGCGGTATTGACTTTCCATTACATCTCAATGATAAATCCTTTGATTTTACAATCATGCTACATCTTGTGCCATGCATTTGCCATGGGGAGGAAAGGACTGCAGTACGGTGGGCTCAAAGCCTGTCTGGGCTGGAAATGCAGGACGTTGTTTTGGGATCATATTTCTAATCCCCCCACCCCACTTGCACACTTAGTGACTGACATCAGGAAGTGCTTTCTGCTGGCTGACTGATCTCTTTAGGAGTGATCCAGTCTACACTAACAGTGTTGTTTGGATGTTGACTGGGGCTGGGTTTTGCTTGCGGAGTAGCGAGTTCTCATCACTTTTTATGAAAAGCAGTTGAGAACAGATCATGAGTGATGGGGTGCTGATGACTCCCTGTGCAAATCCAGCTGGTGTTTGCTGACGAGCTACAGCCTAACGGTCTTTGTCTCACACAATGGACGAGCTTGTTTATTTTATTTGGAGAGTTGGGGCTGCTGATAACATGTTAACCCATGCAAGTAATAAAAACATGTTTAGTAGTTAATATTTTTTTAAATTCAGTTAATTGCGCTTCCCTGTTTTGACCCTGCTAGCCTTTCGTAGATAATTACCCTGTGTGCAGTTTGATTTCGGTACAAGGACAAATGTTATGTTTTGTTATGTATGAGTTATGTTTCTTATACATGTTATGTTTTTAATAAGAAAAACCTTGAAAGCTGAGTGTGTGCATGTGGACAGGTGTGTATGAGTGGGTCTGTACATATGTGTGGGGGTATGTGTGCATTTGTGGTATGTGCCTGCATGGGCATATGTTGAAAGTATCTCCACATGTGGAAGCCCCCTCAGCTGCTCTGTATGAATGGGGTGTGGAGTTTAGGAAGTATACAGTACTCTGCCCTAATAATTCATAATATTAAAAGCACAGTATCCTCTGGCATAACAGATGTCTCCACTTCCATGCCTTATCTAAAGAGGAGAGTGGCTGTCCTGTTTGACCATTTTAACTGTCCTCCTGTCCTTTGTTTAGTTCTGCTGTACATCTTTTTCCAGACCTGCTGCTATTGCTCTGCAGAATCACCATTGTAGCATGCTTTGGTATTGTTCCATGTGGTTGTTGCACATGTCCTCTAAGATAGATGAGTTTGAAAATCATGTTGTGGATCATATATCATATGAGGATTAATGAGCACTACCCTGCTTCCAGCTGAAGATGGTATCAGCGCACAATCGCATCTGTGAAATGAGCTCCATTCATATGAGATTTGCTCTGTAATGAGATCAATCCAAAAGCAGGCTAAAGTAAATTTTCCAATTTATTTTCAAATGCGCGTTTGTGTCTTTCCTGAGTGATCAAGATGTCTGTGATGGTCCCTCCTCACCTCTATTTTAGAAAGGGGGGATGCTAACTGAGGGGAAAAAAGCCAGTGTGATGCAGAGAATGTGTATTTGTTATTTGATGAAGTGTCCTCTCCAGTGATTTCAGTACTTACACTGCATGTGTTTATCATTCATCTACATATTACTTCTTGGGGGAAAAACCGTGACAAATATTTTTTAATGGAATCTGGAAAGATGAGAAGGGAATGCTGACGTTATGAGCATTTGCCTACATTATTATCACCCACCCTCTGGCCCTGTCTTTCTCTGATGCGGGATGAATATATGCACAGGAACTGAGTGGAATGTGTTCCAGCCATGTGCTGTTTGTTGGTCTCTCTCTCTCTCTCTCTCTCTCTCTCTCTCTCTCTGCTCTCTTCTCTCTTTTTTAGTGTTATTTTAGCATTGTTGCTTTCTTTCTCTCTCTCAGACTGTCTGTTCTGCGTCTCATCTCACCTCTTTCTGATCCCCGTTCTCTCTCGCCCCGTCTCCCTCTGTCCCACCCCATCTCCCCTGCGCAGTGTCCTGCGGTGACAGGGCGAAGGCAGTGAGCGGTGCATTGCTCAGTGACCCGGGGAGGCAGGCCCGGTCAGGCGCTGGCTCGGCAGACAGAGACGGCGCAGGGCGGAAAGCCCGGCTTCAGCGGGGATTTATCGTGGCCAAACAGGAAGTCTGGAGCGAGAGCGGACAGTCAGGAAGAGTTATTTCAGGCCGTTTTGTCGTTAATTCTTTGTTTTTACAGCCGCGCTGCCAGACACACTGTGTACAAGGATTTCTTTTGCTCTTCCGAAGCAGACTTTTTTCAGAAAGCGTGCCTGCAGACTGGAGGTGCTTTGTACCTATCAAAACAACATGAAAAGAAAGAGTGTATCTCAATTACACGAGCGGCTCTAAATTAGAGCTGAGGGCAGCCTGCTTTGTGTTGCTGAGGGTAAAAGCGGGACACCACCAATACCAGCCTTTGTGGTTGTTTTATCCCCTGCTGGTAACAAAAGCCTGTTTCTGCTACCTGAGCGCAGCAGGGGAATGCCGCATTCCAGGTGAACCATCAAACACTGTGGATCTTTTTCTGCTGACTGGAGTGTAGGGGATTTAAAATTCCATCCTTACAGTGTTAGCACCTGAGTGGGAAAACCGCTGTCTTGCTTTGCCAGTTACTCCGCGCTGACACACACACAGTCGGAACAGTGTGCGAGAACCAAAGCACTCTATGAGCAGTGACTGCGCACGGACACACACAGTACTGTATCAGAAGTGACTGTACACTGTCCCACTGATAATATGAACATAGTGCAAAAACCCTGCCCTGTTCCCAATGGTGCTTATTACAGACAGAAAGCAGCTCTTTTCACAGCTCCCTTGTATGTTTTGACCGTAAAGTGCGCCTCAGTCAGGGACCAGCTGGAAAGCCCTCTAGCTGTCTCTTTTGCATGACGTCACTGCTATTGAAGGGGACATCACTTTAATGTGGGTTCACATATTTTTATAAACAGCCTGGGCCAGAGAAAGGACAGACTGTTAATCATTGGCAGAGAACAAAAAAGCGATTACAAGAGTCGGTGGTGTAAACAAAACAAAAGGAGCTCTTTTTTTCAATCTCAGCGTTTTGTCAGGTGATTGCATTTTGGCTGTGGACAGGAAGGGAAACAGCATTGGGAAAGGCCGTTAAAGTTTGCCAAATTGCAAATGCACGGAGATGAGGCATAATTGTCGCCAGATTTGATAGATCACAGGGTGGAGCAGTACTGAGCACTCACAAGGGTTCACATCCAAGGATTTTGAGTGATGCCTGGGTGTTGAAATTAGATCCTGAACTTTGAAGTCATGTTGGGTGAGAATGGGTGAATTTAAATTACGATTTCACCTGATGTGTCATCGTTTTCTATAAGTTGTCTCCTGCAGCAAGGGGTGATCCAGTCACATTCCATTATGCTCAATGGTGTCTTCTACACTGTCTGCCACCACCAAGTGACTTGTTCTCCTCTGTGACCAGACCACTCTATTTGGTGTGATTACTGTTGTTTTGCTTGCTAATTTGTACTCTAGTAGAGCCAGAGCCTATCACTAGCCTCACAGACCAACCCACAGACCTACCCTAAAATCTGCCTGGGAAACACCATGCAACAGTGGTGGCTGTTATGAATGAATTGCGACAGGCAAACTACAGGTCTGGGAGTTGTTTGTGGGACAGAGCAGAATAGCATTGCCCCCCTCCTCACCCTTTGCCCCCTGCTCACCCTCTGTCTCCTCTCCTGGTGCACAGCCTCAGTGGCACCCTTCCTCCCCACCCCTTCTTGCTCCAGGCAGTCTGTCGTAGTTAATGGCCCTTGTCCTCAAACAGGGCCAAAAGGTGCTATGTAATTGCCTGGTGGTAGAGGAGGATGAGGGTCTGCCCTTGTGTGGGACCGAGGGCTTACATGCATGAGTGTGCAAAAAAAGCTGGACAGTGGGGTGTTGGGATTGGAGTTACGATGTTTATGACTCAGAGTTTAGCCTGTGTGGGGTCTATTTTAACTTCATATTAAACACATCTGATGTACATCAAGGTGATGCATGTACAAGATACCAGAGCTAAGCCTCATATTACAGTACTGTTGTCTTTCACAGCTTCTCTGTGTTGACTACGTAAGTCTTAAAAATCAAGATGTGATGGATTGCATCCACAGTTCAGTTGAAAATGTTGTAAAGAAAGTTACCATGTGGCCTAGTTTGAGGGCCAGGCATGGTTCTGAAGTCATCAAACACACAAGTCCTCCTCAATATATGAAATACACAGCACATGCTATAGATGGGAATGAATTGGACATGGCGTTGGACTTCTGATTAAAAATAACATTCGGAGAAGGGAGGCACTATCAGGGTGAGTGGCTATGATTGGCCCTTGGAGGGTACATTGGGGTCAAACCTCTAAGCTTTTTCTGGAGAGGGGGCCTGTTTTAGTTGACCTGTGGTGACCAGGAGGTGTTGGACCGGGGGTTCCGGTGGGGTGAGGGAAGGGGCCGGGGTGGTAGAAACAGCTGCTGTAGACCCTGACACTCAGCGGCCTCGGGATGAACGGCAGGCGGCTTAATATGGCCATGTCTGCGCGTATGAGCGCGTGTGTGTCTGTCTCTGCCTCAGTGTGTGAGTGCGTGCTTATGTGAGCATGCTTGCATGTCTGCTAATGGCAAATGTATGTGTGTGTGTGTGTGTGTGTATGTGTGTGTCAGTGGATGGTAGGTGTGTAGGTGCGTGAGAGTGCGAGTGGGGGGTTTTCATCATTGTGCCAGGGCCACCCCGGCCTGGCTGTGGAATGCCGTGAATGCAATGGAACTCGTGGAGACCCCTCTTCCACCTTGTCTGGGAATGCAGCACTGAGCCCCGTCTCAGCGCAGCAACTTGCAGCCTCTACTTTCACCGTTTGTTCTGTCTGTACACCAGCGTGGAAACCTCAGATAGCTAACCACAGCACAGAGGCTTCAGTACTGGATGTCAGACCCTGCCTCTCTTTGTCTGGAGTGATTAGCAAGAGAAAGTTGAAGTCTGCTTTGACCTTTACATTTAGTCATTTGATGGCCTCTCTTATCCAGAGAGGCTTACAAAGCAAAGGTAAATAAGTCCATATAATAAGGCCACATGAACAACAGTACACACGGAAAATGTCAGACCACATCTGAACATGTGTCATTCCAGTCATAGTGCTGTAATTACCAGTACAGAATACAGATGTTTGTGAGCAGACATCTTTGCAGATGAGTCTGAGTCTGTTTAAAAATGAAAGTGGATTTTATGGTGAATATATTCCATGAAGTCCTCTGCGACTTTTTTCTCCTGTTTAAAATACATCTTAAAGTTTGCACTGCAGATTTCTGAGCTCAGCCAGTTTCTCTGAATCACAATCTGCAACATCTGCTCGCATTTACCCTTTGAAATGTATTCATTCCCAAGCCAGATTAGGCATTTAGAAGCCGAAACAGGTCTAATGATGTATTGTAAAGACCAGCTGCACATAATTAAAAACATCAGTTACCTCTCAGTTCCGTAAGTGCGTATGTGTGTATCTTCAGGCTGAAGCCAGCTCAAATCCCTGAATATAATCCACGCACACTTCCATTCACAGTTGATGAAATGCAATGTGGAATTTAATGGCCCACAGTATCTTTAGTTTTTAATCATGCTCAGAAAATGCGGGAAAGGTCCATTTTTGTGCATGTTATTGTCACAGAAAATTGATTTCGCCCACTGTTGGAAAACTGGTGGATTTTTTTTGGATTGAACATCGCAGTTTCTAAAAAACGTATTTTAGTAAACTAATTGGTTCCTATGTGCTCAGAAATGCTATCGCTTAAACTCATTTGGAGGGAAAAATGAACAACTGTACAACAACTATGTTTGGGTAAAGTTCAGCCGGAATTATTTTTTCTGCTCTTTTGCCAAGCAGCCGACATGTGTAATTTCTGGCCAGATTTGGGGGTGGCGGGCTCTCGATATTGCACCATTCTGTTTGCACAGCAGCAGAGGCACAGAACTCTGGGTATGTGCAATGCTTAGAAAGATCACAGACACAGATTGGTTCAGCATGCAGTCACTGGGGACTCACTCAAGATGTGTTGTGTGTTTGTGCTGGGAAAGACAGAATTTTGGAAAAATACTTTATCAGACAATCAGTTGAGGACTCTTCAATGTCACTTCAAAAAGCAACCTAATAAAAAAAAATCACCAAGAGCGCGTGTGTTAATAATCACGGTGTTGGTTATTGAGGCAGAGAGACAAAATACCACAGAGAGCAGAAAAGAGATAAAGAGTGATCCAAACAAAGAGAGAAAATGGCAGATGGAGAGAAAGAGGGAGAGAAAGAGAAGAAGAACGAGAGAGAGAGAGAGAGAGAGAATGAGTGAGAGAGTAAGAGAGAAAGCTGAAATAACTGTAAGTGTGTTTATGTGCATTAGTGTTTGTGCTAGAGCAGGGGGTACGGCCAGGTCCTGCGATTAGCGCATTCGCTCCGCTATGCTGTCTTCTGCTGCTGTCCAAGCCCTACGGTAACTGATCTTGGCCTGGCCACCCAGTGAGGGCAAACACATGTAGGTGCGCGGCTCATAATGTAAAAATCACCTACAGAGCAAGCCTTTAAAAGTGTGAGGTAAGGCCTCTGGTATGCGGTGTGGACTAAATCACAAAACGGGCCTGCCACATAGTGTAAACAGGATAGAATCAGGCAGACTCTTGCCATATTAGTGTGTCTCTGTAGATCTGTTTATATAGTCTGCTGAGCCTTCGGGATCTCCATATATAGAATCGTTTTCTTAGGCTAAGGAATAAGGCTGATCGTACAGTGCTTTTACAGCCCTCTTTATGCAACACAGTAGCCCACTGTGTGTTTCTTTTCAAAATATACATGAAAGATTCGAATTAAGGTGCTGCCCATGATCTTAGATGGATTGCACTGCCATTGCTTTGTGTTCATCTGTTAGAACTCCTCCTGCAAGGTATTCACTCTGTATGTCGTATTTTGTTGTGAGATGTCACTGTCATTTTTTCGTTATGCCTGCTGTTCTGTCTTTAAGTACTGATATGTACCAAACCAACATGAGGAATAATGCATCTGTCACCTGTCAGGGCTAAACTTCTCCTGGCACTCTGAAAAGCGTATAAATGGCAAAGATCTGAGCTGGGAGGAGGAAATCATCAACCTGTTTCTTACATTGTTGCAGTAAAAAGCCAACAGACCTTTTCCTCTTCCTCTTCTGTTAGCAGCCTCCATTGTTGCAGTGAGGAGTCTGAACTCTTTTGCCTCTATGCTTTTTTCCTTTGCGCTTCTTCCTCGACCTCATTGAGTAAGACGGAGGGAATGTTTTGCCCCCTCTTTCTGACACCCTCCCCTCCCCACACACAAATACTCTCTCTCTCTCTCTCTCTCTCTCTCTCTCTCTCTCTCTCTCTCTCTCTCTCTCATTCTCCATTATCATACGAACTGAGTGAGTTTCCAAAGGGGTTGCGGTCAGAAAAAAAACACAGTTATTATCGGGTGAGAGCAAAGGGAACAAAGGCTCTCTGTGTTTCAGGAGACTGACAAGGCTTTGAGGGCCTTCCTTCTGGGGCCAGGCCCTGCCTGAGCCCCACCATTGTTCCCGCTGGTCCCCCCATACTGGCCACAAGGCACGGCTGCAGCCCTCCACGTGTTACCCAGGGCAACCGAGCACTGGCGTGTATTACACTACACTATTACAGCGTGATTTCTGGAAAAGATTTGGAGTCTGTCATATCTGAACCTGGCACTATTTAATCAAAAGTCCCTGAACTACTCCATATATCTGTCAATTGATTTATTTTTGAAGCCACTGAACTTCATTGATTTTTTGATTCTGTGGGAAGTCTGCAAATGTTGAACTATTTGGATATGTGACTTCCCTGTCATCTGCTGTCTACTGTTCTCCTTTCTTCCATACATTAGACAGACATGTGCTCATTGAGGAGTTGCCTCAAATTAGATCAGGCCATGGCTGCCTTGAATTGCCTAAAGCGCTCACTGTAAAGGACAGCTTCAAGCAGACACAAGATACCTTATTTCTGGTTGTGTTTCGATAATCAGGCTGTGCCTTGAGTTTGTTGGGGGGAAATATTTGTGCAGTGCTGGGATTCCTTAAGAGGCTGGACCGCTCTTTCTCATGCGCTACACAAGGATGTGTCCCATTAAAAAGCCCCTCATTGTCTCAGTTAATGTCAACAGAAACACAAGCAAGTCTCCTTGGAGCTGCCACTTGACCACAAGGAGACAAACACAGGCACCCTCCACAGAGGGTCTGCCATTATTTGACTTGCAGCGTTTGTTTGCATTTCATGGTGACTTGAAAATGTAGGCCTCAGGGCAGTCTGTTTGAAGTCATGGCTCAATTTTGACCAAGATGGAATGCAGCAAGTTGTAATTAAGCAAGTGCAAGCAACTCGTGATCAAAAGACACTTTCAGCAATGAACTTCTTTTTCATCAGTATGTCTGTAGGCTCAGCCTGGTTCAGTCTCTGTCTAAGTTCATTTATAACTCTTAAGCTTCTTTCAGTAATAGTTTTTTGTAACCTAGATAGGAAGCCCAAAGAAAACTGCCAAAGACAGAAATATCCTAAAGACGGTAGTGAGATGTGGGATTTGTAATTACCATGTGATTAGCTACAGAGATGAGCTTTTAACAAATGGACTCAATGGTTGTGCTACCAGCAATATCTCTCGGATCTCTTTATCTCTTCCACTGCGAGTGAAGACTTGATCATTAGTGAAGCTGTCTCTGTGATGGGAATCCCATTAGTGTTGCTTTGGTGTTGCTCATTGGCATTCCCCCGAGGGTGGCTCTCAGCCGTTGGTCCTGAGGTCTTCTTCTCTCTGTTCCAGCCGACCTGTCCATCATCGCACAGAGCAGTTTGGAAACAGTCTGGAATGGGACTGGGAAGCAAGGAAGACAACACTCAAATGGCATTTACATAAAAGGCAGAAAAGTTCCGGGGAAAAAAAAACACCTGGATTTTTGCCCTAGAATGGGTGCATCGTTGTATGTGGCCCTAGGTGTTTCAAAGGATGGCCATCAGTTGCCACAATGCTACAAAATAGCAGTATGCTTTGTATATATTACTTCTCTAGTGGCATTCTAACACCGCATTAACAATTCAACATAATGAAATGTATGCGATTGAACTATTTTGTTGTATGAATTCCCTATGTAGCTTAGTTATATATTTCGTTAGGGGAAGCCTGCTTTTTTAATGAACAGTTCAAGCAATGGTAATATATGCGTTTCGTAGCAACAGTATATTAAAATGATACATGACCAATTTTACCAGTATGCTGTCCAGTATGGGTAGAACTATTATGGGTCATGGTAATTTAGAATAAAGCACTATTATGGTCGCTATGAAGCCACCCTTTGTGTAAGTTTCTGCTGGTTTTCAGAAGAATTCATGTGTGCAAACAGACATGTCTCACCATCAATCAAACTGTGAACCCAGTGAAGTCATGGGAACTAATCATTCTGCCAGATGAGAGAACACTTCGTTTTGATGGCCACTTCTTGATGCTGTGCATATATGGCATACATAATGAGCACTGTGAGAGACACTGAGAAGGCAGCAATTACTATCAGAAGAAAAGCTCCCTGTATGCATTTGCATTGCATCTCTTTGTAGCTGTGCACATTAAACAAATGTCTGTCTCTTTCTCTCCCATTCCCTCTATATCCCACTCTCTCTTCTTCTCTGTTTCTTGGTCTCTCTCTCTCTCCCTCTATCTCTCTCTGTTCTTCCCTCTCTCTCCCTAGATCTTACTCCATTTCTTCTTCTCCCTCTCTCTCCCTCTATTTCACCCTCTCTGCTCTCTCTTCCCCTCTATCTCCCTCCATCCCCCCCCCCAGCCTCTCCCTCTATTTATCTCCCTCTTCTCTCTCTCTCCTTCCCAACCTCTCCGTCTCTGTGATAGGGAGTAGAGTAATGTCAGACAGAGCACCTTGAAGCCTGATGGCATCTCCACTGACACTGTTGAGATAATCACAGGGTGGATCCAGGCCAGGAACAGCCCTTTAATAAGCCAACACACACTTCAGAAAATACAAACACGAGGCCATCAATCACGCTCAGTGACTGATGCCCTGATGGATTGCTGTACTTTAAGAAGCGAAGTCTCTAAGTAAGAACATCCTCAGGTTCCTTGGGCCATTGATAAGATTTCAATAAGGCTCTGTAGCCTCCTTGGTGGATCGGGTGATTAAATCACCCTCATTTTGTATTTTACTATCAGCGTTTGCGGTGGATTAACATCCCCTGTTTATGTTGACCGAGTCATAAAGCACTCCTCATTCTCTCCTCAGCGCATTGACCTGTGCTTTTATGCTATCATTTTATCATGGAAACAGCGCGGCAATAATATTGATAAAAAACAAAATCAATTTTATTGTTGTTGTTGATGCTGTGGTGTGTGCCAGTTCAATGCTGAAAATAAATGCAAAGTGTAAACAGATGCTAACAGATCTTCTCCAGGCTATTAACCCTTAAAAACAGGCAGGACAGAACAAGTGTTTATCCTTTATTCAGATTACCAATGACTGAGGTGTTAGGGCAGAGCTAAGGATGGGCATTCTTCTGCTGGCTCATATTTCATTTCTCATCTTACTTATAGGTTTTTTATCTCTATCCTTTTATCTGGTTTCTCACGCAGACCTGTTCCAGTATTCTGGTGTTGGATGACTTTTATTACTTGTATTACAAACCCATCCTTCTGTCGTTTTGCTGTGTTGACCTTTTCCCCTCCTTATTTTGAGCTCCGCTGTAGTTCCTTGATTTATTGTAGTGGAAAAGAGGTGCTGATTAATGAAGGGAGGTATTAATATGATGGAGTTTAAGCTCCGGTGTGACCTTTTTGCTTTCAGGAATTGAGATTCAAAGCAGATGCTACATGATTTAATGAGAAAAATTCTCCCAACGAAAGGAGCAAAAAACAATTGAAATGCCAAAGATTTCAAAAGACTTATTATTTTGTGTTATTATTTGACCCAGGGAAGTGTGGAGTTTTTTTTTCTCTTCTTCAGATTTGAGAGAGCACTTATGTAATTAGAGGTGGCTGGTTTAAACTTTGGTGAAATCTGACACTGCTCACAGTCCAATGTTTTTTTCTTTGTGGTGCAGTGTATGTTTTTGTGATGACAGATTTTCTCTATTGTGTCTGGGCTGCTCCCTCTTCTTTCCCTCTTTTTCTGTTTAGAGAGTAGACCACAGTCTTTGGTAACTTTATGCTACTCTATGACAAAGGACAGGCAACAACATTGCCCTCTACTGTAACAAAGAGAGAGGCAGAAACAGACAGAAAGAGAGAGAGTGTAAAAATAGTGACATAGTGAGAAAGCAGAGCAGCGCAAGAAAAGGCATACTTAAAACAGATATGAATACTGTACTCTTGAAGTATACCCACTGCTCTTTCTCCTGTAATATGAGTGACTTTCCCTTGTGTTTTGTGTCCAGTGGAGGGAAAGTTTTTAGACAACAGGCTTGCAAACACTAGCTTGAAATAACTTGATATTCTCGGCAGCTGCTCGCCTGAATTGAGTCCTTCAGTCCATCCACAAGACACAAAGAAAATGTTCTGTGTTCTTCAGTGTTCTTGGTCTTTTGCGTGTGTCCCCACACTATGTTGGGAGGTGGTTAAGACACAAAAGCCCTGCAGGCGTTGTAAAGTGCACACTCTGGTAATCAATGTCACAGGAGGTTGGCACGTGATGAACTGTTCAGGACAAGCCAATAAAAACCAAACAATAAAAAGTATTCTGAAGACAAAACCATATGCACTTAAGGTGGAGAGGGAGTGGGTGTGGTCCAAAAAAAACAGGGGTTAATTTTCCTCTACATTAGGGAGTACACCCACAGACTTCACATTGATACACTCTTGCAAATAAGGCTAAAAAAGAAGAATGTGACATGCAGATTGCAGAACAGAAAGGGAGAGATTGCAGATTCGTGAAGGGAGATTAATGGAATGTCAGTTTCAAGGGTCAGACTGTGCTGTCTGACAGCACATTCCCACAATGCTTTGCTTGGTTGAGACTGGGGGGGTGGGGATATGGAAAGCACCAGTGGGGGAATGCTCAAATAGGCTTCTAGAATTCAAAGGCGAGAGTGATTTCTCTTGCATGTTCAAGCACTGCGGTGTGCGTGAGCATCAAACCACAAGTTTCTCCACTTCAAAAGGGGCTTTTTTTTCCATGCGAATGAGGGTTTGCACAGCATGTTCTTGAAGTGCTTTCCCTGCTCCCCCAACTTGTAGTAATAGCATCCTCACTCCCAGTAATGTGTAAGGAAGCAGCAGTATCTGTACGAGGTAGGGACAGCAATTTATATCATGAACATTACATTTACCTTAATTACACTCAAAGGAAATAAAGCATATTTAAATGTAAATAAAAACAACAGGACAATCCAATGTCAGTAAAGCAGTGTGGCACAGGTCTTCATTAGGCAAACACTGCAGACTAAAGAAAATGTGTCAGGAATGTCAGTAAGAAGGTTTAAATCGATATATAAATGTACAGGAGAACAAATATAAATGAACACCTAGCCATCACCACGTGAGTACAAAGGCCAACACAAATTTCATACGCCTGCACAACCTCAGGGAAGACATCTCCAGTGGTACGCAGCTCAGTGATCATGGAGAAAGTCTTGATCTGCACAGTCAGGTCTATGAGGCGTTTCGATGAGAGCTTGTGTGTGTTAGTGCTGTGCTTCCCAGTTTTGCTGCCTGTAAGATGGGTGAATCCGTAGTAGGGTGCTGTGTTGAGAGCTTCTGTGTGTTAGCGCTATGTTGTCCCAGCATTGTGGCCTGTAGCAGGGTTCTCTAGTGAGTGCTTTTGTGTGTTGGCACTGTGTTGTCCTAGCACTGTAACCTGTAGCCTGGGTGGATCAGTGGCAGACTTTGTAATAAACCAAGTCCTGGGACCGGTGATGGCTTATACAGGGGTATTGATCCGTGAAAGTGATCTACATCCACCAGGGAAGCTGCTGCCTCAGACACTTCCATTTGTCACCAGTGACCTGTTGCTGCTCCCCTACTCCGATAGCGACCAGTACATTTCCGTCTGCGAGCAGGTCTATGTCCTGTGAGACTGCCAGGAGTCGAGACTTTGGTCTGAACACTACTGGCTGTTCCCCCACAGTCCCGCCCCTGTCCCCACCCTCATCCCCACCTCTGGCCCCACCTCAGTTCTGTGGTGAGCTGCCTTTTTGACATGATGCAGTTGACCTTCATTCTGCTTCCCGTCCCTCACCACCCCCCCATGGCACCTCTTCTGCCTCCTAATTGCATTGCTCTCATCCTCAGCGTCAGTCCATTAGGACGGCGTCTCCTCCCTGGCTCGAGCATGCATGTCGGCGACTGTCTCCTTCATGACAACGGGAGAGGATAATTAGACACTTGTCACGGCTTGAGCTCCCTCTTTCAGAGTGGTGGAAGTGGGGGCGAGACGGGGGAGGGGGGGGCGTCCTGATATTTGAAGGCCACTATTTGTCATATGCAAGCAAAGAGGCACTGTGATTCATTGACGAGTGATAAGAGGTATTTCAGTCGTGGGTTTGGAGAAATGGGAGGGACGGGGGGGAAGGAGAGCTACAGGGTGAAAATGTTTCATTGTCTTCCTTGCTTTAAAGCTGATGAGGGAGGTTCATCTGACTGGACATAAATAAGGGCTGGCTGAAATGAAATGTACAAATGGGTTTGATATGTGACAAGGGTATGTCAGAACATGGTGTGGAGAAATACTTCACAAACCTGTAGTAGAAAACGCTTGTGAGGGTTGATTGTACAGAAGCCATCAGAAGTATGGACACACCTACTCACACCTAATGGAATTATGCAGTAAAGTATTTAATTTTTTGGGGGGAAGAAATTCATACATAGGCATCAACTTCACTATTTATATTTGTCTAGGAGACAGATTTACAGCATTTAAGCATAAGTCTTTAGACCAAAATGTCTTTGAATACATGTTTCCTATTTTCTTAATCAGGTGTGTCCAAACATTTGACTGGCACTGTGTCTGTGTGTGTGTGGGTGTATACACATATCTTAAAAGATTCTATTTCCTTATTTGTTCAGATCGATCATGAAGATTTCCAAATTACAGCCCAGCATTTCATTACACACTGGTCAACTATCCCCTGCACCAACCCCTCCCCCCAAACCCCTGCGGTGTCAACTGTGATCCACGCCTAATCCACTACCCCAGCCTGTAGGTCTCTCTGGGGGCAGGAGGGGGGCACGTGGCCCCCCGATTTTACCCCCTCACCTCATCTGTCTTCAGGACATGTAGATGACAATGGGGGTGTTCCATTACCCCTGGGATACAAACAGAGACACTGAGCCCCCAGTGTAGTTCATGCTCCCAGACAGTGGCTGGAGAGGATATGCAAAGGCAGTTCCATGCACTAACCCTTCCTCCTGCACTGATAGAGGCAGTATTATCAAGGGAAAAGAAGTAGGTGTGAAAGTCAGCACTCTCATTCTCTGCCTCCCGTCTCATGGTTCTTTCACGCCAATGGGCAATTTTCACTTGGTTTAAAAATAAAAGTTGCAGTCTGTTATTGTCAGTAGACTTTTCCACACCGCCTTCGCTGTGGCCGCGTGACTCTGCCTGATACGCCATGGTCTAACTGGGTTTCACTTCTGCCTGTTGAATTGCCTGAAGGTTTCCACAAGGGTGGAAATCCACTACCGCTCAAGGACCAATCCACTAGCCTTCCCTGAAATCTGTCCGTTACGCAGTTCTGCTGTTCATGCACAGTGCAGAATATTGTGGTTATCGTTAGAGAATTGTTGCAGGCAAACTTTTGATAGGGAGACAGGTTACTCTGCATATATGTACATGTGCTCACACACATACACACACACACACACACACACACACACACACACACACACACACAAAGAGCATCCCATTAGTCAGTTTGCCACCATTTCTTTGGACTTCCTGACAGGCACTGTTAGCAATAAACATAAAGACTCAACAAACAGACCTTTGAGCCTTTGGATTTAGGGGTCATCATTCTGTTTGTTTGTTTGTTTGTTTGCTCCATGGCTTTGTGCTTCCTGCCATAGGAAAGTAAACTCCAAAGACAACATTTCAGAACAGACCTCTGATAAAAAAACGTCAGAGATGGGTAGATTACAATCCATCTGTAAGTCTGGCTCTGGCTCCGGGGGGTCATGTCAGCTTGTCTGTGAACTGGTGTCTGTGAGGAAAAACCTCTGCTGGATCCTTCCTTTTTTGCTTGGCTCTGGTGTTGTCAGCCTTGGTATTGACTGGTCTCGCACACACTAATATGACAGTAATGCAGAGAACAAATCAGGGGATAAACAGAGGGAGAACCGAGCAATGGGGGGGAGGACATTTCATTTTTCAGTTTATGTACGCAAAAACTGCTCTGTAATGCCATTAGAGAAATGAATGCCAATGTTTGCATTACATATTTGATAAACAGCTTCACAGAGAGCAGCTGCTAACTGAGACTCATATTCTGCCTTGTTTTGTACAAATGTTTTGTACAAGTGATCAATTACCACAGGCAGACACGTGGATGACATTGACAAAGAATTTGTTTGTTCCATACGTTTTTGTAAAGCTTTTTTGTTATTTGAGTGGAGGTTTACAGGGAGTGGGAGGAAAAAAGAGGCCAGAGAAACATATTGGTTTGGTGTTTGCAGTGGCAAGTACACTCAGAAAGTCCTGTGTTTGTGACAAGTAAATTACTTGCTTCTCGCAAAGGAGCCAGGATTACTGTTCCTGTTTGTTCCAGTATGAGGGAAAGGTAAACTTCTGAAACACAATCATCCTTTAGTGGGGAACTAAGGAGACCATGGACTGTTCTGCTCTTACTGCTAAGAACATGAGCAGTGACAATGAAAGGGATAAAAGAAGATCTGAAGACAACAAAGGCCAATATAAGATGCCTCTCATATACTAATACACCCAGTTGAATAAGTGCAGTAAAGAGTATAAGTAAGGCCGGATTTCTGATTTGTTTTCTGCAAATTGCTTCTACCCAGTTATGCAGGTGATGCTGTGAAGCTGTTCGCAAACCATTTATGCAGGCTTACTTAAGACATCAATTTTCCATAGGAAAACAAATTAACTAACAAGCACTGGCATGCAACTGCACACCACTTGACCACAAAATTGCAGCCGAAATCCAACCCAATCTGAAACGGAAAGCAGGCATTTGAATACATATCACACGGGGGACTCTTCTTTGATTTAAGTGGTCACCTCTCCATGTCCTTAAAAACACCACTGGACCTATAGCTGAGTGAGAGTGTGAGAGGCAGGATGTGGAGAGGAGAGTTATTGCTGATCTCTCCAGTGAATGAAGGAATTCCAAGAGGGATATGCTTCTGATGGCCCTCTCAGTGACTACTCTCTGGAGGAGACACAAATAACATGGGAATAAAGAGTACATTAAGGGGAAAAAACAGACTTTTAATTGAATATAAATTAAATGCCGGTCATGAGAGGTCCCCATGTCCCGCTCTGCATTGCACTGAGGTTGTGCACCCCCGTGGGCTATACCACTGAGATAAATGGTTTATGACCTACACAGAATAAGGGTCAAATGGTATTTCCCATTCTGTGCATTTTGGTAAGATGATGCCCAGCAAGCTGAACAGGCTCAAACAGTGATTTGGGAATGACTGCTGTTCAGGAGATCATTCTGTGCTTGACTTTCTTTGTAATTTAAGCATTGTGATCTTGAAAGCTTGAAAGCTGCAATGCAAGGGTCAACTTTTGCATTGTGAATCTCTGAACACGGAGCTCTGCTCACTGTCTGCTGCCAGCAGGGGAAGGAGCGCACCTCAGGCTACAGCTGAAACCTTTCTATTCACTGAGAAAAAAAAGACAAGAAAGTCCTGTTTCTCTCCACTGCCACTCCTCTGAGGCCGGGATAGTCACATACTGTATCACCGAACTGGTAAACACAGCACGTGCAGATATATAAGAAAAAATGAATAGGTAAACATCAGTGCCTGGGGGGAGGTGTATTTAATTAAGCCCCCTTCCCCCCTTCCCCTTGGTTGCCCCCGTGTAGTCACCTTAGCTATTTGTGCCTTTACAGGCTGTCTGTCAGAGAAAGTGGTTTGGACTAGAGAGGGTGGGAGTGAGCTGCAAGTGGGGGGTGGGGTTGTTGGAGAAATGGGGCCCTTTCCTGTGCTCTGCCAGACTCAGTGAAGGAGTGGTTTTTGCACCTATGGCGGCTTCAGGTTTCCAGCTCACTCATGGCGCTTGTGGAAATGGAAGCAGCATCTGGTCACTGCGGGGTGTTTCTCCTCCTCCTCCTCTCTCTCTCTCTCTCTCTCTCTCTCTCTCTCTCTCTCTCTCTCTCTCTCTCTCTCTCTCTTCACTCTCCTCTTTAAATATATAAATACATAAAAGACAGCAAGAGGGAGGAGAAAAAGAAAACAAAATGCAGGGACACACAGCCCCACAGAGAGAGACCAGCTGTACCAACTAAATTAGACATCAAGGCTATAAATATAATGGAAAAACATAGGAAAGTAAAGGAAAAAAAACAGCACAAGCATATGTTCTGGCAAACCGCAGCAGTAGAGCAAAATACTATTTTCTCATGCTTGAAATTTCACCTTTGAACTTAACCATAAACAGACATATGGTGTATTTTAGTACTCACCAAAGTGGAGCAAGAAAGCTGTAGGAATGGAGTATTAGTGTTTAGACTCATCTGTTATTGGGTCAATGGTGTTTATGCATTCTGTAATGTCAGTCAAAGTATGAGTAAATTTCTTAATTTATTCTTTGGTCCGTTTTCAAATTTGCTGCAGGGTGTACTAATTTTGACACTAGTAGTTTTTCTCACCAAGCAAGTCTTGTTAAACTCATTAATTCACACAAATCAAGTATTTGAGTTTGAGGACAGTGATGACTAAAGTGGCTTTCTTTCACATACGCAGATCTTTTGTTTTTCTCTTATTTTGAAAAGGTGGTCTTTGGTGGGCAGTCTCAGCAAGGCCAGCATAAGGCCACGAAGATCAATTAACCCAACAGAGAGAGACGTTGTAATAAGATGTGTAATGGAACGACTGGTTTCCCGGGCGGGAAATGTGTTTAATTTATCACCCGCCAGCGGTCCGACATTTATCACTGGCACATTAAGAGTTGTAATCAGTCACAGATGCCAGGGGTGGCCATATCTGTTCATCACTTCAGCGGCTGTGGGCAGGAATCTTGGCCAGGCTTGATTCATCTGTGTAGCCTTAGACTACCTGATCGAGGCTGCGCTAGGCTGGGGCAGCGCTGGAAGTTCAGACATGCAAGTGTGAGTGTGCGCTCTTTTGGGGGTGAGAATAGCTTTAGCGTGTTGTCATTGCAATTCAATACTGTCCTGTGTTTTTTTTTATGGAAACCACTTAGAAAATAGCAGATCCATACAGGAGAGGTAAGATAAAAACAAGAGATTTATTTATTTTGTTCCGAGAGGGAGGGGGAGTGATGGATTGTATTGGGGGGGGGGGTTTAAGGTGACGTTGGAGCCTGTCCCAGACGGCGGTGTGCCCGTGCCAAGGAGGCAGTGGAACGAAAATTCTCCTCTCGCTGTCCCGCAGCACAGTGGGGGCGCTTCGCCATATGGCGACGCTGACAGAGCCAGCGCCTGAGGGGGGGTTGTTGCCGTATGGTCCCAGGAAACGGTCGCTCGCGGCACAACATCAGACCGCAGAGAAAGGGGCTGCAATCTGTACCGCCATGGCGCCGATCGAGGTGAAGAATTATCCACATTTTTCCAGCACGGTCTGTCAGAAAGACAGGTGGATGTTTGTGAGAGGCAGAAACTAGGTCAGGGCTGAACTTCAAATAAAACAAAAAAATCTTATTATATCATTATAACATTTTGCCGTTCCTGTGGTAACTCAAGAGACAGACGTCATTGCAAGGAATAAGTCTATTTTTTCCCTTTCTGAAAAGTTGAGGCATCGTATTGAAGTTGACTGCTGCTACTCTTTCAGAACTGAACCCACCTGGGAGACCAACCTTTTTAAACCGCACAAATTCCGTAATACATCACCCTTTAGTATCGAAGATCGTAATCATGAATTAACTCTGAGAAAGTCATACCAAATAAAATGCTGTATTAGAGTAAAGGTCCCCTTGAGATTCAATGACAAATGAGCTCCCCAGAGTAAGAGCGCTTGCTCTCTGTGTGCTGACTGACCTTTTAGGCAGACCCCCGAGGCCTTGGTGCCATCTGTGACCTGTAGGGACCAGTAATCCCAGTGCAGAGGAGTCAGGGAGAATACTGAGCAGCCACTGGTACCCCACAGACTAGAACTCCTCCTGTACACACAGCACTCTGTCTCTCTGTCTCACTATATATCTATTTTTCTCCCTCTCTGTCTCTCTCTTTCTCCCTGTCTGTCAAACTCCTCTGTCCCCATTTCTGTTATTGATTTTGCTATGTTACCCCTGGCCCTCTTCCTCTCCATTTCTTTCTCTTCCCTTTCCCTGTCCCCCTTTCATCTCGTATTTTTGCCTCATTCCCCCCTCTCTCACGCTCTCTCAATGTGTCTGCCAATAGTGGCTACACCCTGCTGTGGCACTCTGCACAGTAAGACCACTGCACACCAAAAATCTTTTTATTGATGTCTCGCTGGATCTACACTGAAGTGTCATTTACTGGTTTCCTACACTTTGATTTTTTCCATGCTTTTTTCTTCCTTCAAAAACTGTGTCTTGGAAGTATTTTCATTTGAAATTAATTATAGGGTATTTTCAAATGCAGAATTTAATCACAAGCTACAAATTAATAAAATAGGGTATTTTCAAATGCAGAATTTAATCACAAGCTACAAATTAATAAAATATTTTGTTGAAACAGTTCATCCTATAAACTAAAGCCAATTCATTCATAGCCAATATAATTCAAGCCTGTTATGGGTGGTTCTAGTGGGGGGGGTGAAAGGACTCCATCAGGAGCAGATTTCTGGGTTATCTCTGGCCTAGAAGTGGTGAGTAGTGTTGAAAATACTGTACCAGTAGGAGGTTTGAGATGGATTCTTCAGTTGAAGCTCTGATGCTTTGCTTTCAGCCTCGCTGAAAAGTAGAACCAGAAATAACATTGTGTTTTGGGATCTTAATAGATATTTCTGTTTGTGCTGCATTTCATCTGAGTGTTGACCTTGGAAAGTGCACATGGTGTTTCTTCATTGCACAATTTGATCTCCACTCTCATAGTATCTGACATTTCTTTCACTAGACTCTCATTCCTTGGTTTACTGCAGTCTCATAGTTTTGTTTTTTGTGGTTAAGTCATGATTTGCTTCATAGACTCCATCATTTGAAGGGCTAAATCTGTTACATCAGGCTACATGCTACAACTAGGGCAATATCTAAAGCTTATATTTTACCATATTAGGTATTTACAGAACTGGACATTTATGAATGCAATTCAATTCTCACGAGTACAGCAGAGATGGAAACTGGGGGGTTACAAGCACAGCTGCTGAACTACTGCACCACTCATTAATATTGACTGCAGTGTTTATCCTGATTGGATTTTCATTTTCCTTTCTTTCTTGATTTCAACACACTTCGCTGTATTTTACTTATCTGTCTTCCTCCCAATTATTTGGAGAATCCTCCCCCCTCGCTCTCCTCTAAATGAACGAGTTACAGTGCATGATCAAAGGATCTTTTCTCTCACTGTGATGGAGGATAACAAAAGGAAGCTTTAGGATATAACTGAAATTTCTCTGGAGGATATGTGCTTGTGCAGACAGAGAGCATTAAATACTTCATTTTTTCTGTTTTTTTTTCCATCAGCAGTTCCCTTCAAAGTAGTGATAGCAGAAGGAAGATGAATATCACTTCATTTACAGATAATTTTCCAAAAATCGATATTGGTCGGAACACCGTGTCTACTTGCCTTAGAAGCAGACAAGGGTCACAGAGGAGAAATGGACACACAGAAACAGCTAAACCCTGCCAAAGACACAAGGAACACTGTCCTTTTTACATTAAAATCACAGATGAAATTACTCAAAGGTATCTTTGCTTGTCTCTTTCTACTGTTCTACTATTTGCTTTGATAGCTATGGGATTTTGTAACAAATAGCCTGCCATTATTGGAGTGAAAACAAAAATGAACCAGACTTCCCTACAGAAAAGTCATCGAGAGCAACATTGTAGTATTTTGTTTTGTTTATTTTGCCATTTCTGTGATTTGAAGGTGTGAATCTCTCGATCATGATAGGTTTTATTAAACTGGCCGCTGTGTGCAAGTGGTTCCCATAGGAATGATTCATCGCTGGTGCTGAAAACTGGCCTTTTTTCCCCAGTGTAACTTATGGACCATAAGGGAAACGGGCAGAGTTTTCAACAAGGTGTCCCAACAGCTTCAGGTATTCATTCATCTCGCCATCGATTTTAATGGGGAGAATTACCACAAGACAGAGACAGATGGACTTCAAGCAAGAGACTCTGAACTTGTTTCTAATTTTTATGACTTGAAAGGAGTGTTGCTCCACAAAAGTTAACAGTACCCATTTAATGGCGATAAATTGTCAGACGCCTCCCCTCATTGATGGGGGCTTTTGTGCTTGAGAAACCTTATAGCCATCCTTTTTAAATATAACTATGTTAACTTGTTTGGAGCATATAAATATTATTTGGATTTGTGAATGGCATACTCTGAATGGAGGCAGTGAATCTTCCACTTAGCTGAACTTGGAGAGCCCTCTTTCTGGTCGTCAGCTTGTTTGCAGAACCATTTCCACTCAGGGTCACGGTGACTTTTTGGGGGGCTCCCATTGTCACCCCAGCAGCGGCCGAGCCTGTCTTGTGGGATTGCCTCTGTCTGTCTTTTCGTGAACAGCTTCCCGGTTCCCACAGACTGGAGCGATTGTGTCCTAATATATGCACAGAATACTAATGAGGGATCCCAAAGAGGGGGAGGAGAAAGACTGGGAGGAGATGGGGGTTGGAAATATGCAGAAGAAAGAAGTTTTTTTCCTCTTTATAGGGAAATATGTCAAGCAAACAGATTCCTTGTCACTATAGAGACTGGAATGCAGATTGAAACTACTTCATGGTTGATTTTAGAGGCCTTCTTTTTTGTCCCCAAAACCAGGCTTGCGTAATGATACATTTTTAGGGAGGGATTTGTGATGAGAATGAAGATTGGAGACTCTTTATATCACACCTTGTGCAGACACCCACATAATGAATAATACAAACAGTAATAATAATTCATTTTAAAAATGATTTTTGTCCAGGTGAGACAGCAAACTGGTAGGTAACCATGGTGATAAATCTTACTGAATAAATGTCAAGTTCAATGAAGTTGTGACACCCAGTGTCACATTTGCTTTAATTGTTAATGAGCCCTGGCAGGAGATTCTTGGTCAGATAATACCTTATTGTTTAACTAAGTATAGTTTCATGGTTGTTGTTGCAAGTGTGGGTGGGTTCCAGCATGGTCTGTTGCTCAGAAAATGGCACGAGTCTATTCAGAAATCCTGGAAAATTGTAGAGCGCATTATATCCACTCATTCCAAGGGAGCCAGAAAAATGCCAGCGTGATGTTTCTGTCTCACAGAAGCTTGTACAGTGTTTTTTTACTAGAAATTAAAGATATCTGATTTCACACGTTTATACACAAGGCCTCAAGTTGTTTTGACTTCACTCCATCCCCAGCATGTTGTCTCGTTGTGTCTCCTTGTATCTGCCTGAGTCCCTGTTACAAGAGAGCCCAGGCCAGGATAGACCTACAGTCATGTCTAGCCTGGGGGCATGCTTACTGCAATCAGTAAAACTCAAGTGTCTCTTAATCATTTCCCCTGACCAGTTACACTCTAAATAATCTCTGTAATGGTACTGGCCCTGGTCTCCCAGACCAAGGACTTTTTTCTTTGATTAGTATTGTTAAATGTACTCCATTCAATGAGACACTCCCATGCAGTTTTGTCCTTGTTAGGATGAAATGCGGTTTTGTTGTCACTTCATAGGGAATCATGAAAACCTCCACCGGATGCTCAGCTGAAGTGAGTTAACCGATGAATTGATGGACCGCCATGTTAATTAAACAATAGAGTTTAGTGGAAGAAAGCTACACCGCAAAAGCATTTCCAACTAGCCTTGATAGTGCTTAAAAATAGAAAATAGCTGTCAGCCACAGAGAACAGTGGGCTTTATTGGAGCATTTTGTTCAGCATCTGTGTTTTTTGAAGCTCTCTGTTTGAAAATTGAGCAGCTTACCGGAGCAGTTTTCTGGTGCCTAAGATTGCTGCTGATTTTGCCTTTTCCCCCCTCCTGCTGCACTCCAAGTTATAGTTCTTTGTGTTTGCTGTATGCTGAGCTGGAGTTCAAGTGTATCCAGATGTTACTCATGTGAATATGTAAAACAAAGCCCCAAATAACACCATTGTGCATTGCCCAATGAGGAAAAGCTCAGACCGGGGATACTGCCTGATCTTCGTGTTTCTCTCTCATTTATTTTTGCCTCTCAGTACTTGTAGTGTTTCAACTCAACTAATTACTGTGTAAGTCTATCAGTAGCCTTGTACGTGCATGCAAATATCTGCACATGCACAGATACACACATGTAAATGTCTTTCTCTCTCTCTCTCTCTCTCTTTATATACGTACGTACTTACGTACATATACATATATATATATATACACACACACACACACACACACACTCCTCCCCATATGAAACTGGAAGATGTGGCACCCACTAAGTGAAAAACAATGCACGCTGTCTGTACCATTGCTCTATTGCATGTGAAATCAATATGTGACCGAGGCAGAAAGAAAAATACAACAGTAAAAGATAATTACCCCCCGGAAGAAAGGAGAGACAACTCCACCGACTACAGTAAATACAGGTGTAGTTTAAAGATATCCGATACATATTCAATAGACTATGTCACATTAGGGGGGTAAATAATAACCAGGAAGCATGCTGCTATATCTTTTATATCCATGTTGAATAATTCATAGAGAAGTCTATTTGGGCATGTTTGATGGAGTTGTGTCATATTCTATTCAATGTAATGAATATTCCAATGAACCTAAAAAAATAAACCCTTTGAGCAGATAGATCTGTAGCTTTTAATACAAACACAAGGTGCAGGGATAATGCTGAATATGTCCAATTGTTTTCCAGGCAATGCAAAAAGCTTAATGAATTTCTTTACCTGGGCTCTCAGTTTACAAACGCACAGTGGCAAGGATAGTCAAGATCCCACTCAGAAAACATTAGAGCCTTGGTGCCTGTCGGTTACAAGCAGTGAGTTCTTATGGAGGTTGAACACGGCTGTGCTTTGATGGAGCTCGGGGCACAGCTAAATCTACTGCACCGCAAGTCTGAGGGAGAAGCAGGGAGGAGGGCCCTATCAGTGCATCTTCGCTGGGATTAATTAAGCACCCTGACTGGTGGTCTTGGAAGTGCAGAGACAGCAGCAGACAGGCAATCATCTGGGACACTTGCCCAGCAGAAATGATTGTATCCAGATGGAGAGAGATGGACTTGGGGAGCAGAAAAGGGGAACCGCAGTGTCCTGTTCAGATCTGAGGGTTTGTCATCACTTTGCAGAAACGGATGACTGCTTGAGTGCTTAAAACAAATTGAGAGCAGTAGCCAAACACTAGCGAGGAGTGTCTTCTCTGCCCTCAGTGTTAAGGCAGGCATGAGGTCACAGAGTGAACCTGCTGTTATTGCATTATCTGTGTCATTTTGCACTGATACTTGTCCATACTGCTGGAATGTCGGCACTTAGCTTCGAAGACCCTCCGTTTTTTTTCTGTGGCATGTGCGGGACCTTTCATGGCAGATTCTTTTCATTTTTTCCTGTTTTTTGCCTCAGGATATCACTGCAGGAGCTTAGAATACTTAAAAATCCTAAAGGTGTCTCCTTTAATATAATGTTTTAACGTAACCTTCTGTGGGAACAGCCTTCACTCAGCTGCCCAGGATTTTGCAGGCTCCAGTTGAAAAAGAAATAAACACCGTGAAAAGTTTGTTAAGAAACACCCTCAGGCACCCACTCCAAAGGCTTTCATCCTGTTGTTCCTAAATGGACTTGGTGGGGGAAGGGAGCGAAAGATTTGATAACTTTCACTCATTTTTTCCTTTTTCAAACAGTTTGTTAAGAATAAAACTTTTATCAATGTAAAACCAGAGGAAATTTCAGTTTCTTGTCTAAACTACTCTGCTTGTTGTTGACTTACAGAGTCCAAGGTGTATGCATATAGTATATATGTCTGTCAGTAGCTTAACCATAGCAATGTTACACACTGCTATTAGCTATTGCTGTCTTGGTACTTTTTCCATTAATAAAGCTGGATTTGTCCCATAAATACTTCACTTCTTGGTTTCCCAGCATGTTCTCATTTTGTTTTAGGTACAAAATGTTTTTCATGGTACAATCACAAAATCATATTTTTGTTGTGTTGCTTATTATGCATTCTTCAGGATATTTTTTGGGAAAATATTTACTGGGGTTAATTTTAGATACTTCCAGTGGATTGAAATGAATCAGGTATGTACTTGAAAATACATGCAAAGTTTTATCTAAAGAAACCAGAAGAGAATACATTTTTTCAGTGTATTAAGAGAGCATGGCACAATGTGCTATTTGGAGATGGTTCAATGATGGTCTGAGTGTACTGTACTCTTAAGATGATAACGAAAGGGAACGGAAATGGAGAAACAGCTATGCAGAGATATAAAAACTTAAATCCACAAATTTAGATATGATACCATGTTTTCAGACAGTCACAGGAAAGTAATCTCTTGTGTTCTAGGTCAGGGCATCTAGCAGCACCACTTGTAAATTCAATTCAAACGTATTCATCCACAGGAAAGACTTGTGTAATTTTTTCCAGTGTTTTCTTGCAGATCTGTGCTTAATTGTTATTACACTAATTGGTAAGTGCGTAAATAAGATACTGTCACAAATGAAATGCCAGACTATACTTCACACTGAGAAGCATGGCTCTTTTTCCCTGAGGAAAAATCTAGCACTTTGACGCTCCATTTATCTGCCGCATCAGAGCTGTTATGACAGGAAATTGTTCTTCTGCACTTTTTCTGCTTCATTAAGAGTTGGTTAGGGGCAGATAGCTCAGTTTACTGCAAGATGGCAGTCAGCTTTATGCCATGACAGAATATTTCAGCTGTGGGTTCCCTTAGAACTTTCTGCAGATGCTGAATGAAGACAGCAAGATGCGAGATTTGTTCCAAGCTGTCTTTGCCCTCAAGCAAATTGTCCTCGTTGTTTCAGTTTTGAAAAGCATTGCACGTTGCCCAAGACGATGTCCCTCTAAGACAACAACATTCAGCGCTTGGGAGAAACAAAACCAGCCTGGTTTTCATCAGAGAACATTTGAATGCGGCAGACAGTGTCAGACACTACAGAGCAATACTTTAGTGAATGTGGTAGAGAGTTACTTTGGCCCCAAAGGGCAGAAGCCATCCCTTGTGGGAGGAAGGGAGGTGTCTGTTGTCTTTGCCAGTGGATGCTACAATTTACACCCACATGTCTTCCCTCTCCAGCACCCTCCAGAACTCATCTAACATTCCACCAAGCCCACTTCCTTGCCCTCTTCCTGGCAATATAATTCACTGGGCTAGCTTTGTTGGGTACGAGCTACAGAGAGAACAAAGTGGGAAACAGGCACCAAGTTGCTGTTTAGCCAAGCTATGAAGGGGATCAGAATTTGAGTGATGACTTCAGGGGTAATTTGTAATAACGAGAGTAGTACTTATTTGTCTTTCCCGTATAAAATATGATGATGTCAGTATTCCAGGTTACAGCATAGGGAGTTATGGCCTGTATGTTGAAATGAAAAGCAGCTGGGAAAGCTCTGACTGAATAGAGGCTGTTACAAAAGAAATATATTGGAAATAATTAAAAACATGTGTGCTCATGAGCTGTACCTTTCGCATATCCCCATCCCCCTCCTCATTTACAGGCATTGGAAATACTTTAAAAAAAATCATCTGCATCTCCATGTGTTCATTTAGATATGAGTGCTGGTGACTAGGAGACAGCAGAGCCTGAAAAGCAAGACCAGTACAATATCAATCAACAGCCAACGATCAGGCAGAGCAGAAAATGCATCTTAGAATCCATTACAGAGGCCAAGAGTGGGAAGGGATGTTCAGTAGTGAGGCCATAACCTCACAGGCGGTCCCTGAGTGGCAGACCTCTATCCTGAAGAGTGCTTCCATGCATGCATTCCCTCTTTCAGTGTTCGTCTCCAAATCTAAACTATTGATAAAGCGGCTTGTGTGAATTTGCGTGAAGAATCTGGGGTCATGGGAAATACACAGACCCACCCCCCCAGGAAAATTCCTTAGAGTGAAAACTGCCTCGAGACGATTCAGATATTCCTTTGAACTTCCTTTTTTTGCATAGCCTGCATTGCTGCATTGGCACTTTAATGCTGTGAGAGCAAAGGAATGATTGACTGTAGGCATTACTTCTCAGAGAGTACAGCTCAACTTTCTTCGGTAAGCTGCTACACTGTGTGTGTGAAACACGCCTTATCGTAGCAGGCAATGTGAACCTAGGTCTGTGGGCATTGCTCTTTATCATTCCCCATGCTCTAAAAAGCATTTCATTGGTTTGTTGGTCATGTCATTTTATGGGCTGTTTTTCTCACACTCGCACAATACAAATGCATCAGAACCAGAAATATATGAGTCAGGGCGGTCCTGTAGAGCCCAATTTGGTAAGCATGTAGTACATTACTGCTTTTTCGGGGAACGGCAGCAAAGGGGGATGTTTTATTGGGGGGTGTTTGCCTATCTCACAGGCACAGCTGTATTTTCCCCCCGTAGTTTTGAACTCCCATTCCCGTTCAGCCTCTGCACGTCCCCGGAGAGGAGGAGGGGTGTTAGGCCAGGCCAGTTTGTAATTTCAGATGGTTAGCCGTAGCCAGTCCAGAGGAGTCTGGCTCTAAGATAAAGAGGCGTGGGCCTTGGAATGGGGAAAGTGGAAGCCTGTGTTGCGCAGTGTCAGAAATGTTTTGCTTCTCCCATGAAAAGCTCCAGCTGACTGCAGTGCGAAAAATGTGCGTTTCTCCTTTTTTTTTGTCCTCCACTGTTTGTTTTGTATTCTCCCAGCTTATCTCAGGCCCTTTTAACACTCAGTCGTAAAAAAAAAAAAAACTTCAACGCTAAAATAGTTTCCCACCATCAGACCTTTCCCTTTTAAGTCCATTTATAAATTGTGCTTTTGAGAAATTGCCAGCGTCTCCTAAAATAAATGGAAACATCAGTGAATATGGTTGATAAGATAAACCGTTGCTATTGGCAGGTGGACCAGAACAAATTTGTTTCGAACAGATCAAGACAACCGAAGGCCCAATTCAGCCCATTAAAAAACATAAAAAGATGAGCCCATGTAGGGCTGTTAACAGCACTCTTCTAGGAGCAGAAAGTAGACAGCCATGTGTGTGAGGGGGCCTGACGAAGAACAAATTGGGTCTCTGTCGCAGGGTTGTTATCACCACTCCCTCGGGAGCAGACCTTAGCTGTTTTGAGAGTGGCAGGTGGTGTTGATGCAGCATGGTCTTCTCAGTGGTAGGGGGTGCTTTGCCAGCTGTCTCCCCCATTTCGGAGCTCCTCTTTGGGGAATGAGGCTCAAATGAGCTGCTGTCCCCCAGAGGGTGGCAGGGGGACTTACAGGGAAGTCCAACATGGGCCACTGGTTCTGTGCCAGGATCACAGATGGGTATGCGATAGATGGAGGGAAACACAAAGAGGTCCATAATTTTGTTTCTGGTGATCTCAGAAGATTTACATGTCAGGGGTTTTAAGACTTTTCTTGGCTCATTGGATAAATTGTTGTGTCACTTTGTGGCTTATATCCCAGTGGGGTATTTGGTTACTTCCTGATTTCCACTGATGAGATTGCCTGGACAGAACCTGTGGCCCATGTTGGAACCCTTCTGGACAGGACCTGGCCTTGGGCTATTTATACGCTATACAAAACACTTTTTCATGTGTATTACACACACACACACACACACAAACAAACAGGGCTCACATACTCAGTTGTTTAATTTAGTCATTGTACACCACATTCAAGGGGAGCAAATTATTTTACATTGCTGTTTATACTAACAATGATACTGAAATTCTTACTAATACAGGTAGAAATGGTGGATCATATGTAGTCTGCCTCTCAAGTACTTTCTGTAGTCTTGCATTCTGAAAGCCAGTGGCCCTCTCCCCAGACAGGTAGCGGTAGCTATAATTAGAATATAAACATCACTGTGTCTGACTGGAATCCAGACTGAGAAGGTTTGGGTGATAAATACTTTTAGCAGAATTGCAGAGTTCTGATATTACAGGTTGTGAGGCTTGATTCTGTGAACATGTCTCTCTTCAGACCCTGTTCCCAGCCTCACTCTGTTTTTACGCTGCTTCGCCACATCCGAGCGCTGCGTGTCCCCTCCCTGGGTTTTTTCTGAATCCCCTGCACGGTACCACGGGATTAGCTTAAACGTTCTCACTCAATAAGCTCGCCATGGAATAAGCTCCTCCAAGGAATTCTCTGTCGATCCCATTAAAATTGTTGGAGGAGATAAAATATTATATAAACCGTGGGCAGCTAAGCATATCGCACCACTGCGCTAGCGACACAGCTGGGAGGAGATGGACTGGTCCCAAGGAGATGGGTGGAACTGAGTGGACTGTGGTCAGAAAGTACAACTCTAGAAATCTATAATTATATACGTAACTCCAAGAGTGGTGATGGGAGGGCGTCTGACCCAAACACACTGACTTATACCAGTGGATAAAAGCTCCTGTTAACTTGAATTAGCACTTTAGACTTGAGAGAACTTGGGAAATCTTTTTTTTCTACTGATAAAAACCTCTAAGCTGAACTGCAGAGCAGCAAGGATTGAGATGGAGTTTTAAATAGGATTAAGGTTTCGGAGTTGAGGCTTACTTTGCCCATGTGATCAACATTAGAATTTCCAAGCTGAGATATCTTGGTGTTTCTCCTGTGTGTTGATTGTGGTCTACTTTGACTGTGTGTGTCTGTAATTTTAATGCCTTTCCTAAAACTACTTGTAAAAGTTATCGATAAGAGGACTTAATGCTAGTTTTTCTTGTCACACAAATTTATATATACATATACGCTTACACACACACACACACACACACACACACACACACACACACACACACACACACACACACACACACACACATTTTTAAAGGAGATCAAGATCTTATGCAACATTCTTTCCATTTGCACAGTGTTTATTCTGGCAGAGCTGTCCTGTTTCTTTCCAAACAGGATGAAAATTGTCATTTCAGTCTGACTTGTGACTTGCATACTCTCAGCTCTCAGTTCTTTTCCCCTCACTTTTCTCTCACTTTCCAACTCCCTGCTCATCTCCCTGTCTCATTTCTCACTTTCTCCATATTTCTGTCTGTCCTTTCCTCCCTCTCTCTCCTCTCGTCTTTCTCATCCTCTCTCACCCACTCCCTCTTCGTCTTATATACCATCTGTGTGAGATTTTGTCTGGTGGATGGACAAGCTTTGCATTGGTTTGTTGCTCAGCCCTGACGGTCAGCCGTTCCTTCCGTCCCCATGGCAGGATAATTTCAGCTTTCCACTTTTTTTTTGCTGTTTCCCTCCACTGGAGAAAGAGAGAGGGCCAACAGTGACCTGGAGTGCACTGCTCTTTCACCTCCCCCCTCTCTCCCAGCTCACTGGCTTATCCTCCTTCTCTCTTTCACCCTGTTGAATAATCACCCAAACGGCATGGAGAAGGGCATAGAACACAGCACGGCGCTCCATGTTCTCACAGACAAAGCAGTGAAGGGGGAGGAAACAAAAGCCTTAAGCGCCCCAGGAATAGCAGGGGTATGGGAGGGAATTCCAGCATGTTGATCAGCCGGGAAGAGACAGGGCAGCACGCATGGTCTCAGTCTCAGACAGACTTCACTGTACAAAGATTACACTATATTTTTCACCAAACAGCAGACACCATTTTAACATGCTATGGCACTCCTTCTGATTTACAACTGCATTGTTTATGCCCTTTTGCCAACCACAAGCCTCACATTCATGTGCTAGATGAACAAGGGGATGATTTAGATCAGACAGAGCCAGAATGCTACATCAGGTTGGGTATTTTAAATTCAGTACCTGTTTTGTGTTTACGAACTTAATCATAGGGTGCAGCCTTCTGTAAAGCAATGCAATAGAATGAACACCAAGGAATTGCACTCACAGACCTGTAAAGGGCATGTATATATGACAAATGACCGCATGAAATTGGGTATTGAACCTTCCCATGAGATAGTCAGCAGTAACAACTCGCCAGGATGGAACAGAGTTAATAGATATTGTATTGATGTATATTGACCTCTTGTGACTTCCTTAAAACTAATCACAGAAATTGTGCAAAAGTTATGATTCACAAATCTATATTCAAACCTAAGGCAAAAATGACAAGCTTATCTTAGTGCTCATCTTCTGTCATCTTCTCATCTCACACAGGTGTCCAGCTGATTACCATAACCCCACTGCCCTAAGGCAACATTTGCCCCAAAGTTGTAGAAAAATGTAAATACCTATTGAAGCAGAAGAATCTTTTTTTCTTATTCATGCACCTCACATTGTGTCTTTTGGGTCAGTACTTGTATTAGTTGCTGCTTATTTTATGTGTAACATCGCAATGTTTTATGGATACTGCGATTTAGTGACTGTGATGTATGGTAGTATGTGTACTTGGCTTCCCTTAGTTTCTTGGCTGTCTAGTTTCAGGTTGGCACAAGATAATTTGTGGTAGTATTTGAATGGTGTTGTTCTCATGCTCACTGGTCTGGGAGTGTTGTTAGCCTGTCCTGACACTGTTAGTCATATAACTTGAATGGATACGCTTCTGTTGTCTTGTGCTAGAAGTCGCTCTGGATATGAGTGTCTGTTAAATGTAATGTAATGTAGTGTAATTGGACAGAGACATCATTATTTTTTATCACTAATAGTTCAGTATCACCTCAACCACATGAGCAGAGTTCTTTATTAGGATTGCAACTGAAGCTGTTATCTCCTTGATGACACAACACAGTCTGAAGGAGTAAGATCAGAGAACAGTGTTAATGTAACGTCAGACCTCAGAGCTGCGCAGTGTATTTGCACTGAGGTGACAAAAAGTTGAAGGGAAGATGAACAGCTCTCATGCCGGTGTCTGTCAAAACCAGAGTGCCTCTCTCCGGTTGGCAGAACCCCGCTAAAATGTACGTATTCACTCTTCAGACATCTGTCATGATCCTGTTAATGGGTTTGGGGTCTACCATTTTTCAATTCTGCCTCTTAATGGCAGATAACTCAGGAAACGTGGGAGATGTGCACAGGCAGTCAAAATAAATGATTCCCCATATACGGAAATGAGCAGCTACACCCAGCAGTGTCTTTGACCCAATTGCACAATTGGTTTGAAGCCTTTCCGCCGATTAGAGCAGGCAGAAACATTTGCAGGCAGAGGAGAACGGGATAAAGGCACTTGTGACTGCACCAGCAGCGTGCAGGCATGCTTTTTGGATTTGAGGCTGCGAGCTGGCCATCACAACCCTGTTCAGAACCTCTGGGATCAAACTGCAGCCAAGGTGCGTCAGCAGAGCCTTGGGAACCTGTCAGACCTCTGCACTGCTGTGCATGGGAGCAGGGCACAGGATGCACGGCCGCACGGAACACTCCCACGCCTCGTTTGTCAGCACACCAAGGAGCTGTAAAAAAGTGGTCAATAAAGCTAAAGAAGGATTCGCAACTTGTCAAAATAAGTTTTTTTTTTTTTCCTATGATGCATGATATCTCACAGTATCATAATCAACATTTCCATGATCTAGCTAGTGTCTCTCAGGCGAGCAATGCCATTTTGATGGCTGTTGTATTTGTGAGCGTTTGCTGCTCGTTGTCTTTACTTCTGGAGCACATAGGACGTGCAGGAAGCGCAAATGACAGGAAGTTAAAGACTAACACATAATCTAAGAAGGGTTTATAGTTTGAGGGGGGAAAAAAAGCCTGGCACTACCTTTGCAGCTGAAACAATGGAGCACTGATAACAGCCAAATAAAAAAGTCTGCCAAATCTGGCCCGTGCGCCTCTGCAGAGCACGGCGCGGGTGCGAGGCCTTGCTGGTTGTCATGGTGTGCAGACACATGTGCTGCGATGCGCAGAAGCCGTATCCATTCTCTATAAGCCCACCACCTCCCATCTCCATCTCAATAACCCACATGCAGAGTGTGGAAGATGGGATTTGACAGAATTAACCACTGTGGGGAAAAAAACGCTCTGAAAGAAATCAAATGAATATATTATTTCCATACTGTGTGGGCCCACTTATTTTTGTCTGTTTGCACTAACAGTGCTGTTGACTATTATATAAGAGAGCCGGTTAATGAAATGAAGGCCTTAATATTTCCTGAATGCAGACTGACCTAAGATGCCTGCGGGGAATGAAACAAAATCAACTAAACTGTCGGTCAGACAGCATTGCCCTTTTTTGTCTGCTTTTTTCTTTTTTTTTTTCTTGAGCTTACCTCATTGCATTCCTTTGAGTTTGGACAACGGTTTCCTGTCCTGGTTGAGACACTTAAAAGCAATTTCCAATGTTCATTCACCTCTCCTGACTTGCTGTGGAAACTATGCGTCGTCTGATTTTTTTTTTTTTCCTTTTTCAGACTAATAAACCTGTAGCTGTTTTTTTAAACACTTTGCCATGATTGGAGGAATATCCCATGATAGGAGAGGGAACATCTGACATCATGAAGAAGAAAACACTTGTTTGTGTTCGGCAGACTTGCCGTTCCTCCCATGTCCTGACGTGGAACAGAAAGGGGGGAGTGTGGAAGACGGTGAGGGACGGTCAAACCCCCCCGAATCTGGTTTCCATACCCTCCGTGTCCTCAAGTGCAGCCTGCAGGGGCGCAAACCGTGATCAAAGAGGCGCATCCCAGCTTTTGTTTCACTCCTGGTGCCGCAAGGAAATTAAAGCCAATTACATGCCTCTTTATCTCCCAGCATTACTTGGGACTTGAAAGAGAATTTCTGATTTTGTTTAATATTCAGCAGCGCATGCATTACCGCAAAAAAAAAAACATCCTTGGCTCCTAACAGCTGCAAATTGTATACCATCAGATTATATAACGCCTGCACTCTGTTTATCTGTTTATCGTGTACTGAAAGGGGAGACAGCTAGCAAACTTGTTTACAGCACCTACAAATCCTTTCCTCTTGGATTTTCATCACGTCAATGATCCATACCCTCTTGCGTTCAATAAAATACACCCCGCCATATACAAAAAACAGCATAGCTAAAATGAGGGACTTGAAAAGGGAAAGATGAAGAGGAAAGGGATTGCTACATCTGAAGTTATCCTCTTCCTCAAAGTTCTTTTTTTTCTGACCTAATGAGATGAACCTGTTTCAGCTCTTCACTTCATTAAACATCAAAAATCTAGCAAATTACTGCACGTTGACCTTTAAAACATATTCCTGGGAAAATCTCTGTAAAAAAAGATCCTGTCATTTGTGTGTGTAGCAGAAGTAGTTCACATGCTTTCTCACTTGCCTGTTTGAAATTTTTTTGACTCTGTCACAAACCGTGTCAGAGTTAACTGTGACTTATGTGACTATAACTTTGACTTTCCTATAAAGTTTTGCCTACGGCAAAAATATCCAATATGTAAAATAGTGTACATTATTTATCATCTTCACTGGATGCCCTTGTCCAGGACAGCCTGCCTTGCATTTATTCTGGTGGAGGTAATTCCAAAGGTAATTCATGTTTAGTGCCTTACTAAAGGGTACAACTGTAGTGATTCTATTAGGACTGAAGCCTGAAACTGTCTGGCAAAGTTTATGCCACCCAGCCACCTGGTCACCCTATTGGTTTCATGCATCAGTCTATGAGCATTTCAGTTTTTATGTTGTCATCATAGAGTTTTTAATGTATGTGTCTACATGGCTTCATACCAAACCTCATTGTGAGATCTGGACATCTTAATGCAACTCAGGGAGGGCTGATCTCCCTAGCGCAGGCCATGATTGAGTGGCAGAAAGTTATCTGTAACAGAACACAGGTTAAACACTTTCGGCGGCAATGTAATTAGCACAGCGCTAATTCAACCCCCACTTAATGATGGGATTTGTCTATCACAGGCACCTGACTAAAGTTCCAGTCCTGAAGATAGCAGACACTCTTAATCTCTCTCTCTCTCTCTCTCTCTCTCTCTCTCTCGCTCTCTCTGTCTCTCTTTCTCTCTCTCTCTCTCACTCTCTATCTCTGTCTCTCTCTTTCACACTCTCTGTCGCTCTGTCTCTCTTTCTCTCTCTCTTTGTAATGAACAATGAACATTGAATTTCTCATATCTGATAAAGAATAATCACACAATTGGGGAAAGAGGCAGTGAAATTAAAGATGACATTAAACCATCAAAAATGGCAAGTGCTATTGTCGCTTTTCTTATGACTAATACATGTGTGTCATGTAGCTCTTGTGTGAAATGAGTCAGTGCAGAGATGGGGAAATTCGCGGTAGATTTGCATGGTAGCTGTGAAGAGGAAAACGGTGAGGCGTTAGAGGGAGCTACACTTAGTCACAGCTGAGAGATTTTGCTCAGGTGATGCTCCTCTCCATCTCTTTTCACCTGTGCTGCAGGCACACCTCGTTCCAGTTGTGCCATCCTGTTCCTATTTTTGGTGGGTTTTAGGGCAAGCCCTAATTTTGATGAAGAGACAAACTATTAGAGCGTGAGCTGCAAGAAATGTTAACTGCATGCAGCCTTGTACATGTGCTGTGTACAGATGGAGTTTATGAAAACAGCACATCAGGGGTGGCAGTGTAGCATAGACTCGTAACCGGTTTGTTGCTGGTTTGATTCCCCACTGGGGCACTGCTGCTGTATCCTTGGGCAAGGTACTTTAACCCACAATTGCCTCAGTAAATATCCAGCTGTATAAATGGATAACATTGTCAAAAAACTATAACCGATGTAAGTCACTCTGGATTAGAGCGCCTGCTGTACGCAGGACTGAAGGCAAGTTATTCACACTGTGAGAACAACCCTAAAAGGCTGAGACTCTTTAGCAGGGCAGATGAATGGCCAGTATGCTCATGCTGCCAACAGTGCAACATGCATGCAAAACCGTTATAAGACACTACCGCACCCGCAGTGTGTCAGAGTCGTGGCTCCCCGGGAGCGATGTCGTCACATTGGAGACTGGCTGCTTGTGTGTGTGTGTGTATGTGTGTGTGTGTGTGTGTGTGAGAGAGAGAGCCCTCTGGGAGCGTGGCGGTGTGTGTGCGGGAGCATCTTCACGGGGGCCCCCTCTGTCTCAGATGTCAGGCGCGTTCTCGCAGCTCTGGCGGCCGGCGCGAGCGAGCCCGTGGATTAACTCCAGCTCGTTATCTGAGGCCAGCGCTTAATAAGGCAAGGGCTGTCTGTCGCTGAGCTATCTCTCCCTCCGCTGCCATCCGGCACTCCCCGGCTGATAGCAGCAAAAAGGGGGCAAATTGAAAGGGATTAAGCTAATGTGATCTCAAAGCCACTTTCCAGGGGGGCCCCCGCCGGGTAATTTCCTGAGACAGGTCTGGGCATCCAGCAAGTTATTAGTTGAGACCTGCCCGATGGCAGGTCCGTGAGCGTGTCACTTTCACTGTACGACACGAGCAGTGAGGATTCATCAGAGAATTTTTAGTCTGCATCCGTTTGTGCTGCTCCAAATCAAAGATGCCCTATCAGAATGCTTTTTAATTGTTAAATACTAAGCACAGGGCTACTTGGCTACTAGTAGAGATGCTGCTGATAAACCAGCCTGAAGGAAATATGCTTAAATAGGATGCCAGTTGCCCTGATTTTGTGTGCATGCATTTTTTACTTAACAGGTATTTTTCCTGACAGAAATCTTAGCCATGATGTCACTGTTACACTTGGGTAGAATGAAATCGCACTCCCCATCTTTTTGATGGTTCTGGCATGTGTCTCATTTCATACAGATTATCTCTCTGCTTTGATTGTGGTTCATTCCTGTGTTTACACCCGTTATTGTAGCTCATATTGTATTGACAGATAAGCTGGAAATAATCACAACGTGCAGAGAGTTTCCATCTCCGTGCCAGTGACATCACCGCACTGTATCATTCTGAGTCCCCATAAGCCCCAGTGAAGTAATTCCCTCAGTCTGAAATCATGTCACGATAAAGGCCACATTTCAGCAGTTTCAAATTTGTTTTTTTAATTCCGCGGGAAGAAATGCTCTTTACTGAATCTTTATTATATTAAAAAAACAGTGCAGGGGTCTTTCATATTCATGAGATCTATTTAAATTCAGATTCGTCCGAGTTGTGCTGACAAGTCGTGCTGAAGCCCTTCATTGACATGGCTGACCCGTTCTCTCTACCCTTCCCTCTCTCTCTCTCTCTCTCTCTCTCTCTCTCCCTCCCCCATCCCCCTCTCCCTCTCTCTCCCACACTTTCACTCTGCCTCCCTCTCTCCCTTCCTCCCCTCTGTGCAGGTCTGCTTATTGGTTCGGGATGTGCCCTCTATCCCCTGGGATGGGACAGCGAGGAGGTCCGACAGACCTGCAGCAACAGCTCGGACCAGTTTGAGCTGGGTAAGGCTCAGTCACATACGAGCGACGCCCCACGGACAGACACCCACATAGACAGTGCTCCCTCTCCTATCGTATACTACAGCACAGACATGGACACAGCACAGTCTGCGAAGGCACACCTACATCTGTCCACAGAACAGATTTACTGCCAAATGTACACAAACAAAACACTCAACAAATAAAATGGTCTAATTTGAAACACACATATTGATAGATTATTATAGATTTTTGTAGGGAGTAAGAGTTTACACTGATTTTGTACCATATACATTCAGCAACCTAGTTATTGGAATAACCGAGATGAAGTGCTTTATCCAGGGGCACAGCTGCAGCCCTGAGCCTCAGACTCTCACCATCTTCTCAACAGTAATCACACTTATGTCACTGAAAAGCTGAGAGCTGAGAGAAATAATATTGCTTAAAATTTCTGTGTAGACATTTTTATTTGTGCAATGTGTCAAAGTTTATAATGTTCTCACCCCACACTATCCAAATGGACCTTCCTGTGGAAGTCTGGATGCTGGAGCTGAACCGGTGCAATGTCACCACAAGCTGTCAAAAATCTGCACATACACTTCCATTAAGAGCAGATAGCCTAGCTGAAACACACCCTGTGAGATTTCTGGGAAACTGAATTGAGAGTTTTCATTATATAGTGACGGCTAGGATTTGTGCTGTGAGATGAACAGTTGGCACCAACTTGTTCAATTTGCTCTTGCAAAAGCTGTTATTATATTTGCCACATGATGTATGTGCCATAATGCTTTAGTATTTGGATACATGTAACTAAAATGATATCATGAACTAAAATGGTATACATCAAAAATAATGATAATTAGCCATACTGTTCCTTATAGTCCTGCACACATTTCATGTTAGTGGATAGTACTTTAGAATAGAAGAGCTGTTTCCAAGTGCAGTTCCACTCAGTTCAATTCATAATAAAACCAATCTTGTAGCAAATCCCATGCTTTCACATAAGGTATGGTCCTTGTTTGCAGTACTATTTCATACAATTTTGTATTTCATTAGTACGTGTTCTCTTTTTGTAAATGAAAAAAAGAGCATTAAATGGAGGGGAATTGTGAAATAATATTGCCAAGGTTCCTGTGAGCTTCAGAAATATTGCAGTTCCAGAAAGTATTAATGTAAGGACAGAATCCTCATGCGGTAAATGCTCTTTTTAATTTTCTGTACATTCACAATGCCCTATAATGTGGTGTGTGGGTCGGGGTACACCTCTAGGACTGGGATATCATTCCAGACTCCCAAGCTCAATCAGACTGTAGCCTAGAAAAAATGGGCATAGGATATGTGATCTCTTTAGAAAGCACTGGAAAAAAAGCACTCACTGCAGGATAAGGTTACTAATTAATAACAGTATATTGTATTCTGGGTGGATAGAGAGTGAAATAAAGATCTTTAGAGGGTTGTATTAAATGTGGAGAAAAGCCACTCTGAAATCTGTAATGCTTTGTGCTGTCTGATAAATAAACTAACTTCACACTTGGGTTGATTTGTATGAGTTATGAAGTTATAATGAACTCCCAGGGCATATGAATGTCCTTAAATGGCATGGATGCCTTTTCACCAAACCTACTCATTAAAGTTGCCTTTTCATCAGTCTTTTTCTGTTCTTTGCGGATGGGCTGATGAGTAGTTTGATCTGATCTTCTTTAGGCGTAAATACCAGCAAACATGCTGTGTCTCATAGACTGAAACACATTTAACAGTTACACCTTGGGAATATGTCCAGGTTTATGTCTGCAGGGCCTCTCTCCTTTCACTCTTTCTCACCCAATTTCATCCCTTTTTCTACATTCCATAGAAGATTGTCATGCATCTGTCTGGAATTCCTTTCACGCCATACTTTGTTTTTATCCTCCGTGTGGGGAGATGGTAGGCATGTGGCAGATTTTAGTGCAGCGGTCTGGTATGTGTATCAGTGAACATGAGAGCAAACAGATGATGTGGATAGACTGATGTGGACTGCTGTCAATCCAGAAAGTGACTTCGCTTTGAAAAATGAGTCTTGGCGGCCTTCTGTTTATTGGTTTCTTAAAAGCTGACCCAGTTTCACGTGAGGCAGTGAAAATCCAAACATCTTACCAGCATTACCTTACAAAAATTAGGTATGTTTGCTATGCAGTAAGGTTGACTTACTTAAGGTTGTTATGCAGTAAGGAAATGTATCAGATACCAAAAAATAACAGCAAACAAGATTATAGCTGTAATTAATGTTTTGTCCTGAAATCTTCCCTCAATTTACTCAGACACACACACACACACACACACACACACACACACACACACATCGCAAACCGCACACTTACAAATCAAGCAAGACCTCTGACGGATGATTCTGAAACCTAAGAAATCCCCGTTATATTTGGCTTCACATATGATGGACATTTTAGAAATCTCTCACACACACACACACACACACACACACACACACACACACACACACACACACACATACACACACACACACAACTCCTGGATAATTACAATCACATCCTGTGGAATTAAAACTGAGGCACCACATGCCACATAGGAATTCCTGTCCTGCAAAGCAGATCACACCTTTGATCACGACACAGCCACCACACAGATAAGATGAAAAACATCCCTAATAGACAGTGAATAAAATAGGACGACTAATAACCACACTGAATTTTTCCCTTTCAATTACAGTCTTTCCCATCTGATAGCTGAAGCTATGAATTTAGACTCAGAGAGAAATGAGACTGAGACAAGGAAATGGTAAAATGTGGGTGTCATATTTCATTAGAACATGCCAAATCAGCAACAGAGGGACTAGGCTCCTACAAGCGATTTGTCACGTATGACCTACAAGTGCCCTAATAATTATTGCTCTCAACAGTGTTGAAAACGCATGCTGTACACACATCTTATGTAATAACATGTATATTGGACAAATCTGTGGGATTTTTCTTTGTGTTGTTTTTAGGTCAACCTGGTTAGTTTCATGTGTATCAAATGGACTCATTGGTCCACAGTTTAGGCAAATAGTGTTTTAATGACATGCACATCAGAAATACATGAAAGATGACACACCCATTACTTCCATGTGTATTTATAAACCGCATGCAGTAACTTGCATTCATTTGTATGTACATCGCACACAACCAAGCCATAGGGTAACATTCTAATCAGAGTTGCCTCTCTCTATCTCTTTGGCCCACAGGCTCCTGTGAGATTGGCTGGGCTTACTACTGCACAGGAGCGGGGGCCGCCACGGCCATGTTGCTGTGTACTTGGCTGGCCTGCTTTGCCGGGAAGAAGCAGAAACAGTACCCCTACTAGGGGGTGCAGGCCAAATGACCGCCAGGGATAAGCCAATGAGCTGGCAGTGAAGCAAAGGGAAGGTGGGACAGTGAGAAGAGGGGTCTCCAGTTTTCCCAGCATGCCTGAGTGTGGACAGCTTTAAAGATGCACCATAGGCCTGCCACCACATTGATACATCCCAGGACATTGGACACCCAATTACATCACCATTGCAGGGACTGTTTTTATATCCAGTACATATACAGTATATATATAAAAAGGAACATGAATATTGATTTTGCGCACAGTGTTATAGGTGGCTTCTTATTACTTGTTCCTTCTAAGTGAAAACATTGTAAAGGACCAATCTTTCTTCAATTCATTTTATTGTATTGTAAGGATCCTTTTGAGATGTGCTCTTTTCTTTCTCTTTCTCTTGAAAATCACTCCGTTTGTTGATGTTGTGTAGCAGTAGCACACCCACTAAAGAAAAAAAGACAAAAGAATATTGATGGGTCATTGTTGTTGTGGAATGGTTTTATTTATATATTCAACCTTCTTTTGGAAGTATTCTTGCCTTAAATACATCAATAGATCAACAATTATTAAAATGCAATAACCTCCATAATCTCAAAAAAACAGTACCGGCTATATCATATATTAGGGCCTTTCAACTTTAAGAGTCCTAATCATTTAAGTGTCAGTATATTGTATGTTTTAGGTATCTATTTTGTGTATGATAATGTATATTGTATAATAGCATACTTTTTGTATAATAACAAAATAAGCTCAATGTTTTTATTTGACCATGTTTGTAAATAAATACGGTATATTCTACTTTAATGTTTCGAGTGATGTTTTGAGTGTCCAAAGCTATATAAATGAGCTTTTGGGGAAAATAGCAGTGAATTTAATTATAGGTAAAAATCAAAGATATTTTGTTGCGATCCTGGAACAATAATACGATCCTTCCTCTCACAGCTTTACAAATCAGTTTCATGTAATGAAAAGCTAGATCCAGTATTTACCCATTTCATAATGATTGAAAGCATTAGCGCAGTCTTTATATTTCCAGCACTGTTTTGTCTTAGCAGTTGTCACTGTTTTATGGTTATTGATCACATGATATGATTTTCTACTTCCCTGGGGGTAGCTCCCGTCTGTGTTAAAGGCCATTAATTTCTGATTTATTTGCATCATTAATCTTGAGATGTGTTTTTTGTAGATGACTAACGGGCCTTGTCCTAATTCTTGTAATTAGAGGCAAAACAGTAAATTTCAGAGATGAATGCTCTGGAATCCAAAATCTCAGCAAGCTCAGCGATTTGTAGGGGAGGGGCATGAGATGCCACCAGATGTCTGTGATGGAATCATTCCCAATTCAATACTTCATAAAGTGCCACGATGCTTTGAAATCTACTCCACTTCAGAATCAAAGGAAAACAGAATAAGGCCTTTTGAAGAGGAGGGTTTTTCATATTTAATGGATGTGTTGCCATTTATAATACTGTTCACACATGGCTAAGATGATTCTAAACCATCACATCACAATGCTTGCTCCCCTAACTATCCACAGAAAAGCTTGAAGTGCGGGTGTCCAACATACAATCGTGATGTCAAAGTGCATTTTGTATCACTGTCTGAGCTGGGCTCCGGTCGGCTCATACAGCTCATTAGTGAAAATCTGCTTCCCCCATGATCCCACCGCCTGCTCCCTAGTGATGGTGCACATCACGGGCTTCTTGGAAATCTCTCAGCGAGCCTGCAGTTTAATAAGTCCCTGTTGCTCCTCAGAACTTCCCTCTCGCTCTCTGATCCTGCCTGCTGATTCACATCACCAGCTATTGTTGCGGAGCGTCAAAAAGGATGTCTGATCAGAGTATCATTTGACACATTCAGGTCAAGTGAAAAACGTACTTGTCGCTCTGCGCTAATATTGCTGGCTGATGCTGTATGCAGTGTTTTGTGTGTGCATGAGTGTGCATTTGGACCAAAGTGGAGCGACTCTTGTAAGGCACGGCTCATTATGAAACATAAAAACCCTTCTGGCATTTGTGTGACACTTGAGCCAACCACTGGTCTGGAAAGGAGACTCTGAGATGCAATGAATATTGTGTGCACAGCCTCTTCTATTGTCACAAAGGTAATTTTCTGAAGCAATGAGCAGAGATGCACTTCAACCTAATATCAGAGGGTGAAAAGACAGGACCTAGGACAGGACCTTCATTAAAGAACAAAAGCACTCCCCATATTCAAGGTGACCTGCCAGTAATTTGTCTGTATGAATGGAAACTGTATGTATTGTGTATATGTACAGGTGTGTGCATATTAATTTAAGTATGCAACATAATTTTGTATGCTCCTTTGCATTGCTTCACAAGTCACTTTCTTAACTCAGTTGTTTATGGTCTGTATTGTCTATGGCTATGACCAGATGAAGTCTGTGTCGATGTGTGTATGATAGCCCCTTAGCATTTTGGTGAGTTAACTTTTAATCTTCTCCTTTTTGTTTATGCTGCTACAACAACAAAAAAAAATTGTAATCTTCACTTTCAATCCCCAAGAGAGCTTTTTTGGCATTTTGGGAAAAGCAAACTTCAATTTGAAAAGTGACAGTTTTAATCCAAAGAGCTGTTTATATCCTTTTCTTCTCTCACATTGAATGAAATGAGGTGTCATCGAAGGACTCAGTATACCGCCCCCCCGCCCCCGTCTGGCTAATTGAAGAACCATCAATCCTCACAACGGAGTAGGTTCTTAATACTCCTTCTCTCACTACCAGTTCCAAAACAAAAAAGATAATCTCATGGACTGAAAAATCCTTCCCTGTCACTTTGGTATTACTCAATGATTGAACATGCCACCGTTACAACAATTTTTAGCATCACTACGGAATCTAACCCAGAATCATACTCAACAGTTAGTCATTTAATGGTTGAAATTCTCTTGAATTTTTGAAGGGAGACATCAAATGAATATTAATGTGTTTCAAGAAACTCCTTAATTTCTGTTTGCACCCAGGGAGAAAATCAGACTCAAAATACATTTGTTTCGGTATTACTATAGTAAATCATCTAAATGTGTCGTGTCATCTCTCACCTCAGTTATTATGGTTGAAGCAAATCTTGCAAAGAGAAAAAAATACTTCACATTAGAATTGCATTAGCATTACTTTATAACAGACAGCATTTTGCAGCTGTTAGCAAATTGCAGTTTGGTCATAACGTCAGGCTAAATGCCTGTGAGACTTGTTATGTGATTGGTGCTGGTTTGGGGTGTGATGTAAGCTGCCTTAGTACAATGCTCCTTGACAAGTTGTTACTTTCCAACCCAGCTCTGTACATCATAAAGCCAACGGGTGGGGCAATTGGTGCCATTTAACAGTCATTGGATGGAGTCCACTCCGGACCTGAATGTGCAACTTTCCAATATCAGGGTGGCCACAAACCACAAGGCAGCTATGCTTGCTACTTAGCAATACTATTAATTTGATTTATGTAAGAGGCATCCAAAACAGACACAAGTGATGACGAGACCAAGAGTTTTTTTAGAGTAATCATAATCTGGGTGATTCAAGTAAATTTTGAGAATGACTTTCACATTAAAAAGATTCGGGTTTAGATTGTTATGAAATCTGAAATTGAATTCAATATATCACACATCACTGACAATTTATTTTTAATCACATAATGAGAGAAGTGGGACAGGAATGTTAGATGTAGGCTAGTTTTGGAATCCCATTATCATCATCAGATTCCCATTTGCTATGTATGCCCTCCTGCATTCCTTTCAGTTCATAACACTGACAATCCCCCTTGTAAGAGGCTGATAAATGTCTTTTTTGCTGATTATAAGGGGGATGAAATTATTATTTCGTCTAACAGTATTCAGAAATAAAATTCTTGATTAAGACTGTCTGGAGATTATCTTAGGATGTATGTGTTGAAATAATATAAGGCTACCAACAAAAGCTGTGACATTTACATTTTGATTTTCTGCATGGATTATGAATGAGCTACAGGCCTCTGACTGCACATGCAAGGAGAGCAGCAAGTGGCAGTATCCTGGACAGGAGAGGACCAGGGCCCGGACCAGGAGCTGGGCTGGGTAGGTGGTGACAAAGGGGCAGATTCTTCGGATGTTGTAAAGGGAGAATCTTCAGGCACGACTCTTCGCCGCTGTTCAGTCTCTCAAGGTCAGTTCACTGTCAGTTCACTGTCAAGTGTCACCCCGAGGCTGGGAGGCTGACATCGCAGTGCTTTCTATGGTGATGGTGAGGTCCTGGAAGGGAGAAGACTTAGCTGGGATATAGAGAAGCTCAGTCTTATCCAAGCTGAGGCTCAGGTGGTGATTAGGCATCCATGATGAGGCATGAGTTTAACAAGCCAAGTTGTGGGCTGAAACCTCATTGTTGCTTGAAGGAAACGAGAGAACAACTGAGTGTCGTCAGCATTAGGGATATGAGGAACTGTGGGAAGAAATAACAGAGCCAAGTGATCTTGAGTTGAACCTGCTCTACCTCTACCTATTTTGAAAAGTACCATTTGTTCTGGAGGTGGTTTTCTTTAGTTCTCTTCTACAGTGTCAAGTCCCATCTAATTTATCACATTTTCATATCACATCACATGGCATTTAAACACTACGTGCACAGCTGCATTTAAAGCTACATCTATTTTCTCTTTTGCACCTTGATATTTCACAGCATCTGTGGTGTTGCGGCGGGGCATGACAGGCAACATCACCACCTCTCTCTCTCTCAGCTGCAATTACCTCCTCCTTCGGCAAACAGAAACAGGCTGTCACGTTCCACAGGACTTTAGGTACAGCAGTAACACATTCTAATTATGAACTCCAAATGGAGCTCTAATGTAAGTCAAGAAAGTTGATTGTAATGTTTCAGCCCAGCATTGTTTCTGGGAAAAAAAAAGGTTCAACTTTGGATTCATTCAAACAAATCTAAGGTGTTAACAGGGCAAGATGTTCTATTTGGTGCAAAATGTGACCAACCATTGAAGAATGTCCCGGTGATGTGCATACACTGTCTGGCACAGGTTGTCTGCATGAAGTTGTGAATGCAGCTTAATTTGTTGCTCCATTCCCATTGATTAACCTGATCCTATTGCAACGCTCTGCACAGTACTCATATGTATGAGTAATGTGCATATGAGTAACGTGCAGTGAGGTATGACCATGTGAAAGCATTGACTGTGTGCAATCAGCACAACAGATTAAAACAAAACCAGAAAATACTGTGCTGGCACAAATCATGTTGAAGAGGTATTTTAGTTTAGGTAATGTAGTGCTTTTTATTCAGGTTAGATTGCTTGCATCAGCCACAGTGATCAAAACCATGTGTTTCAAGATAGAGAGGTTTTCCACTTAAACCGGGGTGTTTTCCCATGGATTTTCCAAAAGGCTTTAACCCCTCTACCCACACACTCCATATGCATGCAATTATCATCTACTATTTGGGGAGAACATGCTGTGTATGTATATTTGTGTATATATGTGTGTGTGTGTGTGTGTGTGTGTGTGTGTGTGTGTGTGTGTGTGTGTGTGTGTGTCTGTATAGCCCCCCACTTCCCCCACTCCCCACATACCCCAGTGTTCAGCATTGAGATATACCCTCATAGGAGCAAATGGCTGCCTCGACTGAAACTACACCATATTCCATTACAATCCCCTAATCAGACATTTATGTGAACTTACTGCCATCTCCATCACTAAGCAGCCTGCCACTAGGCTAAATATATTCTAAATAAAAAACTTAAGATGAATAAGTTACAAATGGACAATAATAGCTAACTCTTACATGGTAGATATCTAGCAATATAAAAAGTGAGCTGGTGTTTATTTCTTGCATTCTTACTCTGAAGTCTTCATTACTTGCATGTGTATGCTACTCTTAGCATTGTGATGCACTTATTTGGAAGTCGGTCTGGGTAAGAGCGTCTGCTAGATGACGTAATGTAATGTAATGTATGCACATGAAAATCAAGTCATTCTTTTCAGTAACAAACATTTCGAGTATCATTTCTTTAGTTCTCTGTGTTCAGATTCCTGGTAGTGTTCCTCTTGTAGGAAGCTATGGGACCCTCTTTTTCACTTTAGGTTCCCTGGGGTAGGAGGGTGTTCCACTCTGTTGAGTGTTTCCAGCTCATCTGAAAGCTATCAAGTACATTTTTTGTTGTCAGATTGCAAGCATTTTGGGGAAGGTATTAAATCATTTTAATACTACCAGTGTGCACTATGAGTAAAAGAAAATGTCACACACAAGGCTTTTGTTGTCGGTACACAGTAGTTAGGCATGTCTTCTTATTCTATTAAGCTTTAATGTAAGTCCTCATTCTAGTGAAGGATGGCACTGAAGCTGTGCTGCAGTGTCTGCTTTAAGGAACTTTTTTATAACATTCCGCCCCACAAACAGGAATGGAACATTTGAGGTTTGATGTTGTTCTCACACATTTCTATGGTTCCTGTTGTGCTAATCATGGCTTCGCCCATTTGTCTGAAGAGGTGACGCTTCAGAAGGTGGGAAGTGACTCTGCTGTCCTAATCGGGCTGGGTGGCTCTTTCCAGCGTTGGGAAAACAGTTGGCTTCTCCTATTTGTCATACAGAAGGATCCACCTGCCAGTTCTGTGATCCATGGATGCCTGTCAGTGCAGTGATGGTCTGGTTTTGTATTTGGTTTCTTAACTGAGGTTTATGTCTGAAGAGTTTAATTTGATAGTCGTTCCATGTCCTCATCAGAATAATTAACAGGATAATATCTCTGGCAATCACCCATACGTCCACCTGTCTTTATCCATGCAAATGTATTTGTATCCATGCGTTTTTTTCCACTATAGGTTATTCTATTTTTCCACAAAATAACGTACAAGTTATTTTTTAGGTTATTTTTGAATTTCCACTGCTTCCACTTTCCACCATTGTGCTAGGGAACTGCAATGAAGGAGGATTCAGACACAAAGCCCTATAATGAGCACACACTTATCTGGCACCCACATCCTTCTCACATCTATCCCACTGTCTTAGCCAATTATAAACAGATCATCGAAATTTCCCTTTCACTTCCTGCCAAAAAAGCGTGCAAATGGGAACAAGGGGGATGACTGTAATAAAGAAACTAGCTGCTGGGTAATACAGAGAGGGAATCCTTGAACAAACACAGCTGGTGAGACACAACGCCCACCCTGACTCAGAGCAATGGACGAACTATTACAGCACAACTGCAGCATCTCTGCCGGATGCACTGTCACCACAAGGACTCATTTCTGGATCTTAACAAATGTGAAAGGAAACATTACGCCTAACACCACCCAACACTCCATGTTTGTTTTCTTAGGAAAAACTGTGCTTAGTTACTGCTGTGAGGTCTGGCATAGTCTGCTTTAATTGCACCTGGATCAACACATAGCTTCTCACATATGACTCTTGTGTAATGGTCAAAAAGTGACTTCCAAACATCTACACTAAACCCATCTGCACAAATGAAAGTGCAACATTTTTCCTGAGAAAAGAAATTAAGTTTATGCATGTATGCGCAGGTATACGCATGTCTTTGTGTATGTGTGTGTGTGTGTGTGTGTTTTTATATGTACCTAGACACATTTAACAATTCATTAGTTCAACAAACAGGAATGCCAGAGGCCATATCTGAGATTAGGTGTGTTTGACTCGTAATTGAGGGAGTGTATTGAGATAAACTAGCAGAAATTACCCACAAAAATGCCAAAGCTGCTGAGACAGCAGATTTCCTCATGAATCAGATAACACCTGAACAACTTCACAGAACTCAAGCAGAGCTCAATCCCCATGTGCTGGTCTACAAAGTTTGGCAGTGCATTTTTCATCCTTTCTGTATTTGTCATCCCTTCTAGAAACAAATGCTTAAAGCTCCACGTTAATATATTTTAGTTTTTTCAGTTAATTTCATCAAATAAAAGTTCTAGTCTGCCCCCTAATGGTTGACAATAATATTGTCTGAAGATGCTCATTCAAAATCATTTCCCTCTGACACAAAATTCCAGGATGACTGACATAATAAGGTATTTATTAATGGGCAAATACAACAATAAACAAATGGAAAGCAGGTCTTCTGCGATCTTTGTCTTGATGTGGAGTCCAGTCCTTCTGCGGCTGAAGGGACCAGTCCTGGCCATAGGACAAGGACAGCGATACCTTTTATCCAACTGGGGATGAGTTCAAAGCCAAGCCCTGGATGGTGACCTGCAGGTAAAAGGAGAGGAGGAAGACGTGGAGAGAGGGGAGAAGGGTGCAAACAGCTCATGCAGCAGGAAGGAGAGGTTAGCAGGTGTTTTTATAAATCACTTGCTAGTTTAGATAGGCTTCAGGAGAGTAAGCACAGATATGGTGATATTAATTATATTGATACATGTTATATGATCTGGTTCCTGTTTAATGCAAAAGTTTGATTCCAGGGGATTAAAAACAGAATTAGGAGTGGGCAATGGAAAAGTCCTCTTAATGTGTGATTCTATGCTACTTCTCTTTTGTGTGTCACAGCAGTTGTACCGGAAAGGGATGTTAATTTAATCTGAGTCCTCATTGGACAATCTGGGCGTCTGAATTCATTTGTGATCTTCGATCCAGCTTCCAGTTTGAATTTAGAGATCTCTTAAAACATTCATATTATGTCTTAGTCTGCACCAACATCACCTCATCAATAATGCATTGGGTTCACTTCCTTATTTTGTTTCTACTTGTCAAGTGAATTTCCCTCCCCAAAGTGTGTGCTGCTTATATAATCTATTCAGGGAGGGCTTGATCAGAATCTTATGCAACATATTTTCTCATCTCCAAGAGAAATTAAACAGGCAATTTCTGATGTTGGGGCAATAGATCCAAAGGACGTTTATTCAGATTTTGGATATAGTGAGTACAGCCATTGTGTTTGTAATGACACTTATTTTAACTTGTAATAAATTTGAATGTGAATTTGCCTTCAAGTTGAGTACTGAAGAAGCCAACATATTTTCCCTGGACATCTTTCCTTTTTCAATGATTTTTTGATGATAACAAACATATCTTATGACCTTTACAATACCACTCTGATTTTTGGTGTATGGTCTAATTCACTGCTCAGTTAATGTAGAATTTAACTAAAGTGACTGATGCTGATGTTTCATAAGGCAAAGAGACTATCATAGCCTAAGATATAAAATATATATATTTTTTACCCTCATGACAGGCCCTCAGGGCCCTTTGTCCTCAAACACAAGTGGGAAAGCTAGCTGTATCATTGGTGTTTCTGTCTTCTTTTGATGCATAGGCTTTTACATCTTCAAAACATTCTTCACATGACCCAGTTTGGAAGTCTTTTTTTCTGACACTACTCCTCTGATGAAACTATACATCAATAGGCATTTTTGACAGGCTGACACAGATATGTATGCACACAGATGGTTCTGCTAAATATTTGCAGTACGGATTTTTATGACAGTCAGTAATCCACACTGTTATTGTCACCTTGTGCCTTACAAATTGAGCTGCATGTATCTTTTTGTTTCAGCTTGCTGGTTTCATTTTTACCACTGTTTTTATATTTACATTTTTTTCATTTAGCTAACCTTTTTATCCAGTGCAACTTACAAAGATCAAGTATGAAGGTTTAATGACATGTTTTCACTAAAGTACAAAGCTTCACCTCAAATTAATATAATCCTATCAGATCCCTGTTCCCCAGGATACAGTCACACTGAGATGCTTTGTGAACCGGTGATGGATGTACAATGCTGCTGGCTCTTCACTTATCAAGACATGGTCTTTTTTTTGTCAAGTCCAACAGTGGAGAGAAGACAAGTAAAGGGTGGGTTTGTAAAATGAGAATAAGGGAGATCAATTAGCAAAGAAAACATGGAGAAAATCAATAGAAAGATGAGATGGAGGAGAGGGTGGTGATGGATCTCAGGGATTGTTAAGAGGTTAAAGGAGAAAGGTACACAGGGGTAATGTCTGTGAGGCTGGACACTCAATATGTGCTTAGGTCAGCTTGATGGGAATTCAACTGAACTGCAGTGGTCTGCAATGGGGCTAAAGACATTATACAGTTTTGTGTATAGTGGAGATCAACACAAAAGGGATGTGTTGATATACAAAAGAGATAGAAAACACATACACAATAAAGGAATTTAAAAACCTATTACAAGACATCATTTTATGACTGGACAAACAATGGAACAAATAAACAGCAGATAATTTGCAAAGGAAATGTAGCTGTTGGTATTTCCTTCATGGAGATTTATTTGGTCCTCTGATATGCTAGTCCTCTGACAAACTTTACCTCACTAAAGTTGTTTAACCCTATGGACTCAGTGGCTTCCATGACAATACCATCCACTATGTTTTATGGGTATCTATATTTATTCACAGTTGATTTTTTGTCATGTTTTTGTCAAGATGGTATCATTTTTCAGGGATTATATTAATGCATCCTATATTTACCCACTGGTGACACATGAAGAATTATGCGCAACACTTGATGCTTGTGCAATGCATGACTCAAAAGACAGAATATTTTACAAAATAATAAGGGGGGGGACCCTCAGGGACCAAAGATTTAAGACCTTTATGTCCTAATTATGAAAGAATTGTATCTCTTGAGGACTTCTCATTTCCAAAGGTGTTTCTGATGTTGCCATCCTCGAAATTTGGAAAATGCTATTTCATTCTGCCTGCAAAAAGTAATAAATCTTTTTTTCTTCCCTGTCTGTCTTTTATCGCTTTTCTAAATTTTATTTTGGTCTTTATGTCTGGTGTGAAGGTCTGTCCCATAGACACCTTATTTTTCATTTTTGTTTCCCGTTCTGAAAGATTAACTAGGTACAGTGAATGTTAATGTTTGTGTTTGTGGTGTGAATATTGGAACAGATGACACAAAATTATTGTCCTTCACCAAAAATAAACCTGTTGCTTTGAATGTTGATATAAAGTGGTGTGATAAGAAATGTTAAGAGCAGGACTTGCATGCCAACAGATTCCACAGAAGGCCTCTCAGTCTATGCAAAAAACCCTCTGCACACTCTTGTTTGTTCTGTGCCTTGAAATGCCAACTATAACCTAATGAAATTTAGAAAAAAAAAAAAAAACATGTCAGACACCCTCTCTCTCAAAAAGAGGAGATCAGCAGTGGATGATGTTGCACATAACTGTTTATAACTGTACTTAATTAAACATTGTACATCCATTTTGTATTAAGTAAGGCTGTGTTTTATTGTTTTAAACCCTTTCACACATAATTTAAATAATGATATGAATCTTGGTTAAACAACTGTTTTTATTTGTGTGAAATAACATGGTGTTCCTCTGTTCTCCAGTTGTTTCTATCATGTTTTGTGTAACGTATGTTTATACAGCTGCCAACTTTAACCTTTTATATTTTTGCATTTTTTTATTTCAGCTGCCTTGTTTGGTTTTTTATTTCTTTAATGGAAACAAAGAACCCAGAAATTATTATTATTATTATTATTGTTGTTGTTGTTGTTGTATCTTTCCAAACTTTATTTTAAAGGTTTAGTTGAATTGTTTTCACTTTTTCTCTTTACTTTACAACATATAGCTTATGTTAACAGTGGAATTCCCAACAATTACACTCAGAATCTCCAATATTCCATTCACCCAATTTTTGAAAACAGTGGAGAGCTGAACATTCTATTTTGTTCAAATCATGCCTATATACTCAAACATGCAATACATATTCATCTCCGAACCAAAACTACACAAATGGACACACAAACACAAACAAAACGACACCAACTCCAAGATGCTATGATTCATCTGTACGTGCATGTCTCTTAGACTTCGATCTTTCATAACATACACATACACATCTGTTCTTTATGCATCTGAATTGTAACATACATTTGTGTTATTCCTATCCTTGCTTCAAATACTTGCTTCAGACACTTCCATACTCCTAAGCATAATTTAGTGTTGTCATTCAGGCATACACATATAACTACTATAGCTTAATCAAATTAAATGATTGTAAATTGTCATAACTGAGTCTAATTTACGAAGCAAAAACCACAGTAAACAGACCATGGTAGCTACACGTGTCATACCCATACTCTCTACCACACCTACCTCATTTGCCAGCCACTTTCACTACTGCTACTCTCGCCAGATAATCTATCAATTTTGACATACGCAAACAGTTTTCCTTCTCCTTTCTGTGTTATACAATGCAGTGATTGCGGTCGCATGCACCTAAACTTTATCCTGAAAGCTTAACTGTCCGTTTATCGGTCCGGTTATTCTCCTCTGGCTCGGCACCCGTTTACGTCAGGCCTACGTAAAACCACAATGCGGAAACGAAGTTTGTGTACCATGCGGGCAGTGTTGTTGTTTCTATAGATGTACAGTGTGCGTGCAGTACATGTTGGATCTATTAAAGGATGTGATTATTATTTATTTCGGATAATGAAGCGGCATCAGATCCAGTTTTAGCTACATTTAAACCAGGTGGTAATTGACGTGAGTGAATAATTTCATTGTTTCGTTATCCTTATCTTGCTAACGTTAGCCGGACTAGATTGTTCAGATAGTATAAGTACAAGGGTGAATGGCTGGCAACGCCTGATAAGCGCTTTTCAGCTGGTGACTGCACCCGTTTCGTTTTGAAATACAAATTCTAGAGAGATGTAGCTACATGGCCAGCTCGCTTGCGTCTCAGTCTGTTATCCTCTACATAGTTTTCCACATACTTGCAGACAAAGGCGGACGGCTATGTAGCTAGTTAGTATTAATCTGTGAGATTGGTTGGAAAAAATCCATAAAGGTAAAAAATGAATTGGATTTAATTCAGAGTTAGCTGAGCTGGATGGCTATCTTGGCTACAGTATTCTGGAACCACCCGCGCCTGTGGGGTCGTATTATTGCACACGGGACAGGGTAGATTGCTAGCTAACTCGCCATATAGTCACGTTTTTTTAGGTCGGTCTAACCTGTGTGACACCGGTACTTACTGAAACTGGAGCGGACACGAATGTATGCAAAATATTAGTTTCATGACATCAGTTGTGTCTACTTTTGTCAAGGTGTACATCGCAAGTATGGATGGCTACACTGTACTGAGAGTGATCGGCGAGGGCTCATTCGGGCGGGCACTGCTGGTCCAGCATAAAGGCAACAGTGGGCACTATGTGCTCAAAGAAATCCGACTACCTAAGGTAATGTTATAAGCTGCATCTGTAAGTGTTGTTCCCAGTGTTTGCGGTATATAGCCCTTGTAAATTTTAGTGGTAGCTCACTACAGTGATCATTTCTATTGTGATTTCCATCGACTCAGACAAAGTCCGGCATGGAGAGCTCAAGGAAGGAAGCAGTACTCCTCTCCAGAATGAACCATACGAACATTGTCGCCTACCAAGAGTCGTTTGAAGGTTTTTCCACTCTCTCTCTGTTTGAAACCTATTTTCTGCTGTAATCCACTAACAATCCAAAATTGAGAGTTATTAATGTTCAAAGTACATGATTGTCTTAGAAATTAATGAATGCAGGCAAATGGAAAATTGAGTGTCTTTTTTGTCACCACTGTAGCTGATGGACATCTGTACATTGTTATGGAGTACTGCACAGGGGGGGACCTCTTGCACAGGATCAAGCAACAGAAAAGCTCTCAGTTTTCTGAGGATGTGGTAAGACATTAGCCTCTCCAGTCAGTGATGAATACATCATTGCCTAGAGCAAAATCTCTCCTTGTGAGCAGAAGCCACCTTAAGCTGACGTTGTCAATCAATCATTTATTTGAGCTGCCTTACATGTTTTTTGACCTGTCTAGTGATCCTTCCCCCAGTTAATTGGTCTGTTTCTGTCCCTCAGATCCTGAGATGGTTCACTCAGATGTGTTTGGGTGTGAAGCACATCCATGACAAACGGGTGCTCCACAGGGACCTGAAATCCAAGGTGAGTGGGAGGACCTTAAAGCACAGTTCAGCATGAGCTCTCATCAGGGGACAGCTACCAGAAAAGTGGCTTTATTAAAATACCATTACATTACATTGATTTAGCAGGTGCTCTTATCCAAAGTGACTTCTGGCAACAAAGAACAGAAGTGTGTCAATTCAAGTTGAATGAGCAACATTGTCAGACCAGGCTAACAACACTGCTAGAACAATATTCAAGCCCTACCACAAGTTAATTTGTGCAACAAATACCAATATGTAAACTAAAATGCCACCACAGGCAAGTGGGGCCATACTGAGTTTTAGATCTCTATTTTCCCTTTCCTTTTTTATTGAAAGAAACCTGTAGCTTGACATGAGCTAAACTTAGTTGGAATGTTCTTTCCAAGGAGGTATGTAGCAATGTTTGCTTTGCCTGAAGTGAATGTACTAGTAGAAACTTTGCGTGCTTACAGGTACTGATGTCCTCTTCCTTATTTCCTAGAACATCTTTCTCACAGATAAAGGAATCATCAAGCTTGGAGACTTTGGGTCAGCTTGTGTTCTGAATAGGTATAAGAAGGAAGTCAACAAATCTTCATTCTTTATATTATCTGTATGTGTTTGCTTATGTTGTTCAATGACAGAGTACGTCAGATTAATTTGAAATGACTGGTTATAAAAACAATGGATATTTTGTTTCCTCTTTGTTGCAGTTCAAAGGCCCATGCTCACTCATATGTGGGGACCCCTTACTATGTGTCTCCAGAGATTTGGGACAGTAAGCCCTACAATAACAAGAGGTATAGTATAAAAGCAAAAAGGCTGCAGTAGGCAACAGTAGGCAGGTTACACTTTTCATCTTTAGCATCATTAGAGATTTTAGAATATACCACACTAGGAGGAAATTATCATCCTTGAGTTCTGCCAGCTCTGTGGTGCTTTTAGTGTTGGATCTGGAAGGATGCAGAGAGATACAGACATAGTGGAGATCACCCATTAGTGAAAAATGTTTTCACTAGTAAAAACTATGCACTTTGTTATCACACTTTGTTAAAAAGAAGACCAAGCACCCATGCGTAGGGAATGGAAAGTATTAAACTGATATGCTCACTGGTCATGAGCGTGTGTATGTGTTTCAGTGATGTATGGTCCCTGGGCTGTGTACTGTATGAGCTGTGCACCCTGCGTCACCCGGTAATTCTTCCCTCTCCTGTCATTCACTGCCTCCACACAGTTTAAATCAGTCCTTTTTTTTAGGAGCACAGTACTGAAACCGGAAAATACCAAAGTGACCACCTGCTGTTGTGTTTTAGTCTTATCCCAGATATTTAATTTTGTACAGTGGACTCCAAATATGTACACATTTGATCTTTGATAAACTGTTACAAATATTTGATATGACAGAAGAAATGCAAATACACCCTGTGTTTTTTTTTGCACCAAACTATGGGTATATTTAAGCATTTAATACTACTCTCAGAGCAAAAGCATGTATTTTACAAACAATGAATGGAAAAATATGAGTAAATGAATACAGCTGGAGGCCACTGTATTGCCTGGCATCCTTGTTAACTTCCTTGTGTCTCTCAGTTCCAGGCAAGGAGCTGGAAGAGTCTGATCTTGAAGGTGTGTAGGGGTGCGTACCCACCCTTACCTAATCACCTGCCCTATGAACTGCACTACCTCATTAAGCACATGTTCAAGACCAACCCCCGGGACCGCCCCTCTGTACACACCATCCTCACCTCCCATCGGATTTCCAAACTCCTACAGAAACACCTGTCCTCCCAGGTAACTCCCTTATTAATTTCATTGTCCTCTCTGACTCCCACCATGGCTGAAGGCACCTGCAGGAATTCCAGCACCCTCCCCCAAATACTTTGTGTTTTTACTGTAGAAAAACAGGTGATACGTCTCAGCCAAGGGACCTGTTATGTTCAATGCAAGACTCGAGCCCATGACCTCTGATCATTACATGTATGATGTGGCAAGTGTATTGTGTGTTTTTACCTGCTTCTTTTCTCTTGGTCTCATAGCCACTGGAGAGAGAGTGTCCAAGCAAATGGAGAAAGGAGGAGGGAGAAAAAGTGGCATTATTCCTGGGACAGAAGAGCCTAATACATTCAGGATCCACTTTTGGAGGTGAAGGAAGAAAGTAGTTTGTTTTCCTCTGACAGACCTGTGTAAACACTTAATTGTATGCAAGCTTAGATTTTTTTCCACATTTTGAGCAACAGAAGGTATGATTCATGCATCCACATGTGTCTGTCTCTGTGGGAGTTGTGGGCAGAGTGTGTGTGTATGAGGTTGCTCATTAAGTCATGAGGCCTAAAAGCTGAAATCACTGCTTCGTGACTCAGAAGGACAATGTGACTGCGGTCTTCTGTCAATGTTCAGATTCCTTGGCAGAGCCTTTGGAAACACAGGATAAGAGCAGAAGGGAGTGTCCTCGCAAGAAATGGGCAGAAGGACCACCCGGTACAGTCATGCAGGTCCTGGAAAATGCAGAGCTCATTTCAACCAGCTCAGGTACAACACCATAGCCAGCTTCTGAAGGGACATGAAAACTGGTCTCTACAATGTAATAATTTATTTACATGCTATTGTTAACTAGGTAGCAGGTTATTTGTAAGATAATGAAGCTTATCGATTGATGTGGTTTGAAGTGAAATAACTGGCATATAATCCTAGCTGTGCATGAAGTGTAATAAACAAGGAACACATGTTAAACTCTTTTTGCTCTGTAACTGTTCTCCAGGAGACACTCTCTCAGGGACACAGAGGTCCTGCCCTCGGAGACAGTGGGACAAAAGACCCCCCGAGAGGCTCCTGAGTCTGCTGGAGAAAGCCCAGCTGAGCATGGCTTTCAAAACCTACACTGTGCACAGGGCAGGTGTGTGTGTGTGTGTGTGTGTGTGTGTGTGTGTGTGTGTGTGTGTGTGTGTGTGTGTGTGTGTGTGTGTGTGTGTGTGTGTGTGTGTGCGTGTGTGCGTGTGTGTAACCACTATATTGAAAGTAGACTGTAATTCATTCATTTCATGTAATAATAGTAACCACTATGCTGAGAGTAGATTGCAATTTATTCATCTCACATAATAATATAGATACATTTATGTTAGCTGTACCAAAGTCAGAAATTAGTGTAAAAAATGTGGGCGGTATTTATGTCAAACAGCTCATTTTCTGCCATCGTTGACAGTGGACACACTCATGGAAGACAGTAACGTTAAAGCTTTTCAATGCATGATGCAGTCAGAGATGATGCATCTTTATTGCTAAATGTGTTGCTTGGATGGAATTATGGAATGGAATAACAGAAGTGCTTTAAGTGATTTACACCCTCATTCAATGCACAGCTTCATATAGTATATAGTTATGCTGCTCAGACATACATAGCAGTTATGCTGAATAACTGTGGTTGTCACATCCGTTTAACTTTATTGTGTGTGAATTTGACTGTGAAAGCAGAAAAGCAGTTTAGCTCACAGCTGTCAATGAGGCCTAAATGCTCCTCCATCAAGGTCCCAATAATTTCTCACCACTTCTAAGGACTTTGTTACCTACTGAAAATAACTCCTCTTAACTTGCCTCCCCCCCCACCTTCCTGCAGGTGAAGATCCCCTGGTGGGGCCCCTGTCCCAGGCAGGGGCGGACGACACAGACGGCCGCATGGAGGACATCCTGGACGAGAGCAGGCTGGAGCCACGCTCTGACGACGAGGACACGTGAGTGTGTCTCCTGGATGTGACACCCAACATACACAGCAGGGATTCAGGGAGTCAGGGAGAGGAGATTTCTATCAAAGTCATTCACGGGGATCTGGTGTACAGTTCACTTCAAACCTTTTTTAAACAACATGTATAATGATGTCACTTTATGTAACCTAATATAACATTGTTGTTATTAATGATTCACACCTGACAAGGCAGCCTTGAAAACATCTTTATTTTTAATATCATAAGAAAAATGTGGCTGGATTTTGATGTAGTATTTTGTCTGTTACCAGGGATTTTGAAGAGGACTGCCCCTGTGATTGGGTGGAAGACCTTGAGAAAACGGTCATGGAACGCTAATATCAATGCTGTGTGCACCTTCTCTGCTAAAACAATGGACACTTTGAATCTGTTGTCTCCATCTACTTCACTAAATACACTAAACTGCAACAGAATGATAATCTGTTGTTATTGGTTGTTTGAGGTGAGGGCAAATTTAAAAACTTCATGGAGTTAAACTTAAGTGTCTTATGTTTTTCAGTGATGTTCACCATATAAATGGTTAATTTATTCCACCATTTTTAACAAACTGTACATAACCCACGGTATTTTTACCTGGTATTTATATAAGACTTTAGTCTTTGAATAAAAGGTTGTCATAATGTGTTTATTCGGGAGTTTGAATGTCTAAAACGATTAAAGTGGTTTTAAGTGCCATACAGGGAAAATGATGAAAGATGATTCATGCAACGTCTTGAACTTCATGACATTTAAACTTGCAAACACGGTCTTGTCAATGGAGACAGAGTTCCTTACTAGTTCAGAGCAAAGGCGCTATTCATTCAAATACGTTATCTTAAATGAGTGGATCAGAGCTGAGCTTTTGTCATATAGAACTTTGAAGAATGAAACACATTTGAGTGCTGTATGGATCTCGTAACAATAAGATGGAATTTTACAGCTTGAGCTCTAGAATGAAGCCGTCTGTGATCGTATGACGTCCGTTCCAGGTCACAATACAAAATAGAACGTGGTATTATTGAAGTCCACAGTATATAATCTTGCGCATTTGACTGTTTTAACAGTTTTTTGGATGTTTTCATCGCGCTCGGCTACGATCTTGTGAATTTATACATTTGACATTAACTTTACAGAGTTTTTTTTTTTCTCCAAGTCATTTTGTGGCTTAAAAACGTTTAACCTTCGGGTACTCATGTACCTAAAAAATAGCTAGTTAACCGGTGTTACCAGTAAAGATGTCGGCCGAAGCAGTAAGGGAAGAGGTCTGCAAAGACTATCAGTCCTCCCTGGCGGATTTGACTTTCAACAGCAAACCTCACATCAACATGCTCACCATACTGGCGCAAGAGAATCTGCGCTTCGCAAAGGATATCGTCGCAATTATCGAAGCACAAATCATAAAGGTTTTTATGACAGTATTTTCCGTTGTGTATTTTTAGTTAACGGAGAAAGTGCATCGAAGAGAGCCTTTTACTGGGTTGCTAACAGCTGGCTGTCTTGCAAACAAACAAACGCAAGCAAATAAATAAAAAATAAATGTCGAGATGGCCGAGCCAATGCATAGAGTTCCCTGACCCCTTGATGAACAGATGTTTACAAGCTACTGTATAAAGACAGTATGAGGTAGAAAGTGGTTAGATCACATGCCGTTGTCATTTTTAAAATTATTATTACCGCTGATGTCAAAGTTGAAAGACGGAGGAATGGACGATGTCACCTGGATACCAAATATTTTACCTTGAACAACTATGCAACATATGATCTTAAACCACTGACTGAAGTGTCGTGTGTGTGTGTGTGTGTGTGTGTGTGTGTGTGTGTGTGTGTGTGTGAAAGTGCACGTTATTGTAACATCTAGTTACTCAGTTAATAATAGCTCAGTTATAGCTCAGTTAATAATACTTAGGTTTGTGACAAATTCATAATTGACTGGTTGGTAAACCTAACAGTAGACATTGATTCATGCAATTGTTGCAGAACTTAGATTATCATAATAATATGTGTGGCTGCAAACAACTGTTTATACGTGTTGCAGTTTTACAGATATCATAGAGTAATACTAAATATATGGGTTAAACCGGAAAGTCCTCATGTCAATTAGTTATAGCAAAGAATGGATCGATTACCTGTCCGGTAAACTTCACCGACTGCGTACTATCCTCTGAGATTTTTATATATTTATATTTACCACAGGCACCTCCTGCCCGGAAACTCCCTCTCCTGTACTTAGTGGATTCCATCGTAAAAAACGTTAGAGGGGAATACCTTGCGGAGTTTGCTAAGAACATCGTCCCGTTATTCATTTCTGTTTTTGAAAAGGTAAAAAAGAAGTGGAAATGAAAAAAAAAAGTTCTTTCTTGAAGATATTTCATATCTTGTACAATTTACTCAAGGAGGTTCTATAAACCTCATTGATTTACTTGTACTTTCTGTCTCTCAAATCCCTTGTGTGAATACATGATCCTGACCCATTGTTGCTAACGCACAGCAGAAAACTGTTAATATGTTTTATAATTATTATTTTTTTATTCATTTATGGGTTTCATGTCAGCATATTCAGAATTAATTCCTATTTGGACTGCTCTAATGTAGCAAATAAATCTTTGTACCAAACTGTAATCTTTGTCATTATAGGCAGAAAAGAGCACTAGACAAAGTCTTTGCAGACTGCGCTCCACCTGGAATGGTATTTTCCCAGCAGAGATTCTTTATGCGTTAGACAACCGAGTGAATCACATAGATCCCACTTGGCCAGTCGAACCTCAACCACCACACTGGCATGCCAGCTTTCATCTGAATCCAAAATTTCCACAATCAGTAAGTGTGTGGGATGGAAGGATTCTTGATTATAGTTTGTTCATGCTGTGAAGTATTTTTATACTTTGTGTGTGTATGATTATATACCTACTGTGCTGTATATTCATGTATGGGATTTTGTTTATTTTGGGATGTGTGCTTTGTCATTTGTTTGTGTTCTGTGTTAGGTTTTACCTCACACCTAATATTACTTAAAATATCTTTTTTCGAATAGTACTGTTAAAGAACCAATTGTCTTCCACCTTCTACCTCAGGACAGGTAGGTATGTGTAGCTTATGTGCAGCTGATTTTGAATGTGTTTCTTTAGGCTGCTGGTCATATGGCATCAACACAAGTGAACCAATGGGATCCAAGGCTTCAGAAGCATCAGCATGCTGGGGCTCTTGTGAAAAAGTACCAGGGAGCAGAACTCAAAGTGAAGTTCAGATGCCCACATGAAAGAGAGGGGGCTGAAGCCAGTGCCTCTGAGCACACATCCACCAGCACGACAGCGAGGTTTGCTACGGCCGCCGTTAGCCAGCGCATGAGAGAGGGCGCTGGGAAGCACGAATCCATGCTCAGCACAGCTAGTGGAACGAAAAGGTCACGGTCCAGATCTCCCTTATCTTTGCGGCCCCCCTCGAAGAGAAAAGACAGCCAATCGCCAGAAAGGAGGCCAAGAGGTGTTTTTTCATCTGCAAAGTCACGGTATGGGGTACAGTCTGGAGACAAGGCTTCGCACTCTGAAGATTCCTCACAGCTTGCAAATGCAGGAGACCAAATATCTGCCTCAACAAGAAACACAAGTGATACTCAAAGAGCTACATCTCATGAAGATGGAACTAATGAAAGTGTCATCAAAAGATTTAGTAGATGGGAGGAATTTAAACGGTAAGTATTCACTTATCAGCTGAGTGTATTTTTGAGACTTAATATATTTTTATGAAAATCATCAAACACCATTTGAACTCAAAATATATGGCATAGTAGAAGTGTCTTTTTGTTATACACGGTAAGTTGGTTCTTGTTCATTTTTCTCTTTTTTTTTCCTTCCAAAGTTGGGAACAGTCTGACAACAACATACACCCTGTGAAGTCAATCCCACAGTGCACAGCTCAGTATGAATCCAAGCTAAGCACAGTTAATATAAAGAAAAGATCATGCTCAAGGTCTCCCTTATCACCACTGACCTCCACAAAGGGAAATGACAACCCTTCTCCAGAGAAGAGGCCAGGAGGCATTTCCTCATCCTCTGTGAAGTCTGGCAACACAGGACGATTGGGTTGCAAAGATTCACACTCTGAAGATTTTTCACAACATTTAAATGTCAGAGACAAAATAACTCCTCAAAATAAATCAAAAAGGAGCAAGAGTGATGCTCAGAGAGGTAAAAGACCAATAGAAGACATAGCCAATGATAGCAGCTCCAGTAGATGTAGTGAATTGGCGAAATTTAAACGGTAAGTAATTATAAGTCCTCTGGGTATATTTTTGAGGCTTAAATAAGTGTATTTTGATAAATAAGGATTTAGGGTGTTTAGCAATACAGTCTGAATAAAGCATATGTTGTGTAGTATATTAAAAAGAAGTGTTTGTGGTACTGATTCGTTTTCTCTCCCCTCCCCCAAAGTCTGAAACAGTCTCAAATGAATCAGATGATGAAACCAGACCCACAGTGCATGACCCAGTTTGATCATCCACTAAATCAGCAGTGTTCTCCTGGATTTTGTGGCCCGATGAACCCTCAGAACCACCTAGGACAGGACCCATCAATATTTCACCTACCCCAGAAACAAGGACACCCCGCCAGTCACAGTCATCACCTGTCAAATTCCAACATGTTGCACCACAGGCTTGCTATGCCTGCAAATATGTTCAATAATGCACCACAGCATTTCCAGCAACAGCACAGTATGGCTCAGGGAGCCAGGTTCAACAGACTGCCAGTAGGTGGCGCCTCAACCATGCCCAATTCCATCCATAGGCCTGTGGTACCTTTGTACAATGCTCATGTAACAGCACCCTCTGTCCAAAGCAACACCACACCAATTCAGGCAGGCATTCCTCATGGTGTAAGTATCATGAACTAAATATTCAACTTATTGACAACTTGCTCTAATGTGCTGTTTACAATCTTTACGACCAATGGTATATTTATGTGCTGCAAACCTATACCAGTTTATAAGTACATGGATACATAATCAACTTATCAGTGTAACTCAGAGATTTAGGATTCTTTAATACTCTGTTTCAAGTTCATGACCAGGCTTGAGATGGCTATGTACAGTAGAAAACTGAAGTCAATTCTTTGAACGTCAACAGGAAATGACGTCAGTGTTTAGTATTGTCAAGTGGTCTTTTAATTCATTAAACCTTGTCTTTATCTTGTTTTTGTCTCATGTACTTGGTCAATCAACAAAATACCAGTAATTGCATCAGCAAGTACAGTAAAGAGAAATACATAGCCATATTACTGATGGATGAAGAATGACTTGTTTACTTAAGGGCTTAAATCTCCTCTTCTGTGATACTGCTTAAAGTTGGCTGATTTGGTTCAGATAGTGTATAAAGTATAATTTTGTCAAATTTTTATTGCTCCACCTGCAGGTGAATATTTTGCCTGCCAGAGCTCAACCAGCAGTTCCTTACTGCCAAAGACCGCCCTTCATTCCACCATCCCAGAATGTTCAACGTTTCAATCAACCAGGTAACCAGGGCTTTCCTGGCAAATTATTGTTTTTTTTTATCTTAAATACATTTTTTTAGATGCTCATAATGGAATAACAGATTAAGATGCAGATAAACCTATATTAGATTTAACATTCTGAATGTATTTAAACTATATAATACATATAATGTTTATATTCAATAAATATGGTTTGCATGTCAACCACTGTATTACATGTATATGTCTCATTAGGCTTAAAGTCTGCATCATCTGGAAGTAACGGTGGCCAAGTAAATGTGAATAACTTGATAAAAAGACTGATTTCTGCTGGATTAATTCAGACGGAGACAGTGTCTGCAAGTGGTAAGCTTATTGGTACATTTGGGAAACCATTTTGATTTCGCCTGAAGTTTGCATATTATGCATCATATTATTAAAAATAAAGACAGTTAATTTGTGGATATCATATGTCTTATATCATTACATCAACCATATATGTTTTACACCAACCACATTAATAGTCAGATTGGTAAAGTGTGTTGCTCATACAGTATTTTTCATGTTTGTAAGTAGGATATTTGGCAGTCAACTTAGCTGATTGAGGATAATATCCTTTTTGAATTTTAGCACCAACTGGGCTCTCTAAGACACAATCAGTGGCAGTAAAGCAAGAGAAAGAAGACTTCAAAAGTGTCCCAGATCTCACTGAGTTTGTCAAAGAAGATATGAAACGGTAGGTTCTTTTTTTTTTTATTTCAACCAAATACAATAGCAGAATGAAGTCACCTTGGTTGGTTAAGAAAATAGAACCAAGGGGAAAAGTTCATGTAATACATAGAAAAAATGTAGTAGAATAGTATGATAATATTGAGCTATAAAACAGCTCACAGTTCCCAGCTGTCTAGGGAATAGGTGTTGCTTGAACTGGTAGAACTGATATTTTCATTCGCAGGAGATATGACGGCGTTGTCACCAAACTGTACATTGGGAAGCAGTGCTCCTCTTGTGGCTTGCGCTTCACTGCCACACAAACAGAGGAGTACAGAGATCACTTGGACTGGCACTACAGACAGAACAGGACAAAGAAGGATATCAGCAAGGGTGCTGCATTCAGAGGGTGGTACTGTGGTGTGAAGGTAAGCCTAACTGAGATCTAAACACATTGTGTTAATTATATTATGCAATTAATTTCATACTAACAACAAAATCCTAGCAGAGGTCAAAATGTGTTCTGCTGGCACCATCATTGTCTCAGTAAGTTTTCCAAGTTTTAAACATTTGGAGGCCAGGCAGATTATTGCCTGTTGACTTAATCTTAATTCCCAGGAGTGGACGGAACATCACGATTTAGCTGATCTTGAAGAGAGAGCAAAAAAGAGTCAGTTCTTTGAGAGGGCCAGGCAGCACAGTCAGGAGGGCCTAAGAAAGACAGAACTCCAGAGTGTCAAAGCAGCTCTAGATGTTGTTGACGAGGCAGGTTCAAATGAAGCCATAGTGTCTGATCCATGTATTTTTAAAACTTCTCCACCCACACAACTGTGCATTCTAATACAAAAATACATTCGCTCTGATGGATTTCACAAATATTATGCAACATCATATTTTAATGGAGGGGCATCAGGGCAAAATATAGATATTGAACCTGGTCTTGAGGGCAGTGGAAATGAGTTTTGTTGTCCTTCTCTTTTGTCTGAAGTCCTGTGAAGTGTGCCAGGAAAAGTTTGATATGGAGTGGGAGGACGAGAAAGAAGAGTGGCGTCTTAAAAATGCAATCCGTGTTGAAGGAAAGGTATGATGGACGTGAAATCATCACAATGATTTACGTGTGTGAGAATTTAGAGAAGAATGGTGTTTGCTTTTAAGTTTGTGAAATTGTGCTTCTGCTGTTCTGAGTTCAAACAAGTCAAATGGGTTTAAAACTGCAAAACGTGTGGATGCAGCCCGGATGTTTAGTTTTGCTCTGTGTATATAACTGAAAGCGTAGATCTCAGTGACAATCACAGGTAAACTTCAATGGATTTTTTTCCATCCATTTACAGCCATATCATCCATCGTGTTATGATGACTACAAAAATGTAAGTATATCTTTTATATACTGAGCAATACATGGTTCATTCTTTCATGTATTGTTCACTGTCGTAATATATATAAAGGGCACAATGAAATGAAATCCTAACCCATACTGTTTTACACCTGTTTACAGATGTAATCGTTTGTGGATTGAACTCCATCCCCCAGCAAAGCCTAGGTGGAAAACGCTGCATTTGACACAACTGAAATGGAAGACACATCCTCAGCATAGCATAGTATAACATATCTATAACATAACATATGACTGTATAGGACAGGATTGTATAGGATAGGAATTGAGCATACCACGCTGTTGAGCTGACAATGCTGTCATGTATTTCATTTAAAATAAAATTCTACAAACCTGTAACATGCATCTGGGTTGCTTCCTCTTCTTTGATGAAGTCATCTTAACATAATACTACTAGATAACTGAGACATGAGCAGATAATATTAATGCCAATTGTAATGAGCTACAGGAACAAAATGTACAATGTAGTATATATTAATGTAGTATACATCTACATATACATATACATATCCATAATGTAGTGTACAGTAATCGGGCAGTAATCCCAAGTACGGACGGAGGGGTTTATTTTTATAATGTTGTGAAAGACAATATTGAATCGCCCAAATCAATTAATCCTACTTTCCTTAATATAGCACACCTGTCACATAGTGCCATACAGGGTACATTACAGATACAGCTACACAAATTATGACATATATGGTTATACATGGTTTGTGAACAAAATATTCTGATCCAATGCCAAACCACTGCATGTGTTCCGAGCACAGTCAAATTCAGATATATAGGCTTACCTTCAGTCTGATCATTTCTACCCTGTAAGTTTTTGGCCCAGACTCAGTCAAACTGCATTACTAATAGATGTACTACCTCATGCGTTTTGCTAGGTCAGTTGCTTTATATCTATTGGCTGCTGTGTCATATCTATAGATGTGCTCTGGTTGCTCACCTCAAAGCATATAACTGCATCATGTCACTAGGACAATAAGGTCTGAAGGAACGTGAGATAATTTTCTATTCCATAGTTCTCCCGTTTGACCTTTCACACACACATTGAATTAAAACATATTAAAACTACTCTGCTGTGGCTACTGATACCAAAGGCAGCTTCAAATATGCATTTATAATGCTAAATAATTTCACCTGAATGAAAAAGCAACCTTTTGCTTAAACCCTTTCCCTTCAAATAAGACGTTTGATCAATATAAGTGCATAACTGCTGTCAGCGCTGTATATACTGCCCAGTGGAAAATAAGAAACATTTTTATGCAAACACAGTCAGAGCAGTTACACTATTTTTGGTGACATGTATTTTTTGATATTTGAAAGTTGAAGAATTACTGCATTTAGAATAGTATTATTTTAGCTGTGTTCTCTTATTTTGGTACATTCCCCAAATATTCTTGTCAATACTCAAGTCAAAGTGATCACTCTGGGTCCTGCTGTTGGTTTTGCTTGATGTAGACTGTGAAGCAAGGCAATGGCTGTGGTTTATTGCAAAAATGGTCCTGAATGAACCTATTTGAGCTGCTTTTGCACATTTTTACCACTAGATGACAGTATCATCTTACCAAATACAGAGCCTTATCACTGATTTATTCCTTTACCTGGATTGTAAAGGGACCAGCATTTCAATGTGTTAATTACAGAAGAATATTCTAAGCTATAATGTCCTTATAATTACATCATCCAGTCAATGCAGCATCTAGATGCAGGCCCAATGTTGTAATTTTTAAAAATTTGTTGTATTATGAAGCAATTCCTATTGTGTTGTGTAACAATGAATACTTTCTGTGGTTCAGATGTCGTATCCTCTTGCCTATGAACAGGAACGTTTCAGTTTTGAAAAGTAAAAAAAGTGTTGTCTGTTATGCCACATTACAGGATGTGGAGTAAAAACTATGCTGCAACAGTAGACCTTTAATGAGTGGAAAAACACAACCGGAGAAGCCTCTTCATCTCAAAAGCCAACAATCCAAACCACATCCCACCCATGCTCCTACGCTCATGATGTACACAGGATACAGCCTCCGTGTTAACAGTAGTCATAACAGACACCACTATAATTACATTGCACAGACATAAGATGCCCAAGGTCATGTGCGGTGCCCCCTCCTGTCTGCGCATGGTGACAGCGGTATTACTATGGCATTGGAAGTGCTGGAGTTGTTGCTGTGGTCCTCTCATAATGACACACTGAATCCCCTCAGGTCTCATACCGGCAGCTCCTGGCTCTTTATATTTACTCCCGCAGTTTGGCAGAGGTCTACTCTTTTGTGAGGACGACAGATAAAAAAGCACTTGGACCCCACCGCACAACCGGTACTGTAATCCTCCACAATAGATATCGGGGTTCCTGTGCTGGGACTCTATAACTGTCTGGTGATTCTGTTATTTGAATTATCTTTGTGGAGTGGAGTGCTCTTATTCTGAAGCTAAAGGAGAGGGATGATTGGAATAAACATCCTTAATCATAAAATTGGACATACACAGGACATAAAATTGGTTAAAACAAGGCTCTGGTAGATATCAAATTGATGGACTAATCTGTGCTGTAGTATAATTGATTGTAATTAGGTTACGGTGATACAGTGGATATTTGGAAAGTATTCTATTCAGATTAAAGAGTTTGTTTGTGCCTCCAGGGGGAAATAATTAGTATGGTGAGTGCATCTTGAAGTTCTCCAGGCCAATGGCTGTGAGCTAGGTGCCCATCAATGGATACAAGATTCAATGCCTTGTGAAAGCAAACAATTACCTAACTAAATGCATGGCTGCAGTCATCTATGTTGAAGAATAAAAGTGATTATAAAATGCTGAACAAGTAATTAGACAGCAGATTGGGCTCAGGATGTTTCAAGCAAAGCATTGACTGGGTTTTTTTCCAGCCGGAAGGGGACATGAAGTAATGTCTACTGTATCCTATAAATAATAGACAAAACCAGAAAGCTTTCAATGTAAAGGAAAGTTAATCTGCACAGTCCCGTGCTATGTATGCTAATAATAATGCACCATATCTCCACAGACTGAATTTCTAAGTTTCTCAGTGCTGCTGCTGTTTTAATTGTATTTTTTTTTTTCAAGAGCACAGATGTTTTTGCACCTAAGCAGTGCTAGATAGGCAGTCTGCACCACTTGAATTTACTGAATATTTTTTTTGACATGTGGATTGCGGTTGCTATGCATGGAAAAAAGTGAGTACTGAAAGGCAGTACATGAAGAAGTGATACATCAGGCTCAGGACTGTAATCGAGCGTTTGTGGTCGACATTGCGTGCGAGTTGTGTTGGTTGTCCTCTCCGAACAGGAATTGTTGAAGTCCCTCACAGACGGGCCTTAAGTGTTGACATACTGCAAAGGATTTCCTGTCCTTCTTTTTCTTTTTTTTGTGAAGTGTTTTTTGTGGTCTCCAATGTTCCTACATGCCGTAGAAGATTTACATCAAGCAGAAGGGTCACTGGCTTGCGTGCACCACCCACGGACCCACAGACAGGCAAACAACCACGCACACGCATCTGACCTTTCCCGCTGTCCTTTTCTTCATCTCATTCTTTTCGTTTTCTACCCACGCTCCTTTCGTTTGTCTTTATTCCAATCCCTGACATTAGCGGGTTGGCATTAGCAGTTGCCCACCTTGTCTGACAACAGGTTAGAACCAATTAGCTTGTTTACTTTTTTGACTGGGAGGTGGTCACCTTGCCCCCTTCTTCCCTGTCTTGTTTCCTCCTCTCCCTTCCCTAAAACCTTTACTCTCCCTCCTCTTCCCCCCCTTCCCCCATCTCTTTCTCCTGTCTCAGTCAGGAAGAGATATGCAGATGTAGATTGACCTGGTATTCTGCCCTGTGCACTGCACCAGAAATCTTCCAGTAGGGGTCTGATTTGATCGAAAAGTACAGAGCATTGTCCTTTATGTTGAGGTATGACTTTAAGGAAGTGGAAGGTTTTTTTTTTCTTATCATTGCTTTTAGACCAGATATGAAAGGTTCTGTATTCTGTCTCACAGACACATTTGATTTGCATCTGCAATTGGTACAGTGCACCAAGTACACAAATGTTATTAAGTATAATTCATTTTAAACAGAATAGTTACTGAAAAGAAATGAGCACAGGAAAACAAAATACATAATGACTTTGGAAGCTTCCCATGAAACACATCTCAAAAATATTGAATCAGCTTTGACGTATGCATTTGTATTGTTACAAACATATATTTCTATAGTTCTTTGTTTTCTGTTGGTAGTAGTGGCAACCAATGGGTTAGATAGCCTTGAATAACCAAATAAACTAGAATGTCTTGAGTGCATGTTCACAAAGTTTGAAGTTGCATTCAACATTGCCTCAAACTCAGAGCAAGCACCTAGGTATGATTTTTGCCTTTGAATGATTCTTGTGAATTAAACAAAATTTAAATTCATTGTAGCCAGTTTCCATAATGTATCTTCCTTATTTGTCATTGTCATTCATATCAATGTATTGTGCAGAACTCAAAGTGAACCCAAGATCCAGAGGGTAAACAAAAAGACAGTCCAGAGCAAATAACCATCTGTTTATCATTCATGGATTGCCTGAGACAAAGGATCATGCAAATTTGGCAATAAGCTCATGTCAGTTGTTAAAATCTTTTACTGCTCTCAGTAGTGGAAATAAATCAAGTGGAATGGAACCAGTGTCCTTCTTTCTTTTCAGTACAACACAAACATATGCAAAGCTCATGTTAGTACTCCACCATGAGAAGTGAGTTGTTGACATAAACCAAAGACATATTCAGATAGGACTTCTGCTGGCACAGTCAAGGGAGAGCCAAGCTGTGGCTCCCCAGTCCGTCAGGGGAATGACTGCAGGCTGTAAGGGAAGCGGCAAATGAGGAGGGAGGTGTGACCAGCTGGAGAGGACTTTCACAGCCCCCAGGATGCACCATTGCACCATGGGAGCAAGTTACTGCACCAGACAGACAGCTCAGAAAAAAACATCTATTTGAAGCAGAACTTGACAAGGGGGAGAATTATCAAATTTTCAATTCCTCGTTTGTGATGACAGTTAATGTACTGTGCAGTTTTATGTAAATAAAATTTTGGAGCTAGATCTGGAACTGTATGTGCTGTCTGAGAGGCAGTCCACACATAGCTATATAAAGAAAGGGGACATATGTCTGTGTGGTGATTAAAAAAGGGGAAATGGTCCAAGGCCTGGAGTGAGTCATTTGGTTTAACCGTTAGCCTGCCTCTTTTACATGGGCAATGCCCTTCCTTCTAATTACCAATCACATTAGCAAATTACAGTACTTCAGCACTTTTACTACCATTACTGTAATTATGGTTGTTATTTCCATGTCTTCCCCTCAGACAAATGTGTTGTCTGCTGGCAGACTTTGTTGTATTGCCCTGAACAATACAAAAGATTTTGCCTGCTACATTTTCGATGGCAGCACAATTCAGCTTGCACTTAGAAAATGAAAGGTCAGTAGCAGTGAAATACTAAAGTGCCATTATTTGTGACCAGGACTGTATGGGGTCTCGGCCTGTATGTCAGTGATGTGGAGAGGTACTACTCGCCCTTCAGCTCTCTCCTTTCTCTGGGCTTATAATATATCAATCAGGGCAAGAACAGGATCTGCTACTTTTAACCCCCCCTAAAACAGACCCTTACCCTCAGCTTTTATGTTGTGCCTTCCTTAGTCTGATTTTCCAATCGATTAATCAGTGAAACATCTCAGCAATATTTGCTTAAATGGTTGATTTTCCATGTACAAAAATAACATGGAAAATTCAAAATCTCACATGAATTGTCTCTCAATGGAGTTACTCTCACTGTATCTCCATGTATATCTCTCTCTCTCTCTCTCTCTGTTAAAGGTTAATGATAGTTATCAGTCCAGCATCACTACTTTCTTGGACATGGTGGGGTTATGAAGGTCTGAAGTGATTCCAGGACTAAGACTGATGGTATACTGTGGGTGTTACAGTGGAGTGCATGACACATGCAGGGAAATTTTATACCAGCTCATTCCCACTGGTGTCATTTATTACATTATTCACATTTAGCAGTAGATCTTATCTAGAGCAACTTACACAGGCTACAATTTTTTTACATGTTACCCATTTATTTAGCTGGATATTTTACTGAGGCAGTTTTGGGTTAAGTACCTTATCCAAGGGTACAACAGCAGTGCCCCAGTGGGGAATCAAACCAGCAACCTTTCGGTTACAACTCATGCTCCTTACCACTATGCTACACTGCCCCCGCTTTATAAAATGTACCAAAATGGATAATATGTGAATCTATCCACTTCTTGATATACAAAACAATTTTTAAATCTGCATTTTTGGAGGACATTCAAATTATAAGATGTAACACATTTTCATGTAAAATCTGAGTCACCTGAAATTGCTTTTATCCATTGGAAGGCAAGAGGAGGATGAAAAAAGTAGTAAATTGCAAGCTAGACAGCTTGTAGAGAAGCTGGCTGACACTTCTCCCATAAATGAGCCAAAAAGAGCAAAGGTTAAAAGAAATAATTTACTCTAAAACCTCACAAACAAAGGCAAGGGACCCAGCCACCAGCCAGGACAAAATAAGCCACCCTCCTCTGTTCTTCAGCCCCACCTGTATTTAATCAGCCTCAAATTAATCAGGTGTGGCTTGTTAGCCAATAGGATGGTTCCCATACAAATTACCAGCATGTGCACACAATTAACAAATGACTAACATACAATTACCATTTAGTTTCTAGGGAGAGGTGGTGAAGGCTCTCCTTCACACAGCTAATGTATGTTTTAACCACAGATGGGAAATGAAAACAATGCAAACAGCTGAAGACAATTGTTTACCCTGGTACACCCTTATCTGATGTGCACTGCTGAACAGATGCAAGCAGCACATCTCTTATTTGAGACTGGAAAGACACGCGTTGCTCATGCCCTGAGCTCCCCTGAATATCATCTTCGCTGTATTTTTGGTGAAGAGCAGCGTGCTGTGCTCCTTCCATGCCACATGTAGCTCTGTCAGCTCTCGGAAAGATGGATAATGGCAGATAAACAACATATCAACCAGGCAGAAGTCTGATAGTTCAGTCATCAGCATGTCGTATAAAACCCACTATACTTTTCACTGAGGTATGAAGTCAAATAACTCACCATCAGACTACCAACAGGTCAGATTAATTATCTTGGTTTATATATGGTATGGGAAGTGGTTGTGTTTACTCTATGCTGCAATAGGTTTCGTAGTAGAACTCATTAGCATTGATTAAGAGCAGCCATTGTGCATGTCCACTGAAATTTCTATCATGAGGCTCAGCTGACACAAATACTGCATTAATTCATCAATATGACAATTACTGGATCTGTGCACTGTCTGTTCTGAACTAATGCCCAAAATTATACAGACTGTCACAACCTTTCCAAGTGATTTCACCTACACCTTCAGACCCCTGGGCTGTTACGGGAAAGTGGCTCACTATCAGCTTGTACCTGAGGCAAATCTACTCATCTGTTCCAGCTGCCAACATTCCTGTGGCTGGGAATTGAGTTTTATTTATTACCCACTGTAGAAATCTGACAGTTCGAGCCAAACGAAACAAACAAAATGCACCCACTCTGGACTGGAAAGCTTTATTTGTTCCATAGAAAAGATGTCTGTCTTGCTGGGTTGTGGGTATTTGTGGGAGTAAGTAAATCATGTTTGTGAGCTGTTTTTAAAGTGATACGTTTTTACCCTTGTTTTAAGTTTCAAGGCCAGGGACAGGAAGTAGTAAAGGAAAGACAAAGCTTTGTTGCCTCTGGTGTCATACTTCAGAGGCCGCTTTAAAAGAGGAAAAGTGAAGAGGAAGAGGAATAGGAGACCGAAACATCTCCTAACCAGTCCCTTGTGTCAGATAACGGTAGAATTTCAGCATTGCTGACCACGCTGGTGACCATTCTCAGTTGTTCCCGTTTCGAAAGCTTTGAAGGCCGTTGTTTAGGACAGATATAGAAGAGATGTAGATCAAAATAAAATGCTTTCTAGTGGTCTAAAGCTGAGAGCAGACCAAAAGACATAAAAGCTACATTGTAGAGCCTGCCGGTGTGGCTGCTGTCGTGAATAACCTCCTGATGCTTGTGCGCATACACCAGCAGAAATGCTGTGATTCCCCCATAGTAATTTGCCTCTGGGAAGTTCTCAGTGACACAGGTTTACACTTTCTTTGACTCATCCTCCTCATTACAAATACAAATGCAAATCTTTCTTGATCTAGTCGTGACATGCAGGTTCACCAAAGGAATCAGTGGGTCCTTGAGCCATGCCGGATTTGACACGCCTCCCTGAGCTGTGACATAGGGTGCCCTTCGTGCCACTGCTTGGCTTGTGTCACATAAACCATCCTGATGTTTTCAATAAATGTGCAGTAGTCAGTTGGGCTGATAAAATGGCAACAGTATGTATAACTAGTATGTGAACCATGAGTTCTGCCCAGTAGCTGAGTGCTATCCCCTCATCCAAAAATTACCAACACCTGGGCAAAGTGACCATCTACATAAGGGTAGGCCACTACACCCTTTCAACATGCTGTTGTAGTAGGAGGTTCATGCGGTGTGGTAACACTGGCTTTGGATCTATGTGTCCATTGTACACTTCACAATGTGTAAGACTGTGAGCCACTGTGCCTCATTTGTATTTCACTAACACCAATTATTGGATTGCCAGAGCTGGCTCTTCATCCAAAGCTTAACAGGGTGGAGTTCTGGCCACATAAGACTGAACTGTACACAAATTGTAACAGTGTTAGAAAGGTAATGGATTTGAATCCTAGATAAACAACACCTTGGTATTGCAGTTTGACAATAAATGCACCAGTTATGGAATGTGTGAGATGATAAATTGGGAATTCTGTAGCAATGCTCCTGTTTGGTATCCGTGCTAATCTAAATGATTCTGATGCTCAGATCAGGTGTGGGCAACCCTGACTCTGGAGTGATATAAATGCTTCTCACTATTGTTCTACTCAAAGCTTTTATTAGACAATAGGATAAGTTATCAGCAGATATTAGTATAGGGGACCATTTGCTCAAAGAATTGATTTGCAGGACTGAGGCACTCCTTGAGCAGGTTTGCCTGTCATTTTGGTATATTCCCTAGTCAGTCACTCTTGTTCATTTGTTTTGCTCTTCAGTGGTTTACCCAAAGGATTAAACTACCCAATCAAATGCGAGAATCTTTACTGAAATCTTTAGGCATTCACGTCAATTGCTTTTTTTTTTTTTTACGGTTTCCTCTGTCTTTCTTGGACTTTGTTCAATAAACAGAAACAGTTCCGTAAAACGGAAAAGGAGGGTTTTTAAGTGATATGGAGGTTAACACTCAGCGGATGTGGAAAAGATATGTTTAGCTAATGACTACGTCTGGAAAAGAGAATTAATTTAATCAGAGTATTTATAAAACATTGTTATGTGAAAGACAGTTCTCAAGTCAGTCTTAAGTGGGATACTGAAATCCTATTATCCTCTTATATTGATACATAAATCCAAAACAGTGGCTTCTTACAAAACACAACAGATAGCATTGTGTGCTTGAAGTTACAGATAAATCCAAATAAAACTTCAGACAAAAAGGTACATGCATTTTGAGGACCAATACGGTAGTACATTAATAAAAACAATTTCCTGCATGCAGCAGCGCTGTGCATTATTCCAAACATTCCTCGACTGAATGGAACCATTCCAACATTTTACATCTGGGACTGCAGCTCATTTGTAAACCTGCCAAAGCTGCCTGCCTGTGTGAAGATGTCAGAGATCACAGAATGCAGCTGTGGTCGGATATGCCTCTGAGGGGTGGAGGGAGACATCTTTATTATATGCATGTTGTTATAGGAAGAACCAAGAAAGCTGATAAAAACCCTAGTTTTTGCTTCAGCATATTCAGAACTTTAAAAATACAGAAAACAGAAAATAGCATGTATACAACATCACTCTGTCATATCCTGTCAAAACAGTGGAGTGTGTCCAGTATTGCGCTTTTTCCCAACACTGTTCTATTGGTTTTGTTTTTGACATTTCAGTTTGGATTGCTTGACCTCCGTTTGGGAGCCCCGTCAAAAATGGGTGGGGCTCAGCAGTGAAGGTGGGTGTGGAGAAAGGGTTACCGTGGGAATGGAAGTATCCCGCGCTTCAGTCCTGGATGTATTCCAGTGTAATTAGTTGGTGAAATCTGACATTATATTAACAAATTAATTAATAAAATAATCGTAACAGGTCACAGCAGTTCACAGAGCATGTTACAGCCAAACAATGCAGGTTGCAACAGCTAATCAAAAGAGAAAGAAGAGCAAATTAGGCAGTCTGGCAGTATTAAAGGGAATAAGATGTATTTCAGCTATGAGAAAATGAAAAACTGAATGATAATGAAATGAAAAACAAACAAATCCACTTTGCCTTTTGGGTAAATCTGACGATTAAGCCACTCTGAAAAGAAACTAAGACTAACATCACAGTATTATCAATTATAAACAACATAAGAAAGTAGCCACAGGCTACCATGACAAATATTAGACAGAGGAAATCAGTAGTGTTCGAGTTTCCATTTCTAGATCAGGTGAAAAGGTATTAGCTTTTGACCGCTCTAACATAAATGAAAGCTTCATCAAGCTTCATCCAGCCAGACCCAAGACATGATCACCCAGCTGGAGACTTGGCAAGACCTAGTCATGGAGCATAACCCCAGGTTAATCCGGGTAACATGTGAGGGCCAGGACATGATCACCCACCTGGAAAGTTGATATGACCTGGTCATGGAGCACAACCCAGGGTTAACCCAAAACACAAAACATGAAACATGAAAATATCTTTCAAGGCACAATTCTAATTCAACAGCTTGTCTTGTACATCATACATCCACTAATAGAGGAGCAATTGAAATTACCACCAAAGGTTTTAAATATTTCATTAGGAACAAAGGTTCTGATTCCATCAAGCAGGTGGGGTTTATTAGCCAATGGCTGGTCAAACACAACCAAACACACAGAATGACAATTATAACAAATAACCTGTTTGAAATGAAGCTGATGGAATGCAGATCTGTTATTAGCAAGTTTGAAGGATGATTTAGGCAAGAGATCTTCTTAACATTTATACAAACGTGTCACAATTAGAAGACGTTACCAACAAATATAAAGTTTTTTTTTTTTTGGGGGGCGACAACTGAAGGCAGTCCTTCACAGTGCTTAAACAGAATTAAACTGCAGTTTCATGGAATGTTCCAGTCTATTGACCGAGGTCAGTGATTGGGCAGAACATACCGAGTGTGTCAGTACTGATGGTGTGCAGTTAAGGTGTTGCAGATATGAAAAGTGTGTCAGAACGGGATTTAAGACTTCCTGTCTCTTCTCTTCTCCTTGTCTACTGCTGTGTCTGTGTCATGGATAAACACAATGTGACACCAGCCTTAAAGCATCCAGTGTTATGGTTTTCTGTCACACTAAATTATATCTTGATATGACCTATAGCCTGCTCCTATGTGAAATAAAGCTCACTTCTGCCCCTTCAACCTTTGGTCTGTTTTTCTCACATTACTGTTCACTTTGTATCACACACTGCACATCAGTTTCAGTTCTTTAGCATCAGTGAAACTTGAGCTTTTTCTTATGTGAAAAAGTTCAGGTTTCTTCTTTTCTGTCATGCACATTGCGCAATCATACTTCCCATTATTAGCAGACCTTTTCAGTCTGTTGTCTTTCTGTATTTTGGGGATCATTGAGTGTTTTTCTTACGTTCAATGTTTCATACTCCATTATCTTTTCCATACGTTCTTTGATATAAAGTTCATAACTGCCAAATTTGTGTCACCAGCTTATGACAAAAGAGGAAATTTTGATTTTCACAGAGGTATAATGTTCTAGTGTGAGCTACCAATGTTGTGTGAACTAGCTAGGAACTAGCTCAGAGCCAGGAGTGTTGTGAGAAAAAAAGCTTCCTGGCTGTAGTATTACACACAGGATAATCATACTTTTTTTCAGTTTGATTTGCCCAGGCTCCAGGCTAATATACTGTATCTAAGTTTGACCAAGATGCAGTTTCCCCAGGCCAATCTGCTGTGGTAATGCTTCAGGCTCAGTTCATATATAGCTGGCCTTCAGCCAAGGGGAGTCAGTTGAAACATGGATGTATGGCTGTGTTTGACAGGGTTCAGGGAGAGGCTTGATACCACAGTGAAGTACAGCAGATGTCCGCTGTGCAGATGGGGTGGGTGATTTGGGCTGCCCTGGTTAATCTGTCTGTTTCTGTCTTTTCATCTGTCTCTATTCACAAGCCAGCCTCCCTGTTCTTCATGAAACTTAAAACACCTCACCTCATTTCTTACTCCAACTAGCCATCTTTCTCAGAAGAGTCATTTTACTTCCAGTTCCCTTTCCACAGTATTTAGCTGATTAATAAAGAGCACGGATATTAATGATAACCAGCTAACTACCTCCCACAGCTATAGCTAGCTATATGATATTTTAACAAGTACATCATTACACCACACACACACACACACACACACACACACACACACACACACACACACACACACACACACACAGATCGACAAACCCCAGGAAACACGTACCATCCACACACCATCGCATGATAGCAACTCTCTGAGATTGATTTCAACAGAGCCAACAACGTTTACCAACATAAAGCAAGTGAGCGCTTAAAGCAACAACCACCGTGTCAAGTCACCCATACAACGCTCAGGAGAAGCCTCTGCTAATAAATTCCTGCAACTGGAAATTGAGAATCAGTCTCTACTGAAGAACAGAATCTAACACAGGCAGTGCAACGTAGTAGGCACATATTGTCCTGTAGGCTGGCTATTATAAAACTAACAAAACTATTAGTGACATAAACAATAGGCTGGCTGAATGCTCATGTTACCAGTAGCAGGCTGAGCAGGACTATCAGTAAGCAACTGCTCTGCCAAAGTCATTTTCTCTGGCTTGTCTATATTGTCCTGAGCGGCTGGTTGATATACTGGTCCCAGCATCCTCTATCGTGGTTTTTTTAATCCATTTTAGGATGTCCATTTTGTTTGTTAAAAGCTAGACAACAAACTAAGCTAGCTACCTTCTTGAAATACCGTGGGAAAGTTGCCAACTTGGAGTCCACACACAACGCAACACAACAAGCTTACGCTACGGTAGTTAGCTCGCACTCACCGAAACAACCAATCAAGTGGATTTACCTGGATTTGAATATTTAGGCTAGAACATGACTTTGGTTTTAGCGAATTATGTATTAGTATTTTAAAATGAAAATAAACTGAAAAAATAAATAATTCAAATTAGGCCTCTTCACTGAGGGGGCGGGGTAGTCCATCTGAGGGGGCGGCGCCCCCTTATGCCCCCCCCGCGGCGCCGGGCCTGGATTCATGTTTTGACCCTGTGTGTGTGTAGCCACAGTGGTAGGCCTACTGATTTGAGCCGAGCCACTCAGCGTCATACACATCAAAGAGTGATGAGGTTTAGATGTTTACTCCTAAAACTAAAGTTACCCTGTGTGATTTTGCATCCTGATAAAAAAACAACTATTTAAAAAACTTTGTTTTAACTATGCAGAGTTTTTTATTTCAATTCTTACCTTCTTAAAGGCTTCTACCAGTAGCATTTTGTGTGCTGGGCTGTTGAATGACAGTACATACCACTTTTAACTTGAATGTTTCTGACTTGTACATATGTACACACTACATGTCTTAGCACTTAAAGAATGAACTTTGGTTTTAATTATCTAAAATATTATACCTGTGTTTTCTCTCTAAAGGAAACTAGGATATTTTTTAATAATAGTTACAATCATGAAAAACAAATTTTGAGAGCTCCCATGCTTGTATGAAGTTTTGACTTGTTAGAAACATGTTAGAGATTCTCTCCTGTGTAATTTGATGTTCACTCAATTGCTCTTTTCTGTTTTCAGACTTAGAATAAATTACTTTTCGGGTATGGGGTTCTTAGGTCTGGGTTCAGATAAGATACTTATATGGTATACAAACTACACAAGGCTGATATAAATTTTATTGCCATTATATATACATTAAAGGGATTGAAAGTTGAGTTTCAGGATATAATTAGTTAGTAAGCATAGTATCAGAGCAAGAAAATATTTGACCCGATTTATATTCATCTGTTGTTTTTTTAAAATCTGCTGTTTGAAAGATCCAGACTGTTTTACCCTGTTTGAATGATGATACTGGAACTGAACCTACTTCAAAGCACTATGCAGTTTCATACTGAGAAATGTGTATATTAAGGGCCAGAAAAAGTTTAAAAATGATTCCTGGTTGAATGTTGGCCCTTGGTACTATGAAATCAAGGTGTCCTTCAAAACACAGACAAATTGTAAAAGCAGTGAATTGTGAACTTAGTTGGTCACACTGGAGCAATCAAACATGAGCCAGGAGCTTCCATGTTATTTTATCACACACTGCGTTGACCGTGGTGTATGTGGTGCCTCAGCCTTGAGTCAAACTCTGTGACCCTTGAGTCCAGAGTCCGCAGCAGTAATGCTGAATGTTCATTCCACACTGCCTGTGGAAATACAGGTTCTCCTGCACTAAGGCCACCCACCGTGTCTCACGTGCACCTAAATTTACATCCACACCGCTTAGTAAACACAAACCCCCACTTTCTCACCCTCACGGTCTGACACCTCTGTGACCTTTACTCCCCTCTAATCAAGTTTACCTGGTTTTGCTTGTGTTCAGGTGTGTTTTATAAACCTTTTGTGACAAACTTGACAAGATTTGAATGCTATCAGCATAGTTTGGCTCATTGACGCGACCCAGACTCTGGTCAAAATTGAGAGATAAGCAGCCATTTTGCAATGACACCTTTGTGACAAACTGGTCATGTATTGTAATGGTGCAAGGAAAGGGAGGTGAAGAAGAGGGAACTGTCATCATGTTATCAATGCCCTATTTGTTTTCTGTTTTCTTCTTTGTCTTAAGATTAATGTGATCTTGTCAAGTAATGGTTTTTCATTTTTAACTAGTAAGGCAGGGAATTAGAACCATTTGTGTGTTAGTCCATTTGTGTGAGTCAGTGAAGACAAATGTCTTTCATCTCTCGGCCTCTGGAGAGAAATGTTCTGGAACTATGGTGTGGTCATGTTTACAAAATTCTCACAAATGAATCACATATGAATGAGTGGGATTCTGTACATCCAGATGGTTATCCAGGGCTTGAATTCTTTAAAGACCAAGGGAAGCAATTAATAAATCTTTCAGTCTATTTGCCTGCGACACTGTTTCATCTGAAATCAAAAAACTAGATTTACCAACCACTTTGAAACATAAAGTTCACTTTTCTTCACTTAAAGCTTGCTGCATCAAAAGTTTCTAAGTTTAGGAAACTGAATTTGATTAAAAACATAACAATATTCTGAAAAAAATTTTAAAAATGAAAAAATCTGCAAAGATACCATGATTTCATGTTGTTTGAGATAAATAACTGACTTGGCATGCAGTTACATTTGCAAAACCTTCATATTGACATCTACATTGTTTTATTTTAAAAGTGGTTTCCAGGGTTTTTTGATGTTCCAAAATTTCAAAATGTTTATTGAAGAGCTGAAATGTGACACATCAGGACAGTAATTATACATTCTTGGAATGTCAGTGGGTACACATCATTATCATGTTTACAGAACATTGCTAAGGATCTTTAATATTATCTCCACCCCCACCCCTCCAAAAGAAGAAAAATGCTTTTGACGTAATTAAACAGCCAAGGCCAAGCTCCTTCCCTTATGATATCGGAAATATGCCACCTTCACAATCTTGGGACAGGAGAAACAAATCAGCACTAGTCAGCACTGAGCTATAGAGATTAATGTTGCACTACTTTTTTACACATGATTTGGTCACATGAAAAGATGCAAATTAAACAGCTGCACACACCTGTGCAAAGAAGGTCTACATTCCCCACATTGTGTCTTTTATCTCTATCTTTCTAACCCTAAAAATTCCAAAAAACACTCAGATTTAAATCTGGGTTTAAATTTATTCATTCATTATAATTATTCAACAAGTGATTGTACAATTGGAGTTTTTTTAGATGTGATTTGAAACAGTGAAGCCATGATGTGACTTCATACATTAGGAATGGGGGAGATAGTTGCTTGCTTCATGACAACACTTTCGGATGAAGAGTTAGCACTCTACTGAGAAAACACAAAGTTTGTGCTTACTACCCCTGTCTGGGGGACTGAAAATCTGTTTTCATATAGAGTGTTGCTTGACTGCAGCGTGTACCTTTGATAAAGTGTCCATATTATAGGTTATTATATTGTAGGTGCTAGCTACTTCATCAGTGGGCTCTGAATTTCATAATTTACCAATATACCAGTTAGATTAATTTTGCTTTCACATTTTCTACCACTGCCTGCTTGTACTGAGCCTGGCATGGCTAACTAGCCCCCTGATGTGAGACTGTACCCTTGGGGGATAGATTGGGAATCGAGCTTGTGCCAGTTTTATCGGAGGTGCAGCGCCTGGGAGTTGTAGGCCTTGCAGCACATCGTGTGCAGACCTCTGGGGCTGTGTGGCTCCGAGGGCAGCGGGTCCTGAAGAGGAGGGTTGTGAATCATCATGTTGGAAAGGGTTTACTTTGAAGCCTGGCTTATGGAAATGAACGAGTTTGGAATCGGGTGGGAGTGTAACTGGTACAGGGCTGAACAGCCTGTCCTGGCAGGAGCTGGATAAGTGAGGAGAGCGGTCCGCGAGGCATCTGAGCAATTCCAGACTGGTATTACTGGTTCACCTTGGGCGTGATCTGTGTAAACATCGGCTACGAACACTGTGTGGCTCTGATAGTAGCTCGGTGCACGTCTGTCTGAGCCCATACGCATGACTTCATGTATTTATGTTTCTGCTGGCATGTTTATGCGCAGAGCAGAGAGGGATGGGTGTTATCAGTCGGGCGATTTGCTTTGCTGAGCCTCAGTGTAAGTGGAGGAGTAGGAGGAGGAGGAGGAGGAGGAGGAGGAGGAGTGTGCTGTGGGGTTGTCTCTGCTGCATCTGCTCTTGGTCTTTGCTGTGTGCTAAACATCTGTCCTGACAGGTCACCCCTCAACTGCCTCCGCCCTGCCCGGGCCAGCCGCAACACGCCGGTTGGTCAGCCATTAACGTCCTTCTAGTCTCACCCATAGGCAGATCTAGATCAGGGCTAATCCCCAGCCGTAGCCATGTGCAAACCGGAATATCTGCTTTTCCCTCAAACTCACAGCGTGATCTCACTCTACTTACGGTGGTGATGGAAATGTTTTTGATTCTGTGAATCCAGATGAATTAATGAGTGTTTGATGCTGTGTGATTCATGCCTGTTCGATTTTCCTTGTTTGTTTGTTTTTTTTTTTTTTCTTTCCATCATTTTATTGTGTTGCTCAACATAGCCTCTATCTTGAGTTGTGTAAACCAATGCAGGGCAGAGAAGGAAATGACCCAGACAACTTTAATCTGAAAGGTGTCTCAAGAAGTTCCGTCCTGTGAAAGGGAGCTGGGGAATCATGTCACTGTCCATGATAGAGTGAGCAACCCTGTGCTTTAATTTTGAGTAACAGTGAGTCACAGGTTTCATGCTTGCTGGAAAAGCCATTCAGCTCCACGCCCCTGATGCAAGCTGCAACATGCTGGACCCTTACTGATACTAAACCCCTTCCCCCACTGTCTCCCACACACAAAACTTGCTGTTCTTCTTTTCTTATTTGCACACAAACAAGACACCAGTAACCTTATTTTCAAAACTACCTCCATTTTGATGGGGGATCTCTTGCAGGCCCGGTAATATGCATGAAATAGCAGCATTACATTTTCAATACATTTCTGTGAAAAACAAATCCCAGTGTAGAAAGGCCCAGAAACTGGTTTGATTCTAATCCAGTTAGAAACTGGATTCTTCTAGTTTGTTTTTGATTTGTTTGTTTCTTTCCTTTGTCTTTGTTCTCAGACTGGCCACAATGAAGTGTCAGTCATACCTGCTGAGTTGATTCTGAGCAGTTCAAAATAGCGGGCTGCATTAGCATTGAATGCCTAAAGTTACGTCTGAGCCCATCCCTATTCCACCAGCATCAGAGATCAACTACCCCTCACCCTGCCCTCTTTCCACCTTCACTCTACCCACACGACCATGCAGCTGACAGACAGGAAGATTACGGTTCCCCTTATCTACATCATTTTGTGTACCCTTCATATAGGCATTTTGTATATACTTATTATCACTTCCAGCATCAAATTTTAGACATTTTGTGGTCAAGTTCTTATGAAAGCAATCAGATAGTGTTCTACTGTAGTTTCAAAGTTTGCTTAAAATGTTTTGAAATTGGCTCATGTGAGGAAATCAGGGGAACAGTGTTAGGTAATCTGTTTCCCCCACTGTTCGTTTATGGGAGGGGTGCCCGACGAAAACATCCTGATTCCTCATTGCACAACATTACAGTCAGTATCCCTACTTCCACCTTGGCCCCCTTTGGTTACGTCAAGTATCATAACAGACAGTGAACCCGAAGAGGCTGGTCTAGATCTGACCTGAGATATACCTCAAGATAAATTCCTGTCCGTGGAGAGACATCAAGGCTGAATCCAGACTGGTGAATACTCTATTTTCAGGTGTAACATTCCTGGAAATGTGTCATTTCCAGCAGCTAACTACTTGAAATAGGAAGTGACACGGTCAATATGGTCATGCCAGATCACATGGCTTGTTTTACTGCACTAACATAACCCACAGATTTTTTTTAATCAATAAGTCTTTTTAGCTGCCTACAGTATTCTTCAGATTGCTGCAATCTTGGAATATATAGGGAGGTGGCCTTGTGTGAGGAAGGTCAGTATGGATTGACACCTACTGTAAGTAGGTGTCAATCCATTTTTCTTATATCCATGTCAATCCATTTTCAATCCATTTTTCTTATAACACTGTGAAACCTTCTCTCTGCCTCAGATAAGTGTCAGTGATTTTCTTACAGTGCAGTGTCGTATGCCTGCCAAACCAAAGTTCACCTGCAACAAGTTATTGCCACTCTGTATGTCCATACACGCATCCCTTAGTGCACTCGGTTCTGGGGCAGGTCCTTAGGCTGGTTGTGGATTCCTGTGCCAGAAGAACAGAAATCAACACAACATAAATTGCACTAAGCTGGGTGATCTGGCAGAAGCAAAAAAAGTTGTGTGGAAATTGTGAAGCTGTGTAGAAGACACCATTGACTCGAATGGAATGCAACTATATTTTTATAAACCCTATTTGTAAAATTTCTTGTTTGAGAGGAAGGCATGTAAGTGTGTCTCAGCTTTAGTGTGGTATTAGATCACTTTACTCCCTGTCCCATTGCCCTGTCAGTATCTTTCTTGTGCCTACGTGTTAGATAGCCTTATCTGTTATCTTTCTCGGTAATAAGACCTGATGTGTTCAGTGACGCAAGACAAATTCTGCTCTTTGCGTCAAAGCACCTGCTGGGAAATCCAGCTCTACTAGCGTGCACATGTACAAAGGGATCTTCCCCACCCGCACTCCTGATCTCTAATTTGCCGTTTCCAATTTAGAGAATAGACTGTCTGGATCATCTGTGGACACAGGTGGTGAGAGAGGCCCAGTTTCCTGATTCTGTTACTGTAGTTTTACCTTCATGCAAACCTGTCATCTCTGTCTCTTGCAGTTTTTTTTTACTTGTTATCATGTATTCATTTGTTTGCAGGTGTCTGTTAAGAACCTTAAGATTAGCACAGTATCACAGTATGTGTCTAGACCTCAGGTAAAGAAGGCATTAGAATAATTTTCAATGAAATACCAGACTTGAAGACGCCTCAGGTAAATTGCACATGTGCAAAAATCTGAACTATGCCAGACATCTGCGCCTGTTTGTAGATTTTGGAATACCTCAGCTGCTAATGTCTGCTCTTCACCCAGAACCCAAGGCCTGTCTTGCGCAGCACTTTTACCCAGGCATAATGAGCCTGCTTATTGCATCTGGCTTGCCTTACAAATGGACCTCTATGTCCAGCCTGATGGAGCTGATAAACAGTGTATCCCCTGTGCAAAATGCAGGGTGGACAGGGCTGCCAAGGGGTGGGGTTTTGCCAGCAAGCTGATAGTGCTCTCTGTGTGGACGGCTCCAGGCCACTCGTGTAATGAGGGGCCAGTGATTTACACGGCCTGTTTTCAGTGACAGGAAAGAAGCAGGGCTTATGTCTCACTGGTCTGTCCAGGCTGTCATTGCCTTCTTTCTTTCTCTTACTGTCCCTTTCCCATTTGTAATCCCATAATATTTAGCTGGGTTTGGGGTTGAATCTTGACACCAAACAATGAAGGGAGAGCAACAAACTCTCCTGTAACTGCACAGGCTATATTTTCCCTTGCAGGAACCCCTTGGGTGAGGCCGTGCGTGAGTTGCCGTTTTAGATTTTTTTCCTCTGCATAAACAAGAGCGTGGTTAAATTTCCATGTCAGTCAGGTGTTCTGAGCTATTTGTGAGGTCAAGGCAGCAATGGGGAGAAAGCTCCTGGGAGTGACACAGAAGCTTTGGTGGATTTGGGTTTGTATAGCCATGCTTTGCTTTTCATAGCTGTTTAAAAGACGGTCTCTGAACAGGCTCTGACATTCAGTGTCATCTCCTCCTGTGGATCTGAATGACACTTATTATTGATCTGTTTTTCAGTGACCATAAACATCCCTGAATGGTCCCTTTTAAAAGCCTTTTGCTGTCTTCAGTCAGACAGCTATTGGGTGACTATTCCTACATTATTAATACATCTGTTTCCCTTCCTCCTATTGTTACATGATTTTAAATTGAGGCCTACTGTATACATTGCATTTTACTGGGATGCACTAATAAGGTCCTCTGATTCAGTCCAGTGGTTCCAGTCATGTGATCTCTAGTCCACATGGAGGCATTGGAGTAAGAATAGGAACTCACCCACACCCCTGGCTCCCCCACAAACTCACAAACTATAAGCCCTCCAATAAACATTCAGAATTGGTGCTGACCGTGAAAGCTGTAATCAAGCCCCTGACCTGCTGTTCATGGGCTGTAATAAATTTGTTTCATGTTTTTAGTACACGTAACTTCAATCCAAATGCACCTCTGCATAACATCACAGAAAAATGTTTTCATCAATAAAATACAATTTGTCTTAGTTCCATTGAAAAGCAGCACTCCATAACCATTTATTTTGAGTGGTATTTTAGCAAAGCATTTTTCCATGCGACCAGCAATATTCATTTTATGATCTGTGAGCAGTTTTAATGGAGCACTTGACTGTACTAATGGTTCTCCGGCTGTGTTTGAATATTTACAACTGTACCCATTTTAGTAACCTGGAATGTCAGAATATTTTCATATAAATGATCATGTAAATGCTCCTACCCCCGAAAAGGTGTTTCACATTAGTGTGAAGGGGCCGGAGTAGGAGAACGCAGCTGCCATTGCTGAATGTGCAGATATAGGCTTGTAGTTTTAGTATAGTTTTGTAGCTGTAGTTTTAGTTTTAGTCTAGTTTAGTCTAGTTTTAGTCTATGTACCTGTCACGTGCTGGTGCAGACATGCAAACACTGCCACTCTCTCTTTCATTTCTCTCAACCTGATATTACTTCCAGGATAAGAAATAGGAAGAAGGACACGTGAATTGAGAAAACAAAACCCTGTTACCACAACAGACACTGCATGATGTCATTTTTGAGTTACAGACCAAGAGAGGAAGAGAAACAATCCTTTATGCACCCTTGGGGAGAGGGTAATTTTTTGCTGTTAACATATTTTACTTGTGATTATTTATTTATATTTCTTTAGCATATGTCTTTACACTGGGTGACTTGCAGTGTGTACACATTTCTGTAATATGTAATCTATTTTTAATGGAGCAATAGAGATGAATTGCCTTGCAAGGGCATGCTGTGTAAACACTCAATGGCTTTCTTTTTTTTTGAACATGTAATCGAACTATCTCTAATTGCATTGTCATGCTCTGCATATTTAAGTGCACAAATTCAATTAAAAAATAGGATTCACGCTTCAAAAACATCAAAATTCCCCACTTAAGTATGAGACAAATATTGGAACATGCAGTCCCAGTCTAGCTGCACTCTCAGTGGTACAGATGAATGGAGCACAGTTGCTCAGCAGTGTGGTGGACGGTCAGCTGTTCTTCTCATTCCACGGCCGAGTGAGTGATGTTTCTGCTGATAAGATAAGGGCTGATTCTGAGAGGCCAGTCGGGTTTACATGAGTGGCTCTTGCTAACCAAAACACTGAGCAGTGACGGCCACGCCTCAGACACTGTCCTGCTCTCAGCGTGTGTGTATCTCCCTGGATCCTGCAGGACTTTTATTTTATAGCACTGGAGTATCTCTTTCTACACTGACAGGGGGTTGTTTTCTCTTCCAGTACATGTGAATGAATCTACATGGTGTCAGCTCAGGCTATGATGGCAGTGTGACCTTCTCTATGGTAAAGCATCTCACTGTTACACAACCCCAGCATCTCACAAGGCTCTCACCTTCAGCCATCTGGCTCCAGGTCAAGATTGCATGCCTCCTGTTCATGGTTCAATCCGTCTAACCAATCATTTTCATTTGTAAGCCTCTTGATGTTATTACCATCAGGCCATTGTTAAACCACTTTCCAATATTAGCATTTGCTAAGTGATGAGTCACTGACAATCAGAGGCAAAATAGGAAGGACAGAGATGTACTCTGCACAGATTTGAGAACCACTTCCCTAGAGTTGTCCAGGAAGTAGGTGTGGTAGGAGAAGTGGGCACACCAGTGACAGAACCGCTGGCTTGAGCATTGCGCCCCAATTCTCTCCTGATTTTCTCTTTAACATGATCATCTGGGTATTTCTTAGCCCAGTTCATAACTGTTTAAAAATTACTAACAGAATATTTTTTAAGGCACGGCTAACACCATCAAGGGTTTGTGTGTGCTTATGATCATTGTGACCTTTACCCTGCTCTAAGAATGAGTCACACGCACCTGATAGGGTCTGGCAGCCGCGTCTGGACGCACTACCCAAGTGCAAGTTGTTTTGATGTTTTCAAACCCTGCTCCACTTGGTTACCATCACAGAGGAAGAACAGTCTGTGGTAGACTGCTGGCACTGAGCACTCTCTCTCTACGAAAAGTACAAAGTACCCCACAGCATTTCAGTTTCAGTGATGGAGCCCATTCCTCTGCACAATCTGTTTTCACCGAGGGGAAATATGTGCTTCAGTGTACAATTGGAAAACACCTGTTTTTCTTCCTAGGTACTTGACCTGTTTGTTTTATGTGTGTGGTCGTTAAAGAGACTATGATTTTTTGTGATTTTACATTGGCTTGAAAATATGCTCTTTGGCTGCAGATCCACATACAGAAATTAAATATACTGCAGTATTCTGAGAACTATGTTGTTTAGCCCAAGAATATATTGCAAATATATCTAGAATATATTAATGCAGCACAGAAATATATTGCAAAATACCAAAATGAAAATATTGTGCAATACTGTTGTAATGTGATACTGTCTCAGTCTATGTTAAAATGCTGTAAAAAAATGTGTGTTGCATTTCATAGCCAAAGTGCCCGTATACTTCAATTTGCCACTTGTTTGTTTGCACGGTAGACTGAATGTTGCATGACTGGAATTGTCATGTAGACTCTTTAAAAGCACTATGTGCAGGAGAAATCTAATCTGTGTGCCCTTGGACTGCTGTGCTGTTCCATATTATGTATTTCAATTTCGTCAGTACGTGTATGTACCTGTGGTGATAATCCTGACCTTCACTGTAGTATGTGCATAATCACATTGTTTTATTGGGACTAGGGGGTGGTCTTCAAAATATTTGGGTTATATGTGCCTAAGCAGTAACAATTAACAGCTAAGTATTAATTACACAAAGGAGTAATACATATTAACAACACAGAAAAGCAGAACTTTGTTTCAAATATATGGAATTGGGGGAGTCAAGGGCTGCAAATGTAGTATGTAATGGAAGTCTGGTCTTTGCAGTCCCTGTAGGGCTGTTAGTGTAGAGCTCATTGGTGTTGCTGTTGGGTGTCCATCAAGTTGTAAATTTTAAGCTGACCTGAAAAAGTGGTGAATTGTTGTTCGGTATGAGTAACAGTGATGTTAGTATTTATATGACGATTTCATACATGTGCAATTGGACAAGTTTTTTTTTCATTCTGAAGTGAACAGTATTTAATGTAGTTTGTGGAAAATAAGCAGACAAAAAGCTATGGTGGCAGGTCGTAAAACCAGTCTTGTGCCACAGGGAAGAGTCCTGGCATGGTCCAGGTCATCAGGAACCTCAAACAAAAATTCTTGAAAGCAACAGAGTTGATGGTCTGCTTCCATTCTTATGGAGAACCTGTAGCAATACAATATTTTCAGGAAAACTGTTGATAAAGTAAATTTATGCTGCAATGTTACCATATTTGCAAAGACAAGATGTCCAGGCCTCTTGAAAGTGAATTATGTTTGATGGCTGGTGAACTCAGCCTTTATTACAGATGAGTAAGTCGATGCTTGTTAACATTTGAAACTGGATAACTAAATGTTTAATAGACTATTAGTTTACATCTTAGGGAATTTTGCTGAACGTAAACTGTTTTGCTGGGTTGGTGTCCTAATAGGGTTTAAAGGTCAGACACATGTCTACACTGACCCTGTTTTCTCCTTACACCTCCAGAATTCTGTCCTTAAAAATCTTTGACCAGAAAACTTCTGTTTGTGTCATGTTTTGTCTTAGTTAGAACTATGCATAGTTCCAACTACTTACTCCAGTTTAAACTAAGATTTGCCAGAATACATAAATGTAAAACAGGAACATTTTTGTAACAATGGTGAAGCAGGAATGGCAAAACAGGCCCTTGCTTAAGAGTCCAGCTATGAAACATCTGTTTAACTATGATGTGTCTATGACTTCATAGCGGAGAGGATTTCTCTCTTAGAACATACAAGGAGGGGCTCACATCAGACAATGTTCCTTTGTGCTCAAACAGTACAATACCTTTTAAAAAGTTCTTGTAAAATATTTTAAAACTGTCTTGGCATGAGTCTTAAATTGTGCCTGGATGTATTTCCTTATTGAATTATTACAGATTAGAAAAATATGTGTAAAATGAGAGAAAACACTGATTTTACAGTGATTGCCATTAGCTGCCATTAAAGTGCTACAGCAGGGACAAGGTGCTTAAGTTGCACTAATTTGCACATGGAGAGAGACCAAACAACAGCACTTGGCTTCAGTACTTGCCTGTGGCTTTGTGGTCATGGCATTTCTATGTATAGCTTTTTTTTTTTTACAGCTGTGTCTTTTGGCCTCATGCTAGGCTGTCACAGAATCCAGCATGAGTTTTTTTGTCCTTTTTTGTTTGTTTTGTTTTGTTTTGTTTTAGGACAGAGCATATTAATCTCCAGCATCATCTAGATATAATGCTGTGAAAGAACTTCCTTCTGCTGCAAATTGTGCTGCTCTGAAGAAGAGTTGGAGTGGAAAAGAATCCCACAAGTAATCTCAGACATCTTCAAAATGAGACATTGGAAAAGGACAGATGATTCCTATTAATTAACTCATTGCCTCATTTCTTCTGTTTTGTTTAAATTCCACAGGTTTTGCACGGATTGTTTTTATAATTTCAAAGTCCCAGAAAGCAATGCCTCAAGGCATTTTTCAAGTAAAAGCAGTACATGAGCCTCGTGCAGAGCCAACACATCAGTGTGCTCTTTCTCTGGGTTTCTTGGAATGGCCACTTTGCCCAAAGCCGCTACGCAGGACGTGTGAAAGGAAATAAACAAGGGGTCTTTTGCATGTATACATTCTTAACTCAGAAGTGCCTAGATTAAGTGTTTAAGGGCTGAGACCTGCCAACATCCTTCATGTTTTACAGTTACCTTTCAATTACCAGCTGATTTATACTCAAAGACCCAGTGACTTCAAACAGTGATTTCAGAAATATACATATAAATAATGTATGTGCTGACGCAGAAGGGAAATCATCAGCTACTACAGCCCTGGGCCTGCCCATGCCTGGTTTAAATGAGTGTTGCCCGCACAACACATGTTACCATAGTAACTGTGGCTCATCTCTCTGTCACGTGGGCGAAACACATAGCAGGGCTCACGTCCAAGCACCACATGAACTAGATGATACACCGCAGGTGAGTCAGACCACACCCCAAACTGTCTGCTTGCGCTATACATGCAAACAGATTTATTCCAGCCTTTTTTAAAAATGAAACCACCGTCCCAAGTATGTCTCATGTGTTGTCCTACTCTGACTACCTATTTCCATGAATGCATAGGAAGAAGGCATGATAGTAAATTACACAAATGCAGCTAGAGCAGAGGAGGAATCTCATGAATGCTGTTCAGAAAAAGGAATGAGCAATGCTGATGAAATCAAGGCATGTTTCACCTTGTAGATTTAGTTCCAATTAACCTGAAGGCCGCTCCCTGAGGATTGAGTAATGCCTCATAGGTTATTCGAGTTTATGGATAAGAGCAAAAAGATCATCAGCATGTATGCACTGCTCTATGCCTAGCTCACAGGGTATCAGGAGGGCTGTAGGGTGAGACACAGGGTCCAGTCTGGGAGGATGCGTCTCTATCAGGCACAAAAGGCCAAAACACTCCCTGTGGGAGTCTAGCCAACGTCAGCAATCTGCTGTTTACTCACTGCCTCCCCTACTAACAGGAGGGTCCTGAAAAACACACGAGCCAATTCTTGTCCCTGGTTATTTAGATCTATGAGTACGTCAACTGTGGAGCAATGCCATTATACCTCAATATTCTCTTTGAGGGGAAAAGAAGGAGTTTGCTTTAGCTTCATGTGGAAATTTGCCTCCAAAAAGTTGCACAAACAACTTAGCACTTTGCATGTAAAACGTCAACAGCAATGAGTCATGTGAGTGAGTTTTTTCCTCCCGTGTGTGTGTATGTTTGACATGTGCTGTACTCATTGTAACTGTGGCGGAGCCCAGATGTTACAGAGCTCACCACACTTCACTGGTGAAGTAATACTGAAGGGCGAGTGTACAAAACAGCAACTGTTTGTACTAATAGCAGATTAATGGCTGACAAAATGTGCTCACACTCCTGTATGTGCACAATATTATGCAAGAGGAAATGCAGTAAGGCTCATGTGCATATTCAGATCTCTAAAAATTGTGAATTTGGTTTGTTGAGTGAAGGCTACACTACGTCTCTCTCTGCATAAAAATTATTCCTCATAACAGTATCATTCCCCTTAATGAGGTACATTTTTAAATTAGGCTCATCCCTTTCTGGTTGTGAAGCCATAATTAATGCAGCCAAAGCTTCAATGTTTCTTTGCACTAATCTTAGTATCATACATAAGAAGACGTCTTCATTTTCTCTATAATCTTTCAGGCATTGAAAAAAGTGCACAATAACCCTATTCTTCAAAACGTATATTTTAGTTCAAAATGACTACTGTAATTCTTTGTAATTCTGCTCATCAATACTTTTAAGGCTGAACATTTCAAAAAATAAATGTTCTCAATTTGGTTTATGAAAATACAGTACAAAGCCATACAAAGGTATATTGTTCTGCACTGTTTGTTATTATTTTGTCAATTAATCTGAGTGATGAAGATTAAATTTTAATTTAAATAAGAAAAATAATAGGCAAATATAACAATAATAATGTTATAATTCAATATATCTATTGAATAAAATTAATTTAAGCCTCTGCTGTATATAGCTAATCACTCATCCACCATCCATTATGTCCAGGATAAACCCACAAAGGAACAAATACCTGATAATGCTTTCTTTAATGCTGATCATGCATAATGAATATGGAGGGTACTTAGCCCCTCATGACATACTCATGACTATGTCTGTCATGGTTTTCAAGGGTAAGTTTGATGCACATTGCTCTTAACACTGCGTGAAGTTTTTTCCTGTTACATTTTTTTGACTGCTTAAAATGACCTTTGCTTCTCACCAAAATATTACCCTTGGGGTAGAGTGACAATAAAATATATTGTAAAATAGAAATGTAAAACACAAATTGCAAACAAAATCAGTTATCAGTGCAATATAGCTATGCCACAAAAACAAGTAGTGTAACGACTAGTTACTCACAACACCCTCTGCAATATTCAGAATAGCATGTCATTAGATCATACAACAGCTGACTACTTGAACCATTCCAGACATCAGTAAAAACTGCATTTCCAGCTTTTATACTGTCCCTCTGCACATCTGAATAATAACCAGTACTGTACCCGCTCACTCATTTCAGATTCAGTATATCAACGTAACTGAACACACACAAGATACTTTGGCTTTATTTTCAAAATAACTTAGTGCAATATTTATGCATATTGCATGTCAGTGCATTGTACAGCATGTGATGTGAAATAAAGTGCCCATAATGCTAATGTTGAAACAAAAGGTTCATTCCTGAGCAGCTAAGCAGTCCTCTGCTTCAGAATGTATATACAGTGCACAGAGCTCATTGGTAGTACTGTTTTACCACAGACGAGTGTCCAGAATAACATCAAATGACCCAATTAAAGAAGATTATAGGTTGGTCTTACATATTGAGTTTAATTAAACAACCATTGTCTGAAATTGTCACAACCACAGGACATCAACTTACCATGGGACACAAAGAATTGAGATTCATTCACTTATACACAGTACACAAGTAGCTCCAGTGCTCAGATTTCATTCCAATAGTTTTTTTTGAAAGTGTGTTTTTTGAAACTTTCAAGGCACAATTGTTGTGCAAAATACAACTATATTCCACGTGGTGATGCAATATGACAGTTGTAAATCGACCACAAATGTGAAAAGAACCAGAATCCCATGCCATAGGGTCAAAAATACAATTGAAACTGCCACTTTGCAGATGAGAAGGAGCAAATAATGAAAATATGGGGTTTTTCCCTCTCCCTGTGAATGGAATATATATCCCACTCTGCTCCTCTTATTGGTGTTTTGGGAGTCCACTCCTGCCCCCAAAAACCTCATAGAGGTTAAAAATATCTTACACACACAACCATGGGTTATGTGACCTCTGAACTGTCTATCCAGAGCTGACCTCACACAGTGGACTCGTTGCTGAGCATCTTAGTTTTTAGAGTCCTCAGGCTGTGGAAGGCGGAGCTGGTCTCGGACTGCAGGGCCTCAGAGAACTTGATGTCGTAGGAACGACTGACCTGGGATTTGCGCTTGATGGAGTTCTGGATAGTCTCAGAGGTAAAGTAGTAGACAATGGGGTCAAAGCAGCAGTTGGACACGGCAATGCAGAGGGCAATGGGGTAGATGGTCCTGACCACAGACTCGGCCATGCAGCCCCTGAGGGCCTTGGTGCGGACCATGGCGTAGAAGACCAAGTTGACATTGTAGGGGATAAAACAGAAGCAGAAGATGAGGAGGTGCACTACAATCATGCGCAGGATCTTCCCCTTGTTCATCCGGCCACCCCGGTTGAGGGTGCGAGGGCGGCGCAGCGTCTGCAGGACCATGATGGAGCAGAACACGTTGAGCAGCAGCGGGATGAGGAAGCCTACCGTCTCGATAAACACCACCACCTTGGAGAGGTGGGACTTCCACTGCTTGGGGGAGAAGTTCTCGAAACAGTACTGGCCGGTGGAGTTCACGCTCCTGGGGAAGGTGGTTTCCAGCAAGAATCCCGTGGGCAGGCTTCCAGCCAGAACCAGCACCCACACAGCGCAGCACACAATCTTGGCGTTGCGTTTGGTGCGCACCATCCTGGATTGGAAGGGGTAAACAATGGCCAGGAAGCGGTCCACGCTGATGCAGGTGAGGAAGAGGATGCTGCCGTACATGTTGGTGTAGAAGAGTGAGGCGGACAGTTTGCAGAGCAGACTGCCAAAGGGCCAGTTCTCATTGATGAAGTAGAAGACTCGTAATGGCAGCGTGAGGACGAAGAGCAGGTCTGACACCACCAGGTTCATCATGTAGGTGGTGGTTTCATTGCGCAGTTTCAACGAGCAGGAAAAAATGTACATGGCTGCCACATTGGTGATCAACCCCACCACAAACACAATGCTGAACACAGAGCTGTACAGCATGTACTTGAATCCATCATTCTTGGTGCACACCTCCTCCTCCTGAAAGGTGCTATTGTTTTCCATCGAAGTGACATTGGGCATGTACAAGGTGGTAGTATACATCTTCAGAGGAAATGAGGGGAAAATTGGGGTAGTTGTCAAATCCCAAATTTAGAGAAAAGCTGTTCTGAATCCAACATGTGTAAAAATTGAATCAAGCAGCCAATGATTCCTGAAAAACCACAGCATCTGTTAAAAGGGATCCTTCACCATCAACTGCCAACAATGGTGACTTTTCTTGCAAAGTGACAAACATGCAAAAGATTTCAATATTGCCGTGTTACGGGTCCTGAATCCTGTCAGGGGGTAGCTCTGACTGAAAAACTGCTGCCCAGGAGATTGAAGGAAGGCTCTGGCTTCCTTCACCCCTCCCCCGTCCTCTGCCCTCCGCCTGGTCACCCCGCAGGACACCGGCCCAAAGGTTGAAGTAGGAACACTTTACTTACTCAGTCAGACTGATCTCCCTCCTTTTCCTGCTCCTTTTCTCTTTTTTTATCAGTGGAAGCCAATGAAAGGCAAAATCTGTATCCACAGGGAGAGAAGCACAAACATACTGTTTAAATGAATTCCACTTTTGTAAGTTCTCCCCTTGAAAGCTTCTTATCTTCTGAATTTCGTTTGAATATAAAAGTTAGTTGCTTTTTGGCAATCCTCTTTGTGTTTGGAAATGATCCGGACTTCACGGTGCTGTCCTTTGATTGTGAAGATTTGTGGCAAAGCAGAGTTGTGGCTCCCAATACGGTGGAACTAAAAAGGGCTGTTTGTCAGAACTCAGTCTCTCTCTGTCTTTCACAACCTCTCTCTCTCTCCAGCGCGAGACAGGACGCGTGTTTCACTTCAGACCTCTTCACTTCACTGACAGCAGCGAGCGCCTCTCTACTTTACTTCAGGGTCTGTTTCCTGCCTCCCGTCTTCTCCTCTCTCTCTCTCTCTCTCTCTGCCTCTGTCTCTGTGACGGCCTCAGGGGCATTGTACAGCTCACTCATTTAGAAAGAGAGGGGCTGCCGCAGCAGGGAATTGCTCCATTCGCTGCGGTGATATTGCATACAGTGTTGCTGAGAGACCTGGAGGGAGAAGTCCTTGCTCTGGCCCCTCCCATCACTTTTCTCTCACCCCACCCCTCTTTCTTTGTGTCTATTTTGTGTGATGGCATGTGCTCTGGAAAAGGGAGAGAGAGAGAGAGAGAGAGTGAGAGAGAGAGAGAAATAAAGAGATATAGTGAGGGAGCAGACTGAAGGTTAGGAAAAGGTGCTTTGGAGCTTTTGTTTAAAAAAGTTAATTTAACACTTTTCTCTCCCCAAGAGACTTATCAAGTGCTGGAGGTGGTTTTATGTTCAACAGCTTCTTTATCTTTGGGTCAGGGTGTGTGGCCAGCTGTGGCATTGTAATTTGTGTAAAAAAGCCATGTAGACCTTGAGGTTACATATAAAGAGTTAAAGACCCTATCAGTGACTGAGGGTGTGTGTGTGTGTGTTTGATCTTTGTGCTGATTCTTTGTCAGACAGCAGACCTGTTCTTTGCATTGCCCTGCTAAATGGCAGAGCAACTACACCCCTTAATGGAGACCGCCCCTTAGCACTCTGTGAAGACATCAGGGCTTTTGTTATGAATGAGCTACACCAGAAAAGAGGAATTTCACCTAATAAACATAGTTCTTTAAGTGCCTGACACCACTGATGTTTGATTTTTGCTTTTCAGGACACAATTGCTGCCTTGTATTTTTAATGGTTTCATAAATAATTGATAAATACAAATTAATCAAATATTAAGCAAGGGATTTTTGCCTTTTTGTTTTTTTCATCTCACCAAGAAACACAAAACATAGAGGAAAAACCAAAACTGAACCAAATAACTTTCAAAAAATATATATAATACACAAAACTGAGTTCTAAAGTTGTTGCAACAGCTTTTTTAGCCTACGAAGGTTAGTGATAGACCGAAGTGTGGAAATTCTTTCTTATGACTAAACTGTGGATTCCTCCTTTCCTTTGTTGTTAAAAAGAGGGGAAAAAGATTCTGTGGATTTCTCACATGGCTGTCTGAAAGGACAGTGGGCTAACAGGAGGGAAAGCTCTATTGATCACAAGCCACAGCCTGCATAGGAAAAATGGCAGGGACTTATGTAGACACTGCTCTCAAGAGCTGTGTTTCAAGTGTGTAGCCACTGAGGTCCCATCCATCTTAGAGTGCTCCTATCCTCCCAAGAAGAAAATATAATCTGTGAGTAATGGCTGTCCAGAGATTTTTCTGTTTTGTACCATTTCCACTCCATCTTTTCTTTGCATTGCCATTACCCAAAAAACATGGTCACCTGGAAATGAAGTTACAGGTAACACGACAGGCGTGGTCCCTTACTTTTTTGTCTCAGTGGCATCTTCTGTATGGTGGTAAGGTTCTCTAGATTTCGAAAACTGGCAAAAATCAAATCGAACAAATTAAATACATGGGAGTGAACCATAGGTATAGCAGAATAAAAATGAAATACATTTAGTAAGATTAAGGAGTCAGTTTCTGGGAGGAACTGGCCTGAAATGGGTACTCAGAGGCCAGCAAAACAGAGGCGACATTTGTCAGAAGACACTCTTCTACTGAAACAATATGTGCACCATACTTCTTGTGTCTCTGTTAAACTGCTACACATGAACTCTGTCCACCTTTACCATAGGAGGGCTAATGCCTGGGGCAAAGTGAGAACTCTTTATTGCAACAAACCTTCATCTTACCTGGTTATTTGAACATTACACAGGTAGTGGATATTGTCAGAACAACCATAGGAGGTTGAGGTTGAACAATTCTGAATTAGATGAAATAAATCATGCAAGGTCACATTGATAATGAAATGTGTTGAATGTGTAATTAACTTTACTGTTAGTCCTCTGTTTGTGACAAACCAGACACAACAAAAGGAATATATATATATGCATACACACACACATACACACACACACATAAATGCATACACACAAACATACACACACACACACACATATATATGTATATATATATATATATATATATATATATATATATATATATATATATATATATATATATATATATATATATATATATATATATATATATATATACATATATGTGTGTGTGTGTGTGTGTGTGTGTGTGTATGTGTGTGTGTATGCATTTGTGAATGCATACACTTCACAAACCGTTCCACTGAACACTCTCATACAAGTGCACAGCCTGTAAACCCAAACATTCAGTTGGAATCCCAAGATTGTTAAACCTTTCCACAATGCCAGGAAACTGCAAAAACACCCAAGGCCAAGACAGACAGACTAACACGGAACAGGATAAAAATGTGCTTTACACTGACTGTCAGAAATTGTTGCCTATGTGTATATTACATACAATCATTCTTGTATCCCTGTATGTTAATGGAGACCAAGAGACTTTAGCATTTAGTGTTTAGAAATGTTTCTTGACATTGTCGGTGTTTCATCCAAAAAAAAAAACTTGCAGAAAAAGGGGAACTACTCATGCATTGAGCAACCTTTGTTATTATGGCAGGCATAGCAACATCTCATATCTGGCTATGGATTTCATGTTTTTCTGAACTGATACTGTTCTTTACACGCCAAGCATAGACAAGACGAAAACATTGTCAAACCTGTTCTAAATTTGCCTGCTCTGCATTCTGGCTCAGATAGAACAGGTTTTCTTGTGTCAGAGAAAAGAGGTATCAACAGTACCATGTGTAAAGCTAGGTCCGCTTTGTTTATTTGGAATCCAGCATAACAAGTGCTTAGCTGCTTTTGTTCATTTGCTCTTTCCCTATTGATCCATATGTGTGGAAAGCAAGATTATAGGATAGCACATGCAGAAAAGAGATGCAAATTTACTCTAGGAAAAATGTATTATTGTAGCTGTGAAATACTTACATATTACACACCTTTAGGTTCATTACTGTTTATTCATCTGGAGCAATTGCAGGTGGTTAAAAAAGGTGTTAGTCATGTCTTGTAGCTAATCACAAACTGTTGTTCAGCATCTCCCTTATGTTCTTAGAAAGGCAGTTGATGGTCTGTAAATTCTTCAGACCCCTTCAGAAAGGCAATGGGGGTAATCTAACTCCACACATGAGAGCATGTTTGCATAACTGAAATTCCTGAACAGTTTATTAGCCCACATGTTGCATGTAGTTGGGATGGTGTGCGAACAAGAGCAGTTTCATCTGTACAGTGTGGAAGACAACAACAACAGAAATGCTTTTTTGGTGTTAGTTACATGTGCACTTTATGAGCTTTCTTTCAATATCCAAATACAAATTAATTGTTTCTGCACATGTGACATGTCATGTGTGTTTGGTTATTCAGGACCTAATAGTTCAGGTCTATCCAATTAGATTGCAGTGTAGCATAATGGTTAGGAAACTGGTCTTTCTTAAAGGTTGGAGTTTGGAACTCTGAGCTTGGTTACTGCTAGAGCACCTTTGAGCATACTAGTTCACCAGGTCTGCCTCATTAATAATAGTCTGTGTTGGATTTCAAGTTATCTGTGTAATATTTTGTGCGTGTCTGTGCCCTTGTACGGTTTACGCAGTTCTGATTCCAAAATCAGAAATCCATTAAGATTCATTGTGTCAAACCGGCTTCCCCTTCCATCTCATTCCACTTCAGAGAAATTACCAGCACACAATCACACAAGTGTAGGCCTAGTTATTTGGGTAAAGCGCCATTTCTGTGCTTTTTGTTCACGTGCAGTGGTATAAGATACGTGACATGCTCATGCACGGTCAGTAATCCCTCTTTAGCCCCTTCCACACTTGATTTGATGCTAATCCCATTTATGCCAGCAGTCTTTCGGGTCAGTTTCTTGTTTCCACATTGGTCTTGCACAGTAGGGAGGGGATTCCAGTGCTGATGAAAGAGTGAATGATATGCTCACGTGCTCCATGGTTGTAAACAAAGGCACATAGCTTTGTTTGCTTCGATCGTGGCTGATGAAAAGTGTCATGACTGTCACAGGATAGAAGGGACAGGGCCATTGGAATGTTAAGGGCAGGAATGTCAATGTCCAGGGTCAGGGCCCACTGCAATGTTCAACAATAACACCTCCATAGCCATTACAGTAGGTACATTAAGCTCAAGACAGACAACGACATGTGCAACCATTCATCGTCGTCCCTGTGCAATATTGATCGGCTGGATTGAGATATCTCAGGCGCTGCCTCTTTTGACATCCAGCGGTACCCTACAGACAACTGCATATTGCTGTGCCCAGATCAGGACATGTGCTCTAAATGGCAGATCCAGGGTAACGGCATTAGAGCTCACTGTTCACATGCCAACCTTGTGTTGAATAGTTGCCATAATGCAACACAGGATGCCTGAACAAAACAACATTTGAATAGAAGCTGCCCAAATCAATTTGGGACAATGCTATATTGGACAATAATCTGGATTTGTGATTCTGTATGGCAGCAGTCAGTTAATTAGTCAGTGAATTACACATGACTGTATTTGCTTACAAGGGTCTCACTCAATATTGGAGCATCTTTGCCCAAGTTAAGGTTTTATTTAAGGGTCAAGTTGTTTTTAAAGCATGCTGCAGGTAAAAAGGGATCATATCTCTGCTCAGACGGGTGGTAAACATCTGTCATCAAGAGCCATTGGTAGGCTGAAACAGTTACATAAGCATGGGAACAAAAGTGCTCTAAAGCTAGCTATAGCCCACTGTGCATTGAGGGAAAGGCCATTGTTCACTGTATTCTGACCATCAGTAAATAATTGATTAAGTGAGTTGCAGATGTGGGTAATGAAGGCACCTTAATGCAGGCTGCAGCATCCTGGCTCTCCTCATCTAGAGCACAATAGTTGCACAGTTTTGGTGACTGAATTTGGACCTGATGGGTAATTACTGGCCTGACAGAGTCTGGTGCATAAGTGAGAATAAATTAAATGTCCAGATAGATAGACAATTTCATATTGTTTTTGCTGTATACAGGACACCACTCAGTTTGCCATATAGGTCAAAGTGAAAGGCAGACAAAGTGAAAGGCAGAGAGTTTGTGCATACTGTATAACAGTGTGACACACTTCTCAAAATAACTCCTTACCACTGTACCACTGAACCCACATAATGAGAATGGGTTTTTCCCCGTGTTAAAAATAGCATCAGATGAATAAAATGAAACTGTAAAAACAGTAAAGCCACAGTTGGGTCTCATCTGTTCTTGCATGATGTTACACAGAGAGGATGCTGCAGATGTAGGGGACCCGCCATGTTGTATTGCATCGGAGTAGTATTTACTGATGACTTATGGACTGCACAACCCTACAGGAACACTCCTCTTGCTCCACGTGTTATTCTCAACTTTGCACAACATAATACTGTCATGCTTGCAAATGATACTGCATAACCACATAGTGCAAGCATTTGTTGAAACAACTGTGTGATGGACTGACCATACTACTCGCCCAACATTATTGGAGCATCTATGAAAAGGTCTAAATCACCTCTCCCAGAGAGAAACCTGCACTCTGGCAATATAAATACCACACTGTGTACACCGCTACCACTACAAACAGAGATATCAAACAACAATTGTTGTTTGAGCTTTTTTGTTTAATTGGAGTTAAAAATGTACCCCTCCAAACTGTGAACTGGTGGTCACTTCAGTCAGATCTTCTCACTTCTCAATGGGAAAACGATTATGAAAGCTTATGTGTTGCTACTCATTAGTGGTTCTATTGGTGGTTGTGAAGGAGAGCCTTCACCACCTCTTCCTTGGACTAAATGTCAATTGTTGTCAATTACTAGTTAATTGTGCCACTCATTGTCAATTGTGTTCACCTGTTGGCAATTTGTAAGGGACCCAGCTTATTGGCTAACAAGCCACGCCTCACTAATTGGGAGGCAGATTAAATACAAGCGTGGCTTGAGAGCAGGAGGAGGCTCACTTTGTCCCTGCTGTGGGCTTGCATAGGCTGGTTTCCTTGTCTGTTTGGATTTTAAAATAAATTGTTTATTTTTAAACTGTTCTTTTTGGGCTCATTTCTTGGAGAAGTATCAGCCAGCTTCACTGCAGTGGTCTTTCTACAGCCTGCACTCATGTACACTGTAACATTTTTATATACCTCATTTATTCCATCCTTATTCCATGTATGTGTCCTGCACTACTGTTTGTTGTATCAATATTGTTTGGTATTTGTTGTCACCTTGACGTTGTATGAAAGCACTACGAGAGACTGGAACTGGAGTCAAATTCTTTTTGTGTGTGTAAAAGCAAACTTGGCCAATAAAGTCTGATTCTGATTCTGATTCCTATCTCCTCAGGGTTGCACTGAAAGCCGTGTTAAGCTTAGGTCATGTAGCAGATGTGGTGAAGCTATCTTGCTGTGCAACCTGTGACAACAATATCCTAGTGAGCTCTTGCTTTCATATCCTGTGGTACTCACTGATCTTTGTTGCAATGCCCTGTAAGTGCACACCTTGAACTGGTCCCCTTTGAATGTCATTTGCTCAGGGCTGTATGCAATATCTTATTAATATGCAAAATGGGCACAAGAAGTTCATAGCAATCCTGTCCCATAACCATAAGGTCAGTATGTCATGTCTTGAAATCCAAGTGGTCCCACCATACATGTTATGGAATAAAAAGTTTTTCTGAGTTTTTTTTTTTTTTTAGTGAGGATCCTATGAGTACTATTTTGGATGTTAGTGTCAGTTGAGTTTTGGTTATGCTTAAGCTCAGATAGAATGCAGAGTTCTGCAGTGCAGTGTGTACTGCCAGTGCTCACAGAATGCATGGAATTTGAATCTTAGAGTCAAAGTTCATGTTTCCTTCCCTCTTATCACCTTTCTTAACTTTGGCGGCGTGTTTTAAATAGTTATCAAATGCCCAAGAGCACAAACACTTAAATCCACCTCTTCACAAGAGTGAGGACACAGAGCTGTTACCCTTGGTGGTGGATAATGCCAGTTATCTCTCTCATTGTATGGTGCTTGGCCATCATCAAATTAGTAGGCACTATATAAATGCAAGAGATGATGGTGATGATGATGATGATGATGACGATAATGATGATGATGATGATGAATATGAGGAAGTTTGGTTCTTACAGTGGCTCCAGACTGGGGAGTGATGTTTAGAAGGTGTGATATGGTGTTTCATGAATCACGCAGGAAGTGCCAGCTGCCAGGAAGCAGGAATCAGTTTCGCAACCCTGCTCCTTTTTACCAACAGAATCATCTGAGACTGCATTTACATAGTACCCTCTGCTTCCACCACCTACTTTTTCTCAGCCCTGTTTAGATCTCATTTATTATCTTTTCCTGCAAGTTCGTCTGTGTGCTTGATGACTGGCATGGATTGCGTACTGTATAAGACTCTATGCTGTTCTATACAGTGGAATAATGTAGAATGATGTATTATTGAATTATTTTACAGAAAACAGTTTGGAACATTGCATAACTAAGTATGCAAATATGATCAATACTTATAATATGCTTCATAAAGATCAATTTATGCTTCATAATGAAATGACAAAATGAGAACTGTCAGTCTGGCAGTTTTGACAAACAGTTCTTTATTTCTTTACATTAAGGGATATTTTAGTGTTTTTTTTTTTCCATTTTTACATACATACAAAATGGTACATTTAAGCCACTGCAGGATATGGTTTTGGTTTGATTGTTTGGCTTAGCCCCTCAGTCCAAACTGAAAATGAAAATCAGTGTATTAATAACAGGATGATTTGTAACAGAACTTTGATCAGCAAGGCCAGTGATATGATTCTGCAGAGTTTTTTCTACTGCTTCCTGTGAAACCAGTCAGAGAAAGATAATCCTTACCCTAATCTATACCCTTCTAGCACACTTCCTACCCCTCCCCCGTCTCACTCTGCCTACTCCCAAGATCCTCTTATTGCCCGTTTACAAATCAAAACTTCCTGGTGCACCTCTCTTTGTCAGGGTGAAAGCTCCATTACGCTTGCCTGGCCCCATGTTGATTCAGATTCTCTTGTTAATTTGCCAAGTTTAACAAGTGTAGACACACACAGAGGAACCTGTGTGTCTGGAAACAAATAACTGCATCCTGTTAACAGTCAAAATAAAAGCCATCCATTGTGTTTAAGGGACCTGTGCTTCATACAACAAGATTTCTCATATGTTTGAAGCTCCTTCCATCTTCACGGATTATGACATAGTTCATTGTACCTGTAGTTAATCTTGTCAGACTCTCGAAATTCTTTCTGCTGGCACTCAGGAGAACAAAGGGGGTGTCACCAAATTGTTGCACATGTCTGATTGGTTGATCCACATCTGATTTGTTGTTTCACCCTGAGATTTTATGATGGTACTTTGCACTGTGATCTCCTGTTCCTGATACAATCTGTCTGGCTTTCAGTTTCTGTTGAATGGTAGTTTGCTTCTACTGATACAGCTTCAGGTCTCTAAAATGGGAATGTGACAGAGTAACTGTAAATTGTAAATTAAATGGCAGTTTTACATTTCCTGATGAAACGCTGACATTTGTTTGCATCCAGCCGACACTGGGTGAGATCAGCACTAAATGTAACTGTAACTATGTACTTATTTGAAAAACAAATTATTCATTTTGATAGGTTTCAAAGCAATAAATGTTCACGCTATCATCATTTTAGCAGACACAGCTGGCTTTAATTTATTCAGCTATACAGTTAAATCGAAACATACGGCACAGTCAATCGCTGAATTGCTAACAAACTAGTAAGTCCAGTTTGTTGTCAGGGGAAGTATATAAAATTCAAGGAGGTGAGTCATTAGGGGGCTACTGAAGGAGGAATCCAGCAACTCTCAGGCCCAAAGCATGGGACAGCTGACAAAGCAGTCTCTCCTTTCAGATCCATCCAGGGAGGTATGGACTCTGACGGAGTGCAGTCTGGCCATTTAGTAAACCCAAACGCAATTAATCAAAAGAACTTTGATTAAAAACTGTAGACACTGTAGAAACTGTAGAAGTGCTTCAAGAGGCTGGTCTTGCAGCACATCAAAGCTAGCCTCCCACCAACCTTCGACCCACATCAGTTTGCCTACAGAGTGAATAGATCCACAGAAGATGCCATCGCTACTGCTCTTCACACTGCACTGACCCACCTTGAACACCAGGGGAGCTATGTGAGGATGCTTTTCATAGACTTCAGCTCCGCCTTTAACGCTGCCATCCCGGGCAGACTGGTCACTAGAGTCACTGACTTAGGACTTTCCCAACCCATCTGCCACTGCGGTTTGTCAGGACTTTCTGACAAACCGCCCCCAGACTGTTAGACTAGGCCCCCACCTCTCCTCCATCCTCACACTCAGCACCAGCGCCCCACAGGGCTGTGTGTTGAGCCCCCTTCTGTATGCCCTCTACACTCCTGACTGTGCCCCCACCCATCCCACCAACACCATCATCAAGTTCGCGGACGACACGACTGTGGTTGGACTTATCTCGGGAGGAGACAAGACAGCCTACAGGGATGAAGTCCAAAGACTGGCAGTGTGGTGTTCAGAGAACAATCTCTCTCTGAACTCCTCAAAAACAAAAGAAATCATAATAGAGTTCTGGAAAAACAGTGCAGACCCTGATCCACTACACATCAACGGGGACTGTGTGGAAAGGGTCCCTGCTTTCAGGTTCCTGGGTACGCACATCACAGAAGATCTCTCCTGGACTACAAACACCACCGCAGTAGTCAGGAGGGCACAGCAGCGACTCTACTCCCTGTGGATCCTCAGGAAGAACAACCTGCAGGAGAAACTGCTGGTGTCCTACTACCGCTGCTCCATCGAGAGTGTGCTGACGTACTGTATTTCAGTGTGGTATGCCAGCTGCTCAGCAGCAGACAGGAGAGCCCATCAGAGGGTCAACAACACCGCCCAGAAGGTCATCAGCTGCTCACTGCCCTCTTTAGAGGACTTCTTCAGCTCTCGCTGCCTCAGTAGAGCAGCCAACATTCTGAAAGACCCATCCCACCCTGGACATCATCTGTTTGACCTGCTGCCCTCTGGTAGACGCTTCAGGTCCATTATATCACAGACAAACAGACTTAGGAACAGCTTGTACCCCAGAGCCATACGAGACCTGAACACTGCCAAACACTGACACTGACTGTTTGCAACCTACCTTACCTCAGTACTTACTTGCAGTTTACATTATAGTACACTGCATCTATGTTTACACCTGAACAGCACCATGTATGCATATACTCCAAATTGCACTACTTTGAACACAGGGCCACTGCAATTACAATAAACGTGCAATATCCCAATGTCCAATATGTCTGCTGCTGCTAGAAGTTTATCTATCATTATTGTTTTATATCTTATTGTTCTATATCTTATTGTCCATATTTTTTTTCTTAAATTAGCTTGAACTCTTGTATTTTTCTTAATTGCTGTTTGTTATGTGTAATGTGTCATGTGCACTGCCAGGATTGCTACACAATTTCATTGCACTCTGTGCAATGACAATAAAGGAATCTTTATCTTTATGTGTTAAAGGAAGAGGGCAGCATGTTTCAGTTTGTTTGTGTGTGTGTGTGTGTGTGTGTGTGTGTGTGTGTGTGTGTGTGTGTGTGTTGTTGCATCTTTGCTGACATGGCAGAGCTCTCCTTATTTTCAGAGCTCACTCCCTCCTCTCTCATGATCTTAAAAAGGCCCTGTTTTTGTAGAGGAGGACTTTCCTGTATTAGGATATTATCTGACAAATTTACATTTCTCAAGAAGAGACATGCATAAATGTTTCAATCAGATGTCATGTTTCCTCTTTTGAATTTGAATCTGCTTAGCCATTTTCGTCAGAAAAGTAACAACAGCATGTTTTTATTTTCTTGGCTGGATTTCTTTGTGCGTATATGTTTTGTTTACTGACATAGTAAGTATGACAAAACAATGAATCATACTCTGCCAGGATAGGGGATTAGCTCTGGAGCACATTGCTGGTGCTGTCTGTATTTCAACAAACCAAACTGAAATTGCAGTTTTGTGGGAGATTGTGTGCAAAAGCTTGCTTCCCTTTGCTTTTTGCATGAGCCATGGGCCCTGTAACATAAGTATGCACAGCTGTTCTTGAACAGATAGACAGACTGAAGATGCACATGCTGGGAAATTGCATTCTTAATGTATGCACTGTGAGCCCAGCATGCTCTGTATTGAAACTTCTATTCCTGCCATTGTTGAAGCTGCAAGTGTTCTGATTTGCTGCCTTGTTGTGAACATTCTTGATGGGGCATGGTCTAAAACAGAACATCCCATAATCAACTTAGTAATGGATACAGCACCGGATCCTCCTGTTACCAACAGGAACCTCTATGACAGAGAACGGAAGGAACACTGTCTGAGTATCTAGTCATAATAGAACGCCAATGGCAGCAGTCTCAGTGGGACAAACCTGCAGGGAAACTGGCTCGCAGACAGATATTCTCATGTGAAGGAAGGACGATTCATATTATAATTATTCATCATAGAAAATGTAATGTAAGGGATTTTGCCATACAATCCTCAGCCCACAGTGAGTGGAAAAAAGAAAATGCACCACATAATGATATGATGTTATATGGAAATTTAGATAAAGTGAGTCAGACTGAAACCAGTCTTCACCTCTGCTCTATAGTCAGATTTTTGTGGTATGCAGATAAATGTCACAGCTATTTGCACTGTTGGTGATTTACCTAAGCTTATGAGATGTTTAGGTATGATAACACATATTAAATGTGCCATACATATAAGGCACAATATTCAAATTACATTGACATACTGTGATATTACAGACTGTGAAATGGGCAGTTGTGTGTGTGTATGTGTGTGTCTAAGTAAACACAGTAAACTTCCAAGCAGGTGATACACAACACACTGAATATGCAGCATTGCCTACAGAGCCTCTTCAATTTGTTTTTTTTTTAAGTCTAACCCACACAGCACACATTTAGCTTTGACTTAGTCTCGGTAATAATGCTTATGAGTTTGCTAGACATTTGCTAGTAGACACAGCAGATTATTTGTTATGCACTGGAGTTCTACACTTTAAAATCTCTGAGCACGCTAGTGCAAAAATAACGTTTGATGACATTTGTGGTAATGACCAAGGTCACACCTTGAAGTGATGACACGTGCCAAGATTCAAAACTCCTGATCAAGCGATTCCACAGCCGGTTACTTGTACAGTTCGAGAGTTACATTAACTGCACACTCACATTTTCCTATGATGTTCTCATGCTCTAGGCTTAAGTGATAAGCAACTGTGATTTTATTTTAGGTCATGAGAGGAACTGAGAGCCAACCCCTTTATGCCCCATATTACAGATACTTGCCTCCAGAGTGCCCCAGGAGCTCAGTCTCTTTCTCTCATGCCTGTCTTGACTGAAATAAAGATAACGGCTCCTTGCCATCATTGTGTTCAGATTTCATGTATGTCTTACCGGTACTTCAGGTTCCTAATGTATCTAATGGAGTTCATTGCAATGCAAACAGTCATTATTACTCATAATTCACTATTGCAGGATAGTTGTACAAGTTGAAACAAGCAACTCTTTGCCATCCTTCTGCAGGCTAGAGTACATTACATTGCAGGCATTTAGCAAATACTCTTACCCATGTTACCCATTTATACAGCTGGACATTTACTGAGGCAATTCTGGGTTAAGTACCTTGCCCAAGGGTACAACAGCAGTGCCCACCAGTAAGGAAATGAAGTAGCAACCTTTCAGTTATGAGTCCTGCTCCTTACCACTATGCTACACTGCCACATCTACATCTAGAGTACCTACACTGTAGCATGATGTGCTTCCTGCTATTGGCTCACCTCAAGGCTGACAGTGGAATACAAGTTGCTAAGAGATTGTCAACTGGAGCAGCTACTGCCCTGTCCGTAGGTGCTGCTTAGATAAATGCAAAGCTGATGCCACTTGTGATAGCACAGAGGAGCCAATGTTTCTATGGCTGAAGCTGTCGCCACAGCTGCTAATTTGGGCCTGAATACCACCATCTACTTGAGGAACATTTACCCTTGTTTCAATACCAGAGCGATGGCCTACATAGTTAAGGGCCTAATAACACCAACACACTAAGAGGTGAGGATACAGCCTGTCTGTGTTTGACTGGGGTTTGGTCAGAGGTGTGTACCACAATATAACTGGGTGCTGTGTGGTGGAATTTGCACTTGACTTCTGCTTCTTGTTTCCTCCTCCTCTTGTTGTCTTGTCTCCTCACCATGCAGGTGTGAAAGTGCATGTGGCCCTGAGATGGCTGGTGAAACCGCTTATCATACATGTATCTATGACCTGGTTTTCTCATAGAGGGTGAAGGCTAACATCCTGCAGTGTGTTTGCCACTCCATGGTGAGACACTGCCCTCTGGAGGCCCCAGCTTACACTACATATGCTGTTCTTACTGTGTTGGCTCATTCATTCCCTTTTCAGTTACACTCCAATCACACATAAGTAATGTTAACAGATACCTTTTTATTTTCACGGCTTTATTGACAAATGTTCTAAGGTTAGTGGGATCAGACTTCACTAGTGTTAGCTTGAAATAAACGAGAGCTTTGAATCATTACTGCTATGCTGGAATTAGGGCTATTTGACATCTATCATTTAACAGATTTCTGTGACTATATTGAGCAACTATACCAAGCACCTGGTATAGTGGCGGGGTGGATTTAATTGAAATACAAACTGCCATTATTACCCATAATTTACTGTCACATGGTAGTTTAAATTGATCATTTTCCTCAAAAGGACAACCAGCTTACACAACAACTGAAAGCTATCCAACCTAATACTTATGACTCAGAGAATGTCCTTTAGTCCATTTGTCTTACACCTTCATGAGGAACAGATGGGTTTTACTTTCTGAAACTGATTGATGTCAATCTAAAATTCTCAGCTGTTACAGTATCTTTCAGTATTTGTTTCCAAAAAATCATCTCTAAGCTAAAGACCAGTGTGAAATGCTCCTCTCTGTTATGTAATCTAATTTTGTTTTTATGCTGAGATGAGAAATTAAACAAAGTTATTTACCTAAAACGGGATTACTACGTCATAGCATTTTTCACATTCACCACAAAGTGAGGAACATGCTTTATCTTGTCTACACCTTGTTTGTGGGCTTTTTTTGGCCACAATCCCAAATATTTATGAGAAGTACTTTCAAGACATCCTTTCCAAATCTCCAGCCAACCCCTGTGGTGCAACGTGTATCCCACTGAAGAGCGGTTACATGTCATCCTGTGTCATGACCCCACATCACGAGAGTGGGAGATTCACTTATGCCTTTACAGTGCAGAGCTCTGTCAAAGCTTGACACAGTAATATATCAAGTGTGGGTTAATTCAACAGCTGTGTGTAAAATGAGAAGTTACCATCACAAATATTCTGCCAACCAGATGTGAAACACAGCTGGGCCGACTTACTCGGGCTTCCTCAGGTGTGCCTTAAGGCACATCTTCTTACACAGCTACTATGAAACCCATTAGGAACTGTGGGTGAGTGTAAGGAAAAGTGCGAGTTGATTTTGCAACTTCAGGAGGCCTACCTGTCCCTCCCTTTCCTAGCCAAAAATCCTGGTCATGCCCTGTCTGTTCTGGTGCCAAATAAGTAGTACAAGCTTCCCACAGAGGCCAGGACAGCTATATACTGTAGAGCTATATTCACCTCTTCAGACTGCACTCTGACTCCCACAACCAAGCATGATTCACCTGATTTGTTTGCTTTTACTGTAGGGTATTCTGTAGTCTTACTGTTGGCAATGTTAAATGCACTTATGTATGTGCACACTAGTTTTCATTGCACTGGGGCCCAGAATAGCATCTGCTAAATAACAAAATGTAAATGTAATGTATTAAAAAAATACTACAAAAATTAGCAACCAAGACCTGATTGGATCCCAGAAGGGCCTGGTATGTTGATTGAAAAGGCAATTTCTGATACAAATAAATACACATGTACTTTGTATTTGTATGTAGCTTCATGTGTAAAGGAACATTATGAAATTTGTAATTATTGTGTTACCTATCTTTTGACCTCTTTTACAGCATATCCAATGGAGAGCCCATGTTGATACAAAAATTACCAAAAAGGTTTCAACAGTAACAAGGAGATATTAGATGTATACACACATACATCAATCATACACACATTTAACAGACCCGTTCATTTCATAGACCCAAATCAGTAATGAAAATTCTTGAGGCCAGGCCTTTTTATATTTTTTATTTCATATTTTGAACATATTTTTGTCAAATGTATGTACACAAGCCTTGTGTATGTCACAAGCCCTGCTGCCTATCCACTCATATTATACTGGGTGTTCATGGATCGCTCACCATAGATGGCTGTAGAAGACTTAAGTAGAAGTACTATCATTGTTATTTGATTGAGACAAATAGTCCCTTTTAACTGCAGGTTTTTATCACATCTGAAAAAGACCTAGAGCTCCTTGATCTGGACATTTTGTATATTGCAGTGGTAACTGCAATATATCAGTAAAGGAAGGATCTCACTGACAATATACAGATGGACCTATACTATACAACTGCACTTGTGCTGCAAAGGAAGGTGTGAAGCTCCCCACAGAGAAAATATTGATGATTGGGCCTGTAAGTCAGTACTCTCTAACTGTGCATAAACAGTAAAGCTTGTCACAACACCAGCATTACTACTAAGCTTATCGTCCAGGGGTATCGGGTTTGTCATGGAGGGAGTAATCAATGTGCAACCCCCTCAAAAAAGATTGATAAGAAAGACAAGTCAAGAAATGACATAGTCATACTTGAGTGTATTGACGTACAGGTGCATGGCTGATGATAGGTTTACCATTAGTGTTAAGTCATGCACAGATAATGATAATTCATGCATATTTGCCGATATCCTGCAATAACCCTGTGACCTGTTCTAAAGAACAACAAGCTACATGCATGGAAAGTTAATCATCAACACTGAAAGGCCTATATCACCAGCCAATAAACATCACTTCAGATCATTATTCTGTGTCAATAAGGTCTGTCTAGACCACCTCTAAACAGTTATGTGTTTAGAGACAAACCACAAAGTGGAGGAGCTCTCTATAAATTTTGTCTAAAATACAAAAAGACATAAAAACATAGTAACAGTACAATATATGCTGGGACACAGGGCTCTATGGAAACCACACATTAGTGGAAAATCCCTTTGACCTTTTCAAATATATTCTGTAAATATCCATTTAACAAAACATACAATATATAAACGCTTATAGACACATTATTCAAGGGTCGGATTAAACAGTCAGTCAAATGTCAGTAAAAAATACCTCTAAATGGATACTTCTCTTTTATGCCCACCATCAAATACTGACTCATAAACAATACTATATGTTGTTATTAAAATGCTTTTCTTTCTTTTCATGAAGTTAACGTCCCTATATTCTAGAAGCTAGTCTTTTCTGGAAGGATTCAATGAAATGCCTTCCTACTTGAAAACCCCATCCTATCTCATGGCCACCATTAACTACATGTGCTGCGCTCTTAGTATTCATTGAAAATTTATCCCCTTTTTCCTGTTCAACCTACATGAGATTGGAATGTCTCCTGTGATCCCAGTAATTGCCATCATAGATATGTTCATTATCTCATCTGTGGAGATATATTATTGTTCCATTATCAAGCCCCACGTTTCCTGAATGTGCCCACAGTACCCAGAGCGGTGCATTTGGTGCTTTTGTTTACTTTCTTTATCAAAAGGAAGCTCTGGCTTTGTTTCTCACATTATCAGGTGACCCTAATGCCCCCTTTTAATGATGAATCATTTTCACTCTAGCTGTCTTTCTCCTATGCTTGAGATAATACCTCATCTATGCTCTCATTGTGTGTGTGTGTGTGTGTGTGTGTGTGTGTGTGTGTGTGTGTGTGTGTGTGTGTGTGTGTGTGTGTGTGTGTGGCAGGGGGTAGGGCTGGTAGTCTACTAATAGGCTGAGACTTATGTCTCACTGTTTCCCCTGTTAGGACACAGCTAAACTGAGATCATTCTTTAAGGAACCTTGGCCTTACTCTGATGAGCTTGGTGCTGGTCCTCCACTCTGTCTCTCCCATCCCTCCGTGCCTATTCCACTTTCTCCCTCCCTCTCTCTGCATCCTAGCCGCTCAGTTTTTGAAGGCTCCATAACGGCTGGCTTTGCTGATGAAGTTCTTGAGCAGGTCGTGGTCCATGTCCGCAAAGGCCTGAGTCTGGGTCACGGCCGTCAGGTGGTTGACGCAGAACTTGAAGCAGAACTCCTCCAGGTCCTACAAATGAAGATGGCGGGTTGGTCAGCACTTTCCCTGTTGAGCGATAATGAACAGTGCGGTCACACTGCCAGCAGGGGCTGCCACAAGTGAAACAATGTAGTCACACTGCCTGCAGGCACTGCCACAAATGAAACACAAGTGAAAAGTGGGAACTTCCAAGAACAGAGCAGTGCAGTGTCTGGGTGTGGCACCATTCCAGGGACGGCTTTACTGACATCAAACAGACACAGGCAACCAGACTGCTGAGTTCATAATGGATCAATACCAAAAAGACTACTCTTTGGGCCTCCGAAGACACTGACGTTGAAGGGGCACTTAAATACTAACAAGTTTTATAATCCTTTTCATAAGACTCATAAGCTGTGTTGAAATGGATAGATCAAAAGCCTACGGCCACTGCCATTGTCTGGAATGGTAAGTTGGCTGAGTTTTACAGTGGCTAGTGTTTGGAGAAAAAAATAGAATGGATAGTTCATGAACATGCATGGGAGTTCCATGGAAGGCCTGTTTTTTTGAGAGACTACAGGCTATGTATCAGGTGTGTGTGGGCGGGGCTTGCCTACCCGAGCCTCGTACTTGACGGCTGCAGAGAGCAGGGTGATGGCGTTCTCCTCCGAGATGCCCCGCTTGATGGCCTCCTGGCACAGCCGCTTCAGACGAGTCTCTCGGTAGAAGGTGGCCAGGTCCAGGAGCCCTGGCAACAGAGAGGGCAATACGTGACAAAGACGAATGAGTGACAGTTGTTTAGAGATGTATTAAATTCTGATGATGGCTGTACCAGCACTCACAACCACGAAAATCAAGACCTGAACACCGAAGAAAACTCTTGGTTGGTCATCTGAGTAGCTAATCTTTGCATATTTTGTTTTTAATATCAGCACACCATGTTGACAATGTTTTACATTGCTTTCTATGAGGGTTAAAAGGCTGTAAACTCACAGAGAGATTATTGTCTTTTAATCAATCAAAAAGCCCAGATTACAGGAAATGGATCCAAAGGAGTACTGGACAGCTGTCTGCACACATATGCTTCAGCACACAAAGCCAGCAAGGACGGAAGGACTGTAATACTAGATGTGCTCAACGTGAGCTTAATGTTTTAAACACCACGGCGACAAACGCACTGTACGATTTATGGTCCCTGAGGCAGTCTTTACACAAATGAAGCTGACTTCCTGGTTACTGGGCTAGTGTTAACAAAAGCCAGAGATTTTTTTTTCAGTGTTGGGATTGGAGTGACAGCCCTGGGCCTACCGATAGCATCCTCCGGTTGCAGGTTGATGGTGTCAGTGTACAGGTATTCCAGGAAAGCACGGTACACCAGGTAAGAGAACTGGTGGATCTCAATGGACTCCTCATCGGTCTCATTCAGCAGGGCCCGGAAATGCTCACACCTGTAACACACATTAATATACATGAAAGATACTGGCTACATGCAATCTTTGTTTCATGCTAATTTGGATAATAAACATTTCTGTTACAAAAACATCATATTTGGCTGTGTTTTAAAACATGCATATGAATGTATTCACATTGCGTATGCAATTCATGTGTCATAGAGGTAACCCGTAAATTTTCTATTTGGTCATTAAATTAAAAGCTTGACTGGCACTAATTATGTCCAGCGGAAACTAACCATTTAAAGTTAAAAGTTTTTTGCCTCCAGCCGGTCAGCCAGCTGTTCAAGAATTAGATCTCCTTCATAGGAAAGGGAACTCCTAATCTAGTCTCCGTGCTCAGATTCAATCTACTCTCAATTTCAATTGCATAATGGTTTGAGGGGGTCACAGTTTTTCTTTCAGCCAGGAAACCAGCTGTTCAAGGATTAGATTTACATCACAGGAGAAGGGGCAATGACTCAAAACTCAGCCTTTGCTCTCACATTCCACATTTACATACACTTACTTCAATCACACATTGATGTGGGGCTGGTCCCTTCCCTACCTGATTTTCAGCAGGGCCTTGTGAACATGAATACACTTCCCATCCACCAGGAACTTCAGGTCAGAGATCTCTGGGCTGTCAAACTCCTTTTTCAGGGACTGTGCCACGGTCAAGTAATCATCCCCATCTGACAGACAGAGGACAGCACCCCAAACAGTTCAAAGAGTAGGCCCTGGAGCCCATTTTTATTCTATAGACATTATACAGTATCAAATGTCAATACATATAAACAAACACAGCGGGGCTATTATATGAGATCTCAGAAGCCTGCCTGTTCTCAGCCTAACCACCTCCACTTTTGACATTCATGAAACAAATAAAGAAGTAAATCACTTCTTCTCTAGCTATTCGCATCAGTAGTTGTTCTATTGTGTATGTTGAGCTCTCGATGGCCTGGTTAGTGACTGTTGTTGTGTTTAAGAAATCTTGCAGGATCCAGAGGACCTAGTGACAGTCTTTGTAAAATCTACCTTTCCGTGACAATGTCATTGTGATGTCATTTTGCTGCACTGAATGCCTGTTGTTTCCACTCACTCTTTTTCTTTCATATATCAGTTACGGAACAGAAGCTAAAAAATCAGTGGGATGGCAAAAGAAGACTGGACACAGGGACAGGGCCAGAGCAAGACAGCTACAGACACATCAAAGCTGGCACACGTGTACGCAGATCCCCGCCCCGCTCCTACCCACAGTAAGGAGATGCCAGGTGACAGCGGGCGTGGCGAAGCAGGCAAAGACGTCGTCGGTGCTGGCAAAGTGTGTGAGGTGGGGGGTGGCCACCGCCTGGCCTCGGCACTGACCCCACATCAGCACCTGGCCGCTCTGGGTCTTGGCTGCAGACGTGTGGCTGGTGTGACAGGCAGCTACCTCCACCAATCTAGTCGGTGTAGAGAAGGAAATGGAGGGAACGAGGAACGAGGGCAGTCGAGGAAGCAGAAAATATGGTATGAATATCTTTGTCAGTCATCTTTGTTCTCAAAATACATTGTCAGTAATGCAGACCTGTTACATACATATGTTGAGTGTAGTGAGCTGAAAGTTAGTAACTCTCATGAAATCCTCTGCAGTCACGTGTACAGCAGCCACAACCATAAATTACCCCAGTCTCTGAACCCCTAGACCTATCCAGCGTTACAGGGTGCTCACAAGGTATATGAGGTATAAAACAGAAAGGAGCTTGAAAGAAGTTTGAAAAAGTATGCTCAATCAGAGACAAACAGAAGATAAAAACAGTATTTACAGAGTTTCTACTCACCAAGCTGTATCAAAACAACCCACAGCACTCCCTTTTGTGTAACTACATTTTAAAGCCTTTTTTTAATTTGCCATATTAAAATGTGACCACTGACACATTTCAGCACCAATTGCCTTCATCAGGGTGTGGTTCCCAAAGCATAACGGACAGAATTTATGAGACATTTGAGACACTTTCCTTGTTAAACAACCCCATATGTCAGAGTCCTGTGGGCTGTACGCTCAATGAGGTGTAAGCGAAGCGAGACATGCCTGCTAATTCTGATTGGCCAGGCAATCTCCCAGGAGAGCCTGTGCAGAGCCTCACCTCTCCTTGTCCATGCTAACGAGCACAGGCACCGCTTGGTTGCTCTTGTTGCCCGTGCCCAGCTGTCCGTAAGAGTTGGCACCCCATGCATAGAGGAATCCCTCATCCGTGAGGGCAAGCGTGTGTGCGTATCCGCAGGCGATCTGTGGAACCACAACAACATTGCTCAGTTTTAAATGTCACAAATGATAGCAGCTGGGGCACCCCGTTTTTTTAAGGCTAGGAACTGTAGCCATTTCCTACAAAGATTAAAGCACAGTTTAATCAGGCTTTATTACAAGGCACGGTATCCGATGAGAAATGAGCCTGCAGTCCGAGTGTTTCACAGACACAGAGGGCCATCGTTCTTATCGTACGTGTGCCCTCACCTGCACAATGTTGATTCCCTGCAGGGCGGCGATACGACAGGGGGTTTGCTGGTTCCCATTGTTTCCCAAGCCCAGCTGGCCGTTGCAGTTGTAGCCCCAGCCGTAGGTCTGAAAGAAAGCAAGAGGAATTTGAGGTTAGTCATGTTACAACACCAATTTTTGGTGTCCATCTTCCAATTCCATGAAAGCCTCAGGGCACTTCAGGATTAATTAAATCATCTTGCTGGCTACATAGTCTTCCCTTTTCTAAAACAGTGTATATTTTCATTGCCATTAACTGAAAAATAATCTATAGAGTAAATGTTTAGCTTTCATTTTTTCTCCTGTTTTCAGGAGCACATAGCTGGTCATTTGCTACAGTAATACTGACATTAGAGAAGGATAATACACAGACCTAAGCCTTGAGTGGACAGTGTATTGCTTTAGGCAGAGACATCATTTGTGAAATGGATCAGATAAGCATTTCTCATTTTAAATGGCCTCTCCTCTCTAATTCCCCCTTTGCTTTGAGCACTTTTATTGTTGTTCCCCAAAGCTGATCAGTTCTGCCTAAATACAGCAAACCACACTGAAATGCTCACTGCTCTGAATATCCCATCTAGCATGGAGAAGCCAGCTGTTTTGGTCACATGCATACACATTATTATAGTCTGTGACAGTCAACTATTGTAACAAATATGACACTACATTATTTATTACAATACATTATTTGTGTTGCAGACACCCTTACCGTGTTATACAGTTTATATTTTTTAATTTTATGCATTTACACAGCTAGATATTCCTCCTGATGCACTTTGGGCTAAGAGTTGTCTTTAATGGGCAGCAGGACTGCGCTATCCCTACTTACCTCCCCATTGTCCAGCACAGCCATGGAGCAGAGCTGGCCGCAGGCGATGTTCACCACCACCTTGTTCTGCAGGCAGCTGCTGACCCGGCGAGGGGTGGGCTGGTTGGCGGTGGAGCCGGAGCCCACCTGGCCCGAGTTGTTGTACCCCCACGCATACACCTGCACAGGTACAGACGGGCCATCAGTGAGGTGTCCAGAGACAGGGCCATCAACAAGGGGATTCACTTACACAACTTCCAAGCCAAAGGTCACCTAACTGATCGATTACGGTTGTCATGCTTGTTGAATTGTGTGATTATACCAGAATCTCACAGAGCTACCGATATCAGGGTTGGTCCATGGCCTGGTCCATGAGCACTGGTAGGTAGAAACCGCCAAGCAACATGACAAAAATCAGTGAGCTGGGCAATTGCACTGCCGGGAGAAGCTGCACTACAACACACTAGGCATGTCATTCCTATCAGTCGCACCAGACAAATGAATAATTTCCAGGTCCCTTATGTTTTCAGGAGCTGAGGTGCATACCTCCCCCTCGGTGGTGCGGGCAATGGTGTGATGGGACCCACAGGCCACCTCTGTCACCTTCTTGTTCAGCAAGTTGGTCGACACCTGAGCCGGGATCAGGCCGTGGTTGGTGGTACCATTGCCCAGCTGGCTGTAGCCATTGTGCCCCCATGCATACACCTCTCCATCTAGATGGGACAGAAGACAGAGGTGGGGGTGGGGAGGAGGGCGATAAGCCACTTTTACTGGGAAGGGGAATGCCAGCCTCCCCGTGCTGGGCCTCCTTCCAGTGAACGCTTTAATAACAAACATAAGATCATGTTTCCACTGTTTAAACACCTGGTACTTCCCAGATGGGCTGTGGCTTTCGGGAATAGAATATTTGCAAATGGCTTTTTCCAGTGAAACTGATTGCAGGGAAAAGAAACTAATATTCAAAAAGGTGGTAATACTGGAAATTATGGTGACTGTGTCTTTGAACAGACATTTGTCATCTGCCATCAATGTTTAATGCATAAATGGATAGGGTTATTTTCCCACTGCAGTTAAGAGGGAGAAAACAGGACTGCAGCGGGAAACCACACATGTCAATAAGAAAAAAAAAACTTTCCAAACAGCTTGCTGAAAGAGCGAAAGATATTTAATTCACTGCCAAAATGCAAATGAAAAATATACCCTGTTTGGCGCTTTGGCTGTAATTTGTATCATATTGACTCTCTGGTTAATAGTTAACAATTAGATAGCTGTGAAAGCATTTGTTTCCAGCAACTCTCTCAGATCAAACAAGTCTGAGACTTGTTCCCTCAAAGTTTGAACAACCTATGGACAAAACAATAAATCAGCAGATACAATAATGAGAACTGACAGGAGGAAAGGATGGAAGTTCTACAAAAAGACAATATAGTATAGTATATAGATACTGTGATGTTGATACTGATGTTTTCAACCAACACCATAAAAACACCATGACTCTCTGCAAACTATGCTTCAATAAAAGGGCTAATAAAAGTTTTGTGGTCCTGTGTAACTGTCCTCAGTTATTATTTGTGCATTTGAGCCCCGGGGGACTCTCACCTGCTGTGGCGATGACCACGTGTGGCCCCGTGCCGTAGCTGAGAGACACTATCTTCTTCCCACAGAGCACGTCTACCCTGCGGGGCTCGATGGTGCTCTGCACGTCCCCCAGCCCCAGACAGCCGCTGCAGTTTGTTCCCAGGGCGAAGACCTGCCACAAAGGCAAGAGCACGTAGCAGCCATCGTCAGCCCCTGCGTGCTTTCAGATCACCGGTCACACTGTATGTAAATCGCATGGCACAGCCAGATCCCTTTCCCGACAGCGCTTTTTCAGGTTAACTCTGTCGACACGCTGCAGCTGCAAATCCAGCAGATTAGATGTCTAGATTAGCTGTGAACCCTAACCCACTTGCTGAAAGTTAACTGCAGACAGTGTGGATCGGTGGTTCTCCACTGGGACAGAACCGAGCGCTGTCTGATCAATGGAACTGATACCATAGGGGCCAGGCTGTTTTATAGAAAATTGAGACGGTATTTGTATTGTAATCTGGATTTGGTTCTAGTATAGTGTGAAGGAAAGGACTAAGCTTTTGTGTGTGATCTGCTTTACATCTGTTCTAATGTTCTTTATTAAACTATAGCCCTTTGGGAAGGTGACTGATTGAGGGAAACAGTTGTGTTTCCAGGAGCCCTGTGTTTCTGCTTCACAAAGACAAACAAATGGATAAGTCTGTGAGCATGACGCTCCAGGAAGGGGCGCTCTCCTGTGGATAACACAAGGCTTGGTCTGGAATTACAGGCCTAATTATAGCTTCCCTCTATCTGCTTAGCTCTGTGTCTGGAACTTTCCGTCCCTCTGCGTGGGACCTGCCTCCCAGCTTCCAGCCCCATTCCCAAACGCCACAGCACACAGTGTCTGTCTGTCTGTCCATCTGGAGCCTAATTCACTCTAAAATCAATGAATAAGTCTGTAGCAATCTTTAAGACCATTGCACTTTCACGGTAAGCCCTTTTTAATACAGTAAAGATGTTCGTACACCTATCCTTAATGTAACATGGTAAACCATCTAAGTACATTACAAAGTTTACACCTACTTTGATGGCAAGTTGTTTCTGGTAAGCTCTGGTAACCCACCCCCATTACTTTTGAAATAGTCATATGCAAAGAACCCCTCCCACCCATGTCCACCCTCAGTCTGCTATCCATGCAAACACTTTGCATCACATTTCTCCCTTCTTTACTCCAGTTCATCCCTTCCAATCCGTCTCATTGAATGATACCTCATCGTTGACGGTGACATAGATGGCTTCATTCCCTGCGCTGCCAAACACACATGCCTGACGAATCAGGCGCAGTTCCTCCGGGGGCAAGAGGGCAAATACTGGCCACTTTCCCACATCCAGCATGCTCCCAGCTGCAGGTGAAAGAGAAGGCACATTAATTCGCCCAGCTCATGTGCAACAGATCGCCTGCCTTGGTCTCTTAGCAGCAGGCACAGCTGCAAGGTTCCAAAACATCACCACTAGCAGAAGAGAGCAATTCAGTTCGTTCTGTTAAAACCATAATCCCTTGGGTTTGGTGGTTAAAAGACTTGGACCAGAAACCACGGCTGTGAGGCATATCAGGCCTAATCCCATGCCACTTTTTGGGACTTTCAAAAGATGTGACTTCTTTGGCTGATTTCATCTAACAGAAGCAGAGGTTACAAACTAGACCCATTCTGCATCTCAGTCGGTGCAGACTACTTTTCAAATTTCACGTCACAAAATTCTCCTCTCCATGAGGCAGGTCTCTCAATTTCCAATTTCCCAGTGAGTGAGCATGTTAGTGCACTGAGATGGCCAGAGAGTGATGAATGGTTTCATTTCAGAAAGAAAAGTGGTCAGCGGTCCAGTGGTCAGCGATGAAATCTTTTATTTTTGCCAGAGGATCCCTGCTGTTACACACACATCTGTTTCCAAACATCCTGCCCTTTTAAATTGAGGATTGTGTGATTTTAGACACTTGGCTGGCCTCTCAAATATCAGAGATGTTTATATTAATCATGATGTAAAATGAAGCAACATCTGCATCTATACTTTTTATTATCAAAGGGGTTATTGCCAAGAGCTTTTAAAATACTTCTTTAAAAGTTATTATTAGTATTTTGTGTTGTGTTTTGTTGTGGGAGTTCTGTTAAAAAAAGATACCCGAAGATATGTCCAAAATTACATTTTAATAGTGGGTAAAAGTTCCTCAAGTTTGTATTTTCTTATCCAGTTTGACTTCACTGTTGGTAATCTGATTTAACTGCTGTGTTATCAGTGTAGCTGAAATATGGTATTGTGTCTTTTCAGCCAAAATATATGCAATACAAGATGTGACAAAGAAAAGAGCTTGCTAAAATGTGCATCCACAGAATAACTACTAATCATGTCCAAACATCATAATAATCTATTACAGTTCTTCACATACATGCCATTCAAAGAAAATGTCGCATTGATTAGACACGGTGTTCTGACGGAAGGACACTTTGTGATTGAAGGGCACATGAGCTGACCTGCATGTGGTGGTGTGCTCCTTACAAAGACTTTGAATGAGTCTCACAGTTGGTGTACACAAATGTTAGCAAGATGTAGGTCTTCCTTTTGATCCTGTCTGTATATGCATCTAGTGCATGTAGACAAGCCTGCAAACCACTCACCCTCTGTTGTGGCACTGCACGATTCCCTGATTTCAGTGTAGCAGGCTCTTCTTTATTTTTTTGGCAGGTGAGGATTAACTGCACAGCGGTCATGCCACAATTTTTCCAAAAGACGAAACGATTCATCTCTTGTCACACTGACATTTGTGGCAAATCAGGCTTGATTATGTGTTATTTTTTTCTGGATACTTAATGCTTTATTAATGGCTTCATGGGGTACAGTATGCAGGTTGACTATTACTACTACTGTCACTACCATAACTACTACTAATGACAGACTTAATGTAAAAATGAGCTGCATTCCAGTGACCTGGTCCACTGTGATTCACAATGCGATTAGATCAGGTTATTTATAAATGTAACCTTGTAGAGTCGGCAGTGTAGCATACTGGTAAGGAGAAGGGCTCATAAGGTTGCTGGTTCAATTCCCTGACTGGGGACTACTGCTGTACCCTTGGGCAAGGTACTTAACCGACAATACCTCAGCGAATATTAAGCTGTATAATTGGATAACATGTAAAAATTGTAACCTATGTAAGTCACTCTGGATAAGATTGTCTGCTAAATGACAATAATGTAATGTTTAATAATGTTTATGCCACTCTGTGCATCTGAGATGATTCTTCCTTGCAATCAAACATAATAGTGTAATGACTTACACATTCCCTCTTACAGACTCATTTTGGGATTTGGGATTTGATGGCATGGCCACGTGTCTTCTATTTTGTAACATCCTTAGTTGTAAAGAAGTGATGGTACAGCATGATAATGTGAAAATCCCTTATGGCAGCAAGGACGTCTGGTATCCTTGATTCTTCTTCTTCTAAGCTATCATGGGCCTTTCCTATTCTGACATTAATCACCCCTACAAAAGACGTTCACAGAACTAGCCACTTTGTAAAGCCCCATGCGAGACACTAACGATTCAAACCACCCTCCATGCATAACAAATCAGACAATACACGTGTATTAAAACACAGCTACAGCTAAAAAAAGAAAAAAAAACCGTTAAACAAAACATAAAATTACTGATAATAATGATCATTATTATTAACAGTAGCTGTCATAGAAGTACTTATGCCGGTCTTACCAAAAATAAGTTATTCGTTGTATGCTTGTTCAGACTGCAAAACTCGATTATCTAAACTGTTACCCCCATAACGCTAGTTTATGTTACAATGGTGTTATACCGTTTTCAAGTGTTATCCAACGACAAGCTTGATTCGGTAGTCTAGACGGGACAGGGAGTGTAGCGCATATATTATCGACATCCGCTTAACTATTTATCATTATTATTATCCACCGCTCTCGGTGACATTTCACTTAGTAACTCGTTATATTCGTATCTTAATCGTTTTCGGTACATAAGACAGCGTTAATTTAGTGCAACATCAGTGCGGATAGCATCGTAGCCTACTCGTCAGTCCATCAGTCCTGTGGTGTTTTTACTTTTTTTACTCTATAATAATTGCTAGTCTCTGAAGAACTTACTTGCTACAGGGCAAAATGGCTAGCTATCTTACTCCACAATCCTCCACGAAGAATGCTAGGATGGAAACTGTGACGGTCACAATCTTCTTTAGTGTTAATGTAACAAGTCGTCTCAAAAACAGTGAAATTACAACTCTGCGTTAGCAAACTGGATACGGGTTACGCAGAGTTGCACGGCAAATGTATAAACACAAATAATATTGAAAAAAATTACCAAGTGTAGCTTGTATTCCTAGTCGTCAGCGAAGCTTTTTCTCTTTCCCCGACATTGACAGTACTTCCCGTTGTTTGTGTTGCATTGTTTAATCAAAAAATACAACGAAACGACATCTCTGACGCCCGCGCATCGGCTATTATTACAGCACAAAAATATAAATATTAGCCTTATGCCTTTTCATTTACGCCTAAGGATTTCCTGACTGTCCAGGCACCACAGAAGATCGTCGAGTTCATGGATTCAGCGAGAAGATAATCCTATCCTCTTCTTCGCTCTGTTAAACCTGTGATAGTGGTCAACAAAGATTGTAGTGGCCAAAGTGAATCAGCTGAATGGCACTTCCTGCTGAGCTGCCTGCGATGACTGATATACGAATGAAAACCAAATAAATCCTGGATGATAAAAGTAAACAAAAAACTGGATGAAGTCTTTCTTGTTTATTCTTTTTTTTTTCCTTTGTGGGTGATACTTCTTTCAATTGGCACACTGTAACACTGAACACTGTAACAAAGTGAGAATATTTGCATAATAATTTTACCCAAATGAAGAAAATTACCCTACAGTCATTTCAAAGTTCACAGGGGATACATTTTCTATATTTCTTATCACCCTCATGGGATAAAACAAGCATTTCACGCATAATTCAAACTGTAGTTTTGTTCAGATAAGCTAGTAACATGCTAACAGTATGTAGGAACTCTGACATTTTCAGCACTTCTCCTTCGTGACATTCATGCAACTGTAGCATGTTATCAGAGATGCTCCAGTGTTCTGTTTACATTCTCTCCAAGCTTATTGGGGCACCCATGTTGATCCAAAGGTTCTTGACCTCTGTTGATTTATTAAAATGGATCTTTTCAAATTGATTACAGAGGCTGCAAAGAGTACAATGAATAATGTGTACAGAGAAATGAAAGGGACAATAATAATAGTTTGTGGTTTGTAGTTTGGTATGTATTTTCACACCTTAGTTACTTTACCTGTGGTATGTGTGTGTGTTTGTGTGTCTGTGTCTGTGTATTTATGTTCTCCTGAGAAACAGGTATCAAGGGTTCTGTGTCTGGACATGTTCTGATCTTCATCAGTCATCTCCTGAGCCATTTTGAAAAGGGATTTCACAAACATACAACACCCATCTACTGGAAAGGTTCTGTTTCCTGTATGACACTGATCCTTCTGTATGAAATCAGACAAAATACTGATTGCGCAGATTACATCAGATATAGATACACATCAGATGGTATGCAGAAAAACCTGTATAAAGCAAAGGGAGATTGTTTACACTGATACTACAAAAGGCAAACACTTCCACTCCAGCAGATGTATCGGCAACTTTCTCCCAGGGAAGTAGTTTTTTTGTAGGCTTTGTTTTTGGTTAACTGTGTCACTTTGATTATCCAATGACTATGTTCTTTTTTATGATTAAGGAGAAAGACACTTTAAGTAAGGATCACCCATTTGCAGCTGGTTCCTTTTTAACTCTGTGCAATGCTGTTCACACGATAACATTTTATGAATTTATGCATTTGTGCAACAGGAAAATACAGCTGTTTGGGGGCTTTCCCCAATGTTTTCCCAGAATCACATGGAGTATGCAGACTTGCCAGTGCTTGAAGGTGTCGTGTAACATGTAACAACACTATGCAAACCTTTTTTGCATAGTCATGGCACACTGATATCTCCTTTTGAACTACGCTCCCCTGTTCTGATTTATAAATACAAAAAGTCAAATCTCCTGAGGAAGTGTTCAGCAGCGGGAGCAATCTGAATGAAAAAGGGCAGTATTTTAGGGCTACCCAACCAGTGCGGAGCCACGCCTTGGAGGGTGTAGTAGAGGGGGTTGAGTCTATCCTCATCTCACATGTCTCTTCCTCTCCTTCAATCTGACATATTTCAGCAACCTGTTGCTGTGAGAAGCAGCCTACGGGCACCAGATACCCACTTACAGCCGGGAAGCCCTGTGGATTGTGTAACAGTGGCTGCCGAAACCTTTCCACTGAACTGATCAGAAAGAAACCCAAGGGTTGATGTTCTCCCAAATATGTGAGGAAAAGGTAGGTAACTTGCAATGCATCCTGGACCAAGTGTGTTATGTTCATTGATCCACTTTTATTGGCTATTGTGCCATTTAAACACAGGGCACAGAGTGTGACCAGAGCAGGTGAAGTGCAGGTGCAAGGAGGATGAGTTGTTACTACTACTGCTATTACTACCGCTACTACTACTACTATTTTTATTATTATTACTACTACTAAGACTATACAGTATTGCATATTTTCATTTTTGTCATCTTAGCCAACCTTTTGATTTTTAAATTTTAGTTTCATTTGGTGGGTTTATGCGTAAGTTGAGTGATGGAGGATTTTAACATAAAAATTTAATTTCTGACTAAAAATCAGAAAGTCTGGGAAACCAGCCTGACATAACTATATTGTTTAAGTGTTTAAGCTTAACAAAAACTCAACGCTAACATCTTTTCTGGTTTCATAACCACAAAGAATAGCAGCAGATAAATTAAATAAAATTAAATAGATGAAAAGGGGCCAAAAAATGACAAGTAATAAGTAATCATAATTCATTTTATGTTGACGTTGATGTTGTGTGACCTTCTCACATAATAAGATCTAAAGTTCATCTCATGGAATTAATAGTTTTTATAAGAGTGCAAATCACTAGGGTGTATAATTATTCTGTAATATTGATGCCCTGAAACAAGTATTGGTTTTGTACCTACAGTAGCACTGCTCCTGATGTTGTGTACATTTGTTAAAACAGCTCTCTTTCCATTCAATTTCTCTTTCTGTCCCTTCTATATTTGCTCTAAGTGCTCTGTAAGCCTTCATTATGGAGACATTCCGAGATCATATCATTGCAGGGGCTGCCATTGTATGCTGCAGACAGCCCTTAATACCAACTGCAGTCTTATTGTTTGGGTCGAGATTAAGATCAATGGCCACAATAAGAATGCAGAACTACAACATGGTTTAGAGAAGTAAGGCAGGCAATGTTATTTATTCTGAATATGTTTTTAGCCTCATTACAGTCAAGACTATTCTCACAGTGGAGTTCAAATGAGTCTTCCCTTTTCTGTGTGCCTTCCTCTCTACCCCCATTCCTCTCTCTGACATTTCTAGTACCTCTCCACTCACCTTACTTACCCTCTTGTTTTTCCCAAACAGGAGTTAAAATGAATTCTTCCTTGTGGGGACAAGGATCAGGAAATGTTACCGGCAACTGCTCCATTGATGGCTTCAAACGTAGCGTCTACCCACCCACCTACCTGCTCACCTTCACCCTGGGTCTGGTGGGCGGTGCCGTCTCCCTGTGCTCCTTCGTCAGCCTTATCAGGACGAAGGGGCGCTTAACCGCAGTCAACCTATACATGCTCAACCTCCTGGTGTCCGATCTCATGCTGGTGTGCTCCCTCCCGTTCCGTGCCGCCTACTATCTGATGGGCTCCAATTGGATTTTCGGAGACGTCACCTGCCGGGTGATATCCTACGTCTTCTACATCAACATGTACAGCAGCATCTACTTCCTGATGGTGCTCAGTGTGATGCGCTACCTGGCCATCACCCACCCGTACAAGTACGTGCAGCTCCAGAGTGGCCGGAGCGCCTGGGTCGTTTGCCTGCTGGTCTGGGTCGTGGTGTCCCTGGCGTCCACCCCTCTGCTGGGTGCTGGGAGTGTCCAAGATGGAGGCCACACCAGGTGTTTAGATCTGGCCAAAAAGAATGTGGACACTATTGTCAAAATGAACTATTCCTCCATTTTCCTGGGCTTCATCCTGCCCTTTGCGGTGATCTCCTTCTGCTACGTCTTTGTGGTGCGCAGCTTGCTCAAGCCCAGAGAGGTGCGGGGGCCCAAGAGGCCCTGCTACAGGAAGTCCTGCGCCCTGGTGGTCATTGTCCTTGCCATCTTTTTCATCTGTTTCCTGCCCTACCATGTGGTCCGCATTCTCTTCCTCCATGCGGAGTGGCAGCTAAGGATGAATGTTTATGCGGGTTCATGCCACTACGTAGAAGGTTTGCACAAAGCTGCCGTCGTCACACTCTGCCTGGCTGTTGCAAATAGCTGCTTGGACCCCCTCCTTTTCTTTTTTGCTGGGGAGAACTTTTGGAAGTTCTGCAACAGAAAGGGTAAACATGTGCCTAAAAGCAGAAATGTGATCAGAAAAATGGTAAACATGCCCAACACTGAGCTGCAGGAACTAAAAACCTAAAAGAGGTCGATATGCTCAAGAAGTGCCGATGGGATGTTGAGGGGAAGACAAACAGTGCTCATTTGTAATGGCTTATAAAATAACCATTGACAACATGAGGAATATGAGGCAAATAGACTGTCTTCTGTAACAAGGATGCAAACATGAGTGCAGTATAGATGAAAACATACTTACCTTGTCATCTTGCACTTGCACTGCAGGAATCAAAGAAAATCAAGCTTGCAATGCACAAGTACATTGAAACCTACGCTATAGACAGGCTATAAGGATTTTTTTCACCAATTATCAATATTGCCGCTTAGGATTATCCTAGCTTTACCTCTGTCAAAGCCTAAACAGAAACACAACAGCAGTGGAAAACCTTAAGAGATGATTTTGTCTGAAGACCACAGGCACTGTCTGTGTATACTAGTTCAAGGACATGTCTGTGGGAAAGGCCTTAAAAAGGTCTGTATGTACAGAATAGCTGCCTCCAGAGAATTCTGAACATGTTGATGCATGTAGCTAACACTACTATTTTTAAATTAATAAAACATGATTGTCTTTTTTAAAATGGCCTCATACATTATGCCACAGCAAGTATTATGACTGCACGTATCATATCCTTCTACTGCTTTCAGTTATGTAAAGAAACTTAGTGCACAACTTGTACTACTTTCCCATCATATTTAATTTAAATGCATTTTCAAGTTCCACTTTTGTCATTTCCAGGGTCTGCATGTCCACATTGCCCCAAATAAAAGCTTTCTTTGTATTCCAATTTAAAAAGAGAAGCAAACAAAGAGAGAACTGAAAATTTATGCAGAAAGAAAACACATATTGTTCACTTCAATTCAGTTGATATTTAGTGCTCATGGCTTCCTTTTTATTCACTTTATGAGTATGTATAAAATTGTGATCCTTTCACTGTTCAGTCTTTCGCATGCTTTATATTTTTGAGAATCAGCACAGTGAACTTGTTTACCAGTGTTGTTTATGCTGAGGATGATGTTGTGTGTACACTTCCATGGATTAAACTGTTAATGGCAAGCAAAGTGACAAAATAGAATTGATCTAGTAAGGACTATAGCTGACCTTTGATATTCAGAATGTTTTTGTGTTTTTCAGAACACCATGCTTTTTTGTATGACCTGTACATATTGCATTAATAAATAATCTCAAATTAACACATAATGCATGTTCTTCTCCTTAAAGCAAACAAAAGCCTCAAAACTGTATGAGTGTGTATGTTTGCCTTTGGTTTTTCATGTGATGAGGAAATATAGCTTGTATAACATTCTTGACATTTAAGCACAATCATACATGCACATATATATATATATATATATATATATATATATATATATATATATATATATATATATAATGTATATATATATATATATATGTATATACACACACACATATACATACATGCACAAATGCAAATGGGAAACATATTGGATGAAGACACTGTAATAAAGCAGGATTATTACTGTACACGGTATAAGAATCTAGCCAGCACATACACCATATAAACTTGGTGCCAAAGCATAAGACATGCCGTGGGAGGTTGGGTGGGTTGGGGTGGGCAAGGTGGTATGACAATGTTTTAAGAGTCCCTACAGTTTGAAGAAAAAATAGGTGCACAAAGGTGCTTCAGAACAGGGTGTGGAATGGATATCTAAATTACCAGAATGTGTTCTTACAGGTCCAAAGAGGTCCAAAGTGTTGCGGTAAAAATTCTTGCATAACGAACATGTTTACAGGTTTACTTTTCTCCTTAAATTCACTGGAACAGGTTACTTCACCATGTTGTGAATCATCCCAGTGCTATGCGAACCTTCATTAACAGAAGCAGTGATTTACCTGAAAACGTATTGTGCTACTCCCGGGATAGTTATCTCGACCAACGTGGGAAATGCGCATGCTCTTCAGAGAACCATTGTAATATGTTCTTAGAGAAGACTCGTCTAACAGCAGATAAACCTATAGGGACTTCAGTCAAAAACAAAGAAACAAGCTATCCACTTTTAGTTTATCCACCACATTATATTTCATAATTTATATTCATTTAACAGACGGTCTTACCCAGAGCGACACCCAGCATAAAAGAATAGAAGTGTATCCATTCAAGTTATCCAGGCTCTGCAGGTTTGTGTGAGTGATCAGGCATTGCAGTTATTGCATCCGATTCTATTATCGATTTATATCTTGTTACGTAATTTATTATTTTAATACCCGAGTCAATAAACGATACCTTCCGTAGCTTTAGTTTGGTGACATAGTTGAGACGTGCTTGGTCGTCTAAGGACACGTCTCATTCCGAAAAAACGGTAATATAACTAATCATCCACTAAGTGTCGCCAATGCCCACGTCAATGACATTATGGAACAACTAAGTGGACTTGCTGTCTTTCCTTACAAAGCCCCACCATCTTTGGGAAGTAATGAATAAAGTTTTACTCGGCGCATTAATTGCATTCTCTGAGGTCTGTAAATGTTGAACTCACGCTGAACTCACGTTCTGACATCTAGGTATTATCGATTAGTAGAATATTTTGTACTGAAATGAGCACAAACAGTGGAAGAAACCTCAAATCGTCAAATGCTTCTAATTGCTTAATAGCGCTAACTATTTTATTTTCCTCTTATTATCCTTGTTACTTTCGATTACGCAAAAGTACTGGTCAGCTGTCATTTCCCATGCAATGTTGGGCAAATGTATAACTGCAGTTCTGAAACGATTACATTCGTCTGTTTAATCGCAGACGTGTTACGGTACACGTTACGAAATCAGTAGGCTGTCGCTGATTTGGGATTCAGCATTTACGCATGCGCGTCGGGCTTTGTGTACATTCTTGGAGGGAGGATGATGGCGGATTTCCATATTGTTAAAGGGACCAGCACCTGTATGTGGACAACGCGGGTTTGGGAGAAAATAGTAAGAGCCGCTGGCAATATTGCAATTTTCAAAGACGACGTCGTGTGTACATAAGACAATATCGCTTGCAACGGTAGTGACTCAGTACTTTAATAGAAGCATGTATAGCTAACCTGTCGCGCATGAAAGCGTTGCATTTTGGAAAGTTAAAAATGTTGCCAGTGCAGATCCAGGCTCATCCACCGTGCAACTGAAGGTGATTTCTTCTCAGAGATTTTATCTAGCTAGCCAGCTAGCTAAGTGCACATTCTAGGGGGGAAGCATTACATCGAATCAGCTGCAACCGTGGTGAGTTGCCGTCTCGTCAGTTACTGTTAGTTTGGTAGCTGTTAGGGTATAGCAAGCAAACTGCTAGGCAGATGACTTTACCTGTGTTCTTAATCTTATGCAACATGGTAGCAGCTACCAGGCTAAATCGATTCCCTGCCTGTGGCTTATTTTCATAGCGATGCTCTTATTTCAAAGCGGGCCTTGTTGTAAAGCATTAAAGTAGCTATTCAATTAGCTACTTAACGTTGGCTAACTAACGTTACCAATATGTTTATAGCTTTCCGGGTAGTATTAGCCAGCTGCAACTCGTTAACAAGTGACTTCAACATACCAGTGTCTCTCACGTTATGTTAACTAGTCTGAGTCTGCGTTAACCAGCTAACATGATCTCTTACGAAACACGATTTCGCTAGCTATCTCACGTACTCATCTAACTAGAATTAGCTAGGCAACCAGCTGCCTGGCCGCCTTGTCAGTTATGTCGGTCTGACAAGCAGATTTTGTCATCTATGGATTTTGTTATCTAAAATCATCTTTGTCATCTATGGATTTTGTTATCTATTTTGTTTTTGTTGTCTAAAATTCTACTTGTCTAAAATTCTTGTTAAAACAGCCATCCAGATTCTTCTTTGACTCATCACGCCAACGCAAGGTGTTCACAAGAAAATAATTACGAAAAGATTAAGGATTTATTAAGTAGGCGGCGGGGAGTCGCCGCACACATGCTGCCATAGAAATAATATTGTACACAAATTTGTTTTAGTAAAATTATCAATTACAGTTCATTTGTTCTTCGTCTGTTTACTTTGTCTTTTAATTGCAAATGTGTATAAACCCTATATTGATAAACATACGCATTCACTTGCGGTACACTGATAAGACGGACACAAACAAACGTCTGTTGTGTGAAAACCTGACAGACTAAATGAAGACTAAATGAAGGAATGGGTTGCTCCTCTTTGAAGGCCATGCTGCTCTATGGAAATCTTGAAAGTCATCATTCGCCATAGAGAAAGGATTATAACAGTTTGTAACGAGCTATACTACATACACCGGACCTGGTAGCCTCATGAAACTGTTCTATAGTCCAGCAATAGAAAAAAAATCACTGCATATCTCCCATTGTGCCTCTAATTTTAAGTGAGTAAATATGTTCATGTCATATGTTTATTGGTTGATAGGCGTTCCAGTGGTGCAGAGACTATTTGTGCTCCGCTCATAACGCGGCATGTAGCTCTGTAGCATTTAAGATGAAGTGCTTTGGCAGCAGAAGACTCACAACTGTTGACTAGTGTTACTGGAACCACATATATTCGATACAGTACTCTAGTGCTTTTTTCCACAACTGTCTGCATGTGCACTTCTTGTGGCTATTGCATTATACTATTTGAGAAACAAAATCTGTTCAGTGTTAAAGCCTAGCTTTCAGTAAACAAGAGCATTGAAAATCCATTTCCTGAAACCCATCTTTTATGACAAAATATTGTCTGTTCCTTTATTTTTGTATATGTTGTCAGCAAATTTAGAAAACCTGAAAATTATATATATGCATGGGAAACATGGCTGTTTGTCTTGGAGAACACATGGTTCAGAATAGTGATATGTTGATCAGTTGGACATGGCTGTCCTTCCTTTCCTCCAAAGTTTCCTGTCCTTATGCGGCACAGTCTGTGAACATGACTGAAGCAAGTACAATCTGGACTTGATTTTACATTCTGGTGTGTATCTTGGGAATTTGTGGGTGCATAGGAGACTAGTACCTTGAAGACCTGTTGGACCACGTAGGCGTACATATTATGTACTCTTGTGCTTTTCTTAATTTGAATTTAATTCACACTTAATTGTAATTTCTACTGTTTTCATTGTTGCCTTAATGGTGCTGCTGGGAAAGTGCAGATTTTTCAGATCTGGATCACTGTGAAACAGATTAATATGAGTGTTATTGTGAGAAAAGTTAGTAGAATTAATGTTTGATATTAAAGTGTAAATATCAACTTCCCTTCATTTTTATGTTTCTGGTTTTACTTTGTTTTCAAATTTGTATTTAATTCGTCTTCATTTATTTAGTACTTTATACTTATTAAGGATTTAGTATCCAGTACAGGAAAATTGCTTTTCTTTGGTGAAACGCTGCTGCTTTGGGAATAATGTCTACCTTCTGGCTTTCTGTTGACAGTGTGGTACACTTGAGAGCCAGCAGTGCATATTAGAATGGAGAAGTAGAAGTAGCAAGGCATAACAAGACAAAACAAGTAACAGGGTATATTTGCATTTGAAAAAACATAGACATACGTTTTATTTTTAAAGCGTGATTTGCTTGGCTTACTTAGGTCACCTTGCAGTGTTTATGATCATTAGGCTCACGCGTTCTGTAATTTATACAGTTCAGTTTTTTTTCATTTTCTTTTTAATGGAGTCATTGTGCTAATGACCATTCCCCTGTTCTGCATTTAAATGTGCAAACACCTGGATGAGAAAGCGATGTTTGTGTAGTGTTTGTCATGATTAGTCATGTGCACACATTGATTTGCAATGCTTATTGGAAGACTGCGTGTGATGGCTGTAGACTGCCTAGCTCTCTGTGGCTGTGCTGCATTGGATGCTGCCTGGACTGCTTCCAACTCCAGATCAAATTTTCATCCGAGTTTCCCTGTCTGCATGAGTGAGATTAGTATAGTCTGCACTCATTCACCTTTCATAAAGGACTGTACTCTGGCTGGAATCCGGGTGATACCCAGCGGGTGGAAATTTTCCAAATGCTTTGGCAGTGCTGATGACTGTTAAGGTCCCAAGAGGATACGATCAAATGGGAAACAAGCCCCCCATCAAATTTGTACCCTTAAATTACGATTTCAGATCCTTAGTTTTAGAATTCAAGCCCTCAACTACTAATCTGGCTCCTGAGCTATCATAGCTCTTACCCATAGATTAGTAATTTGAGCCCTCAATTTAATTATTTGTGTCTTTATTTATAGTCATTGAGGGTTTGATAAGGGTTCAGTCAGGGTTTCAGTTAGTAATTAAAGGGTATTCAAGGAAATTATATACTTGAAGCTTCAATTTATCTTTTTGGGGGCACCAATTTGCATTAAATTTAGAAGTAAAAATAATCATTTGAGGATAGAAACAACAGGGGAATGTTATTGTTATACTAGCTGTGTCCTCTCGGGGGCCTTATGTGTGTTAAAGACTATATCATTTTCAAAGTCTTCACAATAAATATGCCTAAATTAAAATAGCTAGTTTACTCTTGGAGCTGTTCAGGTGGCACACGTCCACAACAGTTTCCAACTAACGTTGGTAGGCCTACATCTAAGAAAAGCCGAATCACTTTGCAGGGTTCAATGTGGCTAAAGCATTATTGGAAGGAGATGGTCCAGAGAATTAATGGGAGGAAATTAAGCAAAGGAAGGAAAAGTTTGATTTCAGCCAGGAAAACAAGACAGTTCCTTTTTTGGAAGCATTTTATGTAATCCTTTAAGTGTAGGCTCTGTCCCTTTGATTTATGTTAGCCAGCATGTGTGTCAAACACTGTTACCAAGGAGGGCTGCTATTCTATTGCATTCCATTTTTATTTTTTTTTTTTTTTGCATGAATGTAGAATCATGAAGGAGTCTGATTATGTAGTCTGATTGTTTGGTGTGGTTCCTTGTAAGCCTCGCCTTTGTATTCTCATGTATGTGTTATTTTAATTTATATGTATTTGCGTGCCCAAAATACTACTAAACTAAACTGAGGGCGGCATTGAATTTTGGTAGACGATTAGATTACTCATTGTATTTTGAATAGGATTTACCATTTTAGCTGGTATCTCTGATGCCCTAATACTTTAATTTAGAAAATGAAATGACTATACAGAACATTGCATTCTTTCATCATCCATGCTTCTACCATGTCATTGTGACTACATAGTTACATTTCATTCAGGTGACAGTATAATCTTTAATGTTGTGGAATACTGTAGCCAAAATGGTTATCACCCAGCTGGCACGATAGAGTTTGGGCATAGTGTATGTGATCCAACTGAATGAGAGACACCACAAAGGCCTCTTCAGTCTGAAATAAGAACTTTTCTGGCTAGTGTGGAATTGTGGATAATCGTATCTGGAACTTGAAACATGTCTGGACCCTGAGGATAAGAGATCTTACTGTCCAGTTGAACACTGCTGCTATGGTTTAGAGCAAGGCTGTCTACCTCAGGTCACCTCAGTGAAAAACCACCTAGCACTGTGCAGGTACATGAGTTCCATTATTTGCATTTCTCTTCAGTTAGAAGTGTCATTCATGAATAGATACATGACAGAATTTACACTTGCACATGTACCTTCAGCTCCATGGACGTTGGAGTTTGAATGAGGAGGGCATGCAAAGCAGAGATAAACCCGGTGTTGACAGAGTGCAGTGGAGCACCAGCATGTCAATGTTACAGAGAGCACCTGTCTGCACAAATTCAGGAAGGTAGGCTGTGGATGTTGTCAATCTTCTTAACCCCAAAAAATGAATAAATAAGTAAGTAAATACATCAAATTAATAAATGCTTTTGGCTTTGATAAGGCTTATCGTGTTATGAGAAAGCGAGCTGCAGCAAGACCCCTTACTTATTGAAAGGTCTAATATTTTCTCTCTACCTCTCTGCCTCTGTAGTGTCCTTCTGATAACCCCGAAACATAAACTTTTTCACTTTCGTGTTTCAGAAAGCACAACTGGGTTGTGCCAAGTTGTTAGGAATTTGCATGTGTTCATGTGCATGTGTGTGTGTGCTCGCGTGTGCATATGTGTTATGACACCTCATTATGTCAGTGTTCGCCAGCTTGCTATTGCACTCATGTCCTATATTAACTGATATGAGAACTTAAAATATATTGCTTTTTATGGCTCTGCTCATTTGTAAGCAAGTACCCCTTATTTCAGTATCTGATTGTTTTCTGTTTTTCTCTGATCTCTGATGCAAACCCAAAGCCAGGTGGCCAGTCATGGTCTGGGGTTTCTTTCTGTTCTCTGTATCTGTTCTCTCCATTTCTGTCAGTGTGCAGTTGGTGCCAATGAGTACATAGTCGTGGGATGAGTAACTAATGACTAGAAGCGTCTTACAGGGGATCGTGGGAAAGCTGACAGCTGTGGGCTGAGTGAGGGCAGAACACAGGAGCAGGAGGGGTATTGCAGGGCCAGTGGACTAGAAATTGTGCAGAAGTGTCCTGCAATTGACTTATTTCTTCTTTTTTGGAAATGTATTGAAATATTATGTATATCAAACTTTCAAATATGATGAATACCATCTTCTTTTTTGAGGAAAACAGGTAAGCAGTGCACTTGCAGGCAGGTGGTTAAAGCTGTAAAGTGTGAATTTGTTAGTAAGACACCCTCATCCGAGGTGATTTCTGTAGCTATTATTTTACATGTTGTTTTTGTGAGCTAGCTAGTAAATTGTCATGAGAAAGGAGAGGCAAATATGTGGAAATGTGAGTGTCTGACATTTGATTGGTCACTGATGGATTGCATTAGTTTGCAGATGGATAAAGGTGATTGACTGAACTTAATAATGGGGGTGTGGTTAAGCAGGTTCAACTGTGATAAAGGACGAAAACTCTGCTTGGCAAGCTAGGTGCTGATGCTGATGACTTACCAGGGCACGTGGTATACTGCAGCAACATGTCAAAAAACTATGCAGGGTGATGGCTTAGCAGGGCGAAAGTCGGTGGTGTGGGAGGAAGCATTGACCATACAAGATGGCACATGCATGGTTTTGTCAGGGAAGCATGCCAGCAGTGTCCTCCTGTAACACCAGCCTGCTGCAGCAACTCCTCACCAGCTTCAGTCTTCTCCTCCTGTTTGTTCTGTCTCTCTTAAACCCCTTTTACACTGCAGAGTAAGCCTCCCCTAAGATGGCTTCTCCTCACCTTTTGAGCCCTATTCCTGTCAGTGTGAAAGGGGACAAACAAAACCATAGCTGGCTCCACACCCCCTTTTCAAGGTGTCCTTCGTGATCTCTTGGTTTTGTGAAGCTGGGGACCACTTGGATCATATGTGATGTAAATGGAGCTACAAAGCAAAGCTACAAACCAAGCATGTATTGTACTGGCTGATGTGCTTTCCTGCTTGCCAAAAGGTTTGATGGCCTCTTGAAGTAGATCAGGATTATTCTAAAGGCACAGCAGATTGTTTGTAGTTCTCTTGATTGGGAAAAAAAATACTCATCATTATTTTGTAACTAAGCAATCTGCTGTGTTACAATCTGATTTGAGGAGTACGGCTCCATACAAATGGTTAGACACTGAGAAATGATGTTACATGCTGTTCAGTTAAATATTACAATTACAGGGGTTAGAAGCCTAAACATGGGCTTTTTGCTGTTGATACCAATTTCTTGGGCCCTTAATAGTAGTTTACCAAGGGTAAACCAAATCTGGGTCATTGTTTTGAAGTTATTGATTTTCAAAGGAAACATCAGGAACAAAGACTTTGTCGAAATCCATGTACTTTTAACTGTGCAAACTTTGAAAATTTTCATATAAAAGACTCATTTTGCACAATCTGATACAATGGCAACAAGTTCTGAGGCAGTTTGTGTCAAAACCTCTTCTTACTAGGCTTGTCTTACCACTCTGCAGTCATGCAGAAGGGCTTAAGGGCCAGATGCAGTGTTCCAGTGTACTCACATGCAGCCAAAGACAATTTTTTGCATAACAGGTGGCACAGTGCACCACAGTGAAGTGGGCGCCAATTGGAGGATAGGCAGTATTCCACTGATGTCATCCAGGCAAGTTGCAGGTCCCTAATGGTCAGATGAGGATACTCTGGCTGACCTACCCTAACTCAAGCCAGTTTGTTCTGCCACTGTGGGCTCTTGGTCAATATCTGCAGATAGCACGGTCGGTTTCGAACCTGGGCCGCTGTGCTCAAGACCTTATTGACTAAGCGCCTTTCCAGCTGAGCCACTGAGGAACTCTTGTGCAACCTTAACATGGTCACTGGTTATTCTTGAGGCTGTTTGTCATTTGTCATTTACAGCAGATGAACAGGACTGTGAAAGCACTCTGTCATATCTCAGTCTGAATACTTGTATTCAGTATGCAGAATACTTGATACTTTGTATCAATCTGAATACTTGTATGGGTGGCAGTGTAGCCTAGTGGTTAAGGAACAGGACTTGTAACTGAAAGGCTTCCGGTTCAATTCCCCACGGGGGCGCTGCTGCTGTACCCTTGGGCAAGGTACTTAACCCACAACTGCCTCAGTAAACATCCAGCTGTATAAATGAATAACATTGTACAAACCTGTAATTGTAAATCACCCTGGATAAGAGTGTCTGCTAAAGGCCAATAATAATGAAAATAATGTTTTTTACATATTACAGCACAGACCATTGGGAATTTCAGATTGCATCCGGTATCACTTGCATCATTCGATGGAACTGAAGAAGTGTGGTAAATTTAGCAAGTGAAGCAATTACATAATATTTTTTTGTGCTTCTAAGGTCGCAAAATCATGATTTGGTTCTTAGTTACTAACCCCTGACCCCCTTGGGTACATGACCAGAGATGACTTATAAAGTGAATGTGGAATGAATTTTAGAAGCTGTTCATTTTGGTATGATGAAATGTCTGTTCTCAGCTCTTTGATTTTCCAGAGCTGGGGGAAGATACATTACTTTTGCAGCAACTCAAAATGCTATGATCCTTTTAAGTGTCTTTAAAGCGAACTTCCAGAGTTTATTCTGTAGGTCAGTAGTGACTTCCAGAAAATGTAAGTGGATTTTCAACTCTGTTCAGTGATAAAATTCTCTTAAACATCAGCCTATAATGATGCTAGCATAGACCTTCAAACATAGTTGTTTGGCCATTTATCCACTTTATCTCACAGTCAACATGATTTTCCCCTAAAAATGATTGGGGAAATATAGGGGAGAATTATACTTTGTCAGATTACTTTGCCGTTGTTATATAGTTTGTATAAAACATTTTGAATATCATGAGAAAATGATAAGTTTCAACAGAAACATGCTCAAGAGTGACTGTTAGATATTGAGACACATCTGGCTGTCTGGTTACTAACGGAACAACTGGTAGTGTTTCCAATGAAAGCAATCTTTTTGTCAGCTTTATTTCAGCTGAAATAGGATGTGGGCTTGAATTCCTCTTTTTGGTCCATGTGTGAATGAAATTTGCTTGAGCTTTCTGAATGAAGTTAATACCACGGTTTTCAATATGGGGAGTTGTTATTTTGATTTAAGAGGACCCATGTCAGGTATCGTATTGCAATTTAATAAAATATTTAGTATTAAAACTGGAATTTAATGCATTTAATCTATGTGGGTGCAGTGTGAACACTACCAATAACTTATGTCAAATATAAAATGGACAGGTAGTATTAGAATTAAGGTTTTGTAGGTTTAGTTCTGGGAAGGTCGGGCCTCACAATTGAAATGAAGACCTGTTGTTCTTGGTGCTGTCTTCAGAGTCAGCAGTCTCTCCTTCAGCCATTACTCTGCTCAGCAGTTAAATAGATGTTAGCTGTGATTTGAGGATAATGACACACGGTCCTCTGCGTTTCCCTTACAGTTTGCCTAGCTCTAAATTACTTAGCCTTGTTGACTTAACATTGGACTCTGATCCACTCTAATAACTTTCTCTTTTTTGCTCTTTCATGGTCTCCCTGCTGAAGTCCCTAAGTAAGACACTGAGACTCATTCTGTACCAGGACAGGTTGCATTGTTGAAAGGGGGGCTCCTTTGCAGGCTGGGGCAACACAGAGTTGCCAGAAGGAAAATGAGCAGTTAGCATAGCTCTCTTTCTTCTGTGGTCTGTTTGTGCAGTCGGACTGTTGAATTGCGAGTGAGAAAATGGGGAAATAGTCAACTTAATGTGGGGATCCCTGTGAACAACAGATAGTTAGTATCTTCATATCAATTCTTCAGGCACTGCACACTTAAAATCTGCAGGTATGTGCCAGCAAAGCCTCTCAGAACCTAACATTGTTATGAGCGATTTGTTGTCAGTGGACTTTGATGGTCATTTTTATTTCAGACTGGCCTCAGCACATACAGTGAGTCAGCCTATGTAATGACAGACACCCTACTTTCGTGCTGGGCTTCATGGGATGTCTTCATGTTTGACATGTAGCCCCTGAAGATGAAGGGCTGGAAAATGAGAGCTCCCTGCTGTTGTGTCACCAGCATTAAAGAGGGATGGAGAGGTGAAGGTGATTTTGCTCCCTGTCTGGGTGACGGGAGCGTGACCTTTGGTTAAAGTAGAAGAGTGTGTGGGGGAAGCACTCTAGTTCAGCAGAGCTCATTTTCACTGTGGACTGTGCTTTTGAGCCTCCACTCATTAACTGCTTAAAGACCTGGTATCAGAAACTGCTGCTGGAGACAGTCGCAAGACATTTTTGAGCCATTATCTCTGTAGTAAAAACTATGGTTACCAGTATCCTCCATCCACAAGTGGCATAGGAAATAAGCAGTCTTTGTTATCTCATGGCGGCAGCATGGCACACAGTACTGTAAAGAATATGAACGATTTGACCCGCAGCAGGTATAACAGTTGAATGGGAGAATCAGCTGGCTGGGAAAGAGTATTTAATTCACTCAGCACGTAGGAGGTGGGCTTGAGTATGATCCTAGCCACTGCGTGATGGAGCAAGCGGTAAGGCTAAGGAATAGCAAACTAATGAGTGGGTCTTGTACGTGCAGGAACAGAATTGAAAAGCAGATTCTGATGATCCTGAGCTTCAGTTAATCCAGTCACAATCTGATCTGGTCATTATTTCATTACTCCTGAGTTTGCTGGATGTACTTATCCTGGGTGACATATCTTATTTGGCTTATCTTACATATCTTTCTTATTACATAATGCCCTTTTGTACAGCTGGATGTTTAAGGAAAACATTCAGATTAGGTGGAGTGCAGGGATATAAAAACGTTTCACTCAGGATTTGAACCTTTAGCCGTCTGGTTACAAGTCCAGGTGCATCATCATCAGCTATCATTCACAATAAATGAAATTATACAACCCCCCCAGCCCCCCATGAGTTAATTTTTTTCCTTGCAAATGCAATCTCCCTCCTCCCCTGTTGTAGCAGCATTACAGTGCCTTTTCAAATTGAAGTCCTGCTTGTTGTAAGTCATTTTGTAAACCAAATGACTTGCTAGAGGTGACGTTTAACACAGATTAAAAATCTCCGCATGGTAAACAGCAGTCTTGCGTTATATTAGTGCCATATTTGGTCTTGTTACTGTTATTAGCTCTCTCTGACTAAGGATGTTATTGACTGAGCAACTACTTCATATGCTTTGTTGTGCTGGGGATAGGGAGAACATTTGTCATGCTGATGTAGAAATCATTTCATCAGCTAAGGACCTGATGCTTGCTCTTATGATAGTGTTTGGCAGTGACAATGACAAAAACATTGACCATGCGAAGGAGGAGAAGGCGGGGAAGCATTGTCATTGTGACATTTTGCAGCGTTGGTTATTACAATTGAAACAGTCTTTTCCAGGAACACTAAGAGCAGGCTCATAGCAGTAATTTTTGTAATTCCATTGGTCATCATGGTGGTAATTATGATGATGACGACGACGATGATGATTATGTGCCCTTTCGTAGGAGCCCGGAGTGCTTACTCGCTGGTTTGAATGAGGGCGTCATGGCAGACCACACCCCTTCTCTGGAGTCCAGCCAGCTGCTCAGCGCCGACCTCCCACTCATGACGTCTCCTCCTCCCCCCAGCATGGTGAACGGAGATGGTCCGCAGCAGGTAACGTGGGAACTCAACCTTCTCTGGCTATCTAGCTGTCTGTCTGTCTGTCTGTCTGTCTGGATTGCTATGCCACCAGCAGTTGTCACACCCCAGAGGCTGATTATTTAATTACTTTATGGGGTTCTTCTGGGAAATGTTACATGTGTGAATGTGTAACCTGACATTAAAGACATATGATGTGATCAGAGTGTAGAATAAAGGTGAAGTGCTACGCTGCCCTTCCTCTGGGATAATATACTTTAATAGTTCTTGGAAATAAATCTGAACACGGTATAATGGGAGAGAAATTTCTTTCTTTGTCAGGATGTCGCTCTATCAGTATCCACTGTCATATCTTTGCCTTTCTTGGTCAGGATGCTGGCTTGATTTTGGATTGTTAGACCCTTTTGTGCCTTTTTGGTATGGAGCTTCTCAACATATTGATGCTGGTGTGTTTGGAATGAGAGTCTGAGATTGGGAATGAACCGCCATCTAGTGTGGAACATTTGTAAGTGCAGGTCTGATTCAGACTCCTCTCATGCCCCCTTTTCCACCAACGTGAACTAGGTGCTAGTTCTGGGCTGGTGCTAGTGCCAGTTCGGAGTTGGTTCAACTTGCAAACCTTCTAAGAACCGGTTTGCTTTTCCACGGGCTAGAGAGCCACGTCATTACGTTACTGTAAGTGTCAGTGTCCTGGCTCTGCCCTGCTGATGCCATTTACCTGCACACAGTGTCTTTACACAGAAGCACTGTGCCCATGTTTACATGTGTGCGTTTCTTGAAAGGATGAGTCTGGCTTCATTTTACAGGACAGTCAGGTAGGCTGTTCAGCTAGCATTGAGGCAGTATCCTGATTGTGGCAAACGCTGAGCAGGGAGGAAGATATCTTGCAGTGATTGCTGAGTTATGATTACATGGCACTACAAAGGGGTATCTGCAACAAGAATAAAGGGCATGATTCATATAAAATTTTATATGATAATCTAAGAACACAGAATCCTTTTGTTTTTTTCTTGTCCCATTGAAAGGCAGCATTTTTGAGTGTTAAATCTTAAAGAAGTATGAAAACTTCCACAAATATCAGAAAATCTCTCTGATACCAGGACCTTAGGAAAAAAAAACAACTGTCTGGAGTTCAGTTGTGTTAGAAAATATTCTGATTTCAGAGCATTTAATTCAGCCACCATTATTGGGTGAATTCGAGTAAATTATTCATGGTGCACAAATGTGCATCATAAAATAAGTATTGCATTTCCAGTTCTCTTGGCTCTCACTACAGGAAGCTGAATGAATTAACACAAATCTAAAATGTTTATAAAGAGGCTTTTGTAGGCTATTAGCTGTTGGAACTTCACACTGGGGACAACATTTTATTGCTGCTTCATGAGTGCCTTACCTTGTTTCTCCTTATATGTTGTGTTAGTTAAGAGAAAAGGGGAACAAAAATAGGAATTAAAGTGGAATCAGTGCCAAATTTATTGCTTTAGCTGCTGTTAATATCTAATGCTGGCATGTCTATGCAGATGCAAAATCAATATAATTTTGAAATATTTTTGTAGATTATTGAACATATGTAAAACAAATAAATGGACATTATGACAGATCTAAATGAGTTTCACTTTTAATGTAGAGCTTTTCATGTCATGACAGAAAGAAAATTTTTACTGACATAACTGTAAACTGTTCAACCATGGCAAACTAAAACCTATATCCAAAACATGTGCATATCACAAGTATACAGCACTCATTGTGGGAACAGATTTTTAAAATTATATTTTTTGGCAAAGGATAATGTAATTCAGAAATAATTGAAGTGCATTATTATCACATACCTTCATGGAAACTTTGAATCTAAAACAGATCCCTTTGAACTTCATTCCAGCATTTCTCTTTTATTAAAAATTTCTTTGTCGAAATTAATGGTTGTTTTTTTACCTCATCTCTTTGAGACAGTTGGCTAACAATGGGCAAAGCCAACATAGCTGGAAGATGCATTCAATGTGGTTATTATGCAGAGAACAATAATGAGAGCAATAATCATTGTCCATTATCAACCTAATCACAGGTAGTGAGGGTAAACAAGCATTCTGATAATTGTAATTATTCTGGCATGCAGGCTAGGTGAGAACATTTGATTTTTTGAGAAAAAAAGAAGCTTTTTCAAAAGCCTTGTCATAGGCATTGCAGAAATGTAAAGATTGGTATAACTGGAAATGATCATGAGCCATTTTTAAATTGAAGGATGCCTGTAGGTGATACATTTGTCTCTGTTATTATGCAGGTAGATCTTCTACCAAGATATGCACATACGTGTTACACAATGTCAGCATATTTCAATGTTGGCTGTACTCTATATTTGATGAAATATTTGATGAAATATTACTCATGTTTGTATACTTGCATTCTGTGAAAAAAGTGAAGAGTTGTATGGAACACATGAGTTCGCACAGAGTTTTTCTTTGTAAAAGCATAACGGGATCTGAGGGTTAGAGACTGGAGGTGCCAGTATACAAATGTGTGAAATTATAATATTTATTCTTGTACTTGTAATTCTGAATAATATAAATTATTGTTCTAAAATGTATTGGTGAGGGGTGGTCATGGGTTGAATAGTCAGTCTGTGATATATCTTTCTCCAAGAGTCAAACAGAGTCTTTTCTCGTGTAGTCCTCTGGGTTATAGAATGAAGAAGTTCAGAATAATACAGAGCTGAAAGAATGCTTGGTATGGCCTGGCATGTGGTGTGGAGTGTGTAGAGCAGCAACCTCTTCACCCTGTCTCTCTATCCTACACAGGGGTGATAAGGTGAACAGAGGCTATCGATAAGCTTTGTCTTCATTTCCTCTATTACCTCATTTCCTCTCAGTGTCTAAGTGACTGTGAGTGGCTGTGACAAGGCTCGGTGTTTGTACTGTCTTTCTGTCGGCCATCAGGTTGAAATGCATTTGCCGTCACCGTGACTGCCGCTGAGAGAGAGAGAGAGGAGAGAGAGAGACAGAGACATTGATGAGAAGAGACGGAGAGATGGACGGAAAGAGAGAATCCCTAAGAGGAGTAAGATGGGGATGGCAGTGGACTGGTCTCTTGACTGGAAGGTTGCAGGTTGAAATCTCAGCTTGGGCATTGTAGCCCATAGCTCGCTAAAATGCCTTTTCAGCTACCATGACTGTTTAATTGTTTTTCATCCATTTAAAATAATTCCCATTGAGTTATGATTTATGAAGTCTGGTAATGCTAGACGTTTCTATTTAAATGTGTGTTGGATTAGACCAGCTTGTGAAAAGCACGTCAGACCAGCATGAGAGGTGGTCAAAAAGAAACCCTTGGGGTTTACGAGTAGCTCAGTGGTTAAGGCATTCACCCTGAGCGCAGGCGGAGCTCCACAGTCCAGATTCGATTCCAGCCATGTCGTTCCATATCTTACATTTACATTTACATTTATTCATTTGGCAGACGCTTTTATCCAAAGCGACATACAAAAGTGCAAATAGTGGACAAACAATCTTGCCACTTTCAGGCACCCTACTATTTGTCAGGTGCCTGCGAGTTGCTTGGATGACTTCAGCAGAGTAGCACCTGTCAACCAATGAGAGCCCACTCAGGTGTAGTACGCTGCACAACGTGTGTGAAAAAATCACCATTGGCTGTGTGTGAATGTATTGGAGGATTGTATTCATCTCACGTTAGTGCTTTGAATGCAGTGGTTGTCACTGTGAGATGACCCTAATATACAATTGGCCGTTCCAAAATGCAGTTGCATAAAGGGGACAAGGATTTTATCCAACAAATGTATTTTAAAAATAAACCCTCAGGGACATAACTCTTTCACACATCAAAATAAATCTCATTAAAATTCATTAAGGTTTACAATAAAACATACTTAAAATGTTTGGTTGGACTTACCAAGCAAGCACTAAGCAACCAATCTCTTACGAAGGGCACTGACAAATGATACATTCAGCCAATTGCTTTGCCTGAGTGTAATTATTTCGGGGAACAACCAAACTTAAGTACCTTGTTAAAGATGGAATCAATAGTATTCACTGGTGTGGAAAAAAATGAATGAGCTAGATGCTATAAATGGTTTGGTTTGAGCTTAGCACGATTACCTCATTAACACCTGCAGCAGTCGCTCGAGTTGGGAGTGCCACGCCTTGCCCTTCCCAAGGGAAGGGCTGAGAAGGAGCGACAGGAGTGTAAATAACAGGCACAGCCTGGAGTTTTACAAGCGAATCTCACATCAGTTACAGGCTGTTAAAGGCAACGGGTGAGCATGTCAGTGGGAAATATAAGTGATTAAAAAAAGTATATAACAGTCCCAGGTCCTTTTGTGAGTGAGCTTTGCGATGGATTGTAAGGCAGGGCTGGTGGAAGAAGACAAATGAAGGGCTTGCCTGTCCTCCTTGCAACATGTGCTGTTTAAGTACTTGATTTTGGTTGTTAGGGGATTAATTATCTTTTTTCAGTGTCTGCACACAAAGGAAAGGGGCTTATAAATACAAAGCGTTCCCTTCATTAGGATCCCAAAGGGAGAAGGTCATCCCAGCCTGTTAGTAATGCAGAAATAGATGTTCTTTCACCCCAGGCCTTGAATGTTTCATGTGGCAGCTACGCTAAAGCTGAAGGAGGACTATAATCACCCTCGGCTGGTTGGAAACAGGGGCAGCCTTGAGGTTAATGATAATTTCGCTCTGCGTGTGTGCGCTGCTGTATCCATATGCCAATTTGTGCATCAGGCTTTGTGTGTGCTTTGTGTGAAGTTAGGAGTTAATAATCCTAATTGGTTTGTGGTGGTGGCGGTTAGGGGGCGGGGTGGGGGAGTGTGGAAGGGCTGGATGGAATGAATTTATATCCCAGAAGGACATGCTCAGCACATGCGAGTACATATTTTTTGTGTGTTTTAGTAAGTGCATGCGTGTGTGTGTGTGTGTGTGTGTGTGTGTGTGTGTGTGTGTGTGCGCGCGCGCATGCATACGTGCTTTTGTGTCTGTTTGTCTGAGCCTGTGCCCTTGTGCATGACGGTAGGTGTGTGAATATTGTGGCAGCTGGGTACATGCGAGCACTGGACGGTTCAGAGGGGGCAGTGTGGAGCACTCTGGAGCTGACAGAGGGCTTCCCTGCTGCTGCAGGGGGGTTCGTTCCATCCCCAACCACAATGCGGAGAGACAAGCCAGTCTATTCCAGGTTCTCCTGTTTTTTCCACGTATGGAAAGTGCGGTGCTCTGTTAGCGCTCACGCCGTTAGCTGTGTGCCAGGTGAAGCTTAGAGCCAGGTGAAACACCGACCTTGTTTAGAGACACGCAGGCTGTGAACATCACTGTCCGTCATTGTGAGCTGAAGTGGGACACTGTGTGATTCACCTTTTCCATTCGTTTAGAGTGTTCAGCACTGGCCTGTTTGTCCAGCTGAGCTGGAAGCAGATGAATCAGTCTGTTGTTTATCAATGCTCTACCTATTAGCCCAGGTGCCCAGCTGTTTTCCCTCCGCGCTAGAACATTTTTTTCCCCCTATTCTTTTTTGCAGTGATCTTTCGAAAGGTATGACGCATGCCGTTCCGTGCTTTTGTTTATTTGCTTTGTTCATGCTTACCTTGCAGGGCTACAGCATGTGGTTTGAAATAAAGGCTTCTGCTGTGTATGTTCATTTTATGTGTGCACCCATCTAAATGTAGAGGCTTTGTTTTAGCCCCAGCACAGAGCTGGCATGTGAAGGAGACTGTATGGTAAAGGCCTTCACAGTCACGTGAGTAAATTTACATTTACATTTATTCATTTGGCAGATGCATTTATCCAAAGAGGTAGAGTACAACACAAGCAGAAGCCACATAAGGAGTCAACAATACTTCAGTAAATCCTAATATTGTAATATATCATAAATCCAGTATGAACTGTGCCCCAGAGAGGGAGGAGGATGCGGAAATAACGTGAGGGGCCAGTAGAATTGAGGAGTTGCGGTGAATCATGTTAGGTGCTGAAAGCACACTTGGTGGCATCTGTGACACACAAGCAGACAAATGGCCGTCAATGCGTCAAAGTCCCTTCGATCGAGTCCCTGTGTAGAACCCAGTCCTACAAGGGAGGTGGCTTCTGCTCCACTTAGCTACCGTGTGATGAGCTGTTCCTGAGATGCCAAAGACACACCCCGGCAGGGTCCAGATGTGTGCCATCAGTCTGAGGGTGTGTGAGGCTTAACGCCGTGCGGAGTCACTGTCACCGTTGTAACCGTGACAGCAGCCGTGCAGACTGACATCTTAAAAGATCGTATTTAACACATTACCCCCCCACCTCCCACCCTTACTACACTGCTCTGCTTCTCTTTGTTTTCTCTGTTGAACTTGCAGGGTTGCCATAGCAATGTGCCATCGTACTGTGGGTGTGGGTTAAAGGAAAGGACAAGGATTATCCCATAAAGTGCTCCTGGTTACCTTTTATATGATAATATTGGCATTTGTATTTTTGCTAATATTGATTTGAATTGCTGTTGCTGTTACTGTCATCAGTATGACCACTGGCCATTAGTTTTTTTATTTTGTTGTCCCTTATTCCCTTGTACTAAAATGCACCTCCCCCTCCCCAGCTCCCTAATCCAGGTTGATGTGGTTGGGTCCTCCTATTCTTTTTCTAGCATTTTCTAGCTTTTTCTCGGTCTTGTACACAGCCCTCACATGTTCTCTGACTTTGACTGATGCACTTGCCCAATCTTTATTGAGAAGACAGGGGGAGGGGAGCTCTGGTTTGTCTGGCAGCGCTGGTGATTTCATTGTCTCCTCTCTCCCTCCGTCCGCTGTCACCTGTTGATGGACTGTTTGTTTGCGGGCTCCTGGGCAGGTTCTCGGCGGGGTGCTGGAAGCGAGTGGGATTCGAGAGGGACAGGCAGGGGCCCCGAAACATGCCCGTAAGGCACGGCAAATGACCACACCAGCTCCGAGAGGACGACAGAGGAAGGAGGCGAGAGAGCGGCCGTTCGCTCGGCCAGTCGCATTGATCAGAGCCATGCCCCGTGGCATCTGTCAATGCTCGCCGCTGTGCCCGTGTGAGACGGCTGTCACGAGAGACCCGCCGCACACACGCCAGCGCACGCAAGCTGACGTGCGCCAGTGTCACTGCATCTGTATGCGTGTGTGTGTGTTTCAGCCAACGCTTCGTTTGGGTAAATCTGTATACAGCGTGTGCCGCGATGGATGTGTAAACTGCAGTTGATTTGATTAAGCAGAAAGTGGGAGGGAGGGGAAGAAAAGCAGTATAATCTAGAAGGGAGTGTTTGTGCTGTACTGGAAGCCAGCATGGCATTGAGCAGATGGCAACTGCTGTACAAGTGACAGGTCACGCCATGGAGACATTTTGCGTTTGTGTGTGTTCATGTCTGCTGCGTAGTTGAGAGGAGTGCTAACCGCATCTTGTAAATAAATTAAAAGTGCCAGGAGAGAGGTTTTTTCTGTAAAGGAAGTGCAGGTTTTTGTTTGCAGCTCTGGCTTTTGACACGGTTTTCCCTGGCAGCATCCGAAGGGACGGCCAGCCGGGACTTTAAAGCCGCCGCTGTCGTTTGCGTGCTTTCGTCGTCACCATCGCGGTCAGCGCATTAGCACAGTTCCTTTTCCGCCGGCAGCCGGCCACCTTCTGACGTCACGGGCGTCCCATTTCCTGGCCGTCCGGGGCGGCTGCACCCCGTCAGTGCAGAATAAACAATTAAGGGGAACAAATTTGGAGAAACCTGATCCCTGAGTCACCGGCAGCCCGGCTCCCGGGCGGCGGGGAAATGTCAGCCTCAACAGCCGTGAGCACATTGCGGCGAGCTGGTCTCCGGGGTAATAAAGCGAGCCCGGGCCACAGAAACAGCAGCAGAAATGGCAACAGCAGAAGTTAGCAGCTCTCTGCTAATTGCTCACTCATATTCATCACCGGCCGAGCTGCCGGGCATCGGACCGGCCATCTGGGGGCCCGGCCACGTGGCACTTTCAGGTGCTGTGTAGGGTTTAGAGACTGCAGATGGAGGGGAAGTCTTTGTTTTCCGTAAGACCTGTTTGAAAGGCAGCAGCACTCGATGGAACACATATCTCCATGACTCTGAACAGCTATCACGTTACTGACAGATCATTACATTACATTATTATCGTTTAGCGGACATTCTTATCCAGAGCAACTGACATAGGTTACAATGTTTACGTGTTATCCATTCATATGGCAGGATATTTACTGAGCCAAATGTGGGTTAAGTACTTTGCTCAGGGGTACAACAGCAGTGCCCCAGGGGGGAATTGAACCAGCAACCTTTCGGTTATGAGCCCTGCTCCTTTCCACTATGCTACACTGCCACCTGATCAAACCATGTTTTCCTTGTTCCCAAATTTCATCCAAATCCATTTATTACTCTACCAGTAATCCTAGTCAGAGATAAATAGACATGAGCTCTTGATTAAATCTTGATTTTATTTTATCCCAATACACTACTTTTTAAAGCATCATAAACATTGTTTAATTATTTTTTGTGAACAGTAAGTAGATTTTCTGATTATTGTTTCCGCATGATTTAATATTACACACATATAATATCATGTCTTTTTCACGCAGTTCAGCACATCAAGTTTGCCTTATTGTTGACAATGATGAAAGCTGAGTAAATTCTGGCTAAAGTAATGGGGAATTTTATGGGCATTTATAGATTCATTTTTATAAATAGAATGTGTCTGTACATTATTGTGTACACTGTGGGAAATTGAAATCTGACCTTTGGTTCAGATTGGTTGTAAAGATATTTCCTGTATCATTTCTTATGATGTAGTGATGTTTTGGTGTTGGCTGTGACTGCAGTGAAGGTTTTATTACAGAACTCTGACATAGCAGCAGCAGTAATGTTAGAGTGAGAATTTTCATCTCAGTAACGTATCAAGGGGCATGTTTTTTGCCTGTAGAAATGCTCAAGGAGAAACATATCTGACCAGTATAATAAGCAGCAGGTGCTAATATTTCAACTTTAATCAGTTACACCTGCTGAAACCAGATTAACTCTCCACATTTGAAAACATGTCGCCAGCCTGGCAACATAGCTTTCATCCCAGGAAGACTTACTTGACATTAAGGTGTCAGCTAAGGGGAATGCTTACAATAAATGAACAAGCAAAAAAGCAGCTCCTGCTCTAGGAAGCTCTTTTTATACTTGCTTGCTATAGAAACTAGCACCATGAGAGCACATTTTACCATGAGTGCATAAGATTACAAAATACTGAATCTTTAGACTCTCAGCTGGCCTGGAGTAATTTGGGGGGAGGGAGAACTGTTGAATGTGGCCTCAAGTGTTCCACAAGGGTTTAGCAATTCTCCCCCATCCCCTGGAATCGCTCCTTGTCCGAATGAGTTGGGCTGTGGAATCACCGTTGCTGTAGTGACAGGAGGGTGTTGGGCAGAAGTCTCTATCTGTCCTCCGCATTAGAGGAAGGCGGTCAGTGTGTATTTATTGCTCTGATTGTCACTGCAGTCTGGAATGCTGGAATTCTGGCTGCGAGGTTGCTGTAAGTGGCTGATACGGCAGACAGCTGCCATACGTGCTCGAGCTGTCGACGTCAGAACTTTCTGAAGCTGCGAACCTCTTCGCCCCCTTCAGCACTTAGCACAAACCCGGAGCACCGTACTCGAGCAGTGTCACCCTTCTCTGTGCCATTCTTCTTTGTTTCCTTCTCCTTCGCCTTGAACTGCGTGTGGGGCGGCCGTCATGCACGCAAACAGACATAGCATCGCTCAAGGCAGTGGTCAACACCCTGACCAGAGCGGCTATTGAACTCCAGTCACCTCATCTCCTCTAGTATTGATTGAGGTATTAATAGAACACACACGGGGGTGTCAGCCCGTGAATGGGATGGGCAGAGAGAGAAAGAGAGCGAGGGAGGGAGGACCGCATAGCTGTGCACGTCAGCTGTGAAAGTGGGGAGAACCACTCGCAGCTGAGAAAAAAAAAAAACTGAAGTGCAGATCAAAACAAAGGAGGCTCCGATGCACTGTGGGAGCCTGATACCTCCTCTGTTTCTCTGTGCATCTCTCTTCCGATTGTCATAGCTGTGAGGATAGTCAAGAGAAGACCATACATACACACATACACACACACACACTCTCTCTCGCTCACAGAGAGTCACGCACAGAGAAGAAAGAAGGGGGGGAGAGAAAAAAAATCCAGAAACGCTCTCCTCTCATGAGGAAAGGGTGATGGCTGGCTCTCTCTAGTCACCTGTCGTCCCTCTCCTCCTCACATCTCCCCCCTTCCTCCATCCTGCGGAGACCAACCGCCAGCGATTAACTGTCCACCCCTGGCTGCCGACGCGGACATCGCTGTGGCTTATTTGTTGAAGGGGTTGCCGTGGAGACTGGCGGTGGCAGGGAGGCTGAGCTGAAGCCGGAGGCGAAGGCAGGAGAGGGAGCCGCCTGCAGCCGAGAGCGCCACTGCACCAAGCTGCACCCGGAGCTCCTCTGCCCTCGCCCCACAGAAGCGCCCCAGCCGGCTCGGCCGCCCGTCCCCCTCCGTCCCCCCGCCCGCGGCTTCTAGGCGCTCTGGGTTCCAGCCTCGGGACGGGCCCGGATGAGCCTGCCTCGCAGGTCGGGTCCCTGTGCCCCTCAGGCTTCGGGCGAAGCCGAAAAGGGTCGGTGATGGGTGTCGGGGTCACCCCCCTCGGCAAGCGCGTAACTGGCATCGTCTGAATGAGCGAGAGAGAGGGAGAGCGATGCGGGCGACAGTAAGTGACGACAGGGTCTTTCTCGTTCAACCGTGCTGCTGTTTGTGCTTTTGTTAATGTGACAGATGGCGAGGGGGGGAAAAAGGGAGGGTCTCCTGGTGTTTTTAGGATTGAGGCTAGCAGTTGTGAAGTTCAGGTACAAAAGGTCAAGGTACAGAAGACAGTGCTGAGAGAAAAGGCTTGAACAAAACAAGAGGTGGCTGTAGGCAATACAGAGAGGGTGCAAGGCGTGAGCAAGCCAAACAAAAGGAGTACAGTCACACACACACACACACACACACACACACACACACACACACACACACGTAAGCACTGTGACACGCTCTCACACTCACATTCACACTTGTACTCACACACCCCAGAGAGGAGCATCTTGACTTTAATTCAGTGAAACCACCCTCTGCCTCCTCCTCCCCCCCTTCCTCCTCTACACGCTCTCTGATTGTCTCACGCACTCACTCTCTCTCACACACACACACACACACTGCTCGTGAGAGAGCGCGCGCGTGGCGTCTCATGAATGGAAGTGAGCGCGGAAGGGGAGACGCTGGCGGCTGACCTGGGAGGGAGCCGGAGCCGCGGCCGCAGCACGATGCTGTGGGAGCTGCGATACTACAGCGCCGAGGTAAGCCCGGGCGCACGCACGCCGCCACGCCGGCCGCAGCACGCCACCCGCTCCCGATCACCCACACAAAAGAAGACAAACACCCACCGCAGACTAATACCAACGAGCCGCGCTCTCTGAGCACGAATCGCTCTGTCTGTCCGGCACCGGGCTGAATCAATGCACTCTCTAGAGAATGATGTGGAAGATATGCAAGTGTTGAAAAGCTGTTTTTTTTTTTTTTTTTTTTTAAATGTGAGCACTGTGATCAGAGCAGAAGTGTCTGTGTTTTATTCACTTGTTACTTAGTTATAAGGCACCATCAGCCTATATTGTGTGCTCTCTATTTGTCTGTTGTGTGTTCTTCCAAACACAGGGCACCCAGCCATGTGTGGCTTTATTTTTCTCAGCTGTGATTATTGAGAAAGCATTGTAAGTGGCTTTGATATGTCTCCTGTACTCGCAGTCATTGTAGTGCAATGAACGAATGGCTCTGCAAAGAACGTGTTCATGTGTGTGCGCAGAGTGGTCAGACTTTTTTAAGCTAACACTGGACAAGGTACATTAAGCATTCTGTGGGATGGCAGCTTCACCCAGGCTTCTGCTGCCCTGCCTGCCGGCACCACCCTGTATTAGGGCAAGCACAGTGCCCAAAAAGCATAATTGGATTTAGCCCAGGCAGCGAGGCCAGGGGCTCTAATTAGGGCTCAGTGTGGGTGATGCAGGCCAAAATCTGCTTACCAGGAGGTTAATGCAGAGATGATAAAGAGCTAATAGATTTGGAGAGCGGTGTGCTTTAAGGCTCGGTGCGGGCAAGCGGGGCTTCTCTTTTGGGGACACTGTGCGTGACTAGGTGGTCGTGAGGGGCGGGAGAGTAACGTCTTGGCTTTGCTAATCTTCTTTTGTTTTTACTTTAAGCTTTCGAGGGGTTGGGGTGTAATAGGATTACACGCGGCTCTGCTGCAAATTTCTCCCATGTAGTTTGGGTGGAACCAGCTGAGTGAGAATATGCTATGAATTTTGGGTATGAAGAAACAATTCGAATTCCTCACCTGTTCTGTCTCAGTAGTAATGATGGGTACTTGTTAGGGCACCAGTCTAGACCTGTGGTTTGTGTGTCGCCAAGAGTGGTGCACAGCTGTGATGTTGAGTTGCAGTCTCTGCTGGAGTTGGTAGTGATGTTCTCACTGTGTTGCACAAATGACTGTTATTATATTCAGTTCTTGTGCATTTCTGTAAGTGCTACCAGGGGCATCACCAGATAACTGCAGTTCTTCACTGCTCAGTTTTCCCCTTGGCCATGAATACTCCTTCCTGACTCCGCAACCTTAAGTGAAAGGATTTTACATGGTGGATTTGTGGGTTGAAGCGACTGGCTTGGTCCGTAACTAGGAGGTTATGGACTGTCCTTAAATGGGATGTGAATTTGAATTATCCTCACTGGCAGGATAACTAGTTGTAATGGTATATGTACAAGAAAGTGTGTTTCTGCCCGGGTTTAGCTCTGTACTTTTTCCTATCAATATGTGTTCCGGTCTGGGGTAACTTTAAGAAATGTGCTCCTGCTTTGCTGGCCTACTGTGAGGTGAATTCGAGTCCCACTCCAGACCTTTTTTCTTTCTCTTTCTCTCTCTATTTCTCTCTTTCTCTGTCTCACTGCGTCTTTGTGTCTTTTCAGGGAGAGCTTTGGGCTTGTGAACAATAGCACAGAGCCACTCCATTGAGGATGGAGACAGGGGAGTCCTGTCACTGATGAGATGAGAGAGAATAAACGATACCCTTTTGCCACTGACACAGCCGAGACGTGCAGGAACTTATCCTGGCCAGACTGGCAACACTTGCATGGCTTTCCATTTCAGTACCTAGCAAACTACCTTACATAAAATAGCTTCTATTAGCTATATGTCAGGCACACTTTCAAAGTATAGACTGTCTCTGTTTTATGACAGTTTGGTTTATGACAGTCTCTATTTATAACATATATAAATGGCTGCCATTAAACTGCAGTTGTGTTTTCTACACAAGACTGGTAGCCAAGGAATTTGTTGCACTGGGCATGAGAGGGGGGCTGAGGAGTGTTAACAAGAGCAAGAAAGAGCAAGAAAGGAGAACCGAGCACAAGAAAAGGAGGCAAAGTCTGAGGGCAACATTTTCTGCCCATCGGGAGTCTTTGTTTTAGTTTGTTTCCATTCGCTTGAGGAGAGCTGAAGAGGATGTATTAATTTCATCCTTTGTTGTGTGTATACGCTGCCTCCTTCACCCTAAGAATAAATGCTGTTTTGAAAGCCCTGTTTTGCTGTTCTGTGTCCTGCCATTCCAGAGCCCCCATGCAGTGTGTGTCACAATACCAAATATTATCCTGTACCCATTACATTGCGTGTAGGGGGCAATAAGCTTGTGACAGTTCAGTTTGTTTATGAGGTTTCCAGGAATGCATTGTGTCTTAAAAGTGGAGAACACCTATATGTGTCCTATGATATATGTAAAATTATTGTTTAAATTGTCTAGGGATATTGGAAAAATACAAACAAGGTTGGATGATAGAATACAGTGCAAAATGGGAGAAACTGTTCCTGGACCAGTAAGCAAGGTATCTTGAGTACAGATCAAAGGAGGATGTATTAATGTTATATAATGCCTTTGTCAGACCACATTTGGAGTTCTTTGTCTGGGCACCACACTAAAAGTGAGTACTCGTGTGAGTCTGTTTTCTGCCTGTTTTCCATGAAAAAAGCTCTGCCTGTGTGTTGAATCTGTCACTTTTGATTGATTGACATGCCTCTTTCTTGTCTCTGCAGGTAATCTTGGTGCAGGTAAACCCAGGTGAAGCCTTCACAATTCGACGAGAGGATGGTCAGTTCCAGTGTATCACAGGTAAGATCTGCATCTTTGCCTCCCTCTGAAATATTTTGAGTTACACCCAGTGTGCATTTAGAACCAAAATGTAACTAAATACTAATATGCAGATGTGTTATGCCAATTACAGTTTCTGCATTTTGTCACAATTTGTAGAAGTCGGTTATGCCAATTACAGTTTCTGCATTTTGTCACAATTTGTAGAAATCAGTTATGCCACTTACAGTTTCTGCATTTTGTCACAATTTGTAGAAATCATTTCAGTCTCCAGTGAAACCTAGAATTCATGGCTTTTAACTGAATCGGAGGATTTCAAGACAGTATGTCACTTGATGTGGGAGATTTTGCTCAGCTGTGTTGATTGAAGCTGACAGATAATTCGTAATGTAATCCAATGTAATGTAATCAAGATGTTCACAGTATTGTATGTTTTGAATAAGATGTGTCACGTGCATATTTTTCTCCTGATTATTTTGTCATTTGCTGTTGCTCTTTTGTTTGTGAAAACAAAAAAAGGTTTTGATAACCCTGCAGCTTTGTTGTATTAGTCATTAGCCTTTCCTTAGACGGGGAATGGCATACAGAACAGGATTGGAAGAATTACAGTTGTTGGATGCTCCTCGTAACCTCTGTGTAAAATATTATTGTTCAGTGAAATGTCATTCAAACTGTTGTCATATACACTACATTTTGTACCTCACCATAGGAGGCTGAGCAGTGATTTGGTTAAAGAAAAGAAATGATGTCAGTCATCTGTTGAGGCGAGCAGCTTTTCATGGATAAATTCAATTGCTCTAGTGGGCAGTGAATGAAGTCTAAGCTAGGCTTTTGTTTTGAGTGTACTGTGTATATACTTTCTTTGCTACAAGTCATCAAAACAAGTCATATGGGTCTAGCTAGGTTATGTTTACAGTTTCTGTGGGTGGTCTGCTTTTGGGGGAATTTGGGATGCTGTTTTAAGGTGATCCACTGTGGAGGTATGTAGTTTCAAGCTACATAAAGTACAGTGATACAGAGAGGGTTATTTCATTTGCACTAGAATTAGATGGGCCACAGATACACAGTGAAAAGGAAGTACATGAAAGTGTTTGATATGAAGGTGATATTGTGTAAGTAATGAAAACAATCATTCAGCTAACAGTGTATGATGGATGATGGTATAAACCGAAAGTGAACTGTTCTCGAAAAGCTTCCATTTAATCTAATCTCAGGCTGCATATTTGATGAAATGTTCCCACAAGTTCTTAAAAAGTGTCTTACGTGTCTAATGTGTAAGTAGGTATAAATATGAGGGTCAATGTGTATATTATAGGAATTCATTCCTTCTTGTTAAAGTAAATGAAATCTTGTAAGTAAACATTTATTTAAAGATTTCCTTGGTACTTTTTATAGCCGGACAGATAGGGTCCGTTAAAATAGTAATGCAGAGAGAGGAGAATGTCACCCATGCCTTGTCATACCATGTGACCGGCAAGGTGCACATTCTTGGGCGCGTAGCTTTCAGGAAACCTCTGCCTGATGTCGCCAGGCTTGTGGCTGGAGCTTCCAGGAACTCTCCTGCATGGCGAGACCTGCGCATTCTTCCCCTTCCAGTCAAGAGTTTGGGGTCCTCTGGATGCCACCGATGTCCCTCCATCAGCTGAGCAAACTAAAAAAGGCAGCAATGTGCCTGCCGTGGCCGTGTCTCTATCAGAGCAGGAAGAGCGATCGGAGAGGAACACGCAGACAAGTGTGAGTGAGACTAACTGGCTTGTCACAGAGCACACTTGTCTGTCAGTGATGCGGATGGAGGGATGACTCACTGCAAGCACTGCAGAGAGGGAAGGAACCTTCTTTTTTTCCCCCCACTCAACCCTTAACCTTACATCGTGCCAGGGGCAATGAAGTGCACGGCATATATCAGACAGAGCTCCTGCAGTCCCCTTTTGCCATTCATTTTATCACAGATTTATTTATGCATGTATTCATTCGTGTATTTTTAGAAACAGGAAGTGCGTAGCCACCGCATAAAATGTTCTTGACTTCATGACAGGCTGTTTATTATGAAGAGGCTATCTCAGGGGGGGAAAAAAAGAGTTTCGATTTGAGACATCTAACAACAGGGGAGTAGAGAGGGGCTGTAGTGGGGACCGTAATCACAATGGCAATTATGTGACCTGCCAGATGCGCTGTCTCCCGGGAATGGCACCCTTTATCCCGGGAATGAAGTGTTCTTTTCCTCTCGGCTCAGACGGTGGCACAACCGCAGCGGTCGCTCTCGGAGATGAGCCGGTCAAGGCACGCGACCCGCTGCGCGTGTCTCCTCGCCTTCAGCAGGGGGTGCCCTGGGCCAGCCCGGGGCGGGTGTTGTGGCAGGTGCTGACACAGTCCCCCCCTGTGATGACTCCCCTATGCAGCTGAGTCACTGATAGGATGATTTTAACAGTATTTCTCTCTCTGACTCAATCTGATTAGCAGTGACTCACGTCACATTATGTGATTCACTCCTCCACTTTGGAGGTGAGTGGTGCCCTGGGGGAGCTTGTACGACGTTTTCTTGCCATCATAGTCACCGTTGATTGGCTGCGTATCTCATAACTCTTACTGACGACACAGACTCTGATGAAATGGTGATGCAGGGGCTTGAGGGGAAAGAGGCATGGAAAAGAGAGAGGTGATCTGATAAATTGCAGGGTGTGTGTGTGTGGGCGCATGCATGCATGTGTGTGCCTGTGTGTGGAGGTGTGATGTGGTACGCAGGTATTTTTGTGAATGACAACAGGTATGGTTTGCAGGTACTAGGCAGTGGGCATTGCACGGAAATGGACAGCTCTTAGTGTTACAAGGAGTGACAGTGTGCAAGTGAATAGAGAGGACAACCTTTGGCCTGCAGAGTCTTAAGCAACTGACCGCAAGGTTCAAAGGGTTTCCTGTTCTTCAGTGAAGGCTAACATGCCTGAATGGTTTGACTGATTAAAAGGTACTAAACAAATATGCATAAGAGTCAGGGAGTCTATGAGCATCACAGAGATACAGAAACAATGGGACTAGTTGCACATAGGGAGACATTGTCTTTGTTAGCCATAAGCTTGTGGAACATTATAAATCAAAGGAGTAAACAAAAAGGAGTATTTGAAGAAAAAGCTGCAATCAGTTTGATTTCTTGTCAGGTCTGTGCCGTGTGAAAGGTCTTCTCTCTTTCCTTTTTAAAATAATTGCTTATATCTTTCCTTTATGACTGAGCCATAAACAACAACCAGAAAACCTCCCTAAAGACAGCTTGTGAGTGGGCACCCTGGACACCAACGCAGAGCCTCTGGACTTCAGAGCTGATGGCGCGGGTGTTATCGCCAGGGGTGGGGGGGCAGGGTGCAGGGGCTGCTGGTGCGATTGGTGTTCCAGCAGTCAGGCCATCGCTGACCGAGAGATGCACACCCGTGGCGCCAGGCACGCCTTGTGCTCTTAGCTCAGATATCACCTGCAGAGACGAGAAACGTCCTACAGCAACACGGAGCACAGCAGCATCACAAATCTGACAGGGACAGCTGGGAGAACCCGTCAAACTGCCACTGCTTTTCGAAAAATTTCGAAGGGAGCAGCCACGGCACTCAAACACGGAGTCACGCTTGCGCACGTGCAATATAGACAGGTCCCATAGAGGGTCACACCCACCACGTATAGATGCATGGAGATAAGGGTTTAGGCGTGTGGTACACAGATGCATGCATGTACTTTCCATTGATCGCATGGCAGTTTTGTTGTTAGAATAAGTGGGAACTTGCGTTCTTATTCCTTCTCTGACGAGAGGGGGAGTACAGAGGGCGAAAGAGTGGTGGTGCAGCATCCATTGCAGTGGAATGGGGTTATTTGGCAACAACAAGTGGAATTATCTTTAGTCACATCATCCTCCAGCTATGATGTTGCCATTGTATAACGGCAGCCGCTGATGGACCCTGTGTTGTGGGTGAGTCAGAGGGAGGGTGGTGGCGAGAGAAAGGTGTGAGCACCAGATCAGACAGCAGGAAGAAGAAGCAAAGATCTTCAGGTTGCCGGTAACAGGTCGAAAAGGTTCAGAAATGTGAGAGATGATCGCAGCCTCGATCTGTCAGAAGAAAAGACTTTTACGCTAATATATTGTCATCATTATGTAACAATGTGCTTTCCTATCTCTGGTTTGCTGATTAAACCCTGAAACCTAACCTTTGGCCCATCTTCAGGGTCACTTAGCAGCCAGTGCGGTCAGACAGGGTGCATCACTGAAGGTATAATCCACTAATGGAATGTTACGCCTTTAGCAAATTACCACCCTGCAGTCGTTTTTTTCAGTCAAGGAAATAGGGCTGTGATATGCAAAAAAAAACTGCCATACTGAATCAGAGATTCACGCTGGGTTTAGTAATAGTTTAGGTTTGTAATTTGCAGTGAGTGGACGGGTCAGTACTTTCAGATTTCGCAGAAGGAAGCGTGATTCCGTAGGGGTCTTGAATTGACTCCCTCTATAATTAACCTCTGCCGGAGTCTCACTCACCATGCCAACACCCGCAAACCTCCACTGTCATCCGTACACACTTCCTTGCTACCCACTTCCTAACAACAGGACAGCAGTTCATTCATCTCAATAATTAATATGCGGCTGACTCCGGTAACTCTGTGCCTCACACGGTGCTCTGACTGAAACTCCAGATGACATTTCCCTGCCAGCATTCAGACACTCTGGGCAGGAGCAAGGACAGGCACAACTAAGATCTTCGCTGCTTCCTAGTTTATCCATTTATTGTATGTGTTTAAACCAGTGTGTGCCTGGAAAATGAGTAAATCATACAAAAAGTCAATATCATACTGTGATGTAGTATGCTCCAGCACTATAGAAGAGGATGCAGTCCACATGACCAGTCTCATTGTATTCTGCCAATCAAGGCTAGCTGATTTGATCTCCTTTCTTAATTGCTGGACGCATCTACTTTTAAAAAAATAAGCAGCACAATTTAAAAGAGAAAGTGTACAGTGCTGTCTTGGTTTTGTGTTTCTGAAGCACCGCTGCTTGTTGTTATACCTGGCTGTACTTGAACCTGTACTTTTTCATTCTGCATCTTATTTGCAGAGTTAACACAGCAGCTGCAGACAGCCTTGCTGAGAGATGTGTGATGCTTATGCTGACTGTAGAAGGGGAAATTAATAAGGACAAAGGTCACGAGGAAGGAAGGGACGACACCTCACTGGGCTATTTATAAGATCAATCAAATTATTATTAGTTTCGGAAGCTGCATCTTCAGTCGTTGGGGTAAGTGCAATGAAGTGGAATCCTTGAGTCATCACTCTGTACACCCAGCCAGAGGAAAAAAAACAGGAGACATTTAGAGCGTTTCCGCCTATCTTCGTTCACATGGGATGATTTTTTGGCTGTTTGCTTGGGCTATTTTGAGAGCGCACCTTGTTTCAGCTGTTTCAGCACACTCAGCTCTTTCCCCTGCTATTATGTTTGTACATCACTTCAAGTCTCTTGCCTTTGCCACATTGTGGCATACACTGTAGGGTCTGTTGCCCTTTCATAGTTTGTTTTATTGGCTTGCCATGTTAAAAAATAATTGCCAAATCATTTAGCCTAACATAAATTTTCATGAACATAACATGAATGTACTTCCATTTCCACTTGGGCAATCTGAAGCACCGTGTTTCCCCAATGGGTAGTGGTAGATGCTTCCCTCCTCTTTTTTCCCTCTGAGATTTTTTTGGGTTTATTTTTTATTATTACTATTGTTTACCGTGGCTTTAAGTGACAGTGTCCATTTCTGACAGTGTTGCTCTGAGTGACAAGCTCTGCACTAACCTCTTCTGTTGCTGAAGGCAGAGCAAGGTCAACTGCACAGAGCACTTATCGGTCCTGCAAAGTGACTCTTGGAGTTCCATGTTTGTTTGATCCCAGCCTTCTTTTTGTCTCTATTACCCGACAATCCCCCCCCGAAACCGCTGCTCATGTAGTCGCCTGTGTCCATAGTGAGGATGTGGGGAGGTGCAAATGTGGTCTGGAAGTGGCCACTGAACACATGGCCTGGATGTGGATCTCTTTGAGCTTATCTATTGTTGATCAGATTGAGGAGACAAAGAGGATAAAAAGGCACACAGGATCTTAAAATGTGTGATTAACCCCACTTGGTCTCCTGTCCTAACCCTTTTCATGGTAATTGACAGCCTCCTAGTCGAATCTGCCCTGACCTTTGACCCATCCCCATCCCTCAGCTGACTCACCCATTATCCGTCACGTCCTTAAGTCAGGTTGTGGGAGGACAGGCTTTGTAATGGGGGATTGAGCCGGGCTGGATGGGGCGTTTATCAGCTTGTCTGCAGGGTCGCAGGCATGACCAGGGGGGGCGTTCACTTTGTTCCCTGACGAAGGACTGTTTGTTTGCGGCTATTCTGGGTGCAGCTTGACTCGACTCCAGCTGTTAAGTAATAGCGGCTTCTCCCTGTTTGTGTGCGCTTGCTTGTTGTGGAAGGCCGCTGCTCCGGCCGGCCACGTCAGCGTAGCTCTCGCTGCAGTCGGTTCACGGGGATGTGGCCTTTTGTGTCTGATCGCAGTGTTCATGCGTCAGTCTGATGATGTCAGAGTGTGGGTGTTTTCTACCCCCCCCCCCACCTCATCCATGGTTTATCTTGTGTGCAGGATGAATCTAAAATGCAGACTCTGCCACCCTTTCGATCTCTCTCTCTCACTCTCTTGCTCTCTCTCTCTCTCTCTCTCTCTCTCTCTCTCTCTCGCTCTCTCTCTAAGGAACTCTTGAATATCAAGGCGTGTGTGATTCATCATTTCTCACATTAGCCTGATGCTAACATCACAGGTCTGGTGCTCATCTTTAGAGACACACCCGACATGCGATAAACGGGAAGGAAAAGGGGGGTTTGTGTGTCACTATTCTGGAGCATCACTCCATGCATCAACACAGGGATGTCAGTAAAAATCATAATTAAAGGTGTACTTTAAATGCCTGGTGATAAGCATTTCTAAGATGAAATCAATCCTATCCATGAAACCTATTCCACAGAGTCATCTATGCAGCACTGTAACTGGTATAGAACATTCATGTCTTCTTTTGTCTAGCACATATGTTATGAATGAGACTCCCTGCTATGTTACATTCTGCAGTGCATGTACAGTAAAATGCTATCAGTAAAAAATCCTACAATACACAGCAAAATATTGTAGTCATATAATGGTAAAATGCAGGTCTTGCCATCCAGAGTTGGGTTTCCATTCTCCACAGAGACACACTGGTAACATTTAAAACTACAGGAAAATATAGTTCATCTGGCCAGGGAGGTAAATGAATAATTGGAGTGATGCAAGATGGCTTCTACTCATATATGGAAAAAACCCCAGAAGTCATGGCTGCACCTGTTACCAAGAAAGTGAAAAACGCACTTGCGCCTCACTTGAATATTACTGTAATCCTTAAGGGCCCGCCTGTTGCTGAGCATGAATAAAGCACGTAGACACTGTCTGGGAGTCCATGTATGTGATTAATGCCGATTACCTTTCCTTCGTGCTGAAGACAATCCAATGAAAACCTGCTATCACCAGTACCAAAGGGCTTTGGAAAGGAAGGGCTGTCGTCATTAGGGGAAATATTACTCTCCTCGGTTTCTGTTTTTCCGTGAATATTTTTCCTTGCCACTGTTATATCTCACTGGGGACGCATGGGGTTTTTAACCTTTTGCTACCTCCCTAGATTATAGTGCTTTAAAGTGGACCTCGCTAATAATGAACCCCCATAGACTCATTTGAGCTTAGCAGTGCAATATTACCACAGCTGGTTCATGTCTTATTTCAACAGTTTGTCACCATAAGTGCATAGCTCATGGTGACAAAATTGTCTGTTTAGTTTTATTGTCATAGTTTTTCAACCTATCATTGACTTTTAGTTTTTCATTTAAATTGAAATTAATTTGTTCTTCTCATTTTTGTTCTCTGTGGTTTTTTTTACCCCATTCCCCATCTTATATACTTCTTTCTTTACTTTTGTTGCTCTCTCATCATCTTGTAGATCTGTAGATCTGACCCCTTGTAGATCTGAGATCTTGAACTGCACTGTACAAATCTATAGTTGTGTTTTGCTTAAGGGAAGGATGTGTTTCAGGCTTTCAGCAGTTTGTGCTAACATCCTGAATGTCTTTGTTTCTCACTTCACTTGGAACAGAATGCTAGAGTGCAGAATGATAGAATGCCATGATCTCGCAGTATATTCCCGGGGCCACTTTCAACATTTTCTGTGGAATGTCAACAAAATACAGTCCTGTTTACCCTGGGTTTCCAGTTCACCTGTCCATAATATAAATTGGCTGTTTGTGTTCCAGGAATGATCAGATGTTTGAATACATGCATCAATAAACAACTAAAAACAGAAAATCTGAGAGGCAGACCCCAAACCCTTGATAAATACAGCTCTAATGTTGCCCTGTTTCACAGCAGCACAGTGTTCTTGAGTATTTTTCTGCCACGGCATGCATAGAAGCTCAGTCTTCTGGGTGTTCACAGTGCTGAGCTGTACAAACAGATTACCTGCATGTCTGGTCCCTGCTGGGTGGAGCCATGAGTTTTGACCCACCTACTGCAGTGTGTGTGTGTCTGTGTGTCTGCGCGCATACGTGTGGGCGTGCCAGTTTCCCCATGGACATTCACTCTGTGAACTCCCTGCATTTTTCAAATATTCCCACCTGTCCTCTGGTCCACAGACTCAAACCATGAGCGGTAAGACTGCTGTTGAAATAAGCGGACGGTGTGTTTATTTATCGACTCTGTTTCTGAGCTCGTTCGCTGCGTCTGACGCAGGCGAAGCTGAAAGCTTGCATTTCTCCCAGACCTGCCTGTCTTGGCTCTCCTCAGTGCTGTGTGCGGAGGAATTTGAAAGCGAAAGGGCCAGCTCGACAGAGTAGCCGTGGTGTCAGGCTGTCGGGATTAGCAGTACAGCCCTTCACCTTGCGCAGGGTTTCTGACCCCCATCACCAGCTTTGTCCTTTTATTTACTTTTTCAACAGTTGTTTAGAATAAATTCCCTTTCTGGTGGAGTTTACAGACGAGGGGTTTGTCACCAGCATTTCTTACTGTTCTTATTGTTACTCTTTTATGTGGTATTTGCATAATGTCCTGTGGCTCCCTGCGGTTGTGACGTTCCACCACTTCAAGTATCACACTTTCCTGTGTGAATCACAAAGAGAGGCACTCAGAAACAAGTGCCACCCCATACGCAGTCTCCCCTTAAGATTACGTTTCAGTCATTTTTAGAGTCCTACAAAACTGCTATAACCTCAAGTAGGCCATAAACAGCAAATGAGACATTAGACTCCAGTTTAGGAGTGCAGCTCTCTTATATTAAGTCTCTATGTCACTTAAATGGTGGTGTTTTTAAGTGGGTTCTTGTAGTGACTGTAATTGTATTTTCATTTGGCCCTGTAATAGCTGTAAGTGATGATTATACAATGGTAATTCCTCCTGCTGTTATAGGTCCTGCTCAGGTTCCCATGATGTCCCCAAATGGTTCAGTGCCTCCAATTTATGTGCCTCCTGGATACGTTTCACAGGTAATATCCATCTCTGCATTTCTGTTTACATTTATTCACTTCAGAAGCAGAAGCTCTTATCCAGAAACAGTTACAAAAAGTGCTTGACAGAAACACACACACACACACACACACACACACACACACACACACACACACACACACACACAGTACTTGTCCACATGTATGCACACACAAAATCATATACTGTCTCACATGCACGTCTCAGGCAGACACACACCCTTGCTAACAGACATGCATGCATCCTATCCACACACACACACACACACACACTCTCTCACTCCTACAGTCCTCTCACTCTCTCTCTCTGTCTCAGATCATTGAGGAGAATGGAGTGCGGCGTGTCCTGGTCTTACCTCAGCCGGAGTACCATCCAGGGGGTCACTCCCCGCTGCATGGCCCTCCCCCGCCGCCCCCCCACGCCCACCTGCCGGCCTTCATCCCCCACCCGGCCATGATCCCTCCCCCGCCCCACCCCATGTACTCGGGCGTGGCAGGCGGGGCGGCGGACATGGGCTCCCAGTACATCCCCCAGTACCATGCCGCTCACCTCTTCTCAGAGCAAGGTGAGTGCACCCGCTGCATTTCACAAACGTCCTCTGGAGCTTTCTAATGTGAGAAAAGCAGTTCTGTAGCACATCTCAACCGCCGGTGATATTTTCAGAGCTGGCTGAACCATTCAGTTTGATCAATAGGGATAAAGTGTTAGCTCTTTCCCTCTGGTTGTCTGTAGTTGGATGCTAAGTCAAACGTGAATGATCTGCACTTCAGTATGATTTTTATTCATTTGTCCCATGCTTTTATACTTGGTTCTACTTTAATCCCTGCCCCTAACACCTGATACCTCTAGTATTTGATACTTATTTTACGTGTAGTGTTGTGATGTATTCTGGACTCTGTGTTCTAGGGACTGTGGTATCGTAGTACACTTGGCTTCTGTCAGATTGTACAAATTAACTTGTGGTAGGGCTCACAGTCACTGGTCTGGGAGTGTTGTTAGTCTGGTCTGACACTGTTGCTTGTTAAATTGAGTGGATACACTTAGTGTGCTGGAAGTCGCTCTGAATAAGAGTGTCTGCTAAATGCATGTAATGTCATGTAACGTAAGTGTAGAATATACCTCCACCGCTGCTTGTATTATGGGATGTATTATGGAAGTGTTTGTGTGTGTGTGTGTGCTCTGCTAGTTTCCACAGACTCCCACTCACCACATGGGCGACAGCAGCTGGTTCACAGGGACGAAAGGGCTAGTAAAACCTACGAGCGCTTGCAGAAGAAGCTGAAGGAGCGGCAGGGCGGAGGGGGCCGGGGAGGCCCGGCGAAGGACCGGCCGAACAGCCCCCCTCCCTCGCCGCAGAAGAACCACTGCAGCCCCGCTGCGCTGGACATCCACAACGGCGTGGGGGGCAAGGGGGAACACGAACAGTGGCAGGCCAGTGCCGCGGGGGCGGGGAAGGACAAACAGACGGGCAAGACAAGCCCGTACATAGAGACAGAACCAGAGGGTATGGATTTAACGCCGGTAGCGGCAGTATCTGGTGAACATTTATATTACAGTACCCAGTTTGAGTGTTGTCTCACACACAAGTGCATTAAACCGCATTTTTATTAGCTCATTAGAATTTATGGATTATATCTAGTCGCTATTCTCTGTTCTTCGGAACTGGTTGTTGCCTGTGAGAGTGGCAAGAACTGAAAGGGAAGTCTCATTAGCAGCAGGGACTACCTGGAGTCAAAAAGCTTGATTACATAAGCTGCTGCTCGGCTGACTTTGCCTGGCCCAGCATGTTTTGCAGCATGAAAGGGCTTCGCCATAGCTTCACTGCTGTTTTATTCTTAACAGACATGCTATGTCAGAACATTAACAGCCACCTGCTCGTGGAAAGCATTTAATTTTGCACCCATACCAAGCTTGTTCGTTCTCTCATCCTTTTCTTGCTAAACTCTCTTTTTAGATAAAATGAATTAGCAATACTTGACACTCGAATCCTCTCTGTGCTCATCTGTCCTTTTTGCTTTTTTTATTTCATAGAACTGGATGAAGAATCCAAGGCCCTCCAGTCACTCCTCTCCACTATCAGCAAGCCAATAGTGAGTGTGTCTTTCCTATTTCAAGACATGTTTTGTTTTAGAAACTTTAAACCCTGAGAGTCTGACATTCAAAACGGCCTGGGAAAAAATCATTTACCAGAGGTTTGCGCTCCTTTATCTTCTTGTTAGAGGTGTTATTTTTCCCCTTGAATTCATTCATTACGTGTCGACAGCGGTCTCAGCCAGTCTCCAGTCTGTCTCTGAGGGGGCTGTTAGCCTCTGTTGTGTATTTCCCTTAACCAAAACTGAGGAAATGGCTTGTTTCCCTCAGTTCCACAGGAGACTCATTAGCCATTGGTTTAGGCAGTAAGAAATCTATTGTTTAGTAGAGCGCCAATTGCCTATGGTGCACTGGCACCCTTTTGTGTTTCTCTGCCTTTCATTATTTTCCACTGTTGTCAGTATTCTGCCAGTTTCTTAAAACACCCATAAAACCAAGGCCCTTTGTTCAATTTTGACAGAACCTGGCAAGATTACGGTGGGGTATGAGACTGTTTGCAGCCAGTGTTGATAGATCACATGGTATGACTGCCATGTTGGTTTTGATGCAGTTTTGTGTAATTTCTTGAAACAATGCATGAGTCATCAGGGTGAAATACAGTCTTGAAAAAATGTTTTTGTAATCTGCTCTCTCTAGATTTCAGCTGAGGCCTACCAATTGGATTTTACAGAAATCACTTAGCTAGACAGCATCTTTCTGAGACCATTTTTATTATGCACCTTCTGGATAGTCCTTTTTAAAAAAAAAACATTCTGTCAGTCTCTCCATTAAACAACAGTATCCAACACCATAAGAAAATCTATTTCCATGAAAATGGTATCCATAAGTTCCAGAATCCAATTATGCAATTTGAGTTTGATTGAAACAAAAACTGTAGCACTCCAGGACTAGGGTGTACCCATCCCTCCTTTTTCCCAGCTGAGAAATATATCTGGAGGATATATAAAAAGTTCTGTCAGTGTCAAAATCATATGTTGAGTTTCCTTGTCGTTTAACGCCCTCTATTGGCGAGAGTCCCAACTGCACATAATGGTCTACATGCAATAGGGAATTTGGAAATAAAGGGCATTTTTATCTTAGTTGATGTTGAGATGAAAAAAGCTGTTCTGATTGTCTGCCAGTGGCACCACTGAAATTTGACTGACAGATGGCTAACCACATGAGCAAAGTTGCACTTGCTTCTTGTGTGAGGAGTGTGATCTCCTTCTCAGCATACCCTGTACTGTCTGAATATGTTTTTGGTTGGGATAATTGTAATCTCCTGATTGTTGTCTAGGTGACAGACATTCAGGCGCGGACAGCCCTGCTGACATGGACTGCCCCAGAAGCACCGAAGAGTGAGGACGATGGCAAGGAGGACCACGGGAGCTCCCTCCAAACTCTCAGCTATGAGATCACCGTGTCCTCCAGTGGCAGGGACGGGAAGTACAAGACTGTGTACAGGTAAGTGCAGGCCGCTGCACAGGGAGGTTAAGAGGTGAATTAGAGAAATGTGCATCTGGATGATGAAGGACGATGTGGGAGGGAAGTAACAAGTCAGGCACGTACCTTCTGTTCCTCTTCAGTTTCATTAGTGATGCATTTTCTAATTCATTATTGCTCTGTTCTTGTCATCTCTTTGATTAGCGGTGAAGAAGTCAGTGCGACAATAGAGGACCTTAGACCAGCAACAGACTATCATGCAAGGTGTGTTCATCTTCTCTGTGCTGTTTGTAACCCATTGCGTACAAGCTTTTGCGTACTTTTTTACTCACGTATTCTAGTTTCATGTATGTTTTGCAAATTCCCCATGAAATTACAGAAACCCGAATGCAGAATGGCAGTGAATCAGCTTATATACAATAAATGAACATAATTGTATGTAAATGAGTCATTGTTGAGTTATTCCATGTCATAAACATGGAGTCAGAGTACTTTCACATTCTGCCACCTGCCAAACAGTTAGTTTGTATTTTACTAAGGACATGTCACTCCATATGAAATCAGCATGAATTGACAAAAACCTTACTGTCCAGAAAGGTGGCATAAAGACACCCCCTATCAGGCACAGGAACACACTTTGGCAAAATGTCACAGTTGTTGAGATCAGACTGATTAAAATCAGAACATCTGTGATTTTTTTCTGCCTACTCAGGCTACCTTAAAGATACTATAACTTCTAATCCATACATGGTACAGATCCAATCATATTGTCAGTTTCAACAACTTTTTGTTTGCCGAGAACATAATATTTCAAAAAGACCATTTCGGATTTTGCTCATGCATGCTCATTTGTTACATTCATTTGTCAAATTGCAGGTGAAGCTGTGTTTGAGTGGTACATGACAGGAAATGGTGGTTTGGTTGTGTTGCGGAGGCTTATGATGCCACATCTGTTTGCTTTTCTTTCTCCCGTCCAGGGTCCAGGCCATGTGTAACTGTTTACAGGGGAGTCCCTCTGAGGCTGTAAGCTTCACCACTCTGAGCTGTGAACCAGACACCCCCAGCCCTCCACGGAAAACCAGCGGGACCAAGAGCACCCTCGTGCTGCAGTGGAAGGTACTGGCCCATCCCTGTCTCCTTAGTTTGGATAGAGTTGCCAGATTTTACTGTCACAAATATGGGTAGATTTTCACCCTCACACATCTTCTGCATGTTATGTTGCAGGCCTCAGGGACCAACGAGTATCAGATTTTACAACAATAAAATAATAGTGATGAAATAAGAATTTTGTGGGAGTTTTGTGATTTCATTTTGTATTGTGTACTAGTATTCTCTGACATGCATGCAGAGCTTGTTTCTGAAGTGTGCAAACATATTCACTTGTAATCCTTTCTTGATGGCAGAAATATCAACACTTAGATTAATCACAATAACATATTTCCCCCCTTCACAGGCTCCATGTGATAATGGTTCCAAAATCCAAAACTATGTTCTACAGTGGGATGAGGTACTGTCAGATCCTCTTTCTTCTGTAATTCTATAGACAGTTTAAATGATATGCATAGCAAGCCCCAGGCATAACCAGGAATTGAAACCCAGCTTTTCACCAATGACAATATGAATCCATATTTGCCTTTGGGTTATTTAGTTGCAGTCCTTTAAAATAAGACCTGAAGGGAGTTGACTTCAAAGCTGTGTGTGAACTAAAGATTTCTTGTGTGCAGGGCAAAGGAACAGGTGTGTTCGAGCAGTGTTACTATGGACCTCAGAAGCAGTATCGAGTGACAAAGCTTTCACCAGCTTCAAGATACTCCTTCCGCCTTGCAGCCAAAAACGACATGGGCATAAGGTACAAGTCTGAAATTATATGCCCGTTGCGTAGTTTTGGACAGGAATTGAAACTGAAGCCCCTCGTCCTGCCCTCTCTCATCCCTTCCCCCTTCTCTCCTCCGTTTCCTCCCCTCTCACAGTGGCTTCAGTGAAGCCATTGACCTGTGCACCTCAGGCAGCGTGCCTGCACCCCCTCCCAGCCCGGACCTGGTCAAGGCAGGGGTCACGTGGCTGTGCCTGCGCTGGCAGCGGCCAACCAGCTCCCCCGGCGACGACGAGATCTCCTACGTGCTGGATATGGAGGAAGAGGGCTTGGTGAGGGATTGCTCCCATAATGCCTTGCTCGTGTGTCTCACCTTTCCCAGTAGCACCTGCCACATAACCACACTGTCCCATAGACACCTGCCACATAACCACACTGTCCCATACACACCTGCCACATAACCACACTGTCCCATAGACACCTGCCACATAACCACACTGTCCCATAGATACCTGCCACATAACCACACTGTCCCATAGATACCTGGAGATCCTCAGTTCTGCATTCAAACTTTTTTATCCTGCTGATACAAAGTAGAATTTGATTGTCTCCAGTTGTCCAGTTCTCGCATTTTAATGGGTGCATAGTGCCTGGATCTTGCAGTTTTATCCACTCGGGAATACGTGCTCATTTCTCTTTGTCCCTCTCACTGTGCATTTAGGGATATGGGTTCCAGCCAAGATACGATGGTGACGAACTCTCCTGCACAATCAGAAACCTTCACCGGAGTACAAAGTACAAGTTCAGGGTAAGAGAGCGCCATTCGGTGCTTCTGTCTTCTTTCCAGAGGCTGGCAGCACTTTGATCTCTGCATACCTGGAGCTGGCTTAAATTGAGGCTGCTTCTCAGTGTTGAAGAGGCTTTAGAGAGGAAGGCAGCCATCTCTATGACTAATGACTTCGCCCCAGCTAATATCATTAGTGGTCTTTGCATTTTGGCTGCACTCCCGTCAGGGGACAGAGGAGATGAGTGTGATAGCATGTCCGGCTTTTTCAAAAACGGCATATGATAAGATCAGCGGCGAATTAGGTCAAATTAAGTGTGTTGAAAATGATACACCCTGTCTTTGAAGCATTTTTTATTTCGGATCTCATGTTACGTTTCATATCCGTTTCTCTGAGACTACACCTGCAGCTCTGAGCCCTCCACCAGGGTGCAGTGACCACGACAATTGCATTTTTCTCCACATTACTCATGAGTCCCAGCGAACCTCAGACAGATGTGCTCGCGGCGTTGGTAAGCGTTGACTTGTCCTTCAGTCAGTGCAAGCGGAACGTCACCGTTGCTAGGGAGAGCAGGCGCAGAGAGAGAATCACTGCTTACGTATGGCGGGTCACATTATATATATATAGCTGAGAGAGTGGGTCACATTATAATGTGAAGACAGGGGGGAAGCCATTAATCTTGGCGTACCCACCCTGTTATGTCCAGCCAATGAAAAGCACCTCAGGAGCCGACCATGTTACATCATATCCTGTTACGTCATCACAGCATATTAGCTTGATTCTTTGGCAGTTTGAACCCTTAATGAAGCTAGTGGTGTTGGTCAGCGTTACCAAATTCCCCTCTAATTGCCTCTCTGTTTGTGTTGCTGACTTGGCCACAGGAACGCACATAATAAAGTGCACAAAGTACACGTCTGCTTAGCAGACGCCCGTATTTTGTGGGCCTTGCGTCTTTTACTGACATACACAAGCACATTTCATGTGTATTAAATTCCTCCATATTCTCAGCATGTACAGCTAGGTTAATACAGGGAGTGTTTCCCTTTGAGGATATGTTGCTCCCTCTCAAAATGGCACATATTCATCTGTGACAGTCAGACAGGAGTCTATTCCCTTAATATAACTTCAATGCAATGTAACTCAGTCTTACCACAATGCACATTCTTTTACCTTTGAGTTATGAATTTAATCAAGTATGACGTGTTTTCATCTCCTACTCAATATTTTTTATTTAAGTGATTGCCAAACTCTTATGTTGTGGAAGCTGACTCACTTAACACTTGCTAAAATTTGTTTTTCATAACAAAGGACAAACTCCATCATGGTCACATTTAATAGTTAGAGTTCTGGTTAAGAGTTTGAGTCAGAACTCCCTGACATGTTTCAGGTTCTCAGCTGACAAACATGCCCACTCTTTTTTCCCTCTCACATTTTACCTAGGTAAAGTCAGTTCACCGCTCTTTATAGTACTACATCCCTGCTGGGGGTGTGCCCAGTAATTGTGGGAATTGTGCTCACAGTATTTTCATGTGGTGGCACTCATGGGTTTGTTGGCTGTATTGTGCCTCTCCCCCTAGGTGTCAGCATACAACGCTGAGGGAAAGAGCAGCCCCAGCCAGGTTGCAGAGTTCACTACCTGTCCCGACAGGCCCAGCAGCCCCTGCCGCCCTGCCGTTAGGGGAAAGGTGCACCCCAACAGCTTCAGGATGTCCTGGGGTGAGTAGTGGGTCCTGGGAAGGGCACATGTCCGGGGGGGGGGGATATTTAGACAGGGTAATACAAATGGATCATAAAGGGTGATACTGGTGAATGAGGACAAGAAGCTATGTGTTCTGTGCACCCTAGCTCACATAAAGACTCTCTCTCACACACACACACACACACACACACACACACACACACACACACACACACACACACACACACACACACACACACGTATCTCACACGCACTATTTGAAATGCTCTGTCTCACACACATCCTCTCTCTGACTGTCTTGTTTGGGTTTTCAAGGGCACTGATCTTTCTGGGTTTTGACGGGAGCCCAGCCCTGTTTTACCAATGTTGTTGTGCTCTTTTATCTAGAGCCCCCTAACGATGACGGTGGGTCAGAAGTTACAGAGTACATTGTTGAGATATCGGAAGGAACAACTGGTATGTTCCCACCAAAACAAACTTCTGCTAACTGCAAAACCATATACATGATTTTGGTCCTTCCCCAGTTGTTTGGAAGCTGTATCTGTGCATGTTGTGTTCCTCAGGTGCCTCATGGGAGCAGAGGTACCATGGTTCAGCCATGGAGTACCTGTGCAATGAGCTGGCGCCTGGCTCCTGCTACCAGGCTAGAGTCTACTGCGTCAGTGAAGGAGGGCAGAGCCCGGTGAGTCTAGCACCAGTAACACTAGTAACATACAGCACACATGCAGGATGAACACACTTTGAAAACACTGAAGTATACACACTAGAGTATTAACCTTGTGATATTTAGCATTGGTATAGTGAGGAAGGATTTGTGTACTTTTTACTTGACTTTGCTGTGGAAATCATTGGTACCATCATTAAGAGTTGGACTGACGTACCTATAAAACACCAGTAATAGGGAAATACCAGTAGTTTCTAATATCACTGCATTAACAGGTAATATCAAGGGCAATCCTGTTATAAAGGCCTTTTTCTGTGGTACTGCATGTTGATGTCTGAACCTGCTGCAGTAATCTAAGTGAGAGGAGAAACCTGCACACTTGCAGGTGTGTGCTGCTGCTGGCTGTGGGTTGGAGAGGGAAGGGAAATGGCAGGATTACACCCTGTAGATCTAATGAGACTTTTATGGCTCTAATGAATTCCAGTCTTGCAGCATGTGGCAGAGGATGCTTTCGGTAATCTAAATGAATCGCACAGACGCTCCTCACCCGCAGCCCCGTCTGCTCTTATTTTATTCATTTGCCTCCGGGCTCGACAGGTGACTCATTAGGCAATCTACCTCTTTGTGCTCCAAAGTGTGAGACGTTGATTATTCCTTTCCTGAATGGAGTCAGGAAGCAAATGTACATTGGACAGGAGGTCACAGATGCATTCAGTGAGGAAATCTGAGCAGAGTTTTTATAAAGGGTTTTTATGCTTGACAATGATTACGTGGTGACCAGACTTTGTTGTCCCGGAACACTTGCTTAGTCACTGCACACAACACATTTGTACAGCAAGACTGCTTTATACGGGGCCAAACTGAGAGCTGCTTCCTCAAAAAAAAACAGTGAAAGGAAACACAGTTTGGTACTCTGTTCATTGGCAGCTGACCTCAGATCATCTCAAGGGTACCTTCCTCTAGATTTTCAACAGCAGCTATGAAATGCAGCAGTTCTAATCGGTTTTCCTTCAGCAGGTTACACTTTCTCTCTTGTGTCTCATGCCTGTGTTTTCCTATCCTAACTGAAGCGTAACTCTGTTGTAGTTGTCAGACACGCTGCAGGTTCAGACGCCCCCGGTGCCCCCCGGTCCCTGCCTGCCCCCCAGGCTGGTCGGCAAGCCGAAAGCACGGGAGATGCAGCTGCGCTGGGGTAAGTCCTGCACCAGACTGCACCTCTGTGCATATGTGTGCGTGCATGTGTCTGAATGTGTGTGTGTACATGTGCAAGTAGATGTGTTTGTGTGTACGTGTGCCTACGCCTGTGTGCGTTTGTGTGCATGTGCACTGTCTTCTCCTTCCCTCTTTGCTTCCCAGTGCCACTGTGGTGTCTGCAGGCTTGTGATGTGTGAAAGAAACTGCGCCGTAGGGAATGAAAGCTGAATCCTCCTCCTCTGTCTCTCTCAGGGCCTCCACAGGTGGACGGAGGCAGGCCTGTGTCATGCTACAGCTTGGAGGTGTGTGAGGTGCAGGCACAGGAACACAGGGAGGTGTACCAGGGCCCGGAGCTGGACTGTACCGTCACCAGCCTGCTGCCCGGGAGAACCTACAGCTTCCGCTTGAGGGCAGCCAACAAGGCCGGGGTGAGAGGCAGCAGGCCCTGCTGCGGGGCAGTGGGTGTAATGGTCCCATTAGGATTGTAGTCCATCGATCACCATATACAAGCACTTTACAATTGGCCACGAGATGTAATACTAAACAGCGCTGTATGATCTAAGATGTATGGGGATCTGTGTGTTGCGGTCTGACAGTTTGGGCCCTTCTCTGAGAGCTGCGAGGTGACGACAGGCCCCGGGGCCCCGGAACCGTGCAAGGCCCCTCACATCGTTTGCAAGTCCCCCACCTGTGCGCTCATCAGCTGGGAGGTGAGATATCGACTGTGCTTTAAAACGCACTGTGCGAGATTGAGTGGTTTCGTGAGCTGCATCAAACTGCAAAAATAATTCCAAAAAAAAAAAAAGAACCTTGGTACAGATTACAGACCTCAAAATTCAAGTCAACTGATCTTTAAAAATGGATTATGTTTCTAAACCAGGCCAACGTTTCATGAAGCATTAATTTTCTGCCCTGAGCAAAAAAGATATTTTTGACTTTTTAGATTGTCAAACTGATCTTTTACAGCCAGCAAATCCATTTAGGTTAATGCACAAGAAAACTTTATTTGCTATCAATGTGGCTTAGTGCTGTATGTGGATGTAGTTTCCTGGGCTTCTGGAGCAGTGACACGGTCACATGGTTACTCCCCTACAGAGCCCACCCTGTAACGGCGCCCAGGTGTCAGAGTTCCGTGTGGAGTGGGGCGTGGCTGAGGGAAGCATGCAGGTGTGCTATTCTGGGACTGGACTGAATCACGAGATGAAGGGTCTGAACCCGGCCACCATCTACTTCTGCCGGGTACAGGTGAGCTTCACTGGAGTGGACTATGGCCACTAATAGCTGGCGCTTACAGAATTTCCCCATCATTTTTATGCCTACTGACATTGTTTTAGTCACTGTGTTGCAAGTCAGTGCAATTTTGCGGTTTATCCCCAATCGTTTTTAAATTTCTTTCAAAAGAACAGAAAAGTAAGTGGCACCATTTATGCACCTGTACTGTGCAACCGTTTTTATACCTCCACCCTGTGGTCGACACTGGTTAGTGCAATCCTTGTCATTATGTGGTGTTTCACATTGAGGAGGCAGAGGTCAGTGGGTGCCCAGTACAGTAACAGCAGTGTGTCCCCCGCAGGCCGTGAACGTGGCTGGCGCGGGCCCCTTCAGCGAGGTGACGCTGTGCCAGACCCCCTGCTCCGTGCCAGCAGCCGTCAGCAGCGTCCAGGCCCTGAGGGAAGAGGAGTGGGGTGACGAGACTGCCACAGACCGAGAGGAAGGGTGCGAGCCGGCCCCCTCCCGGTACTGCCCCTCGTCCTGCCTGGGCCTGCGCTGGGAGCCCCCCTGTGACCACGGGGCGGAGATCACGTCCTACCTTATAGACCTCGGAGAGCGCCAGCCCATCGCAGTGGGACCTGTCACCAGATACATCATCCAGCATCTGCAACCTGACACCAGCTACAGGTGCCATTTCCACAGGTCTTAAGATAGCCAGAACAAAACAGCAACAGCAGGGAGGGGTCCACAACACAACACAGCAACAACAGCTACTGGACTAGCGTGCCCATACTGTAGTAGTAACAGATTTGATGCCCATTACAGCTCAGCTACATGCGCAAGGAGATCATAAAAAGAGTTGGCAATGATAATGGTAATGGTATGGTAACAGTCATGTTACAGCTACATGGTACCCAAACCTATACCACAAGGGTGAAACTTGGGTTTTTCTCTATGGCTCACTGAACAGAGGAGACAACTGATACCTACACTAATGTTCAACAAAATGCTTCTGCATGTTGCACATCTGAATTTAGCCCCCTGTGCGCCTGGTTGAAAAACATTTTAGAAGTGATACCAGCAACATAGTTGCAGCTCCCTCACCTTTTGAGTGCAAACTTTTCTTCCCCTTACCCTCCCCTGTGAGCAGGATACGAATCCAGGCCTTGAACAGCCTGGGTGCGGGCCCCTTCAGCCACACCCTCAAGCTGAAGACCAAACCCCTGCCCCCCGAGCCGCCCCGCCTGGAGTGCACCGCCTTCAGCCACCAGACCCTCAGGCTGAAATGGGGCGAGGGCTCCTCCAAGGCCGCCCCCTCGGACTCCCTACAGTACCACCTCCAGATGGAGGACAAGAACGGGAGGTGAGAGAGAGCAAGGATCAACGAGCATCGCCTCAGTGTTCGGCTTATTAACCTTCACTTCTTGGAATTGCTGTTTGTTTTAATGAGGGGGCAGCAGTGTAGCATGGTGTTAAGAAGCAGGACTCATATCCAAAAGGTTGCTGGTTCGATTCCCCACTGGGGCACTGCTGTTGTACTTTTGGGCAAGGTCCTTTACCCAGAATTGCCTCAATAAATATAAAGGGATAACATGTACAAATTATAACCTATGTAAGTTGTTCTGGGTAAGACCGTCTGCTAAATGCCAATATTGTAATGTAATGAGCTTTTAATGGCCATCTAAAGGACACGTTAATGAAAGCAGTAAGAAAAGTCAGTCTGAAAGGGAAAGGCTGTAAAGCAAGCAGAGCTGTGTTGAGTTTATGGGCAGGTTAGCTGTGCACTTATGTGTCAGGATTAGATTCAGCTGCCTCATTGAAGACAAGAGTTCTTAAATAGTCTCCATCCAAGAGCGGGCCTTATTTGGGGACGAACATGAAAGAACTGTGTTACGGCCGATGGAGTTTCGGAAGCGCAATTCATCTTTCTCTGTCTCCCATCCCCTGCCCTCTTTGCGCGGGTAGATTTATCTCCTTGTATAGAGGACCGTGCCACACTCACAAAGTCCAGAGGCTGATGGAGTCTACCTCTTACACGTCCCGCATCCAGGCCTTTAACGAAGCGGGCGAAGGGCCCTTTTCCCATGTTTACACGTTCACCACTCCCCGCTCTCCCCCGGCTCCTCTCAAAGGTATGGGTCTCTCCTCTCTCTCCCCAACATCACTGCCTCTCAAGCCTGCAGAAGAGGGGGATTGTTCTTCATCTGTACCTATCCCTCCTCCCTCAGCCTCATTTAACTGCTGTAAGTGTTTAGACCCACCAGAGCTGCCTACTTTGAAAGTGTTAAGTGACATGGAAGAGGGCAGATTGCACTTTAAGGACTTTTCCTGCTTTCTTTTTATCTGAGCTACTGTCTGTTAGTAGACTGAAATGTACTCTTGAAACACTGTTGTCTTTATCTGAAGTGTAATGTATTTAAGTTACAATGAGAAAAGTAATTCTTTCATTCACATCAAAACTTGTTGCTATATATTTATTCATGTAATTGGTTTATTTGTTATCAGAGAAACTAGATGGCTAGCATTTTTCACTTGAAGATTAATAAATGCAGCTAACAGAAATGAACTCATATCTACATTAAACTCAACAATACTATGATTAATATTTTAAATGAAAACCTTTAAAACATAGGTAATCATAATTAACATCCATATTTGTGTTTTACCGGAATAAAACCTCAGTGCAATAGGTCATGGTATTCCTTCTTTGCTGACCCTGACCCCTTGTCCCTGTAGCTCCCCGAATTGAGCGACTGGATGACCACACCTGTGAGGTGAACTGGGAGGCTTCGCCACCAATGAAAGGGGATCCCATTGTCTACACACTGCAGTGCATGATGGGAAACTCAGAGTTCAAACAGGTACATTTTCACTGCTTCTGCCACTCTCCACAAAGACAAGGTTATCCTCTGACTATTGCTTTGATACTGTTGGAAAGAAGCATTGATCTGGTAGTGGCAGTAGTGAGTGTTAGCTAATGTCTTCCTGTTCAACAGACTTTTGCCGTATGACATAATTTGTAGGTCTGGAATACCATGTGACTTCTTGACTGATAACCCCTAAAACTTATGATTCCATTAATGATTCCGGAATTGCCATGAGGTATTTTCAGAAATGGAGGGTAGGCTTGAGAATTGTTTGTCGGAAAATCAAATAAATATTTTTATGCTCTATGATAAAACAGTTGTTCTCAGCTGAAGATGTTTTACAGGCAATTCTGGCCCCAAGAATTGAAAACCCTCCCCTTTCTAATGGTGTCAAATTGGATTGTCAGCCGGGGAGTAGCCGCATCTTAAATTAAACACAGTAAAGGCAGTTTCATTTGCATTCATAATACTTTGTTATTGCCCTGCGGCTTTTTTTCTGGGTGTGATATTATAAGCCTGTTATGGATTCAGTAAACCTGCCTCAAATGGACAAAATATTTACACCAGGGCTAAAAGATTCAGCAAGGGCGGGTGGTCTGATGCAAGTCCAGCTGCCTTGTGTGAAAGCTGACAGGAGAGGTGACGGTGTTGGTGGTGTGGGGTGTCTACTGATTAGGGCTGTTCAGGTTTCATTTTTCTCTGTAGAACAGTGAAGATTTACAGATGTAGTAAGAATGACACTTCGCTGTATGACTGTTAGAAGGAGAAAGCCATGTCCTAAGTACTATTAAGTGTCTCTTGCTATGAGTATTCTCAATTTGAGAAATCGAGTGGGTTAAAAAGTAGGGCTAAGGGAGGGAGAAAGTAAGTTGTTTACATTTGGTCAGAATGTTCTAGTTGAAAAGATCTAGAATAAAAACCTGAATGAACGAAAATAATATTTCAAGAAGTAGAGTCACTATAAATAACTCCACGTATGTATAATAGTAAAAATCTACATGTAACATAAGAGTGAAAAGTAAATATGGGTTCTCCATGCGAGTTTGTAGAGAGAGACACTTATTGCTCTTGATACAGTTATACAGATACCCTGCCATTTTGCCACAGCTCCCTGTAGCACAGTGATGCTACAATGACCTCGCTTTCACTCCCTGTCCACTGCACCCTTTTGCTCAGGCGGCTCAGTACTTCAGTGGGTGACCTACCAAGAAAGCCAGGTTGCTAATGAAGTGAATTGCCAGTGCAGAGCAGTGTTCTACGGGTGAAATACAGCACAACAGTACATCTTATTTGTAATCAAGGACGTGCCATCTATGGTGTGAGGTTTAACGCCGAGGCACTGATAAATGGTGTGAAAGATCCTATGGCACAGGTCACAAAGTGAATGGAGTGATAACCCTGATGTCTTGTAGGTAGTCCAAAAACACAGACTCCCCACACTTAATATGTTGAGGAAAACTCAGCGAGATAATCTGTCCTTATTTTATTTAATATAAGGTTAATAGCTTACCCTCTCCTTTGAAAATCATTTGCATTGAGACAGGGGCAGTGAGTAATATTTTTACCCCTGGTTTATGTTGCCTTCCCCCTATCTCTCCTCTGTCAGCTTCATCCATTACCCAAAGGTCATAGATCCGTGAGGGATACCAGGTGTGTTGAGTCCCAGACTCGCCGCCCCCCGCACTTTGTCCTCAGCATTTTTATTGAAGTCTAATGTGGAGTAATGGCGAAAGCGGGAGTGTTTTGTTACATGCGGCGACTGTAATCTCCCTCGATGCGGGGCCTAAATTGAATGAGGTAGTCCAAATGTATGGCCCCCATTTTTGCATGCGCTTTAACTCGGCCGCCGCTCGATTGAATTAGAGCAGATTGTCTCCTAGCAATGGAGCCCCTCTCCAGCAACGCCCAGGTGTGCGCTGGGAATAAATCGTCCCCCCGGGGCTCCTGTGAACAAGGCGGACGGGGCCTGGAGTTTAATTTGTGTGTGTTGTGTATGAATGCATTAAATTAGACGGGAGGGGGAAAGGCCGATGTTTGAGCGCATATGGATGAAACGTCGTCGTTTACCATCGGGTCTGACCTAGGTGTGCACTGAGTATCAAGGAGGGAGGTTTGTATGTGTGGCGAATATCTGCAGGACACACCTAACTGCACTAACCCAGGAGGGTTGGCTCTGTAGAACAGGTTCTGTGGAACCTGATTAACACCTCTGTCCTATTTAATCACAGTTCTCTTTTTGTTTTGTTGTCTTGCAAATGGCATTTTTTCATGTCAGCTGCTGCCAATTTCATAATGTTGTATAAGAAGCATTAAATCAGTAATGCTTGCTGAAATTCATTGTTCTTAGTAGAAGTGTGTATGGAGCATTTGATTACTGGGATTCCCCACAAACTGGCCAGTTAAATGTGTATTTGCACATTGGTCATTGTATTAAAGTTCTGACATTTCATTGACTTTGTAGATAGCTGTAGATTTTATTTTGGCCCCTAAATTTGAAGTTTTATGTGGAATTAATTGAGTTTATATAGTTATATATATTTTTCTGTTTTGAGATAGGGTCTTTGGTTTACTGTCCACACAAATGAAGAGACAGCACAGGGTGTTTCACCTACAAACAGGTGCAAACCATTGTTCACAGGGTTTTATCTCCGTATGCTGTGTCGTGTGGTAACTTTATACAGAGGCATATCCATCAAGTAACATGATTCCTTCTGTAATAGCATTAATGATACCACTTTCACTGGTTTTCTCAGAGAAAATAGACTGCCACAAACTTCTCACTCTGTGGCTTTGGACCATCTCCTATGGCAATAACCCCTAAGTGGTTTACTGCACGTCCCAGTGCAGATTCCATCTGTTCCTCTCTCTCCCAGCACGGCAACAGGTCTGTATTCTGTTGTTAATCCAAACTCGACCGGCCGCCAGCGACAGTCTGGCTGGATTTTATTTTCCCTGCCGCTCCTCAGCGCGGGAGTCTGCCTCATCTCAGTCAGAGGATGAGCTACGCCGCAATGGCTGTGTTTTACCGCGTCTGCGGCAGCACGGGGCCGCTCTGAGCGCGCTCAGTCCTGACGCGCCGCCGCCAGCCCACAGAGACCGCAGCCCCCGTTAATCACAGCTTGAGACGCCGAGCGTCACGCCAGCGGGTGGGACCGACCTGTAATTAACTGCCAAGATGGCTGGCCATCCTGTCGTCCCCAGGTAGCGGGTCGCTGCGGCCCGTGTGGAAAAACACCGCAGCTGTCCAACGGGCCTGGCAGTCCACTCGCTGCGTGGACCAGCCCAGCGTGACTTGGCTCCCGTAATGTAAGCCAGAGTACAGGGGGGCGCAGGGAAGCAGTTGGGGTGAGCCACCGGAGTAAATATAGCACAGTCGCAACGCGGCGAAGCATAGCTCTCACGGATGACGCGCTGTTTTCCCTGGATTCGTTCCTGTGTAACTGCACTGGAATGCAATTTATCAGGTAAAAGTAAAACCACATCTACGGAGTTGTACAGTGCTGTTTGAGCTGGCCACCAGTGCTTCAGAGAAGAAAGACTGTGAGAGATTGATGTTTTCACACAGAAAGACTTAACTCCTTTGTTTATTTTCATATGATATGGCTTTATGATGCATTTAGATTGTGTTACTGTGCAGAGGCCATGTAAAGATGAGCATTAAAAGAAAATTTAATGTTTCTGTTTTGTGTCAGATCAATCCGTAACATTTTATTTGATGAAGGGCTATTGAAGGAAATGTCACTGAGTCCTGCATGGAGTGTTTATCACAAAACAGCACAGCTACGTTCTAATAGCTAAAACCTGAAAGGAGGCAACAGAAAAGAAATCACCTGGAGTGATTACAGTCGAAGCAATGAGGAGTATACTGTCCCTAATGTCTTAATGGCGACCTCACATGTATGTGTATGTAGGCTGGCATAGAGGGCCAGAGAGGCATTTGAGAAGATGTAACCCAAAAAAAGCAAAATATTTTCCCTCTGTCCCCTCATAGCAATTCATCTCTTGAGAATAAAACTTTGAGAATCAAACTTTTTTAACCCGCTACCACCCCCACTCCTCAGTTGCTCAATACAGCCGCATTTTCCTTAATAACGGTGTGTCTAGCACAGGATCGTGTTCCTGAGTGTTCCCAGTGCCTACACTCACAGAGGGCTCTTCTCCCCACCCCTCTCCCTGCCATTTTACTGAATAACAGCTCAGCAGTTGACTATATATACTCACAAATACTCACAAATGTAGATAGGTTAGAATGTAACTGGAGAAAAAATGAGGCTGCAACAGAATCTCAGGAAACACAGTGTCACTGGCTACTAAGAGCTGCATCAGAAACAGCAGGCATAGGTTCTTTGTATAGATTCTGAGGAACGCAGGTGCAGAAGTGGCATTCCAATGATATTTGGACCAGCAGAAGAGCTGAAAGAATGAGTACACGTCGTCATGCATCAAGGCTGAGTGTGAGCACACGGTAGTTTTACAGTGTCGGAATTCAGCTTGCACTGAATTGGTGAAATGAAGGAACCTCAGCAGCTGAACTGTTGCCTTGCATGTCACAGGGAGGAGGAAACTCTCATGAATAAGGCTGAAGATGAGAAGTGGAATTGTGATTCTCAGCTGAAAGAGATATTTTTAATGTTGTGCAGCTTTTTTGATTAAATTTTTTTCCAGGACTGATCTTAACCTCCCTCCCTCTTTTTCTGTCTCCTCCCTTTTGACACCCACCCTCCTTGCCCTCGCCCCCACCTCTGCGTGTACCAAACAGGTCTACAAGGGTTCGACCACGTCCTTCCAGGTCTCCGGGCTACAGCCCAGCTGCGAGTACCGTTTCAGAGTGTGTGCGATCCGGCAGTGCCAAACGCCCCCGGACCTGACCGGCCCCTACAGCGCCAGCGTGACGCTGTCGTCCCAGCGCGGCGAGGCGGGGGCCGGCGTCGGCGGCGCGGCCCCCCGGGGGGGCGCGGCCGAGGCAGGACGGGCCAAGCGCAGCCTGACCGACGAGCAGTGCGCCGCCCTCATCCTGGTGCTGTTCGCCATCATCTCCATCCTCATCGCCTTCGTCATCCAGTACTTTGTCATCAAATGAGCCCTCTGCGTGGCCACAGCGGTTCCCTTTTCGTTTGAAATTCCCGTTCTGTTGCCATTTTCCGTCACGCATGCTTCATCAAGCTAACGGTGTGAAGGGGTCGGAAGACTAATGAAGCAGCAACAGTAAGAAACATTTTCTTCTACAAGGGCTTTGGTCTGTAGAGCCTGCCTGCCCACTAGCCCTCCTCACTCCCCCCTCCTCCCACACACGTTTGATCATCTTTCATTGTAATCCTGCCTCCTCTCCTTATGGCCACCTTTCTGCTTTTCTCTCATTCTCTCTGTCTCCCTCACTTCTCTCGATATATATCCCAGTCTGCAGTTTCATTCTCTCTTCTCTTCCGGCATGTTGCCATGAGTTACAAGCTTGGACTCTTCACCACGGCAGAGATTGCACTATGAACCGTTCCATTACTCTTCCACGTTGTGGAGAGACTGCTTTCCTCTGTACTGATTATCGGTAGTTCGCTGAAAAGGAATTTCCTTTCTTTATAAAAGAAAGACTGAAAGTGACAAAACAAAAGTTCAGGATATCTCTATATTTACACACGTAATATGTATACATAATACTACAGAGGGTTTTGTCAACAGTATAAATGTATGAATTTAGCCTTCATCACATTCGGAACCCTGAACAGTCTACTAACAGACAGAGCTCTACATAATTTTTATTTCTGTTCCAAAAAAGAGATCAAAAAGGTGACGCATTTGTTTGGATTTTTTTTTTTTTTTTTTTTTAACTCATAAGAGATATTCTTAAGATGTTCAGCTCTGGGATCCAGAGTTCCGGTGGTGTGGTTTTTGGGAACGGTTGCGCTACCCCAAGTGTCCAGGGACACAGGTGTGTTGCCCAGGGGTGTGGGAGACATTGTCAGGGCCAGGAGGACAGAGAGAGAGAGAGAGCTCTTTGGAGGTGAGAGTAGGGGGGCAAAAAGGAACAAAACATCTTGTTTGTAACACTCATTCAGCACTTTCCCACCTTTTACCAGCTCTACATGTGACAGGATGCAAAAACAACTGAAGGAAAACATTTAAGTATATTTTTGTATAGTAAGACTCATGGACCTGTTCCACCAAGGCATTTTGCTGGGAAACTCGCTGAGGGATAGGTAATAAATGGAACTAAATTAAAACACCGAAAATAGCTGTAGCTTATTTTAACTATCATGTAGCTTCTTTGCTCCAGAATATCGTGTTCAGCACAAAATAAAATGTATGCTTACAGAAGTCTCCCTTTGATTCGCTAAGTTTGCACCTTATTGAGAATTGAGTGAATGCATGTAGTTCACGTGATACGTTTGATAGAGCATTTTGTCAGGTCATGCAAGCCCTAGTTGTGTGTTGTGAGTTTTTTAAGATTGTAGCACCACCAAATCTTGTCTGTGGAGAAAGGAATACTTTGTCCTAAAAAAGTAAAAAGGTTGTTTCAGAGCTTAATAATTCAAAAGAATTAATGAGCAAATCTTTCTTTACCCTTTTATGTTTTCAGTTTTTAGTTGTTAGAAAACTCCCACTTTTGTTTGGTTCCTTTCTTTTAGCAATAATAATTTTCTGTTTTGTTTGATCATGTATTAATTTGAGTAGAACACTTGGTTTATTAATATGAATCTTTTACATTTAGAAATCAATATTCATTTCCTGTTTTATTTGAGTTTCATTTTTTGATCATATGTAAAATCTATATATTTTTTTACAGTATGGAAATAATTTAAGTTGATTCTGTCCAGAGGAAATGAAACAGAGAATAAAAGCTCATAAAACATCAGAGGCAAGTAAGGGTTACCATTCTCTGAAACGTCTTTACTGTACATGTACTTCCTGTAAATTCAGATATTGCGTCCTTTTTCCAGTGTGAAGTCTTTGTCATGGATTGCAAACAGCCAGCAATCAGTTTACCAGTCTGGCAGTAGGGTTTAGTGTTGTGTTTGGCTGTGGACAGATTTGTTTATTGCTATTGCAACAGTTTAAAAATACAGGTACCTTGTACTGTAAGATGTCTTGATGAGAAAAAAAATGAGAAGAGCATTAAAACATTTTTTGGTCTATCTGATATTCTGCTACTGGCTTCTCTTTGTCATAGTAAACTCAAATTCCTATTTTTGATAGTGATTATATGTAATTGCAACTTGTGCCATTTGAATCTCCCACTATAGTAGTTCACTGCTGTGTGTTGGGAAGAGAAACAAAGCTAAAAAATATATAAAAAATAAAATACACAAAAGAGACCATATTTATGTAATTTTAATGTTTGCAGTTACCTCATACACTTTACATTCCAAAAATCAAAACTTGTTATAAATTCTACCAAACATATCACTTTAAAACTGTACAATGTAAGACTTCGTAATGAAAAAATGTATAATCTCGTAAAGATGTATCTAAAGTGTAACTCTATAGCCATGATATCTACTGAAGGATCCATGCACAATAAAAGATCTATAATTCTTATATGCATGTTGTGTCTTGATTGTCTTTTTTTCTCTCTTGCAGTCGTGATATGGGAATAATGAAGAAAAAAAAATGCAAAATATGGGAAAAATTATGGAAAATCACAAAATTTTGAATAATCCTTTTGTTTTCTTTAGACATTCCTTTAAATTTTCTTTCTGGTCTGGTTTTTCCTGAACTCAAATATATTCTATACTTCAGAATCTCATGATATTGAATGATATATTTGACTTCAGCGTTTTCATTTTTGGTGTTTATAGCCTTTAGAAATTCTTCATTCGCCCTTTAAACTTCTATCTTCTGAACTTGTATCCTCAATCCATGGGTTACCGATCAAGACCTTTTTAGGTCAAATCATGTACAGCTCAGTATTTAGGGTTAAAATCATACTGGCAGGTATCAGAACCACTGATTCTCTGAATGTAACTTGTATTTGCACTCAATGAGAGTATTTGGATAAAGCATGGATTAATTGTCTTTAAACTAAGATGTTACTACACTGCCAGACAATGCCACATATCTAGAAGTGATTTTCTTGTATGTATTGCCAGCCAGCGATTACTTGCAAGCTGTAAAACATGAAAATAACTTGGTATGAAATGTGGAGTAGTGTGGATGCCACAGACTTGTCACATAGTGTTCCCTCACTGAGAAACAATGGATATATTTGGGTCATTCCTGCTCATCTCTCTCCTGAATTTAATTGGTCTTTATATTACCTTTTTTTTTTTTTCAATTCTGAATTTGGAACGCAGAATGGAAGAGCTTTTTACAGCTGGCAGTAGGTAGTATTTTGTGTTCGGCTGAACTATTCCTGCACCCCTCTCCAGGCGTTTCCTGTGGAACTTCTCTATCAATGACAATTGCGGCAGAGGAGTGGGGGTCACAGAGAAAAGCTTTAAAATCTTAAACCATACATCATACAGTATAGGGTTTCTGATCCTCTCCCTGTGGATCTGAACTGAGGAATTTGCCACTTCTAAGCAAAGAAATGTGTCTTGCATGAATAAGGACACCAGAGGCAGCACCTCTCATATCCTGAACATAATTTCTCTGTCTGCCTCACTGGTTGGTGGGGATGGATTGGTATTCCATATACAGCATGCTTGTATGGTTTTCTTCCAAGTGACATGTAAGCCACATTTCCATTGTCCTGCTTTAGCTGTAGGTCAGATATGTCTGAGGTTAGCCAGAGGAGTTTTCCCAGCAGACTGAGCCAGTCTGACAGTATGTCTAAGTCTACTCACAGAAGTAAGCATGTTTGTAACTAGTTATGGTAGGTAGAACATTCAAATCAACAATTCTTGCTTGGAAAACTAATATTATAGAGTTATATTTCAGAGGAGCATGTAACCAGCATTATTTGCGACAACCATTTTATTGTTGTTTCACAAAAATAGGAATAACTAAAGCAGAACAATCCACATTTCATTCTGAATCATAAGTTAGCAAGCTGCCTGTAAATTATGCAAATGATCACACCCAATTCCTTACAAACAAACATGATACAGGTGGGTGTAAGCAGTAAAGTCTAAACTCTGACGGTGCTCTGCTTTCAGCAGTACTTGAGTAGTTGGTGAGTTTCCATCAGCTGGCATGCAAACTGCTACGTACAGCTAAGGCAAGTCAGTGGAAACCAGGCTGTAAAAGTACAAGGGGCAACAGTATGACTAAGAAACTGGCCTTGCATTTCAAAGCCTGTTGGTCTGTTTCCCAGGCCTTGTACCATCGGGCAAGGTGTTTAATCTGAATGTAATCAGTAAATATTCAGCTCTGTAAATTGATAACATCACTCTGAATAAGTGTATCTACTAAGCAAATGTAATTTAATAATGTAAAAGTGGACCATTTCAGTAAAGCCAATCTTTTCACAGTGTCCATTTTAATCAATCTCCTGCCTTAACATTACAACCCAACTGAGCAACACGCATCTTGGAGACAGAAGACAACTGCGGTTGAGAAGGGAAAAATGAGACTGGATTGTGTCTGACAACAGCCATCCATCAGTGAGGCAAAATCTCTTCCTTTACTTGAACTGTCTGCTGAACTCAACTGACTTGGACCCCATTGCGAAATCATTATTTTTTTCTTTAACCCCTCTCACCTCTGCTGTCTCTCTGCTGTCATTACACTTTACACAGAGACTGTCCTTCCTTAAAACCAAAATCCGGAAAGTGCTGAAGGGAGCAAAGGGCCTCGTGACAGTGCTTACACAGAAAATAAAGACTCGCACACTAAAACACTTCTGCCGTCAACTACTGTACTGTGCTGTTCATGTGTGTTAGAGATCAGGATTCTAAATGGGCTTCAGCACCTAGCCTACTATTTTCAGAGAAGTTAACAAAAAAGAGAAGGCAATCCTTCAACTGTTTGTAGCTCTGAGAGCTAATGCATTATAAGTTGATGATGCACCACCAACCCAAGAAACATTCTGAAAAGGAGGAAATAAAATAGGTCCCTTTCAACATATTTGCATTATATAATTACAAATATAATACACTTTATAAGGCGTCTTCAGTGGCCTTCACAGCACTGAACCCTCTGAAGAACTTGCCTTGTATGGGGTGGAGATGCTTATAAAAGAAGAAGAATCGTATCTGATTTTTAAGTGTCTCTTAATATGTTTGTCAGGAATGGCATTGTAATGAGAGAGCTTATTGTTTTGCCAGTGGCACTGTCTTAACTGGGTTTTCAGAGCAGGTTACGATCATTGGCGTAAGCAGGGGAAAACACAATTCTCTCTACACCATGTCCCCTGGGCTCAGCATAGCCTCTTGTGGGTTTCATATCATTGTTATGCTAATAAAATTCCAATCTTCTGTCTTTTCTTCCTTTTGATTCATCCCTCAGATATTAGTGTGCCAGCATGATAGCTCCTCCCAGATGACCGTCCACCAGCACAAGCTTGACTACTACAAATCAGACGTTACAGTTGTCCCGGTTGTTCCCCAACCAGGACATTTTCAACTCGCCCCTGGCCAGCATCCCAGACATCTCCATCCAGCCCCTCCAGATCACCCAGAATGAGTGATCCCCATCTATCCCCATCTATCCCCATCCCCTTCCCTTCATTACCCCAACCAACAGTAGGCTGCAGCTGCCTCAGAGTTCTGGAACACACCTGTCTGTATCCTGTGCTCCTCTGCCTCTGGCCATCCCCCCTCTCCCTTCAGCGGCCCAATGGCAGGAATGCACTCGTTCTGGGGTCTGAAGGTGATGTGGGCTGCGATCAGAAACTAATGGAGGAGAAAGAGACGAACACGCAAAGGATAGAGAATCACTCAGGTAGCAAACAGCAGGCAGGGAAGCAGACTTCCCTGTTTCTGTCTCTATGCATCCAATTTGTATTCAGATTGTATTGTACTTCTCATTGTGCACTGCACACGGCTACTCATGATCTCTCCTGTGAATTGCCCTTGATTAAGGTGTCTGCTAATGAATAATTAATAACTGTTACAACTGCAGTAATTAATTGAATGAGGTGCACTTGGTTAAGTGCATGAGTGGGGTTGACAAGGAGATGTACTGAAAACCTGAAAACAGGTTCTTCTTCCAAAAGAGCTCTGACACGGGTAAACAGAATCTATCTTCACTCACAAATAAAGAGGACCTTTCCTGATCCTTTAATGACGTCAGCCACAAGCCGGGAGTGGCAGAAGTACGCAGATACACACATGGACACGGTCCCTGTCTGCACGTCCAAACACCGTCAAACAAATGTAGCATCACAGAATCCCACGGCCACAAGATGACAGACATAGCCAGGCACGCATAAACCAACAAAAGCCAGGCATAAACTGTGCATTATCATTATGTGGGGCAATGTACTTTTTGTATATGAATGGTAAAATCTCAGCCTGAGGTGCCAAAATGCTGTTGTTACTTTCCTCAGTGTTGTTAGTCTTAAAATCTGTCTTGACTTGTTCAGGGTCTGGGTATCTATCAGTAAACTGAATCCATGACATACTGTTAACTGGAAACAAATTGGCTTATAATAGTGGGCCATAACTGCTTCATTTTGTACCAGCTGTCAACTTTCTCAATTCCCTTTCCTCTTGTTTTCAGTCTTCTAATGCGTTTAGCCAATGTCCACGACAAAACATCTGGCAAACGTACAATACCCTATCCTTGCGTATTTACTCAATCATTTTTCATTGTGTTCACATGTTTGTGGATGTTTGGGAAATGTTTAGCGAGCTTCGCTGTTAATGACCTGTCTTTGACTGTGAGAGGTTTAGTCTCTGTGGTTTTGCCCATGCCTGCGGTGAAAGGAGGCAGTGGAGCGCAGGAGAAAGGGACAGTGCAGAGTAAACAGAAGGAGCGCTTTTTTTCATGAGCCCCTGTGAAAGCATGGAATACACTCAAACCTCCTAGCACAGAACAGGCAGACCTGGTCTCAAGTTATTTTATTTTGTATTGTTTTTTTCCCCTCAAAATGTTTGATGAGCATTTTTATCTTTTTAATGTGTTTTTAACTCCATCAGCATATTGTTTTGCTTTCTTGAGATTGAGTTTTTAAAATTAAATTCAAGAGTTTTTGAAATGTTTGGCCATGACACACAGTCCTGAAATCCCAGCAGATATAGGATGTTAAATTATTTAGCACAATCTAGAGAAAAGTCCAGAAAAAAGGGATGTACCCTGAGTTCTGTAATGTTAACACTGTAATTTGACTGGTCTAGTAAATCAAGCGTTGTCTTGAAAGCATTAAGAGTAAAACATGTTCTTAAAATCACCTTTTGACAAGATATCTGACATACCAGTTGCATTTTCAATTAGGAGAAAAGGATTATAGTACGGTAAAAATCTGGTAACTATGCAATATTTAGTTTTAGTTACTTGAATGTCTCCCAAATTATGTGAATGGATCTTTACACAGAAACAAAGACCCGACCAACACTCAAACACTCAAAGTGGTATCAGAACTGTGAAGTGCTGCCAAAATGTGCATCTAGGTAATAAGGAAATAACGCCCCATTCTGTGTGATCTATTTGTAGAGCAAATGGTGTGTAAAACTGATTCTCCAAAGACCACATTCAGTGGAATGGGGGAGATCGGCACCAGACTCCCCCTCCTCCTCCTCCTCCTCCTCCTCTTTCTTCTCCCTCCCACTCTCCCTCTTCTTATCCCTCCTCCATCTCTCATTATTTGATTAAGAATCAGACGAGTGGATGAACTGAGAGGGGAGCACGGCAGACAGCCTTTGCTCCTCGCAGCGTCTCTCAAACACCCCCGGGGTGTTGTTTATCCGTTCGGTCCCGCAACAGACACCCTCTGCCTCTTGAGCTACGGGGACCGGCTTTCAGAACTCTGTTTACTTTAGTTTTTCCATCTGCGCGGACCACAGCAGGACGGCAGGTTGGAGGGAGAGGAGGCTGAGCAGGGAAAGGGATCAGGAGAAAATGAGGGGAGAGGAGAAAGCCGGATCGACAAGCTGAACAGCCTGTAAACTCGTGCAATACCTTAAAATAAAGAAAGGGGGTTAAAGTATGACTTCCCACACCCTTCCTCCCGTGACTGGGAATAAGTTATCATTCTGTCTACAGGTGCTTATTTTGTAAAAGAGGAAGAACCGGTGCAGGCATCATTGAAGATTTGGAGACAACTTGTACCATCCGGATCCCGTGCCCATCTCAGTGGCACAACCCTAAACTGAAAACTGGCTGAGCTTCGTCTGCGAGTGGCAGAGACTATGGAGGAGTCCCACCTGGAGGACCAGCACCACTACGGTGGCTCCCTGTTCCCCAAATCCACGCTCATCCCCGTGACCATCGTCTGCCTCCTGCTGTTCCTGGTGGGGGTGACCGGCAACACCATGACCATCCTGATCATCCAGCGCTTCAAGGACATGAAGACCACCACCAACCTCTACCTGTCCAGCATGGCCGTGTCCGACCTGGTCATCTTCCTCAGCCTGCCCTTCGACCTGTACCGCCTCTGGAAGTACGTGCCCTGGGTGTTCGGGGAGCTGGTGTGCCGGCTCTCGCACTACATCAACGAGGGCTGCACCTACGCCACCATCCTGCACATCACCGCCCTCAGCATGGAGCGCTACCTGGCCATCTGCTTCCCGCTCAAGGCCAAGGTGGTGGTGACCAAGCGGCGGGTCAAGTACGTGATCCTGGCACTGTGGGCGTTCGCGCTGCTCTCCGCGGCCCCCATGCTGGTCCTGGTCGGGGTGGAGTACGAGAACGACACGCACCCGGACTACAACACGCGGCAGTGCAAGCACACCAGCTACGCCGTCTCCTCCGGCCTCCTGCACACCATGATCTGGGTCTCCACCGCCTACTTCTTCTGCCCCATGTTCTGCCTCGTCTTCCTCTACGGCTCCATTGGGCGCAAGCTGTGGAAGAGCAAGAACGACCTGCAGGGACCCAATGCCATGGGGCGGGAGAGGTCCAACAAGCAGACCGTCAAAATCCTGGGTTAGTGAAAAAAGCTCTGTCTGTTAACAAATGATCTGCTCATTTGACTGTTGTTTTCGTGATGAGTGTTCCTGTAATGGTGCTTGACATTTCACTTGACTAAGCACTCATGCCCGTTCATCTGAAGTGCGCACATGTCTAGATTCCAAGTCCCAAATTAGATGTTTCAGTTAATTAATTGTGTTTACTTTGCATCCTCTCTCTGCACTTGAGCTGTAATTAGTAGATGGAACGCTGATTGAATAGTGATCACTTAGCCTCTGAACGTTAAGTTCTGTGCTTCTGAGTCACCTAAGCAAACGGATGAAAACAGAGAATAACAACCAGGAGACAGGGCAGAAGGATGTAATATAGCTGTATTACCACGGAAAAGAACAAGCACTTTTCCCGTATGTTCATTTGAGGATTTCCCTGCCATTCCTCACTCACTGACAGAGCCGCTGTGCTGTCTGCTTTATGTTGTATGAAATTCTGTATATTACATGACATGTTCGGTGCTTTTATGGGAATGAGCTGCAGATAAATTAATACTGTGCAATTCAGCTTAATCCAGTTGCTAGAAATAATTCACTTATTAAATACACACTGCCACATTATGTTTCTGTAAAAACAGTCTGTAAGGAGAACTGCAAGACATGAATATTTTAAGATCAATTAATGTATCACATAATAGAATCCTTTTAATACAGAGTATATAGAGTTTGACCAACTCACACCATTCCTGAAATCAGTCTCACAAATCATAAATTTGTGGATTTTATGATTGACATGCTGATAGATCTTTGGTCCCTGTGTGTTTCAGAATTTAGAAATATCCCCCTGTTCTATGCAAAAGCCTTGCTCAACTGCCGTCTGTAAATATTTGATCCAGATTATCTTTCCTGACATTAATATGAATCACTTGTGCGGTGCACAGAACAAGGGCTAACACTGTCAGTGCATAGTGTATCTACATTTGTTGGAGCCCAAATTAAATTGTCATCTGAGACACCCATAAATCAGGCTTAATGGGAATTGCCGTGCTCCCCCACTCCCATGCTTTGTGTCTTACTTTAGTGCTCCTGCATGGATGATGTGAAAACTGTGGAAATCATCCCTCATCATGAGGAGCCCCAGAGATCTCAAAGTCTGGCAGTGAAACCACAGTATGATTCCGCAAATGTCATATTCACATTGTTAAGCTCACAACACTTGAGAATCATTGGATTCCTTGTTCATCCTTGAGGACTGCGTGTTCCATTCTTCCAGTAGGGACGATGGGAATGTCTCCTCTTCCAGCTTTAACTCTTCCTGTGGACATGGCTCTTTTCTCCTCTTCTCATTGACCCCCTTCCTCGCCGACCCCCCACTTAACTCTTCCTCATCACCTTCCTCTTCCTCCTCTCTCTGCAGCGGTGGTGGTGCTTGCCTTTGCCATCTGCTGGCTGCCCTTCCACATCGGCCGGAACCTCTTCACCCACGTGGACGACTACTTCACGGCCAAGCTGAGCCAGAACTTCAACGTGGCCTCCATGGTGCTCTTCTACCTGAGCGCCTCCATCAACCCCGTGCTCTACAACCTCATGTCGCGCAAGTACCGGGCCGCCGCCCGCCGGCTCTTCTTCGGCCGCCACCGGCACCACCCCACCAGCCGGAGGCAGATGTCCACGAGGGACGACATCGCCACCTGCGACGAGACCTTGACAGGGGTGTAGGGCGCGGAGCGCTCGCTCGCTAAGACCTTCACAGGAGGGTGGGGAGGGAGAATCAGACGAGGGGTGTGTTACGATGCCGAGCCCTTCCGTGGTAGAGTACAAGAGGAATGGTGGATGGCGTGTGCGTACTGTGAAGGAGGAGGAGGAGGAGCAGGATGGAGCTGGGATGACAAGACAATGGCCCGCTACCAAGATCTCCAATCAGGCTGTAGGTGTCGAGGAGGGTAAGATTAAGACAATGAGTGGAAATGAAAAGAAATGTTAAATATCAATCAGAAATAGCCACCATGTGCATACGCATGTGCATTCCCAATTGCAGTGAGTCGCACGGACACAGAGACACTGTTAAAATGTAAAGACGCAGTCTTTTCACGCTCTTGGTTGTGCAGGTGGTCACGGCAGAAGATGCTGAATCTCAAGGTGAACAAACTGGGAATATAAAGAAAGTTCCAATCATCCAGGCTTGGGGCACCCAGAAAGGGCTGACTACCTAAATGTGATATAGAGAGTTGGTGGAAAGATATCAGCAATATTAGACCCTGACAACTCAGCTTGTGAGCAAAACAATCTTCCCTCCTAAAGTATGCACATATAATTAATAGGATAGTTTGGGGTAAGTTTGTGTCCAGATGTAATTAGGTAGAGGAGAGAAGATTTTGATGCACTTGAACAAATGTGTGATTGTCAGCCAAGATGAACTAAGACAAAGATTAAGAGAATGTTATCTTCATGGACGCGCACAGTGTAACATCTACAATGGTTTGTCAGGAAATGCTTTGGTCAACAGAGCTGAAGTCCTCACTTCATCGAGAACAGGATGTACACTTGTGGGCTGGGTAGCAGGATGAGGTGTGGTCTTCTTTAATTAACAGTGCTGTGAAAATACGTGTATGAATGTTCCGTTATTGAAATTACACACAAAACAGTATTTCTAATCTAACGATGCAACGTGTTTTAAGAGTGCGCTTTCAGGTATGCCAGTGAAAAGAGACTAACTGTATGTCAAGTGTTGTAAAAAGGGGCAGCAGTGTGTTGTAGTGTTAAGGATCAGGACTTGTAATCAAAAGGTTGCTAGATTCCTTTGCTCAATTGTTCAATTCCCAGGTGGGGCACTGCTATTCCACCTTTGGGCAAGAAGCTCTGAATTGCCTGAGTAAGTATCCTGATGTATAAATGGGTCACATAAAAATGTAAGCTATGTAAGTAACCCTGGATAAGAATATCTGCTAAGCAAACGTAAAGTTGTAACGCACAGTGTTGTACTCATTTTCATGTGAGCCAATGCACTGTTTTAGCATAAATCTGAATGATCATAGTCGTCTGATTAAATGGCAGCATGTTTAATAATATGTCATCTTTAATTGTTACTAATAGAATCAGCAGCACATAGGAATTAATGGGCTGTAATCTGTGGTTTTCAGAGATCTTCAATACCGATCATCAACCCAATAGTCTCTTTGTCTCAAATGACATTGGTCTTCAACGTGAAAGCTTTATTGTGTGCAAAACAGTGGATAGTTTCTGCATTAAAAATCTGCTTTCTCTAGAGAATTCATATGTTTTTCAGAGTGCTCATCCTTTGTACACCGTTGATCAAAACCAACCTGGTGATACCACATAAATGTGAAAACAGCACAGAATCATGCACCTACTTCTTAAATGTATCGTGTCTTCTTTCTCAGCCTCATAAATTAGATCCCCAGGCCTCTGACCTGGGGGCTGCCTGTGTTCCACGGTTGTAATCTAGCATCACTATTGCATTACGTACTGTCTGAGCAAGATTAAGACCAGTATGCCCCGTTCTCATCTCACCATATGCAAAGTAATCGCTGCTTTCTCAATGCATTTAGGAAAAAGGGGTCACCGCTGTCAGTAGCAACAGTGTCTAGTCCATTATTTTCATCCCCTACTCTGCCCTAACCTCTGATCAGATCCATCAGGCTATTATTTCTCCTAAAAGCGCGTTTCTGAGGTCCTCTGTAAGAGGGCCCTCCTCTCATCACTGGGATCTGAGGTCTTGTCCTCCAGCTAGGGAGAGACTGATCAGTAGAACACGGGAATTCACTTTGGCACACTCCTCTCATCTTCAGTGCATCTCATTAGAGAGCAGTGATTTCACAGCTCAGATTTAACTTTCACAGTTAAGCCCCCAAGTTTCTGCCACAAATCTCAATAGTTTTAGATCTAGAGCACTTCCATTGACACTCAAACCACAATGTACTTCAACACAAGCTACCCCTTGTGACATTGTCTTTTCATCTGGATATGGAAGGGTTAACGACTTTAGTGTTGAACTACAAGGCATTTAGGGCCACCAGTCCACATAACACCCCATCTCATCGGTGCATGTTTTTTAAAATTAATTTCCTGTCGTCATTGTATATGAGGAGGCTCCTTCTGAGTGACCACACATGCTCCAGGGTAAGTCTGTATGACCAACACATTAACAATTGTCTAATAAATCTGGTGTGCAAGGGTACCAAAAACAAACAGCAGCCAGATTATTGCGTCTTTTTGGTAATATAGAGGCAGCTCAAAAGCAATGACTCCCTGTCTGTGAGCTCAGACCAGCCCCTCTGCGTCTCCTCGTGTCTCTCCATGTCCCTTGCCACTCACTCTCACGCAGTGTGAGGTGATGATGCCGTGCTTGTGTTGGCCCAGCTCCAGGGAGGAGGACAGCAGGAGAGGGAGAAAGACAGTTTTCAGCACCCCCTTTCTGCAAGATGGATAAGGCTGGCCCACTTTCACTGGTTTATTGTGCGTTTGTCTTTTTTTTTCCAATTGGTTGAGACTTGAATTATATAGATCTGGACATTCAAGTCTCAGATGTTCCAAAAACATACATTTGTGTCATTAATCAAAATAAAAGGGCATTTTGTTTTACTTGGGTGTGAAAGATAAATTGGATGTGGAAGACAAGCAATTTAACACTATTTTAGAGCAAGAACTGCATGTACACTTTGTACTGTGTGACTGCAAACCATGTGATTGTCTAGATTTACCACACATTACAGGCATTTGACAAAGTGAAAGAGATGGCTTGAAAAGAATGACACTCAAAAATGGATGTTTGCTGTCTGGAGATTTTGAAAATGTTGTACATTTTTACAGTGGTGCAGTGTGTGAGTTTGTGTGAACAGAAGTGAAAATGTATTTTGATATTGAAATATCAATGCTCAAAATAGGTAATGATTCTTTGGTGTTCATTCTGTAAGTTGAATAGCTGAATATTTATAGCTCTACCACTGAAAGAATGGAGATGTAAATATGTGTTTCACTTTCAGTCCCCTAAGTGGACCATTTTAGTGCTACTGACCCCTTTTCTTGGATCAGGTGAATTAATGGTTTTGGCTTGTGGTCTACCTATGTTATAAATTCAGCCACAGTTCATTATACTTATAAGCTGGTTTGGCTAATAGATGTCGGTATTAGTGCAAAACATGTTTGATTAATTTTAGAAAATAAGGATGAGGAGTTATCAATAATTCAGGTTTTATTTCTAATTAATGGTTCTGTCTGGACTAGCTTTGCTCCTAATAAACTGAAACAAATGATATGAATGTCTTTGCTGATTGATGAAGTTGTGTTTGAAACCCCACACGTTGCACCCTGTGAGGCTGGATTTTGCTGGTGAGTTCCTTTGTTCACTGCCGTATGACAACCTTGATTTATCTCTGTTTATTTAAAATAAGTAATAGAAAAATACCAGACTGGAACGGTACTGTCCAAACACACACACACAGTGTTCAGCCCAAAACTGGAACAAGTCATTGATCACATCAGATATGACATTTCCAGTTCATTTGTAGCCACTAAGACTAAGATCATAGACTGTTTGGAGCTGAGATAGAAGTTGTTGCATAGTGAGGAGGTTTAAAACATGGAACAGGATAAATTCAGAACAATTTCCTTCTCATATAGTTGCTTCTATTAAATGTTAATAATGTCAGCGTTGTTTCAACACTCCTATTCTGAGCACTGAAGGTACAATATTCTGTTAGGTGCAAGCGCTCCCTGCAAAGATTACAACTAGCCCTGTTTGTCATGGTTAGACCTGATCTGAACCCTTAGGTGATGTTTGCCCTGAATACTGATGCAGGGATTTTAGCTTGTAAGGAAGAAGAGAGGTCCTGCTCAGTGGTGTCTGTCTCATGAACTGTCAGGGTGTCTCTTATAGTAGATCTTATCTTTAGTGTAACATTCTGAGCCAACACCACACTGAACAGTGACAGCATCAGAGAGCCAACACTCTCCTTGTGCATGACCAGTCCATCTGTAAGCACAGCCTATTAAAACATAAACATCCTGATATACACAGTATATGTTTTATCATGGGTTTATATTACAGACAGTATTATCTGCTGTGTGTTGTATTGTGAAAGGTGTTGTACAAATTAAAATCTGATTCACTTAAGTTTGCTTATAAGTCTGGTTGCCACCACAGACCATATTATCAGTTTTATTAAATACATTGTCAAGGCACAAATACCAAGAAATAAGTCAAGTCACATTTCTTCTCTCACATAAATATCTGTGATTATTGATGTGAAGATGCAAATTTTCACTATGAAAAATTTCTTTGCTGTTTTTATTTGTTGTATGAATGTATGTGAATGTTTGTGTTCTGTGCCCTTTGTTTTTAACGATACAAACCTTGCAATAGAGAAGCATTTCGTCATCAGATTCACCTTTCAGTTCGAAACTATGAGAATATATGTGTATGTGAATGTGTGTGAAGAGCTTACAGGCATTAGAAAACTGGTTATTTGCTGAATTGATTGGCCACACCTATGAGGTCATGTGTATGTAAGAGAAGGATTGTGAGAAGTAGGAGAAAAGAGTAAGGACAGAACTAAGGAGGGTTGTAATTTACTCCTCCAGTTTTTACATTTGTCCTTGTCCTTTTAACAATTTAACCCTTTTGCATCTGCCTGTTTTCCCTGTTTTAACACTCTTATTTATTTAACAGTCTTATTTATTTAGGATAAATTATGGATTATCTTGGACATCTCCATTCCTGTGTTTTTAAGAAGACAATCTTTCGTAACAATGGTAATAAGCATTTGATTTTTTACACATAACCTAAAGGATCTACAAATGAACCGCCACTGTGTGGTGTGTTTGTGTGTATGCTGGAACATGAGAACAGAGAGAGAGAGAGAGAGAGAGAGAGAGAGAGAGAGAGAGAGAGAGAGAGAGAGAGAGAGAGAGAGAGAGAGAGAGAGAGAGAGAGAGAGAGAAAGAAAGGAGAGAGGAATGGTTTCTTTCATTTTCTTATTAAAATCAAAAACAGTGATATAACACTGAATGTGCCATCAATGCCTGCAGTGTACCATTTCAAACTTCATTTGGATTTGGGAGTGGTAAAAGTGAAGGCCTTGTCTGCTCCTATTCTTCAAGGATTTACTGCACAGTAACATCTTTTATTTAATTTTTATGTTTTGCCATAAGGGGGAGCTACAGTCTTAGACACAGCTTCTACTCTCAGCTCTGCAGTGAAGTAATCTAATTGCTTAGCTTTAGGAGCAGAGTAGTATTTAATATCTGCAAACTTTCTGCAATGGGTGCCAGTCCATTTTAAATTTGATTCTTCATCTTCCATATTCTGGAGTGTCCATTCTGTTCAACTGCTTCCTTTTCAGAAAATCTGTGCTACTGTGCTATTTCCCAAATGAACAAGACATTGCTTTTTTGTGGCACTCCCAATGCTGATTTCCTGTTTCTTGTGCTTACGCCCACCTCCTTGGGTCTGAGTGCCCTCTGCTCTCACTCAAGAGGAAGCAGGATTGACATAGTGTTCAAAGACGGGTGGTTTCCTGGTGCTAACACAGTAGCTTTGTCTCAGAGTCCAGCTCATAAATGGTCTTCCTCATTTTCTCTAGGATTTCCCATAAACCTTTGCTTCATCCTCCCATTCTTTGCAGCACTTTACCACTGTTGGCATCCAGTCTCCCACCCTCTAACCCTAAGCAATCTCAAGCAGGATGTGATAAAGCTGTTTATAAATAACTCTGAAAGATGGAGAAGGACATGTCAGCCAACAATGCTCATGGCTAGTAGCTTATGCAGTAATGTCTGCTGTATGTCACCCAATTACTATTTTTTTAATGATTTAGTAGACAAAGCAATATTTTACAGAGACACTGATCTTATGTTGTTATCTTCAAACATAGTCAGAATGGAGCTGAATTTTTTGCTATATGTTTCTGTTAATGAAATGAAACAGAAAATAGTAATGCAAATAAGCAATAGTGGTGAATGTACAAAAATGGTCTCTCTCTAAATCTAGCTAGTGGCAAGCACCTCATTGTCTGCACCATCGATAGTGCTTGTATACACAGGTTCGCGTATAATGGGAATTACAGAGCTATACTCTGCCCCACACTCTCTAATGCACACAGTGCATTGCAAGAGGTTTTTGTTTCTCCCACTCACACTGGTAACTGCACGGACAGCTGGAAGTCCTCAGATCTCAGCAGCTGGTGAGACATTCTAGCACCCTTTTGCTCAAAAAAGAAATTGAGCAGCAAGAAGACCTAAGTATCTGTAATCTCTTAGTATTCCTCTGGCCCTTTGCAAAGGTCAGAGAACATATCCATTGCATCCACCACTCACTGAGCTCAGTGGATGGCTACTGTCTTCCTACAGTACCTCCCCCGCTCAGTAAAAGGGAGACATTGGATTTTATCCAGTACTCTTACAACACCATGCAGTGAAGAGACATGGCAAAAGCTGACAGTCTTAGAAAACATAATGATATAGGCCTCTTACTTCACTGAGTACAGATGCAATGTTCCAAATAATGTGACCCACTATATCCTCAATTCCATTTTGTAACTTGGCCAAGTGATTTTTCATTAAATCTGTGATATACTGTAAGGATGTACTTAACTAGAGAGTAGCCTATTCAAGATACCCAACAAATGCAGACTAAATAAGTGATGTGACTTGGAGTTATGAAGGGTAATTTTGTGTTTTGATTGTCAGTTTGATTATCTTGGGTCAGATGCGTGTGTGGCAGGCTGAAGAATTTGGGAAATAACAGGATTGTCACAAGTTTTCTGAAGACGTTTTCTCTTGCCAATCAATTATTTAATTAATTGTCTCTTATACCAAAATCTACAATCCCAGTCTTTAACACTAAAGATACAGCATCTTAAAAGTCAATTCCACCCAAACGAGGATGTTATGAGTCCATTGTCAGCCTTAATTTTTCGTGTTTCTCTATAAATTCAGCTGGTGCTGCCTGGAGAGATCGTGTGCTATCCCGTAACAGAACGATGCTTCTACTCTCCTTTGGTGGCTCTTGAGAAATGATTATGACAAACGAAAACGAAACCTGCTGTCACAACGTCTTCCTGTGGCTAGCTGGCTGGCTACATTCTAGCAGATGCTGCTAGCATTGGGGAGAATTGTGTGTGAGAGTCTAAATATAAACTGAGACCACCCATTTCAGATGGGAACGCTCAGAATCAGTTCTTTCTGCCTGTGTCTTTCTGAGTGTGGAAGTAGTCGGTGTCAGCAGCAGAAAGAGAATATAAGCAAAAGTTTGACAACCCCCTAAATAAAGCCTGGTGAAATCGCAGGGATAAAACAGCGGACGGAACATTCGAGGATGGAGGTAAACGGAATTCAAGTGCGTTTAATAAAGTGGATGGATGCTCAAACGAATTCAGTGATCACGTATAGCCTACCAAAGCACAGTGTGCGCAGTGGTAGACTGTAACTTCTGGATGCTTACAAGATGTAAAGTTATGTTCAGTCTGTACCTGTAATATTGTCGGCAACTGAATTTAAGATTGTGTGGCAACGTGTCCATTTAAAGTCTTGTGTTTTTTAATTCTACTGCAATAATCTTATGCTTTGTTAATTCTTCATGTTGCCGTGCATCCGACAACGCTTTTCCCGGTGTCCTACAAGAAGTTTGGATAAAACGATGATTTCTGTTATTATACCAAAACATTTCTTCAACTGTTCAAACAAGTGACAGTATTGATTTTATAGATTATTCCACACTGTAAAAATATTTAATAAAAAATAGTTTTGCATACTTTTAAATTAAAAATTCCACCGCTTGAGTTCAGTTATACTCTAGCTCATCAGTTTTGTGTTTCGAGTTGTGGGATACTAATAGATAATAAAACTAATTAGGCTACCTTGAAGTGGATAGAGGCTTATCAACGAGTAAATGCACTTTTACCGTGTGTAAAATTTCCATTTCATTTATTACCTCACATTTGTACAGGACTAAAATGAAATCAGCAGAAAGCAGTAGCTCTCACATGATTCTCAGGTGGCTCCGGCAAGCCATAGTTCAGGAAAAGTCACAGTCGCTCTATTTCCCCGTATATATGCTCCACTCATCTGTTGTTTCCAAGCTTGGAACAGATGCTTTGTTCTTCCTAAATTCTTCAACAGTGCAGTTAGGCTCTTAGCGCTGACTTAGCGCTGTCAGTCATAGTTAAATGGGTGTTAAGCAACAGGCTGTTATCACTCATTTTAGCACATTTTAAAATAGGTTATAACAGGGAATTGCAAGACCATCCTTCCATCACGTAATGCACTGTTAATGGAGACCGTGCGTGAGGGTAGTGACCTCAGTGAGGTAGGGAGAGGCAGTTTGTGCCTGGAAACTTGTTAAAAAGAGGATAATTTTGTGCTCCTGAGTGGCTCAGTCAGTCAAGAACCCTGTGGCCTTGGGTCCAAGGTCAGCCATGGCATTAGCTGACAATGACTGGAAGCCCACAACTACAGTACAAATTGGCTTTCCTCTGCTGGGGTAGTCATGATGGGTATGCTGGCAGAGTCTGCTTGATTTGTTGGTCTTACACAACCTGCAACTTGTTGGGTAACTGAGTTCCTCAGCTGATTTCAAGGAGATGTGTCTATCATCTGCTGTCCTGATTTTCTGTCAGACTTTTATAATTTGAAAAATATGTGTTCTGCATGCGTGTGAGTGTGAGTGACATTTGAATAGAACTGTAATTGAAGAGTTGCTTGGAGTAAGTCCTGAAGGGTCTTCTGGCCATGGTATTTTAATAGTATCTTCATACCTACTTTCGCTTGTACTTCCTGGGTTTCAGGACAGCCTGCAGTACCATCACATGAACTTGCAGGGGAAACACTTCTGGCTCACTTCAGATATAGCTGATGTAGAGTTCATGGAGGTCAGTGGAAATGCAATTCATGAAGAGATTACAGTAAATCCTACTACAGTTAGTGTCACAATAAAACACTAGTAATAGGGATACTAATAACATATAGGTAACATCAACAACTTCTTGACTTTGCGCCTAGGAAGAAACTCAAATCACTTACTTATAGGATCAGTTTATGCCAGGAGATTAAAGCCTTTTAGGGCAGTTTAAAGTGGGAGTATTTAATGGCAGACAAGCTGATGAAAGCCTTTGAAAAAGGAAGAAAAAACATCCAGTGAAGTTAGTGGAGCTTTTAGCCGTACATCGCTGTGCTGACAGATTGTGTTCAGTCATGGTGGGTGTGTGTAGTTGGTTTCTGGAGGGTTGGAAAAAGGAACATATGGAGGGAACTTCAGTTATATGATATGCAAAAAGTATATAAAAAATATCACAACTGTTTCTGCCACTACAATTTCCACTATTTCTGTTTTATTACCTGCATTGCTTACATAAGTATCTATCCATTCTAACAGTAATGTTACTGTTAATTACTGATGAGAACAATTAATGTAGAGTCACTGAATTCATGATTACTTTGTTCGAATTACAACTGAAGATTGCACAAATATTCTTGCCAAGCCATTCAATGTAGGGTATAGCATTGTTTCCACTGCAAGCTTCATTGGGAGCAGCAGACCTGATATCAGGGAGGAGCTTTTAGCAGGCAAAAGCAGTGTTTTTAATAATGTGATTTTCAAATTCAAGAGGGCACTGGGTTACATTTGCCTTCCCAAAACAGCTTCATAGAGCAAAGCTTAAAACTAAGTACAACCATCCTACTCTCTGATGGAACATTTACTGGAAAAATATTGACACTGGTTAATTGTGTAATAAAACTAAATTATTCATTGTATACTGTCTCAAGCATACTTAACCCTCAGAACTGGTCTGGCTTCTGTTATACTGTCATAATGGATATCATTGTTCATTCTTTAAATCAGATTAAAACAGATTCCCATGAATCTGACTGATAGCAAGCTAGCTAATTACTCTGGTGGTGCCTGGAAAAATTAATTGTGTAGACTCTAGCCATCCTACATCCCTCCAGAAGTGAAAGTTTGTCTTTGATATATGCCAGAGACATGAAAAGCCCAACCGTGGCTTTTGATTCCAGGATTTATGGTCCTTTGCAAGTAATCCTTCAGATTGTTATGTGTGGTTGTTAGAGTGTGATTAACACTGGGTACATTACTGATCAGGGGATTACCTGAATGACTGACCATCCCAATTATAACAGAGTCAGGTGGTAGTTGGCGCCATTGCCTGATAGTCATAAATACCCATACAGGGAAAGGCAGTGTGGAATGGTCATGGTCAGCAGCCTAGAAACAGTTGTCAGCAAGTTTTAGTTTGTGTTAACTTTCAGACAGGGAATATTTTTGCACGTACTGAAACTACTTCTGTTTTTTTAAGATTTGCACACTCTTGAAAAAGTGCGCTGAAGCAACATTTTTTGGGGGTTTTGATTAAACTCAATCTCAAAGATTAGCCTGTGTATTTGGAAAGAGAGCAGCAAGTCTGGGAACGCGAGGTGGGTGTTGAAGCAGTGCAGCTGTGGACTGGGACATAGTTATGTCTCTGCTGTGAACTGGCAACTTGTCCAGAAGTTGTACTTATATCCTTACTTCATCACTACAAAGATATTGTAATGAACCAAATGCATTTGGTGCATTGACATTCCATACATAGGGCATGTGGGACAACAGGTTGGGTTGAAATACTGACATACTTGCGATCATGACTAAATGCTACATACTACGAACTTGGCAAAATGGAATGGATTTCAGTTTGTCGTCATGGTAGTCGAGTGCTGATGGCTGAAGTGTGATTTTAAGATTTGTAATTGAATCATTTCTCTTCAAAGGCCCTTTGCACTGACTATGGTGTGCAACATGCCTGGCCTCCTGGCTATGTGATTCCATCATGTCCTGAATGCCAGTAATGTGTGCCCTCTGCCAGGCAGGGCTGGGTCTGCCAAGACCCCACTCTGACAGCTGCAGGGTCAGGCTAGTGTCTCAGTCAGGGACAGAAGACAGGAAGAAGGGGAGAAGAATTGACTGAAATGAGAGAAATACAGGGAAATGGGGGCTTCTCGGTGGATCAGTCAACCGATCGTATTGTGTTTAATGTAACATTAAGGCAATTACCGTAGAGCAGTTTGTACAAGTGATTGTACAAACTGTGACTAAGACTAAGACAAGTGACAGCACAAAGATAGTCATTGAAAAGGACCACAGATATCTGGGTGTCGCCAACATATACTGTAGGTATATGTAGAAAAGAAAAAAGAAAAAAAGAAAAACAGAAAAATGACAATAATTGATGGTAATAGCAGAAACAAAATAAGATTATAACGAAACAATAGGATAATAAAACAATAATTGAATGACATATAGCCAACAGCATTTCAAATTAAATGAAATGATTACATCAATCCAATGATAGCATAACAAACAGAATCATAGCAAAATCCGAAAATAGCTAGAAAGAGCCAAACAAAAGGGAACTAAGCAGAATCTTAGCAAGGCATTATTGCCATGGAAACAAAGAGATAGTTTCAGTTCTTCAGCGCTGGGGGAATAAGTTCAGCCAGTATATTCAGGTTGACCTCTCTGACGTCATTTCATGCAGGTGAGTTAAAATTGATCTAGATCTCTGTTACTGTAGATAAATCCCCTGTGAAGCAGTATGGTGCAGGTAGGCAGCAAAAGCCCTTTGAGGGTGAAACCTCAAACGTCCCCCCTGAGCAAGCCAGCAACCCTGCAGTTTTCCGCTCCATTGTAGAGTGCAGCACTCGGTTTGACCCTCCCTGACCCCCCTCCACTGGTCGGCAGCTGATCAAGAGTCCAGATTCCTTTAATCCCAGTAATGACTCAGCCGTCTTGTCCAGAAGAGTGGCATTTGACATTAAGCATATACATGGAGTACTGTGACAGCTAACATGTGTCAGCTGAAAGGCTTAGCAGGGCTGGTCCTTGGTTTCTGGCATCCTTGGAGGCTGCTGCAGACTATAGGAAAAAAGAAAGGAGCAAGAAGAAGAAAGGAAATTTGATTGAGAAAGCTCACATTAAAGGGCAGAGCATTACTTGATATTCAATTTCTGCACTGGTTCTTTCTGGTGAGTATCGGAGCTGGAGGTGTCAGGTGCTCTGTTGCTAGGAGTACATTTGCAGGGCACTCTGACCGAGGAGGGACAATACATGGTGCCCTGGAGGGTTCCTTTCTAATTCTCTTCTCACACTCACACACGGCAGTGACAGCAGGTCTTATAATAGATTTTGCCAGGGCACCTTCCCCAGTATTGTACTTGATGCATATGACAATGTGTCTAATATGCATATCTGTGCCGCAAGCCTTTCACAGGAATCAGGGTATGCCCTGATCCCATTCAGGCTCCGACAAGACTTCTGTAGATGGAACCAGCAGTATATCCGATGGTAATGTAAGGCTCAGAGAGTACAAGCAGCAGGTCCTGGACAGAGGTTTTTCCTCATGTCATCCTGCTGCTCTTCCTACCATGCATACCTTCCATGTAGGGGGTTGCGTCTCAGTGCAAATTGAGTCACGCACCCTTTTTCGCTTGGTAATTTCAGTCAAAGGCTGACAAAGAACAGCTTTGTGAGGTTGTCTCAGGGCCCACATGGTCCCTGGCAGGGTCATCACAAGGTCTTTATGGACAGACATGGATAGCAAGAAGCTCCTAAAGCTTTCTTGAAGTTCCTTTTACCGAAAGGACATTACCAGAATATTTTACGGGTAATGGCTAAATAGGATTTTCAACGCTCATTAGAACGTTACGGTATATGAGGAGAGAGGGGTGGAGTCAGCTGAAATGACGTAAACAGCGTGCATACTGAAACACAGAATTCTTTGTGTTTGGTCCTCATTAAAAAACAGACCCCGCTGTAATTGAATAATTCGTAATAATAACTGGGTTTCATCAGATGTTTTCATTTTTTCATAATCTTTGTTTGTTTGTGAGTTACTCTGACACAGCGCTGCATCATCTTTTTTCATTATTTTATCATTACTGGAAACTGATCCCATACACTGTCCTATACATTTTTTACTATGAACTGTACTCACAGTCACTATAGACTAATTTCTATATAGAGAGCTCTAGGCTTCTGGTTACTGAACTGATTTGTCCACACAGAAGCAGGGAGATCCAAAATTTGAGTGTGTGCAGGAATTGTCATACTCTCATTGATAATGGACATGTAGCTGTGTAGGTAGGCTAGGCTAGGGGTGATCTCCATCATCATGTGGGAATACACCTGTGCCCCTGCTCTACAAATTTGTGTCAGGAGGATTTTACTTTTGTAAATAGACAAGTACCATATCTCAGATGCCTTTGTGAGACTTTTGCTGCACATGTGTATGTTTGTTTCAGTGTATTTCTTCTGGTTATTTGCCTCTTTGTCTGCGTTTATGTGTGTCATTGTATGCATGCATCGACATGTTTTTAAAATGGGAATTTGCACATTAGTCTGTTTTATTATGTTGAATTACATTGGAGGAGAGACATGATCTGCCTCAGTCTTTCTGACATGCTCCCTTTGGTTTCTGCAGTAATTAGGAACAGGGAGGCTAGGGGACATGAAACAAAGTCTTTAGAAAACACATTATAATTTTCATAATCATTCCATCATTTTTGCTTCTTTTTCGTCATAAACCATCACTCTTGTTGTCTTGTAATCACAGAGGATTGGAGGAGTGGTAATATGCTGGTCTCATTGGTCACCTTTCTATTTATGTCCATGTTTCAGGATGGGATTATGCACTGCAATTGATTGAAAGGTCAGTGGAATGAGACAGCTGTCTCCCTCAATGCCTCCCCTATGGGACCACAGAGAGCCAAGAGCTCTGGACTGTCATGATTGCTTCAATGCAGCTGGGTCTATAGGCCCTTATCTGTCATGCAGTTCACTGCCTCAGTTTTCCTCTCATCTCTGGATTGCTGTGTTATCTGTCATTAAAAAAGATGGTGTGCAAGTTTCAGTTTTATATTCTGTGTGTGTGTGTGTGTGTCCAGCTGCAAAACTGGATGGTTAATATAAAACAAAAATTCAGTTCTTTGTCTCCATTGTGAAGACCCATTTGTCAGCACATGAACAGAAGTTTGTTTTTGTGAGACAGGAAGGAGACTAACAGTGATGAGTAACACAGAGTGTGGGGGTGGGGGGGGGGCACAGAAGGGGTCACAAGGGATTGGGATTTATTACAATTAAAAAAAAAAACAGCAGAGGAAAGGGTATTATGTGGATTTGGTACAGTGGCTTTGCAAAAGTAAATATAATAACAGAACCATCCAGTCCATGGTTACTAATTATGGGTGGAGGGAGTTATATGAGTTAAGTCATTCTGAGAGGTAAAGAAAGAAAAAAAATAAACAAGTAATTAAAGAAATTAGTTGGAATGTGGATGTCTGTGAGCTGTGAACAGAGAGAATGAATGAATGGAGAGAATGAGTGTTGTGTGACTATTGGCAACTGGGGTTGTTCACCCCAAGGCCTGAGGGAGAGAAAGAAGGCTACAGTCTAATCCCTTGACACGTATTCATGCCTATCTTAGGGTGAACAGAATATGGCATTGGAACAGCCTGCAGTACTGTTTCTATTAGACAAAGAAAACATATTTCTGCAATGGAGAAGCAGACCACATGACCTCACTGTCACCCACAGCACCAGGGCTACAGCAACCCTGTCAGAATGGGAGCATTACTGTCTGGAATGGGCACCTGCAGTCAGAATGGACAAGACTGGCATTATGGGTTTAAAGAACAATCTGTACTTACAAATATTGTATACTATTGTATAGTACTGTACATGTAGAGCTGTGTATAGAAGAACTATACTTGCATTACCACTTAGAGTCCGGATAGCCTAAATATCAGTGGTACAGTGGAAAGCCGAAACTGGGGAAACAGAGAGAAGGACTCAGGGAAAGTAGCAACTATAGGGTGAGGCAGCTATTCAGGGCAAGGGCAGCAACGGAGAGTGAGATAAAAATGTGGGGGAAAAAATGTAGAAAAAAATGTGGCGGAGGAGAGATCCCTGATGCCAGCAGCCACGGTGTGATGCTGAGCAACTGCTCAGTGGAGCCCTCCTGCACCCATTCATCCAGGCAATGCTCTTCAGCCGTGCTGTGTAGATGTGGCTAAGTATGTATGCACATTCAGTGATCTTTAACTCACTCAGGGTGCCTCATCCTACTCACCATGTCCATTACGGCTGCTGATCCACATACTGTAAATGTCAGTGTATCTACACAGAAGATGGGCACCATCTGTAGAAAATAAAGCTCCCTATATGGTTGGGGGCACTAGCTTTCTTTTGTCAACATTAGTTTTGCCTTTTCCTTGTCCTTTGTATTTCAGTAGTCCTATATTTCTCTGTATAAGAGGAAGGATTTTTCCTCAAAACATCTTGCCAGAATTGTGGGATAACACAGTTTTTTAGCTGGAATCACCTTATGTCCATAGTGAATTGCGTAAGGTGTCAAAATAATTAACGTATTGCTATCCTGCTAGTTTTATTGTTGTTTTAATTTGTTGAGTATTCAGTAGTTGAATATTCTTAACAGGGCTCAGAACTGTCCCTAAATTAGTATTTTGGAGTATTGCAGAGAGACAGAATTCCTGCTCAGTCTCTGCCAAACCATTCTGAATTAGCCACAGTAATAATGGAATCAGTGTACATTTCCCATTTATTGTCAGTAAAGCTAAACTTCAGATGAGCACATAAACAGGTGGTCATGTGGGGAAATGAAGCATTGGAACATTTAAAAAAAAAACCTACTGGTTCCATGGCTAACCCTCTTCCAAGAACAGCTAACATTCTACAGAAAGTGCGGGTACCTTGACAGAATGGAGGGTTGTTCTTTAAAGTTGCTCCTGCTTTTACCTTTGCTTGTCGAGCAGCACCATGGTGTTCGCAAGGGCTAAGAAATATTGCACAGAGGCTGTTTTGTTTGGTTTGCATAATGGAAGGTCTCTGGGAAAATATCAGCGATAAACAGGGACAAGATTGGCTAACACATAAAGGAGAAACCAATTAATCTGTGATCTCAATGTCAATCTCAAGCTGTTATGACCCCTCTTAGAGAGTGAGAGAGAGTGAGAGTTCTGTCTGTTCTCAAGCAAATTGCCTGACCTGTGTATTTCAGAAGAATTCTCCAGTCAACCCCTCTGTTGCTGAGCTGACAGGCAAGTTCAAAGGTTACAACATGTCCACGCCTACAGGAATCGAAGAGGTGGGGTTGATATTCTCTTACAGACCTCCTACATTTCTCCCCCTCCTTCCTACTACCTCTTATTTCCTGTAGTTTGTGTTATAGTCCATTTGCTGAGGTAAATACAGTAAATACGGTAAATACTTTTGTTATAGGGTTGTTAAAGAGGACAATATTGCTGGCATTTCAAGATAACACAACATTATGTTGTGTGAGGAATACACTGTCCCTTACAGCATAGACTAGCAGTCCTGCAAAGGCAGTGGGTGAAAATAGATAATATATCTGTAAATAATACTGACATCTAGTGCTGAACAATTACTACCATCAGATATGTCCTGAGTCTGTATCAGTGTAGAGTGGTTATTCCCCTTTCCCTTATGTGTAGTTTGTATGCAAGTACGCACTTTTTACACCACTGCATTGGATGTGCTTGATGTACTGAGTCTTTGTAAATCAAACTGCATAAATATGGTGTTAATTTGCTGACAGTGACTGACACTGCATACTAACAGTAGGACACATTGCCAGAGCAGTGAGCGTTTGCCAGAATCACTGACCTCAGTGCTGTGACTGTGTCTTGGAATCAGAGTGAATGCAGTCAATGAATGTCAGCGACAGTGCAGTGTCAGTTTCAGTGCAGTCACTGTGTACAGAGTGTCAGTGTGGCGGCTGAATAAGACCCCATGTTTGTGCTTCCGTTTCAGAAGATACCTGTCAGGAGAAAGCCTCCATGCTCCCTGCAGCTGCACAGCAAGAGGGCAGAGGGACAGAATGAAGAGGAGGTGAGACCAGCGGTCACAGGCAAAGGGCACTTACTTTAGGACAAGGACCAATTTATGCTTGTGTGACTCTTTACCACCACTTCATATGGCTGCAATAGAGGATTCAAGCTTAAATTATTTATTCGCAGGCCATCCCTTGAAACAGTGTTCCACACATACATACATCAGTTGATATCCAGTTCATATATAATAGTCTCTTACTCTGAAGTTGCACTGTATCTTGACAGAATTGATCATCAGTATATCATCAATGGTATTTATCACTAAGATATTATTACATTGTGACAGCATGTCTAACATTTGTAGAGAGCTTAAAATTGACTTGGTTTCCAGTGCAATAGAACCTCTACTCTTCTGGTTCTAAGAGGTTCTGGTGAGGTTCACAATTCTCTGAATGTTATGTTTTTTTAATTCATGTTTGTCTTAAGCATCTCTGTTTTCACCACAGAAACCTGCCACTGTTTCTTCACATCCTCCAAAAGTCAAGATGAGGAGCTCTCCCCTCATCGAGAAACTACAGGTAACAGTGAGTCAGAGCTGACTAAGCAGTGTGCAAAAAGAGGTGTAGTTCATACCACAGAAGTTGCTGATTTTTGAACATACATTCTGTTTAACTGTGAAAAGTTTTTTTTTTTTTCAAACATTACTGACTGCTGTCAGGATGAATTTGGATGAACTACTTCTCATTTGAGGAAACACTGCAGCACATTTCCTGTTCAACACAGTGAATCATAAGTGAATGTAGTCCACAACGTTTCTAGAGCTATGCTGCCACCTAGTGAAAAGAAGCAGTAGATACACAAATAGCTCCTTTCATGAGGCAACGAAGAGAAGGGGAGAGGTCTATCCCTGAACACCTTCAGGATTGGCTCAGGTTAATGAGCTAATAAGCTAGTGGAGCCGCTATTCAGTGGCAAAGAGCTGAGTTGCCAATCTCAGCGGACACGGGCAGCCACAATGGGGCAAAAGGGCTGCCGCTTCTCTCTCTTCTTCCTCTCTCCAGTGCAGGTAGGGACTGACTGTTTCCTCCCAAAATTGCCCCCTAACTTGGCATGGGTGAGAGGGTAATCTTTTTACTTTACTTCAGTAAGATTATGTTCGTTCTGAGTCCTTCTGTGTTGTGCAGGCTGGGATCACAGCAGGGGGGTATTTATGGCGTTGCTGTTTTTAAATTTGAGGAGACGTGCTAAGCAGGCCACTAATCTCCATTATCAGGTGATTCATGTGTACTTGCTTAGCTGCCTGTAAGTTCTTGTTTTTTAAGATATTGCTGTGGTTTTGGTCATGGTTTGTTTAAAATTAGAAAGTTGACATTGAACAATGTACTTTGGGATTGAGTGTCACTGTGTCCCTTTGAAAAATCTAACTGTAATACCTACTCTTCTGTGTTCTGTGTCCTTGTGGGAAAAGAAACTGGACAAACAGCATTAAAATGTATATTATCTTGTATTGTAGTTCAACATAAATGTACCTTGTGTGATGTCAACAAAGTAGAGCTGCCAGAATATAAGAGTTGTATGAAAATATGAAAGTGAAGTTGTTTATTATAAAGTTTGTGCAGTCACACATTGTACTGACATAACACTTTCTAGGCTTTTGGTGATTGATGTTGGGTCTCCCTTTGTCTCTGTCCAGGCCAATCTCACATTAGCCCCCACGGCCCTGCTACCTCCACCCAAGAGTCCGGAGGTGAAGCTGCACCCCCCGCCTCTCTCCCCTGACCATGGCCTGAGTCCCCCTAACCATACCCTGAGCCCCTGCAGCCCCGCCTCGAGTAGCCCCAGTCCCACCCTGAGCCCTTCACAGCACAATGAAGAGGAGGCCCCAGTCAGCTTTGAGAACCCCCCTGAGGGCACAGTGCTGCCTAGCTTCAACAAGGTAAGGAAGGCAGTTAGTGACCAGTGCACGCATAGCCTGGGTGAACTAACACAGGTCTTAGCTGACCTGAATACTGTAATTTAGTAACAGTACAAGAGGGAAAAGTGCCTTAGAAATTCAGTTACTGAAGGAACCATAGTGAGGAGATGTTGTTGTAAGTCTAGTGGTTAGTTAATTGTAAATTACATAAATTGTACACTATATTGTTATTATACATTGTAATTTGTAATACATTTTTTTCAGAACCATGTATGTACTTAGTTGTACTTCATATTGATGTGTTTGGTTCCATACAGAAAAATCTGCCATTTGAAAATTAGATGACAGGTTTTTTCCATTATTGCCAAAATTACGAAATGAACGTATAAAGAATTAAGATAAAGAATGAAAACAGAACAGAGAAGTGCTGTAGACTTCACTGCAATATCAAATGCAGGAATAATCAAAACCTCTTTCATTCAAAAACTTTAATTCAGTCCACTAATGATATCTATTCAGAACAGAGGGATTGTTGTCCTTCATTTGTTCATAAAACATGATCTCAGTTATTTGTGCACTGGGGAGGGACATATTTTGAGGCTTGAAGAGACAGAATCAGAGAAGGATCATGCAGTATTGCACCTTGCAGTATCAGGAAGGACAGCACAGACTCCTACTTGTGCTGAGGCCCGGCTCTTTGTGTTGGCTGTGACGTCATGTTGATGCAGTAGGAATGTTTTCAGACACATTCCCAGTGAGTGTCTTGTGCCCGGGCCCTTAGCACTCAGGAGGATAGAGCCTATTGCATATTCCATAATCTCCTTAACCTACTTATCCCTCACACTCTGCTTAAAGCACCACTGAAGTCCCTGCTACTCTGCATGGTGTCTGCTCCTTCTGGCACCTTGCCTTTGAAACCACTGAACATTACATGATTGGCTGAAAATTTATTCATCTGCAAATGTAATATTGTGCCGCAGACCTGTCAAGTCTTCAGTCTGAGGAATCATCTCACTGTGAATGTGCAGATAGTAGAGGGCTTCAGCACCAATGGGTAACTGTTGCTAGGTGATGTCTAATTCAGTTATGGTGTTTTCCATATGACCCCTAGTTGACCCATGCCTCTTCCCCAGGATTGATTTCGGTCACATGACTTATTTCTACCCTACAAGTTTAAAAATCCATTAGTCCTCCCAGACCAGCCAAAGGACCTACCAAAAAACAGCCTGCCACTATGCATTTCTGGTATTGGAACAAAGTGAAATTTGTAGCAGTCGTAAACAAATTGTTGTAGGCAAACTTCTGTTTGAGAGCCTTGTAAGGCCATCTCTTTACACAAACAAAACAGAAGTTGGCTTGGATGAGCGTTGCTCTTTCAGAAGCGCATTTCATCATTACTGTACATGAACACTCTCACGGCCCCCTCTTGACAGAAGATGAAGAATCAAGTAAACAAGTCTACATTTTGACCCATAAATACTTAAAACTTAAATACTTACCCATAAATACTCCTTTTTGTCTTTTTGTCATGTTGGGTGATGTCAGGAACCATACTTTCAGTTGCATTATACAGTTTCCAAGAATAGTAAGCAACAGGAAACAAAATCAAAACACATACTTCTGTTTTTCATACTTCTGTAGACATTTTATACATGCCATTTGGAGTCATTAGTATTTTTAAACTACTTTTGGCCTTGAGTAAGTCTTCATCACTCATATTAAGGGTCAGGAGCTTATGTGAAATAAGCCTCAGAAGGGTACAGACATCTCCATGAACATAAGAGCTAAGCCAGATATAAATTGGGACAGTCTAACAACAGGAGCTATGAAGCTGCATTCAGTGTACTGAGTGTGTATCCGGCCATTTGTCTGTACACACAGGGTCGAGCACGTCTATCTATCAAGCGCCGGCTGCCCACACGACAGCACAGGAAGTCGGGTGGTAAAGAGCCAGGGGCCGAAGGAGGGAAGGCCTCCCCATGCCCGCCGGATTGCCAGCAACACAGTGGGGGAGAGGAGGAAGGATCCAAGATGGACCACAAGGAGTCAGAGAGGGGTCAAGGAAGCTCCTCCTCCCTTCCTGAGACCAAGAGGCAGGCTGAAGAGAGAGACAGTAGAGGGGAGAGCACTGGGACAGGATCACCGGATGAAGCTCGAAGAAGTGCATCTGATGACACAGAAGAACAAGTGGCCACTACAGAAGAAATAAAGCCACTTGGAAGTGGTTCTACTGTTGAACTGCAGAGGGAGGGGGAGAGGATACAAGTGAAGCCACACCCAGACGACACAACAGACAACAGGAATACAGTTAGCTGGAAAGAGGAGGAGGAGATACAGTCCCAGGAAGAGGAGGGAGGGGAAAAGAAAGGGATCAACAGAGAGAAGGTAATGAATTGAACTCAGTCAAATGCCGGTAATCCTCCTTAATCTGAAGGTTTAGTATTATCATGGTTCAAGAGAAGAGCACCTCAGTGCCTTCATATTATTGAGCTTTATGTTGGTCTTTATTATACAAAATCATTATACAAAAAAGGTGTTCAGAAAGGAATGAATTCTTGAAACATTTACCAGATTGTCCCTCAAAAGTGGATTGATAATCCCATTAACAGTTTCGTTAGTTTCACATGTCTCAAATGTCTATATTCTTTATAGGTCTCAAATAATGTATCAGATTATTCCATTTATAATTATCCATTAATTATATATGTTTGTTCTCCCCAATATCTAAACTTGCTTTAAATATTATTTCCTAAATTCTCTCTTGGCTTCCCAAAACAGGACAAACCCACAAGAACTGGAGACTGAAGATGATTGTTTGGTGCTGCTCGAAGGAACCAAAGACCTGTGTCATCACTGAGCCATTTTCACTTGCTCAATGCTTCGTACATGAGTCAAAACAGAAATGGGGGTATCATTTGGCTCTTGGCTGTAGACGGTCAACATGACTGGACTCTCATTTGCTTGATATAGTTAATGAAATTGGAGTGCTTATTCCCCCATTTTCAGGAGGAAATGGAACTTAGCAAAAGGTTTGCACCTGAAACTCCTTCACGGAATCACTATGTAAATTTATCAGATTAAGGTGGTAATGGAACAGTAATGGAATTTCATTGCATATTAATGTTATGTTACCCTTATGCCAATGTTGTTCATTTACTCATTCAAAAGTACACTTTGTGAGAGAACTGAGCCTCATAAGAGGATAGTGTTCTGAAAGTCACTGCAAAACTGATATGAGCCTATGATTGTAGCACATGGGTTTTTGGACATGTCTCCATGTGATCCCATATGATTATGGCATATAATTGGGGATATCTTGCACAGCAACACAGAGAGAGGCAGGTTTTATGAGTGAGCTTGCTTTTATCATTGGATACCACATATTGCAATCGGTTATTACTGTATGCAGACAAGATTGCAACATCATCATTTTTCCCCAAGGGGGCAGTGGTGCCTCATTATAGATGAGGGAGTTTGTAATAGTATCAGAAGGTAATATCAGAAGTTTCATGCGGCCTTATAACATAAGCAAGGCAGCTTAGCTTCTCTCACTGTTAAGTGCAAGTGTAACTGTATATTCTTTAGTCCACAGTCATTTAGATAATACAAAAGTGCTTGACTATTTTTTGCATAATTTATGTGTAAGTATAGAAAAGATTTACCTCAGAGAGATTTTACTGAGGTTAAACAAAATACAAGAAATGTCTACTTGCGGTGGATTTGCATCAGAGTTTTAAATTCTACAAAGTTCTATACTGCATATCAAGACATCAAATATTTTAAGGAGCCATTTAATTTGACTATTTTATCAATTAAGCAGCAATTTCACACAAAGTGATGAAGGTTGTAATGGTATAAATAAACTGTTTTGAAATGTTATCATAAAATTTGACTGTTACTTAAGACTATGCATATATGTATATATGCATATATGTAAATTATCACAGGAGGTCAGCAGTGACAGGAGTACAGCAGTGGAACTGGCCATCTATCTGGTTCACTGGTTGAATAAAGACAATATGGACTGTTTTCAGAAGAGTTGTCCAGTTCTGACCAAGGAGGTGCAGCTTCGGATTACATATGTGAACTTATCAACTGTATTATTGCGTTATTCAACTGTTACACCCAGTTTGGGCTGTTCTGGTGATCTGTCAAGAATTGGAACAAGCCAGATATTAGTTTGCTTGGACCACACTTCCATAATTGGCACCATCTTCTTGTAGTAGATTTTATGAATGACATGAATTGTATTTTATGAATTGTTTCAGAGGTCAAGGATGAATCTGTGGGTTCTCGGAAAGCTTAGAAAAAAAGGGGGGTATGCTCTTCTATGCTTGAAAGAAAAACTAAAACTACATCTTTTGGAGTCAGCAGTCAATTATAATCAAAAGCAAAGCAGAGTCCTTCACATAGTGCTGACATCCCATTTTGTGTAATGGAGACTGAGAGCAAAAAACATCCTAACCAACCTGCCAAAATGGGACAGTGAGACAATTTATGATTTATTTATAAGCATTTTTAACAATCGCCAGTCTGAGTTTCTCAGTCCTGCTTGAGTACTTCCAATATGTTGTTTGGAACTCATAATGGTGATATGCTGTGATTTTGTGTATTACAACATGCTTTTATTTGGTTTATTCAGATTTGCACCACCGCTTAATCAACTGTGGTTTTGCCAAATAATAGTGACCACTGCATTCTGACAGAATAACTTCTGTTACTGCTTAATGGGTCCCTGCTCCATGACTAACAGGTTTAAAGAAGCCAAGACATAGAGTATTTGAATAAATAGGGTTGATGGTTGATGTCAAGACTAAACATGGGACCATTCTATTTAGGTTTATTTGTAGGATACATGTTCACAACAGTATTGGAATAAAACCCAAGACAAAACAAATTTTCTGTGACTGAGACCAAGTTAGACAAAACTGATCTTTCAGTACCAGGGTCATAGTGTCCTCAAAGTGTAGAAACCCTTTGTGCTTATTATCCCTTTATCCAGCTGGACATTTGCAGTCTCGGTTCTGGTTTAGTGTCAAGTTGTGTCCCACCTAAGCTCCTGGTTATGGGCCATCTGATTGATTATCTAATTACAGTGGCACAAAACCACATGCTGCTAATAAGTGGGGTACTCTGGAGCTCACCAAGACATATATCCTTGGCAAAGACTAACAGATAAGCTCAGGGACAATGTCTGTGCTGCTGTGCTGCCTAAATTGAAGATAACCAATGGGTGGTTAATGAATAAATACAAATTATATATGTGTGTATGAGAGAGAGAGAGAGAGAGAGAGAGAGAGAGAGAGAGAGAGAGAGAGTAATAAAGGTGTGTTGTCAAAATGACCCAAAATTTAGCCTAGTCTATAAAAACATGTTAATCTACAGTAAGTGCCACAATGTACGCAAATGAGTTGTTGAGGTCAACATACAAATAACAATAACAACACAGTTAGACTTTCACTTTCATTCTTTACATTCACGCCTCAAAGTTCGAGCACGAACACTTGAGCCCAAGACACGAAGTGGAATCGCCGCCTTAAGAAAAAAAACTGCAGATTGCGAAACTCGTGTTACCTGGACGATGATACTACGGAATGGGAAGACGCCTTTTATGTGTATTTCTTTATTATTTGATAATGAAACAAACATATAACTTGTCGTTTTAACTCTGGTTTCAAGACGAATTATAAACCGACAGTGTTTAAGATGACAGAACATGACCCACGTTTAAGTAACTCGGCGTATCCTTGCTTTCTTCCGGGTGTGGACCATTAGCACATTATTCCAAAACTTTGCACGTTAGCAATAGCACATGGAAAAATGAACGTGGATATTGAATTAAACCAAATTCAACCGAAAGAAAACGATTTGTTGGATAATAATAATTTGCAGAATGAACGTGCTGTCAAACAACAGGTAAGTTACGTGCGTTTTCTGATAGTGACAACTTCATAATTAAGTCGTTTTCACTGCTACTATAGATAGCAGTTGCAGTAATTCATTCGTACTAATTATATATTCGTTCTAGTTTATGCAACCATAAAGAGTGAAATCATACGCCACCATGATATGATGGTTATATCTTCCGATAATGCTTCATGAGTAAAGGCCAATATTTACAAAGTTTTAATTCATCTGCGGGAAATTGTATGCGTGTTAGCTGTGTAATTGTTCGAGCCGTAAACATGCTAAAACGTCTTTAAACGGACGAAATGTACGTTTTGTGAAGTGACAAAGTTAATTTACAATGGTTTAAAGTAAAACTCTAAAATAGTTTAAAATACTAATCGGAAACTGCCCAAATTCATCCACCGCTCTGACATTTGAAGGTGACCGTGGTGTGTGGAGACTAAATTCTCTTGAAGTTTACTAATTTAAGAAAGAGAAGGATACGCTGGCGTTTTATCGTCACATCGCGTGTATATGTGAGACAAGAGGAATCAACAGCAATCTGATAATCAATTCGATTTCATTGAGGTGTTCACGTGAAGTGGAGCAAAGCCGCAGGTGCATCGAGCGACTGGGTGTGGATACCAGTGGAATGTCGCATATTATTTTAAAAGCCTGTCCTGTGCAACAAGTAGGGACAGGTTTGTAGCCCACGAGATAAAAGGCAAGGAGAGGCAGAGGAGATGGGTGCGAAAACCGTAACGGCCGGTTTTGTCTCTGTCATAAATACGGTAACAATAGCCAAAATTTCCCTACCTGATAATACCTCCCGACTCTATTCGCTGACAGTACTCAACTTGCTCTGTAAAATACTAATGTTTTCACCTAAAATAGTGCACAAGGTGAAGAGTTACAGAAGTAGTGGAGATATACGTATACGTAATATACGAGATATACGTAAACTTCACTAGGCTGTACAGTTTTGGCATTGATTTTTGCCCAAAACAAACGAGTCACCCTGTTCTACTGGCATGGGGAGGAGACCTTGACCACGAACAAGGACCTGTACCTTCTGATAAATGAATACTGTATGTTTGAAAAGGACAGTTCATTTGTGTATGTTTAGCAAGGGAATTAAACATTGCACTTTGTTTGGTTTGGCTTCTATAAAGCAAGTAAACATTGCATTTTATCTTGAGAGTGAAGTTGCATTCTTATGTCAGATGGGGAACCAAGATGTTTGAAAGATAGAAACTGGAATAAGCCTGTGCACATGCTATATAAAGTTACTCTGAAGTCTGTTTTATGTACCACAGCGTCAGCTACATCAGTACTTGTGCTTGTCCTTGTTTGACTTCCAGCACTATATCAAAGAAACATTAAGGTCATACAACAGCACGGCTGTTCTTTTGTAGAAATGACAGTAACCTGGCCTTCTGCTCCATTTTCACCATTGTAGTTCTTTCACTTCAACCCAATTTAACTTTCCATCTATCTTTCAATTATAGGCACCTGCAGGGAAAGGAGATTCATCCCATGACACACATGAAGCAACAGAAAACAGTCACCTGCTGTCTGCAGATCAGGTGTGATGTCTGTCTGTTAACTGAAGTGTCTGCCAAGCTTTCTTACTGGTTTATGAAGTGTGCACCCCACCCCTACTGGCATATATCAATATGATAACAGAAAGAAAGGAAAAATATTACCTTTATTATCTTTAACCTGAAAGTTTTCAAACATATTTTTTTTCAGATTAACTGATTTCAAAGGGTCTACTGTATGGAATAGACCTTCATAATGGCATAGAGCTTGCAAAAAGACCTTGCAAATATCAACACTAATGGAACAATCACTCTAGTAGTCTTGTTGTTTTCTTCTTCATATTGTGGATTCCATTTAATGATTTACAAAAGCATGTGCCTGGTTTACTATAGCAAGTGCTTTTCCTGCAGCCTCAAGTGAAACCACACCCTGTTGCTTCAAGGTTAGCCCACAACCAATCATGCTACTTCTCACCATGTTTAAACTCACATTCTTCCTGTTGGTTCTGAGTCATCAACCAAATCTACAGGAAGACGCCTTGACACATCAGAAATTATGCCTTCCTCCACAGAAGGAAATAATGCTCGGTCATTAGGTTCTCAAATCCAGTAGAAAACAATACCAATATACTGCATATTACTCAAGAACAGGAATTGAGCAATTAGAATGTATTGACTTGTGTTTACAGTTCATTATGAAATAGAAGGCATGGGCAGCCTGTGGTTGACTGAAGTGTGCTGTCAGACACCAGTTCATTCTTAAGGGTTTACAGTCTGCCGTTGATGTGCCTGAGTCCATTATTGTTGTGCATATTGACGCAATAAGTGCGACAAGAGTTTGCATTTTGGTATGTGTATGCGTGTTTGTGATGATGTGTGTTTATGCCTCTCATGTGGAGACTAGAGACAGTTAAGGCAGTTATCATTCACGTGGAAAAGACACATTCACATCAGGATGACCCAAATTTGCCCATTCATGCCTATTTGATGTAGGTTGTTTAGAATGTGCTGTCCGGTGATCCCCGGTGACATTGTGAACACAGCTATTATGCTAAAAAGCTGAAATCAGTCTGAACATGACAAGCTGGCCTAACTATTTCCTGCTGCTGTTTCAGCAGGTTGAACAGTGTGTTATGGCCCAATATTAATAAACAGCAATATATAATATTTACCGAAATGTGCATCCTGTATGTGTCTATTGCTGCAGATCGCAATGGCAGCAGGCAGAATGGGCCCTGTGTGTGTACTGGATATGTGCTTGTGTCTGTCTTTGTGGGTACGGATGATTGTAGGCATACCTTCTATGGATGTGCAGGAATATGACAGGTGTGTGTGTGTGTGTGTGTGTGTGTGTGTGTGTGTGTGTGTGTGTGTGTGTGTGTGTGTGTGTGTGTGTGTGTGTTCTCAGACAGCTGTGATTAACGGGGCACATTGTGCTCATGGAGGCAGCGTGTCAGATGGACAGGACTCCTGCTCCATCACTCTGGAGGAGAGCAGCACACACACTGGACAGGTAAAGGTAGGCCTGTTTTCTGTGCTGTTTTGATCTGTTTCAAGGACCTTACCTTTTGAGGAACAGATACTTTTCGGTTGGTCTTCTTGATTTATTTAAATTGTTTTGATGAATTTAAACATACCTTCTTACCACAAGGTGGACACACTCCATCTAAAAACAAATTGAGGTTAATGAAGTCTCAAAGACTTATTTTCATTGTAGTCCTCATGACTTGTAGGTAATTGAGGTTGTTTCATGTGGATTATGCATACAATTTATTTGACTTAGAACTTAAACTTTTCAATAATTTGTATTTTAATAGTGCTATATTAACCCATATCATTTTGTCCAGGGTTCACTTATCTTGTTCTTAACAAGGACTGTTATAATATAAATAGTTTTCTTTAAATTGAGATACTGTACAATGAATAAAGTTCTAATCAACAACCAAAAGCACAGACATGCCCTGTGCAAGTTGGTAGAGTTTTGGTGTTACGTGATCTAGCTACCTTGAGATTATAGAAGACTGAAGAGCAGGCCATGCCAAAACCGTGGTGCCAAGTACACTGTAATGACTTTTGAAGTAATTAATGGCATGTTTGTTAATACATGTGAAATAAGCCTGATATAGCTGTTGATGGCATCTGCAATGTCGACTGAATGCAGCTTTGCTTCCTCTGCGCAATTGATTACTGCTACAAATGTACAAACCGACAAAGGACGACAAATTATCTGACTTGCTATTGTATGGCACTGTGAGAGCAGCAGAACAAATAATGAGCCTGACAGTGTTACAAATTACACATTATTTATGATAGCAGTTTGTTACAAGACAGTTTGTACATTCTGAAAATAGGGATCTTGCACTAGGCCCAGCAGTCTACATGATATGCATACAGTAAGTAATTATCTAGGGGTTGAGTCTCATCACTGGTCATATCTGCCAGTTTCAAGTATTTCATTTTATACTTGTATTTACTGTAGCTGGTTGGCTACCAAGGAAGTGTCTGCTTGTTTACTTCTGTCCTGAAAGCTGACTTTCTCCAGCATTTCCTCCCTTATGAAATGAGTGGGAAAACTGGTTGCTATGCTCCATACTAGAGGCTAATGTAGCTGAAAGATCTGCAGGGGCCTGAAAGTGAAGCACAAGCCTGACCCGGGCTGCACACTTTAATGCTCAGTGTGAGGATGGTAACTTTTGACCAACCCGGCCAGACCCTGATCTGCTAAATAATGGTGCATGAAATGAAATCAAAATGTCATCAAGCAGCTTACATATATCAAAATTATCTCCCTGAAACCTTTCCTTTTCAGTAAAACACAGTACAGACAGTGAATTAGGGCCATGTAATCAATAAATAAATAAACCCCACAGTATGTAACCTTCAGCATCTTAACAAATATAAACAATATAATCTGTCCTTTTTGGGAAAACAATGCAGTATATGGTAAATAAAGTTTATATAAGTAAACAAATAAAAATCTGAAAATTCAGCTCAACTGTTCAACAGAATGAACTGCCCTTTTCAGGAGAAATGGGAGGTACTTAGGCAAAGATAAGTTCTTCCCATCTGAATGAGTAAATACAATAATTAAGCCTACCTTAAATGTTATGTGTGTTAGCCCTAAAAATTAACTTTCTTTGTGTATATGTCATTCATTCAAAAAGAGATTTTAACCCAGATTTCAGACAGCAGTGCATTCAAAACCTGGCATCCAGAAACACCTGCAATGCAATCAGCAGCCCAAAATGGCCCCAACTCCCTATGTTTTGTCGGGTCCCATTTGGCTCGGGTTGGGCTGTAGAGCTTTAATGCAGGTTTGCGATGTATGATAACAGAGCACTTTTATAGGCTGTTGGCTCATAAATGGGAGGGGTGGTGAGGGTAATAAGGAGTTTCAAAACGTCAGCGACTTATCAATATTTACCTGGCAGAAATGCTGGGTTGGTTCTCATCCAAAAGCACAGAGGCAGACAGGGAGCTGAGGCAATTTGTCAGCACTGCAGGACACAGGGTCATGGTGATATTCTCAGGTCAGCTACTCATGCTGCTTCTCTCAGTAAGTGGCAGTTGCTGGATTTACTACCAAACTAAACTACGGCTGACTGTTGTATGTAATGACATTTAATTAGCTTATTTAGGTAATGAAGCTCTTCTTAATGTTCAGATCTGTCGACTGGGAAGCAGTGTCAACTAATGGGCTGGTTTCTTTAAACCCAGTAACCCTACATCTACATCCTCCATAAATATCATTCATAGAACTAGCTAACATGCTGCAGCATTGCTGTGCATTATTGCACTGTCAGAGGCTTGCCTGCCTATACGTGCATCAGTTTTAAGGGTTGCATTCACACTATTCATACAAGGGACAAGATACATCCGCCATTACTGTTTAAATACTGTTATCACTTTTGTAAACAGACTTCTTACATATATCTCAGCTAAATATTTATTTAATGTCTGTGCCTCTCCAACATACACTAAAAGAAGATGATAAAGATACATCTCCTGAAAATGCATCCTTGTGTTTTGGATTTTCTCACACACTCTCACTCTTTGAGTCTCTTAAGTATGAGAGAAGTACTCTGAGTCATAGTTCAAGTTTAAATGTAATTCATCATGTCTAATGCATGAAACATGACACCACCACCAATAATAATATTAAAAGTAATTGTTGTGATTATAATTTTACAAATCATATTTTATATGAAATATTTGATAATAATGTTGAGAGTGTTTGAACCATGTTTTAATAATATTCTGGTTCAGTTTATTGAAATATGACCACATTCATCTGAATAGAAGCAGTAAATGTTTGAGATTGCTATTTAATTCATGTCTTTCACACATGAATCTTGTAATAAACATCAGCATTTAGTTAAATTTTCCATTATCTACTACGAGTAACTGAGCAGAGTAGTGTCAGCTGAGAAGAAGAAGAACCCTATGCCTGGCATTCCTTTACATTTGCATACTGACAACATTTTATCTTGTACAATCCCAATTTTGTCATTTTCAGTCATTAATCATAAATATGGTGTTCATTTATCTGTATTTTGCTGTCATGCTAAACCCCTAATGTGGAATTTCATCCACATTATACAGCTCTGTTTACAGTTACATTAAAAATGGCCCACCATTCTTGTGCTAATGAGATCAATAACCCCTCTCTGTTCGGTTGAAGGACGTTTAACTGATTGTGCTTCAGGAGCAGTACAGGAGCAGGTTATCATGCTGAAAGCGGCCTTATTTTGCATATTTACAAAAGAGGGTGCAGTTACTCATATCGCAACAGGCAACAGGACCAACCGCTTGCTTAACACACTCAAAAAAATGCAATCATCTCTGCAAACCAGCTCTCTTTGTCTTCCTTCCTTTTTCCATTGTCCTTTCAAGTGACCTTATCCACTCATTTAAGGTAACTTTTGTTACTTCTACCTCGTTTGCATAAATCCCTTTGGCAGTTTTCTGTGGCATTAACTTGAAAGATGCCTGCACACCATGCCATTCTGTCATTGCCTATCCTATGGATCAGTCTATTCCTGTCACGGTATGTGCTCTTCTCTCTGCTCACTCGCCTCCCTTTAAACTCATCCCTTTAAACACACTGCTGTGCTTATTATGCATTTTTATTATTTATTCAATATATTATTTAGTAGGTTGAATGAGAGGTCAAGTTACCTGTGCCTTCCTCTTTGTCTCTTTCTTTTTCTTTCTCCCTCTCTCCCTCCCTCTCTCTCTCTTCTCTCCATCTCTCTATATTTATTGTTCATAATCCAAAGATCCATGGACACAGTGGAGTTTGAATGGGGTTAATCTCTCCAGTATCATTTTCTGGCACATATTTTACATGTATATAGTAAGAATACTATGAGCAGCAGTACTAACGCTTGGGTGTCTCCTTTACAGATAGAGCCATCAAATGGACAGAAGAAAAAGCGCCTCTACTCAAACTTTAATGACGTGGTTGTGTGGAAACTCAAATTATGGATGGTCATTGCCCTCGTCTTTCTGCTCATCATTGCAGTCATTGTTCTGTCACTGGTCCTTTACTCAGGTACTGAGGAAATCACCACTCTGCTAGGCAATGCAATGTAACTGAGGTGCTTTTTATTATTTGCTTGAACTGGCATTCAGTGCAAATGTAGGTAATACTGGTTACTGACACCTTTAATGATTTTAAAGTGGAGTATTCTGGGGGCAGTCCAAATTCTATAGATCTGATTTATTTAGGTATTTAAGTTATAAAATGCTGTAGTGTCTTCTACAATACAAACCCATGGCCAGCGCATCAAAGAAATGTATGATGCATTCTTTGTCAAATTATCAGTCTGTAAATATCATCATCCTGTAATTAGGTATGTGATTCCCTCCCTCTACACCACAGTTGGTGTCTAGTGAGTGTTATAGTGCCAAATGGCTGCCATGCATTATCCATGTGGGTGCTACGCATGCCTGCTTTACAGTGAAGTGCTGTGAGATCAATGAAAGGTCCTGTATTAATGCATATTATTATTATTTTATTACTACTGTTATTATTAGCAGTAATATTAGTATTTATTGCTCAATGCAGAAAGATGTGCTATCATATTGTTGTGATTTCTTCATTTACTGACAATGTCTTCTGATCTCAACTCTGTTTGACAGTTGTGTACACCGACGAGGATGACACCTTTAACTGCGAGTTATTTGTGGTTCCACGCATCTATAGTGGCACACTCAGGTTGGTCAACCAGGAGTTTTCAGAAGACCTGCGGTCTCCCACATCTCCCCAGAGTCAGGCCCTGTCCACCCAGCTGAAAAAAAAGGTCAGGCAGAGTGTAAATTCCTCTCATTCATGTTCATTAACTACAAGCCCAGTTGGACTTGCATATTGTGTCACAGTAATGCCATTATGTCTAGACGTTATAATGATACTTAAATCAGGGGATAAACCAGAAACAAATTTAGGGACCAGGCGTCAGAACTGCAGTTTTTGTCTTTTTGTCCTTTGGGAGTCTGTGAGAAGGGAAAGTAGCCAGTTTCAGAGCAGCCCATTCTCTGATGTGGAATCTCCCACATTCCTGCTGGAGTGTTTGAATGCTGTTTCAACATGGAAAGTGTGGTGAACAATATAAAGACTTCTGTGTATGAACCAGGCCCAGAAAAGTCACAGTACAGTGAGAGTAGCATGTCATACTAAAAACCCTGTCTCAAATTCTGTTTGCCTTTCTCCACCCTACCCCCAACCCAGCTCTCTGACCTCTACAGCTCCTCTCCTGCTCTGGGGCGATACTTCTCCAGTGCCGGCATGTATGAATTCCGGTGAGACCCCCCGACACTAATGACAAGTTACCCAGTCAGCTACCTTGTCTCAGTTCCATAGCATTAGGAGCAAAAGGCCAAGGAGTCCATTTGATCATCCTGTGCACAAGTATGTGTAAGTCTAAAAATGCACAGAGCTGCCCTTTTGCTTTAGTGTCAGTCTCTTCTACTTAGGTTTAAAGTTGACAAGTCCCATTGTAGTGTGCATATCTGGTTGGGCCAGATATGCAGTTTGGACTGTTGATGAAAAGTAATTGCTTAATGTTTAATTCTTTTTAAAAAAAAAACATGCCAGGTGGTAGTATTAAATTGTGTAAAACATTAACGACGACAATGTGGTGCTTTGTTAATTATTGGCTACATTGATTGATTTCAAACTCAAAATGTACAGGATTTGTTGGTGGTGAGATTTACTGTGATTAGTAATTGTACGCAGGTGTGACAGCCAAGCATTCAGTTCTTGGCAGTTCTGTGCTAAATCATTGAACAACTGTGCTGAAATATGTTGTTTTAATACAAAAGAAAAGTAAATTAAAAGCTGCAAAAAGCATTCCTTTTGGGATGCTTCCCGTTTGGTTAATCTAAAGATGACAAGCGAACATGTATAGCCTAACTGTGAGTCTGTGTTATCTGCTCAGGAATGGCAGTGTCACCGCCTACTATTGGCTGAAGTTCCTGATCCCTCAGAAGCACAGTCAGCTGGTCCGTTACACCCTGAGCCGGGAGATGGTGTACAACGTGCTCCGCCAGCACCTGTATGACCAGGGGCCAGACCCCGAGGAGCCCTTGTATATTGACCCTGCCTCAGCTTACATGGAGGGTAAGAGACTTACATTCTCACAGAAAATACAGATTGTAGTTGCAACCAGATACAATTGCAACCTATATATAAATGGCTCTTAATGCTTCTACTGTACTTGTGCTGAAATACAATGACTCATTAAAGATAGGATCAATATTTTAAAGAACATTCTTTTCTGTGAAATCCCTCATTAAGGTGAGGCATTCAAGTGTGATCTTAGTAAGGCCAGCTGTTACAGATGGTATATTTATAGTTAGCCAGTTTTACATGTATACAGACAGTCCCTGCTTTTACATTCCTGGAAACCCCACCGTCAATTGGACCATCAGGAACTGAGACACAAGGATACAAACTGGGGTTATGTTGTGGAACAGAGATGGAAATAGAAGGAGCAGGTTAGAAATATATATTTTAGGTGAGATAAATGTGGGAATAAGTCAGTATTCATAAGATACAAATACTTTATACATTGTGTATTTAAATAGACCTACATGTGAAGTAAACTATAAATAGTCAGCACCGTGGAATTTGGGATGATAGGACAGACAGACAGTTGTTAATTTAAGCTACAGAGCAAACAAGACAGTGTACACACTCAAAAAATAAAATAAATATGCTGTCTTCAGCCTCCCTCACAAGTTCACTGAATGAAAAGAATAAACAACTGACATAAGACATTTATTTTCAAAGAATTCTTTGTTGCCTTTTTAAAACTGCCTTTGAAATGTTTTTATGTCACTGATTTTGCTGGCTTTTTCTGGATTTTGGTTCCGCCTCCCAGCCTCTCTGTCTTCATAAAAAAGCAGTTTATCATAAGCTAGATTGTCATGAAATGGGCACTTACCTGGAAATGCATGTATATTCAGGGCTTTATAAAATTGATCAGTACTTTAATGTGGGTCTAAATGATGATTTATTTTATGTTTTTCTTGCAGTTGGGAATAGTACAGTACTTGAATGAACCAAGGCCCTGGTAGGTGTATCCTCTGTGTCTTGTTCAGCTTTGCACAGATGTCAGCACTGATTTTGGGCTTGAATTCCATGTAATGCAGTGAAAAGTGTTTTTTTTTCCTTTATCTTTTAGTAATTGCTTGCCAATTCAAACAAATCCATGCCAGGAAAGAAAAGAGCCAGACTGCTGACAGTCTGCTGCCAATATTTACAGTGGCATGCAAAAGTTTGGGCGCCCCTGCTCAAAATTTCTGTTACTGTGAATAGCTAAGCAAGTAAAAGATGACCTGATTTCCAAAAGGCATAAAGTTAAAGATGACACATTTCTTTAATATTTTAAGCAAGATTACTTTTTTATTTCCATCTTTTACAGTTTCAAAATAACAAAAAAGGAAAAGGGCCCAAAGCAAAAGTTTGGGCACCCTGCATGGTCAGTACTTAGTAACACTTCCAGACCTCAACTTGACCTCCACCGTTCCTGTTAACTGCCATTTCTTAATTACATTACGAACTGAGGAAACGGCTACCTGAGAACGCTTTGCTATCTTCTTTTAGCCTTCTCCTGCTTTGTGGGCATCAATTATTTTAATTTTCAGAGTGCTAGGCAGCTTCTAGAGGAGCCCATGGCTGCTGATTGTTGGGACAAGGTTTGAGGAGTCAGAGTATTTATAAAGCTTTGAAATTTGCAGAACCTGGCCTTTCCTAATTATGACTGTGAACAAGCCATAGCCCTAACAAGCTAATTAAGGTCTGAGACCTTGGTAAAAGTTATCTCTTGGGGTGCCCAAACTTTTGCATGATGCTCCTTTCCTTTTTTCACTCTAAAATTGTACAAAAATAATACACTAATCTTGCTTAAAATGTTGAAAAGAATGTTTCATCTTTAACTTTCTGCCTTTTGGAGATTAGTTCATCTTCTACTCACTTAACTGTTCACAGTAACAGAAATTTTGACCATGGGTGACCAAACTTTTGCATGCCACTGTACTTCCTAATTGATTTTTATTTTGAGGATGTTATAAATAAAATCTGATCTTTTCTGCATTTTAGCTTGAACTTCAGAGGTCCACCAGCAAGGCATTCCCTGGCTGACACTTTGATACTTAGGAAGCAATTAAGACCTTCAGACTGACAAGAGGATGGCCTTATACCAAAGGATGGGGAGGGCACAGGATGGTGTGTGTCACAGGACATGTCCCTAAATAGGGAGGTATGTGCCAACCCAATCTTCTGGGTTTATCAGCATGCACTGGAATTGCCAGTACATTCTGGATTTATCTGCACACTCCACACTTCAGGATACACTCCGGATTTATCTGCACACTCTGAATTTTCCAGCACATTCTGGACCATTTTCATCGACAGAGGAACAAGCCAATACAATTTTGTGACAGCTGGCTTTGAAAGGAAGTTTCCTGTTTATAAGCAGACAGACATTCAGGTTCCTGGTTTTGCTCAGTGTGTATGAATACAGATCAAGCCAATGCCTAAACAATGAGCACAGGCTGGTTTATGTAAATAAATAAGTTTGATTCAAAGCTACATTTTTCCATATATTCAAACCATATATCTTCAATAAAGGCAACTGCACAGCTATTAGTTTGAAATCTGGTAAATATGGTTTACTAGATCAGCTTCAATTGTAGTTTTTTATGTTTTTATACACATCACCTCAACTGGCTCTGATACTTTACTTGCTATAACAATTAAGTAAAATACAATAGCTTAATGAAAAAATTATTTACTGAATAATCATGCAATGATTTTTTTGTATTATACCCTTAATTTTTATTAAGAGATGCTCATTTTTATGTGGAGATTTTTTTTAGGAAGAGCATTTCAATGAACCATTGAACCATTTCTATATGAGTGTTTGTTTTTTTCATTTTTGTTGTTATGACCTCTCAACATCTGGGAAATATAATTCCACAAATGCACTCAAAGCTCTGTTTATGAAAGGGCGCATTCTTTGTTTTCTTTTTGTTTGTATTTTACAGATTGAGGGAAAAAATTGTGTAAGTACTGTTTATACAGTGTGATTATATGTGTTGTACACTAGGGGGAGACTTGCACTTCATTTTTTCTTTCTGTTCGCTGTTCACTGACATCATGTCTGCTATGAGCTACAGTGGGTAATTTCAGGAGTTTGATGACTAAACCATAGCATAATAGTTGTTTTTCTTGCTGCATACAGTTAGCACTATTTTCCCTTTCATAACCCATTTTCATGAAATAGCTGCATTAGCATTTTTAAGATTTTGGTAACTTTTATTTTCAGGAGCCCAAACAGCCCATGGTTTCTCTGTATGAAAAGGGAATAAATGTTGTCTGACTGCAGTCCCCTGTCCCTGACTCTATCCTCCGCATCCAAAGGGAAATAAAGCCAAGAGTATACACACACAACAGTAATTTGGATGTACTGTATAGGGACATGCTTGTATTTGCACTGTTAGAATATTTAATCGATCCTGTTCTACGCTAATTTCACAGTTTAGTAGAATTATTATTGTTAGACGGTTGTCAGCTCCAAAATAGGTTTCTATATATACTGTAGCTACTAGCTACTATGCCAGGCTATTTGTAAGTGGCGGGTTGTTATGTGAAAATTCCAGGAGTTAGATTGAGGCCCCTGTTTCCTTTCACAGGTGGAAGTGGAGGGAGGATGGAAACTCTGGCATGGCCAGCGGTAATCCCTGTTGTGCCTGGGCCAAATTTAGAGGCAACGTGTCTCCTCCTCCCAGAAGATTAGAGTTGTGTAAACTGTGTAATTTGGACCATGTCGTGTGGTGTGGTTCAAAACAGCCAATGATAATTTATGGTGAGAAAAAAATATATGTATTTCTGTCTACCACATGACAAATGTGTCTCAAGATACAGAACTGTTGAGAAAAGGGTTGATCATTGAACAGAAATGTTGTTCTCAGTACTTTCTGATAAATATAAAATACTTTAGATAATTATAAAAGTATTATAATGAAAGCAGAATTTACATAGATTGTTGAATCACACAGGTGAAAAATCAAGTCAGATGAGGCGCAAAGATATGCATGACATGTACAACTGCTGTTCTATATTTACTCAATAGAAACACTAAAATAACTCACCACCAGATGGTGCTATGAAACGCCAGCCTCTAAATGTAATTTAGTTATAACCAACTGTTGTACAAATTCCCCATGAGAAAACATGGGGAAAAACCAGTCTCCTGCTTGCAACTCAACCCTGATTTGGTCTCCTCCTTCCACACATCACATGTCTTGCCTTACACAGCCATCCTTGGCTTTCAAACACTTAAGTAAGTCAGTCTAATTAATGTCTTTATAAGTAATCATTGAGGTGTGCTCTTGTACAAAACAATGATTTTGTCTTATACTACTGTATACTGTATTCATACTTTGTAATTTTCTCTGGATAGGAGTGTCTGGGGGAAAAAATGACAAAAATGTAAACATATAATTATTTCATCCTTGATCCTTCATCCTCATGATACCCTCATACTACAACACTATGTAAACCTTGAAGGTTTTGTGTGTGTAGTGAGTAGCTAAGACATATTATTAGATGAAGGTACAAATGTCTGATTTTCTGTGAGTGCCTCTAATTAAATACAACAGTGTAAATATTTTTTTCTGTGGAAAACTTAACTTCTTCAGAAAGACAAAATGCAAGCTCTGGAACATTCTGCATTGAAGACTGACACAAATGTTCTTCTGCAGTTCTTTTAAAAGGGGACTAATGGGCTATGTTCACTAGTTCAGCTAGTAAGAGAATGGAGAAAATGCAGGATACATACAATGAGGTTGTAATTGACAGTGTATGTTCAAAGCAAGTAAAACTATTGAACAAATGATACTAATGTGGAGAAAATACTGGAATACCAGAAAAATCCAATTTTGTAATTTTATCCTCAAAGTATTGTTCCACATCACCATGCAGTAGAACACATAAGGAGCAGCTCTATTTTAATTTATTTAACTCCTCCTAATGTCTACAATTGTTGGGTATTTTCATTTAGTGAGAAGCTTGAACACAGTGGCAACCAGGACAATGATGTATGGAGCTTCTGTGTAAGCATGAATGTTTATTTTTCATTCATTCATTTATTTGTTCATTTACTCATCATTCACATATTTCAGGGATACAGCTACTGTGTTAATTGGGTGTTATTTAAATTACAACATTGTTAAAAAAGGCAGATGTCAGAAGGCTCATGGCTTGCAAAAACAGATGCTGTCCCTTCAACAGAGTTTCCTAAACTTGTGGTCGCATAGCTCTGTAGGCCTGAGGGTATTTTCTGGAGGGTCTTCTACAAAAAGGCAAAATGATTTTTCATGAATGCCTGCACCTGCTAATATACCTTCAGTGAGCACATTGTGTACAACTGAAGTGACAATGAATTATAGTAAAAAGGAAAAGTTATTTTTCAAGCAACTTAGCCCCAATTTCTATTAAAAGCAAAGCTGTATTTATGTGACTAATGGTTGTTGTTTCATAACTTTATTATTTAAGTGGCCATTAAAACTACTGCAAATGTTGCTTTCAAAGTGTTTGCAACAAGAAGTCCTTTCAGTGATGTGTGTGTGTAATTAGTGTTGGTTTGACAGGGTCGGGGGATCACTATCAGCTAGATGTGCATTCATCAAGGGAATCCTCGGCCTGTAAACATATGGGAATCCCTGTCTCTGACCTAACTGACACCACAGAGCATTATGATAGTATTTTCTGAGCGTCTCCACTTCCCTGCTGTATTAATAGCACGGGTGGGCTAAGCTCTGGAACACCCCGGAACCTCCCTGTATTTAAGAGATCAGTGGCTACAGTGTGTAACTCACAGAAGATTTGTGGGTTACCCTCCACTTCCACAGACAATCAAATGGATTTCACTTGAACTGCAACAATACTCTGCCTATCCACATCCAATCCTGATATTTTTGCTTTATTGGTCAGAGAGTCCACTTGTACTTACTTCTGCTAATCTGAAAACAGATTTCCTATAACAGGAGGTTGGGGCTTTTAATGCCTGTTTCTTTTAAGCGGCTGCCTTTTAATATGATTATCTGTGCCTCGCCACCTCCAGGCGCAGATCACCCATTATAGTTCATGCACAGAGTCCGTGCTCTGGTCACTAACAGGTCACAGCCGATAGGTTGACAGTAAGGCTATACATACCCCGCAGATTTATCAGTTGTAGGAGGAGCAAAGAGGAGATGATACTGTACCACTGTGCTCCATTTTGGAGGAGAATCATAAAAGTATAACAGAAGTAGAGAGTTATTCTACACGTGCAAACTTGCTGACGGGGTAATTACAGTGGGACAGGGTATCAGGAGAACCCAAATTACAGCTTTAGAAAGCAAATTGAAAGTAAAAAGAAACCAAAGTTCACTTTTCTCAGGTGAGAGTCAACTTATCAGAGCTACTTTTGCTGTGCATTGACACAAAGGTCACAAGGTTTTTATCTGTTGCATGCAGTCATTAAAAAGACAGGTAAACTTTAAATGAACTTTGATCAGGCCGGGCAAACCTGCAGAGAGGAACCCCACTCAGGATCTGCTAAAAAAAGAACTCAGATGTACAATATAGCAAGCGGCCATGGATAGAGGTTTTTTTGGACATTGTCCACGTGTAGAAACGTCTTTCAGCCTGTCTGTGATCCACATCCCTTCCCTAATCACTCTCTTCACTGGTCATCTGAAATAAAGTTTCCTAGGAATTCACTGGTTGGATGGAATTGGCTGGGAAAGGAAGGGTAAGGAGGTGACAGAGTGCATATTCATGGTGCACCGAATGACTTGCGAACGTTGGGGATACTGCAGGGCGGGGTGTGTTACGTGACAGTCACAATCCGGGCTACCCTACCCTTCGCGTGCATAGAACTGCCTCAGTTTCTTGGAAGAAGGCAACCGGTTATCCCATTAAAGGGGCTGTTTCTCCTCTCAGCTGCCAGAGGCGTAAGAGGTTTAGACGACGGCATCCCCTCGGGTTTATCAGTCCAGAGCCAGCACTGCCACCGTCCTGCCACCGCGCTGTTGTCATTAGCTGCTGGAGTACCAGAGACAGACAGGACACCTCGCACACTCTCCCCACTGTAACAGCAGCGGCCTCACGTCCAGGTGGGAAATATGGGTGCGTACGGCTCGAACCTGGACGATATCCTAGCGGAGGACATGCACCACTGGTACAACAAATTCATGAAAGAGTCTCCCTCGGGGCTCATCACGCTGTTCGAACTGAAGGCCATGCTAGGCCTGACAGGCATGACGGAGGAGGCCAGCAGCTACGTTGATCAAGTCTTCTACACCTTCGATATGGACGGGGTAAGGGCATGCAAACAGTTACTGTCTCTTGCAAACACATGTTTTCTGGAGAGTGGACATGGCATCTCAGCATTGCATGGTTTTGCATTGGTACCCTGAGCAAGTATGCGGTGTCACATTTGCTGTGCACCGGTTCTCAACTTCTCAAGTTCAGAAGGGCACACATTTCCCTGTATTTTGTGCTTGGTGTGAGTTCAGCTTTCCAGCCATATAACTGATTTGAGGTGCATCTGTTTTTTTCCCCTTTTTTTCTGTTTAAAGGGGGAAAAGTTAGATTACTTACTATTACTTACTATTTTTGATTATCCAGTGTGTTCAATTTTTCAGACCTTCAGAGGGCTACTGGAAAACTAGGTGGTTAATTCTTATGAATGAGTGAAGTCATACATTTGAAATGGGGTGAAAAAGGTCAGGGCTGGAGACCCGCAGCTAGACTAACGGATTAGCTCTTTCCAGGTGACGAACTGTCAAGGGTCAGGCCCTGTTGTCACTGAGCTAGATGCCTTCTTCTAGCAAGTAAGATGGAAACTAAAAAGTCAAGTTTAGGCCTTGAGGCAATAGGTATTCAAATACCATGGTGGCACGGCGGCAGGTTACGGCTGACTTATGATACATAACAATGAGAAAAAATAATTATGCAGCAGGCTTCATTTACTTGGACCTTGCAAGTCATGGCAATGAGCAATGCTTCAATGCTGTATCAGTTACCGAAAACCTTGTTGCCTGGTATACAGCAAAATTATAGAATTGTACCTAACCTCGCAACATAAGGATGTTTAAAATCCCATAAAGCAATTCAATTTATTTCATGCTTATATGATTTGTGCAGTTGGACATAAAGATGGTCTCTAGTCCAAACGTGAAGCCCCTTCTGTGCAGTCTAAGGATCCTAAACAAGGTCAATCTTGCAGAGAGGAAAGAAAGGGAGAGGGGGGAAATGTCAGCTTGATGTAGACTAAGGAAAAAGGGGAACTGAAGAGAAAGTGAATTAGACTGGAAGAGTACTTGGGAACTAGTTGTGCACTGACTTGCCATTATATTCAAACTCTGAATGAAGAATACAAAGATGAACTGTGATAATGAATGGATGAATTGTTATAATAGAGAGGAATAGATGAAATATATAAAAATGCATGAAAAAATAAATGCCCAATGACATATTTACAAAATTAAACACATTGAGGTACCAAGAGAAAATGATAGGTAACAAGTGAATCTAAATTGGCATAAGGTATATGGTAATTACACATACAGTAGATGACAACAGTGAAAAGTAATTTGTATATTATCTCAAAATATTGTAAACTCCAAGCTTAGACATTAATTTTAATCATTAACATCCAGCACACCATACACTTTATCTTGAACATTGTCTGACAATGTACTAGTTGAGATAAACGTAATTCACTGGTCACGGCAGCTGGTTCGTAGACTTTGATGAATAATGTGGAGCAGGTGAAAGTGTTCTACATACAGCGCACGTGCAGATCAGGAGACATGAAACAGACACAGTGTGTCACTTATGGAGTTTTGGGTCATAGACTAACACTGTATATGAAAATGCAATTGCTGTTATGCAAGATAGGGTTGGTGTGATAAACTGCTCTGGAGGTGCAGCCTTTTGCTGGGAAGTTGTAAATGGTAGATACCTGTCTGTTACTTTTTTTTCATTAGAAATCAAACTCCTGACAGACTTTATTTTCTTTTCTTTTCCAGGATGGCTATATAGATTTTGTGGAATATATTGCAGCTGTAAGTTTACTATTAAAAGGCGAAATAAACCAGAAACTAAAGTGGTATTTCAAGCTCTTCGATCAAGATGGAAATGGAAAAATAGACAAAGACGAAATGGAGACAATATTTAAGGTAAATATTTTGCCTTTCCACCTGACCTGTCTCACAGGCAGTTCATCAGTTTTCCCAGAGTGGGGTGTGTTCTGAAATTGAAGACGACAGGACACTGAATTTCAAGAATTTCAATATCACTATAGTAAATTTAATGTTCTACTCTTTTCGCTCTTGTTAATGACTTTATTTTGGTCTAAGGTTGAAGCAGCCTCCCTCTAGGTGTCTGTGGAACCTGTCCAAAAATCTGCCAGACCAAAGAACATACCAAAATCACCTTTCCAAAAATAACTGTCTGTCCCTGAGATTAGTTCTAACTCCTAAAGGAAACCTGAAATAAACCTGAAATTGGACTGGACTCTTAATCTGAGGATCATCTGATTTAATCCCACCCCAAAGCCATCGTCGCCCTTTGCCCTGACCTCATTCACCCACCTTCTCTCAGTAGAACCTGCTTCACTTTCAGTGAAATCATAATACCAGTCAGTTAGATAACAGTTTCACATTGCCATATTGCATTGCAGTGTAGGTATTTTGACATGGATGCATGCATGCAAGTTATCGGTAACTAACCAATAAGGCTAGTTTTCTACTACATTACATCTACTACATCTAACATTTGATTGGTTATAAATAGTAGTTTATTATACATTTTTGTCACATTCAAATGTGTGTTAGGTAGGGTAGTTTAGTCTTTTTTTAAAAATAATTTTAAAGTTTATTAATTTTAAATGTAAACTTAACTGAAACATGCAATATGTCCAACATTTCTGTCCATAACATGCAGAGGCACATACACAATTGCATCCTCACAAACAAAATAGAGATGATTACATCTGTTCTTAAACATTAACGATCTGTTTTAAATATTGTAAAGATAAAATATTGTATATTCATTTAAAAATCTCTGCCTATGATAACAGAAGGAATACATACTTTATTTAGTAAATTATGCATTAAGCATTCAACCGATTATCCAACCAGTTTGATCAATTTATGACCAATTGACTAGCAAGAATAAAAACGCTGTACACAGTATATGACATGTACAATAAGGACCAGGTTAAATAAATGACACTGTGCTACATGTGCTACATGTGTTCTTAATGGTTTTATTCCTTGATATTGCCATTGTAAAGCCATCCTCATGCAGGGAGATGAACATAACTTACATTTTGGCAATTACATTTGGATTAGTGTTAATCATTCTAACTGTAGCAGATAGCAATTATTCAAAATGACTTCCCATGTTTCTCTTTTTTTATCCACTGATCTTTTGATAAAAGGCTTAATCTATCTTTAGATTTAATTCTTAAAGTTGGCAGATACAGCAGATTAATGTTTCCATGAGGAAGCTTAGCAAAGCCTTTAATTAATCCTTCCTTGTAAAAGAAATTAATTAATCAATTAATCTTTGTTTTGGTATAGTGCCACTTACAAACAGGCTATTACAATGTATCTAACAATAGACATCTTGCAGAAGGAATAATGAAAAACAGAAAAAACCCAACCAAGTTAGAGTTATTTATCGACCCCAAAAGGCAATCAGGCTAACCTCCTGGAAAATGCTAGGATACAGAAATGAATAACTCAATAAACACAAACATATCAGAGCAAAATACAATACATTTTAAGCATAAATAAATAAGAGAAACAGTGCAGCTTTCTATACATTACCAAATACTGCTTTTGGAGCCTGGACCTAAGAGAACAGTGTTTCACTTCAAGTGTCTATAGTCATTTCTATGTGTTACAACAAAACATATTTTAGTAACCCTTTTGTATTTGACAAGTATTTCTGCATATTTCACTGTCAAAAGGGAGCAGAAAAAAATGTACATTATTTACTTTATATTAATATTACATTTTTCATTATTGTAAAATACTTATAAGATAATATTGAATATAATTCATCCTCTTTGTCTTTTGATTTGATGCAGGCAATACAGGATATCACCAGAAGTTATGACGTACCTCCGCAGGATATCGTGTCCCTCATATACGAGAGAGTTGATGTCAATGGAGAAGGTAAGTGAAAGAGTAGGAAAGACAAGCAATGACAAGTCATTAACAGGAATATAAACTAGTCTCAAATGTTTCCTAACTAAAATTAGAGTGTTATCATTATGCATGGTCAGCCATTTAGACTGTAAATATTAAATAGGCTACCTGTTGACAAACTGACCACACAAATTTAGGAAATGGCTTTGCATGAAACATTTGTGTGACTAGACGTCCTGGTAAAATTGGGACCTGACTGTGTCTGCTTTGTGCCCCAATGTTTTTCACAATATGCAGGTTAAGACAGAAAACTCTTATCATTTAGAAATTCTAAAGGTGTTTCTATTAAATAGCCAACCCACTATGACAGTTTATTGATAGAGCTTTTCTGTTCATCAGCTATACAAACTACCACTAGTTACGTGTGTTCATGAGGTTATTTCCAACATTGCTGTCAATGACATTTTCTTAACACTCAAACATCTGAGAGTGAGAGTCGCATCGCACGCTAATGGAGCCTGTCACTTTTGCTGCCCCTAGGTGAATTAACATTGGAGGAGTTCATCAGTGGAGCCAAGGAGCACCCTGACATCATGGAAATGCTTACCAAAATGATGGATCTGACCAATGTCCTGGTGATCATCGTCCAGGGCCGGCGGAAGAGTGTATGAGGGCGACTCCGGGCATCTGAGTGAAGTAGCCTATTGAGAGGAACTTTTTCAGAGGCAAAGTTCCGGACCTTTTTATGTAAAGAAGACATAAAAAAATAGACAGAACTTCATGCTCCATGACAAACTGGTAGTGATGGGAATGTGTATGTTTCAGACCAACCCCTGAACCAGCAAGTGAAACAACCATGAAGAAAAGCAAAGCCTGCCTGCACATTCTTGACTTGTGTGCCATCTAAAAAGCACAAAAATGTGGCTCTCCTCCTTTACCAGGAAATGATTCAACCATCACAGAGGCACCTGTGTGGAATTGTTCCTAAGTGAAATTTTTGTGAGAGGGACCCCAAGAAAAAAAAGTGTTAGTTTCAGGCGCTGACTGATGCTTTTCACATGATAGCATCAAATCATCAAATTCACATCGGTAAATAACATACTGATCCTATCTATGGAGATTGCACTATACGTACAAACACATTTAGTCATTATAGAATAAGACAGAGTTACCTTGGGTCACACTAATCAGTGAAGTTGTCATAGGCTAATGCCTGATCCGCTAATGCTACTAGTGTTTAAAATAACCATGCTTTCTGGCTGTGCTTACAATGAGGGGGTGAAGAAAGAATGGCTTTTAAATAACAAGATTACTTGGAATATTCCTAGCTACCCAGAACTGCTGGAAATTGTAATAGCAATATGTGTTATGTGCAGGGGCAAGGCCATTATTACTCCATTATTACTATATCCAGCAAGTTTGTCCAAATCAGATTGGCAGTTGACTTGGTAATTGTTTACGCTGAATTCCACAACAAGTAAAATAGGTATTTCATCCTTTGAAGGTCCTTAAAATAATGTTAGCAATTTTTCCATCGTCAATCAAGAAAATTGGAGACATGGCTGAAACTATATCAAAGTGGTGCAAAGCTATGGATACTAACCTGACATCTATCCCCCTTTCATTTATCTGGACCAGCACACTGCCTGCTAATCTGATGTCAATGCACTAATTTCGCACAGCACTTTGTATACAGCCAAGCTTATAAGAGCAATTTTGAAAAAAAAAAATGTTTTTGCAGAACATTTTTTCTATCAACAGTTTTGTGGTTGTGTTTGCTTGTAGTTCAGATGTTTTGGCTTACAGTATTTATGTGTGTTTTAGGCTGATGTATGAGTGTATAGGACAAAGTGGAAATGCAATTTTGGTTGTGTATTTCTAAGGCTTTCTTATCATCTAGGAGAAAAAGTCTGGAAAGTCTGGAAGGTTCATTATGTTCAGAATGTGCTTTGTTAAAGCATGCTTATGTGTTGCCTTATTAATAAATCTTAAACAAAATTTTAAACAAAAATGTTTGCATTGACCTAATACCCCTCTGGAACAACATACTTAATATCTATTCTCTATGCATTTGTATTTATCAGTTTTTCAGTACGATGAAAAACATTAACAAAATACAACATAAGAGGGTTTTTTTGTTAATAATATACACATGTTCACAAATTTTAGGTTTCATACATAACTGCATCACGAGATGTCTAATACAGTTGGAAGTACTAATCAAGGAAAATAATATAATACCAGTATTAATAGTAGAAAGCACAGACAGAGAAAACCATTGCAGAAAATAAGAAAATAGAAGGTATAAACCACAGCTGGAAGTGCAGTTCATATGATATATTACAAAAAGGAGGTGGTGACTCATCCTGAGGCCATAGCAAGTACTCTGTAAGTACTATGACAGTACATGTGATTTTAAACTAAGTCCTGAAGATCTGGCATACAGCAAATACTTTGCAACAAAGAGTACCTGAGTGACAGACAGAGAGTTACCAATGTCAGAGATAACCTACCTTCAACCTGATAATGTTCCTGAAACTGATCGACATGCTTGGAAATTTTAGTAAGGATGAGACAATACCAGCTGATTCTCAATAGTGCCCAGTTAAGCAGTATTCAGCAGTGATTTACACATGACGTTATTCATTATGACAAGGAGGCCTTGCACTTGATATGGCTTACCACAATGGCCTTGTTGCTTTGAAAAAAGCAATAGATAAAAAGTATAATGTCAATGCAGATGAAATGGTTTGTAGTATACCAAAGAGAATATAAATCAGATATAAACTTAAAATCATTGTCTTTCTTATGACTAAAATAATTTCATGATAAGAGCAGCTACCACAGACAGCTGTGTATGAAAGACAGCTATCACATTAAAAGTAAAAAGGAACAAGCTGCTAATGGGAAATCTTTATTTGAACTGTCATTCTTGTAATAAAGCAAAACAATCAAAAACAGGCTTGTGATATTAAAATAAATAATTGATTCTTTGAAATTTTACTCCTTTGCTTTTTGAGAGAAACACTGGCTAGCCTTTCTAAAATATATTTATTGTATACAAAGGTAAATTCTCTCCCTATTCATTATAACCATGCTCACTTCAAAAACTTCTATACCATCATGTTCAACAAAAAAACAACACCTTTCAGCAAGTATCTGAAAAAGCAATTATCTTTCAAGCAAATCGCTTCGAGACAGTAATTTGTAACTGGAAGTAATCTAAAGCAGCAAAGACAAAAATACTGTCTTCACACTACAGCCACTTCAGATTGACTTCAGGCTGACTGCTGCAAAACCTACCACAAGGTTTGCCCGCATTTACAGCTATTTCTACAACCCAAGAAGAATGCAAACTCCAGGGTTTCAGTAGTGAAATATGTAACCTCTGAACCCTGAGGGAGCTCAAGCTGTTAGGGCTGAAGTGTGTTTCAAGCGTAACAGTTGTCTGTCTGTCCCACTGATTACTAATGGAAATCTCACAATGAACATTTTACATGATATATTTGCGTAGCAGATGCCTTGCTCCAGGCTCACAACAGGCTGAAATTGACTTGTTTCTTTGGTTGAAATGTCACTATTCCACATGTCTTTAATTCTGAAGTACAAATGCACTGTAACATGCTGATGAATTCCAAATTATGTGTAGTCATAACACGGCATCAATAAGATTTTGATTAGTCTATGTTAATAGGAGTTGAGCTGTAGCCACAAAGAATTTAAAAATCTCAGATCGGAAAAGATTATGATCACACCATGGTCTATGACTAGAATGTTTAAAAACAGGACTCTAAGCAGTATTAGGCCACTGTACACAACTTCATGTTAAATCTGAAAGCATTCTATAAAAAAGTGCATAAAGTAGGATTATGTCCATTTGAGAGACTCTTGGAAAATAGACACTGCTCATTGCTTGTTATTCTAAGGCTCTAGAGCATCACCTGGTGGGGAAACCAGTAACTCTTGATCCCATGACTAAAATAATAACAGGCCACATACTGTATATCCCGACACATCTGCTTTCACAACTCAAAAATGCTTCTTTAATCATCAGAGAGCAGAATATTACGAAATCTTAGTCTTGTGTTCTAGCAGTTCGTCCCACACAAGCACAGTTTGAGAAAGTAATAGAAACTTTACATAGAATTACAAATTACGTATAAACCAGCCTCCTTTCTCTTAAGAGGATAATGTGTGGAATTCACTGAACTACTCTATATTTGCTCATGTGTGGCATTTTTCGTGGAAATTATATAACAATCACATATAACATACCACTGGTAGGTTTGCTCAAATAAATTGCAAAGCACAATTTTCTGATATTTTGGTGTGTAAAAAGATTTTTAATCAGGATTCAGCACCCTTGATGCCAAGGTACAGCTTGATGCAAGCTGATTTGACTCCAATATGGTTACAGACAAAAATTATTTTGTTGTCTCACTAGGTCAATGCCTTATATGCAAGCTACTGGTGTCACAAAATCACAGAATATACCAATTACTTGTTTTCCAGAAATTATCATTGATGTTTGTAAGTGTAACTTTACCATTCATATGCAGAACAGCAGGCAGCTGGAAAAAGTAGTCATAATACATAATGCAGTCTGGTAATGGTTTGCAAGAGTAAACAGCAACAACATGCCCAGAGTCCTCCCTCTGCCTCATTTTCTCTCTTGACTTTTAGCTTGTGCAAAGACTGGCAGGATAGATAATGACTCTTTACAGTTTGAATGCACTGCAGTACCCCCTGTCACTTCAAACAGCTCTGGCCTTGGACTGAAGTTTACTTGAAATGATTTTTAATATTCTCAATCTAAATGTTTACAATTTGACATTTCAGGCTTAAAATACATTTACATGGGAAACTACATGGAGCATGCTTCTAATGGGATAGAAATCTAATGGGATATAAACAAACTTAGTCTTGCCCACACAAAAATGTTTTAACAGTACCCATAAAATGGAAATCAATCAGTTCTTAGTGGTTTAGTTAATGGAACATGCACTCCTACAATAACAGGAATAAATTCAACAGATAAACAGGAAAACACTTTATTTTTAGTTTTCAGATGAGGTAAACAAATAATACCTAATACAGTCATGATTTGCTTGCCTTGCCTGTAAACATAAAATAAAATGGTTTAAATAAAATTTAATCACTTCCTACTTAACTTAAAATAGGTTTATCAAGAGCATAACCAATCCCAGTATCTTCTAGCTTCTGAAAGCCAGAAAGTACCGTTATACAGCATTAAAATAAATGCATTAATGTAGCATTTAGGCAACAAAGCAGAGACTAAACATCAGCATATCACAACATCTGTATGAAATTATTATCATCAAAACACAAAAACTTGAGATGATCAATGATTCTACAGCGTCTATCATTTGAAAGTGTAAAACGTGATAAAAAAGTGTAGATGTCAGCACGCTTTTGACCTGTGCTGTGCACGCGGACTGTCTGTGCACATTGCCAAGATGCATGGGCTGATCTGTGCTGATACCTGGTGTCAGTGAACTCTGATTCGTCTCGCAAATCAGGAAAGTCTGGTTGCCATGACACTATCAGGGCCAAAATCAAGGCTTGTGAAAATCAAACAACGGAGGGGCCTTACATCATTGCTGCAGATACCATGTTCTCGAATATGAGTGGAGTGCCCTATTGCGTAATGGGTCTGGTGAGAGACCCGCCCACTCTGGTCCGCTCTATAAAGCCCCGAGCTCCCGCCAGCCAGACCCCGCACTGCACCCAGGCCTCCTTCCACAGCACCACCTCACCACCGGCACAGGCACAGGCACCACCAGAGAGCCCCCAGGAGCCATGCAGTCTGCCGAGGCCAAGAGGAACGGGAGCTGCCTCCAGCTGGCGCTCAGGCGCTACAGCGCCGCCGTGCGCGACATGGAGCAGACCGTCATGCTGCCGAGCCTCCTGCGCGAGGTGGCCTCAGAGGACGGCCAAGAACACGGGGCGGCGGCGGCGGAGGAAGGCACCCCCAAGGACCTGTATGAGTACTACCTCATGCTGAAGACCATCAGGAACACTGTGGAGAGCGGCCTCATCCCCATGGACGACCGCAAGGCCAAGAGCCAGCAGGTTCTCGGCAAAACCCTGGAGCCCCTGCTGGAGGCCGACCCCGAGGTCCTCCTCCACTTCCACCTGAAGGGACTGTTCTCCGTCATAAACAGCCTCACCAGCAAGTCTCAGAGTCTCACTGCCAAATACATGGATATGGTCGGCATCGCCAACTAGAGCGACCGGAATAATCAACAACAAAGACTGAACAAGAAAGTACAGGAAAGCAAGCGAGACCAATAAAGGGGCATTATGGCATCTCTTCAACTAATATACATTGAAAGTATCTCAGATCTGCTGAAAGGGCAGTCGTTTACAGACATGTGTACATTTCATAAACAACTACTATAATCTGCATTAAAGGTGCTTTCTTGAAACTACTCATCTCTGTGTGCTTTAACTGATTTATATATGCTGGCCCAAAGATCAGTTAAGAACTCTATAACATAAAAGAGCTGGATATAAGAAATGTGCAATGCTTGTTGTCAGTAATAACCACCAACAAAAGGTAATGATAAATTAAAGACCAAAATCTCAAAAACCAAATCTGGTTTGCTGCTGCCACCACTTTCATGGTTGATTTTTAGGCATAATTCAGACCACAAAATATAAAGGATTAAATACAAGAGTTAGCATACTGTGATAGGACAGGTTATACCCATCATCAAAACTTTACCACAAAAAGCTAGCAGACTTGCACTGTATCTTATAAGCACCCTCTAGTCAAAAATATCTTGCACAAAGCTCAATAATGGTTTGTCCTCTGATAAAAGACCTTGCTATTTATGGCATACATTTTACAGTATGAACCCTGGGGAAAATTAGAGCCTGGGGCCAACTTATGAACAATTCAGTATTTTTAACTCAAGGTGTTCTGCACACATCGCACACAACAAATATCAATCTCAAATATCAAATTCATCCTTGTTTATCATTACCCCTAAACATACACTATCTCACCAAAAGAAATGGCACACCCCACAAGACTGCAGGGAAACTACAGGGTTTGAAAACCTGTGGTTTGAAAAATGTAGTATCGAAACATTGCAGTGGCTAGCACTGAGTCCCAGTCTCAACCTGATAGAATATCTTTGGGATGAATTGGAACACAGAATTAGGGCAAGGCCAAGATCAGTAGTGGAGCTTACTAATGCTTTAAAGGAGTGGAGTGCAATAACACCAACTTTCAACCATAAATTAGTATCTTCCACAATGCATTGAAATAGTCATAAAGCCAAAGGTGGACTGACAAGCTGTTCATTTCTTAGGGCAAAGACATTTTTATTCATAACTGCCCATGTCCCATAACCTTTAATAGGAAAGTGTAAACTATAACTTCTCATGCACCACATCCTGCATATAAAATTACCTACCTAAAACTACCCAATTAGATGCATGTCCTTCACATGAGGCAAGTCTTGTTCCACAAGTATGAATTGAACTCAAGGATCTGTTGATCCCCAAATTTAGTTGCTTATTGTTCCTTGGAAACACTGTAGAAAGCAGCTGAATGAACCCCAGTACACAGACTCTGATCAATGGGGGCAATGCTCAACCCATAAAAGGAGCTCTATTTGCATTTTGCATTCCAGGCACATTTGTGTAATGACACTCTACTGTACAGCAATGCAAGAAATGGGTTACTGTTATAAACTGTGATGATTCTCATCACTATACAGGCATTCCTCTATTTACAGAAGGATTACATTTTAAAAACATGCTGCACATACAAAAAATATGTAGGAAATCATTTTAGTTAACAGTAAATTTTATTATTGTTTGCTGAACTACATTTCCTGCATATTCATACCAATGATGGAACCTCTGGCATCAAGGACAGTTTTCAATGTGGAGTATATAGTTTTATAAAAGTATATGTAGGCATAATACTAGAGAGAATCTGTGGAGAGAACTGGGTCCTGCTCACAGTGCCAAAGTTTGTTCGCTTTTTGTTTCTGCCACATACTTCACACATTTCTCTGTAGTGAAAATCTGTGTACATTAAAAAACAAGAACTTTTTCTCTCTCATTTGTCAATAACTGCAGAAAAATATGTCATTCTGACAAGGGTACATAAAACCCTATTTGTACCCATGCAAATAACTGAAAGATACTTATGTTTGTAAAATCATAAATGGGTCTTTTTGTGAAGTTCAATTGAATAAATACAGAACAAATCACAGTATTAGAACAAAAAATATTTTTAATTTATTACATGTGTTTTCATTTGTACAGACTTATGGAAAGTCGCCAAAGGAGTATAATAATAAACAACCGGACTGTGGTATACACTTAGACTTCCACAACACCTCAGTTCACTGGCAGCATCCACTACTATTCAGCGGATAGGATGGAAATCCTCAAGAACTTCAGCCATTGTCTTTTTCTCTGCAATTATAAAAGAAAAAAGGACATTATTTAATATGAGATTAAATTAAGTTTAATTTTCACATACAAGATGGAAGTAAGACATGGAGTAGTCCACCATATTACTATTAAAAACTAGATGTTAAAATTAGTCCAATACGTTTTGTCAGCATGTGAGAGCACTTTTCATTGGATTCATGTGTAATGCATGCAAATGCTGTAAAACTAAAATATAACTAATGTTATGGTATGCCTTGAAAAAAGCTGAACAATATTGGTCAGTATGCAACTCAACAGTATTTACAATATGCAACTTTAAGGGTCTGGCACACTTTCACAGTATTGTGTTGTATTGGTATTTATTCACTAGCTCATTTCAAGTTGCTCCATAATGAAAACAACAGCCCGTTATCCACCTTTACATTTCAGTATACACTTTTACATGTCACGGTAGTCTACTGCAGCATCAGTACAGATCAAGCAACTTTAGCACACCATGACAAAGGTTCAGCTCAGTTTTAATACCAGTATGAATAGTCGTTTTGGGTCAGCTGCCAGTTCGGGAATATCAAGACATATAGTATGAACACAATATCCTGAAGATTAACCATACCAACCATGGAAATGTATTCTGTCTCAATATACAGAAATGTATGTTGTTTAAGAAATGCTAGAAGTGTGCATTCCAACAATAATTTAGGTAAAGCTATGGAGACCAGCTAAATATGACTGCCACTCTTATTGGTACTACTGCAATGATCCTACCAATGATTGCAACCAATAGGATACATTTGGAAACAATGCTGATAAGCAGAAAAAACAAAGTACATTACATGATGATAAATTAATCTCAGCAACCATGCTAGGAGCCAATGACTGCTTTTTAAGAAGAAATTATACTCATATTCAATGATGGTATCATATTTATACTGTTATACACTGTGTCTTGGATTTGGGATATGTTTTAAAATTGTGAGTTCAAGAAAATAAACTGGTTTCTGTGTTTTAAACTCTGCAACAAGCATTAGGTTATAATGCCAGAATCTGCAAAGACACTGACCACACTATAGTAGCTCTATAAAGAACAAACATAACTACACTAGCTAACTACAACATTGCTGTGATGTGAAAGTCTTTCAAAAGTAAATTTAATGTAGCTGCCAACTTGCAGCTCAACAGCTACCACATTAGCTAGCAAGGCACTACATAGTTCACACATTTGCTGGTATATTTTAAAAAATTACTTTTGTGCTTCATTTTTAAGTGTTATGAATGATATTACTGTTATCACATATGTTAAAGCAACTTTATCCAGCTAGTTACTATTCTAAAAGCATTCGCTGAGTAGGCTAAACTATAGCCATCCAGCAATGCAGACTCGGCTTTTCTGCAACCCATGAAAGTGTTTCTGGCGTACGTGCAAATGGCATAAAAATACTTAAAAGCTTATACACAAAAACAAAAAAAGAAGTTCCGCAGCACATTTAACACATGGTGTACCTGGATATTTAATGTTTTATAAGCCACCAATCCAAAACGCAAAAAGTTCAAATAGTCTTCTCATCTTTTGTGTAGGCGAATAAAACAATGCTACCTTACATCTAACACTTGGCTTGTTTTAATCTTTTAATCAGAGGAACATATAGCCATGAAATGAAGAAATTCTGTTGCTAAATATGATTTTAAAAGCTATAGCTGTTCATTTCTGCAAAAACAAACACCATCAAACATCACATGACAAATTTTGAACGGCTATGTATGAAAAAAATCAACACATGTAGAAGAAAATAAAATAAAATAAGAGAAAATACAATATTTATGTAACCATACTGTTTAAGTCAATTTATGCATCTATGCAATGTGACTAAAATGATCATCCCTGAGAATGATTACATGACATTTACCTTTCTCCCGGAATTCTTCAGGATGCATTCTAATGTATTCGCTCATGTCTCTGTCAAGTCGGGCATAGGTATACAGTTCCCGTTTTCTAAGGTGATATCCCAAGAACCAGCCAATGGTGGCATATAGGAGCTGACGATGAACACCTATCAATGGGTTGGGGAGGGAAAAAGCATACACACGCACACACACAGACACATTCATATGAATTCACATGAGTTTTTAACTATGTCATGTTTGAATAAATTCTGTGCAACACATTTTCATGTTGGAATCTGTAGTGCAATCTTACAACAGGGCAGCAAATAAACAGTAGGCTGCTGACCCATTGTGAAAACATATGTATTCCTTACTCCCTTTTTCACACTTAAAGCCAAGAATCTGAATGTCGCACGCGAAAATATTAGAGATTTATGTAATGTAATGTAATGTAAATTACGATGTGAAACCAAAGTGATTTTGGATCACAAGCAGTGGACAAAACAACTGACACTAAAATTGTTAGCAGATAATTTCAAGGTCAGTTGCATTTTCCTAGCCTGAACCTAAAATGAACCTTAAAATGATTTTTCCCAGATCCAGATCACTTGGAAATGCACTTGTGTGAAAAGGCCTTAGATAAACCATTATCTACAGCCGGGCTAAAACTACTGCACCAACACAGGCCACTTCGAGCTGTGATTCTTTTTCACTACGTCGCTAGCTAACGGTAGTTGCTTGTTAGCTACTAGATGGTATTATACGAGATGTTACCTAGACGTGTAACACTGAGCGGGTGTTTGTACGTGCTGTAGGACCGAACCATAGCTTACCGGACTTCAGAGCTGGTCTGCGGTTAAAGGAGTTCTCCAACATCGCCGTGCACCAGCCAGAAAGCCCGAGCCAGACGGAATTTACGTTAATTATCCCCGGCGGAGGTAGACGCTTCGCCTCATCTGGCAGCCCCATCTCGACAATTATACCAGTTATCAGATTCCTGATTAACTGTGTTAATTGCACTCTTTACTCCAATGTTTCAGCTGTTATTTCACCTTACTTGGGGACACCAACAACCAAGGGCAATTCAAGCCGGAAAGAAAATATCGCGGTATCACTGGATGGTGTTCGTGTGGAAAACACTGCCACCTTCCACAAAGGTTCCGCTTTCTTGATTAATGTGTTTTTGTGTTTTCACAGAGCATGCATCACATTCCTATAGAGAAACAGTTAAGTGAAACTTTTCGCTCAGATTTAAAAACTGCATCATTATGAATTTTGTAAAAGCATCTTCATGTTAGAAAGCCAGATATTTTTGAATATCTCTCAAATAGCATGTCTTAGGTTGCAAGTTTTACTTTCTCAAAAGCAGATTTTCCAAATTAGAGGATATTACATTTATTCAGTTTTAGTTTTTATACGTGTAGCGCTCCATGTAGAGTTAGTGTAAAAAAAAACCCAGTGGTGACATATTTCAAAACAAGTTAATAGGATCTAAGATTTATAGTAAAGGGAAACTTATGGAAGAGAGACAAGGTGACATCTAAACTGAAGGGGGAGGTACAGCATGCAGACATTTTTGTTTACTAATACATGAAATTTAAATTTATAATCATTGATTTTATACTCATGTGACTGATACTGTTTTGGGGGGAGTGTGCTTTCAAGAAGAAGAGTAATATTTGAACATGAGACTTATGAGGCTGACAACATTTCAAAACATGAAAAAACATGAAACTCAGTCGTAGAATTGAGAGAGTGAGAAAGTGGGAGATTGTTGTGAGTTTCGCCTTTTTTAAGTATGACTCTTTTGCATTTATCATGGAGATGAGGATGAATTAATTGTGTCTTGTGTTTTCAAGGCTGGCTCACCAATAAACCAGAATGGGGTATGGAGTGGAATGCTGATACAATGTCCACACACCTAAGATGGCTGTGACTCATTTCTGCAATTTCACTGAAGGGCAGTGCTATGAAGCACGAGTCGTCTTTTGTATCATTGCAGTAAAACGAACGTGCATTTGAATCTGAAACCCCAATCGCAAGCTTTCTGTGATTAGCATAGTACACTCTGCGAACAGGATTTAATACTGATGGCACAATGAATTACAGGATGGCCAAAGTTAGTCACTGCAGTGTAATGTTTCATACACTTAATATTTGTCATGCAAACTCACAAATTAAAAAAAAAATCTCCCAGGTCAGAGGTCTCTTGTTCAATTAAGACCTTGTCAAAACACTGTGGTGGAAAATTGTTGACTAAGTGTATACCCCATATGTAAATTATAAGCATTGCCACTTTCACCCCACCAGAGAAAAGCAGAGCTTGACATGATATGATTAAGCTTGTTACATGGTGGAAATAAATTATTGCCAGCAAACATTATAAGCATTGCCAATAGATGTTAGTTTTTGATTTTAACCACAGTTATTGACATATTAACTGAAGTTATTGATATATTAGCTATTTACTTTATTTTTACTATACATGTGGAGGTCTGGAAGTATATAAGGAAACCAGACAATCTAATATGTTAGCCTTAAATAAACAATATGTATTCAATTATACTTTGTATGCATGTGAGCAGAAACTAAAGAGATGGTGGGGGGGTTATGCAGCTGTGAGAGAACTGTATGCCGTAAGGTACAAAGTGTGGCCTGTTGTTGGGGCTGATAATCGGAGTTAGACACTGTCTGGACATTGCCCAGAAGATGGACCCTGAGCTTAAAATAAAAATAACTGGACTCTGTGACGAGGAGGTCACAAATACTAGGGCTCTTTGTTTAGTGTTATACAAAGACTGTTTCGTGTCCGCAAGTATTTAGGTTCTTTGTGTAGTGTTATACAAAGACTGCTTTTTAGTTGTCAGACAGGATGGAGCAAGTAATCAACTTTTGGATAGCACGAAATCAACCTATTGATATGTTAGATATGTGCAGCCCCAGAGATGATGGTGTACGGCAAAGGCAGGACAGTTGTTTTCTGTGTGTATCAGACAGGTGCGCGCTTAGCAACAATAGTATACAGAAAAGGCAAAAAGTGAAGTGGGGACGAGGTCAGACTGGAAAACAATACTGTACAGAAAATGTGTTATGAAACTGAAGAAGGGGGTCTGAGTCTAAGCTCCAAGAGGAGCTAAGGGAAAAAGCATAAAAGAAAGATGCATTTGGGTTTTTTTTTTTTTTCCAGATTGCCCGGGGTTATGTTAGTTCATAAAAACACATATACAGGGTTACTTTAGGTAAGAAAACTAGGAGTTGGTATCAGTAAGGATGACCCTGGTTTAAGTTTAAAAAAAAATGTAACAGGTGCGGCCTGGAGAATAATGGAGAATAATGGGGAACTTCAGGCTGCTTGAAAAAATAAAATAAAGGTGTACACAAAGCGTGAAAATAATGGTGTATTGAAAAGCATGTTAGAAAGCAGGAAAAGGAGGCGTGACACTACAGGAGGGGCTAAGGTAAAGACTTAAAAGGAAAATGTATTCTGGGGTTTTTCAGACTGCTTGGGGGGACTGCTTTGGGGACTTGACTGATGACATAACTGCTCCGCGGACCAGCCCGGTTTGCTGCATGTGATTTGCTCGCATATACAATAAACCTATTACGTCAGACTCTGAAGATTATTTTCTGTACTTATTTTCTGCGATTATTTTATAACATTGTTTAATTCAGAATTGTTACAGCAGAATTATATTTGTTCTTTATTGGGCACTGGAATTTACTTCCTGAAATTATTACAAAAAGGTATATATAAATTACGTAACTTGGTGAATTATCGTACAAGTGTGGAGAGAACCACCAGTCTACTCGGCCCGGACTGGACGGGGTTTTTCCCACCACAACACATATATGGTACAACACATATATTGTACTCTGTACAAAATACAGACTAAATATTCGTCCATGCGAATGGAATCATACCGTGAATCAACATATTTCAACCCCCACCAAATCATTAATATTGGAAATAGAACACTATTGACATCAAGAATCATGCAACATTACTTGTGAACATTTTACTAAATTGTTACCAAAGAAAAGAAGGCACTTTGCATAGCTCAAAAACTGTTTCATAGTATGCGCTTAACTAAACCCGTAGTCCAGAACTGGCGCGTCAGAGAATGGGACTGTTTTACTAGCCTTTTATGCCATCTAGTGGTAAAATACGGTAGTAATATTTTTTGGGCAGGAGGGTACTTGCCAATCACTCCCTCTTTTCCATACCCTTCATGAAGTATGCACAATGAGTAGTATTTTGTCTACACTGGCACGTACCCACTCCATCATACAGTTCCTGTGTACAGAGCCACGTACAATAAATCCCTACTTACAAGCCCTTTCATAGTTAATTTAGTCAATACTTATTTTCTTCATAGTTATTTCAGGGCGTGACATATGGAACCGTGCTTTTCTGATGTAATATTTAACTGTGAAACCAATTCTTCAAATATATTTGTTTTAGAAAGAAATTTCTTTAAAGGGTACACTGGGGCAGCAGTGTAGCATTGTGGCAAGGAGCTGGGCTCATAACCCAAACGTTGCTGGTTTGATTCCACATTACATTACATTACATATACATTCATTCATTTGGCAGATGCTTTTATCCAAAGTGAGGCAGAGTACATTCCCAGCTACCCAGAAATGGATAACATGTAAAAACTGTAACCTATGTCTCTCTGGTTAAGAGCATCTGCTAAATGGCAATAAAAAATAAATAAATAAAACATTGGACCATTTCCTGAAGAAAAAAAAACTGTGTAGGGAAATGCCGTTTTAAAATTTCTGAAATCAGTCAACAATTCTCTTAAAGGTAACCCCCATTGTAAGGATATGTATGTGGGAAGGAGATTGGTTGGATGGCTATGAAGTGCAAAGGACAGGATTATGACAGACATAGATCCAACAGGCAGCATGTAAGTCGACTTTCAGTGGATTTTTGATAAAAAAAAAATTATATATACATATAATCACTGATATTCAATGCTCACTGATGCAGCACATAATTGATGAATGTGGTAAAACGAATTAATTTTCCAGATGCACAGCACAGATGATTAAAAAGTCCATCAGTTCATGACGAAATATTTGTCACCGTTGGTTCTTGTGAAGAGAAGAGGCGTGTCTGCACGACGTACCGTGAAGATGCTGCGCAGCGTTGCGGTACTGAGATGACCATAAACAATCAATTTTTCTGTCAGACCGCAAAAACAGCCTTAACGTGGAATTGGGGTCACGTTGTGGTTGCTGGGGAATGTAGTACGCGAATAACTATTATTTTGCGGGGACTTGAAGGAAAACAGACTATAAGTCCCATAATTCCCAGTTTTGCTATTTCTCGGGCAAGGACCTCCAGCAGGACAGGAATGATGTCATTGTTGAAAATCCGAGGAAACTCCACTGCAATCTTTGTGCACCACCAGAACCAGCCCCTGAGCTCTGATTGAGATATTAGACGAAAAGACAAGTTAAATAGTTAGTATGTGAATTTGTTGGCCAAGCACGTCAAACGAATAGGAAATGATTTAAAATCGGGAGATTTCTGCAGTTTTGGTAAGTGCAAATGTGATTGAACGTGACCTAGCAAAGCATTTGCTACAAGCTAGCTAGCTAGCGGGTTATTTTTTCCGCACGAAAGAGATGTGTGACCGCATATAAGTAATATTACAAAATAAAGAAATAACATTAGTTTCAAGCTAAACAGCTATACTAGGACAAACACTGTAGTGTTAAATACATGGATAGCATAATTAACTAGCTATATAGCTTGCTGTCATAGCGAGTTAGCAACAGGAGCATATAACTAGCTAGTCTACGTAGCTTGCAACTGTGGCGATTTGTTTGGACGAACTTCACATTTGGCTAGAGAGCTGATTAGCTGACATTTTAATTAGCGAGCCAGTACTTCAGATACATGTGCTTACTCGTTGAGTTAGATTGCTATGTTAGCCAATGCTTCCAGGGAAATATATGTATTTGCAAAGTAATTGTCTGTTGTGCTGGAAATCGTTTGGTTTAATGAATGCATTTTCGTATTACATAAAGTAGCATGCCAATTTGATGTGAATATTCCCAAGTAGGTTTTTTATGAAGATGTGGAGCTTGCTGTTTGATGTGCAAAAATTACATTTACTGAATGACTGAAAAACTGCAGCGAGAAGCCGTTAAATAAAATGTATAGTTTTAGAAGAGTTGAATGTTGTCTTATATAGTGCAGTGTATTCTCTCTTGCCGGCAACGTCGTGTTAACATTTTTGAGTGAAAGAAGGACATATAGTGCCTCTATTATTTTTTTCCTCCTCACTTCATATCGTATTCGTCATTAATTTACAATGTGTGAAATAAACACACTTGAATTTAATCTGAATTGGGTGAATTCGTGTCCCTCATCGTGTCTCTTTTAAGGGTTTGTATCTAATATACCAGTTGGATGTCCGTCATGAAGTTAGAGATCATATTTTGACGAGTGGTTTTGAGGCGCGTCTTCTCTTGGCAGTTTGTTGATTGACAGTTGTCAGTGTACCGATTTGGTGTTGGGCCATGTTGCTTTTTGGTCCTTTTAATTTCATAGTCATGCAGTATGCTGTAAGGGACTTTTTATTCTCCTTCAGTGAATTTGCATGTGTTCGTTCTCAGTGTTCTCTTGTCCTTCTTGTTCTTTATGGCAGTCCTCGCAGCATCTTACCATGAGCCTTGGCAACGTGAATGCCCACAAAGAGGGTATACCCTAGCAACATTTTGGGTGCAATACGAAACTAAACTTTGAATGTCTACTGAAGAAATATCGTGGGTCTTTTGAACTTGGTAGATAAAAGGCGGCATTGAAAAGTAAACGCTCTCCCTCGGATACAAATTTGAATGTCAGCAATTGTTGTTTTTGTTTCCATTGTTGCAAGGCTAGGTGTTGATTTAATTTCTGGTTGGTTGCTTAAAAAGTGCATTTCACTTCCCTTTTAATGTGATCTGTACAAGGCATTGTGGAGATGTGTTTGTTTATATGACATCACATTCGCCTGTCTGGCTGTGTACCTCTTTTGAAAACTTACACATGGGCTAAGCAGTGTCTCTTGGCTTCTGGAAGAACTAGTGGGATTTTAGCTGGAAAAAGCTGAATTACATTTTTTCCATTTTCCAATGAAATAGAAATGGAATGTACAGCTAAGGATGAGGAGGATGTATTTGGCAGCATTTATAAATGTATCTTGTTCTCAGTTTCATTTCAACAGGTGATTTGCCAAAGGCCCAGATTCAGCTCATCAGTGTCTGGGGGTCCATTGTGGGGAGGAATGAGAGAGAACCCATAGTCTTTTCTCATCCCTTCTAGACAAAGCATTGCTAAATAACTTCTCTTTCTCACTGTATTATTTTTCTTCCTTTTTTCTCCAGTTGAGCATGAGCATGGAAGATTATGATCACCTTTTTAAAATAGTGTTGATAGGAAATGCTGGAGTGGGGAAGACTTGCCTAGTTCGAAGGTTCACTCAGGTGAGTTTTTAATCTTTATTTTTTACACGTCAATGTAGTCTACATTTGTTTTATTCTGTTTTACTCATTCTGTCATGTTCTTCTGGTGATGCTGATATTGCAATAAAATCTACTCTGCTATTGACCTTGATCAAAATCAGTTTAAAAAGAGTTAGTCACATGTTACATTTTTTCATTGGGGGAAATCATTGTTACCCACTGTATTGTATCCAAATTCATTCTTTCCACTTGGTTTAAAGATTGTAACATAATATGGTATTTATTCTGTTGACAGATTAGTTTAATAATGATGATGTGCCTTGGCAGGATGGTAATGAATTGTACAATGAATGCACTCAATCCCTCTGTTCAGGGAACATCTCAGAAAACTTAATCCTGCTTTTCAAATTCATGTTGCCCTATTGGTCTGGGTTGTTATTATACAGAATAAAAACTGCTTTGTCTCTGTGGGTTCCTGGGAGAAAGCCTCCACATTTCAGACTATTGGGGGGATATGTATTCTGATTTTTACCCTCCTCTCCACATCTTACCACTTTTCCTAATTAATTTGTAAAGTGAGTTACTTACTCTGAAACATTTGATATCATTATCATGGTTGATAATGATAAATGATAATGATAAATGATAAATCACAGGTTGTATTCCTGCTTTGTGGTCAGCAAGTACTCCACTGTGCCTCTATTTCTGGAAATGTGGAAGTGTTAACGTATTTGGTTTATTAAATAACCAGACAAATAAAGCCCAGGAAGCTGGTTGGAGGAAAAAAGTAGCACACACTTGTCCCTTTGGTACATATAGCTCAAATTCAATGGCTGTTCATTTAGCAGATGACAAAGAGATGCTCAGGAAATGAAATTAGGGAGAGGGAACATAAGAATGTTATTGCACACTACATTTCGCATGTTCTTTCTGTGGACCTAATAAATGTGCTTTCCCTCTGTGTTTGTCTTTCCTGTTCCAGGGTCTTTTCCCACCTGGACAAGGTGCAACCATAGGGGTTGATTTCATGATCAAGACTGTTGAAATCAATGGGGAGAAAGTCAAGGTAAGTTGTGATGTTCTTTTTTCCCCCCAGATCTTCAGATTGTATTCTAACTCTGGGAAATGTGAAGGCATGAATTTTTGGCTCATACTAGTGGGAGTAATGAAGCCAAGCTTGGAAGACTAAGTAGCCTACGCCTAGCCCTTTGGGGATTGAGTTTGGTCCTTCGCGCTCATGTTGAATGGTTGTTTGTTTAACAGAAGACCAGATTAAACTGAAGGCTTGATCCATCTGTTATTGATACTTCATGATAAGGTAGGTGAAGACTGGCGGCCTTGTTGTTCAGATAGCTGTGTTGTGTTGTCAATATGACATCCCACAGCTGCAGATCTGGGACACAGCAGGACAGGAGAGGTTCCGATCCATCACCCAGAGTTACTACCGCAGTGCCAATGCGCTCATCCTCACCTATGACATCACCTGTGAGGACTCCTTCCGGTGCCTTCCGGAGTGGTTGAGGGAGATTGAGCAGTATGCCAACAGCAAAGTGGTGACTGTCTTAGTAGGTGAGTCTCCTTGATTTTGGTCTTTGCCAGTTGATGTATGTGTAATTGTTCATTTTTGTATTGATTTTTTGATGATTTTGTATGTGCTGATAGTATGCTATCACTCCTGTCAGAATCCAAGGATAATGTTATGTTTTAGAGCAAAACTTGTAAAATGGGTTTTCTTGCCCATGCCAGGGTTGTAAGGTGATGTGGTGAGATAATTTTGCAGGCTTTTTTTGAGGCTGTATAGGATGTCTTCATTAGATGGTTATCATTCTAATGACCCATGGACCATGGATAAGATGTCCGTTCTGCCTCATTCTACTCAGTAAGGGGAACTATGCAAGGGTGTTGTGTGTTTATTAGAACTGCTGTTTCCACTCAGAAGTCTAGTGGTGAGGGTATTTCTCATTGGAAAATATTGTACCCTGGGAGAGAAATGCATCATGAAAGCTCTAATATTGGTTGTATACAGAGCTGTTCAGACCTTTAATTAAATAGGGACAATAATAAAGACTTTCATAAAGGGTACACTGAAATTAATGAAAAATTTTGTAGTGTAAGACCCTATGAACTGGATGTCCTGTTTTATTCTAGCCCCACTCACCAGAGGTGTGTCACGTCTAACAACATATCTAGTAGCAACTGTGCTGTAGACTCAGGCGATGTAAGTACAAAAGCTGAGTAGCTTATCATAGCAGGGGATTCACCTGCTCAGTTAGTGTTCAGTAGGAATTTCTTATGAAAATTAAAGGTGTAGTTGACTGACAGATTGATTGGCCAAAACTGAGCTTTTTGTTTGGTGTGCCTGTTGTCTGTCGTGCTTGTGTGCGGAGAAAAAAGGGCTGGACTGCCATTGCAAGAAAGTGGGATTCTTAAAGTATAGATAATACCCTTGTTGTCTTCTGTTCTCGTAACCTTTCTAGAAAATAACATTCCTTCTTTCATAGGCAAAATATGGTTATTGGGGGCTAAGCTCTGGGAAAGTGTAAATAGTTTACATGCTTCATGTTTTACTTTCTTTAAGTATATGTTCTGAGGAAGAAAATATTACATGAAAGCATTTTCAGCTCATTTACATCTTGTTTATCTTTCACTGGTTGCAGGAAAAATGTAAATACTTCGTGAAAATGATAGTTCCTTTCATCTACTGTACTGCTGACAGTAGACACATATTTTTTCCTTCTGTGATAAACTGAGAAGAAACCTTTCAGCTTCATACCCAGATTCTATTGAATAAGTAATACCACAACTTTCCTGCAAGAGTGCAGTATAGTTGAAGTCAAACCCTGGAATAGCAGCCAGTGTGGGAGTCCCCTGAGGTATTCTATCCCATTTTATTTTCCATTTCCCTTAAAAGTACATCTCCTCTATAGAAGATTACGTAAGGTTGACAAATTGAATCAAGCTTTCCTGGTTTCCCTGGTCCTGGCCTCATCTTCCCCTGCTGTCAGTGTCTCCCTCTCTTCTGCTTCTTCTGTTTTCTTTTTTCTGTTTGCACATCTTGATTTCCAGTGCAGCAAGCAAATAGCACATCAGTGGATTTGTCAGAAGGTTCATTTGAGGCTTTTATTTTTATCTATTTTGGCTTTTTTGTGTGACTTTTAAAATAGAAAACTATTACTTTGCAAGTTTCCACAAAAATGGATTGCCACTGAATTTGATTCCATTCATTTCCTCAGTGTATATTGTTTATGTTATGAAGGCAAAGCTTCATAATGTAATAAAGTACTCAACTTTTTCACATAGCTATTTGGCTTTGGGGTTTGGTGATCAATTTATATGTTATTTACAACATGACAGAACAATGGCCAAATATTTTATAGAAAAAAACATAGTCTTCATGTAAGCGCTCCTTCAAAGCCGGTGATATCAAGTCTAACAAACAATACAGGCTTGCCTAACACATTGGCCATTACTTTTGAATTTATTTCTTTTTACAGGGAATAAAATTGACCTTACTGAGAAAAGAGAAGTTCTCAGGGAGAGGGCAGAGGAGTTTGCAGAGGCACAAGGCATGCTTTATCTGGAGACTTCTGCCAAAGAATCGGACAACGTGGAGAAGCTCTTCCTGGACCTGGCCTGCAGACTGATCTGCGAAGCCAAACAGAACTCGCTGGTCAATAATGTGACCTCCCCAATGCCCGGGGAAGGCAAGAACATCAGCTATTTGAACTGCTGCAGTTAGTCGACACTCCTCTGCAGCTCAGAGCACCAGCCTTCTGCTAAAGACTACAGATGGCAGGGAGCCACTGTTACTTGCCTCCACCGGAGCAATGAGGTGATTTGTGTCTCTCCTGTGTGGGAGCCCAGTTCTTTTCCCTCTTTAGTGACCTGTGGGCGGATGGAGTAACCTGACATTCATTTGTAATGCCCTCCCAGGAAAGGAATGTTTTCAAGTAATGTGACTGCAGATAGGGGGACTGAATCTCTTAGGAAAAATGGGAAATGACCAGCCTCACTTTGAACACTAAGCCAGCAGTGGTATTTTAACTGTTTTGTATCAACCACTACCACTACTTTGCTCAAAGGAACCATAGTCACATAGACACACACATATTGTGTGGTCATATATATTGTGTGGATATATGTGTGAGGACAAAAAATGATAAAATGGGGAAAATACAATGCACCTGAGAATGTGTGACCATCCATTTTACACCAGAAACACTCCTGGAACACTGTATATACCAGAACAGTTATGGCTTAAGGTTAGTGTTGCTCAATCTGTTTCACATCAACAGATGTCAAGGAACTGGAATAATTATTTAAGCCAATAGGACCATTTACATCCATTAGAAGTTGCTTTAAGCCATCAAAAAGCTGTTCTGTTTTTGCTTATTTTTAACAATATCTGCTTCCTCCTAGAATAATTTGTTAGAGTAATAGCCACTATTATTTTTATTCTATTCCAAGTTTAGTATTGGAGGAAATATAATGTTAACATTAATGTAGGCAAAGTAACAGAAGTACAGGAACTGGCACACTCAATATGTGTGGATTTCAGCTGTTACATTCAAGTAACTTGAAACATGTGGTCAAGGGAGTGGCAGCCATGCATTGTGCAATAATCCAGCCTAGTAAGCATTAGTTTTTTCACATCTCAGTGTGAGCTCTAATTTCCTCTGAAGACATTGTGACAGATAAAATTGCAAAATCTCTGTTGTCTTGTAATCCATTGTGCACATCAACAAATGGCATCTCATGACATATGCGATACTGCATTATTGAGAAAAGCCAAGATGAGAAATTTTCATCTTTCGTTTATGAAATATATGTTATATATACTCCATATGATTTGACTCTGTAATGCATATTTGTAACCACTGCATTCTGAACATTTACTGTTTGCACCTATAATTTTGTATCAGCTCAAAGGGAGCGGAGATCCATCTTGGTGGTGTGGGCATTGTTTTGACCATTTGTTGCACTTTTGCTTTGTGACTTGAACTGCCATCTAATGCATCTTTAGCAGAAAGATTGTTTCCCTTACCTGTAGTGTTAATATCGAAAGAAAGAAAATATGGAACTCTTTTTACTGTAGCCTATTCCTTTTTTTTCCATTTTCAGTGTACAGCATGCCAGCGGTCATTGGATTAGTTTTCATTAGGTGAAAATTATTACCTAACATTTTGACCAACTCCATAAAGGCTGATTGAGAAACAGTGTTGCTTGGAGTGTAGAATCTTAAGTGTTTTTTCTTTCTCCAGTGTTAACACCACTACCACGTCTGCAAATGTCAATGTGTTCCTTTCGATTGTCCTCTGGGTTATTTTTTTATTTTTATTTTTGTGGTTTAAACCTGATCATGACTGAAAATGGCCATAAAATGTTGAATTGATTAAAGTGCATTTTATATGCACATTTCAGAAAGAAAGGAGCAAACCAATCCTTCCAGGTTGTGTTTACACAATGTTTAGTATCTGTGTTCCACATTGTGTTCAGCTGCTTATGTTACATGCACTGCATGCACCGTGCCAGATACTTTGAATGTCAAGCTTTATTTTAATGACATTTATTTCTATTTTTACCTTACTGTATAGTATTGTATTACATAAACCTCTGTCTGAAATTTGTCATTTTGTGTCCTTTTAAAAAGTGTATGCTTTTTCTTGGTTTTATATTAAAATTAATTTCTGTTGTACCATAGGAGAAGTGTCCATTCACTCATTCAGACCTGTTCAGTATTTGGTGAACTACATAATGTTAACTGCCCAAGTGGGGCAGTTGCTTTCCTTTTTGTTAAAATGACATCACTTCATTCCTTTGTGTTTTCAAAAAATGTGAATACCATACTTTTCATTTTATTTTTGTTCAGTATTTTTCTACTTTGTCCAAACAATACATAGTAGACATGAAAATATAACCACTGAGAATGTAATTGTCTGTGGGAGAGAAAATCTTAATATTTTTGTGTGCATTTTTTGTTTGATTTTGTTTATTTTACTCAATGCAAAACTGCTGGAATGTGTACAAATAAATGTTAAAATAGCCCAAATATACACAAAGTATTCAAACCAAACATGCTTACTCTTTTTCTCTATAAGGTTAGACAGCAAAAAAGAAGCATTAGGATCATAGACATTTAAGCCTGGTGTTTTTGCAGAAATTACAGATAAAACCCTTTTTAACTTAACTGCCAATCCAAAAATGGCACATACCACAATCTCCATCTCCTTGCGGTAGGGGCATAATGCATAATAAGTGCATGTGTAACGTGAGCACTAATTTTTCTACTAGTACATAATAGAGCAAGCCACTTCCTCGGGCAACTAGAATCAGTCCTTTCTGAAAGAGCCATGAAATTACGTTTTCAGATGCATATTTAGTCGGCCACAAACGTGTGCCATAATGACTACTTCTGGTACAAGAATTTAGTTTTACTCAGTGTAACTCCTAATAGGAGCAAGACATGGATAAAAAACTATGGTCTAAGAAACCAAGCCTTCAATGTGTTCTCGATCAATGCCACATACTTGCACCGCATCACATGTCACATATTTAAACCTACACTCATTAATGCATGACTGCTAGGGGAACAAAGTAACGTACAGGATTTAACTTACAGCATAGCTAAACCTTATTCTGAATGTAATTACAACTTCTAACTAGATTTTTTGGGCAAGACACGTTGTTTCACGGTGTCCTCTCAATTCTTGAAAGTGCTCTTGAAATTTTTCATGAATTTGTCTCCACACATTGGATAGACTGGAAGCTTCTCACGCGTCTTCAGCATTCGATTTACCATTTGGCCGGTGCCGCTGGTAACCCAGTTGGAGTAGCTGAAATCCATTCTTTGCATAGATCAGGTTTATTGATTGCGTAGCGGAAATATATGGCGGAGAAGAGTGCTTTAGTGAAAATCTTATGCATAGATGTCTGTAGCAATGTCTCTAGATTAGAGCGTCTGCCACGTGAATATGCAAGTCAAATGTATCGTCTGCTACGTCACGTGTCGACGCCCGAGTTGTCCGTCTAGTGTCACGCTTCACGACAGACGTAAAATATTGTTATGGGAGATTCGGCGGTGGTAACACAGTTGCTTGATAGTTGTCAAAGTAGAACGGCTCTAGCAGTTGGTGGTTGACTCCGTTGCGGAGTACTCTTAACTTAGGTGTGCAGAATTTTTGTACTATTGAACTAGGTATAAAAATGTAATAACTTGACAGGCCTGTGTATCATGCGCAGGTTTCGCTTCCTGTCTTGCAATCAAAATCAAAAGGAGAAGTAACGTTAGCTAGCCAGCCGGGGATCTGGACAAACTACTTTACATAATGTTACCAGCACGAATTGAAGTTCGACACCACACATTTATGTAGCCACGGAAAAATAATTTAAATGAATAAAGGGTACTGATTTAGTTGGTTACAGTCGAACTACCTAGATAGCATTTGTCAGGGATTTGGTGATTGGTAGGTAACTCCCCCTCCTCTTCCCTTGCTAGCGAGTTCACCATAAACATTAATCTTTCGGCAGCTTCCTTTTCTTTCCGTCTTACCCTATCATGTGAGTCCCGTCGAGAGAAAAACTATATCAGATCCTCGCCGCTTTCGTGTTTCACCCGTGCACCTGCACAGCGCTTTTTAAAACTTACAAGAATTATGAACGCCGAAATTAGGGCAGTCACTAGACCCACTTTCACAGGTACCGTCGGTGTCGTGCTTTTGTTGGGCTGTCTTCGTGTCCTTTGCCTGAACACACAACTCTTACCTAGGCAGGGTGCAGTAACTTACACCGTGTCCGACAGCATCTCATATAAGACCTATTATTTTGAACAGCAGGTAAGTGCCTTTGTTGCTGTGTGTTACAGAAGTAAAAGCTTGAAACCTCCTTTGATTATTTAACTGTGTTGTTTAAGATAAGATTTTATATCACGTGTTATAAAACATCTTGACAGGTGTGGTTAGTCGCTTAAGGACACCAGTCATTTCATGTAGCAGCTAATTTTGCTTACGTTGTAAATGCCGAATTTTTAAAAGTCATTGCTTTTGAATGTTTGTATGAATTGTTTGTCTGCAAATGACGTTTTGACACATACTTTTTACATGCATAGAAATGCTTATCTGGAACACTTAGCCATGCATGTCTCACTTAAATATGAAATTATTACAACTTGTGGGTCAAAATTTCAGAGGCATAATTCATAATACTCAATGCTTAAACTGAACAAATTTATTGGCTTCTGCTATACTCATTAGTACGCTACTGGCTTCGAAAGGATTTCCTTCACTTTTCTATATACTGACGCCCCGCAGTACTAATGATCTATTGTGTTTGTGGACAATCAGCATTTCCGCTTAGCTTCTTCTGTGCTAAGTGGGAAAGCCACTAAACTTCTGGCATTGTTCCTACTAACAGAATCATGCCAGAACTGCATCCATGGGGGACTTCATTAGTATAACTTGCAAAAAAAAAAAAAAAAAAAAAAATCAAAACTAGCAATGATACTAGGTAGAATCTGTACCCAGATACTATGTAACACAAAAGGGGATTTGTTCTTTTTGTGTATACTATATATCTGAATCTGCCTGGACTAAGAATCTATAAATTAATTGAAACCTCCCTTAATCTTTGGTAGCAAATCAGAAAGATGGTTTGAATTGGGTGTCTAGTTGCATTTTGTGATATAGAAATCTGGCACATTTAATGGTACAACATTTTCAAGCACTATGCCAATTAGCTGAACTGTATGGTTGCTGTAGGAGGCCTACAATATGTAGAGTTTGTTAGTTGAAATGTGAAGGTCTTTAAAAAAGATGTATTTGCATTTAAATTGCATGAAAAAAGTCCAAGAGCTTTAGCATGTGTTATTTTAACTGTGTTATTGTCGTCAGGGGATACGATTTCATTTTGTAGGTATATAATTAATCCTCAGTAAATGTTAGCACTGTGTTTGACTGTCTCCTTGGGTTAAATGCAAACAAACCTGTGAAGCATAGGAAACTTACTTCCAACTGAACCTTGGCATGCTAGTCACATGGCTTTGTTTCCAAGTATCAGTTCTGCTCCAGCAGAACTTGACCAAGAGTGAAGTTCTTTCCTGTCTTTTTGAACTTGGTTTATTTGATCAACAACAAGACTGGCAAAACACTGAAGTCAGCACTGTGTGACTGCAGCCAGCATTTCCCCTCAACACAGTCTGATGTTTCAAAGTGATTCAATGAAGTAAGAAATGCTTCGGCTTAATGGAGCTGACAAGAAATGACAAGCCTTCAGTTGAGAAATTCTGTCCCAAGTGTGTGTCTAATTTACATGTAAGTTTTGAGTGAGTCATTTTTGAGTTTTTCCACATCAATATGTTTGGTTTTTTTTTTTGGGATAAAGTATTTTGACAAAGTTTCTACATACTAAAGTGAATACAGCATTTGCAGACACATCCTGCTGCTGATAACTTAAACATTTTGGGGATGTTTTGAGGGAAGAAGTGATCTACCAGTTGTTAAAAGGAAATCCTCTTGGCTACTGTCTACCTTCAAGGACGAAAGAGAATGGACTTTGGGAAGTCCCATTATAGCATCACTAGTAAAGAGGCCTCAGTCTTCTCCAGTGTTGAATTTAATGTTTTTAAAGTTTACCTGGCATAATTCTATATTAATAGTTTATTAAGTAATTAATAGTGCAATTAAACTTTATTGCTTTATCTATTGACATTATTTTTGCAGATATTTTGCTATAACCTGTTTATGCCCCAGTTTATGTACAATAAAGCTCTTGCTATAGTTTCTTATATGCCAGCTCTCTGGATTCTTCTTGTCACAGTGCAGTCCTGGTTTGGTGGCTGTGTTTCTCCTTTTTGGGACTGGGTTTTTGTCCTTTGTTTTTGTAAATTGTCTTACCCTGTAAATAGCTCACTTGACAGAACTTTTTAATCTTGAAAGTGTGTTTACTTTCAGCCTGTTTCATTCATGAACATACTGGTTGGGATTTTCCCAGTTTCCACCCTTTAGTTGACTGTTTTACATTGCCAGAAATAAGGTCAGTAGACTGGGAAAGTTTACTCTGTGTAGGAGGTTTGTTCATAATAGTATTGTCTGAGTAGCTGGAGGGCTAAAAGTAAAACTGAATGCAACTAGAGGCAACGCTCACACATCCTGTCAGTGGAGGATGACTTGCTGAAAGAGCAAGCCTTTCTTTTCTGAAAGTCATGCTGAAATCATCATCACGCTCAAACTGTGCATCAGCACGGTGGCAAGTCAGCTGCTCTGTGTGATGCTTGATGTCTTTAAGTAATCAGAGAGTGGAAAAAGAGTTTTTTTTTCCCCAACTGGATTTTACTTTTCTCCATTCACTCCAGGCAAAAAAGCTCTGGCTGGTGGTAAGACAATGGTGTATGATCCACTAGTGAATGTAACAATGTGCTGTCCAATTGACCAGTAATGCATGTAAGCACTTTATATGTAACATAAAACATATCAAAACATAAACATTTTGAAGCAAGTTGATAATTTGTGTTAGGAAGGAATGTTGATGTCCATTTACAGACATTTATCTTTCATTTCCTGAATTTTGGAATCTTGGCCTAAAACCACTTGTGGTTTGAGTGGAGAAAGAAATACATTATAGATTGTAATTTTGTATCACAAAGAAAGGAGTATTACACATTAACTGTTCTCCTGCCTCTATTGACTGATGTTGCACTTCCCTTTTTTCTGTCTGTCTCTTTTCTTCTATGATTACCAGCTGTGCAGTAGGGTACTTTTTAAAGAATGAGTAACAACTGACAACTGGAAGAGTAGAGCTGGAGCAGGGCATTATAGGCCTCATATGAAATCAGATGAGCCCCATTTAGGTAAAAAAAAAAAAAAATCAAATTAGCTTTCTGTTCTTAGTTTTGAAAGTTACCTACCATAGTGAATGTAAGGAATAATAGGGGAAAGTATGATAGACAAATACTACATTTGTCAAGGAGTGCATTTATGATTTAAAAGTGTAAGTATCGCACTGTTCTTGCTTCTTCAGAGGATGTCTGTCCCCACCCCGTCCCTTTATATCTGTGGTACGTTGCTACACAGACAAGCTCATATCATGAGGGACTCTAATTATCTTTAGCGCCCTCTTCTGTGGGTGTTCAACATGGAATTGGCTGTGGTACTATTATTTACCACAAGATGGCATTGTACAGGCCCTGACGTGAAAATGCCAAAATGGAATTGGCTCCATATGCAGATGAAGTGGGGCAGGGAAGAGTTTGATTCATAAAATCATGAATTGTGCCTGTCTGCTTGGATTTGTGGTGATCAATTCGTTCTGTAACCCATGTAACCTACACAAATCATGCTTAAGAGACAAAGATGTGTAATGAACATTAAATATGATGTTTCCCTATTTTAGTGGTATGGACACCTCTTTTATGAAGATGTGAAAGTATAAACATTGAATTCCCTGTCAGTGCCTTCAGGGAGACCTGCTTGTCCTGCATGTCAGGATGTGATTCAGTGTTGTATTACTGTACATTGAACCAAGCCAGTGTCTTTTGCTTTCTGCAAGGCACATAGGCCTAAATTATGCCTTTGGAATTATGCACTGGGAAAAAGAGGAAATGGACTAAACAATGATCGTCATTTAATTTTAGCCCAACATACAGTACAATGAAAAATCAATCGACAGAATGTCTCTCTCAAGCAGGCTGCTAGTTTTCTATTACACATTGACTCAACGCCAAGGACTGAAGGAGGCAGCAGGAAGAATGAACACATTCAACTTCGAAAATCTTTTTGTTGTTATTGGCTCATAAAAATGCTGGCTCTTTGGAAGCAACAGGGAAGGGGGGTTGGGGCTTTCAGCAGAGGCTGTTGGGTGGATTTCAAGTCGGGAACATCTCCTTAGTGGGACACAGCGGTGGAGCTCGCTGCTCTGTGAAGTTATCTGCTTTTTTTGTGTTCCAGAAAGCCAAGCGGGAAGATTATTAAGAAAAGGAAAGACACTCAATAATTTGATGAAAGGATATCACAGAGCTGTGCTAAACTGTAACTAATGTGGCATTCCTGAAACTGGCTCTGGAGTTTAATACAAATTGAGGCTAATTATCCTTCCGTCCAACCTCGAGGTTGTCTATTCACAGTTGAGGGATGGCACAGGGCCAGAGACCCTTAGATTAAACTAGCCTGCGATCTGCTGGATCTCCTGCCGATCCTCTGCCCTGATCACTACCTTTCTCACTCTGCTTGTTTTAAAACCATCCTCAGCTGAACCTGGAACATCAGGGGAAATATTAAACAAAATACAGCACACAGTTGAAAACCAGCACCTCAGTCATTGTGACAGAAATCAAGTTTCATCATTCATTTGACCATGATCATATTTAAAGAAAACTTCTATATGAGCAATGGCAAAGCAGTCCTGTTGAAAAAATTAGGTTGTTTTTTTTGCAGGTGCTTAATTTCACACAGCAGATTTTAATAATAATAATAGCTTACATGACCTTGTCTGCTTAACTTCAGTTGCATTTTTAAACTTATGGTTCTGTGCTGCATTTTACTGCCTTGCTGCAGATCGATCACTTTGGATTTCTTGAGAATGGCACATTCAAGCAAAGGTACCTTCTTAATGAACAACATTGGCACATAGAGGGAGGCCCAATTCTTTTCTACACCGGCAATGAGGGAGACATCACTTGGTTCTGCAATAACACTGTAAGGATCTCTTTTTTATTACCTAAGCAGTTTTTGTACCTTAGATGTTCTATTAGTTTTAAAACAATGTTTTATATCGAGTTAGATGTAGCCATTGAATGCCACCAAACAAACTGGCTGTCCACAGGGTTTCATGTGGGATGTTGCAGAGGAACTGGATGCCATGTTGGTGTTTGCTGAACATCGCTACTATGGAGAATCTATGCCATTTGGACAAGACTCTTACAGTGTGAGAATAATCAAGATTTTATTACAGTAGTAAAACTGTGTTGCACTTCTAGACCTCACATTTGTGTATACTAGTGGATTATCGCAAGCCATTATTGTTTAAGGACTGCTGTTTATTTATTTTTGAGAGTCACTTCTGTCAGTGCTCAGAATTACTGAACAGAAAAATAATGTGTCTTTGATTGCATTTAAAGGACGCTAAGCACCTGAACTACCTGACGTCAGAGCAGGCTCTGGCTGACTTTGCTGTGCTGATCAAGTATTTGAAAGAGAAGATTCCTGGAGCTCAGCAAAGCCCGGTGATTGCAATTGGAGGATCGTATGGGGGGATGCTGGCGGCTTGGATGAGGATGAAATATCCTCACATTGTTGTTGGGTGAGAACACATATTTCACTTATTGTGCATTTGTTGTCTGTTTCACATTGCATTCTTAAATTAGGAGATGACTTTATTCAGAGCGACTTGCAGAAGTTGGACCTGTAACCTGGATCTTTAGCAGGTTAATCCCCTTGTGGGGCACTGATGTTTAACCTTTGGGCAGGGTGCTTAACCTGTATCAGTGCAGTAAATATCAAATTGTGGAAATTAATAATATGTAAAAAAAAAACGTAGCCTAACCTGTAAGTCACACTGCATAAGGGTTTCTGCAAAGTAAATATGTGTAGTGGATATTTAGCACTTTCAACTGATTTCATTTACTGACACTGTATGCATTGAATCATTCAAGAGATTCAATGATTTCTAGCTCTTGCATACACATAAATATAAAATGATAAGATAATTATGATGATAAAATGATGATGATTGTGGGATCTAGCTAATTGGTCTGTGGAAAACCCCAGCTGTACTTCAACCTTGTTGTGTTTCATAGTAACAATGTATTGTACCAACATACTATGAATGATACATTGTGATATAGATTTTTAATAATGTGAAGTGATCTTCCATGATGCTGTGAAAAGTAAGGACCGGTAAATTCCACTTTTGGTTTATTTCAGTGCCCTGGCATCTTCTGCTCCAATCTGGCAGTTCACAGGCATGGTGCCTTGTGGTGTCTTCTATAAGATTGTGACGGAAGATTTTAACAAGAGTGGGGTTGGTTGCTCCGAGACCATCAGGAGGTCATGGAAAGCAGTTGACAATATCTCCTCCACAGGTACGGGTAATGGCCTCCCCAAAGAAATTCATTCAGATTTATCTGAGTCCTGTGAGCAGGACTGCTGTTTGAGTTTTACATCCATTAATCAAATTTTAATCAGACAGCCTGATTTTAGCTTACAATAGAGCAACTACTCTAATGCACTTCCGTAGTGCTGTTCTGGGGTACTTCCAGCATGCACCATGGTTCCCATCTGCTTTGTCTGTGGATTACTTGCCATTTCCTGTCTTTTTTATCTCTCTGCACAGATGAAGGTCTTGAGTGGCTGTCCCGTGAGTTTAGTCTGTGCTCCCCTCTCAAGAGGAAGGAAGAAGCTGTAGGTTTCAAGGCCTGGCTTCAAGAGACCTGGGTCAATTTGGCAATGGTTGATTATCCATATGAGGCAAACTTCCTCCAACCCCTTCCAAGGTGGCCAATTAAGGTAAAAGAACTTTTTTTCAGCAGAGCCTTCAGTACCTCCAAGTACAACAATACTTCTCATTCCACAACAAACTACACAACACATTTTCGAAGATTCATATCGGACCTGTTGTCACATCTTTCAACATCCTCCATTAATGTTCTATAGACAGTAAAATATAGGCAAAATTTTGTGGTTTGTAGTGAGACTTGTCTGTCTAGAAGGGGACATATAATTACAGTTAAACAAGAGTTGCAACTTGCAAACATACCAATCTCTGTAACTGTGTTACAGGCCCTAAGTCATCTTTCCTTTTTTCAACAGTCCTGTGTTTCTGTTTTCTCACAAAGGGGTTTTGTGCTCTTTTGCTATTCGAAAATTTTACAAGCCAAAAGTGTTTGTCTCACCATTTTGCAGAGAACCAAAACCTGTTTTGTGCGTTGCAAATAGAATATGTTTAATATTAATTTATCACTGTCTTGTTGGTCATTTAAAACCTCCTAATGTATTTGCTGCAGGTCCATATCTGTGCCTGTACTGCAGTTCAAACCAACAGTTTAGGAAAGACAAGCACAAAATGGTCATTTTCAGCTGTTGGGCTCGGCGCCAGTAATGTATGTGACCCCTATGGGTGGTTTAAGCGGTTTAGGCAGTGGGCGCAAAGAGGAGCTTTTTAATGACAAAGCTAATGTGATTATCTGAGTGACTGTGAGAAGGGGGTATTGAGGGCTTAGAGGGGGGAAATCTGTTGGCAGAGCTGAATGTATAAGCCTAATCCTATCTGAAAAGTAGGTAGAAGATGCTTCAGAGAGCAATTGCATTTTTTTTTCATGGTGTAAATCTTGGGTAGGACATGTCTGTAGCTCTCCTCTCCCACTGGCCTCCTCCTCCACTGGCTGTAGACAAAAAGCCTTAGTAACAGGCTCTGCCCTACCAGAGGGCCACTCCTCACTCCAAACAACTGCACACAGTCTCTTGTATTCACACAGCGTTCCAAACAACGGCAACACACCAAAAAAAAAAAAAAAAAAACTGCCACAGCTACAACTATCACCACCACAATGACCACCACAGTAACAAGACCCATTAGAACCTCAACTCTTATAAACAAAAAACAAAAAAAAATGGCTATCAGCATTAGAGTAACTAAAAATACTACCCGTGCAATAACCACTACGGCTGTAAAAATAACCACTAGAAGAATAACAGGTGTTGGAATGAGGCCATGTTTTTTTAAACACCTCTTTCACTTGTTAATGTCGTTCTTAAACAAAGTCTTCTCATTCTTGTCACTTTCCTTACAATAAATTTTAGTCAATTTTGTATGCAAATTGGCAGTGTAAATTATGCATGGAAAGTGCATAAGGGAAGGGGAGAGGCCTGACTAACCATGAAATGCATCAGAAATGTAAACAGCCCTTATCAACTCCTGCTGAAGAAATTGCCCACTGTGGTGTGGGTTGGTTTGAGGCAGGCTGGAACTGGATTGTGGTCTGACATTTGAAAAACAAGCACTTGAATACTTATCAAATGGCACTAGGAATAGCTTGAGTTAAAAACTACTTTGATGGGCTTTGTCCCATTGAAACAGCCACCACCTTAACAGCAACATTTAACTGTATCAGGAGCAAGGTGTGTGTGTGTGTGTGTGTGTGTGTGTGTGTGTGTGTGTGTGTGTGTGTGTGTGTGAGTGCGTGTGCGTGCTTGTGTGCATGTGCATGCATGTGAAATAAAATCTAATATTCTGTATTAATTTCAGTGATGATTGTCATATTGTGCAATGTCAACCATCCATTAAGGAGAATATGCTCATTATATTGATTGTATGCTTGTTAGCATGTATGCATTTCTATTTCTGTGCTTACATTTCTGTATTTTTTTTTCTTGTGTATTTCAAGGTTGTCTGTAGGTATCTCACTAACTCTGCTGTGCCAGACAAACCTCTACTACATGGTGTGGCCCAGGCAGTGAAGGTGTACTACAACTACACAGGGAGTGCCCAATGTCTCAATATTTCTCAGACTGCCACTGGAAACCTTGGCTATATTGGCTGGTTCTATCAGGTACTGTCATGCATAGATCACATATCATTGAAAACCTATTGACATGACGTTGATTAATTTAATTAGAAAAAAACAGTTACAATAATACCTTCAATATTTGTTGACTGTACACATCAAAAATGTCACACTGGAAACATATGTCATGCAAGAAGTAAGAAAAGAATGGATGGGATCTTTGAAGTGAGGTTTTGGAAAAATGAGTTTCTCATGAGGATAGGATATCTTCTTCCACCTTATTCTTGGTGTATTGGTCTTATTTTTTGTCCAAATGGATTTAGTACTTTCCATTAGTGCTCTTGGTCAGTATGTGCATCAACAAAAGATATTCATGTTTTTTTATTTCTGATGAGATTTCTCCTGTTTTTGTTCGTGGTTATGTTAAGCACGATGCAGCTGAGAGACAAAACTTTTCTGAATTTCCCCTGTTTTCAGGCCTGTACGGAAATGGTCATGCCCATGTGCTCAGATGGCGTTCAGGACATGTTCGAGCCTCAAACATGGGATTTTGCGGCCTTCTCTGAGGAGTGTTATGCCCAGTTTGGAGTGAGGCCACGAGCTGATTGGGCTGGCACAGCCTATGGGGGGAAGAATATTAAGGATCACAGTAACATAATTTTCAGGTTCAGTATTTTCAATAATTATTAGTTATTTCCATTGTTTTGTTACTGCTTCAGCTGCCAACAGCATCCTGTTACAAAGGTATTACAATATAAATTGAATTTATTCTGTGTTTGATTTCATCATTGAATAGGGTCTCATACTACTATTAATGGCTGGCAATGCTGAATGACAGGCTTCTTTGGAAGTGAAGTTTTCTTTTACACATACTTTGTTGTAGTAGTTGTCATTGCCCAAATTTAGTTTTAAAAGGCCTGAGTTTACACACATTTCTGTTTAGAAACTTTTTTGTTTTTGAGTAAAACATGGATTATCAGATGGTTCTGAAGAACTTCAAAATATTCTAGAAACAACAGAAAAAGATGAAAGGTCCTTTAAAAACAGAGATTTCCTTTTGTGAATGTCAGTACTTGAAGGGGAGGTTCTTGGCCTGGCCTTGCTTCTCTGATTGGCAGGAAGCCCAAAGCTTTCATTTGCTGCTGTTTGTTGTTCTGCTCTTTACAACACAGCAGGAAAGATGCTTAATGTTAACAATTCCGTGTTGACATTCAAATGCCCTTCTGAAGTATACAGAGAGAGCATAATAATTTAAAGTGCTCTGCATTCAAAGTAAATGCTAATAAGTATAAGCAGAATATTGTGTGTGCATATCTGTATTCACACCACTATCATTAATTTCAAAAGCAGGCTCAGAAAGGATTTCAGAAATACATTTCTCTCCCTTCAGAGATACGTATCATAGTTTGTTTTCACCAACATACATGCACATCAGTTTTCAAATCCAAGGTAAATTTTTGTGTAAACAACTAAAAAACTAGGACTGTTTGAAAACAGTTGATCTTTATTTCAAAGTTCAGTCACAGTGATGTGCAGCAGTGTGTGTGTACTAGTATGTTAGTATAGCAAAATTGTGTTCGTAGGTAACAAATGTTGTACCATTATAGCAAGCTACATATCAATGGTTCAGTTTCACAACCAGTTTGTGTCATCTATCCACAAAATAATGATGACAGTTAGCCTAGACCAATTTTTATTTTTGGTATAGTTACAGTGAAAAACAACAGTGAAAACTATCTGCTTGTAGTTTTTGCAGTTGGTCAAACTTAGATAAAATTATTTGCTTAGAATTCTTTATATTTCGTCATTGACATTCCAGTTTGATATGGCACAGCAGTCAGGGGCTTTTTCTTGCTTGTGACTCTTGAACAAATTTAAATGGGTAGGGAATGCCCATAGGAATAATTGCTTTGGTCACCACTGATTCCCAGTTCTGATGTGCTATGCATGACTAGGTGCCTCCTCCCCAGCTCATCTCTCTGCTAATGTGTTCCAGCAATGGCGGCCTGGACCCTTGGTCAGGTGGTGGAGTGACCCAAACCATCTCTGACTCTCTGGTGGCCATCATGATTCCGGACGGAGCCCATCACTTGGACCTGCGGTACAATACCAACTACGACCCACAGTCTGTCCTGGACGCCCGCGAACTTGAGGTGAATTACATCAAGCTGTGGATCAAACAAGCAGCTAAAACACCATGACCCCTGCCTGACCTGTGGGCCACTCCCACTCTCTGCCATTGGAAGTCTCAGGTATTCTGACCTCATGTTTTGCTGGTATTGTTGCTCTCTAGTTGTTTTTTTTTTCCATTAATGTTCATTCAAGGTTGTCCAAAAGGCACCAAACTCAGTATTCTATGCTGTTCATTTATTCAATCAAATCTGTTGATTCATTGTGCAAAAGTAAGTAAGTAAGTAAGTGTTTACATAATGTTTTCACATTAATATTCAGATTTTGTCCAAAATATTGAAGTATTATTCCCATGACATGAGTCATGTAAACATTTTATTCCACTAAACATAACCTGAATAATCCAATATGCCAGTTGTGAGAAACCCACATAGGTTATACCTTTATTAAACAGAATATTGAGTCATTTAAACACCTTTTTTGGACTATTCCTCCAATAAGCTTTTTTTTGTGCATGTACAGCATTTTGCAAGGAACCTTGGGTCACAATTCACTCTCTAGCTAGCTGTTATGGCTAGCAAAAATGTTCACAGTTTTTGAGCACAAGGAAGAAATTATTCACAATAAGCTATTTTTCAGCAGTGCTACAAAAACAGCATAAATGTTAAAGCAAGCATTTTCTAAGCAATTCTTCCAAATAAGATAATTACTAGTGTGACAATTCTTACTTTCTGTCCTTTACAGGGCTGATTTGGAATTCTCTTGATATATCTCAGTTATGAGGTGCTATTTTTGCTGTCTTTTTTCTCTTATTTTTTGATTGGGAATCTTGCATATTTCTAAGTGGTGGTAATGTGTGCAATAAATGTTTTGTTTTACACAAGACCATGGATGTTGGCATATAATGTGGAGATGAAAGTGGTAGGCTGGATTTTGACAATTTTCTATATTTTATATTTCTATATTTTAGTACTATATATAGATTTTCATTGGAATGGATTGTCAAGGGTATGAATTTCCTTTCCAGTTTGAACATAATATCACAAAAGAGTCTTCTATATGACTTCTAAAACATTTTACACACATGCATTTACCTTACAATGATGCAATGTAAGAATGATCTGAATTGATGTATGTATTTGGAGTGCAACCATATTGGATGCATGTGAAAGTCTTCAGGGAAAATCTCATTTTACATAAATAGTTTAGGAAGTGAGCTCAACAGAAGTTTCATAATGTAGCCAGTCTATTGTAATGTTCACTTGGCTGTAAATGAGCCAATGTCTTGAGCTGTAGATCAATGATAAATGTCAATATGCTTAATTTAATGATTTGAGATACTGAGTAATATTAATTTACTGTTTTTTATTGTTGTTATTTTCTGGATGCTCTTTGTAATTATGTATGAGTTTCCAACAATTATGCGGTTCATATACATCAGCATCTGTGTGTTTTGGGGCTGGAACCAGAAACTGTTTTCACACCATATGAAGAAATGGGATCAATTATGTTTTTGACAGATAAGCACTGTGACTAAAAGCACATGTTTTCCTCAGCTGTAGTCTAGTCAGTGATTGATGAATTTAAACCTTAGCATGAAATGTACCTAGTAGTTAATTTTTTCAAAATGCCTCTAGTGTCTTTCTTCTGAATACATTGCTGTATGATCATTTTGGTGATTCAGATTGAGTACTTTTGTATGTTTGCCTTGATCTTCTGTTTCCTTGTTGTGTTCTTTTTTCTTTCCCGTCCACAATATATTTTGCAAAACCTGAATTTTTGTGTTTTTTTCCCCCCCATTAGACAAGCGTAATCTGTGTGTGTGTGTGTGTGTGTGTGTGTGTGTGTGTGTGTGTGTGTGTGTGTGTGTGTGTGTGTGTGATTTTCTGTCAGCATTTTCACCTCTGGGGACATACTAAAAGTGGTCTCCATGGCAATTGTTCTGGCAGTGAAACGGGAGAGGGGTTTTCACAGTGATAAGTGAAGATAAGGCAATGGAAATATCAGGATGTGCTAATTGTGCTAAATGCTTTTGTGAGCCTATTGAAGCTCAGACAAAAGGATATTACAGCTCTCTTGGGAATAACTTTTTACTGCTTCACATCCCCTTTTGTTCCTTTAATAATGATTTAGATTAGAGCAAACAAAATTGACAGGGATCTTTTGTTTTGGGAATGCCCTGTATTTGTCATATTTCATAGGAATTGTGGTGCTTGTATTATGGTATATTACAAACATAGACTCATCAATTTCAGTATTTTTAGGAACAGCTGAATTGATTTATTATTTATGATATTATTTAATTTAATCCTTAACTTGAGGATTAAATTAAATCATACTATGTGCTGTTGGCTTGATTTGGTAAGGGTAACCTCTTTCTTTGGCCAGATGAGGGGGAAACACCTTTGTGTTTACATATACCAATATCAAAAACAACCCTTTCTTTTGCATATTATACAGAAACAGGTGGAAAGTGTTGAGAACTCTGGCAATTCAGACAAACTGAATGAGATTCAGTGTAGTTTTCTTTAAAATAACATCTTTAGCTTGCAGCTGTATGCCTTCTTGAAGTAATAATACTTCTGTTATTTGCAGGTTTCTCTATTATGCAGTATTTATGTAGACATTTGGACTTAGTTCGTTTTGATTGTCACATCCTGTTTGTCAGTTCAGTGTGTCAGTTCTTGTTTGTAAGTTCACTTTCTGGTACATACCTGAGTCCATAGTGTTTTATGACTGGTGACCTCAGTCACATGGCCTTGTGGAATTTGTTTGTCATTTACCAGCTGCTTAGATGAGGAAATCAATCTGCTTTTGGTGGAGGACCCTCTAACCTCACATGTCCTCATGAGTTTGGATTTATAGGAAAGCACCTCCCACTCTCCCTTTGACTTTGGCAGCAACAGCATGCTCTGGAACTGCACATGTTTGATAAAGGGCAAGTTGTTTGCCAGCAAGGAGCAGAGAAGCTTCTCTGCATGTTTGAAAAGAAATATGGACTTGGCTGGTATTTTAATGCATATGTTTCCAAGAGAAGGACATAATATTCATGGTTTTCATGGAAAACCTCTTACAAATTGTAACAATGTTTTTATGTGTGTTTGTCATGTTGTAAATCATGTTGACAAATTTTTCATCCACTCTGACATTACAAATCATTTTTGGGCATGGATTTTTTTTTTATAAAACAATTAACAGCTATCAGGGAAAACAACAGAACAAAACAAAAAATCTGAGTGGAACATGTGCACATGGACTGGAATGGCTGGGAAAGCTAATTTTTTATGTTCCCTGTGCTCATTCAGAAGTGGTTTCAGGCTTGTGATTTAATAAAAACCCAATCGAAGAGGAGCAATAAAGAGGCTAGTGGGAGGTGAGCACACTAAAGCGTTCAGACCCTGGCTCATGCCGCTAACCTGCGGGAATCCCCGCTCACACACTCATTTACTGGCAGTCTTCAAGTCTTTAAAATTGCTATACCTAGACAGCCGGTGCTCTGCAGTTAGTTGCCCCCTGCTACTAATATTATTAATACCATAGACAGGGTGCAAGGAGGAGGGTGGGAGGGGAGAGGTGTGGGGGGCACAGAGATACAGACGTGAGGCGCATGAGTGATGGACAGCGTCCAATAGCTTTTATGGCTCTGCAGAGACCGTGGGCCCTGGGGTTTTGGATCGAGTTGTTTGTTTTGGGGTGTTGAATTTGCAGAGCTAAGGGGTGGATTGAGCTAAATGCATGCTGTGCGGTACACATGACTCTTTACTTTTTGAAAGTTTTCAATTGGAAATCTGTGCCTCATGGCCCAGCATCCAAAGCAGTTGCCTGGTAAAAAGTTGGGAGTTTTTATCCTTGTGGAATCATAAGTGAGTGTCACCATGGATTTATTACTTTGGTGCTGTTGGCTACAAAAACACTGCCACTGATGCTGCTTTTTTTTGAGTTGCATTCCATTTTTGGTGGAACGAAATTACATTAAACTTCAGCCACTCATGTGTCTTCAAACTGCTTGAAGGGAAAGGACACCTAAATGTATTTCCCTTTTTTAGTGCAAGTTAATATGGAAATGAAATTTATTTTATCCCAGTGACTGTGGCATGACCTGTAGGCCTAAGTAGTGAGGGACATCCCCATCCACGTCATGAGTCAACTGGTGCTGTTTGGCTTTTCTTTCTCTAGTTATGCATGTTCATCTGTGGGTGTGCTTTGCTAAAACCAATATAAAAATGGCAGTGGGGGAGGAGACACCCCCGCCAACGCTCCTCTATATCTTTTCTCAGGACTTTGAGGAGTCATTAATTTTGTCACCCTTTCTCTCCCCCCAACACTGCCATCAATCTAGTTTCTTGGTAGTATTCGGATGACCCTGGGACCTGTGTGCAGGCCTGCCTGTGTCACTGCACTGACAGAGACCACACACTAGTGGGAAGAGATTACGCCTTTCTACGTGTCACATCTTGTTCGTCCAGAACAGGGAGCATTGTGAGGGGGATGTGCACAGTGGTAAGGATTTGTGAATTCCCTTTAATGGGGGAATGGGTCATTGTGGAACCTCCTTTATATAAAACATCATAGTAATACTAGTTTGCAGTTTATAGTAAGTAAATGTCTGAATTTTACAAGGGCAAAGTTAGTTCCCATGTGGTGATATGTTCACCAATCATGCTGCATAAATAATCATGGCCAAGGGGTTGCCCTGAAAGATAAATCATGTCATTATAGGTTCTCTCATCTGTCCATTTAACAATTTTTTGTTCAGCACTCTCCTCCTTTAAAGGATAACTATTTTTGGTTTATCTTTGGTTTTGCTGAGAGGTATGCACAAATTTGGACTTTTGATAATTCAGGATACATTGATGAGCGATGTATGTGTAAGAGTGTAATCACTCATAAAAATAAAATCAATAAAATGCTGCCCACCACACAAATACATGCAGCTTGACTCGTACAAAACGTCTGTGGCGAATATACAAGTTCAAGTGTGTTGAAATGGACTGGTCTCTTTCTTTAATGCGATTCTATTTTTTTTTTCTTCAGTCAGTGTCCCCCTTTTCACCCCTCCCATCCTCCATGGCTATAGAGACTTGTTTCCGGAATTCTAGACTCAGGCTCAATGTGAATGACTGCGAGGTACAATAGCCACAACAACCAAGTGTGAAGCAGTGAAAATATCAGATATTTCCCTGATGATGTCACTTTTTCTAAGGCTGTGCTGTCGGGGAAGGAGGGGCTGCCTGGAGCAGGGTCCGCAGTATGGTGAGACGGAACACGGAAGTCAGGAGTCTAATGGTCCAATGCACACAGTCCCATTTACCACTGACATGGGTATGCTGGCTTGGGTTGACCTTTTCACTGTATATTCATAATCATTATGCACTAAGGCCAATCTAAAGGTTGGTTTTGACCTGTTAAGTTTTATTACTGTAAAGGTCACCTAAGAGAAAGAGTGTGAAGAACATTAATTCATGTTGAAAAGTATATATATATTTTTTTTCAGAGGTGCTACGTTTAAACTTGATTTTCAATGAATTGGTTTTGCAGGTTATATATTCAAAGTAGATATGTTAGTGTTCTGTAAACTGGTTAAAGTAATACGATACCCCTGCTGTCAAAAAAGGAAGAAAAGCCATTAACTATAGTAAACAACAATAAATTGTAACACTTTTTTATTTTCACTTTCTGGGGTGTCTTGCTATTGTACAGCAATCCTGTGTTCAGTATTGGCTGTGACAGAATGACAGAGTAAGGGGAAGCTATCAATATTTCTTTTAGTCCTTCCTCTGTTTTTTTGTGGGGGGAAAAAAAGCCCATAAAAGAGCTGAGAAAAGGTTGTTTTTGCGCTGTTGCTACGTTGCGTATTGTTGCGCGACTGTTTATTGTGAGCCAGTGGCAGCCTTTCTGGGGGTCTCTTTCAGGGCAGAGGCTTGTATTGGGCTACAGATAATTAGATCAGTGCTATCAGTTTCACTGTCCCCTTTCTCTCTGTGGATTTACATGACAATGACAGCCTGTGACGGTCCACTCTTTTTCTTTAAAGCGCTTATGCTTTTTTTTTCCCCCCTCTCCACCTCCCCAACGCTAAATGATTCACTGCCTCACCTTGAAATGCACTTTTAAAGAAGAAAGAAGATTCCTTGGGAAAGCTGTCAGAGAGTGCTGTAAAAAGAAACTGCTTTTCTCCCTCACGCACACCCACTCTCGCACGTACACTTTCCCTGAAGCTCCAGCAAACATGGCTCCCGACTACGCTGCTCACCCGGCACAGTTAACAGCTCAGACTGACTCTTTCGTACATGCTGTACTGCACTCAACTTATGAATGCAAATATTGTGTATTTTCTCGTGGCAAGCATTTGATTTCATGGGCTTTTTTAAACAGTCTTCAGAGGAATATTTTGAAAGAAATTATTTATCCTAGAATTACTACTATGTAAGGCTAGTTCCTTGCGTTCATGGTCATTGTAGTTTTGGGTAAAGGAGGCAACAGTCTGTGCTTAGTTGTTTCCTTTCTTTTAGTATGCAGGAAATGTACAGATGATATGAAAGTTACTGCTGTCTGCTTATTGTTTTCTGGTTCTTTTTCCCTAGCCAGAGGACTGGCACAGCAACACACATTTCAGTGCTGTCTTTAGCAGTTGGCAGTTATTGCAAACCACCTTCCAGTTTGGTTAAGAGACTTCTGTCTTGGCTGCGTGGACAGTATAAGTATTGTACAATTTAGTTGGAGCCTCAGTATGTACAGTTTATTTGTTTTTTGCTGAAAGAGTGATGCATGTTCCTGAACACACACAATTTTTGTATTACAGCATTGCTGTACTCAATATATAATGTGTGTGTATGCAGTATGTACAACATATGTTGATGTTGTGTTTGGCATGTGCACATCACATGGATGGTAAGTACTGCCGTTGCATTGTAACATATTCATAACATGTTTACAAAACATAATATCTTCATTTGAACTGTGGCATTTCATGCAAATGTATATATAAACAGCAGTATGATGTACTGCAGAAATATGAGTATTGAAAATGGATGTATTATTTAATTTGCTGTCATGAGATAGTAACCTGTGGATTGCCTTATTGAAAACAGAGGCACTAATTGGCAGTGTATAGGTCTTTTGTGAATGTAGCTATTTTTTCTCTGGCACAAGATTTTTGTCATTTGTGAGTTATCTTTACTCTTAATTGTCTCACAGAGTTTAAAATATCATGAACTAACAAAGTGTGTCATCAGCATATGAATTCAGCTGTATGAAATGAAATGAAAAGTCTTACGGCAGTTGACAGATTAATAAATGTGTTTAAGTCTGCTTGAGTAAAAATGACAGAAGCTGTTCACCCTTGAATTCCTGGGGGTAAATTTGTAATTTCTGAATCATATTTGCAGAACTTTCCCTTGCACAAATACATCCCTAAAAATAGATATGTCCTTTCTCAGCATGCTCACTGAAATTGGGCTAAGCTCTTTGAGCTCTATTGGCCATCTAGCCGTGGACGTGGCTACCATTGTATTCACCGCCAGCCAAGAAACTTCCTGTAAATGCATCATTGTTTACTGGGGTAGTTTCAGTCATACCCAGGATTTCTTAAGGTCAACATTTCTTCTGGCACACTGAGCTTGAACCGCACTTTATTCCCCTTTAATTTAACAGCTCCGGCAGCTTTTCCAGTTAAATCGACTGTTCATTATTGAGCCCCATTTTACGAAGGGCTGTGAGGTGCAGTTTAATGAATCTCTGGCACAAAGCTCTCTTTCACGGCCCGGGAAGAATAGAAGCTATTTAGGCCCTGTAGGGCTGTATGTCAAAGACAGCCTATAATAGTTGTCAGGCCGGGGCAGAAATTCCCACTGGTACGGGAATGCACAAGAAATCAACTTTCACCATGTGCAGATTAAGACACAAGCAGGAAGTGGGGGAAGACGCTCACAAACAGTGGCACCTGTTTGGGTACAGAGATTTTCCCATAGAAAACAGTCCTTCCACATGATTGTGCAAACTTCGGTCATTGATATCTGTTGTGAGCGCCAGAGAGGAGGAGGCAGCTTACCACAAGTCTTTCAGTTTCCCCGTGTAAACACAACGAGGAAACCTCGTTCAAAGATGATAGCATCATATGAGGGAGATTACAGAAAGAAGAAAAAAGGACAGAGGCTCGTATTAAGTCAAATGCCAGTGCACTTTCTACTTAAGTTTAAGTAACACGTTTAGAAGCTGTCTCATTGTTTTCATTTCTTCCTCACCATTATGAGCTTGGCATTAAGTGAAATGAATGAAGTGTTAAAAAAGAAATTTAATTTCTGTTTCTCTACGTGAAGGACAATGCACATTGTTGTGGGGTTGAATAAAGGCATATTGTATCCATCTGGACACAAAGACTAATGCTAAAGTCTAAAAATGGAAATTGCCTTGATTCTGGTGATATGTGTGCTTTTTTAAACTTTTATTTGTAACATATGAGCACTTCTAAAAGTGGCATTCTTTTATGCTTGCATTTGGGTTGCTTTAGATTTATGTAAATTACAAATACTTTAAATTACAAAACACTTCAAAGTACTTCACATTTGTTACACTGTTCAAAATTTTAAAAAAGGGGTATGTTTGAATAATTTTATACAAGTTGAGATAAAATATGAGTATGTGATCAAAATTCTGCTTTCGTAGTCGAAACTATTAAAGATCCAAACATAAAAACCGACCTTAGTTGAGACTTCAGAATGTTTAAGCTGAAATAAATATGTCAGATGCATTATTTAGTTCATGTAGATTAACATTATGTAGACCACCAGGGTTGCAAAAAATTCTCGGGAGTTTGGTCTTAAATTGACTGATATGTAGGAAATACAATTTTTTTCTATGTTGAAAACTTTTTTTAATGAATAGTTTAATGTGGTTTTTGGGTTGAAAGTGAATGACACAAAGGATTTGGCAGGAACTGGACACAATGATAGACACTCGTAATTTTTTTCATTATTTTTGGCACCACCAGCATGTTACAGCTGTACTGCATAATGCAAAATAAATATGAGTGCATAATTGGTATTTGTAAAATATAACAAATTAAGGAAACTTAAAATTCAATACATTTCAGGATTATTGTGAATGATCTACATTCATTGTTACACGAATGCTGAAATGTAACTTAAATTTAGTTTCAGTGACAAAAGTTTAATAAATTTGGGTTATGACAATAGAAATGCAAATGAAAACTATTTTTCCAGGGACAGTGACATGTATTGTGTAATGTAAACATAGCAGTATGTGATGAAAAGCTTTATCAAAGTGTACTGGAATTTGCAAACCATTTAAAGAAGGAGTATAATGCAATTTAAATCATAAACCTCTACCCACATTCATGGGATAAACATTCTCATGTGATGAAATGCAGCCTTTGGTCATTAAACCCCTGTTCAGGTTGTATTTGAGGTCCTAGATTCAAAATGCTTAAGTAGTGTTCCTACTTTCAAATATTATGACAAAATGCATTCCAAGTCTGTTTTATATCCCTGCAAAAGAAAAACAAAATCATTTAAAGCAAGTTTATTGGAATAATATGGCCATCGCTGTAGAGTATGGACTTTGTAAGGAAATAAAACTGGAGAAGCACAAGGACTCAATAAAAACAGGCTCATGAATGATCCTGGTGAGATGACAATATCCCACAGTCTCATGGCAAAGTTTGCGCTCGCATGCACTTACACTGCAGCGAAACAAGGAGGGGGCAGCTTGCCCAACGGGCATTGTCTCTCCACACAGCAGGATACTTCAGACAAATCCCTCTTAGTTGCAGGTGGTCAAGCGTGAGCAAAGAGTTAAGTCTTGGGGTCTCTCTGCCCCTCCTCTTTGATGTCCTGACATCATTGGCCCGGCCCCCTAAAAGATCTCTCCCCTTCCCCCCACCACTGTCACTCAGTTGAGCCCCAGAGAGTGCTGCACAAACACTGTTTAGGACCAAGGGTTTGCACGCCGCCCTGGAACAGGACAACAAAACAATGTTTTCTTGAAGCCCCTCTGCTTGTGGATTATAGCGGATGTCGTAGGTAAGCGCACCGAATGATACTGACTTGACTGAGCGATGGCTGTGCAGGCTGCATTCATGAACTCGCAGTTCATGAATTTCTGTTTCCCGGGGTCCATGGTGGAGTACGAAACGGAGAAAAGTTTTGACGGGCGCCTCTTGGGGGGGGCGGAGCGTGAGGGGGACTTCAGGGAGACCACCAGGGACCTCCTGAGCTTCATCGACTCGGCCTCCAGCAACATCAAGCTGGCCCTGGACAAGCCTGTGAAGTCCAAGAGGAAAGTCAACCATCGGAAGTACCTCCAGAAGCAGATCAAAAGGTGCACGGGCATCATCGCGCCCGGGAACACGACTCCGGACCCGGCCAAGAGGCAAGGCTCCCCCCAGTCTCAGTCCGGAAGCTTCCCCGGCAAGCCCGCGCCAAAGCGCGACGGCGTCCAGGCCAACCTGCAGAGCAAGAGCCTGGCCGCCCTGTTTGACCCCACCAAGGACGTCAGGGGCGAGAAAACCAAGAAGCCGCCCCTGCGTCACCGAAACCTGCCCCCGTCCTTTTTCACCGAGCCTGCCAACAGCACCAAAGTCACCTCCACTTCCGGCATGACCCTGAAGGACCTTGAGCGTGGCAACCCCGAGGCCGTTGAGTTCTTTGAGCTCCTGGGACCCGATTACAGCAACATGATAACAGACCAGGACGTCTTTCAAGGGCCAGCCATGAGGGTCCAGCCAGAGGCGCCTCCTGAACATGGCCCCTATGACCCCCATCATCTGGTCGGGGGCTTTCTTTATGCGGAGCCCTGGAGTACTTGCACTGGCCCTTCTAAAAAAGCAACGGTCTGTGGCTTGAGTGAAAACATGAGGACGGTACCAGGGCAGCCTGCTTTGTATTGTCACTCAGAGTCCTCTATTCCTTCACCGTTAGAGGAGACTACCCCCTGTGCACTGGCCCTCCCTAACTTTTTCTCGGATTGCTCCCTACCACAGGTCACGTATGACTTCAGCAGTGGATACAACAGAGCCACTTTCCCGTCACTCTGAGGCTTGCTTTTGGACTACAGGCTGGGTGCTTTCGACATTTTGTCATTCAAGTCAGATTTGTGAGGCAGCAAAATAAATAACATGGTTGGTAGTCGTGGTTCAAATGCTTTTGTTTTTATGTGCGTCAGAATTCAATGTGACATTATTCTTGCCACGTTGCAAACGTTTATCCTGTCCTGTGATAATTACAACTGGCTGATTTTGACTTTTGTTTCAGTTTAGTCGTAAATTAAATAGTAATAATGATGTAACACTTGAATTTTAAATTAAAAAACAAATATCATTCAGCATTTGAATGAAAATTCTGACAAAACTTCTTAGGTCCTGCAATTATGAATGAAGTATTTTGGGTCAAAATGTGCATGGTCTAAGCATATAAGTCATTTATTTGCTTTCAGTGTTGTAAAAGCAAATTAGTTTGAAGTCAGTGGAGCATCTGTTTGTTTATCCTCAGGGGTTTGAAGTTGTGATGATACAAAGCACATCTATTTTCTTTTTGCCCACATGTGTACCTTAAATACATAAAACTACTCTGAAACCCTGTGCCCATCAACTCACCGGACTGCTTTTTATATTTAATGTTAGAGAAATATTTTTATGTAATGTGATGCAAATCCCAAGATTGTAGCACAACATTGTTTTTTGTAATGGAATAGAAGATTGTACAAAATTGTCTGATCAGTTTGACCTGAAAAGATTCCCAAAAACCATCCAGAGATACTATGATGACAGTGCTGGTTGGCATTAAATGTGTGAGAGCACAAAACAAAGAAATGGTAATTATTACATGCAGGAGCTTAAATCATATTTCACGAAAAACAGACTAATGTTGGCCTAGAAAACCAGATTTTCTTGAATTTTAAATTTAAAAATGTTAGTGTGGATGACCTCTCTGGAGATTACAAAAATATGTGATGAAAATGAGGAAACTAAGCTGACAAAAAGCAAAATTGTAATTCCAAATTGTATTACTGTATATCTTGAAGACAATTACATCTGATATAGTTTACATTTTATTTTAAATAATTAGTATAAATGGCGTGTCAATGCAAAACATCAAGTTTTTAACAATAAAAAATGTTTATGTACGTGAAATATGTTACGTATAATTTTTAGATTTAGATTTAAAAATGAAATAATGAGGCTTAACAATCCAGATGATCCAGAGGTTTTGAAATTAAATCTGAATTAAAGTGGTTAGAATCACATTTAGGCCCCACATTGCATGATTAAAATAATAACTTGACAGGGATTGATCCATTTATTCGCTGATAAATGGCAATCTAACATTTGTAGATATGAAACTTTGTGTAAAAATGTATGTGATGTGATATCAAATTGTTGTGCTTTGGTAATTTGTATAAAGGATAACCGTTTTTTAGTGTGTAGGCAAATTCCACAGTGCAATCTTCATTGCAATATTTTTGAAGGCTACACATACGCAAAAATTTATATTAAAAGCAAGTTTAGTACTCTTCACTGGTGTTTGCTGAAGTCAGGCCTGCATTCAGAGTCAGGATAAAGGATTTTTATCAATAACAGATTCTCAGGTGTGGGCAGATCAAAATTATTATCATAATGTACAATAGCTAACTAGATAACTAGCAAGAATAAGTCAGCATTTCTGAAGAACATAGGAACTTTAATAACAACAACAGGCTTGTCAGCCAACCCACCAACTTGACACATCATTCTGCTTGTATATAATGTGTACCTAGCACTGTGTCAAGCCATTTTATGAACATCCTAAGGGTCTCCACTTCCACTTTTAATTCTGATAAAATATTCTCTGCATTTGTAACAGTGAAAAATACACTTTTGAGCAGTGTGAAAACTACAAGTAACCAATTTTCACATGTTCTTGTCCAGGTGTGAATCATGTGTTTACAAATTCATTTAGCATCAAATGACCTAGAATCACAGAGAAACAAAGAAATAACAGAGTCAGGAAAACAAGTGTTCGATGTTTTTACAGTATTACCTGAAAAAATTCTGGATCAAACCATTTTAAAAGGAATGAGAACTGATTGTAAAAACACACTTTTTGTTTCTCTTCAGCACTTAAAATATCCTCTAACATTAAAAGTCAGCTGAATTAATTGTAAAAATCAAAATAGAATACATGTACAGCAGTTGCCTTTATTATTGAGATAAACAAATCTGACAACATCAGCATAACATGTACAGTATTTTTTAACTCATGTTAGTGTCATAGACACAAATTCCTTTATCTGTGTGCATTCTGTCATAAAATTCACTCTCATATACTGCTGATGTAGTGCGCTTTGTGTTGGTTTCATTGCAGTTAAATCTCACTCCTGTGGATCCTAGGAAATCATGGCTTATTGTTTAGTTTTTACACGAACAATTTAACTTCAACAAAATGTAAAATTCTGTATAATGATTGTGTGAGAAGACAAAATAAAGCTGGTCTTTATTTCTGTCATTAAGTATGTTGTCCTTGTTAACTGCAAAAATATTTATAGGAAAAAAGGTTGAACAATTTTAAATGAATGATCCCATGGAAGATAACCCCAATGCGCATTCATTTGGCTGGATTATATACCCATTGACAACATTTATATAAATATCAAATATGCTTTGCACGCTCATCACTTGTTAATACAATAACAGTACAGTTAGTACAGTACAGTATCATATGTATCAATATTAATATGCAGAGTGAAGTACCTTCTTTTAAAATCATGATATCTGAGCTATATTATTTGACTTCTCTGAAATAGTACCAATTGTCATGTTACATTTATTACACCCATGAAGAAAAAGTTAATTACTTTGAGAGCAATGAGGTACAATTTTGATGGTAGAAAGTATTAGATATGTAATATGCGTATGTGGGCTGTGAAGCCTATGAAGCCTATCCACATTATAATCCTTTATTATTGTACTGTGCAATGCAGTATCGAGGGAGGTAATAAACAGTATGTAATGGTATATATTGACTACCAAGTGATGCAAGTACCATTTAATATTGTTCTGTACTGTATGCTGCATTCTGTCAAGTAATTGGGGTCGTGCATTTGGGTGGTCTTGCAGGCTATGTTTACAGTTGAAAATGAGCTGGCACTGCCCCCTACTGGTTGTACACTGCTTTGAAACAAAAACAAAAGGTTTGGCACCTGACTAATATTGCCCCTGTTCAGAAGAGGGTGTATTGGAAAGATCAATGGAGCCAACTGGATTTCATCTCTAAAAAACATTTTTGTGTTCCTATCCTAAATATGTTGATCATCTGTTGGAATGTTTTATACTTCATTCTAATAATTTTAAACAACTCACTGTAGCCATCACAAATGCCTGGAATATTTTCTTGAAAAGAAAAAAAACTGTTTACATTTTGTGTAATATTCATAATATTAACATACATGTAACACCCTGAACACCTTTCTGTGTTCTTTGAAATCATTATAACCCTTCAGTTCATAAAAATGTTTGAAGGTGTAAGAAGGTGTAATAAGAAAGAGGCAGTGCTCACAAGCAAATCCCCAGGGTTCTCCATTTTCCTTTATTCTAGACACCAAAGCCCATGTCATCTGCCAGATCGCTTCCTCATTTGAAGAGACATAATATTAACAAGTTACAGAACATTTCATGGGGAGCTGTTATCATCATCCTCTAGTTCAAGCACTGAAGTTATGAAAAATCTCTCTCTGACACACACATACACATGCACATTAACAGATAAGCCAGAGGAAAACATTGAAATTCAGCTAAAACAAGTCAGTAATTACTTTCATATAATAATTAATCTTCTGGCTCTATATTATCTTTAAATATGTCAAATCAGGGCTTGAAAAAGTGCTCCCCAATTACATTATGTTTTCTGCCACATATGTACTAACTACAGCTGATGTGATGTTTACGTGTGAAATTCAAGCTATCAAGAGCACAACTGTTAATAAGTTATTAACATGTTAATTAGTGAATGTTTGTTTATCCTGCCATCTTTCCACTCCAGGGCCTTTCCACTAAATGTTACTGGAAAAATATGTCAGTGCATGGCAAATTAATGCCTGTGGAAATGTTTCTTATTACAAGGTTATTTATCATCTGGAATTAATGCAAATATCTTGTTGTGTTTTATCACCATAGTAATAAATATTGTTAAGACTTTTTGGAGTCCACTTAACTAGCCATTAATTAAAATAATTCACCAATTATAAGTGATGAATCTGTATCCGCTGTATCAATAGGGAATTTACAACTCCTATGCATCACCAAAGATTTCTAGGCATGAAATATCCTATGCTGAGTTTTATTTTCAACGTCCATGGGAGGAAATAACTTGATGAGCTGTGTCGTTTGATTGTAAATCAAAAAGTAATTTGTTCATGATCAGTGAGGGGTTTTGGGGGACATAATAAAATCTCAAGTAATATGGATGCTCTGGAGATGTTCCTCAGTAATTTTTGCACAGACCTAATAAATGTGAATGTAGAAATGGGAAGTACTATGATACTAATGCTTTACAAATACTCCTCAATGACTTACTCGCAGATACTACACTCTGAACACATGCATTATAGCAAGTTTGGAAATATAGGCATTGCCTCAGGAAGGACAATGGGGGCATGAGATGTATATCTTTAGGGCTTCACTTCCACAACGGCCCAAAACCAAGAGGTGTTAAGGTCAAGATAAATTTGTTGCATCTAGATTGCTATATTCCATGAAATAAGATGATATACAAGGCTAAGTGTTGTTAGGGCAGACAGGTTAGTGGTGTTTATATGCTGCCAGTAATTTCCTGAGCTTATTTTTATTTTTCTTCTGCATTGTGAAGATATGTAGATTCTAAGCAAATTAGTCATCAGAATTTTTGCTTGAGCAGCTACAGTTGATTCAAGTAAGTCTTGAAGGGCGCCCTCTGCTGTGAGAGGCAGGCATTGCATGGGTTTTTCTTTTTCTTCAAGCCAGACTATCCAGCACCCACACCCACACCCACACCATGGTTTTCAGGTTAATCAGTTCTTTGATATTACAAGTTTAATAGGTACTTTTCAGGTTTTGGCAAACCAATAAATTCCAATTTAAACAAGAACAGCACAATATATGAGGCATAGAAGAATGTGATGCATAGAAGTGCCTTAAATTCAATTATGCTGAAGCATTTTTGGTTTCCACTAGATGGTACTGTAGCTATGTTAGTCTGTCCTTCTTTGTGTTAGACACATAAACACGTCAAGCCGAAAGTGGTGTGTTTATGAAAAAAATCTCATTAAGCCTATAGTGTTGTACATAAAATAAGTAAATTGCTTCCACTTTACCAGATAATCTTATGTTCACAATGTTGTTTTAGATCTTGAATTATATGTATTAATTGTATGATTACTAGGTGAATGCATGTGTGATATTCCCTAATCCTAGTTCAGGACTAATCGAGACTGAGGAAGAGCCAGGGCCAAGACCAAAATACATTATATGCATGCTTATCAAAACTGTATGTATGAAATGGTGACTGTAATCTTCTGCTCTATCACTGTAAATAGTTCTTATCCATAATTATGATGGCAAGGATGATGATTATGATGATAAAGATGATGAACGCTCACCACCTATCATTAGAAAATGTCTCTTAGATGAGAGTATTAGTATCAATTGCAGCTTTCTGCCCATTAATTCAGTTATTTCTCAAATCGCCTTCTTGTTAATGAGCTGCTTGTCCTTTGGTGTAGAGCTCAATCTGTTTAAAGGGCTATTATCTCTGACCATGGGGCTGAGGTGAAGGAGCACCTGCCAGGCTGTTTATTCCTGCCCGACACCCTCGTTAGTTTGGGTCATTGGCCTGTTCAGAGGAGCGTTTCGGGTAAATGCCTAGGGTAAGCCATTGTCAGGTTCTGACCCTGTCCTCTGCTCTTCTAAACTGAAATAAAATATTTCTGTAGCCTGCTTATGGTACTTGTGTTATGCGCTGACTAGATGAGGAGCATTTAATGGATAACAGACATGGCTTTGACTTTGCTGGGTCTTGAATGATCAGGAGTTAAACAGGCGCTGGAGTTTCCCGACCAGCTGCCTCGTGGTACGATGAAATAGGATGGATTGGCCATGCATAGCAAGGCAGTGAGTTGCACAGTCATTAAGTTTTCCTGCTTAAACTGTGTTTTATGAAACAAATAATTGACCTTTTCACTGTAATGGAAGTGAGGCGCTGATGCATAACCATAAACCTCACTGAACACAGCGACTGCTTGATAGCTTTTCCTTTTTTCCTGGTCAGGCATCAGCATAGCTGATTGATGTGGAAATCAAATAAGATGTCAGAGCTGCCAGAGGCCATTTTTCAAAGAGTCACCTGTTTTGTTGTTGCTGATAACATATGGTGTAACACTGTGGTGAAAAAAAAATCTTCCCTGTTTTTCCTACACGTCTCGTGTGATTTCTCAGACAGTGCAAAACACCTTCCTGTTGCATGCATAATGACCCTCCCGCTTTGTCCTAACGTGCGACAAACTCTCCCCATTTCTCACCCACTTTTGTTGCTTCATTTAGTGTGGATACTGTTGACATCCTTTTCTCACAGCATGAATCCTCATGTTGACAGGATTTGTGCCCCAAAAATCTTCTAGCTTACGTCAAGATGCAGTCACATTTTAAATACTCGTCCTACACATGTTCTGAACATTACCCTGGAGATTATATCACCTTACAATGTAGGAAATGTAGACCAAAACTTTTTTTTTTCTTCATATGTCTATATGTCATTTTCATAGGCTGTGAGAACTGGTGAGATAGGTCACACAGAAGAATAGAATAGCACGTTGTTTCAGGTAGAACATGCACTTTCCTAGGTTGTAATTGTGAAAAAGCGAACAAAACTCTACCACCTCCTACAAAACCTGACAGAATGAATAGCTGGGGATGTTTTTTGGGGGGTGGGGTGTGCTTTTTAGAAATATTTTGCATATTGTAGGGAATGTGACAGTCTCTAGCTTCTTGTGTTCTTTCTCTACTGAATCTTTGTTGACACATTCAGTGACAGCAACACATTCGGTTGCTAATGAATAGACACAATGTTAAAAAAAAAATGTCTCCCGTCTGACCTCTGACTCACATTTCAACTTCTGCCTGTCCTTTGGGCTCATCCGGCACCATTAGAGCCTTTCTCGTGTACCGCAACATGACATTCACACATTCTTTGCTTTCACAACCCTTCCGCATCAGCACTACACCTACTTGATCGTGTAAAAACAAGGCTCCTGATTCCTCCACTCTGTCTCGTTCGGGGGGGGTTGGGCAGTCAGTCCTTGCAGAAGACCAAATAAAACAAATGAATTCAGCAATTCGAAGGGCAAAGCTAATAATGTCAAAAGTATTTGTCCTTGCAAACTTGCATTCTCATTCTCATTATTCACATATTGTCCATTTTCCCTTTCACAAGAGTGGTAATTACGCTTTCTTTTTTGCTTGTGTGCATGCGTGTGCATGCGCATGGCGACACAAGCTGTGCAGCAGACATAAATCACTTCCAGATCAAAGTGTCTGGTTCTTCAGATTCCGTGACTGCAGCAGATGCCTCTGAAGATTGACTGACACAGATCTTTCATGCAAATCATATTTCTATTTTTTTTTTCATAAAACCCATTTCCTCCATAGTTGATGGATCACTTACCTCATGTCAAGCTGCATTTTTCACAACCACTGCAACCCCCCCCCCCATCTAGTGTTCTGCTACTGCTGAAACATGAAACAAAAGTTATTGCAATGAATATTCCATTATTGGCCACAAAGGCATGTAAAATCAGTATGGACAGAAATCTTCCCTAATAGGAAATTATTTCACAAAAACATAAAAATCCTCAGAAATGAGTGTTGTTTAAATGGAAAATAAATTATGTACTGAAATAGAAACTTAAAAGAAAGCAAAATTTGCATAGCTTTTAATTCCACATGCATACATTTCATTTAGATAAGGCTACACAGAAAATAACTGTATACATTGTCATTACAGTTATGCATATGAATGGGATGATCTGAGTTGGAGAAAACAATCACCTTTACACTAATTGGTACCGTCTGTTCTATCATATTATAATATAGGGCGTCAAATTCACCGTAAAATCATGGTCAATCAGAAAATGTGTCCTTTTTATGAGTTTAAACAATTTTTTTAACCTGGTGTGCCAGGTTTATGTGTACTGAGCCCACCCAGGGCTGGTGTAGCATACTTGCATACCCCCTCTCCACACGCACATACACACAAAAACATTCACATACAAACAGACACCACAAGGAAAATTTTTAAAAAAGCAATAAAACATGAATAAACACATAAAACAAAAGTAAATAGTGTCTAACAGGCAGCATCTAATATAAGTATGAATCCTCAATCTTTACCAAAAGGCAACATATTATCACAAACAATATGATTGTTTCCACTGCATCCTTTACCCACAGCAAATAAACCTGTATAAGAGTTTGTTAAATTTACTAAATTTATTATATAGCATTGCACTCCATTTTCTTCCTCTGCATTCTTGTATGCATAACGTCATTTGCTGCAGTCAAATGCATCAACACAAACCAAGCTATACTGGACCACCAAAAAAGGTAAAGAGAGAAATGTTTGGCTTTGCCAACATTTTGACAAAAATCGTACTGGAAACATATTGTTCTCAGATTTCTGAGATTAGCTCCGACATTAGTCAACTCCAAAATTCTCCAACATTATTGCAGGGAACAGAGGGTGAGGGAACAGACCTGTGCCTGATATCAGGATTTGTGGAGGAAGGTCTTTTCTCATCTTCTCTGTATTACAGCTAATAGTTTGCTCGCAGCACTGCTATTTTCTTGTGGTTAAAAGCTTGGAAGTTATGCAGCTCATTGATCAAGAGGTGGAAAGTCTCCCAAACATAATGAGCTAGTTATGCCAGTTTTCAGCTAACTGGAGAGGAGGAGCCACCTAAACTTCACACGGTAATGCCTCAGGAACTTACTGACCAAATTAGGCTAGGAGGCCACAGCTATCCAACAGAGCTAAATAAAATATTTTTAAAAAACAATGTATTTTTCAAAGCCCTTCATAATCTCCCTTATAATTTAAGATAGTAAATGAAATAAGAGGTAAATAGGTCCACACAGGAAGATATGATGGCCTTGAAATTTTTTTACAGTTGCATTTTATGACACTGAGGTAGGAGGACCACTTAAAAGTGTGTCAAATGTTTAAGAGTAGGTGTTTCCAGGTTGCTGGTGTTGAGTCTGTGTTTATTGCCACCTTTGGCACTCTGTTTACTAACTTTGGAGGTTTTATTATTGCAAACAGCCTGCTAATTACCTGTGATAAACAACTTCAATTTATTCCTTTTCTATTTTTTGTTTCTTTTATTTTTGTTCTACAAAAAACATATTTGTGGTAATGTGCAATGCAATTATGCAAGGTTATTGTTTCAGGTATTATGTCATCATCCTACACTGCAATGCAGGGTTGATATGACGTCCCTTTCTGAATGGACATAGATTTGCTGGAGGTACACAACTCATTTTTGAACAAATTAAGTGTTTTTAAGAGGGTTTGGGAAGTAGTATTGTATTTTATTGCAGACCAATAGATGCACTTAGTCAGTGAACTACCATTGGTGAAGAAGGGCTGAAAAATTTTACAAAAGGCTTGGTACACCAAGTCATTCTAGCAAAAATGTTGACTGTAGAGACAATGTTGAAAAACAGAAAGTAGAAGCCATCTGATACTGACTTATGTTTCAGCAACTGAGGAAAGGATGTGGTAAGTCAAGCCGGTGACTCCCAACATTTAAGTGGACAGTACCTATGCAATAAATGTACTAGGGTGGAGCTGGAAGTGAACAGGAGATGATGGATTCCAGCTTGCAAAGATTCTGCATATAGAATCCTGAAAATTCACCCCTGAGCCAATAGAAGATGCAAGAGACACTTATATCTGTAGGAGAATGTAGGAACTCTGTATGAAGATGCATCAGAATGTATAGGTAGATAATGTAATGGGACCTTCTGAAAATATACAGAAATACTAATATTGTATGTATCAATGAACTGGCGATATGTTCATTTTCCACCCGTGATTTGATATACTACAGCTTCAGAACTCCTCTGGAAATGGAAGATTAATCAACATCATTGAAGGTCATTAGTAAATACCCAGTGTGAAATGTTCCTTGCAGCAGAAAAAAAAAAATCATAGCCACAAGACCTTTCTTCCAATTGGTATCTTTTGCAAACATTCATTGGTAACTGTCAGTTTAAACAAACTATAATTTATGAGCATAAATGTAAAACCATGCAATCAGAGATCAGAACACTTTTTCAATCAGTGCAATGTTGGCAGGTTCGTAACAAACTGCTACTCCCCTCTCTGTTTTAGTATGGTTTACTGGTTTGCAAAGAATGAATGTGTTCTTTTGTCTAATAAACAAAACAGTTAATCATTCTTGAGGAATGAGGCTTATGCAGTGCTGCTGGGTAGATCAGTGTGCCGACAATTTCTTTTTCTCTGTCTGCCTTTTTTTTTATGACACTGAAAGCTATTGCTGCATTTCTTCATTCTGCTGAAATAGATTAATTTCCCTGGGTACAATGTCTGGCTGCCAGCCAGCATGCTCAAGGTAATCCTTCTAAGGCTCTGATTGTGATTTGTGTGATCCTCACTCATTAGCCAACCCCTTGCCATGCTTCTCTAATGAAGCAACAGCTTCATATAGAAAAAAAATAAAGGTCCCTTGGTTTTAAGTATGACATTGCAAAATGCACACTCTGATGATTAGTCACCTCAGGTAGATTCAAGGAACAGGAATATAATGGAGGGGAAATGGGTGGAATAATGGAGGATGAATCTCAGTTTAAACATTTCCTGCAGGGAGAGAAAGAGGCTGAGTGAACGCAAAACATGCATTGCATCTCTGATAATCCCCGGGCAAAGCCTTCCCTGCTGAATGCAATTAAAAAGCCTTTTTTTCATTTCTCCAATTACTTTTGGTGTTTATTGTTCCCCAACACTGCACGTCAAGGAGTCTGAAGGCATTTTTCTGCGTACAGTATGGTTTTAAATGTGTCTGTTGTAACATGCATGAATTTCAGCTAGCCTCCTTCAATTTGCAGTACCTGCAGTACCCATCGGCAGCAGGGTGCACCTGCAGTGTGATGTGTCAACTGATCCCCATATATGTTGGCACCTGAACCTCAGAGATTTTGTGAAAGGGGATTTGTTGTGTATGTGTTTGTAATCCATACACATATTAAACATGCAGTTACTCAGATACAGGTTGATGGAAACCAATAACATATGTAAAACAGTTGGATGAATTTGCCTGCATGTTTTGGAAATTCCATGCTATTTGTCCTCATGAAAACACTAATATCAGCCTATTTTATGTTTTGGGGGAACAGAAACCAGACTATCACTCATCACAGTGACAGAAAACAAAAACAAGAAGTGATCTGCTTTAAAAGGATAGGCTCAGGACATATAGAAAAAGCCTGACCTACGAGATCCAAGGAACCCTCCAGACAAACAAGATTAAACAAGAGGTAAAAAGAGGAGATGACACTTTATTTGATTCAGTTCAGCAAGGCAAACCGTGAAATCCATGACTGGTGCAAAAGTCCTTGAAATGTCACTGCTTGACTTCTTGGACAGTGCATCTAATGGAAACTTGAGTTTCCCCGAGTGCAACGGTTGTTATTACAAACATACTGTATGTTAGCAAGATGATACAAAAGAGGATGATTATGTATCTCCGAACAATACAAATTCTTGAAATAATCTGTTAAAATGGGAGTCAAGAAGACACTTTCCATCCTTATAAGACAACATTTTCTGATATGATCTGTGCAACTCCTGATTTTAGTACCTCGTGTATCATTCCAATGATATTTGTCTTAATAAATTTTTTTTTTTTTGCGAACTCCAAGAGCATCAGCCATCTTGTGATACAAATATAGTAATTGGGCTGAATACAAATAGATTTTAAAAATGCCAGAAGCATCTTTTTTACCAATGAAATGCAGTGTGTACATTGTGGAAGGGAACGATAGAATTGCAAATATCATATAACACTGCAAAGTGCCATCTACAATGCCCTCACATTTGCACACAACAGCGCCTCCAGTTACAAACTTAAAGTGAAAACATGCATTTCAGTAACATTTTCTGCCACTAGGGCTTCAGAGGTAGGGGGTGTGGACTGCTAGATGGGCTACTGTTATAAAATTGAAGTCTGCTGAGGTCATCTAAACCTCTAATATATCCTTTCATCTGAAACATATTGTTCATGTTTATTTTTCATTAGTGAGCAATAGCATTAGGGGAAGATTAAATCTCACGAGGTGAGACACATAGAGGTAGGCAAATTATCCTGTGATAGGTATTTCGATGACTTGCTTTTCAAGTAATTAGATTAGACAGCATGTACGTTTATTAGCAGCCATCCCTGGGGTATAACGTAAAAAAAATCGAAAGGTGGAAGTAGATTTGGAAATTGAAATGAACGCTGCTTTTGGCACTGGAGTGACAACAGAAGCCATTTACAATGCACAAAGCACGCCTTTTTCTTTTTTTTTTTTTTTAGCCATCTGTAAGGCTAGCTCAGCATGTTTTATAATTTGACTATTAAACCCAGAATGTCCACGGATATTGACATGGATAAGTATAGCACGAAGAATAAGCATGCAATGGTAAAGTATGTTAGTTTATCTTAGCAAAAATATGCAGTGGAAAATATGTACATATATATTTTAATTTCCGCTGGTGTTCCAACATGTTTATGATATCAGAGACAAAGATGTAAATCTAAAAAACACATATACAGTGATGACCGTACATCCAAAAAAATATACCATAAGAGATCATTATTAAGAACTTAAAATGCTGTTCAACTGAGAGATATGATACAATTGGTTAAACAATTGAACACTGCATTCCAAAATATTTGCGATAATTAATTAATCACAGTTATTGTTCTTTGTAGTCCAAACATGTGAGACAATGTAATTGCGCAACCATACTCCCATCAAATGAACACTCCAAACTTTTGTCAGTCTGTACGCATTGTTCTGGTCAGCGGGCATTTGGCAGGTGTGTTGCTCATGATAAGCTATTATCATCAGCATGTTTGGAGGGAAACTGGAGTGGATTCCTCTTGACGTGTTGGGTGCCTTTTGTGGCAACATCTCTTTATGATGGGGAAAACAAGGTGTGACGGGATGACCGTGCAGTGGGAGCGGTAATGAGCTCCCACTGCACTGCATAAGAGTTAGATTTATTTTCCCCAATAAATGCAAGAAAAATAATGCCGGCAGATTTACAAATGACAAAAACACTTTGGAACACATACACAAACAACTACTTTGCTTTTCAAAAGAGACCATCCAATCTTTTCCCTCACTTGACGCTGCCAACTCCGCCCCAAACCCGCCAAACAGTGGGGTAAGTTATATTGTCTTTTCATAATATTTACAAAATTCATTTAGCTGTGCACGCTTTCCCAAAATATTCGCATATACATTTAACCAATATGTCACTTGCTTTAGTCGTATTATTTGTAAAGATGAACGTAGTTAGCATACTTGCGGAACATAGACCGTGTCGCCCCGAGTATGAACCTGCATGCTAAATTTGGTGCTGCTTCTGCGTTTTGCCGGTCTGGCTCCCATTATGGCAAAACTACAGCAGCAAACCAATAAAAGTTCGTTATTTCCACTACACCGAAGTCATAAACAAAAGCGTTTTCTTCAACTTCAAATTGTCGCATATTTACTGCAGAAAACCCTGTAGACGCTATTACCATTTATCGTGTCAAGGAAAGGAGGACTCACTCTGTTACACAAGGGATTACACTGCTAATGAACTGTTTGGGGGGATCAATAGGCTTCCAGATGGAGAGAGCCAAATCAGAAATTTGGCAAGAACATTGGGGTTCACCTCTTCTCTTTCAATATGTGCCATCGGGGCTTTAATGACCACTGTGAGTCAAGACATCAGTTTGAAGCAGGCTAGGCGCCAGGAGAAAATACAGAGGGGTGCATTTGCAGTCCACTGGGGACACAGAATGTAATGTCTTTAATAAAAAAGTAATAAATACTATGTAGACGTCAGGATATAAGGAGACAACTAGAGGTGCAATGCACCCCTAAGAACCCCCACAGTGCTGGCCCTGGGTTGAAGTCTCATTCAAAAGCTTGCACCTCCTTACAGCATAGTTTCTCCCATCGCCACTCAGGAGCATTTGACTTGCTTTGGTCCAGCAGTAAGTCTGTGCCCATACTGACTGTCCAGTCCTACACTGAGCAACAAAAAAAACTTAAATCTAAATTATGTGTTTGCATTGTGGTTGTCATGTTTTTTCAACACAGACTTTTGAGAGACAAACTGAGAGTCTGATTGAACCTAACTACTTTGTGAGCCTTCCTCTGGGGGCTGGCTGGCTTAGAAATGGAACAGATTGCTGGCTTGTGAATGGGTGGGTAATCAGCCAATTATTCTCCCAGAACAGGTATTAGCCTCTAAGAGCTGTGGCTGTCAGACTGAGGGACTGCAAAATAGGGAAGCGAAGCTCACAATATTATATTTTTTGGAACTGTCTGTTTTCTCAACACAAAGCTTGCAGTCACTAGCTGGGATTTCAAAGTACGTGTTATACCACTTAAAGCAATACCCTACCAAAACTTCAAAATTAATAAAAATTTTTCTTACCTTGAATTAAAATTTTATCAGATGGATTATCTGCAGTTCTCTTCAACAAATTATCTAATGTTTAATGTCTGGAATTTCTGCTCCATTTTGGTGCCAAAATGATTTTGCATCCCTGGTTATCTATGGGGATCCCTTTGGTTCCAGGCAAAGTCTTTTCAAATACTATTTCTTAACTGGACAGGCTGAATCGTAATCAGTCCATTTTTGTTTTTTAGATTATTCCTTTACAGATCTATGCATGCGCTAATAACCTATGAGAATTTGACCCTTTTTTTACCTTTGAGGACATACAGGTATAGTTCTTCTGTCTCACTGTTTATCATAAAAACTCCTTTGAAATCACAATAATAACGAGAGAGGTACCAAGTCAAATATATCATATATTAAATTTGAATACTGCTGCAACCATGACAACACTGGTTGTGAAACACTCTTTCGTTATATTTGCTTTAGGTCATACAGTGTTTTTACTTCTTTACCCTGAGCAGTAAACTGTGAGGAAGATGCTGCAGTGACCATGAGAGCTTAAGAATGTGACTTTTGTCTGGTGTTGTGATGTTGTTTGTCTTTTTCATGCCCAGGCCATACATTTGGCTTCAAATCTGGGAACTCAGATGGCAACACTAATGTACAACGTTAAGCAGTTTGGTCACTTTTCCAGTTCTGTCTCAGTTGACCTCTCTTTTGATTGAGCAATGCAGGGTATGGTGTGAGAGCTCTGCCAAAATGGCCACAGTAGCATTTTGGTGCAGAAGACTTTGTTTCTTTCGACTTCATAGACCAGAAAAGCAAATGCAAGAGTGCAATGAAGCAATGAAAAGCAAAGCCTTTTTAAAATATTATTGTATTTTTAGTTTTTCCTCTGAACTACAAGAATATGCAAATGACTCCAACATTACCATCTGTTTTCCAGAGGTATCTTTCGAAGTGTTTGCATACATTATATTAAAAGAGATTAATGAAAAGTTATATTTCTAGAGCTAAAAATTTCATAATACTGTGTGGTATATTAATATTAATATTGTTTTTTTCCCTCTCCTGCTAACAAAGTCTTTTTATACCCCAAGTGCACTGCATCCTGAATAGAAGTAAAATTCAAGGCAAGGAGGTATAAACACAACACTTCATGGTGTTAGCATGTGCATACTCTAAAGTTATGTATTTAATACATAATATATACTTGGATAAGAAATAATATTGTATGGTGAAATACTCAGTGTGAAACCGTATATCAATTTTAAAAGCCCTGATATTCTTGGAAAGATATTTGTTGGTCTAAACATTATGATGGCAAGTATGCCATTCAGTTAACTACAGTAAATGACACAGATCTGAATATCCAAGCACATTTACTGTTATTCCTTTGGCTCATTTACTGGCACAGATATTAAAGGCAGCTTCATTAAGCCACTCAGCTGATGCTCAGACTGTTCTGTTTGGTTCTTTTTTCTTTTTCTTCTTTCTCCCCTCCATCTCAATTTTCCTGTGCATGACATCAACAAATTCTCCAGTATCTTAGTCAATTCTCACCATTGGCCTCTCCTGTCTAGATAGTGTAAACATACTTCCATACATGTTATCATTTTCAGCCATCTGTAACATCTTTTCATTGTATCCAATTGCAAAGTAAAGAAATATATTAACACTCAGACACCATACATTTCTAAGTGTAAACCTATAAGTCTGTACAAAAGTGATGGTATTTCAGCCATTAGGATATTTTGGAAAAATGTAGATTCCACTGTCTTTATTGCATATGAAAGCTAAGTAGGTAGTAATCAAGACTTAACAGGCAAGAAAAATAAATCCATAAAACATATCTACAATCTAAAAGCAGCAAGCAGATTATTAAATTGAAAACTCCAACCTAAATTTTTCTGCAACTTGTAACTGACTTCAAGTATATCCAGGTTAACATGTACATCTTTGAATTATCACTACCTATGCCTATTAAAAGCTACATTCTCTCAGCATCTTCCCACTAAATAACATCCTTCACAGCACGTAGGTTTCTGATGTATCTTCTGTCAACATGCCTACTTTTAGCTGAGGAATTAGTTGATAGTTTTAACTCCTTGTGCAAGAAAAGCCTTGACTTTGTTCTGCCAACAATATTACCCCCTGAATAACTGTGAATATCAGACAAATAAAAAGTGAAAATAGCTGAGTGTAAGTGGGAGGTGGTTAACATCAAAAAACAGGTGGTACCGGTCAAAATGATTCCGTGTGTCTGAATGAAAAATTGGGTGTCATTCAAGTTCATAACATCTGATGGGCTAGCTTGAATTAGGATGCATATGGATTCCCCAGCTTATTCACTTGATGTTATCTTAACCAGACTGCTCAAAGAAGTGTTTGGACCTGTATGCTGTGTAATCATAAACATCTCCCCTGCTACTGGAACAGTTCCACCTTTCTTTAGATCTGCTGTGCTTCAGGCCCTCATTAAGAATCAACATACTGAAGATGCCACTGTGCTCTGTAAGTGTAGGTCCATTTCTAAGTTGCATTTTCTCACTAATTTTCTAGAGAAAATTGTCTTCAGACAGTTATTGGCTCTTCTGAGTAAGAATAGCCTGTTTGAAAAGAAAAAAAAACATCAATCTGGTGTCTTTTCAAATAACAATAGTGCCCCTGTAAAGGTTGCAAATGGCTTGTTAACGAATGCAAACTGAAATGGAACTGTATTATTAAATGATAAGTCTGCTTGCCAGCAATTTAGTTCGCTACCAAGCTGTACTGTAACCCAAATGCAACCTTAGCTGTACTGAAAAAATACATACCTAACTGGTTAATTATAATCCAGTATATACTATATGCTACTATAATTCTATATATTATGCTACATATTATATATACTATCATACTATGTGCTTTCTTTTTTAAATTCATGCATAGGTTTGTAACAGTATTTCAATATCAGTTTCATAATGAATTGACAGGTCCCTCAGTAGTTTTCCTGTGTGCTCTAATAGCTGACTTTTTGGACCAAAACCACAAGAAGCGTCTGTGCTTTGAGGTAAAGCAAGTATATTTTATATATATTTATTTCAGTTCCATTCATCATTGGACCTTTGGACCTTTGAAGCATCCTTCTGGGATACCAGCACAGCCCACAATAAACAGTTGTTTATTTGCAATGCAATAAGGTTATTTATAGGAAAGCCATTTTATGAACAAACAACATATGTGAAAAGGGTTGATATGTCAAACCTCCAGATGTTCTATATTGGAAGAAGACACAGAGAAGCAGACCAGCAACTTCTGGGCAAAGTTGTGACTATTACAGCAAACACACTGCTCTATGACATTCTCAATAAATAGGATCCAAGACAACAGCAGTATGGTGAATACAGGTTTATTGACCATGCAAAGATAAAAATGGAACAGCTGTTTGTTCTCAAGAGCAATCACATTTGTAAAAGATCCTGTTTTGTCCTCACTGCATTAATTGTTCTCCTACCATATTGGGGCAGACACCTCATGCTGATGAAAAATAATGATGACTTAAGTATTTCAATGCTGTATTAAATAAAAGGATATCATACTTTTGCAAAAGGATGTTGGTATATGTGTTGTATTGTTGATCCTGGAATCTAAGCTTTGATTATGCATATTGATTATCTCTATATGTCTAATAAGTGGAGGTCATTGAATAACATTTCTCTCTGGCATGTCTCTGTTCATGTGGAAATGCTCTGATGGTGCTCTGTATAAAAAATATGTTTTTTGAAAGAGAGGTTTTAGTCTTATGCCTGTAGGCATGGTTGCATGTTGCCATTTTCTACATATCACACCATCAGTGTAAACATGCAACCTGTTAGATCTTTGTGTTCCCACATCATTTGAAATGTCTGGATTCCCTTACTTTGAAAAGATGAAATACAGCTGAAACTATGGTATAATTTCTGTTAATATGCCTCTGTTGGGAATGGAGCCATACGTGTAGGGGCATGCTTTTAGTAAGTGTGTTAAAAAATACCCTTTTATGTAAAGGATTTTGGCAAGGGTTTATTATATTACATTCTAGCTGAGGTAGTTATGTTGTCATGTCCCTATAATGATAGGGCCTTCAAATAATATACAGTTTACACAAACAATTTACGTAAGTGAATTCTTCCGGTTGAATGAGAATGTTATGTTGTATACACAGACATATCATATGATGGTTCTTTCTTTAGAGCTGATAGATTGTACATTATGAGTGACATGTCTCAAGTCTTTTTAAAACTATATTCACCTCATAGATACAAGAACAGGCAAGCAGTCCACATTTTCATTACATGGTCAAATGACAAACCACAGGACCAAGTAACATGAAAGAAGAGACATTTGTTTGGAGTAGTTCCTCTTCAGTGACCGATAGTAGTTGTAAGTTAATGTCATATTGATCTGTTCTTTGAGTATCAGAGATACCTTTTATATGTACTGACATGTGGATAATATATGTCATGTGAGGAACTTGGTGTATTTCTCATCTGAGCATATTTTGTGTGAGATAGACAAGACAGGAAGTGTAGAGATACAGGGTAATATATTGTGCAGATGAACAGATTGGTAAGAACCCTAGGGCAGGCTTGCACTCTGTCACCTATTGAAAATCGAGAGGCAAATATGTTATTTTTCCCTCAGGTACCTCCTGTTTTAGCATTTTAGCAGGAAAGTTCTGAAATAATGGCAGGTTTTGTCATTCTGTCAGTATCACCAGTAACACTTGTACATGTGATTAATTAGCAAAGTAGTCAGCACACCTTTAAAAAAACATTCTGTTGTTCAGAGAAGAAAAAGATGCTGGCACTTTTTATCCATGGCAGAGGTAACCTATGACATGGCATTGTAAAGGAAGCCTTCAGAAACTTATTCTGGCTCAATCGTAGGCTGTATGTTACATGATTACTTGAAATAGTTGTTGGATGCTGGTATAAATTCTGTAGGAGTGCTCAGGGGCTTTGTCATGTAGAAAGCTGCGATCAATATGCTCATATATTTACATATATTAAATAAGGATTATTAAGAAATCAATGAACTCTCTGCCCGCAGCATTAAATCTGTCAATTTCTCTACCTAATAAATACTTGCTCCCGAGAAGCATGAAGCTGCATTAATGTATTCTGGTGACATTTACATATGAAATGGATTCTGAGAATAAACAAACAGTAATGCCACTCAGCCTGAAAAACAAAAGTTGATCATATTTTTTGTTTGATGGGGTCTCGACTGCAAAGAAAACCGGGGCAGGAGTGGAATCTCAGATTGCGAGCTGAGAGAAGGAAAACTCCCATCCTTGATGACAAACCAGCGATGTTCTGTGACTAAAGGCAGACATCTGAGCACCAGAGACAAATACAAAGAGATCCTTTAGCCTGCAAGAAATTGAACAAACAAAAGTGTCCTTTGTGTCATCTGTTGAAAAGTCATAGCATGATGCGAGTTTGAACAGAGCGTCTCACACGGGTGTCATGCTTGTTCCCAGTTCCTGTCACTGTGTGTACACAGCCTGGAACCAGAGTGCATACCAATGAGCGTAGATTGATTCAGACTTAAGTCACAAGGCTTATGTCACCAAAGAGTACCAAAATACTGTACATAATCTACGTGGTGGTACAGCAATGCAAATGTCAAAGAGAGAAAAACAATCAGTCATATGCACTGCAGTGTAAATAAATACAATTTTAAATAGTTTGATTTAATGTACTGGTATGGTACCTGTATGTGCCTGTATGTGTGTATACAGTATGTCTGGTACCTTGCTTATATCCATGCATATCATGTATGCCTGTAAGTGTCTTTTTTTGCGCTACATAGTTCACTTAAATTTGAACCTGTTTATAACTACCTTGGTAACAGTGCTTTTGTTTGTCCTGCAAGTAAAGCCCCACTGAATACTGAATTGATAGAAAGAGAGAGGTCTATAAACATTTCAACATGATATATGTTCTGCTGATACATGCACTTTTGATAGACAATTGAACAGAGGTGTTAATTGTACATTCATGATTATTATTTCATTTCAACAAAACTTTTGACTGTAGCCTTAACAAGATAAAGGTGATGAGTTTGTATACATGAATGTAGGGAAGGTCGAATTAAGTTTCTAGAGTTTGCTGGTAGACAAACTGTGGTGAGCTTAGCAAACAAAAAACTGGGTTCATGGCCTTATAAAAAGAGACGATCCTCGGTCAGCCCATGACTTCCTATACAACCCAGTCTGCATTCAAATTCGAGAGCAAGGGCATTACTGATATTCATGGTACGACAGCCCTGCCATCCTAAAATAATTCATTTATGCAAATGGTGCAGCCTGCAGACTAGACAAAGGTTCACACCGCCATTACCTTTCCCTGTGTTTAATTCCAGTCAGGTGATGCCAAACTCCAAAGACTCTGACTTTGACCTCATTAATTGATTTCACTGGGAGTTTTCATGGATTCCTAAACCGCCAAACAGTGGAAAACATTACTGCGGGCTTCTGCAAAGATAATACAAGCATGGAAATAAGACCTGGAGTCCGTGAGTGGAATGCCATTTTAACTTCACCAGCCAGTGATGGAGTCAAAAGTTTCCTGATGAAAACAGTGAAATGAAAGTTTTAAGGAGAAACTAATAATTGTAATCAATGAGTAAGAATGTTGTCTGCCACTGTGGAATGTTCAATACATTGTTGTACTGCCTGCTATGAAAATTTTCCTGCACAAATATACTGAAGCGTTAGATCTGCCAGTTGCTGCGGGTGTAGATCCCATGTATAGGGTTGTAAAATATTGTAATTAGAAACCTCAGTCCAAAATCCCCTGTCTGATTGCTTATTGATAGCAATGCAACTACCAAAAAGTAGACCACAAACCAGACTGAACTAAATTTCCAAACTGTCATGAAAATTGTATTGTATGTCCCTGTAAAACATTGTAGCCGTAGCCATAACAGCTAACTTTGACAGAAAAATAAATGATTGGAAGTACAAAAAACAATGGTTAAAGAAAACACTGTGAATTCTAAAAACTTCTAAATAAAATACATGAATAGAGCTTTAAAAGGACCCAAATATCAAATTTACCTTCCACCTTGTCATGCAAATAACTGCTGACTTTTCTTGAGGTTAGCTGATGCTGAACTTCCCCTTAGAGAGGCATTTACAATCACCTGTTGAAGCAGGTAGTGGCAATCAACACAAATATTCACTGTACATTGTGATATAAGGATTTCAGGAAGCATCTCCTGGTGGTATCTATACCAATTGAACAAGATCTTTAACTTTGCTTAACTCACAAGGTGAGGCATAATTTCATTGTAACTGCCCAAGGCAAGGTGGCACGAAAACCCTGGATTGTACAGGTACTAAAGTCCCCTTTGTAACAACGGTAAAACAATGAAACAAGGTAAGGGCAATACATGGTGCCAGGTGAATTCTTTTATCCATTTAGAGAGCTGAATTTTCACATGACTAATTGAGGTCTAGAGTCCAGTGCTGTACACTTCTAAATGCACATGCACAAATAGTTTTGGAATTTTAATGAGTGAATATGGGATTAGGGAAGGGAAAGTCATGGAATTAAATGTTTGTCCATTGAGTAGTTTGTAATTTGTTTTTAAATGGATTTTTCTCATGTGGACATATTAACCAGGGAGCGTAAGTCATTTGAATCATACTCGCTAGTTTACAGAAAAACGGTTTTTCAGAGGAAATGATTGCTTCAGATTCTTACAGTCTTTCACTGCAGTGTTTTATCAAAAACAGCCATTATCCAGTTCTAACAACATTCAAGAAAAAAGTGATGTATTTTGCTGTATCCTGGTTTTAGATTTTAGGTTTACAGCTTTCTCAAATACATCCTGAAGTGACAGTGTGACTCCATTTACGACAGCGTGCTGAGCTTGATTTCTGTGTTAATTTTAAGAAGACACACTCTGCACAGCCTGTCAATCAGTATTAATGTTTTAGCATGCATGGAACTCGTGTAATTACCCATAGGAGGGAGAATCAGATCAGATTAATACAAACTTACTGAATGGTCATGGTACAGTGAGGCAATGAATCTTAATATCCATCGCTAAGGGAGCAGGTGGCTCTTAACAGCATGCAAGTTGAGTAGCTACGTTTCTTGGTATGATGCATCAGCTACCAGTATTTCTTCTCAGGAAAGGGGCCATGTACTAAAGCCTATTTATTTGTTCATCATACAGCCTTGTCCAGTCCAGCTTACAATGTTAACAGTATAAACATTCACCAACCTGCTTATATAGTGTGGTTTAATTTTATCGGGAGCACATGGGGTTAAACATAAGGCTTTGACCCTGAGGCCCAGAATCCAGAACATTATTGTTTTAAGAAAGCATGTATAATTTAAAGCAATGACCTATTGCTCCATAGTCAATACAAGACTTAAACAGACGATGAGTCATTTCTCAGTGAACAATAAAAGTAAAAGTGTGCCAATATGAGGAGCACATACCTGTCGGCACAAAGACATACGAAAAGCATTTCAATAGGAGAATACAAATGTTGATAATTAAAGCTATGCATATGTATGTATTTGTGTATACTGCGTAACTGCAATCTTTGTACTTTGTAGTTCATACATTCACACCTCCAGCCAGTACACTTGCACAACACAGAATGGTCTTTTTTCCCTGCATCTGTGGTACATGCTCCATTTGCAATCATGAATAAATTGACCTGGGACTCACTGAGCATAACATAACAATGCTCTAGTTTGGGTTTGCCAGTGCAGTTTCGGTTGGATGTCTGTGTGTCCTGGCACAATTGTTGCCTGATACCGGTCCTGCAGCACCAAGCTGACATGTATGGTAAGCTCTTTTAGGCTTCAATCTTCAATTACTCTATAGGCACTGGTCATGGGTGTGATTCAGTTCACAGTGATGCAGTTTACAAGTGTGTTTCCAGGAGCACATTGTAATGAGAAGGGAGGCAACCCATATACTGCCATATGTATTGTCTGGACATAGGTGCATTGTATCATTATGAGTTTTATTTTGTATCAGTTGTGTCAAAGATTAAACTGCAGTGGTTAAAATTGTAAGACACAAATCAATATTCATTTTCAATGCTTTTTTGTTTTATATATTACAACAACCATCCAATACATTATTTGAAGGAAGCAATTTATATCCATAGATTACTTTTACACACTGGAGGAGGCTATACTTTTTATTGATTGCAGAGATAAAATTAATATTGAAGTTTTAAATGAGTAAAAGCCACTTGAAAAAGCTGGAACAGGTAAATATGTTGCATTGTAGGCATGAATTGTCATCACATTTAAACCAATGCAAATACAATGATAAAATGAGAAAAAAAAACAACCCTAAAAAAAGGAGTAGCAAATTAGCATAAACCCATCAAGCAAAAATATGCAAAATGGCTCATGTTAGGGAGCTCTGAAAAGCTACTGTTAAACTCATAAAAAGTGATGACCTGATGTAACCCCCAAAGGCCATGACATGCTGGATTTTGCAGACACTTCTAAATGTCATGAATAATAAGGAGCCAGGGAAATTTGTTTAACCAACTATGCGCATGGCCACGATGGAGAAAAAAACATCAAATACGACATAATATGTACCTATACATTTAATCAAGACTCTGTTATGAAGTAAAAAGAACATTTTCTGGGGTTACTGCTATTGATGGTTTATCTTGAAAACCACACATTAATTCAGTGTTAAGAAAAGTGATAACCTTGCATACCAAATTAACTCAGGTTCACATTGTTCTATCATTTATTTTTTTTATTACATAACATCTGACCCACTGTGTGATGACCTTTTCCAAGACCAATTTAATTTATTTGTTTTGTGGTATTGTACATGGGATTGTCGCTGTGCTGTGGCAGTACTTGGCAGGTCCATTCTCCATTTCCACTGGTCACCAAAATATTTAAGTCATGTAGCACTGGAAATCGATGTATATCAACATTAATGATAAAATCCATCCCCAGGGAGTTAGTTGTACCACCTCTGGAGACACACAAAGACTTTCTTGCTGTTTCCTAAACTTTAGAGTTTTACTTTTTCAATGTACATGTGCTTGTCCTGTGCTGTGACCTGTGATACATCTTAAAAAAATATAAATATTATATCATCATCATGGTATTGGGTATATCATAAGGGTATATCATAAGGTTATATTTATATTTATGTAATTTGATCATCATTTTAGAATGTAGTGGGAGTGTGTAAATATACTTCTGCCTTTGAGGAATGGCTCCAGGGCACAATGGCATGATTAAATCGCATGACTGATCCAATGCTAATTTGAAACCGGAAGAACACATTCTGCTGCTTTGCTGTGCATATATTTGATATACTTTGTTTTGTTTCTTACACATCAACATGAGTTTGGCAGTGAAATTAATGAAATTAATAAAAAATGTAGATCAAATGTAACACTTGCTTTAATTCATCATTCATCAACATCAAGTTAAGGACAATGTGCAAAGCCAGATAAATACTCCTCCCCCAAATCTGGACAAAATAATGAAACATGTCTTTCTTTCATTCTCAACAATAACAAAAAAAGAAAAGACCAAAACAAAAAAATTTTGGCCCTAATGACTGTGCATTTCTCATTCTCGCATGCGGCTTAAACTCGGTTAATGTACTCAAGTAAAAGTAACAGATGGTAGGAGACCCAGTGCTCGTCTCGCTCTTCTGTGGCGTGTCTAATTTTGTGGAAGATGTATGCACTTGCCATGTGCGATGTGAATCCACAGCCATAACTCAGCCCATGTGTCCAACAGTTTCCAGGCTACACTGGAGATGTTAACTCTTGATACCGCTGTTGACGCTGGTGTAAAGTAATTTATCTTGGTAAAAGCCTCCTTTTGGCTGATGTATCAGATCCAAATTGTAGGTGACAGATATATCTTACTATAATTAAAATAACTGTAACATATAACCATAACTCACATTCTGTTATGGTTTCACACATTGATTACATCAATACCCAATGGTGTACAACAATAAAATACAACAGTACACCTAGATTAGGAGTTGATCATTTAAAAAATGTTCCATTTTGGGACTACCAATTGGCTCAGAGCCTAAAAGCACTTGCTCCTGATACAGATACTGAAAATTTTCTCTTCCAAATTCATTCCAAATTTTCTTTGCTTACTGTTGGCCTGCCATTATTACACCACATTGGTTAATGTCTTACTTTTGTAAATTAAAGAGTACACCTCTGACCTTGCCAGAGTCAATGTGGAGTCCCACGTGGCTGCATGCTTGAATCCATGCATAAATATGTAATTTGGATCATAAATCATTTTGTATCTGTTCTACTTTTCTTGCTCATACTGCTGTTTTTAGTTTTGCAACTTCACTCTATGAAATATCCCCCCAATACCCAATTCTTCAACGCATGTTGCTGTGAGAAGTTTTTTTAAATGTCTCACCAAAGACAGACAGTTTTTGTTGCAGAGTCAGGATACTGCACAACTCCATTGATCACATAGTATATCTCATAGTTGTGGAAAGAGTCATTTTTCTTAAGGATCCAGTCTGAAGGGATGTAGCTAGTTCGTGGAGAAACACTAGATTATTTGCCTTGAGGAAGTTGTCTTTCCATGTGTTTTTATTATGCAGTGCAAATCACATACCCCTGCCAGCAGCCACTAGAAGAAGACTGCATGCAGGTGCTGTATTACATTTATACACACACACACACACACACACACACACACACACACACACACATACACACACACTTCTCCCATAAAGTGGAGCAGTGCCAGCAGCAATGAAGACCACAACTGCTTCCTCTGATCCTAAGCACTCAGCTGTGTAGAAACAGAAACATATAGTCACAGTGCCAGGTTTCCATGCATCATGAGACAGCAGTATTGTACCTTTCCCCTTGCATCCGTTGGAATACCGCAATAATTATTCTGTAGTAGTGTAGCACACGTTAATAGCCTCATCACCCGTGAGATACAATGACACGACTTGAGTGCAGTGCTTCTTTTTCATTCTGTGCCACAGGACAACTGAGCTATTGACGCTGCTGAAAGGTACGTGAGTGTCTTCTTTGTAGTGTTCTGTGGGTGTTGCTATTGTCACCCTGTGGTTACCTTCTCAAGGGGCTGCAACGTGGGCTTTTTGAATTCTTAAACACTGTGAGCGACAAATGATATGTGTGTTTAAACCTGCTTATTTGTATTTTAACATTTATATTTATATTATGTCAAATTTTTAATCAGCTTTTTGTGTTTGGGCATGCTGATATGTTGATAAAGGGAATGGAGTTAATTAGCTTGTTTGAAGGCACGCTGTGGCATTTTCAACACATAGCAAACCATAGCTGCAGAAGCTACATCCAGCCCATTCACCAAGCTGTTAGGGCATCCTTTCGGTTTCTCATTTTCTTAGCTATTAAAATTTGACTAAAAGATATTTTGTAAGATATTATTGAAAGAAAGATGCAAACAATTACATGTGACAGCAAAATATTGAAACCCTGGAAACCAAAAAAGTTTACTTTTCATTTTAAATATCTTTTTGGAGGAATATTAAAAAGAGTAGTAATGCTGTATATTGTATGGATGTGTACATCTGCATGAGTATAACTTGTGAAACATGTCTAATGCTTTCACATGTATAAATTCAAAGTCTGCCCATTCTTCTGTGGAGGGGATATTGCATGAGAAAATATTGTATGAGAAAATTAGAATTTGTGTTTGCTTTAACATCACACACTAAGCAAAGATTTTTGCTTTTTATAATATACCATATGCGACATATCTGGACTCGATAATTCCAGGCCAAAAGAGTCAATATGAGTTTGGTTTGTTCTGATACTGCAGACCCTCAAGCACAAATCAAATTCTGTCAACCTGAATGAAGTCCTTTCCAGTAAAAAGAAAGATTGAAATGAATACAGGTAAAATAGTTGACTGTATAAAAGTAGCTATAAAATATAACTTTATAACTTTAAATGTCCTCATTTCACACTCTTGCTGTATGTTCTTATTTATCTGTTTATCTGTTAGACCACAGCAATGTATGGCTTTCTCTTGTGTGCTGTTATACCTTTTCCTAAACCAAATTTTAAACTTAAAACAAACACTGTAAGCCCCTGTCTAAGCCAGCACAGAAATCCAGATGGATCGTTCATCTTACTCACGCAACACAGACTCTGTTTGCACAAGCAATTTCTTGTAATCCTACAATGGTTTCACCTTCACAATTCATAAATCCCACTGCATCTTTAGTTTCAGGACTTCTATTATAACCATTTCCATCAAAACTAAACCTCTTACAGAACATAGATATCCCTTTAGCCATCCAAAACTGATTCTATTTACCACTGATAAAGCATATTGACTGGACAAGCCATAAAACAATCTGTCTTGAGGACAGTGCTGTCAGGGTTACATTGGAAACTCATGGGATAAGTACCACAATGTCCATAAAATCCACTGATGAGATGTCTGTCTTTACACTTTACAGTCATAAATGTGGTGTATTTGTCTCAGTCACAACCTCTTGAAGTCATTTATGACATATAAATGTCCATTCTGTCTCCAAATCAGCATGCACGTTGATGTACATCATAGTGTACTACCTAGAATGGGTATCATGTTTTTTGTGAGAATTTTTATGGGTCAGGGAGTGTTCATCCAGTTTCTTTAAGCTAAGAATTTTTCAGAGACTGACAAAGCTGAGGTAAAATTGCATAACTGGCAAGCTCACTTCAGCACATGAGAGAAAGCTATCTGATGTTTGATAGCCATTTTTCAGAATCTTTCTATGGGAATATTACAGACCAACATGTATCAAACAATATTCTGGTTCTGTGTGCATATTTTAAATATATAAAATATTTAATGTCATACTGTCCCGTTCACAGCCTGTCATATTTTGTACCCCCAGCTTCAGAAATGATACAAGTTATTTCCTGGCAACCAAAAGTATATATCATCCAAAAGTGAAAATGTGACCTTGACAAGCAAAATCTCCCTGTTCTCAGTTGAAATTATGCTATTAAGTGTAGCATTGCATTATACGGACAGTAACTATAGTTTTCTAAAAAATAAAAAAATGCAGTCCCTAATCCCTTAATCCACATCAGTAAGTAAGCCAGTAAGTGAAATATTTTATTTAAATATTCATCCCCACCTTTTAATCTCTTGTGGCATTTTTTCTTTATGTTTTTTCTGTGAAGACTTTAACACCGACCTTCTAACTACTTTTAATCATTGTAGGCCTCAAGCCTTAATCGTCATTACCTCCCTCTTAAAAGGGGCATTGTCATTTCTGCCAGTTTAGGGGTAGAGTTCCAATTCTGTTGTTCCACAGTATAATTCAATTTCAAACTGTGAATAGATGCCAATGAGTGGTAAAATAATCAAGCAAAATGTAAGGGATCCACAGAATTTTTAAAAATATAATTATTTCTTTTTGGAACATCAAGATGGTAATTGTTGTTTTTTCCAGAATAGTTTAATACGCTAAATGCCAGTCTAGGGCTTCCACCTAGAAAGGAGATTTTCCCTTTGAAAGATTGTAAAAGGATGTGTAACAATTTCACACAGTGAACACTATGCTAGCAAAAAAAAGTGAATTCCTTATCTGGGAATGGATGGTGGCCATTACATTGCTGACTCAGTGACTCTTCAGACGTGTTAAAAGACTTTCTGAAGGATCGCACAAGGTGATCAAGGTTAAAATAGATATACTCACGATGGGAAATGATGTAATGCTGCTGGTATATGTATATGTAAGGTACATTTTAAACTGTAATCACAGTTCAATGGTTGTTTCTTGTGCTTTCAGTTCTATTTCTTTGCAGTCTCTGCAGACTCTATTTCTCATTCTTCTCATTCTGTGTAGATGTATTGGGTCATGCAAAGAATAAGTAAAAAATGAATATTTCCATTTACAATGCATTTATATGCATTTTTTAGCATTTAGCAGAGCAATCAGCAACCAACATTTTTTTTTTTTTTAATGGGAGGGGAGGCGGTTCAGGTCAGCCCTGATCTAGATCTGGATTTTGAGTAAAATATCATAACATTTGTTTCCTGTGGCAATAGCTTTGGGGTCAAGAGTTGTAAATTATAGGTAGCAAAGAAGCACAATCTCTCAGTTAATAATCAACAATGTGATTGACTATAGTCCTTGCGAAAAAGGTACTCATCTGTTATGGCAGCTCAAATGTCTGTGAATTTAATGAATGTCCACTAGTAGTGCATAGGTACACATACACACACTTCTTCTCAACTTTCATAAGCTTCTCCTGATTGTTGTTTTCCACCAGAAATGTGAAGTTTAATGGCCACATTAATCAATTGTGAAGGATCACATTTTCACTGTTCGCTTTTCTACACCATCCAACTGTCAGTTTAAAAGGTTGTGTGTATTATCAGGTTACTTTGCTCCATCCCTTAGGAACTGAGGTCACTGATGGTATCAACATTTTCCCCTTCAAATCCAAAGACTTATTCAGTGCAGCTATTTTAAAATTGTCTCAAGAATAATAAGATCATTTTCTCTCATTGCCCTCTCACCACCAAAAGTTGAAAAGGAAAATATCTCAAGTCTGTCATTTATAAAGCAACAAAGTGTCATTCCTAGGCTGCCACCTCTCTCTCCACTCTCGATTTGATTACACAAATGTTTCAATAGTATGAGAGAGTTTGCATGGGTAAAGCACATTAACCCAGCACACTGTATTTCAGACACACGTCATACACTTGTAATAAAGATACATCTGAGTCACTTGTTTGCAGAAACCCTGACGTAATCACTTCACACAAAGCTAAGCATCACCTCAGTCATTGGTAATGACACACTTATTAGGTGTTGTTCTTGTTCTCATTGTTTGTATGTCTACATTTGCATGCATTGTCTGTTTTCTGTTGCATATACCCTATATCATAGTTTGAGAACAGAGTTTGTTCTTTTCATCTCATCTTTTTTTTTTATTCACCAGTAAATACCTGTACAGTATAGCTGTTTTTTTTAAAGTGAACAACATCAAATAAAACATATATTTATTGTAGCTAGTTTAAGTCATAAAAGACCTGGGAAAAGAAGATGCATAGTATGTTTACGTTTTACATTTTTTGTAGTGCTGCGTTGTCATAATTAAAGCATATGGACTTTTGCTACTAAAATCCATTTGTTTTTGATATATACATATACCCCACTGTGCTACTGCATTCACGCATCAAAAAAGAAATGTTTATTTTGGATTCAATCTCTATATCTTACCTTTTGTATCTCAGAGTGCTGGTGACTTGAGACTCAACTTGGACTTGATCTTAAGTGACTTGACTACAATACAAAGTACTGTTAATTACACTGAATACTTTAACTCCTGCTCCACTGCTTTAAGGATATTTTTAAAAAGCCTTGGTGTCAAAATGATTTAAATTCATTTTTGAAGTTTATAAAGTATGCATATACTTTCATTCTCTTCTCTGTTAAGACATGTGAAGAATAAACATAGTTTTGATTAGTTTTGTCGTGTTTTTTAAAAAAAAATAAATAAATAAATAAATAAAGCCAAGTTGATTTTTACTCAAGACATTGTGCTTGTTAAAGTCTACAACTCTTGTGTTGATAGTACTGCATAGAATCTGATCTAAGATTACTCCTATGGCTTCCTTGATATACAACATCTATATATGCTATATACCTTGACAAACATAACAGTTAAAATTGATCTCCAGTTTAAAAAATCGTGGTTATTGATTGTTTCAACGAACCAGTACGAAGCAGTACAGCCTAAATGTTTATGTTAGTGTATTTTAGCGTTGCATTCTCTCTCTCTCTTTCTCTCCATTTACTTTGCTGAGACTTTATTAATCTTCCACTGCTTGTCCTGATGTAGAGGTCCTGCATGCAGTTGCACATCACTAGGACAAGGTGCAGATCTGGGAAATGATCAAAGGGATCAGAGTTCTGTGATCACTGAGAGGGTTCAGGGTGTGGTATGTAAATCTGAAGCTCAGACTGAGAGTTGAATGCTGCTATATATAATTTGTGTCTTGCTTCTAGATAATATGTGCTTTTGTCCAAGAACCCATGATGTTTGAAAGGCATGGTAGAGATTCAAGGTAAACTGTTGCTTGAATAATTCAAACCAAATAAAAGCAGTCCCTTCTGACTCCATTCATCTCGTGATATAAAATGCATACAGTGCCTCCACAAACACTTTCCACAAAAATCCTTTCTTCTAGCTGTCAGTCCCCACACAATGAAATTGAAATTGTGTGTTATGGCTCGGTTTTATAATATGTGCGGTTTTATTTACCTCATTATTTATTTAAGTTTGCCTTCTACTTCCCATTTTCATTTGGTTAACATCTTTTTGACCTGAAAACAGAACAAAATGGCTGCTTCATTTTGGAGTATTCAATAGATTAGAGGTAGTCAATAAGAACAGTACGTTATGATAATTTTCATTTTACTTATATACTACTATATACTATATAAATACATATGTATATTGGTTCTATTGAATGAAGACACACCTTGGCACTGTTGGAATTGGTAACAACTGACAGGTATTGTCTGTCTTACACTATGAAATCATGTTTGAGATTTATTCCAGAAGTCATCCAGAAACATTCCATTGCCATTTTCTTTTGCATACAGTTTGTATTTTTCCAGTTCTGTTTAGTTCCCATCAACATCTAGAATTAGAATCTAACAGCTTCCACATCCCGTCGGCAGATTTGTTGAGAAATAAAAATCCTGACAACCACAACAAATTTGTGGGCTGCAAATGCATTTTCTTTAGTTGATCGAGCTCGTAATATGCACTTTGAATTTTGGCAGCCTTCTTAAATGATTTTATGCCACTCTAAGCCTTCATTGGCTGACATTATCACTCTAAGTTCACTTCAAACAAAATCATATTTTAAAAATCAGTATCAAATGCATTTGATTATTTTACGATGTCATCTGCTACCAAAGAGTAATGTAGAGTTTAGCTGCACTTTAGAAGCAGAATGACTCAAATTAGCCATAATTAATTGTCCTTGCGACACAAACGTGTACATGGTGAATATTGTTGCTCACATTCACTGTAAATGCTTCTTGGTGTTGCTCATTTGGCTATGTTTCATTGCCTCTACCTTTGCCTGTGGCTGCATTAGTTTTTTGCACCATGAACTTTTAATTGTTAAAGTTATACAATTGATATTTGTTCAGTTATACAGTTGATAATTGTACAATTATTCATGATACTGTGCTGTTTGTGGAGATTGGAGTGCCTACAGGCACATCCAGAGAATATCAAATGAAATACAGTTTGAAAGGCCCACAGATCACATGGTAGAGCAAAAGTCAGCTCTAGTTATAACATGACTTTACATAATACATAATATTGAGTAAAATTTCTGTGGTATTTTTGCTATAATTTCCATGATTTTTCATTTTTTCCCAACTTTTACAGCCCTAAACATGCTTTTTTGGGAATATATCAATGTTACTACAATATTACAAACTGCTCTATTGTACTTTGTAGCGCTGGTGCCAATAACTTTGTACAGATCACAGAATTCAAATTTCATTTTGTATCCAGAGAGGAAATATCAAATATTCCAAATTGGACATTGGATTGGATGTGAAATTAATCTCCAGTAGGATGCCAATCATGCAAATGCAATTCTGCTGTATCTAGTATAGAATTAATAGGGAGTCTATCTTGTTTTAGTTGACTGGTCCTGAATTTGTCTCTTTTTTTTGCATTATGTTGCTTTCCCACAAAACGACTCAGTGTTTCTAAATGAAATTTTTTGAGATATGCTGAATGAAAGTCAAGAAATATAAGCACAAAAAACTGTTGATTAACATAGTGCTGTCCTGTGTAACACAGTGTGGCTATTTGGTGTATAAATTAACTACACAGGTAGGAATAAAGTGGGGATCTTTATGCAATGGCAGTTTGAGTGTTAATCAATTCCGTGTAGTGTATACTGAGTACTTTTACTCCCTTGTAAGAACGTGACGTACTTTAAAGATTAGTACATGCAAAATTCCCCACGCTTTGAATTGTGTACATAAGCAAAACACCAGTGGGAATGATGGCCGACTGGGACCTTTCCATATCACTTTGCTCTCCAGCAGGGAAACAGTTTTGTCACGAGGGTGATCTGGGCACCATGGTAGCTGCTGATGCCTGCATTGAAACAGCTTTAGATAATCCATGTCTGAGGGTTACTGAATCTCTTCCAAATTCTGCAGAAAAATAACCTTCAAATTTCCCATTTCCAGACTCCCACAAAAAAAAAAATCAGAGACAGAAATGACAGTGGAGTTTTCACACCCTGATCCACAACAACCAGCTTACCTCTCCTGCGCATATTGCTCTGCATTTTGGTGCTTTACTGCTGGGCTTTGTTCCAAGTGGTAGAGATGAATCACAGAAAACTACTGTCAGCTCATGAATCCATCAAAGCAAATAATGCAATGAAGAATTTAATGGAGCTCTGACTTGGCCTCAAAGGCAAGCATTTCTAGGGGAGAATGAGTTTCTACAACTATTTGAATCATTTCTAAGATCTATGAAAGACTGATGCTCTGACTTGAATTCATTACCTTGCTGAAATGTAATGCACAGAAAACCAGGCCTGGCGCTATTCAGACAGACCTCAGTGCACCCCCAGTTGTCTCCTTTATCCTGATATCTACATAATATTTATTAAGTTTTTTTTTTTTAATATGACTTTTTGTGCCCAACGTGGATTGCAATTGCACCCCTCTGGATTTTCTCCTAGTGCTGGGCCTGCAGAAAACCTCTATGTGCACTTAAATTTCTCATGCATGGATCTTTAATACATGAAATATAAAATGTATATTTCTTAAGATATGAGAATAGTAAGACTGTATAGTGACAGCAGTGTACAGGTAATGCTGTTGGAGTTAAGTTGTGTATTTAACATTGCAACCTTGTACCTAAACTGGATGGTACAGTTAAAAGGTATTTACACAGGCAAAAAACAACACCATGAAATTATGAACTGATATAATATTTTATTTCAAAGGGATGATAGCACTTACAATTACTGTTGGTAAGGTACAATCAAGTTTGTTTTGAGGAGAACAGATGTACAGCACAGGCAGGAACTGTCTTGACTGGTGAACAAATGTACAAGAAAATTAACAATAACAGCAATAGGAAATGCCAAAGAAAGGAAAGAGCCAATTCTCTGTTCTTTCTGTTGTCTTTTTATTATTATATTTACTGCCCCTGTCATCTCCTCCACAAGCAACAATGCATCTCATTTTTGTCTTAACACTCATAAACAATAAACTGTAGGTAAACAGCTTCATTGTTTGCATTCTAAATGCAAAAAAGTTCCCATTTGCTTTGGTATTAAATACCTCCCCATCCTCAATACTGGGGTTTCTACACATTCACAGCCAAGGTAATTAAATGGGTTATATCACTGTATGGATTGTTGGTTGCTGGTGATTAAGTAATGTAATGGAGGTCTATATAAATCAAACACAACCAACCCAGCTAATTAGCTGTCCTGGCCGTCACTTCCCTAAATGTCTTTTGTATCTGTAATCTAGTTTTCATAATTAACTCCTTCGTGTGGGATTGCATCACTTCAGTTACCATTCTAGTACTCTACACTAAGCTCTACACTGACAATGTTTTATCTTTGTATAACAATGTAGAAAGCTTGTTGAGAGGTATTTACTTTCAATGAAATTTCGATACATTAAGCATTAAATATACAGTGTTATATTGTGTTCAGTTCAATCAAACCCAAATTGTAGAAAGAATCAAAAATATTTGAAGTGATGATCAAACATTATGTTACAGGGCGGCAGTGTAGCACAGTGATAAGGAGCATGACTTTCTGATACAAATAAGTATTTAGAGGAAACAAACTTTAAGACAATATGATCTTCTGTCTATGCATGCACGGTTTCAGTCAAAAGGGATTATGATGTCTCAGTCCAGTCTTGAGGCCAGCAGTCGTGTCTCTCAATAACTTGACCTTATTCAATCTTCTTGTAGTTTATGCAGCTGTCCCTTTCAAATAACTGTCCCCCTATTCTATGCTTCACACTAATTTGACAGTGGAGACTATGAGTGTTGCCAGGGAATTAAACATGCCATATTCCACCTGGGGAGCTACTTTAACCTTTCTCAATTTACAGAATAGGGCAAAACAGGATGACAAGATGACACTAGAATGGGTTCTGCTGTACAGAAATAGCACCTGGATATTGGAACGGTCTTTTTTCTGTATTTTCTGGCTTTCTTTAAAACGTATCCTCAGGTTACCTCAACGCAGATACTTTAGTACTGGAAAAGAAAACTTGATTGACTCAGATTGGTCTGATTCAGGAATCCAGTCTGAGGGTAAAGGTGTATTGACCAGGGTATCATGCATTACATTGGAAATTTCGTCATGTGAATGTCAGCGTAAATATGTCAAATCTAGTTTCCTCCATGTTCTGTCACTGAATTGCTAGGGAAAACGTGAAGGTACATGGAACTGGAGTCAGTTAGCTGATCATGATGGAGAGGTGCTGTTTGAAAAACAGCACTTCTCTGGGCCTTCATTTCGTGGCATTAACAATAAAGACTGCTTTTTGACAGGGGAACTTGTTCAACACTTTTCAGCATTTACTGTGCATTGCTCAAGCACATATCAAGGGTGGAAGGTTTTTTATTGCTGCAGAGGTAAAGCAGTTTGATTGCCTGACTACTGATAGAGGAGCTTCACAGATAACAAGAAACCAGTGACAAGGATTGTTTTTCATTTTTTTTCTGCACATCTGTGAAATAAATAACTGACTGTAAAGCCAGTTTCAGTTCCGCTGCAGCAAAAAAGAAAAAAAACCCTTTCTTTAATGATTGGCTTTTTGTGATTAGTTTTGCCTTTTATAATTTATTTTGTGAAATTCCTGAAGGCATGCAATTTTGTAACATATTTTAAAATAACCTATTAATTCTCTCGTTCTTGATTTTAATTTTCACCCAACTGTCCATGTACAAATCAGTCCTCAGCAGCCGCAGCAACTTAATTATTTTGCCTGAACATATGAGTGCGCAATGATTTAATTCTCTGCTTTGACTGACGCATAATATAAAGAAACCTACATAAATAGTGACTGATTGATAGGGAGCATCTGAGTGAAGCGAATTGAGACAATGTCCTTCAAGCATTTGTTCACCTTCAAAAGGGGGCTATTATGTTTCTGTCCTGATATGGCACTGATTATAATCAGCAGATTGTATTTTATGCCCTGGGGAAGGACCAAAGTGCCGATGAAGCCTAAACGAGCTTTATCACTCCCTGCCATCTCAGACCTCACTAGCACTTCCTGCATTAGCCACTGCCACAAGAGAGGGGCTGCGGAAGTGTGTGTACAATAATAAGAAAAAACAAATGCATTCTGATAAATGCCTTTTACGAAGTTATTTTCATCTGTGTTTTATTAATATATTATTTAATGCATACTACTATGTATTAATTTATATCTGCTTTTACTCACTCATGTATGTATTTATACACAAAAAACTGAATATTCAGATTTACCAGACCTAGCCATTAATGGTAACCATTACCATTACCATTTATGACAAAACATCAATTGAGTGTAACTCTCTGTAGATGGTTGGGTTCATTCTTATTGCAAACAGCACCAGATAAAAAGCACTATCCTCCATTGTAACAAGCTTTTTGTTTGTGAGTAATATTAGCTACCTACTGTTGTTGTCATACTTAAGATACTGTATGGATTATACTAGAGCTGGCTTCTGCAATTTGAAAATACTGTAGATATTGAGTCAATGTTATGGTTTACCAGCCAGACAGAACCTACTACAAGTTATGAGAGAAATTCCCTTGCTTGGTGACCACATGCAAAAAATCATGTCATTTATCTAGCAATCTGATTATTTAGATATGATTATCAAAAATAAATTCCTCAAAACAATATTATGTAACATTTATGGCATGATTATGACAGCCTATTTGCAGTAACCAGTGTCCTTACAGTCAGTGTGAGAGCTCCCAGTTATCTTTTACAAATAAGTCTAACTGAATAGCAAGCTATGACTATGGAGTATGAGTACTTTTAAATTATGAGTTTATCTCTGATGTTAATAGTAAGCAGATTTAGTGTCTGAATTCTTTATGTTGATTTTAGGAGTCTCCACAAATACATCAAATAATAATGTTCCAAGCACAACATTTCAAAAAAAGCAGCTGCTTATCTGTGCTTTGATGTATATGTTTGAATGTGCTTTTATAGTCAAACCCCACAAAAATGTTAAGACACTTCTTACTAATGCAGTCGTTTTGGCCGTTGGCCATCAAACTACATCATGAATGTGTAAATGTACACTGGATATAGACTCAGCACTTTATTGCACAATGAATAACATTTGGCTTTCCCCTTTAATAGATGCTGGAAAATGCATGGCCATGACTTGATCCCAAACTTTTGCCTGCTCTGTGGAACAATTGATTCTTAATTTACCAAGTGGTCCACTTTCCACAATAAATGCAATAAGCTAGAAATGCAGGTTGGAAAGCTGTGAAAATACAGAGCAGGCTTGGAGGATAATATTTAAATAGGTGCAAGGCTGCTTTGTGGTGCATTGTGCATATTGGTAAACTACATTTCCCAGGGTACATTGTGTTGTCTGTTGAAGTTACTTAATGGGTATTTTTCTTATACATTATTAATAGGAAACCATTTAAATAATTTTCACAGATGATTCTCTTACTAAAGCCCATAACCCATCATTATTAACAGGAACAAGGTACTGAGGAGCGCAGTGAGTCATGCTTTGCTTGTTCAAATGTGTGCATTATTCATAAACAAGGAAAAGGTCACTCCTGTTGGAAAAAAAAGAGCTACACACTGTAATGAAAAATTGAATACAAGCAAAACCGCAACATTATTTGAATACGCAGTGAGAAATGACCGATTTGTATGTGTACTGAGATGGAAAATGCTGTTTGATGTGCTGCAGTGGTGCTCGCTTAATAATAAGATTCCTGTACTTGCATTAGACAAACCCATCCCTCTTTATGCAGAGATTATAGTTTTCTCCACAGTTTTTGCTGAATAACACAGGTATGCACTCACACATTAACTCTTACAATGTGCCAAGATTACAAGGACAGCAGCAACATGAGTGTGATGTACATCAAAACACAATACATAAGAAGAGATATTTTGTGCCTATGTGGCATACTATATTTTCAGGGACATCCATTTGCTGTAGGTAATCATTCATCATATCCAATCTTTGCATGGGCGAAGTGTAGGCCAACTCTGTGTGATAGCACGGTTGCTCAAGCACCAGATGCCAGTGGCCGTGTCTGACACGTGACAAACTCATTAAGTAAGAGGAGCGGAATTCATTGGCTTCTATTGATGGGTCAATCGTTTAGGCGAGCCAGCAGTCTCTCTCCCTGCCGAAACCCTTTATATCAAGGAAAGCGGCCAGCTGGGAGACATCCTAATTCATTACGGAGCAGAAAAGAAATAAATAAAAGAAATAGCACAGAGAAAAGGGCCACGGGGAGCCTATGATGATATTAGAGGAAGGAAAACTGTTTCCTCTAAGCAACAGATTATGGGAACATTAAGCAACAATTACTGTAATGAGAATTACTGAAGCAGCAAGGTAGCAGACAAGCTGTGTGCATCTGGCTGTTGCATCTGGCTGCAGGAGCACAGCACCGCATGCAGCAGAAGGGACAGCTTTAATTTGTTTCTTGCCGTCCCCTCCCAGTGTCATCCCAGCGATTGTCATGTATTGAAAACGATCGCATAACTGATGGATTGGTTTCTGTGGTCCCTGTTCCTGCACGCTGTCCAAAATTGAGAAGGCTAATTTCATCGGATGCTCTGCAACAAATCTGAGCAGTGCGTTTACTGAGTCTTTCTGGAATATTTCTGTAGTGTCACCTTGATCCAAGTGTTATTCAACAAACCTGATTTACTCATAGTATGTACTTGAATTATTCTGCTGATTTAATAACATTACATTGATTTGTCTTGGAGATTTGGATGTATTGTCCAAATTCACAATTATATTTTTCAGAGAAATGGTATGTCTATAAATAAGTTAGGCCAAATAAAAGTTAAGAATACTCAAAATTAAATGTATCCTAGTATGAAATTGTTTACCTTTCGTGGTTTTTGTTGAAATTCTGCTCCTATGCAGCGTTTGCTATTGGTAGGTGGTAAAAAATGTAAATATGTATCATATTGTCAGATGTCTTGGGATTAGTGAATGAATAAAGTGACTGGAAGCAGGGCTTGCTCTGTGGAAACCAATGCTCAAGTAATGTGAGAGTGAAACAGGTGCTGCCTCTGAATGATCTTGTCGGTTGCAATTAGGCTCTCTCTGACACATTATGAGGTGGAATGTGCACAGCTTGTGCTCAATGTTTCAACCCGAGATCATACAAGTGAATTTGGCTAGCCCTGCTAATATCATTAGCATATGCGCACATTCGCTTGTACGTGTCTTTTGATGTTGTGCACGAAATTCTTGCAAGCACAGGTGCAGAACTGGAACAGGGTGCGGACATATTCCCAGTCAAGAGGGCCACTGGGCCTAATCACACAGGAAAGCATTAGGTAATTCAACCCTGTTTTAATTAAGAAGTACATGGCAGGTGTTGAGCTCTGTGTGAAGAATGCTTTATCAAAGCCCTCAAATAATTTTACACCAGATTTGGTAGTATAACATGGAGTACAAGTGGAGCTCCGCACTTGATAACCTGTGGGAAGTGGAGTGTTTCTTTGTGAATCTGTGGATTCACAAAAACCCACCTTAGAAGAGTAAAGTGAGTGTTCAGAACAGACCTCAGAGAGGAGAGGGAGTGATAGCATGTGACCTAAATGCTGAAAATTTCCCCATGGGTAAAATGCAGAGTATGTACATCAGTTCAGAAAACACATCTCTACAGAGCCAGATCAGATGTTTTGGAATTCTATTTCCTGACAGAATTTACTTTAATATACTAAAATGCAAACTCTCTGATATATGTAGACCAGTGATGGCCAGTTTGCTTCCAAGCAGAACTGCACAGAAGTAACCTCTAAGCTGGTACCGGGCCTAATCTAGTATTTCAGAATGAACAAGCCTGCCAACTTCAGCATCTGATGCCTCTTTACTTCACTGTATGTAATGTGGTAACATTACCCTATTGCACCTCACAGTAAATGACTTTGATTTTAGCAGAGATTTGTTTACATGGAAAAATATCAAGTTAATGCAATAGGTTTTTTTTTTAGTTATTACAACAAATAACGATTTGGCAGATAATTATATCTGCCACAGCAGTCATTTTCCTTGGGTAATTAATTACGTACATAAAAACAATCCAAAATGGCTTCAGGACAATTATCAAATAATGGCACTGTATGTTCCAAACGGTTTTTAGCTCACCAGCAACTTCTGCTGTAGACAATTTGTCACTCACAAACTTTGAAGGCATGCTTCAGTTTGAAATTACTCGGTTTAATCTGTGACAACAGGGAAAACATTCGAAATGCAATTTGTGTATTTAAAGCAAAGAAGTACATTTATTTTCTGTGTCCCTTTAAATCTTTTTTCTTCTTCAGAGTGTTTTCATGTATGCTGCAGTCTTTTGAATTAATGTAGGCTCATTCGTGGTAAAAATGAGGGCCACATTTGCGCAAGTGATGCACAGATGCTGGCTACAAATAGGTTCTTCTGGCTCCATTGAAACTGCTGTTTCCATAAACTTATGTTGTTTTTTTTTTTTTTGGAGCCCTTTCACTGAGCCTGCCAGCTGATATAACATAATTTCCTGCTCTTTCCAGCCATTAAAGGAAGTGAAAAAGACTGAGTGAGTATACTGCTGAACCCACACAGTAACTTTAGGATGATGCTTAAACCTTCAGACACGATAGTAAATATTTCACAGGCCATTTCAGGTCAAACCTCCTAAAAGGCAGCGGTGAAACGGGATGCAAATACATTTGTATTTTTGAAAAACACTTTGGGCCCGATTCAGTTTAACCCAATGAATCACAGTGATGATGTGATAAGGGCTGGGACTCTGAGATTGTGTCCTATTCGTTTCCATCTTATCGCACCCTTTGCTGTAATTTACAGCATTATATTGAATTCCGGCCTTAGCGCGGCTATTAAATCACGGACTTGGGGCTGAGATGGAGGAGCTAAGTACTCCACAAGAAATAGAGCAGCTCTGCACCAAAGTCAAGATGGATGATACTAGTGGTAGCCAGGATGTAACGCCTTTTTTTTTTTTTAATCTTTTGCGAAAGCTGATGTGATTGATCAGCACAGCTGCAGGGTATGACAGAGGCTTGTGAACCTATGCCCAGGTGGTGCAACAGTAAGGCCACACCCTCCCCAGCTGTTCAGGGTCTGACCGTCTGCATGGTACGCTTGCACTGCTTCCTACACTAATCAGACCGGCCAAAGTCATGACTGTGTTCATTGTGGGTGAGGGAACTCAGCAGGGTTTACGGCATTCTCAGAAGCTATTAAAGCATTCGCCTAGCCTCCTTATATGAATCCTCTATGAAGGTAATGAATTTGTGTTAAAATATGCTTCCTATTTCCACCTTGGCTTCTTCTTCTGTAAAACTGATGAGTGGTTATTCATATCTACACAGTCCACTTTGGTATAAACTACGCAAGCAATTCACTGGTGCAATTTCAGTGCAGCTTTCTGTGTAAGCACAAGGTAAATACTTTAAACTACAGTGTGATTTGACTTGTAAATTGCCAACCCAAGGGAAAGTGTGACCTCCTTTGGATGTTTAGTACATAAAATCAAGAGTTTGAGGATGTCCACAGTTTTTGTCTGCGTTTCTGTCAGCTCATTTGAGACTTCTGTAATCTGTGTGCAGATCAAACTGAAACACCAGCAGTGACTGTCTGCTCTTATCCAAAGGAACTTGCCAAATACCAGAAGTCTGTGGAGAGTTATATGCCAAAGCTCCTCTGCCAGTCATTCTGCAGAATCTAGATTAGTCAACAAGGCAGAGCTCCAAATTTCCGCCTGACACACTTGTCAATTTTCTTGGTAATGCAGATGTCTCTTAGAGTGCTGTTCTGAAGGTTTTACAGTCGTAATTAGTGTCTTGTGTTTTACTGAACAGCGTTTTTGAAATACATTCAAATAGCATTCCAAAAACAGATCCCTCCAGGCACTGGTTATTTGTTGGTATCAATCCAGAGAATACACCTTGGTAGTAATTAGAGATGAGTGAGGAATAGATTGATATTGAAATTGTCAAGGAGGTGCCTTCACCTGTCCTCACACAAACTGTGATTACTTTAAAAATGTTAAACGGTCAGAAATAAGTTTTGATTTGTGCTAAATAGTACAATTGTTCAAATCCACAATTATCCACTTCCCAAATTTAGCAGCAGTTAACAGTAGTGGTATTTTAATCAGATTCATTTAAATCAAGGTAATTGTTTGTCTTGGAGAAGAAGGTACATTTTTCACATAAGCCATTAGCTAACAAGCCTCCCCTGACTGATTAGAAGCATATTACATACAGGTGTGAGGCTATGAAGGTATTAGAAGAGCATTTGTACTTAAGTTATTTGTTTTTGTATATTTTGTATATTTTTTCTCTTCTTTTTTTAACTGATTTTCTGACTGCACCTTCCCAGTCATTTAAATTGATTCATTTAAAGTGAATTACCATGAATTGATCACAAATTATAGCAACGTCTAGATCCAACAGTGTCATGTTTAATGCAGTCTGACTATACACACTCAAATGTGTGTTATGCTGTGCAGGAACATATTGGCAGCAAGCTTCGGAGGATGTCAATACATGCCTTTACCATATAGATTGTAATGTCAGACACAAATGCAGTTACATTATTATAATCGACCGCAAAAGCTTTTCTTGATGCCACTGCAACTGAGTGTATTTCATACGGGTAAGGTACATTGTGTCAGCAAGGATGACTTTCAAATTGCGAGTGGTGGATTTTCCTTAGAGAACAAGTAAAATACGTGAAACATAATGAGTTTGTGTTTATGCAAGTCAGCTGTCTTTGGAAAACAAATTCTGTCGAAGTTGGTTGGTGTATTGAATTTCCCCAATGTTTATTTACATGCTTGTTCATGAATGCACACTATTTGGGGCTATCCTCTTCTTCAAGAGGAATCAAAGTTTCCACATGGATGAATTTTCATCCACATGATCAGTCTGTCATTACAAACTTCTATCCATAATTTTCATTTCATTAGTATTGAAGTGAAGTATCACCAGAAAGACAGCATGATAATTATACATATACGTATCGTATACGTATACGTATACGTATACATATACATATACATATACATATACATATACATATACATATACAATTCCACTAAATTGACACACTCTACAATTAATATTTCAGTTAGGCTATGGCCATAACATTAATTAAACACACCACATTACAACTCTGAACAATAATTCGTTACAGCAATAAATTAATTCAAAGATATTCATTTATACTAGGCTTTAACTTACAAAATTAACCTTTAACATCAATATTTGAATGTTCACGGGATTTTTAAAAATAAATGCAAATTTGAAAAGTCGATGAAATGGCATCATTTGTACTATTGTGCATCTGATAGCAGTCACCTTAAATGTTCCCTGCTATGCAATGTGTCATGGATTGAATCTTTCACAGTCCCTTTGACATTCAATCACGAAAGGCTGTTGTGAGATGATAAAGTCATTGTCCTCCATACCCTTGCAAACTTTTCCTAACCTGTTGGTCCATTTTGCAGACTATTTGAATTAATGTTACAGACTGTTAACTGTAGAGATACAGTGATTGATTTCAGGCTTTGAGGCTTCCCTAGTGGCAAGTGCTGTTATTTGACAGTAAACGGTTACTGTTACATAATAAACCAAAGGGTAAATGAATAGAGGACTAAAATGAAACCTTTTAAGGGGCAGGACAACGCAGATAGCGTTCTCTATAAGTCACATTAAGGGTTTTTGGTCCATCAAAAAGACAAATGGAATTATGCACTTTCAGTTGGATTAACGATGACAAAATTCACTAAATGAGGGATAATCATTGGTTAATGGAAACCCTGGGGAATATTTGCATGTCAAATTATGAATGACAGTGGATACTGTTGCACTCAGAGATACAGTATTCTCCTAATTGTGGACGTTTATGATGTTTTCTACTATGGCACCTTTCCTTTCCTACTCAGGCCAAATGATTGTTTTTTTTTTTTTTTCAACACAACTGATAAATGAGTGCCTACATTAACACCTGGAGGATAGCAGTTGAAATGGGTTAAATCCCTGCGGGTTACGTGGAAGAGAAAAACTGAGGGCCCTACTCATATTACTGTTTAGTGGCTGAAAACGGAAAATGAATGATTCCCTTCCCTGAAACACTGATTGAACTATCCACCATTACCCACTATGCGAACCTGAAACTGAGTCCATTCTCAATGATCATTTAATCCAGTGCAGTGAAAGGGACATTTCACCCAGAGAGCTCTGTAACTCCGAAAGATCCTTTCACAGAGGATTATAACCTTTCAAATGAAAAAAAAATGTTCTCATGGAACAGAGATGTTAGATGTATCATTTTGCAAAATAGCAGCACTTTGTACAATTGCCATTAGTCACTCTCTGTTGGCTTCATGTCTTAATCAGGGGAGTGTCTGTCAGAATACAGTTCAGTTTGCCAATAAAATTCATTAAAGGACAGATTTTATTACACATTATATGCTTTATGCTTCTCACACAAATGTATTATGCCAACGAGGGACGATAGCCCTCTGAATTACGTTAGACTAATGCTCCTGAATATGAGCGTAATGGAAGTTCAATTCGATTGCTTTGGACTGGACCGAATCATTTTGGACCAAGTGATTCCTTTTGATAATGGATTTAGTGAAGAGAACATTATGAATAATTTACAGTAATGTGTTTGACATTATGATTATTAACAAATCTTGGGATTGTTCACAGGGTCCACTGCTACATTTCATGCTTTTGCCTAGCTAAATGTGGCTGAAGTCATTGCTGCTGTGTCAGATACTGGGAGTGTACTTATACTATTCACTGGTTCACAGAGTTGTTCTTCTCATGATGTATGGTATGCCATCAAAAGATATTAAATTTGGTCATTTATGGTGTGTCCATATATATTTTAATGAGAAGTAAATGTTTCGTTGTAAGGACCCTGGATCAGGGGTAATTCCTTCTGTAAGGAACCTTGTAAAGGGCATGAGTATTGCCTTGTATTGTCTTCTTACAAATATATTCATACATCAATGAATAAATAAACAGACAAACAGGAGTACAAGGAGCTTTTGTCCTCATAATTGACCTGAGACTTAGAGATTGCTTTTGATTAACATTTGTGAGTATCTTAATCATGTACAGCAATTACCATTATTAAACACAGTTTTTACAGTGTAGGGATCCCCCTCACTTACATACAGAAGTTACAAGTACTAACACATCCCAAAGCTGTCTGATGGATCAAGGGACTAGCTTAGGGCCATGAACAAATGCATACTGCATGATGAATATTGCAAAAAATAATAATAACTCTTAAGACACTTAAAACAAAGAATGATGAGGAATGCAATGGTATATTACTTATATTGCTTCAAAATATTTTGCATAAAGCCATTTTGTGTATTTTTGGAAACACTGATCAGTTTACTGTTTGAGGTTGTGTTACTGTCTGTACAGTCTAGAAACGAGCAGGCATCCCAATAATTAATGTGTTGCTGTGAAATGGTGGAGGAACCATTTGAGACTGAAGTGAACGATTTCAGAAACACAGAAAATCTGACTTTCTAATACCTTCCAAGTTTGGTTTATGAGCTGATGCACTCCTCAAGCACAGCATTCATCTCCAGCAAGTGCAGGGGATTTTGGTTCTAGCTCATCACAAACTATGAGAAACCTCTTCTGCAAAATTGTATTTACATCTCCATACCTCTGGTGTTCACATTTCAGTGGCCTTGTAAATAGGTAGTTAATCGCAGAGGGGATGAATTAAATGGAAATTCAGATGAAGCTTAACACTTGGATGGTTCAGCATCAGGTTGGAAAAGTTTATCATAGTGTGACAATTGCTCCTCACATATACCAGGATGATTTGAAAGGCTTTGTGTCAACTGTTTAGCAACAATAGAGGCAGTAATGGAATCTTTGGCTGTCTCCATCTTGGAGACAACATTGCTGAATTCTTGAACTGTTCCTGCAAAAGTAGTTTTAGTTTTAACTTCTGAGTTTATTGCATATTATGCTATGGGGTAGGGATGTAAATGACACACATTTTTTACCTTTGATTAGTTGACAGCTGAGAAGGGAGATTATTGATTAATTGTTGTTAAAGGAGGATGAAATATGTTTACAATAATGAAATACGTTTACAACAAACTCTATTTAACTAACTTAGCTAGCTACTCAATATTAAATTTAGCATTTTTGCCAATAGAACTAGCATTTTAGGCAGTAGAACTAGCCTTTTAGCTAGTTCAATCTGATAGAGTGAGAAGAAGTTAGAGCAATCAGTGAACTTGAGTATGTTCATAATGTTAGTAGCGTAATATTACATTGCCGCTGCAAGTGAACTCATTAGCTCATGTGGTTAAAAACTGACTGGCTAACACTGATGTCAAAGGTACATTAAGCTGAAAAGTCTGCCATAACAACAATATATTCATGTACGTAAATGAATATGCTTCACAGTATTACATAGAACTAAATCATTTAAATTACTAGTAACAGTGTTGACTGACAAGTGAAATTTAACTAAAAAGTAACTACTCAACAAACTGGCCAGCTGCTGGAATATAGTAGTTCAACATTCTTGTAGTGCATTGCTTTAGTGTCTCCAGATCCTGCTATGAATAAAACCGAAACCAAAATGCACTTCTTGCTTATTGGCCACACAGTGTGACAAAGATGAGCTGTAATTGTCCATCCTGCATACAAGTGTGTAAAAAGTAAACGGAGTTCATCCGTTTATTTGTTCTAACCACTCGTATAGAGCTTTGTCCTTCCAGGGGCCCACTATGGCAAAAACTGTACTTATTTTCAGAGTACTGTACATTATGTGTTAATGGCTAACAACTTTCAGTCTCCATTTGATTTAATCCATTTACATTTTTCTTGTATGTACAGAAGTTATATATTCTTTCAATGCACAAGATCATCAGTGATTATGTCAGATATAAACTGCAATAGAATTTAGTGCATTGTGTCACCTTATTCCAATTTCAGTTTTTCACTGCTGTAATGCATAATGAATTGTCAGATTCAGTAGTTAATGCTGACAGCAAGAATGTGCAACAGGTAACTAACACATGCTGCAAAAGTTTGTTTGCAGTGCTATTTTTGGTACTGTATATCAATGAACATTTTGAGCCCCTCAGTCCTGCTACGTAGAGGCTCAGCTCATAAGAGCTTTACATTTTTTCCACAAGCAATTTGCTTGAAAGACAATATCATGATTTACAATTGTTCCCATGTGCTTTAGAAATTGCTTGTCACTTCCTGTTACTGCATACATAAAGCAAATTTAGTTCATGATATTTCTAATGGTTTGTGAAACATAATTATATGATAAATCACTTTGTAGTCAGAAGAAAAATGCCTTTCTGGGTCTAATAATAAAGCAAATCAGCCATGAGTGCAAAGGATTAAGTCCTTAATAGTGATACAGATATTGTATTTCATGCTATTCATCTCAAAAGATTTTAAAATTCCATTTCATTGCAGGTGTCATTTTTCAGCCACAGGTTTTTGAACCTGTGAACTCTCAGAAATGGAAGGAAAGGTTTAACAATGTTTTTCTCAAACATAGTCCATCGAGCATTCACTCAAATGCGTGAATCAGAAATCTCTACAATGTCACAGACGTGTAAATCAGAAGGAGGAATTGCTAGCATTTTTAAAAATCACTCATTCTCTTATTTCGCTCCATTTTCTCAGTATGGTGCCTTACATGAGAATGTTATTCAAGTGTATTTCTTCATGTTTCGGCAGAACTTCTTGGCAGGCTTAGCTGAGACGAGATTCAGCCTTTGTGTCATAGTTTGAATGCATTTGACAAAGCCATTTTATTTAATCCAGTCCATGAGGTTTAATAACATTCAGGCACGCACTGTGGTTGTGAGTGCCATTCAGAGAGGGGTTCTATCAGTGGGAGAGACAGGCTGCATGTATAACCATGCAGAGCTATGGGCTTAGATTGCTGGGTCAGTGATCTGTATGTTGTCTCTTGCTAGCTCATTATAGAAGTATGAAATCCTCCCAAGCCCCCATGTTTGTATTTCCATAGGTATGCTGCTGAAAGGATTGAATGGATTTATAATTTCTCCTTTGTACACAGCAGGACATCTTTTAAACAAAACCATGTGAATGAAGGAGTGATAATTGCTTTCTGTTCTTTTTTGGTATTTGCCAGGTTATGTGGGCATATTAATTATCTGAGTAAATACTTATGAAATTGGTTTTCAAATTAGGATATATGTAGGGACACACACAAATACATTTGGAGATGAAATTTAATTTCAGGCTTTCTTCACATTCATGAAAATTGTCCAGGTAATACCATAAATTTAATTCATTCATTTAATTTATTGAGTTTTTCTTATTCTACAGATTTTTAAGAAGGCCTTTTAAAATAGAGAAAAAGTGAGTGGAACTGAGGTTATTTTTTTCCGAACTTAAAATTTTGAATATCGGCCCAAGCATGGGATGGTATCTATCAGAGAATGAGGCTCAATTCACTCCACTGTTGTATTTTTGATATTTGTTTTGAAGTCATATTCTTGCAGCAAGGATAAAATTTGTTGAATAAATGAACTGAAACATAAATGAACATTGAATGATAATGTTGAAATTGGGTCCTGATTAATTGAAGGTTGGTACAGACACTAACTGAAATATACAGGGCCATGGGTATAGGGGGCCTGTGATCCTTAACCTTTATTGCAAATGCAGAATGTTGCCCTACATACAAAATGATGCTCACTGGACACATCAGGCATTGGCAGCCTCAACTGCTTAGATTCAAGGGGGTGTGGAGGCATTGTTTTTCTTCTTATTGCTTATTGTGTGCTTGAAGAGAAGGACCATAAAATGGGTGTCGTAGAACGGGGTGCTGGGAAATATGTTACACAAACAAACAGAAATATTTCTTATGAAGAAGAAACTGTGGTTACCAGTCAAAATGAAAATAAGTTTCTTTAATAATAATACTTCGTTGTTGCAGAATGGTTGTCTGAATAGTCTTCACATTGATACTGATTTTTTCCCAGAAGTATTGTGTATTTTCTGTGCAGAAACTGAATTCTGCCAAAAGCAACTTTAATGTAAAAAATGACTATAACATAATGCCACAGTCAAGATCCTATCATGACAGTATATTCTGGGTCTTATAAAATCTGATGGGAAGACATGACAGAACCATACATCGCTTTTGGCTGGGTGTAGCTTTCCTCTTAAGAGATGGTGTAGAAGTTCAGTACATTGACAGTTATTCCCTGTCTGCCCTGAGCTCCTGTCTATCATGAGTCATGGTCAGTGAAGTTTGTTTGAAAACATGAACAATTATTTTTATCTGGATATGGACAAGACAGATCTGCAGGTGCGGGTATGTGCATGCACATACATACACTCTTACTCTCACTGTCTTTCTCACTCTTGCTCACACACACATGTCTGAAAAGCCAAATCGATTGACTACATTTTCATTCAATACCCATTCTCAGATTACTTGATAGCGTGGTAACTTCAAGCCGGTCAGCTTTCAGCAACAATACCAAAAACTCCTTCCACCTCACACCCCGGACGCAAATAGATCCCCGGCATCAGAGGGAACAGCCTGGACGGAATGAAGGGAAGGAGAGAGAGTGTTCGGCTTCATGTGAGAGAGCTTATGGAGTTCCGATTCTGCAGCTGAGGCCTGACGTGACTCAAAGATGTTCTATTCTTGCCTTCAGCTGAGAGGCATCGTGGGGAGAGAAGCTGATGGCCTTATTTTAAACTAGTGACGGGAGACTGGGGCTTTGTTGTTAAAGCCATCTTGTGTTATCACTGATTTGAACCAATCATAGTGTTTTGCTGCTGAGGGCAATGTCTTTTGATTGGTTCTTACCAAGTGAGTGATTCACAGAGCACGAAAGTTCCACTTCATGAACGAAATTCATGAAATGTCACTCACCTGTCCTTATTTTAAATGGCAAAAACACAGTTAAACATTCAATGGTGATGACTGCCTCCAGTGTAAGGGTTACCTGTACATAATGGTTTGCCATGTTTTATTGTATGCTTTTAACATGTGTATGCCTGTATATCGTTAAGATAATTTACAGCTCTTTACATTTGGTGAAATACTTTTGTAACATCTGTTAAATTATCTGAATAGGTTTCTATTACTGATGTTAAAAAACAGAATGACCCAGGTTTTGCACTTTACTTTCAGTGGGTAGTTTTGTATAATTATGTGGTAAATATACTGTTGCTATGAAAAGGAGATGTAGTGGGCAGTGCCTGTATAAATGCATACAGTAATTATAGCATTGTGCGACATTTGTGATAATATGGTCATATTATTCATTCACAAGAAAAAATATCACTTGTTGGTCAGATTTCACCTCTGCATATTGTCAAATTCATATAAAATTATACTTACTGTTTCATTATATCACTCAAAATAGTTCATTTATGTGTGATATAATGTCATAATTAGCATGGTAATATAATATTAATTGTTCATATTAACTTATATTTTGTTAATTAAAATATGTATATTAATTGCATTGTTCATATAATTAGCAATATAATTTACACAGTCATTTTCCAATTTCTTCACATTGCCTTATATGAAACCATTCTTTTCTGTGGAATCAGATTCTATTCACATATATGCACAAAACCGATTTTGCTGGCTTACACCACCCAAGAAATGGTGGACACATTTATTCAAATTACAAATCATAGCATTCGCCATACTGTGCTGATTACATACTGTCCCACCAATATAAGGTGGTAGGGGAAACACAGGAGACATGACAATACATAGACAATAGTGTATGGATTTGATATTGATGCAGTATGGGTGCTGAGTGCACAGATACAAACACAAATACATTATTTACTTAGTGAAAAACACAGATTTTTGTTGTACCTTCATACACACAAAAACAAGGAAACACCAGACATTTCAGCACTTGATATTACCTTGTTCTTAAAATGTTCACATCCTTTGAACAATGATAAGAAATCTGAAAATAACAAAACAGATAAGCACAGTTAGCATTCTCCAACACAAACATATGTCTCTTAGGGGTTCATGTTAATTATAGAATACAGAGCATATTTTATGGCCTTGACTGACGAGTAATGAAAGGAGAATTCTTGGACTATGTCAATATAAGCAATATTTCATGTATGCAACATAAAAGGAGCTTGTTATGAATCAAGGAGCTTTGACTGTTTACATTTGAGATTCTGAAACCAACTATTCATAACTGAGGCTTGGAGTTATTTAGCTGAGAGTGGTAGTTTGTTAAAACAGGGATCTTAGCTAATACATGAGTTTAAGAATCTTTGGCTGTTTTCCCTTGTTAAGTACTTTCTTGAAACCATTGGAGGACATCATTAGGACAGCAATGATGCTCAGGTACATTAGCAACACTCAACCATTTGATCAGCTTTGTTTTAGACAGGTATTTTACAAATCTGCCATTAATGTGGCCATTTTAGTTGTAAGTGTGATTGATTTTGAAAGATAGGGGCATTGAAGGTGAGTTATAAAATCCAGAGTGAAATTTAATGAAGGAGGGGATTCATTTCACAGACCACCACAGATGGCGCTGTTGCACCACCGATGCCCTGAGCAGTTGCTTTGCTGAGGTGCCAATCATGCAACTAGCCTCAACCGAGGATGCAACACTGTGTATTTATGGAAAAGCATTCGGATGAAACTGGATTATGGAAAACTGTTGGGATTAAACAGGCCACAGACACATCTCTTATTTCATTGGCTCACAGTTCATTTCGTTTGTTCTCCTCAGTGTGATCCAGTCCCGCCAAAATACTTCTTATTGTCATTTATTCTGCCCTGTTTTCCCATTACTTAGTTTTTTTTCTATTCATTTCCGTATTTCAGTTGATTTGATTTGAATGAAGGTGGAGCCACGATGTCATTTTCTAAGCAGCAAGACAATTTTATCATATTTATTTATTTATTTATTGCTATAGGTCTTGACAGTTTAGGAGTGTGCACTCTGTCTTCATTACCTGTGAGGCTACGTCGACTGTGCTTCTTCAGGTGGTAGTTTGCAATGAATTATACATAGAAATGGGAAGCGTCACTCACCCTGACAAGCTTATTTTCTGCCCTGTCATTCTGCCCTGGGTAGTTAAACACACAGTTGCATCAATGCCTTCTCTGTGAAACCTTTCCTCAGTTTACTTCTTGATTCTGAAAAGACGCCGAATGGCAAAAGGAATGAGTTTTCAGATTTTGGGTTCAAACTGAGGACATTCCAGAAATGTATGACAGATTTCTTTCACCATTTTAAAGAAGCATAATGTAATCAAGAAATTTGTATAATTAATAAAATAACAATAATCCATATAGCAATAATAAAAATAAACATGTATGTTTTATATTTTATAATATACATTTGTGATTTTATAATATATTGTACTGACTATTTTGAATGTTTTTCCCGTAGTGATGTTCACAATGATTTGGTTTTCTGTGAAGATAAGGGGCATTGCAATTCCCTGGCACAACATGAAGCATACTGTTTTTGTTACCAGCACTATTTATATATTATGACAAGTTGCATCTCACACAACACCAAGTTCCACAGTTATAAAAATTCAGTTTGGGAGGACAAATGCATACAGTGTACACTTGGAATCATCAGTGATGATTCTGTGAGTCAAATGCCAGTACATTGAATTTCATTGTCTTGCTATCTGCTCATTTTCGAATTGTCACCCTGCGCAGAGGAGGCTTCTTTTGCTGATAAAAAAAATAAATACAATAAAACAGAAAATGGTCAATGTCAATGTATAAATATAATAGCATGAAACTCTCTGATAAAGCTTATCTGTGCAGGCAGAAAAAAATAAATTACTGTGACCTCAATAATATTCAAGTGATGTGTCCTACCCCAGTGAAAGTGTGTGTGTGTGTGTGTGTGTGTGTGTGTGTGTGTGATGAGTAGAGGGCGTGGCTGAGATACTGTGCAGAGGGATGAAAAAGACAGTACATTTTAACATTTAGCATTTACTGGCAATAGGGTTGGAGGGGACAAACAACCGTGTTCTAGTGTAAAGTTGTCAAAGATACAAGCAGCTGTCACGGGCTGGTAGGTCTGAAGAATTCATGGTCAATGTTTTGTCATCCTGTCTTGTATTGTTCTTTAGACTGCCAAGCCTAGAAATAACCTGAAATAAGAACGCCCACTGAGGGGGGACACAAGCTAGCTCTCTGTTTGTTGTCATGCTACAGGAGGGGGCTTCAGGACACCCCTGAGAAGTCCCTTTGCACCACAATGCTTCGGTGTTCTAGAGAATCTGTGAGGGGTGACTGATTAGGAGAAAGGTTTGCTAGGAGTCTAGCAGGACTCTTCTGTTATGAGCCATTCTCTGAGAAAACCAGACTTCTGGCCTCATTAAGCCCTGGGAGTCTTGTGGAGGCCAGAGAAGGTGCAAAGCTTTATCTTTGTGACAGGAGGCCTCTGAATCACCTCCAGGCTTTGTTGCATAGGCAGCAGCGCAAGGCACTGTGCCCGCGTCAGCAGCAGAATTGTGTCTATAGGAGTCTGTTCTTAAGAGATCCTATCTTTTTTGTTCAGCCAGACAAAGGGGTAACCCACAAGGACATTGCTTCAGGATGTTACGCAGGTCAGCCTCATACAGTATGGCGCTGGGATGATATGCCTTGGAACACTAGACTTCTAACCAGATCATGTGTAGTGCAGGCAGCTTGCTGTGGCAAAGCTAATGAGGACCTGCAAGCCTTTCAGTTGCTTTCCCATTGTAGAGAATCAATGAGAAATGTGTAAGGACTGATGTCTTGGAGGGGACTGTCACTACTGTATGGTGATACTGCAGTGTGCTGTGTGCTAAGTCAAATGACTTACTTAGAAAGGAGTCCCATTTTATCTTTTTATCCCTAAGCTTTTTTCCCCACTCTCATGACAGGAAAGTGAGATGTGATGTAACAAATGTTCACTCAGTGAAAGTGGTGTGGTCAGAGCAGGGATTGACACCATGACCTTCACAGCCACAGGGCACACACACGAGCAACCTTTTTGTCATGACCCCAGGGGGTGACGACAGTGCCTGTAATGGACTTACATGCACACTGACCTCTGCGACATTAAGATTTTTATACCAATTAAGTTAATGAGCAATGGATTCTGAATAGAATCACATAGTAATGGAGTAATCCTATTGGCTGAAGTTGTATAGTGACCAGAGCGATACATGTGCACACACGTCACTCTGGCAACTCATTTACTAAGATAGAAATGTCATTATTCCTAATTATATCTACAGATTATGGTCCTACACATCTTGCGAGTGATTTAAAAGGATTATAACTGAATGTGGTTCATTGCTTGGTGAGCACATCACTGCCCTGAGGAGTCAGTGCATACATATATGCATATTGAATTTTACACTTGATTTCAGAACAATTGTTGATGTCGCTGTGCTATATATAGCGCTGTTTCAAGGGTACCTAAAGTGGCTCTCAGGAAAAGGAAAAAACTCAGGGAAAATACTTGAATTTACTAAGCTTCGAGCAATAGTTGTGTAATTGCCCTGTCTAATTGTATGAGCGTTGTATGTAGAGCCGAATCGCTTTCTTGGATTTAACATTTATAGACTCAAGCTCATTATTGATCATTTCAAGATCCAGTAGCTGATCACAGTTCAGATCAAGTGTTGAGGTTACAGAGAAATAGCCCAGGAGTCATTTCAAATAGTGAATTACAGAAAAAAGCCCCATAATTACAAAAGTCTGTTTCAAGCCCTCAGCACAAGATGAGAAGTTTAAGCAGGTGTCTGAAAGCCTGTCACGCCAGCTGAGCCGATGAATCAAGGAAACAGACAGCCTGTCATCTCAAACTGGAACAGATTAAAAAGCTCTAAGCAAACAAACCCAACTCCACCGTCAACTAGTGGCAACAAAGAGACGACAACAATGACAAAAGATTATTTAAACTCCCAGCAGTGGCAATTTAAAACAAAACCCCCAAACTGTATTTGTCATTTTTGCTTGATGGTGATTATGAATGTTAATGTGAGATGCAAAGCTCTAAAAATAGGACACATTTCTCCTCTCCGGCTGTAATGGATGTTTCTTGCATTTTCAAGAGAACAATAGACTTCCTGGGACTGGCTTGTCTGTTGCACAGTTCCCCACTGTACCAACTAAAATGAAAACAACCCCTGGAAATTCTAATATGTCATGTGCCGAGTTCTCAGATAATATACAAGATGCTGTCATCATTAATGGTTAATGTGAGGCACTTATCTTCTGCTTGGTGCACAAATTTAGAGTGGCGTACACTGTTCAATAATGCATTCAGGCACTCTGTCATCGCTGTAAAAATACACTTTTCAGCGAGGACGTATGAGAAAACTGTTTAATTACAATTAAATTGACAGTTTCCAAAATGCTATTTAAACATTTAACAGTTTGAAATTTGCTTTCGTTGGCTCTCTATAACACGTGGCCCTGTTGCAGGCTCACGGTGACAGGCCCGGTGGCTACGACTAATTAATGTATCACACAGTGAGACAAATTAAAGCAATTTTAAATTATTGAAAAAGCGGTGAGCTTTTTCAAAGCTTCCTGTTCTGGCTTAGGTATAGAACTGCTTGAGATGGCAAGAGTCCATCCTGTCAATAGCTAGTACGTGAATATTGTGTATCTGTCGCCAGATACATAAGAGCCCTAAACCAACAGAATATGGGCTCAGAGGCTTGGTTCCTTTCTCTCAGTATCCTTTTGAGAAGAGCGCACCTTGTATTTCTTGTTAACAACTGTATATTGTTGGCAACTACAATATCTGTGCCTATGCAAATAGGTCTGTTAGGTAAATTATTGCAAGGCCCAGCGGTCTTGAATACCGGACACAAATGACGTCAATTACTAAAACTCCTTTAACCAACATGTAAAATAATAATAAAATGATTTAATTTAATAATTATTATCAAAGATCTTAATTATCAATTAAATACAGATGAGCAGTCAAACCTTTTAAAGCCACAACTGAAATAAATTAAATTATTGCAGTTACACTAAGACAAGACAAAATTCAAAGTCTGGGCTACAGACCTGGTCCACTACCATAACAGACACTTTATCATACAGACGTTAACAAAACAAGAACATGGATTCAGAATGGTGAATGAATGCGTGCAGAGAAAATTACCCAAGCCAATTGTTTACCTCTTCCAAGGAAGAATACAGGAACCACTCACAATAGCAGCAAAACTCCAAAAGAACACATGCAAAAGTTGCAGGATAAAACCGAGCCACGGACTGGATGACTGATGACTGGCGTAGGCAAGGAACTGATCAACGACAAAAGACTGAGCCAAAGCGAAACTGAGCCAGGAGGCCTGTTCTAGGCCTGACTTAAGAAGAAGCTCTCCACCTCCCTGACCCACGCATGATTAATTTTATGGTTGTGCCTGGAAGTTTCTCCAGGACTTAATTTTGTCCTTTCAATCCAAACATCTGAAATACCATCTTTTCAAGATTCTCATTTGCATTCAGCTCTCATGAAACACCAAACATTAATAGGCATGGGTTGAGAGGAGAGAGTTAGCTGAGAGGAACTGGTAAAATGGTGGTTTTGCTGCTATATTGAGAAATACAGTACATGTGTTATCACACAACATTGGGTTTTCCACATTTTTCCATGACATGAAGAGTACAATTACTGGGGTGCAAAGGGTGAATGATCTTGTTAACAACTGCGCACACACACACACACACACACTGATTGTTCAAAAAGGGGAGAAGGGGAGAGAAGGCAACCCCTTCAGCTGTGGTCACTGAATTTACAATAGACCATCTGTGTGTGTATTTGTTACTTAAAGTAGGGAAAGGGTCTGAAAACCCAGACCAGGGCAAATAGCCATAAAATGCATGGTACTCTCCCGACAGTTACAATTTAACACATCAATTTGTTAATATCATTTGATTAATTAAAGTGCTCCTGCACAGATCCTGAATCCAATAGACTGCATTCAATAGGCCTAAAATGGGTTTAATTAGTACAAAAACACCCTCAAGTTTCACAGCAATGCCATGAAGCAACACCTTCATTATAGGCTTTAATGGAATACGTGACCATTGTTCACCTTGCCACCATCCCCTACCCTGCAAAAAGAGAAAAAACATATTATTATAAAGATAAAAAGGACATCTTTAGTAGCTATAAATGTACAGTGTCACTTCATCTAGCAGTGGCAGGTGTTCCAAGGAGTTCTCATCTATAGGTTGTTACTGGCGTCACCAGAAATGGGAAAAAAACTTTAATAGGATGTCTTCCTTGCCTGACTTTTCTTGACATGGGCATTCAGGTCCTGTTCCTGGACCTGTTTGATTAGGTTTTAAATACATGCTATTTCCCCCAGACAGATAAAAAGAAAAAAAGAAATAAAATACTTGACAGATTCTTGCTGTTCTGCCCCTGTAAGTGATTGGGTCTTTGCATTCATATCATAGCAGACGTGCCATTTGCATTAAAACCCCTTGATATGAACCTCCATTTCATAATAATTAACAATAGTGAAGTTTAGATAATTTATTATTTGTGTATTATACAGCATTTGGGATGGTTTGTGCAGTTATAAGGACAGATCAGTAAAACTTTAGAAGCCAAAGGATATAAAGGTGATGCTATCATTAGGTGTCAGTGTGACCTCTGTATCAAGGATATATGAATACATTAATATATGAACATCTGCTGTGTGCATAGTTTATCTAAAGAATAACTGTTTTTTTATTCATCAATGTGTTTGCCCGCCCATACCGATTCACTGACCATGACTAGGTGCATCATGAGGTGCTAGACTCTGATTTGACAATTGGACAGAAACACCAACATTTCATAGTCTGTACTGATATTCAGAGTTCTGCTGCACATTGCATAAAGGGACAGGGAACTAACATGTCATCTCTGTCACTTATAAGCAAACTGTATTTTTTCTTTATGGCTTATGTCTGTGAGTGGGGGTGAGGATTTGAATTTTATTTCTTTGTTATTTTGGTCACAAAGTCCTGGTTGTTTTGTTGTGTTGTTTCTGGGCTAGACATAGAGGAGTTTGGCTTATGCTACCTTCCTGAACCACACTGCTTGAGAAGCTAATCTCTCTCAGATTTACCTCAGGTTTCATCCCAGATCATATTTAATGCAATAATGGGCAGCATAGTAGTGTATTGGTTAAGCAGCTACATTTGCAGGTTTGCAGGTGGAACACTGCTTTTGCAACTTACATTCCATGAAACTGAACTGCTTCATTCAAATCTTCATTCAATAAGTAGCTCTAAAAAGTGATAATATGCCAAAATCTCAGTTATGTAAGATGCCCTTGATAAGGGCACTGCTGCTAATCAAATAAATACTAGAAAATGAATGGTAGTATTCTCCTGATCCTGCCTCTGCATTAGCAGATAGTGTTCTGGAGAAAATGAGGCCCTGCATTTTGTGTCCAGTCTCTTTAATTGCATTCATACAACTGTCAATGTAGTCCTTCTGGAGAATATAAACTGAAGTCCATCACAATGAATCATTGGAGCGAGACACTAGACAATATAATGGATACAGTGTAAGCATGTGAGGGAGACTGAAAACATAACCCTGTTCCATGAGAAGTGCTTTGCACATATCAAGTGTCCATGCCACACTTAACATACACATAATGACCAGTTTACTTCCCTGAAACAGTATTGTGGGGTGTTTGAAGTCTGTTTTGAGTCATAATAAATTTCATTTCAGAAGAAATATTCAATACTCAGATTTGAAACTTTTATTCTTAGACAGTGACACAGTGCCACCTCCGCAGAGAAAGCTGAACATCAGAGGAACCAAGGGGGTTTGTAACTATCCCTTGCCTCAACACATCATTCACATAAGATTCTTGCTAGAGAAGCAACTTTTCTGCAGTCTGTTGGGTATCCTTCAGATAACAAATGAAACACGCAATAGTTAAAGGCACAGCATGGTTTTAGAATTGTATTCTGAGAGATGCCCGGGGGACAGCCATCAGATGTCCAACCCTCAATACCCCCTAGGCGTATTCTTGGTTTCCACTTGCAACCGCCAGGAGTGATATACATTGAATATGGTTTAGTTTGAGAATCTAGACAAGCCTTCAATCCTGTTCAGTCAAAGCCAGGATGACCCTGATCTTTTGTGATGTAACAAGAGGGAAAATCTATATCTACCATGTGTATGCAGGATTTTGTCTCCCTGAAAAACAATTTACCATAAGGCATACAAGGGTGTTTCATTTTGTGAATGGAGTCAGAGCAACTAAATTTGCATACATTGAAAGTCAAATAATCAGGATAAATTAATTAAATAAGCATGCACTTCCTTGGAATGTCATACAAGCCTGAGAATAATTGTTTGGAAATAAAAATCCATGCATAATCATTCACCTTGAAAACAATTTTACTGATGGGAATGTAGCACTGTAGCACTGGGGTTGCCTGTGTAATGAGAGGGTTTACCTTGAGGTTACTCTATGGTGAGAAGTCTTAAGAATTAAGTGAACTAAACAACAACAAAAACTAAATTAGAATTATGTGTTATTGTTGTCAAAACAGAGCTGCTCTAGTCTTTTCTGTGACTCTATACACACACACACACACACACACACACACACACACACACACACACACACACACACACAACAGACATATGAAGGGCATAAGCATCAAATATGTTTCAGTGACCTCACACTATATGAACAAAAATGGGGCCTTAGCTGAAAGATTTGCAGTGATGTATATCAATACTGGTTGTATCTTTGGATCTTATTGCCAAAAATAATAAGAAGTAAATATTCCCACCTCCTCACCAAAGATATAAAATGATTTCATTGCAATGCTATGAATTAACCCCCTGCCTGGCAGCATCTAAATCTAAGTGCACCCAGTAGCTTTCCCTTAATTAAATGCCTTACTGTGGGTACATTTATTGGGCCCAGCAAAGATCTCCTCAGTCCACTGATCATAGTCTGTCTCCCTTTATATGTCTTTAGGCATGCCATGGTACTCAAATTCTACAATATGGGTTGATTTCTTTGTGTGCAAGTGCAAGGGAAATGCTTAAGATTCATGAATGTGGTATGGTAAGTGGTATGACTTAGAAGGCCAAACATGTTGCCTCCTGGGAACAAAAATGTTGGTTAATAATGTACAGACTTGGATTTCAATGGTTTTGATTTCAAATTATATCTTTCAGTCAATGAAAGAATTTGTCAATGCTGCCTTTTGTTTAGTGCTCCTGGTTGACAATGCATAATGCTAATGAGACCAGACAGCAGGTTGTAACAATGAAAGATTTATTTGTGAATCTTATTCTTGTGGTTTCTTCAGCATAGTAGTGGATATGGTTAGGACAACATTTTTTGTTAATTAATTTAAAATTTAAAATGGCTGAGTGTAATCTCGCATTTCATTCATTTACTCCAACATATGCAAGCCATAATTTTTAACTGCATGAAATGAAATATACCAATTGATAAGCATCAAAAATCAGATGTCACATTCAGTACATTTTTCAGTTTCTGATTGCATTATATTCTTTATCTTTTTATTTCAGTCATTTATTACTTCCAGCTGTGGCAGGGCCACTGGTGCATACCCAAAACAGATCTTATTCCTGAATGTGTTGTCTGAATGATTAAGATATGCCTGCATAATGCTTAAAAGCTGTGCAGAGGGAGGCAGCATTGTCAATAAGGGCATGATGCAATGCTGCTTTGAACACAGTGTGCAGAACATCACAGTGCTTTGGTTGTTTGGCAGTTTGTGTCAGAGAGATACCCTTTTACCAAATAAACATTCTACTTATCTGAAGTTCAGTGGAGGCTTCTGGAACTACACAGAGGCATCCAAAGACCTCCTGTTTCCCTGTGGCATGAAAGCAGGGAAAACACAATTCATTAGTAGCATGCATTATCATTATAGAGGTCAATGTTGTCTGGGAACAGCAGGTAAAATGTCATTGACTTCCACAAGTTGCAAGATGGCTGTAAAGGAATTCATGTAAAGCTGAATGCACCACTTTCTAGTGTGGTGCCAATGTCAAGAAATTTAAGGGTACTAGTACTATGGCAACCCTGCCCGTCAGTGGATGCACATCTGTCCTGCCGCCATGTTCTCCTAAACAAGCTGCCATATTTGGGTTTCAAAGTATCAAAAAGAACCATTTAAAGTCGCAGGCATGAATGATGCATCCATAGTCAACTGCAAGGAAGAAGCCTCTGTAAAAAGCAAGACACAAAAAACTTGGGCTGTCTTAGCTCTTACATTTTGGTGTCTTGGTGATCCAAAACTGAAGGATTTTCTGTCATCATTATTCCAGAAAAGCGTAGCATCAATAGTCATGTCTTTTTTTCATATTACTGTTGTGTCATCCAAGTCAGAAGAAAGGAAAAAAAAACTCTTGAGCATTTATGATCATCCCTTGCACCCTTTTTTGTTTTATTCTTATTTTTTAAAAATTGACATCTCTAGTCTTGTTTGCTGTTTGGTCAATAAAAATTCAGATGTATTCCTTGTTCACAATCACTGTGCTGTAATACATAATAATTGATTTGGCTGGTCGCCTTATGTTGGGTTGAATATTCATACTCATCCAATGTAAGAATACCTGCTAAGGAAAATGGAGCATTTTTCAATATTTTGAGCTCCATGGTTATTAGTGAATGGATGGACAAAGAATTGGCTAGACATGCTCAGGGGTCAATTCTAAAGAAGTAGATGATATGGGAAATTACTTTTAGGAGAAAAACTATAAAAAAACAACAAAACAACCAATGTGGGTTTTGCCACACACCCACAATAACGACACCCCTGGTTTTGAAGAGCACTCTTAATGAGTTTGCATTGCAATCAGTTTATTTTCTTTAGAAATTGCAATTCCAACACTTTGAAAAAGGGCATTTTGGTCCATTCTTATCATTGGACATGCAACATCGAAAGTGACATGTAATGAATTTTTAACAGTGCTGCACCAGCAGCTTGGGGAAGAAGCAACGCAGAGCCAGACGTGATAATGGGTTTATCTCGCCCTTAATTCCTTTGATCTGTCTTGTTGTGACAAGGCAGGATTACTTCATATTGAATATGGTAATTCCACACAATCCTTTGTTTACTGTATTTGCTTCTGTATATATACATATGAAGTTTTGAAGAGTGTCATAATGCAGAAGGATCCAGGACTCAGTTCAGTGTACAGACCACTGCGGAGCTGACCTTTTCCAGCAGCCCAGCATTGCAGGGTTTGGAATAACGCTGTGTCTGTGGAATCGCAGGCGATCAACTGTGAAGTAGGTTTGCATGCTTGTCCTGTGTTATTTCAGTCTGTAATACTTTATTAACCTGTTACACACAGGGCACGTGTTTGAAAAGCCCCCCATGCAGGAGATGAAGAATAGCGCTGAAATACAGAGCAGTCGTCTTGTGAGCACATCTTGACAGACATCAAGGTCAGAAGCCCACCATAACGAATACTGTGGTGTATGTTTCCATTGCATGTCAAGTACCAGAGGGAAGAGTATTGTTCCTGGAACACACTGTCTTTTCAATGTTTTCATTTTTGTGTCTTTTTTTTTTTTCGGGTGCACAGTAAACTGTAAACTGGTTTTGCTCAAATTGGCCGTGCTTTAATCATTTTCATTGCTTGCTCGGAGGCTTTGGCTGTCTGTAGGAAACAGACAGGCTACAGAGCTGACTGTGGCTCAAAATACCATTTCGAAAGTGACAAGGTACCGATTTGCCTGCCTGGCACTGAGTGATCGGATGTATCCGATGACTAATGGCCACTATAACAAAACTGTCAGGATGCTAGCGGAGGCTAAATGCCTCCAGCAACAGGTATAATTATAATTTTAAACAGTATCATAGCATGACAGGTGCTAGTTAAAATTCCCATGGAGCACAGTGCTATGGCTTCTGCGCTGGCACAAACCATTGTAAGTGTAGTATGCCCTTTCAAAACAGTACAATCATTTATAGGTATTAAGCTGATTCACGCCCTATTTTCATACTTACTGTATTATGGTGTAGCTTAATGGCGAGGGTCCTTTCTCAAGCTTTCCCATCATGACTCAGACTGTAACAAACATGCAATTTTCTGAAAAAAAGATGAGTGTTATATGAAGAGATACTGCAAATATTGATTGCTAATTTTTTCTATACAGCAGCTGTAATTGCAGTACTTTTCAGTTTTTCTGATCTGCGGACAACATGATTGAATTCAAATCAATCTTTGCTGGCATGACATTGAAACATATTGCCAATATATTTACAGTGTTGCAATATAAATACTTGTTATGGTTTTGATTACACCTTCTGTAAACAGTTTTATTTTTATTATTTTGACTTAAAATTATGTCTGCTGTCTGTTCATCACTACTTACTTGCTTATGAGCAGTTATTTAACTTTGTGTAGGTCATATAACTTAATCCTCAAATGAGAAAAAGCACACATGTATGTGTGTATACGTGTGGACATGTCCATTCATGTGTGTGTGTGCACACGTGCATGTACCTACATTACGTGCATGTTTGGGCGTGTGTGTGCGTATGTATATGTGTCTGAATGTGTGTGTGCGTGTGTGTGTGCGTGTGTATTTTGTGCATGTGCGCTCGTAATTTTAGCAACTAAATTTAACACTTCATGTCTGAGTGGAGGACAATGAGAACGGCCCTGGCAGGAGATGGCATGCCAGGTCTGGAGGCTATGGGGGTATGAGAGGATATGTTATGAGATGCAAATCACCGCTGTCTCCAGCGATTTACTTAATTAATCTTTCACAAAGGCTCGCTGAGAAGAGGCGGGCCACAAAGCACCAGAAGGGTTGTTCTGTTGACTTTTTGCCATGGTCACATCCACAGCTTCAGAGGCTTGTAGCTACCTGCCTGGGGAGGAGAGAGACAGAGAGAGCAAGACAGACAGCAAGAGAGAAGTGGATGCCACACACATTATCTCAGATGATTGCTCCATATAAAAGTTAGTGTTATTTGGGGTTTTCTGTGTCCAATTTTGATTGAAATGCAGTTATGCTTGTTTAGGGAACAGAAATCCCTTTTAACAGTTCCCTCATGTGTCATGTGTATTATGTATTAGTCACTTCATGCAACTCTCAAATGTGGGTGTTAGACAGTGACTCCTCTTTAAATGAGATGTCTCCAGTTTTTTGGCTGTCTTATAGTTTTCCAAAGGATACCACACACATTAAATGACTTCAAACAGCTTTGTAATCCATTTTTCTGGATTTTAGTTCCCTCTTAAATGATTGATGGATGGAAAATATTATTAATTCAGAAAAGGATAACACAGTGTCTCAAGCCTTTTTAAAGATTTTAACTCTACCCATAAAATCCATAAAATCAAGGTATGCTCAAACATGTAATTGAGAATGGAACAACTGAGAATGCCAGTCATTTGAGGCTATAATGACTAGCCTCTAATAATGAAATCTGGTTCATTGGCTCACAGCACCATGCACTTGACAACGTGCTGTTTCTCATTTATTGCTTGTGGTTGGAAAAATTAAATGTGTGTAGGGTTACATGCTTAATTTTGTTATCAACATGTAGACCTCTGCAGGTTTGTATTGTACTGGTTTTAAACAAAACCATGGACGTGTGCAAGAGGCATTGAGATTATTATCATTTTGCGAGACAGAGGGGCCTTGATCATGTTTAGCCTTTGATCATATTTAGTCTTATAACATTGAGTAATGTATACTGCTGTTTGCAGCCTTTATTGTTTACTTGTTTTAACTGAAAGGAAAGCATTGTGTAAGTAAAAGTAACACTTCCTCACCTCCTGAAATTGGTCCAAAGTGTCCCAGTCAAAAAAGAATTGATGTGGACATTACAATGACCCATGAACAGCCTATACAAGTATTGCTAAAATAGTTAAGTTAATGTAACAGAGTTCTGAAACACTTCCAGAGATGTCAGTTTACTTGTAATTATGTAGTGCACTCATTTACTTTGATCAAATAAAACTTAATTACAGTACACCTTCACTGATATGGAAAACATGAAATTGCAAGGTAAGGGACAAATATTGTGATCTGGCAGTATGCAGCTGTAGGGAATAGATATTTGGTTTCCAGTGCTTTTGTTAATGGATTTTCACTCTGCATTTTTTCTTATTCTCTTAACTGCCTGTCCCATGTATTGAATTTCCTAATTATAGCAGGACATACATTTTCAGTAGGGTTATTCTGCTATGTTCAGCATTGAAAATTATTAAAATATTTACATTGCAAAAAAGGTTTTTTTCCTGTTGTCATGATTTATAGCTTAAAAAACTTTCATATGTGGGCCAGTTGCCCAAACCTCAAATCAATATTTGTTACTCTAGCTGTCACTTTCACCTGTCTCACAGCCTGCAATCCAATTCTTAAAAAAACAAGGAAGGTCATGTCAGTGTTTCACTAGACCAGAAAAGTGATGTTGATCATTGGTGACAGTTGTCACAGCTGTGAAACCTTTATATTAACGCTGTGTTGTGTTGTGTTCTGTGTAGTTTTGAATCGTTCCTTTTCACTCTTATCACAGGAGCCTAACATTACAGCAGCTCATTCTCTTTCTCATTGTCAACCAAAAATGTCCTTTATGAAACCACATTAAGCAAGATGGGTTGTGATGCACTCAACTCCCCCTTGTAAAACAAGCGTTGACAGTTTTGATGTTGAAGGGAATTTAGATGGAGTGACGTCGCTTCCTCTGAACCTTAGCGGACTGCACCAAAGGGAACATCAAACGCTTTGCAAGATTATATGCCCTCCCTTATCGTCACATGCTTCTTGCTCTCCGAGGGTATGCCACTCCTTTCCCACATCAAAGACGACACTTGCGGATATTGCGAAAGTCGCCCAATCTTCTGTGCAAAGTGTCAATTTGAAGCTCATTAAGCACTTGAGGAGAGAGCGGGAAAAGGTCACAGGCCTGCATTTTGTCTTTCGGTAAGAGGGAAAATATTGCTCCTGCTCTGAAGTGGTCATTCTGGAACGCTTGCATGGCATTTGTGTGGAGGTGTAAAATTGAAGCTCTGAAGATAAGTCCAAAAAATGACAGAAGGTCAAGGCTGGGAGGTGAATCCTGAATTATTCTACTGGCACCTGTGCCAGGAAACACCCAGGAGACACTGGCTCTCAGTTACACTGTACTCTTTCAGCATAGGGGCTTGTATATCATTTGTCTTTCTAAATAACAGGGCAAGGGATAGTATTTTATTTGCTTTGCCACAATAAAGACAAGGCAGGCCTTCCTCTTGCTAGCTATATAGTACATTTTATAGGCTTGCAGCGTTTGATTCGTTTCATGTTATTGGGAGCCTTGCTATTTATTGGCCCCATAAGTACTTGCAGCTTGGGTCACCCCTGAAGGAGCGGCTGTACCTAACTGAACCTAACCGCCATGAATCAGAGGCTCAGGTGTTGCCAATCACACATGCTGGAGCCTAGTAAAAGCCAATTTGTTGCTGATGTAGTTCTGATCTGCCTGTGGGTTATATTTGATCTCTGGGAATTTTGTTTTTCATGAAGGTGTATAAAAGAAGGTGAAAGCTAGCAGACCTGTCCTCCCTAGACTGTTACACAATTAGTTTGTGTCACGGGCAAAGTTGTACAAGACTACAAGTGTCCACTAACCAAAGACTGCAATGTATTTTTGATTTTAATTGATTTAAACAATGCAAAAATGTTGATAAAAAGGGGCTACAACCAGCTAACAGGAATTTAATGGCCTTGCTTTGTATTTTGTGAAAGAGATTTAATTCCTAAGAACTGCTCATGTATGTGTACAGAACCGTTACTCTTTTATGTGTTACAATGAAGTCAGTAATGTGACCCAATATGAACAGACATACAGCATGAAATGCAAATGGAGGATGACGTTCAGCCTACTGGATCTTTGCTGATTCACGCCATACAGAGGCTCACTGTCAAACTTTCCTACAATTAATACAGATAAAAAATCCAACCCGACCTCCCAAACTCCCCTACCCCTGTCCGCATGTGCTGGGTAAAAAAGCAATCATCTGGAGACATGTCCCCCCAACCCACAAAAATGTCATTGTCAGCTTGTCACACAGGTGTAAGCTAAAAAAGCGAGGAAGGGTCCCAAAGTGACGTGACAGATGCTTTCTTTTTTTTTGCCTTCTCTCCCCTTGGGAGCCAGATGTTCTTTTGAGACTGTGAGCCACCATAAAACAGCATATCACATTCCCCAAGACTCCCTCTAAAACCTGCTGATAAATGAATCATATGTTGTGGCTTGAAAGAGGAAATTTATTCATTCTGAGGAGATGTTATTTTTGCTGCGTGGTCTGGCAATGGGCTCTCTCAAGTCTGAGGCTGACAGTTTGTATTAGTGTCGCTGGGTTCACAAAAAAGAGGAAGAGGAGGAAAATTAAAGCTGTAGCGCTCTGCATTTTGATGCATTTAATGAAATTGGTTACCCAAAGCTTGGTGTCGGGAAAATAAACTTGTTGCCTAGAGGGCAGTTTTTTTTAGGGTCTCACCCTGAACTATGCTATGTCTTTATCTCTAGAGTTTTGTTTTTCTTTACATACAAAACAGTCATACAAACTGACAGGATATTGTATGATCACAAAATGCTGAAAAATATCACACTTCTGATAAGGAAATAAATCACTTTGGGGTGAGTCTAGCTGTTATCTGAAGCGTGGGATATAATGTTAGCTATAAAATGAAATCAATAAGTCTCTGCATTAAATCAGACAGAGATTATATTATAATACTATATGGTGTGCAGAGAAAATTTAGTGAAATCGTTTTGAAATGCAGCCAATACAATTGTTTTTTCTTCCCTCTGTCCCGATAAACACTGCACATTTTCTGTCTGTAACTGAATACAAAATGCATTTTTAAAATAGGAATTTTATCAAACATGTTAAAATATAACCTTTGAAGAAAATGTTGTTTTCAGCCTTTCTTTTTCAATTTTCCAACTTGTTGGTTTTTTGTCATTTTTCAGGCTTACATCTGTGGGCCATCAAACATTCCAAAACATTTCAAAAACAATTATGATTGTGGAGGCTGAAGTCCCATTCTTAATAAGTTCTTCCCAACGTAGGATCTGGGAGCACACACTCTGTGTTGGGTTTTGCTCCAGCTGTTTCTAATTATTTAGGTTTGATTGATCTATTGATTAAATACTGATTTAGATTTGATTTATTAACATCTTTTTTTCTTTCCTGAATATTTAAAAAATCTGTAGTCCCTTTGTCACAGATATTGGTTGGTAGAAATGTTCTAAAAGGAGAATACAGAAGTGTTTCTGTAAATTATTCCTCTTAATTTCATTGAAGCTCGCATTAGTAATATGTACTGGTATTCCGCCTCAATGATTAAGAAAAATCTGTTGTTCTGTGGAACCTGGAGCAATTATTTGAACAACCAGTGAAGATTAATGAAGCACATTGCCTGTTTTTTTTTTCAAGGGACAGAGATGAAGAATCAAAAATATACCAAAAAAGCATTGAATAAACTATTTAATTTTTATACTGGTACAACACCTCTAACAGCACATTCCCACAAATAATGTATATGCTGCATAGGATGTATAGATGTCCAATACAGATCAGAAATGAATTAACAACTCAATTAAAACAAATTGATTGGAAGCAACTGTAATGAAAAAACAGCGAGCACATGTGTGTTGTGCCCCCAGGATAAAGTTTGGGAAACACTGGGATATAAGATTGGCAAAAGTTGGCACAGTATGAGGAAGGTGGCAGTTGAGACGGAAGACACAACAGGGTCAGGAATCAACTTCAGATCCATTACCACTGGGGTCAGAAGATCGTGGTGTTACTGACAGCAGCAGGTGACAGCATACATCCAGTTGTGACACTAAACTATGAAGTAAAAAAATAGTTTCCTGCTACAGTGTGAATCAAAATGAGACATAAATGATACCTGAGCCCTGGTATTCCTTTCTCTATGATTCCTAGATTTGAAAAGGGAAACAAGCGGAACAAAAATCCTCTTTTTGAGAAAGCCACTGGGAAACGGTAAAAGAGCTAGGTGACAAGCAGATGGTTTGTCATATTATTTATGCACTGACTGTTCAGTAATTACCATTTTTGCTACTTCCTACAGTGGTTATGTTTAAAGAATTAAAATATATTTTGAGCAATATAAACTGTTCCTTGTGCAAAAGTATAATAATGTCTTTATGTTGAGTCAAAAGCAGAGAAGAAATAGATGCTATTTTAAGGTCATTTTAACCATAATTTCGGGTTGATTACTGGAGTCACTCAGATTCAGAACAGGCCCTTTTTGAATAAGTGAACCTAAAGTAAATGAAGATTGCCATGGACACTACAATTTACAATGTGATTAAATAGCAGCAATGAATTGGTCATAGCTCACCTAAAGGTAGGTAAACAGTCAATTTTCTGTACTCAAGCAATGGTGCAGAACTAATCAAAGAAATGTATACAAAGCAATTTAAGAGCTGGATGAGAATTGATTTCAGATGATGTTTGTGGAAATTGTTTCCAGAATCCAGATCAATGGAAGCAGACATGCACTCGCCATGTCTGGTTCCGTGGATCTGAATGGATCCTCATTTAAAATGCACTGATAATATCCCTAATTGCAACATAACATTCAACATATTTTATTCAGGGAACTGAAACAATTGAGTATGTGTGTATGTGTGTGTGTGTGTGTGTGTGTGTGTGTGTGTGTGTGTGTGCGCGCATGTGCGTGAGCACGCATGCATGCATGAGACAGCAAGAGAGTGAGAGATTAAAGAGGAAGTCTGTGTGGATGGAAACCTCCCTTTTGTGCGAAGCCCAGATTGTAGTCTCTCTGTGACAGTAAGCTAATGATTGAGCAAAGACAAACACACAAACCACAGCAGGGTTCATCATTCTTTCAAGCCATGTGCGGAACAAGAGGTCTACAGACCTCTACCCATGAATGCACCAATGCTATCATTGGTAAGTGTAGCACTACCTCTCTGTGTCTGACAGGGCTGAATAGGAAAGGTCAAAGCTTGCTGTACACCTCTTGGTTTCATCCCGCCCACAATGCAAGGCTGAGGCACGGTGGTGTCCCAGCACCGGTTTCGGCTAACAAGGCATGACTGAAAACCACAGGGGTGAATTGCATTATGTTCACAGGATCAAGGATTCCTCTGTTATTTCCACTTTTCTCTTAATGATGGAAAGAGAAGAGCTAGCGGTATGAAATCAATACTGAGCAGGACATAGACTTATTTGATTGAATTTAAGTACTCTCCAGAGTTCGGTGAAAGCTCTGTTGACGTCTTCCCAGCTGCAAAATCTCCTTGTGTGGGCAAGAGCTCTCGTCTGCGCTTGCACGAGGCCCAGTCATACACACTCTTCTCCTTTTTTGAGAAACCCATGGTTGCTCTGCAGTGGCATAGAATTCACCATTAGAGTGTGAGGCACATCATCTTTAGGCAGTGTGCTATCCATCAAGGATAGACTGCAATAGCTTTGCCTCCCTCTGTCTGGTGAATTTTCTTGGCTCTGCTGACAATGTCTTTATATATGTTCTACATATCAGCACATTAAAAGAAGAAAAGATGAAATAATAAAAAGACTGCTGTGGGATTGTGGTTTTTTCCCCTCCCAGAAACAGAGGTACTACATTCCATTCCCTGCTGTTCTCAGTAATCTGTGTTGTATCACCCATTTTCAATGGCAGTTGATATTTCTAGGGTCATAAATACCTAAGTCGTAACACCTTTACCCCCAGGGGATGTAGTGTCACTGCATAATACAGAGTAAAGATGTAATAGAAATGCAGCCAAGAATCAATTTATTTTACCTGGAGCAACATGAGCATGACATTGTATCATTTATCAACATTAATAAGAGTATACTATTCTTAATATTCTTCTTGAGTCCTAGACCCTACCCTAAGAGGGTAAAGTACTATTGATAAGATGGTTTGCATTTAGGTGATGCATAATGAGCCTCAAATTTTGAAAGTGAATAAAAACTCGAAGGAAATGTACAAGGAGTAAACAAAAGAATGGAAACACCAAACAATTTATTAATATTAAAAAATATGATAAAACTAGTATGAAGTTGGGTCACCTTCACCTAGGTTTCCTTCAAATCAGCTTCAGTACAATACTTCAATACATGGAATTCTGTTTTAAAAGTTTTGAACTGTTTCTAGTGAGATATTGGACCATTCTTCAAGCAGAAAAGTCTCTACATCTTTTGAGGGATGAAGGAGGTGGAAATCAACAATGCACTCTTGGTTCCAGAACTTCCCATAAAGGTTCAATGATGTTCAGGTCTGTTGATTGTGGAGGCTGTGGAATGTGTTTCATTAAACCACTCTTGAATCTGTTTAGTCATGCATATGGGAGCCATATGGGATGGTAGCCATGTTAGTATAATTAATCATACAAAGTGATTAGAAAAATGTCTGACACATAATGCTCATGACATCTTCGGGTGAAATCCCCTGAATTCGAGAACACAATGTTTTGCAGACATCTTAATTACTATCACAGTGTGAGGTTTGTTATGGGAAAATGGAAAGAGATGTTGGGTCTACTTTTTAACCTTGTGACCTTCTGTGATTTGTTTAATGCAAATCAAGAACACATGCTTGGGGAAACATAGAATGAAAAGAATGCTTATGTCTGCTTTGACAGTTAGCTAGCAAATGACAGCATACTCACTTACTCTGATGAAAAAAAAACCTGGGTGTGAAGAAATTAACATCTGATGGTGTCATTAACATTAAGACAGTGGCAACAACTGGTAACATTGGGTAAAAGGTAATACTGCTGCTGGTTGTTCAGTTCACATACAGGAGAGCAGTGAGCAGGTAGTCATTAACAACAGAACCACTGTTTGACAGCGACATCTTACTGTTGACTCTTTACTATTTGTTGTCCCCTTTAATGTTCAAATGAGATATGTCCTTGGTTCTGACATATTTACAACATGGGTATCTACGGGTTAAACCCAATCACTTTACATCAGTCAGTTAACCACAGCTTTAATTTGATTAACCTGAGCTTCTTAAGCTGTAATCAATATAGTGCTAGTGTTTTATCAAATTGGTTATGGATACTACCTCTGATTATCCTTAAATTAAATTTAGCTAGGGCTACTTAATTTTTAAAGAATTTTTTTCTACAATGAATTTACTGGTCTTACGTTGCTTTACCTCTCTCTTTTATAAGTGTAGCCATATTGCAACACTTCTTTTCAAACTGCATTCCAGTCTTTTCTCATTTTTATTGAGACACCCAACAGTAGTGATTTGCATTTTCATATCTGAATATTTTGTTGTTCCCAAGTTCAAATATTTGAATAACTGAGCCACACCTATTCCCAAAAGAACTGTAGGAAACTCCAGTGTTGTGTAAATAAGGACTGCAAAGAGATGCATTCACTCACACTTTCAGACAGGAAAATGAATAATATCAGTGAATTATGTTATTTTATGCTGCTATTTTAGTCTTGAAATGAATATTAATAAGAGAATAGAACTCTGTTTATATTCATTTTTTATAATTATCCATCATTTGAACACTGATCTATGTAATTGATTGGTGATTTTGTGGATGAATATGCTAATAAGTAAATATTCAGTTTCACTTATGGCCAGTAAAGTTGAGTTGGAAGATTGCTGGATTATTAACAATCATCCATTACCCAAGATTTCATAATCTCAGTGATATCATAGGTTCTTATTTCTTTCTTATTTCTTATTCTGTTTTAGTGATAGAGTCTTTTAACCATGCGAATAGAGAACAGATGTCTACAGATTATTTTTTTGTCTTTGAAGATGATAAGATGGGAAGGAACTTTGTGATCATGCTTAAAAAGCAACTCATACTCAACTCGCACTCATTTTCGGGCAGAAGTATAATGTAGAGGGTAGAGGTATTGGTATGGTAGAAGTACAGTATACTATGTAGTTTAGGTTCTTTCTCCACTTCTAACTTATATTTCACAAAATAGCTTCCAATGGCAGACTATCCAGATATGCATACTTTACCTGTGAATGCTTCATTAAGCTGAGCATTAAATTGAAGTTTTCCTGCTCTAGACAATCACTGTCAGTCTCAGGTGAAAAATTATGCACCAAGATGCGACTAGCAGGTATGGTTATGAGCTGTCTGCTGTTGTCAGTAACAAAACATGTAAAACATGTGAAATGTACAGTATTTACAAGCTTTTATCATGCAGCTACTTGTATTATCCATGATAAAGAAGGTCACCGGTGAAATCATTTCAGTGTGTTTTCTGACATTTTAAAATTGCATATGTCACAGAGAAGTGTTTACGATGGCAACACACCATGCCCTTGATTCATAAAAGCTCACAACACTGAAAGTAGCACTCTCAAAGTATGGGAAATTCAACAGCAAATATTGTGGGTGGCTTGCTCTTAAGTTTAGACATCAGGCTGAAAGTGATGCATAAACACCTTTTAGGATTTTAAGATTTACTCTTAAAAGTTAGGAACCCTGTGGTTCTGTGTAGGGTTTTAAACAGAGTGCTAGTGGGACTTAAACAGAGTGCAGAAACTGTATACCCTTCCGGCATATACACTGTTCACATGATAAGAAAGGATATGATCAAATGAGGATAAGCCAAGTCTTTACTATCCATTTGAAAGGAAATAATCTTTTCTTGTCTTGTGTTTTCAGCACAGCAACACAGATAAAATAATCACAACAGAATTGTACAGTTCAGGGTTAGTAAGACAGAATATTATACATGGTATATATATTACAAACTATCATTATCAAAATTTCCATCCATGTATTGGTACACACACACAAGAACAAGCACGCTCATGGGCTCTAGACAAGTGGCATCCTGACAGTGACCAAAGGGAGGGTGAGAACATCAATGTCAGGTATTGGGTCTCTCAGGCTTCTCAATCTATGACTGTTAAAAGTGCAAGCCTGGGCTGGAAAACAGTTGCAGCAGTGTGATTAGAACATGCACCGCAGGTACACAAGATGCTGAGCTCTGGCCTAGGTGTTTCATGTATGTCTTGATTTGTAGTTCAGAAGCATCATGTGATAACGACTTCAACAGCTTAATTAAACAACTGAACTCTTCGACCTTTACTTCTGTATATACCTTGAATACCTACTTGAATGTGCATAATCTTGTTCACATGTCACATTATCACATGTATATTCGTAAGAAATTGTGCTGATTTTATGAATGCGCATGAGTCATCAAGTAGTGATGTAAGATTTTTTTCTGTGCAGTGCAGCTGCACTGCAACGTCCAGTAATGACATACACTATCACATGAGGAGTCTCTGTGTAGTGTCTAAGGAATGCTGCATGTTGCAGTATCTCTGTGCACATTTGTTGACTTTATCTGGCCTGACACCTTTGGGTTTGTGTCAAATGTGCTTTCTCCTACATTGCAAGAAACCTGACACCTTTGGGTTTGTGTCAAATGTGCTTTCTCCTACATTGCAAGAAACCCTAAATGTTTGATACATGTACTAACTAGGATACTGTGGGTGACTCTTGGCACAATACAGAATACAGTGGTAAGACTCCTACTTGAAGGAATTGTGAGTAAATGTAAGTACTACATAGGGGGGCAAGGACAAATTTGTGAGGAACATGTTCATAGAATATCTACACGGTTAACCAAATATAGAAAAACTAGTTCCATGAGTATGTGTATCTCTCTCTCTCGCTGTGTGTGTGTGTGTGTGTGTGTGTGTGTGTGTGTGTGTGTGTGTGTGTGTGTGTGTGTACAAAATCAATGGCTTTTAGAGTATCAAATGTTGTCTGGGATGAATATGTAATAATAATTTGAATTTGGTGTAGATCAAAGGATTGAATTATCTACATTGAAGGCACAATGTGTCATTAAATGAAGATCCTGAAGAAACTGTTAGTTTAATGAATAGGAAAGAAAATGTTTAAAGGAGTTAGACAAATGTTTCATATCTAGGTATATTTCAGGAGACAAAGGATATGTGCTCTTTAGTATTAGTCTTGTCATCAAAAGAGCAATTATGTGGAACTTCATTGTGAAGTTCTCCTGGTGAGGTATTTTATCAAGTAGTATTATGTTTGAATCTGACAAAGGAAACAGAGGTGTAATTACATAGCCAAATGACCAGTGTTACAGTAATTCAACTCACAAAGAATAAAACCGAATACTGGAAATAAATACCGATATTGCAATATTACTAACTTTAATACATTCAATGAAGTTGAATATGTTTATAAAATATGTGAAGTATCCCAACACAGACTCAGTTCACTTACATGTCCCACACCCACTCTGAGGGCTGATTTCGGGCAGCAAATGAACTGACGTAATTGCAGCCATAACAGCGAGTTGCAATGGGGGTTGCGCTGCCTGTTGTGCACCTCCCAGATTTTGTAGTAATGTGAAGGGCTAGGCAGTCAACCACAAGGTCATCATGTTCAATGACTGGTTGGTGATGAATGTTGTCATGGCTGGGATGCATATTAACCAACAGAAACGGTGGGACGGCACTAACCGTTTTGAATGTTGGTACATATGGCCTTCACTTAGTCTGATAGCAGTTTGGACCTGCAACTCCACAGTGTAACTTTAACTTCCACCAAAAGAACCAATGACCTCACACTGCTAAAGACTTACCCCTTTGGTCACTTCCCTTTCATTCTCATCTAAGACCGCATTTATGATGCTAGCAGACTGTAATATGGACTCTCCACAGTCTCTGCCTTAATTATATTTGACTGATGGAGAGCCAGCAGATAAGCGATTAACAAGGAAAAGCCTCTTATTTTCAGCGTGCTGTTGCTTGCTTTTGCAGTGATAACCTGAATTAGAATGCATCAGGGTGGCAGCTGAAGGAGAGCAAGATACTTTCTTTCAGTTACTCGTCTTGCACTTTGACCTGTAGACAGCATGAACATGTGTACATATGGTTTATATGCTAGATGTGCAGTCATCACATTACAACTGTACTATACTTTTTAAATGGGTAATTTGTAACTGCAAGCAAGTACCATGTAAATGGTATGCAACCACAAAGAAATGCAATGAAATACTTGGTTCAGGTTTAGGGATAAATTTAGGGTTGTTGTAAAAGGGGCAGGGTTAAGATTGATTAGGTAGCATCTAAAGTAACTGCAAACTTGTTATGGTGCCTGTGTATGATGCAATCACACCTTTATTGTAAAATTAGTGATGTGAGACTTGATGTATATGAAAGAATGGAATCAATTTAATATTGCAATAAAATATCACGCAAAAAGAACAGACTATGCAAACCACATCATCTTACTGATGGTTTGTATGAACATCTTCATGAATGTATGAGAGCATTTAACATGAACTGAAGGCCATGCAATTCAAGCCATGAAACTCAATTTACAATTAAATACATTGAGAGTAATTTAAGTAGAAAATATACATGAAAAACAATAAAAATATAACGGTCATACACTAACAAAAGATCTTCAATATTGTTAACATGAACTTTTAGGCTGTGGCACAATCATGAATGCATGATTATAATAATGTAATGTAATGTAACTTTGGCAAAATTAGACTAATGAACTTCCATGTGGTCTGCATGTAATATTAAAGGCATACAGTTCCATTTTATAAGTGTTTTTAAACATACATTACATGCATATACATGCATACTTATTATTCCTCTCTCTATAGCCTGATCTATACTGTTTTTCATCTTCCTAGTGGATAATTATGAGTTGTATTACTGTCTGTCTGTCACAGAACTGAGGCATTCAGTTTCGAAAGGTGAATTTCATAGACTGATAAGGGAATGTGCAGTTAAGTGACAGGACTGTAATCTTTATGTATTTATGAAACGGATTTACCCTATGATGACCACTATAGCAGGTTTATAACACCTGTGAAGATTTTTCCATTACCTATTGTGACATCTTTTGAACATTGAAACTCAATGTATAACACAATCTATGCATGGATGTCAAATTCACATCCATCACCATTGACCCGTTTGCTTACTTGAAGGCAAATTAGCGGAAAAAGCAGAGATTGAATTGTGGGTATATCAATATGTGTGACTTTCCACGTCCAGTAATTAGAGTTAGTGTGTAATTGTTTGACACAGAACAAATTAATTTTCTTGGTTTTAATTGTCTTGGCTCCCAAAGGAATCCATTTTAATCTTGGTATCTTATGATAGCAGGGTGAAATTATGAGTAAAACTGGAGGGTGTATCCTTGTGACCTGTTTTAAGAATTCTAATATTAAATAAGAAAACTAGCAAGCAAAAACTAAAAACAGAGAGATCGTCATCACATTGCTTTTTCAGACCAGAGTTTGAAAGGGAATAAAGCTTAAGTAAACTTCAGATTCTGATAGGGGAGAAAAAAAAACATGCAGCTCTCTAAAAGCAAAACCACAATTGCATTACTGATAATAGAGAACGAGCAGTGTTAAATATGCATTAAGATTTTCCATTTGCTTCTCCCAGGCTAAATCACAGTATTGTAATCCCAATCAAATGTGATAAAGATATTCATAGAGGTGCCTTCATGCTGTTGGAATTGGTGTCACCTAACTGAGAAATATAGGGCCTATGTGTGTGGTCTGTAATGTCATGGAAATCCAACCCATTAAATAGTGTTTTCATTTAAACATGTATTTTTGACTGTGTGAGAATGGGGGTAATAGTGTGACAATACAGTTAACTCTGATGTTCCCAGTATTCAGTCTTTTTCATAGGACAATTTACTTTAATCTGATCCAAGTAATTCACATAGCAGGAATGAAAGCAGGTGGCAGCAAATTCTAAACAAAATTTGAATGTGAAAATGTGAAAGCTTTTAATGAAATCATGCCATAATGTTTAAAAGGAAAATGCCATGCTTATGCATATCACAGATAAGTCATAAAAGAATTTTGAAACTTAGAGATTCAAATATTGTTATTGTTGACAGCACAGTATACAGCTTTATATGGTATTTGTTTAGCTTTTTGGCACATGGCAGTGTCATTGACTGATGACATATGGTATAATCTCATCTGATCGCCATTTTAGACCTTAATGCTTTGAATGACAAATTTAATTTATTTTATGCTTTTTATTTTTTATTTTAATTTATTTTGGCTTACATGTCTAACTATTAGACATGGGGCGAAATACTGAAATATCGAATTTCATGTAATCAGAAATTGACTAAATGTTTCCTGGCCCTAAAAACGTGTCACAAAATCAAATTACCATGTGATTTATATTAGAACAGGCTAGAATGTAGTGTTTTTTTTTCCCGAAATAAATCGTGTCAGTGGAATTTTTGCTTGGTTTGTGCATCTCCATTACTTTTCAGGAAAGCTATGATTAAAAAGTACTTTATAAAATTATTATTCTGACTCATGGTTCCTATTGTACAGTTTGTGCTCCACTTTTGACAGCATTCACAGAAATAGCACAGGTAAAAAGAATTTTCATACAGCATTGTGCATTGACAAACCCTATGGGCCACATGTATCAACAGTGTGTACGCACTAAAATCGTGCTGAGAACTTTTCTACACATAAAACGGTATTTATGAAAAGATACTTGCCGGGAAAACATGTGTACCTCTGTGCATGGTCTCAAGGTGGCGTACGCATAAAATTTGTAATTTGCAGATTGGCAACACCAAGAGGAACTAACAGTGATGCAAGTAAACGGGTCTTGTGTCAAGCATTGATGAGTGTTATCGCACCAAGATGAATTGACCATAATATGAAATAGGAATATTTGGGGCGGATTGCCAGGTCACCACCTAAAATTTGTCTGGTGGTAGGTTTAATGAAATTCATTGATTTAAGCATGCAATAGCCTCTGAAAGGCTAAATAACAACAACACAAAACTACTGTTTCAAAATCAAATATTTATTTCACAGCAGTGATGAAGCCAGTATTAAACCTGAGTGTCCTCGCACAATTTAGGGAATCTGAGCACTCGGAACGTAGGTCTACAAGACGCAAAATAATAGAATTCATGAACGATTCTAACCACTGAGAGATGACTGCTAAAATCAAAAAAACAATAGCCAACAGCGTCTGGGTCATTAAAAAAAAAAAAACAGATGATCAGATCGTTTTATCTGTCTTTCTGCTCATGCCATGCAGCTCTCTCGCTCTCTCTCCCTCTCTCTCCTTGACCGAAACTTCACTTCTGTGTTGTTTCCAACGAGTATTCCAACTTTTCCAATATTTTTGTTGTTTTTGTTATTTTTCTGTAGGGTACATAAAACTTAAACTGGGGGTTGGGCAGAAAATACAACTGAGGGGGCAAAGCCCCCTCTTGCCCCCTTGTGGCACCAGGTACAGACACACTGGTCCTGTGTGCATTTTTTGGCCTCTCTTTTAAAATCTGACCACTTCTTCTTCAATTCCTCCACCATACGCACCTCTGGTGAAACCGCGTTCATAGTAGTCACCACTTTGAGCCACTCTGCATTTTTCCATTGATTTGAAATGCCATGAGTTTGGCCCCCAAAAAGGACATTTTTTCTCCTCTCCACCTCATCAACCATCACCCCTATCTCCGTGTCTGAATAATTTCTTTTCTTACATCCTGCCATTGATCCTCAACATCAATCTCTGCATTTCACTCAGATTTACCTGGGATCTTTATATGCTAATTTGACTATTTAAAGGCGTGTCTTGGTCCATATAAGAACAATTGTCGGAATGGACGTTAAGCACATTCATGTGCACATAATCTCACACTGATTTGATTTACGCTCAGATTTATGAAGACAATTCGGCGTACGTGGTGTTTGATAACTCTGACGAAAAACCTCTGTACACAAATCGTGGGATTGTGCGTACGCATGTTCCTACAGCAAGTTGTACACAAAGATTGATACATATGGGGCTATATGTTGTAAATGGCTCATTCTTATTCACTATAAAGCTTTAGTTTTCAAAGATGGAAATGTTTCCCATCTGTGCTCTCTTTGATATAAGTGTAAGGTTCCTTTGAGATAATGAAAGTGGCACAATTTCATTCACTCTACTGGAGTGTTTTCACTTGCAGCTCAGATGAGGATGGGTAGTTATTCTTTCTCCCTTGGGAGAAGAGGCATTTTAGAAACACTCCTAACTTGAAGGGACAACTCCACAGCGCGATCACATATAATGCAAATGTTCGACCAAACCACTGAAACTCCCTCGGAGCAACAGCATAAGCTTCATAGTCCTACTGTGGGGTCAAAGCTCAACACTAAGGTATTGTGCATGAAATAACATGCTGACATGCTGACAAATAACATTCGATTTTTCAAACAATTGCACATTTTTGTACTTCTGCAAAAATACATCAGTTTTCACGAAAAACACAAAAAAAACCCTCAAATGTGGTTGCATTCCATTGTGAGGTACGACTGAAGGGAGAATGAATCTCTGTGTGAAATCACAAGGCACTGTTTTTGCAATAAGCAGTGGCTGAGGGAGGTACAGCGACCTCTGACCAGTTTCTTTGCTTATCCCGGAGCCCATCAGATTAAACCCACCCTGCTGGGACTGCAATCGGCAACAGTTGTCATTTTCAATTAACCGGTTTGAATGACAGGGCAGGTGAGTGACCCAGTAAACACTTTTCCCTATCATTATTGCAATATCTGCCAGGGGACCGATGGAAATCAACAGCCTGTAGCAGTCTACCACCCTCGTGCTCACCAGAATGAGTCTGTTCGATAATAATGATGCATTGATGACAAAGCGCTCTGTCGTGTCTCGTTACCCTAATTGTTCCTGCAAGTATAACTGAGATTCTTTTTGACATTTGCGGTTGCTTTATTTGGAACAATTAAACATGTTTTGAACTTTTCTCGTGTTCTATTAAAATAGACTGCTGAGGGTGCTTTGCCTCTGTTGTGTCATAAGCCCAGATGTTGAACAAATACCTATTTTGGCTGCCTGCTTTTATGTGAAAATCACGGAAAGTCATTATTGGTTATGACTGATACTACAGTTTTATATTTTATGCTGTGAAAGCTGAACCATTGAAAAAGAACTACAGAGTAAACTTAAACAGCGACAAAAATGGTGTTGAATAGTGGTCTATCCATCTATCCATGCATCCATTGATCCATACATCCATCCATTGTACCCAGAGCCCAGACAGACATTACTCTGGAAGGTTACCTTGATGAAAAAGCAAGATGTCACCTGTCAGTGGGAGATCTGATCGTCTGAGAAAGAATTTATGACAAATTTCCAAACAATTTATAATCCATCCTTTGTTGTTACTCTGCTGGTGATGTAGCAATCCACTGTGTGTATATGAATGTTTTTTTCCAGAATATTTGAATCCCTTCCCATTCACAAAATAATTAATGCATACGTTTCCATTTGGATTAGTTTTCATGACAGGTGCCTTGCTGAAGCTGTATCAACTGCCTAGTAAATGACCTTTGTACTTTGCAAGTAAATCGGGGCCAGTGAAATTGGATATTCAGTATTAAACTCACAGCATTGCAAGTAACCTTATTTGTAATGGATCTTCTGGTTGGGTAGAAAAATAAATAATGTGGTCATACATATCCACCCGTGACCTCTGTTTATATTAACCATATATACATACACATGTGACAGTCCTTTTTAGCCAGGCAGCCCTCAGTATCACCCAGGTAATGGCAGTAAGGTGAGAAGGGTTAGGAGAATGTGCGACTCCACTACCTTGTAAGTTGGCCGTTAAGACAATAAAAGAAACAACACGACCTCCATGGAGTGGTGATGCATCTCAGTAACAGCCCACTCGGAGGTTTCTGTCACGGTTGTTGTTGTGCATGCAGGAATAAAAATAACAAGCAATTCCCAGAAGAAAAAAAGTACAACCTCCCAACATTCCATGCAGTTTTGCATCACTGTATTAACAAATGTAAAGTAACATGGTAGAGCCAAATTAAAGGCAAATCATTACACATGCACACACACACTGTATACATAATACAGTATGTGTACATACGCATATACACTCATTCGTAGATAGATAAACAGATGAGCTGACTTGACCAATTGTAAATGTAAAAAGACAACCTCTGAAATTGTTGATTCAAGTGTTGCTGTTCAATCTCAGATAGTCAGTAAAAGGTCTAAAAGGGTAGCCATCGCCACTGTCCTTTTACAGGATGCAGTGATATACTCAGGAAGCCTTATCTGTCACTGTAGAATCAGTGCATGTCTCTCTCATTGTATACCTGTATATGTCTGTCTGATTGTAGTGTATGTTTCTGTCATTGTTCTATCTGTCTCTTTCTTGTAATATTGCTGAAAACATTTGATTAACATCAATATTTTGGATACACGTATTAGTCTTGCATATTCAAATAATGTATTTGGATTCGAATACATCCATAACAGGTGGCATGTTGAGAACTTGGTGATATTTATTGAACAGAGCTGACTGCTTATCGACTGCACTGGAGGCAGATCAATATGTTTCCCTACCGATATTGGACTGGAGCCTCTCACATGCAAGGTGCCAGTGTGTTATCATTAGTGCAGGTTCAGGTAGTGGCTGTAGCTAAGGGGGATTGAGCTATAACTTTGTGGTTATCATACTATACATTTACTGGACAGAGTCTAAAATTCCCTGATGATAATATGGCAACTCATTTTTCCAGTATATTTCAGTCTTTTAAAAATGGGATTTACTCTTTTATTCAGCTAGATGCACCTCTGATAAGGACCACTAATTAATACTCACTAAGTAATACTGTTCAGAATTGTTTTCAAGTGTTCTCAGATCTACTTGCACTAAGCGATGTCACAACAATTCTTCACCAGCCTCATAACTTCCCTGGTGTCCTGACAAATTTCCAGGACAGGAGGGCTCTTTCAGTCTGGCATTTAATATTGCCCTGGATGAAATGACTGAATAATTTTCTCCCCAAAAAATTCCCTTCCCCAAACTGTAATTGTGAAATGACTGGTTCTCAATTTACCCTGCCTGGTAAAATAAAGGTTAAATGTATAAAATGAACTAACTTTTTTCACTTTGGTAACAGAAATGGCAAACATGTCTCTATAGTAGCTCACAAGCCTGCTAATATTGAGCAGAACTGGATACAGGTGACAAACATGGCTAGCAAGCTAGTCTTCAAAAACATTAGTCTGTAGTTAGCTCGTTAATAACATTGTTATTGTTAAAGTTCAGCAGCTCTGTTTCTTCACAATGCAAAAAACTGACCTGAAGTATTGGTGCCAATTTATAAAAATGCTCATTCCACTAAGGTCCACTCACACAAGGACTCAATTTCTCCTCACTGTCATGTATTTAACTTAGTAGGAACATAAACAGATTGTACTGATTGTGTGAAGGGTGCATTGGATTTATGCAACTAGAGCATATTCATGGATTATCACATGTCAGATGGGGGAGAAAAAAACACATCACACACAAAAATATTTTTGTGTACACCTGTTTCAGAAGAAAATATATCCATTCTTATGCCATGCATTGGTGGCTTGGACTTAATGTTATTAATTGGACATAGCAATTTAATCTGAAAGTAACTCTAAGAAATGTAAGGAATGGTAGCAAAACATTTTCTGGATCTTCCTGAATGGCATTTTTATGTAATCAAGGTTAGGCTAATGCATTTCAGCATAGTTTTGACAGCTGTAGAGTTGGGCTTGAACAAAGTAAAGACAGAGTTGCATTTCATTCATTGCTTTATTCACAAATATTTCAACTTACAAATTTGTGCTGTATAATGTCAGCAGTCATAACCCTAAAGAAAACACCATTTCTCTTTTCAGGTGTTTTGATGCCACCTTTTTACAGTCTTCATTATATAATGTAGAGAAATTAATTCTCTTTTGCCCAGGAAGGTCGCTCACAGTTGAGATTTTCTGAGATTTTCATACTGGGGTTATAAATAAGCTCTAGTATTTTTTATTTATTCATTTATTTAGCTAGGGGTAGTAGCATGCTGCCAGAAAATTGAAGCAAACCTTCAACAAAAGGCAATGCTATTGTTTTGGCATGTAAGCAAACATTATTCACATGCCTGTACTTAAGTTTCACATCTAAAACCTGCAGCACCAAAAGGCCTTACGACCACACATGTTATGTGGAATGCATAAAGAAGCTAAGTAGAGATTCTTTCTGGGGACAGTGTGCATATATAATTTTATATTAGTAATTTTTGCTAGTGAAAAAATTGCTGCTGTGCCCCGCACAAAATTTGAACCTGCACCTATCCGGTTACATATCCAGTTCACTATTTTCACCAATGTGCCATTCAACTGTTACATTTACATTTTAATTTTATTCATTTGGCAGACACTCTTATCCAGACTGGCTTAGAAAGCAAAGCTACCATAGTGAATATAACGCCATGTGAACAGTAGTACTTGTCAGACTGCATTTGAACAAAAGTGTCAATGCACCAACATTGATAGCCATGCTAAGCAAGCACTGCCAGAGAATATGGATAATGTTCCCAATCTCTGCTGTCCATTTGGGCTAGTAACAGCTTATGTTGGTGTACTAAACAAAAGTAGGTTATCTGTAACACATTTTTGGTAATATTCGAGCTATTTTTTGTTTCTAAAGGGAAAAATCAGTTATATTCATGTTCAACATCATAAATATAACCATTCAAATATAATTATTAATAAATAACTTTCAATGCAAGTACATGAGAATACTCAGAGACAAGGAAACCAGCAGTGCTGTGCGGATGGTGATGTGGCTTACCCTTTATGTTTAATTGCTTTTAATTTAGTGCTAATTGGTTTGCCCTTGCAATTTTAATGATTAATTTAAAAAAAAATTCCATTTTCAATTCAGTGCAACGTGGCAAGTAAATTAAATCATTAATCATTTTTTTTCTAAATTTCAGAATCACCATCTAACCCCTATTGAATCACTGGTTAATGTTTCTGCTATACTCCAGTAAGTTGAAAATGTAATTAATTAGGTAGCAAGGAAGGAAGCCATCTATCACAGCTGAGTCCAACTGTCACACTGTCGATGGGGACTCTCTGCAGCATCTCTCCTTTGCTCAGGAAGACTCAGTGTGGGCAGGTAGACGAAGCCTCTCTGCACGCAGTACTGTAGTCAACTCATGGATGGATGCTGCAGAAGTCTTGAAACGGCAAACAAATCCAGCCAGTCAATCATGGGCTAGAACAAGAGTTTCCACTCCTCATGTGCCATTTTTCCAACTGCTTTTGACCAGTTAGACTTGATTCAGTGGTAAGTTAAATAACAATATGTGTTTAGAATCTGCTATAAATCTGCTATCTGCTATATAGTATGTCCTGTGTCTATTTTTAAGTTTAAGCTGTATGTATCATTAAAATGGATACATACAAAATTATTTCCTCAATGTCTCAATATCTATTTCCTCAATTTCTTAACATATTTTAGTGAGGGTAATTAATTGTCCAGTTAATAGTTGTTGACACTAAAGCAATTAAAGTACTCATGAACCTTAAGTAAGATGAATATTAATCTGCTTCAATCAAAAGTGAATTGGAATAAACTCAGAAAATACATTTACTTTTACATCTTTAATAGCACAAACATGCTTAGAAACACTTGTATTTCACAAAGGGCATTTCCAAGATAAATTAGTGTTTAATTAACAAGTTAAAGGAATCAAATAATAGGAAGCAGGAAGGAAGAATAAAAAGCAGCACACCCAGTCCATCTGAACCAGGAGTTGGAACCATTGGCTCAGATAACTCTGTACTTCATAAACCAACAATAAAAAATGACAATAAGAAAATAACTGTCTTCTTAGCTGTTCATGCTGCAAGCATGCAGTAGATTTGTACTGATGTGAGCTTGCAGGTAATTAAAAGGTAACAGATATATTACATCCATTTTATCACATCAAAATTAAGTGCAAAATAAGTTTTCTTGTACATAGCAGTTAACATTTCCAATATTGTCATGAATTTAAAACATACATACATAAATGAGTCTATTAATTAGTAGTTTATTTAAGTTATTTAGCTTTTCTTTGTTTTAAAACATCTTAAGCTTAGTTTTCAAATGCCTAGTGCTACTTGAAAACAAATCACACATACTGTAATAATAAGACCTCTCTTGCAAATTTCAGTGCATGCTGAATATAATAATATAAATGTAACTGAAGGCCTGTGGCAATGTTATTTCTAAGGTTATGTACTCACATATAAACAGGAGCTTTGTAGGGCATCCTATCAGTGTTATGAGCAGGTGTGCACTATCTCTCTTGTACTTGACTGTAATTGGATGGTGTCTTTAACCTTACTAGCCTTGATCTTTTGCCAGTATCCGACAGCAATGGAGTGACCTCAGTATCTGCAGGGATGGTCACAAGTGTAATCCATCATCCTGTGGCTGTTCATGGGAATAAAAGCATAAAAAAACATTCCATAGACGGTCCATTTTGATGCATTAAATGGAACAATGCTGAAGGAGGTTTTTTTATTTCCAAGGTATGGTGTTCCCTTCATAGTGTTCTTGCGTTTACTTTACTGTATATAGCATAAGAGGACAGCCCCTGCTGTATGTGTAGTTTGGCTGAAAACACTGCCTTGCGGTTGTTCACCTGGCATTCTTAAGTGTACACGTTCAGACAGAGTAGCCTACTGAAGCACAAGCGTCTATTGTCAGGCAGACCAGCTTTGCCATGTTCTTGTTAATATCTCCATCAATGTGGTTGTCCTTCACAAAACACTGTTATCTGTAAATGTCAGCATTGCAGAGGAAGTGTTCTTATCAAAAAGGCAACACACACCAATTACTCCTTGAACATTGTTGACATTCAAATTGTATATTTTAATGAAAAGATATGCAGTAATTACATTCAGTCACTTAAGTCACAAATTAATCGTTTGTATAAAGAAGGTCATTCATGTACAACTATTAAAGAGTATATGCCACTCAAATGAGCAAATATTTTGACACATTTATAGACCATAATGGGGATTTTGGGGAAAAAAACACATTTTCAAATGACATCACCTCATCAGCTGTAACAATTTCATATCTGATTCATGAACCCTGAAAAAATGTGCTTCTCTTCCTGATAAACAATATCTGAGTAAAGCCCAATGACAGAGTGCTATATCGACCCACAGATAACTCATTTGTCATTGTTATATTATAATTAATGATAGACCTACACATTTCCCCATCTTCGTATAGGGCAAGTCTACTACAAATTAAAAAGAAAAAACTCAGCACACAGTACTATTACATAGATCATGTACATTAAGTGCTCAAAGAGGGACCATTTTACTTTCATTATGAGAATCTGTAGCACGTATATACTACCACTGTCAATAAGGTGCTTACCTATTTAAAATCAGTTCAGTCCAACCACTCACATTCTTGGTAGCCAACCATAAATGTGCTATCATAGGAAATGTTCCAACAAGAAAATGTTAGCTGTACAGGTTGCCTTGGGTGACAGAATTGGCTAAATAAATAAGTAATATAGCATCTTAATTAAAACTAGACACAAATCCAAATCCATTCATTCTTGACAACAAAAGGTTGGAATCTTTACAATGGCCCTCAAATACTCCAGAACCAGTAGGTTCCAAATCTTCAGATCAGGCAGATGACATCATGAAATAAAAAGTAAAATAAATAGTAAAAGTACATTATATATATTAAAAAATCACAATCCCCAAATATGTTACAAAGTTGTCAAGTTGGAGAAGTGAGGATGGTGATTGCCTCCTGAAGTTCTGACTTTAATCTGTAATGATGCACCTTGGCTCTCCTGGAGAGAGTCTGGGAGTGTTGTTTGTTCTTCAGGCAATCCCTGTAATGTTGGCATTAGATGGCAGTTACAGATGTCTGGTTGTAATGTCATTTGTATTGGCAGCATTTTGAGACAGTCGGACTTCGGAGCTTTGAGCTGTGCCCTGTGCTATGTACCATAATCGTCAAATGCAGTTAGTATTTTTCATTGATACAGGTGGAACCTCTCTAGACCAGCACTCTGGTTTGGAAACACACTCGGTTCTGAATGATTTCAGTTAGACAGAAGGCTGGCTATTTGCTTATCGTGCTTGTATCTCAAATTTAATTCAAGCAGAATTCGGGCATTAAGTGAATGTTAGATTTATCTGTATTATTATTATCTGTTTCTTTTTCAGATTATTTGTATGTTTTCATGGTTCACCCACTTATGTCTTTGTGTCAGTACAGAAAATGTGTGTAAGAGAATTATGGAAGAGAGGAAGAGAATAGAGCCTGTAAGCATTGATCAGGCATAGGCTTATGTTGGGTATATTCCAGCGTTGCAAGTGTTGCTCTGTTTATTTGCCACAAATAAAATAAAAGTAAGTAAGGGACCAGCTACTGTAGGTAATTTGTTATAATGACTTCATCTGGTTATGCAAAAAGAGACATAAAACCGATATTTTGGACATTATCTTACCGCATATTTCTCAGCAAGATTCAAAATGGGGCAGTATTAAGTCTGAATCTAGCCTTTGCAACCGGAAAACACTGATGCCATTATGTCAGTAGATTTTCTATTATCATTTTTTATCATCTGTTAAATAAAGGGTCAGAATTCTGTCTTGTGCGATTTTTATGCCTTTGACACTGTATCTCAAAACTCCCAATCAATCTTTTTTCAAAACTCCCAATCAATATCAAAAAAATATTTAATGTCTGTGAGAATGTAGGTTGAATAAAGTTTCTGTTCCTGGACCATAGGCATCAGCTCTGACCTACCATTTGCACTTTTCACATAAATGTAAATTATTAAGCACCTATGTCTGCAGTTGGCTTAAAGGCTGAGCTTTTCCCAATGGTAATCTTTGTGACAACATAAAAAGAAAAATGGAAGCATACTAAAGTGCAGCAGAATTAAGCAATCAGCCTGGTCTTGGACAGTAAGTAAATGCAAGCCTTCTTTACTATAACTGTTGGCTTATGTAGGCATTGTTCAGCTGTTTCATTTACATCATTTCATTTACATCCTGGAAAAATAGAAACAAAAATACACTATAAAGCCAAAATGAACCACTTACATTATAACACCATTTGAGTAACTTAGATAGATGTGAAATTTGTACTGTTTTAATTGTTTTTTTTCACTCAGAACAACAGTTTTATTCACACTATGAGTTGTTGAAAATTAACAATTGGCAACGCTTGTTAGTGGTATTTTTGCTTAAAGCTTTCAATTACAGCTAAAAAATCAACACCTGCAGTTTTTCTTTGTTAACTCCTAAAGACTTAAGCATATATTAACACCCCAAACAGGGTCTCATTCAGTTTGTTCATAGCACCACATTATACCATACAACAGTTGTATTATTAAAAACCTGAAACCTCTGTCATGTACTGTTCAACTAATGTTCCACCACCGAGGTGTATTTATCATTAAGGTTTGTAACAATGGATTGACCCTTTGACCATTGAGAGGCAAGAGATTTGAACTCAGATCACTATGTATACACAGACTTTTTAAATATCCTGAGTGGCTCGTCTCCTAGCATGTGAACAAGATGTGAGCCACACACACCAGCAAGAACATTTACCTACAAATCTGTGTAGCAGGATTTAAGAAAGTTCAACAAATGTAACAAATAAATTAAAACCAAGAAAATCACAGAATCACACATTTTACTAGCTACTTTAGGATGGGGCTAATGTACTGCTAAAACAGATATCCACCGTATTTGCTCAAATATAAGGCGGTCTGTTTACAAGCCAGATCCCCTTTCTTGTATTTTAGGCACTGCAGTAATTAAAATTCCTCAGACACAAACCGTCTTAGAGTAGAGAAAGTAGAGTATATGTACAGCTTAGCAAAATGTAGGGATCCTGCATTTTTTTGTGAAAGAGACAAATGATGTACAAGGGGATCCAACTGCTTGTGTAGCCTGCTTTCAGCATTCTAATGCCAGGTGGTGCTCAGTTTGCTGGGGGTTACAATTACCTCTCACAAACTCACTCAGCAGACTGTCTGGCTAAGCATTGGGGACCTTATGTATGAGAGCCGAAGGCCCCTGAAGTGAAACTGTGTGTTGAAAATACATGCCACTGTGGAATGCATGGTGGGTAGTATGTAGATACTGTAGCTTGTCAAAGTGGAACTGCAACTACCACCGCAACTGCAGTGATCAGGATAAAAATAGGTCAGCTAAAATGTGATCGAACCTAGCTCATCAGAGATGTCTTGAGAGTAAATGTTGAGAAGCAAATGATTGTTTAGTACTTATACATGTAGTTAATTTTTACTGCAACATACTGCACAGGACACAGTTGCTCGTAAAAAAACTTGATTATGATTACTGGTTATGTATTATTATTATTGGTTGTGTAAGTGGATTTCCAAGCATGCAACTTCACTTTTTATACTCTGATAATTATAAATTGAAATGAAAATGTAAGCATTGTTGATGATGAGGGTATAGGGGTACTGCTCTTTGACTTGCAGTCCAATGAGGAGAACGCACCTGGCCACATCATAAAGAGGGAAAAGAAAAGGGGGAGATGGGTTAGAATGTGTTGAAATTAATGGAAATGTCCACTGGTGCCATAGTGGTCCTTTCAATTGTGGCGCTGTTCTTCAGAAGGAAGCTTACTGTTCTCAGAGGAACAGAGTCAGTGGGCCTCATTCAGTAAAAATGTTCATAGAAGCAAGTGTATTCTGTTTTTTGGAAACCTTTGTGCAAAGTGACACATTCATGAAACTTAAAGAAACCCGATTATGATGACTCCCAATTGTTAATTAATTAGATGCTTGTGCATGTTATCTGTTATTGCCTATTGTTAACTGTCTATGTGAGTCTGAATTCTAGCCCAGTTCTTAGGAGTGATTAGTGGGCCATCAGGCATAGGGTCCCCTCGTTGTCATTCATCTGGTGGAAAAGGAATGCTATGTTTTGTGGCACATTGTGCAGGGCACAGCAGGCCAACACTGCAAATCCTCTCAGATGTGTACAAAAGCATGGCGCCTGCTGTGTCCAAACACATCCACCGGCATTTTACCACATCAGTAGTGCACTCCAGTACTAAGCGAGTGCATGTGTGTACATGGTTGTATCCAATCTCCAGCTGAGTGTGCAGGTTTGTTAGTAGGTCATGACTTACAATATAGACTGATTCACAATTACATTTTGTCAGATACTTTCATTACGAACCAACTGATCACATTAATTATTTCAGTTTTGAAAAGTCATTTGTGCACATAGAAATTTGATAGTTTAGCAGGAAGAATACAAAACAAAACGTACTCAAATGTGCACATTAGTACGCCGTATGTGTAGAATGAGACAGCCATTGAACCACAACTCAGAAAGTTGTCCATTCCCAAGTTCCAATCCTTCATAATATCAAATGCTATGAAATACATACTGAAAATAACAATGTGGAGCTAGTGGTATTTTTCTTGTCTAGAGCTACTGCAGGTAATTGGTAAATATAGGTAACTGCATAACAAAAAGAGAGCCTGGACATATTACTGAACATTATAGACACTGCTGCAGAAGACTACTTAGGGAACAAAAAATATGATCTGGCAAATTTTGAATGATGCAAATTATAATAATTATGAATGATTTCAGATTGTTGAAATGACCTCTATTTCTGGAGGTTGTGATAATGTATTTTTCATCCAGTGAGTGCACCTTCAGCAAAATTACATGTTTTTTTTTTTAATAAATGATATAATATGTATGTCAAGGGCTTTGGCTTGTGCCATTCAAAAATGACATTACAAAATGTGTCCATGGCAACCATAGCATTTTTAAAGTATTATATTAAAATAGTATTCAAAACAAATGTTTTACAACACAGTGTGCCAGGTAAAATGCTATGGCTATGACCCCAGTCACACTCAAGTTAGTATGGCCTTTCTGGACTTAGTACAGTCAATATCACATACAGTATGGAAAAGAAAGGCAGCTACCACTGTTCTAGATAGTCTTTCTAGAAGAAGGTATAGCAAGAGGTGTTCTTAATTCCACTTAGTATGCTAATGAGCATGAGTTTACGTGTGTGCACCAACAACAGCAGCTGCCCACTATATTGGTGGGGCAGTGAATGACTTGTTTAACAGCAAATATATTTAGCAGAATCTTTGATTGCTCTGTGAAATTAAAAGACAATATCTGTTATGTTGTCGACAGAGAAGAGCAAACTTGAAGTCTCGAATTAGGGCAACTGAAGCTTGATGCGAGAGAGCTCTGTTCCTTGTGGATTCTTTCATTACTGCAGCTCTTGCCTTATTCTAAAATGCAGAAGCAAGTCCTCTCCTTGTTGGATAAAGTCAACATCCTTATTCTGTGGGAGTCTTCAACAAGTGGGGTTATTATGATTGTTTTGTCACAACATTCTTATGTGGACATAGCCTGTGTCATGTATTTTCAGTAGCCTGAAAATCTACAATATATGTGTTGAGAGACCTCAAACTGTTTTGCAAAACCACTTACAATGAGTAATGACTCGGTTTACAAACACACAAACTGCATTAAAACTGTATTAATGTAGTGATTTTGATCACTGACTAACATGATATTTTTCCCATGGTAGTGGAAGCTGGGGCACATCAATTCATTGTAATTATATGTATCTATTTACAGACAACAGCCTCTTGCATACATTACATGTAATATTTTATAAAGAATGTCTGAATTCACATATACAGTTAGTGTTCACAATTGGTTTCAGACATGGCCGTAATGTATGGGATGTAAACTGTACATCTTTTGCCTGAGTCATCAGGCTTTCAGCATAATCATTTAATTCTAAATCCTAAATTTTTTTCTCATTTCTTCGCCAGTAGACAGAAAATGGTGCAGGGAGTAGTTATCGAAGGCTGGTGTGTCAGGGCCTGCTGGCTCCACCCCCTGGCCATATAAAGACTTGTATGGCCTGTTTGAGATCACCTGCTGATAATCAGCCTGATTTGATGGGGGTATAAGAAGTCTAGCCTCCAACAGAGCAGAGCAGAGCAGAATTTCACAACTAAGCACTAAAAGTATCAGGTCAGGGCTAGGGGAAGCACTGGGGTTACAACTCTAGTCAAAGTCAAATCATGATTACCTGTCTCTGTCTCTCTCTCTCTTCTCTCCACCTCCTTTGGCCAGAGTAACTCTCACATGATATAAATAAACGTTCAACTAGATTATTCTTTGACAGAAATGAGAGGTTGGTTCTAGCTGTATGCACCAAGTCAAGGCCAAAAGTGTAGTTCCTGTTTGTGATTGAGAACTTAAAGGTGTATAATGCTTACAGGTAGTGGTTTTGAATGAGCCAGTGCAAAAGTAGTTTGATGAAAATACAGAATAGAACCTAGTGTGCAAAGGCAGTTATTCTCTTACTCTTGTCAGCCTTTCAGGATAGACTGTATGTATGCTAGCAAGAAAATAAACTGTTATTGATCAGACAAGCAGGCAAGTAATGCACACAATACATTTTTATTTAATTTGTGCAGCACAGCAGTATCAATATGCACATATTAGTGGAGGTGCATCAGAATAGAAAAGGCACAACCATGCTTATCATGCCTTTAAACTGATCATTGCTCTCTACTTGTTTTCATTTTGGTGGACTAACAAGCATACAGTTATGCATATGCAGTAAATTCCATGTTTCTTCATTTCTTGTGTGGTAGGGTTCTTTTTCTTCACCTCAGTATATTTAGTTCAGAGTTCAGTTGATAAAGTCATTCCAGTTATTACACAGACAATGCTATTAATTTAAAGGGGCAAATTTATATTTTATTTTAGCAAAATGAATTTTCACAAGCATTTCAACTTTGAAACCTGTGGCAGGTGAAATGATTTCTTTAATATGCTCTGGTTGCAGACCTGGAGAATGAAGAGTACATCTATCAGTAAGGTCACGCTGGCCAATTTCATAATGTGCTGGAATGCTACAACAAGATACAAAATATGAAATCTGGAGGGAAAGGGTCAGTTTAAATGTAAGACTTGTGCCGTTGCTGTTGTCAGCTCAGGATGCACTGTTGGAAGACAATATATGCATTCCAGACATAAAAAGAATCAAGAGTCAGCTCATTAAGAGTAGTTACTGATCAGATATTCTCTTATTAATGATAGGTTGTTTAACCTGCTGGTGTCATTGACTGAAAAGCTGGGTTTGAGTTGGAATGGAATCAAAGAACAGTTGTCAGTCTCCACATCCAAATGATCTGATGAAATCAAGCATCATGTTCTTGCTTACTGTATGGTTAACCATAGATTCTGTAACGTCAGCTTTTAAACCAAACACTCAAAGCCATGCAATGCTATGCCTCTTATTACTGAACTATTTTATTAAGACCTATAACCCAAAAAGGCAAGGGGAATACAATTATCCATGCCAAATGTTACTGTGTTTAGCGGTGAATGTGAATAGAAGAACAAGCAGATTTTGGAACTGTGAATACATTTTACATCAAACTTCTCTATGTGTTAACAGCTGTGCTCAACCATGCATGGAAACATATTTTTTAGAGAATGCCATAAAAGCAAATGTATTATATAAACAGTGGCCAATAGACAGAAACTAATAGTTTTAAGCAAGAAGCCCATATAATTTTTGCTGTGTACTATACATTCTCTTGATTCATATGTTTCCAGGGTTAACACATTAGCATAGCATAGCTTGCATTCCATATGTGTAGCAAATTTCCGAAAGAATAGTTACTGTTACAGACTCTCCTTTTATGAGGAATCCTAAATAAACCATCTTTAGAATAATACAATGTATCTCAACCAAAAGTCCCTTTGGACCCTTTTATCACTTTGTTAAAAGCAAGCTTCACCTGGTCTTGTTGTTGTTTAGAATTTTAATGAAATATTTTGGTGTATGAAGTACATGAACTAATTAAGGACTGAATTAAAGTGAAGTCTTATTACCACTTCCCCTTTGGACCTACATAAAGGTAAACACTGCCTTTGTATCATGATCAACTATTTTCTGCCCCCAGAAAATCCACAGTAGAAAGATTTTTACATGATAATATATAATGTTCTTTTATTCAAAAAAGAAAGAAAACATTATTTCCCCAAATACAAATACCATATTAATGAATCAAGAAGTGAAACAAATTTTGCACATTCATCTTTACAGTGCATGCGTTTGCATGGAATATGTTATAGGACTTACAGTTTCTGAGAGGTTTGCACATTTGGAGCCCTTTGACATAATCAGATGTTGTTTTTGAAGGACACAGTTCTCATGGCAACCCTTTCTATATTACCTTAGGCCAAGAGGTACAGCATAGACTGAGACCATCCTGTACAGTTTTTCAGCTTATGACTCCAGATATGCTGCAGGGCTCCAGGATAATGCCCTGGAAGGAGAGGGATAGTGCATCGTTAATGGGGTAGATCAGAGCTCTAGCCCCTTTTCCGAAGTCAAGTAGGGCTGATATGAAATGAAAGTATGGGAATAACAACTAAAGGAAATAAGAAAAAAATCTAGGAAGAGGAAAAAAGGAAGGGGGGAAGCATCCCCTGAAGTTAGACTCTGCAGGCCTTTGCTTTGATCTCCACTGATGGGTTTTTTACTTCAATTACCTTATCTGTGATGGCAGCTGTCACTTTACTTAAACCTGGACTCATTTCGACTTTTTGCCTTCATCCCTTGTACTCTGGCAGTGGCTCTCTCGCTGTAAGAGCCTCTAAGAGGTTCATTGAGGAAATGGCAGAAAAAAAATCTATTCCAAGCTATGCTGATATCTGGAGTGTTTGGAGACTTACAGAAAGTCTCTTCTAGCACATTACTGCACACCATTCAACAAGATTCATAATACTATGGTGCCTCCACCTCATGAAACAGTAATCTCAATATGTAAGGATGTTACAGTGTGCACAACATTGAGTCTAGTTACTATGTTTTATTTGGCAGTTTTATTTATTTATTTATTTATTTATTTATTTTTTGCTTGAATTTGTATTTAACCTTTGTTGACCCTATTTGTGATTGACAGAAGAGACCACTGAGCCATGTGTGTGGTAAAAGGGATAAATGGACTTTAACCATGGTGACACTGATGTTATAAATTAAGGGAGTCATGGGAGCTGATATTGTATTTCACCCTTAAGAAATGGTTTTCATATTTATATATACATAGTTGATAAAATATGATATTTAAGTGTGCAACAGGTGTATGTGTTTTCACATGGATTTAAATTATTAACTAGCACTGTTGGATCAGAGGAGAAACAGTTTTTCAGCTTCACTCTCATTTTTAAATTATATTGTTTCACTTTACATTAACTGTAGATAGATTTGAATTGGTTAATATTTACAAACATGTAATGAATCCTGTATTGTGGAGTGTTGTACAGTATTAGACCATTGGCTCAAAGGAAGTAAAAACATACATCACAAAGGTCCAAAAGAAAAGTTTATCCACTTCATGAATGAAGTGTCATGGTAGTTAATTTTATTATTAAATCATTAAAAACAAAAAGGACTAAAGGCTTAATTTCTGTTAGTGTGACTAAGCACACATATTGTTTGGTGTGATCATTTTATTTGGAAATCAGGGCCCAGTGGCTGTGCATAGGAGTCTCCATAGCAATTGGCAAAACTGTTACCTGATGAATGTACCTGTAGCAAATTTGAGTTTAAGACATAGATTGATCCTTTAGGATGTAGCCTAAGTTTACCCAGCTGTATGTTTGTATTTCTGTACCATTTATGTGATTTTCTAACAGTAATAAAACTAAAATGATATTATAAGACATAATACAACATTAAATTTGCTCTGAAGTATTCCTGTTTCTATTTACTGGGAAATTTTCTCAACTGCTGAATGTCAGGGTCAAAAGAAAAAGCACATATGCAATATTCATTGTCTTAATGAAACAAATGTTGCCTTATTGTCTTCTGTGAGAGATGTCTTGCAATAAACCAAGATATTGAACTTGTGCCGTGTTGTGTTTAGTGTGGAAAGGGGACCCATAACTACCAGCAGAGGGCTGGGAAGAGGATTCTTATTAGGATTGATTTCTGTGGTTAAATCATGGTCTTATCTTCTTTTTTAAGCCTGTCAGTCACCCTGGTAATAAATAAACTTCACTCCTCCGTATAATACCCCAATTCATAACATTATTATTTTTAAAATGTTGTTTTTATATGAATTGGGCAGGGGGGAAGGAACCCAGAAAAGATAACACAGAAAAATTATGTTTTAGAGTAAATGTAATGAAAACAAAAATGATTTTAAAATATTGTAAAGCTTATTAAGGAAGAAATAGTATTGCCCTTATGAATTTACAGAATGTATAAGCCACATTGCTCACCTTATTCCAGGGAAATGGCTCAGGGAAGGTTTGTAAGTACTCCATGGATACGAAGCATAACACTGCCGGGACCTTGATCCACTAATTCGCCAATAAAAATCTGAATGAATTACAAGTCACCCAGGGTCAGTGGCAATGAATTCCTGGGCCGAGACCGTGGTTACCTGTGCAGCTGTGTGGAGAACGTCGCAACAGCAGTATTTTTCATTGTTCGCATTGCCAGGTGGAGCCGGGCACACTTCCAGCCAAACCAAGCGATCTACTGTTGACGAGAAGGCAGCACACCCCATTGCCTCTCACCTTAAACTGATGAATTCATCTCTCGTAATTCCAAGGCAAGGTTGGCACCCTGCTGTATGTGTGTGGGTGTGTGTGTATGTGTGGGAATTTTTGTCTTTGTGATTGGCTCCATGTCATCACTGACGTAACTTCAAAATTTGAGCTATAATGTTATGTTTAGTATATTTTTAACTGCCTCTGGCCTGGCATGAAGGAAAGGTCACTACCCATTGGACTATGAATCAATATGCAACAGCATTGAAGGGACTTTTGAAGATAACACTCAATAGATGACTGGATGAGCACCACAATGTACTCTTCTCACATATAATCTCATGTGTAGTGTTTAAACACAGGCTCCTAGAAACAATAACGCCACAAAGAAATGAGTGTCAATTCCTAACAGCAAGCATATATTTGATAAACCCCACTGAGACCCTAAAGCATGACTGCATTCCCCAGGTGTGCTTCATTATCCTGTGAAAGCTGCAGTGCCAGGGGAGGTCAAGATGAAAGGGAAATTATCTACAGTGTGCATGCAGTATATGTGCTCGATCAAGAGATGCGGGTCTCTTCTGTCTTTCAGAATGAGAAGTCTAGATTCTGAAGAATGAGAGTCATTACCTTTTGCAAGGGGTCCAGCATACCTAATAAGTCGTAGCTAAGGTATCAGACAATTCAAAAAGTATCTATCTATCTAACTTATCTCACTAATTTCTATCTGTTCAGCTCCATCGTTCTCTTGCTTTCTCTCCCCCTCTCTCTCTAAACTATATACATGACACATTTTTCCTTCAGTTTCACCTAAAATAAACATTGCACTGTTTTAGCAATAATTTGTGAGATATAGAAAGCTTCTATATTTCTGACATTGCTATAGCTTTGCAGATGTAATATCTTACTTGCAAAGGTAGTTGCATCTTATTGGCAGTATTCTAAGTCAGTGTTAATCACCATAGACTGATAAACATAAAAAGCAATTGCCATTTGATGGTTTGATTTGATGAAGATACAAGTGAAAGTTCTATGAATTTTTTGATGAAAGGTCCATGTGGCTTTTTTTGTCGGTAAGCCTGCTGTAGTGCAACTGCCAAATGTGAAAATAGCAAGGGCTAAGAACATTAAATGTCATCCAACAATATCTTCATTGCACCTTTTTTTCCACTGTTTCTTATCCTGAGGAAACATTCTGATGTCACGATGCCCTTATTATGCTTGGTCATATAACACCATGCATTGGATATGTGACCACTGTGATTGAGTTAAATTGAATCTGAATGTAAATTGAGTGTTCAAAAACCACAGTAAGATTGCAGAAAGAAAGCAAACCATATTCCTTTTTTTCCTCCCAGTGTAGAATAATATATTACTGCACATGTTATAAAATACAAAAACCTTTGCTGGTACAGTATGTTTTGACATTTCATGGTATTTTTCCCTCAAGCACTCAAATTTCACAGAGCTTAAAAAAGTACTGGAGGAGCTTTGCCAAGTACAGGCCAATTTTCACGTTCTCTGAAAACAAGTTTCCACGCTATGTCATTCCACAAATAATCAAATTGAAAAAAAATTTCTAGAATTTTTTTATAATGAGGAATGATTGTGTAATTAGTCATCAGCAAATAGGTACCCAGGCAAGATATGAAGAGTTGTGATTTCACTAATGCTACTTCTTTTAATGAATGGGTCTGAAAAGCATGCCCTATGTGCATGTGACACTGATGTATTGAAATTGATAACCACTTTATCTTCAGAATAGAAGTCCCCAATGTGAAATTTACAAATGCCAAATGAGGCATTTTCAAATTTCCATTTCTCATATTAACTACTGTAGCCAGTTCTTCTCTAGGATGACTAAGGCAGAAGAGACCACTCCTATGGGTATCTTAGTTATTTCTATTATTTAATTATTTATTTCTATTGCAGAAAGCCAATGGGAAAATGCCAACTAAATTATAACTTTGCTTGAGGCTAGTGTATGTCAGCATCTCAAACCTGGTCATGGGGATTATTATTACTGACTTAATTATTATTGATTACAATTGATATCAGTGTGATATCAGTGTAGGCTGTTAGTTTGTTATGTTTCTTTTACATATTTTCACTGTTGGAGAATCAGCATACACAGTGAATTCATAGGACCAGGTCTGAGAAACACTAGTGCATGTGACATAGAACACATTTCTGCATATTTAATGTCCAATTTGTTCAAAACTGAACCATTGAATGAAATCATTGACCTGTACCCTTACTATTATTCTTAGTTAATCATTTATATCTGAACAAAACAGAGACAGCCTGACCGCAGAAAGTTATCGTCATTCTCAAGAGGGTAGATACAGCAGCTTTTTTGCAGAGACACTTCTCTTTCTGAGAAAGGGAGGGATTTCTGTTAATTATAAGAGCCGTTTTATATGGGTGGAGACATGAAACTCAACTTCAAAAATCATTGTCATACATTCCATTTTTTATCTCTGATAAAAAATGTATTGAACTCATGAAAAATGAATTTTGCTTACAGCAAATCGACCCTGGAATCCACCCTTTGGCACTGTGCATTGCTTAATAAAAGCATTGTTCAGAAAACATAGTTCCTTCAACCTTCAGGTTGTTCAGAGATCTTTAGAAGCTACAGTATAAACTCTTCAGGGCACCACAGGAAACAGTAAAAAAATATATAATATACTAGATTTCATAGCTTTCCTTCCTCTTGATGGTCATCCGCTCTTGCACTGCACCCACTTGTTTATTGATTGATTAATGTACGATTGTTATGTATTGATTTGATCCTTCTGTTTTGTGGTTTGAATGACAAATTCAGGTAAGCGATCATTTTTAAAGGTGTTACATAGCATATGTAACACCAATGAATATGCAGTCTTTTCATATCAATGGGCTTTTACTTGTTTTAGGAAAACACCATTCTGATTTTTCTGTACCTGCCCATAAAAAGATACAAATTATTGCAATGCAGGAATCATTTTTACTTACATTAAGAGCTCCCAACTCCCAACACTGCATTTGCTTTGAGTAGAATCTTTGGTGAGGTCACTGCAATGCATGCATTTTACAAGAAAAACAACGGTAGCTGTCTGCTGTGACCCTCTAATATTTTGACCAAGAATGTACACATGTATTGAACATGAATGAATTGGCACTTTAGGTGAGGAGACATGCCTTACAGTGAAGTCAATCTCACCCAAAGCTTGTGTTGTACACAACATTTTACTGCCTCTGATGAAATGCATCAAGGCACACTGCCCAGACCAAAGTATCTCAGGCTGTGATGAATATTTAATGGTGAAAATTGCAGAGCATCCTGTCTTTCAAAGTTCCTATGAATAGTTTTACATTCTGCCATTATATTCTAGGAAACAAGACAGGTTACGGAAGACTTTTTGATGTAAAGTGACAGTTTGTTTCAAGACAAAATTATTTATTTGATGAGATTTATTTATTCATTTTTAGGGTGGGGGTGGGGCTGTATATTTCATTGATAGAAATGTCTGAGGAGTATTTCTTCCATTTGTGAAAGTGGATATTTTGGGATTTTTTTTCCCCTGGGCACATGATGTTTATGAATACGAATGTATATCAAATTCATTTCACATGTCAGTACATTTTCTGTTAGGTCAAGGCATCAAAGCAAGTTATTAAAGTAGAACAAACATTTTCAAGTTACATCTGAAAAGTTACTTACAATTAAATGTGAGATACTCATTTAAAATTCTGGACAACATCATACAGAATCCAAAATTAGTATGTGGATTATGTACTTATTGAGTGGACACCCTTTCCATGGTTAAATTATTCTGCTATTTTACACATTCATTTATACAGCTAGATATGTAATGAAGTGATTTAGTTTAAGTACCATGCTCAAGGGTGCAAATGTGCCCCACATTTGTGTTGCAAGTCAAGTTCAATGCATGCCAATGTGCTGTATACTGCTCATAGCTACTTCCATTCTATATTTATGTCAGAAAGACTTCTGGTGAATTAAAAAAAAATTAATTAGAGAACATAAGTGTTATCTGCAATAGGGGCTCTAAGTCTTCAGTGGCAAGACATTTCAATGTTTTTAATCACTATATCTGCAGACTAAGATTCCCGCAGTGACTTAAAACAGGTGGGAATAGAAACAATAAGTTACTGTGTGGTGAGACTAAGTGGATCTACATTTTAGACTCATGAATGAAGAAATGTATATCTCATTTTTACCATTTATATATGAGTCACCTTATCATTCCTTGTATTTAACCATGTGTGTTTCCCACAGGTTACTGCAGAGTGAAATAAAACAATCAGCCATTCCCCTTCATTACCCAAGGGATCTTTAACTTGGGTTAGAGTTATTTTACACTTTTGTACATGATCTTTATTTCTTGTAAAAAAAACATGTTTTTTCATTGTCATTATGATGTTTATTCTGCTTATAGAATCATGATTAAAACCAACTTAATAGGATTAGGATAAAAAAGGATAAGGATAAGGATGTTTTATTGTCATTCCAGGACATGTGGCACATGACAGGGAATGAAATGAGGTGACCATCCATTGATTGGTATTATCTGATGGATAAGTGATTATGAAAAGGATATTGGGTTTGACTTTCACTTTTCGATGAATGTGTATGCCCACTTGTATTCTTAAAGCTATAAGCACTAAAGAAGACGTAAGTGCCGAATCATGTTTGCTCCATGTCTGTGAACATGAATTTCTATTAAACTTTAAAATCTACTTTTGAAACCTTCATACTGCTCTTTGTATGGTGAGTGCAGTGTTTTCCTGCTTGATGTGACATATTTTCGAAAACCATCACAGGTCTTATGTTCTTTTATAGAGGAGAGGAATAGATGCACACAGGAAAACACAGGCTGAGATGTACAACACTGACAACAGCTCCCCAAAAAATATAAAAAACAACCCCTCCCTCACAGAAAAACCCCATTAACATACAAACAGCAAAATCACACAAAGACAGCTGGGAGTGCTTTCAAATGTAGCATTGCAAAAGAGTCCAAGAACGATTTCAGAATGCGCTTTTAATTAAAACAGTATATCATAATATCATATACTGATATACTGTTTTAATTAAAAGCGCATTCTGAAATCGTTCTTGGACTCTTTTGCTCACACAGACATGCGCTGTGATACTCAATGGCAGAACATGCAGTCTACTCCAACTGCCTGAGGGTGGGTTACCCTGCCGTGTCCCCTTCAACTCCAGTCTCAATGTCCCTGAATTTCACTCTAAACTCCTAGGTAGGGTACTTATATAAGGTGGCCGACCTAGTTGTACAGAAATAAGAAGTCACCCCTTCCTTTTTCATCCCATGTATTACCCAGCAACCCCCCACACATACTGTTAGCCCTGTGGTTTGCTAGATTATGAAGGGGGCAGCAGAACCAACATACTATGGATGGCACAGAACCAAATTGAAACTGCTTTTTTTTTTAGAAAATTTCCTTTAATATGAAGACAACCTGAGGAAGGAGTCATCTAATAGACTTTAAAATTCCCTTTCAGGAAGAAAATGTGTCAAAAGACTACCACACACATAGGGGCTATTGTATAGACATGTCTTGTTTCAGTCTCCACGGTCTCTTATCTCTGCCATGTGGATACTCAGCAGTAAAGGCCCAAACACATGTAATTACAGAACACAGTCAATGTGTCAATGTGTCAGTTTCACAATGTGGTTCAGTTTCACATGTGTCCAAGCAAAATTCCCCGTCAACAAAATTCTTCCATTGCTGATCGTGATCCAAACTCTGCTTTCACAAAATCGAAAACAGGTAAACAAAACTAAACTTTTTTGTATTGTTTTGGCTACAAGCATCAGATTTCACTGGGGTTCAAGCAGGGGATATGATCAGAAATGTATTTTTGCAGCAAACTCTTAGTCAAAGAAAAAAAATCAATAAAAAAGAAACAATCCCCAGAGAAGAATACATTTATGATAAGATTATATACACTCAAATCTGAGCACTAATGCAGAAATACCCTTAGTTTGTGTGGAAAATGAACATACATTTTGCAAAGAAGACAAATATTGCAAAACCACAAAATGAAAATGGCTGGTTATCAAACATTTTAAATATAATTTTAAACTCAGTGTGTAACTACATTATTGTCTGTCCTTGTGTGTTTCACTCTGCATTATAGCACCAAATTATCACCTGCTGGAAGATGTGTCATTAGAGAGGCTGTCATATCCTTTCTGGTGTCATCGTGAAGGGGATTGTCTTGGGGCAGTGGGTTACCATGGGAATGAAAAAACTGGCATATGTGCCATCTTTTATTTTTGATAAGGATTCAAAAAGGGCCTCAGCTACCAAAGGTTCCCTTTAATAACGTGCACATGTGATTTCTTGTATATGACTGCTCAGAGTTCATGCCTTTCTTATATCTTTTTTTAAGACTCTCAGAAATGTGTCAGTGCTGGAGTTCACACAGCAGTCAGATCTCACTTTGTTATGATCATTTAATTATACCATAGAGAGCCGCTCACTCTGTGCACTCTACAGTGCAGCACCAAGGCTAGTTTTCCTCAGGGCGAGTTATGAATGAATTCAAGCTGCATCCCTTTATCAATTTCAGAGCAAATGATAGACCAACCACTGTCCAACACTGAGAAAGTCTTACCCACCACAGCAACTGTATTTTTCTTTTTTAATATAATGATGTGCAATTTGGATTTTTTTAAACTCATTTTTTGGCTCTAGGTAAACTCAAATGTTGGCTCATATTTCAACAAAAAGGAAGAAGCTAACTGTAGACTGGGAGGATGTGGAGAGCGAATGTGTCATTTAAATCCAAAGGCCTTGTTGCCAAATCCAGCAGGTCAGGTAACTTTAAAGTGGAAGCATTCATATAGGCTGGAACAAGTTAGTGAACTGATGTGCAGTTTCTATTTCCTGTGTTCCTTTGTTTTATCCAATCCATGGACAGACAAGAGATGAATAACTCCTACTTTTGCAAATTTCAAATGTACCATCCACAACATACTGCAAATTCATATACTTTCACCTGGATACATTTTTTTGAAGGTGGCTGCCCAGATTTTGTTTTTGATTTCTTTATTTGTAGCACTACTTACACAGCATCATGACAATATTTTAAAAATATTGCAACAGATTAATTTTAATCATAAAATTGTATGTATTCATAGGGGATGTAAACTGAACATTTGTTTGTGTGGCACGATTATAGGCAGAGCAAATGTACCTGTGCTTTTCAAGTCAGTGTGGATATGCATTTCGGGTAAGTGGCTAAATACATGACTAAGAATGTCAATATAAACAACTAACTGGCTGTAATGATAATGACTACTATAAAATTACATATTATAATGACTAAATAATATATAGAAACTGCTATAGATATATAATGATACTGATATATGAGTTCAAATTTTCATTACCTTTTAATGTTACATACTTTTAATAAAAATCATTATTAAACATGAATAAACTACTTTTCCTAAAGTATTACTAGCACACCTGAATGGGATTGAATGTTGTCAATGTTTCATGAAAATTTTGTAGTCCTACACCATAACCAACAACACACAAGTTCCCTGATGTCCTTTGTCAGAGAATGAGAAAATATCCCTTGTCTGTATCCCACATGCAAAACTTTCCTTGGCCTATTGGTATGTGCAATTTTACAGTAAAGGATGGGAGATGTAAGCTATACCAGTTGTTCTAAACACCAAAGGCCCTGAAATGTCAATGCTTTGCATTTTTAACAATACACCCACAGCCAAGAGAAAGCAACATTAAAAAGTAATACTGTGCTGAACTCAGAGAGGTGCAAACTTTCCACAATTAATGTTATATACAGCTGCTATATTCAGCCTAAGGTGCCATTTTCTCAGAGACCTCCACACTCCTGGTAGAGAAATGAGATATGGTGGTTATTTTTCCTCAACTGTAAAGTTAATGTTCAGGTTAATGTGCCCCCCTCCTAGTGTAAAATCTTGTTGTAACCACTACGACAGTTTGACTTCAACCGTTATTCCTGAATGCACTTGGATATGTGCAATATGCTGTAAATAACTGAAAAAGTGACAGGACCTTAAATGTGATTACAATTTATGCTTTGTAATATTCACTTATATGAACTTAAACTGAAAGGGCTATTAAATACACGCTGTTACTCAGTGTTACTGGAGAATGAACAATGAAAATTCCCAACTACTTCTTCAACATATTACTTCTAAGAGGTTTTAATGGAAAAGCGGGGTTATTTCATAGCAAGGCACATGTGCAGTTATAGTTTAATATTAAAACATATTTATATGTTGTTAAAAATTATATTACTTTCTTGTAAGTGTCACTAACAACTTGAATCCTTCTGTGTTTTACGAACATTATACCTTTCACAATCCAAAATGCAGGTCTGGTCTGATTTTGGAAAGTACACTAAATCTCACTTGAACACGTAATTTCTGATGTAGCCTATGCTGCCTGTCATTTGTTTTTGTTCTTCAATATGGGAACCACATTGAAAATTAGTATTTTTTCTGTGCTTTTTTGTTATCCTCTGTGACTCATATATAACTATATATTTTATAAATTCACGAATCAATAACTGAATAAAATCAATCTGCCAATATCTCACATGTTTTGGAGTCTGAGCATGAACACTTCTTAAAGAGTAAATTGCTTGTGTGCCTCTTGTGACCCTCTCAGACGTAATACAGTCCCTTTACAGCATACTTCAATCTTTTGCTTTTGCTTCAGGCCATTTGTATTTGTACATGTTAGAAAAGTACACAAAGGCCCAGAGCCCCCAGTGGACTTGTAAAACATTCTCTGGGTTGCACTGTATAGTGAAGCCCACACAGGTGATCCCATCCCACTACTTATTTTCTTAAACAGACACACACACACACACACACACACACACACACACACACACACACGCACACACACTACTGATCTGCATTCATTGTGACCTAAAATGACTGATTAAGGACCTCATTTTGGGGAAACTAATTATCTAACTCCATTTCATCAAACCCTTTGTAGTCAGACTGGATCAGAATCGATATGTGTTTGGGCAGGCGTGTGTCATGTTTGTATAATGCTCTTACATAGTCAAGAATTCAGTAAACTTTTACACCAAGTAAAAAGTGGTATGATGCTCTACTTCACATGCTGTTAAGCTAATAATGGCCATAATTCTCTACATGACACATGGTGGTTGTTCTCCCTCAAACTTAAAGTCAATGTTAAGGGTTAATGTGTCCCCCTTAGTATAAAATCTTTTGTAACATGTATAACAGTTTGACTCCTACCAGTTTGACACAGTGGAATTGTGTGAATGATATACGGTGTAATTTTAGATAACTTGGTAGTAGCTCTAGCAAAGTCCTCTGGGAGATTCTAACATGCCTCCTGCAGTGTGCAGATCATGACTTATAAATAAGGTGGTGGCTATTATTGTAGTTAAATGGTTCACTGCCATTTGCCATATACATTTACCTGATAAATAATGAAAGCTTACTCCATCTTTGCAGTTTGCAGGCAAACGTCTTCTCTTCAGAGATGCTCCAAAAACATTTTTTCAGAAAAGGAAAATATGTGTATAATGGTGTGACAATTGTCACGTTATAGTCAAACAACAAACCACCTTTGCATTAAATCTGGCAAAATTCAACAAAAATATCTCATTTTACCAATATTTTTGGCAACAGAACCAGTGCCTTTTCCTAAATGAATATTGATAGGGGCTGTAGATCTTATTAAAATGAATGACTTGTTCAGTGTACTACCCCATGGATTTAATGGCATTAATATAGTCACACAGTATCATGTCACAACATGAGACCATGTAGTATCAACCAAACAACTAGATATAGCCATTATCACTGGCAAGCAACAACACAAATGACCTGGAATGGAAGCAGAAGCTACATCTTATTGCAGGAACTAAAGCAACCAACATGGTGCACCATGGTTCCTGCAACCTGTTGTATTCAATTCAATGAGTATAACAACACAGGACAAGTCTTTTGTCTTGACACAACTCCAAAGCAACGTTTGAAGGATGTTGCTTTCCACTTTGACCCTCCCTGCCTGATATCTCTAAAAGTGATGGTCAATGATGAATAGTTGACAAAGACTGAGCAAAAGGCATTACCACACACTGTACCACAGGCAGAGAGTAAAATTAGTTTTCACTTATAATAATTTTGCTAATTAACTCCATCTATTGTAAACTGTGCATTTTATTATGATTTAATGATCATTTTACTAGAACCTATCAGTGTTTAATGTTCATGTTGCTGTCAATGTAGTAAGCAGTAGTAAGCACTTGCCATTTATCAGTCCAATTGCACAAGCAAGGAAAAAGCATTAGGTGTGTTGATCGATTAAAACCTATCACTTGATGATAATGTGTCAAATCATCAGTGTCTAGTTCCTTTCTCTGAACCACACAAAAGGTGCACACTCCATAGCATGAGTGCCGTCTGCTCTGATTGGAAAAACTCCATAATACCAGTTGATTAACCAGCGAGCTGGCCAACAGCTAGCTGTCCAGCATAATAATATTGGCAGTTGACGTGCAAAATTATTGGCATGTATCCTATGCTAACAATAATCTGCTGGGCTCAACTACCACTATGGCCAGTTGTGAAATAAATTGTATCTGGCATTTATGATTGAAAATCCCTGAAAATGACTGTATGATTACCCAGGCTAACAAAATATGTGTTGGGAAAGTAAAATCAATCAGTCACTCCATGATGTTGCATCAATTCACCCCTTGCACTCAACAGCACATATGATGCATACTTAAAAATAGACTCAGGGATGGGGCCGCTCTCCAAAATTCTCATTGCAGTTGACTAAGCAGCGAGGTAGCTAGCTGGCCTGCAACATGTGACAGTCACTTGTCTTGCTTGTCTAATCTATTTGCCACCTGCATTATCTTACATTCAAAAGATTTAAAGAGAACAGAAATGAGATAACATAAGGTAGGCATATTTGAGGTGTGTCTCTAGCTGCTCTCCATTCATGCATAATCATGTGACACATTCCTTCTACTTGAGGCAAAGAAGAGAAGCTAAATACTTTTGCTACATGTTTAGGATTAGTGCATGTGAGTGTGTCACCATCAATCCCACGAATCAGCATCTCACTTGTCAGCTGTTTTGCATGACAGTTATTTGCAGAGCACAGTCGCAGAATACAGAGAAAAGTTTCATTTCATCCAGCTCTGGGGAGATTGGCTCAAATCGATAGGTTCACAAATCTAGTTACCTTCAGATATTCTAAATAGGCACAACCTCATTGTAGGCCTACTTTCATTGTAACATGTAGCATTATGCATGTTAGCATTGTTATTTAAGGTTAAATCATTTTAAGGGTGGAAACATATGAAATTCAGTCACAAAAAGGACATTTATATTTCAGTTTAATGTTGGCTAAGGCCCACAAAAGATGGGAAAACATTATTACCTCTGCATTATACTCTGTATATACAATGGTAAGGGTCTTAAGCACATTTGATTTATGCTATGATACTTTAGCTATGTTAGGCTACTTAACATTCACTGCTGGGCATATTGCTGAAGATTCAACCTTTATCTTAAACAGTAACAGTATATATACAGTAACACAGTGATTGAGTGTCATGCTAAAATACAAGCGTACAGCACATTCGCACAGTGCCTAACAACTATTCCTAAGGGCAACATGTGTGGGTCATACTAATACGCACATAGAACCTAATAATGATCTATGAAATCAGCATTACCTTGCATTGATACTAACTTATTCATAGTGCCTAACATTGATTGGTAAGAGCATCATACACTCATCATTACATTAGATTTTATTCAGGGTCGACTGATCAGGTTCTGGTGCTTGGGTGTAGAATTCCATCAGTTTCTGAGAACTACTACTAACGAGGTCGGAACAAAGACTTCAGAGAAGACCTCTCCATTCATCCATCATACAGGACACATCATAAACTCCACTAGTGGTGAGAGATGAGGCCCAGTTCTACAGCCCTGATGTACTGATTTGTAACAAGCTTGAAAGATATACTGAGGGTGTATACACACACACATATAAAATTTCAGTATATCTGTATTCAGGGAAAATCATTAGACATTGTTTATATATTGAATTCCGTATTCAAATGCAAGTATTCATGGTTGTAATTTCTGTTCCAGTTTCTGTTGTAAGTTCACTGTTTATACAAAGACATGGGCTAGGATATTATTAGTTGAGTTTCATGTTGCATTCTGCCCGGCAAGGCCTCTCTTCTGGGAGGTCACCTGAATGTAATATTAACAACCAGAGGGGTGGGAGTAATTAATCTATAAAGCCATTTCAGTTAAAGGAGAACTTTAAAAATCTATGGAAATACATTTTCAAGGACAGAAGCGCTTGCCTGAAATAACTATTGATTAACAATTCAGCAGAATGCTTCTTGGTATGGGAAAATGGTATTTTGTAATGTTGTTCAATTGATATACAGCATTTACTAAAATGAACAATCATCAAATTAAATTAGGACCAAAAACAGGTAGGAAATCATTATTTATGTTCTGTTAACTACTATGTGTAACATAGTTCTAATGGTAGCAATAAAGTGGTAATAACCTCCAAAAAAGCATGAAAAGCACTGAGGTGGTCTTCTGTGCTGTAGGTGTCTGCATTATTTAAAAAATGAACAATAATACTAGATGTATTATTGTTCATCTGGGAATAAAATATATACTTTACAAACATATCCATGGGTTTCAGCAACAAATAAATGGTAAATATTTTGGATATTCTTCATCTTTCATATCTCATTTTTGATATATCTTATTCTTCAACAAAGAGACTTTTCCCAAGTGGCATGTTCATACTGTCACCATCATTCTTAATCAGTTAAGCTTCTTTTGCATGTTTTGTGTTTTGTTTCCAAATGGGCTTAACTGTAAACCTCACATCAACATTTGCTGTTGCTGATAAGCCTCTTAACATCAAGTGCTTCATTACTTTTTTTATTAGCATGTTGACAAGAACGCATGCCAAAATATTTGTATGTCTTAAATTAATCCACGATCTGTTATTTGCATTAGTATAAGCCTTATGACAGTTGTAATAAACAGAGTATTGCATCATTAAATACATATGGATTGTTGTGAATATGTGATTATTTAAGTGGCTCATATCAGATTCAGATTGTACTATGTGCATGAAGGAATATGGGTTAGCTCAGCAGTTGCTGTTTAGTGTCTGGTCTCTCCACTGCTCTGCCCTCCTATCACACTCTGATCAGATACTTAGGGTAATCAATTCAAATGCACAACTTCTGCTCGGTTCCAAACGCATTCCCTCCCAGCGCCTGAGCAACTTGTCACTAATGAGATTAGATGCCTCAGCCTCTGAAGATGGCTTGAGTTTCATATTTATTTATTAATCATGCATGAGGTCACAGAGATAGTCCCAAGGTCAGCCTGTCTCCCCGGCAGAGGAACTCCCATTAATACCGCCTGACTGCTCTGTCTTTCAGGCACACGCTGCAGAAGGGGCCAATTCATTACATTCACACCGTGAGTATGAGAGTGCTGACACTGCTGAGGACAAACTGGAACTCCTTGGAAAAGCAAGGAGAGAGGGTATGACACAGAGAAACCCACAGATTAACTGCATTAATCTTAGTGCTGTTTTTGGTAATGTGCATTTCTCTGCATAAAACGTACAGGGTATGTCACACGTAGTTGTGTAGCTTACAATATGGCAATCAGCAGTTAATGAACCAGACACAGCCTAGCTAAACCACACTCAACCCCAACTATTATTGATAAATTGGCAGAAAGGGATACTTGTCATTTTTATACAAAGGAATTGGCTTCCAGTTTAAAACTCAGCTATCAGCTATCAACTAGTTGGTTAAAACTGCAAGCTAGCTAGCTTAACAAAAGTCAGCCATATGTATATATTTGGCTTAAATACACAGCTTCAACTGTCAAAAGTCCCACACTCAGCCTTGCAGCAATAGCCAGACAAAAAAACTATCATTTCAACTGTATTTTGCATATCTGTATGGAGAGGTTCTAAAATTAAAATGGACTGCTTAGGGAGTATAAAATAAGAATAGATATATCTTCCTGCTATGAAATAACTACTAGAATTTGAAACAAAGTAAATTCTACTGTGACCTGCATGCCTGAATAGGCATATTCACAGACTTGACAGACTACATGGCCAACCAATTAGATCATGATTGATGACCAGTATGATTCCAACGCAATGGAGCATCCATGGAATATCCCAAAATATTGCAAAACACGGTTCTGAGGAACAATTGTATTTTTATTTCTTTTATTGGAAAGTGCTTTTAACTGAGAAAAAAACATAACAAACGCTGCAAATTTTTTGTTGAAATATGGCCTGGTGCTTCCCGATGGTCATGCCAATTTTGTGTTTGCTTTCCCAGAATCTGATCTGTGATTAAGGTGGCCTGTATTGCAAGATTCCGCTTCCTGTTGTAATCTCATCTCAACCAATTGCCTGGGGGCTGATTGTTTGCAGCCAGTTGATAGCATTTAATAAACTGAACACATGTTATACGATTTGATTTACAAATTGAAACATAGAGCATACGACTGCTTAATTTGTGGAAATGGTACATGACTTCTAATTATCAATGTTAGTCTCATGTACAGATTATTGTTGCAATATCCCATTGCTGCCTTTCTAATGGGGCAGAAATTGTGATGTTAAATTAACACCAAACAATTGAAAATGGTACTGTTATGAGCATTGTGATGCTGAAGAATTAAAAACTTCACAATGTCACATAGCCAAACTTATACTTTGGTTTTGGGAGCTAAACCATGAGTTGAGATGGTATAATCATGCAAGTTATCTGGAGCTAAACAGTTATCAGCGGTGATGGTGCTTTTAAAGCTACCAGGAAGGTTAAGCTTCAATTCAAGTATTCATTTGCAGGTATCTTGGAAGATAAATGCTTAAAAGATCTTAAAAGGTCTTTTTAAAATTATTATAATTTGTCCACATACTGTAGTGCAGAGAGAAAAACTAGACCTGATTTATATCAATTGCATAAACTCCATATATCATGGACAATATTATTTGTAATAATAATACCCTATATTTCAAGAGGTCAAGTCAGACCTCTGTTGCGTAGAAATGGCACTAAACGTATAGATCTGAATGCTGGGGAAAGCTGATATTGTGCTGGAATTCATTTATATTTTGTACATTCCTTCAGTCATATATGCATTTGCATCAATAAATATTGAAATGTGAAAGTAATAACAATAAAATCTGACAACGTAGTATTGGGAGTATACCAATGTACTGAATGCACATGGTGCAGGGATGCAGGGAGGTGGACAGGTGGCCTGGGTCAGGTCATGACAGCCCAAAACTCCGACCTGAGATAAGTAAGCTCATTCCTCTTCAGACAGACAGTAAGCTGACACAGAAATGTGATACCTGCACAAATTTTAATCATAGACTTAAATATAATGTAACCCCTGGAGTATGTAATGAAGTATATGGGGATAACACATAAATAAAACAAATATTATCCTGGAGTTTGGTGCCAAAGGTGAGACAGAAAGTTGCACAGAAGCTAAATCTGTTGATGTGTTTGTGTATCATCTGCTTAGCATATTTTCTGAGGCATTCTTTTGATCTAAAGCGGTTACCTTCAAAATTACTTTATTGCTTTCCATCCTCTTCAATACTCGGTGCTGTGAGGAAACAGAGCTCCCACACCAAGTCATTAAAATTCTAACTCAGTAAAGTATCATTAAAAGGTTCATTTGCATACTATTATGAAACTTTATTACTTCCTAACTATTCACTGAGAAAGCCAGCCAGTTTCTTGCATACACTCTGTGCTCAAATTATAAGGCCGAGACAGCATTTAAGAGGAAGCCTCTTCTTGGTAGACAGGTTTGTCTCCCTCCACAATGAAGGCTATTTACGTGTATATCACTGTGTCAGATCAGGGGAATTCACATCAGGTTAGATCGAGGCCCCCACTGAGCTGCCAGTCACAGACAGAATAGCAGTGATTCCACCTCAGCTAACACCAGTCTGGCAGAATTAAGTGCACCGGGGGGGCGAGAGACAGGGCAGGTGAGCAGGGTTAGCATTCTGTCATCCTCGTAACACAAGCAATTTCCCCACCAGAATGAGGGCATTTCTCTTTTTCCAGCCAAGGTTATGGAAGGCAGTCTGAAGGGTGAAAAATCCTGCCATCCCCTCCTCACCCTCCCTCACTGACACTCTCCTTAGGGAGAGCAGTGCCCTGGAATGCACACAGAAAACAAAGATGCTGTGATGTTTTCACATTACATCTTATTTTCAAATAATGTTACCCAGCTATAAAACCCATAATGAAGGGCAGAAGGAACCATAATTTTTCCAAATGGCATGTTATGAACTCTTCTATTTCTTGTCCCTTGACTTTATTTATTGATTTATTTGTGCTTGGAACCCGTGTAGCATGAAAATAAGTTTGTCCGATATACTATTGCGTTTTCTAGGAAGCACGTTATTCCTAATTCAGTGAACATGCAACAATACAAAACAAGCCATCAAAAAGTAGTTTGTACCAAATGTATCAATTTACAGTCCAGAATGTCTCTGTTCAATTTAAATTGTTATTGTTGTTCTTCATTTCTACTCATAAATATTAAAGTTATGTTGATGTGCCTGAAAAGATTTCAATGAAGATTTTTCTTTGAAAGTAAAATGTCAGCATGTCCTTGTCCATGTAGAATTCAAAAGCAGCTTGGAGACCAATCATGGAATGAATAAGGGGAATAATGATGTTCCCAAAAAATGACATTCACATGCTGAAAAAAAAATGTTTTGTTGCAACTCTTTTGTTGACTCAAACAGAAAAACATGTACAGTACTGAAGAATTCAGTTATATTACAACACTCCAGGAGTACATTTTCTAAGTATCTCATTTGATTCAATCTTTTTAAGGTCACCTTTTTGTTTCCCAACAGCTTGAAAAGCTGTATTGAAGGGCATCTTGGATATTAGTTCAATCATAACACCATTTACATGATGTGTGCATCATTCTTAATAGGAGAACAAGAATGCAGAGACAAATATAGGATTACATAAATTTACCTTATAGCTGCACCTTCTCATTATTTTCCCAGGAAGATGAACATGGAAGTAACAGGAGGTAGGGATAGATAGAGCACTCTGGCTTCTTGTTTCCCAAATAAAAACATCAGTGTGGTGAAGTGGTGTGGAGCAGGTCCGCAAACTCAAAGGTTTCTCGTTGGATTCTAAGGTGCAGCATTGTTCTTGAGCAAACTACTTCAATGGAACTGCTTCAAAAATAGCTGTTGATAATGTTGCTCTGGATGTGAATAAAAAACATATCAAAAAATAATCAAGCCCAATGAATTCAGAACACCACGTGGAACAAAGAAATAACTGCACAAATCAAAAACGTTTTGTGTGGATTTGTTGCTCGTGTAAACTGACTCCATGTTTTCCTTTTCAAATATACTGTATATGTTGAACACAACTCTCAGATTAGGAGCAACAATAATAAAAAAAAAAAACAAAACAGTTTGACAGTGCATAGCGCAGTAGGGTCATAGAAATATGATGAGTTTGTGGTGCTTATTATTATTTGACCCTGAGGAGAGTCACGGCTTCTCAAATTTCTTTAAAACTTTCATTTATTTATTTTATGCAGTGGCATAGGGTGGCAGTATTGTAAATAAGCCAGTCTTTTTATTTTGTGGTGCACTGTCACAGTCGGCCATATGGTATTTTGTTTCCTCAAGGAAATGTCTTTTGTGTACTGAGTGCAGTGGTTTGTGTTTCAGCAATCTCTTTTCTCAAAACTGCACTTCCAAGACAGGGATCTAGAGCCTTGCCTTTAATCTATTTAAGTGGTAATAAAATACTGGCATCCTGAAAGCCTCCTCCATTTCAAAAGAACCCTGCCGTCCTTCGACTGCATTAAAGTTTAAGAGCTGCTAAAATGTGAATTAAAATGTAAAATTTTAAATGGCTTTCTCTGGCATCATCTTTGTGGAGACTGAAGGTCTTAATAAATCCACTTATCTCATCAAGAGAGAAACGTGTATATATGAAATACTAATTACAATATTATGAAGATGGCTGAACCCGCACATGACATTTTATCTCTTGGCTGAGTGCTAATTTACCTCCTTTCATAGACATAAACCACATGCCATGAATGGTTGTCTGTTCATTGTGATGTTTTTTATTAAAGCTTTTTCTTACTGTAATTTACAATTTTGCTTGCCAAATTCATTGCAGAGGCCAAAGGCTCAAAGGCTTTGTTAATGGTTATGTCTGTGATACTCACGAAATGACCTCATTTATTAGGAACATATTGCAGATATTACCATCCCATTCTGAGTTTTAGCTAACAGTGCATAATGTTTGTTTCCCTTATAAGATCTAGTCCTCTAATTGTTTATCTATTTTTAAAGTGAAATAATGTAGGCCAAAGCATATGTCGTTATAGCTATTAATAGCCATCATATGATAATCCCAGTTAAATGTGCTTTTGATAGATTCAAAAGTTAGCATCTGAACTGCAACTACATAAAACATACTTATAGTAAGAACTATCCAAGCAGCGCAAAGAGGCCTTATAAAATATTCACGTCACATTATGCATGAAACGTGACGAATTTACAGCACAGTATAGTGTTGCACTTACTGCAAAATGCACGTCTGTATCCCATGCATAATGCCTTTGTAAAGCTAGTTAACAAAGACTAGAGCTGAGAACGTTGATATATTGTGGACACACAACAGCTTTATAAAAGTCTGACTGCACTTTTTCAAAAATGGCATTCAATACTCTCCTCTTATCTGTGGTACTTATATAACACACAATAGTCATAGGCTGATTTGGTTGATACGTCTGTAAGGCATTTTCAAGTCATAATGAAGGCAATTGGTGCGATTACTGTAAAGGGAAGCATCCTCCTCCAATGGACACCATTGCTCATTTTGAAATGAGGTAGGCACCATTCCTGACTTTCAAGACAACTGTTAGAGTAAACTTGGTCAGCTGGGTGGATTAGGCATGACCTTTAAAGAAAGGACTGATACATGGAGAAATGTTGTTTGCATTCTTACAGTGGCTAATTCCTGGCTGATGGGGTTCACATTCAGGATTTATTTTGCTGTGTTGTAATCAACTGTGTTTGTGCTTTTTATACGCTGCAATCACTCATGTGACCGCACATCCCTCACAATTGTACTTCATATCATACCTTAAGGAACCATGATCTTTGATACACTGCTGTCTATTTTTAATGTGATACCACTGGCATTTCTCCACCTCTTCACTTCTCTTTGGCATGGCCCTGCTACTTAAAGATGAACTCAATACAATCTCTCTTGGTCATACGCAGTATGAAATATGGATTCCTCACGTTCATCCCCATTTTCAAAGCACACAGGACCAGTGGACCCATCCTGTCTGTCTCTAGTTGTAAGGGCTGAATTTATGTCATGAGCACGTGCTGCTGGACTCTATTAGTCCTCTATAACTCTCCATTTGATTGTATTTTAACAACTTCTGTATCTTGTGTATTTTACTGTCTTGTTACTAAAGGAAAGACAATCTGCAATGTCACTCAGTGATTGCTGATGGCCTTTCAGAATAAAAAAGGGCACTTGTGGGTAAAATCGTTTTTGGCCTGTGAAATGCTGAAGACTTACAAAGACACCTGCTCCACATAAAAGATTGGACTCCACATGGTGTAATGGCATAATTCGATCTGTGTTAAATTTGGACCACATGTCTAATACTCAAGGAACCACAACAATCAGTTGCCATGATTGCTGTGTGACTATGATGCTCAATCGTGGGGCTGAAGGTACACAGTCTCAAAGTTTTAATGATGCCTTCCACCTAAGCAGCCAACTGACACATGGAGCAACAGGTGATTCGATTTTCCACCCAATCAGTGTCTCCAATTAAGTGATTATGACCTGAGCTGGATTAAAGACCAGTATTCCATGATTCTGTTGCCACACTGCAATCATTTAGAGTTAATGCAATAAAATAATATCAACTTTAGGCCTCCAAAATCAAATCAAATACTGTGTGGGGACTAACGTAATAACTGTTAGTGTATAAATACATGTCATTCAACAATACGCAATCCTTTGTGGTATCAGCTTTTACCACCTGTATCCAATACATTATACCTTTTTATTACATATAATCAGTTTTATCGGGGTTTCATCTGGATGACTTATAAATCAAAGAGTCGCTTTTACAAAAAAAGTTGAATTTTAATTTAATTCAGCATAGGTGGAAATTGCTGTGAGAATGTGACCTTCAAGCTACTGAGCAATGACAGGTACATGACAATATGCAAATGCCTCCCAGCAGCTGTGATTAAAAACAAGCAACGCAGCAAAACGGGAGCAGAGGTGACTTGCACTCCAGGAGAGAGGAAAGACCCACATGCTTGTGACCCTTAATTCAGATGAAATATTGATCTCTGCTTTGTCATTGTTTTTTTTTCTTTTTGTTTTGCAATCAAGTCCAAAGGAAAGGAAATGGTAAATGGTTGTTACTATAACAACCAGCTTTCTCTCTCTCTCTCTCTCTGTCTAACTATCTATCTATCTACATACGTTTTATTTATTTATTTATTTATTTATTTATTTATTTATTCATTTATTCATTCATTCATTTATTGGATCTGACCTGAGACCAATCAGGGCTCTATTCATTCCTGTCCTTGCAATGTACTTAACTTGAAATTACTTATTTTAAAGCATTACTTATTTTTTCTAGTTCATACACCCCATTGAGTTACACTTGCTTACATTTTTAAATCAAAGTTAAGAATACACCACAATAAGGGAGGATTGAATACTGTCATCATTTTGTGATGGATGCAGCCAAACAAACTTCGAAACCTCCTGAGAACAGATATTTCCATGTATATCGGGTTTGCCTTTAGCACTAATACCCTTTTGGATTTTTTTAAAGCTGATGGTATCGAGTCAGAAAAGCTAAATCCATAAATGAGTGTGGAAAGATTACATTTTTGGTAACAAAGGTTTGAAAATCCATTTTCTATCCTTTAATTACATTTCACTGCACATCTCTGTGGCTCTTCCCTTACCATTCGATTTGAGCGTTTCATTTCTGTTTAGCCTGTTTAATAAAATTCCCAGGAGTTTTGGTGCTTCAGTACAGAGAAGCTTGGCGAACTGTTCTGACCATGATTCCCTTTGCAGAGTAAATAATTAAAGCTCAGATTTTTATCTATCCCTTTTACAAAGTCAGCACACAAAGTTACAATCTAAAAGGGACCTGCAAAAGGACATGGGCTACAGAGCAATCTTGTGAAGCAAAGGATGACATCTTTTCAAGACTTGTAAGTTTTTGTTTTTTTTTTAATCTTACCTCAGCTTCAGTCTGCTGAGAAAGAGATATAAGTAATTTTAAAGCCTGTCATCAGAATGAAGAATGAATAACAAATAAATAAATTATATTTGTTTATGCAAATGGAAGAAATGATAATGGCTCTTCACTTTTTTATGACTAAGTAATCAATGGACAAAATAACCGGATTCTGACCACTGCATAAAGCATACAGTTAATGTACTGAAATATTGAATACTCTTGCTTTCCCCAACATAGAAATTCTCAAAGAAGCACAGTCGGAGATTGATTTCACCAGTGTAATGTAATACATGAAAGCATATTGATGAGTAAGAGAGTACCTGCACTGCCTTGAACACATTGCAAGGAGTTTTACGTATTCATGCTACACATTTGTACTGTGACAGTCATGCAACTTGCTCTAATGTCACAGCAACACCAAAAAACCTTCATCAGGTGAGAAACTTGAAGAGCAGAGTTCACAAGTGGGGCTACAAACATGGAAAAGGGTCAGAACAATGTAATTGATTTCACAACCTAATCTAAAGTAGAGGGAACCTGGGTATCTTTGTTGTAATGACACATTTACCAAAATCCCAATTTCATAGTTTCTGGACCTACAATAAACAGATGTGTGTGAATATATGGATTCCTCTCATTTAGGGTGTTAAGTACCAGTTCCTCATTATAGTCAGTTATACTACTGTCCCAAACTGTAATGCTGTGCAGTCAGTAGTTTCAGGGTATTCTCTGATGGCATGTCTGTTTATCCTGTAGCACTTCATTATTAATATTTTATTTGTTGTGCTATTACTTGATCAGTTGCTGAATACTTTTGCTTGAAACTTGTATTAAGAGTTTAAAAAGTGTGCTATTTTAACCCTCTTAGCATAACAACTGTGAATGAACAAACACTGGGTAGCAGCTTATACATTACAGCTTATATATAGCAACTAATATTGCAGCCAATTACTATTTTCCTGGGCCTGTCAGATTTCTGGGGATTTCAGAGCAGTGTGTACAGTAGCAAATTAGTATACACATGAGTTCAATATACATATAAGTAGGTGTTTTTTATGAACAAAGAAGTGAAAGTGATTAATGATTAATAACACAGGCTATGTTCCAAAGTGGCTTACTACTGATTCAAATCTCATCCTTTTACTGGCAAAAATCTTTAGATGTTTATACACCCCAAAGAAAGCCTTTCTGTGAAATAGAACATTTCCCTTATTTCAGTATTACAGTTTATTCCCCAAATTATGTTGTAGTATGATTTGCTTTATAGATTTTTTTGCTGGAAACAAAAATATACATCCTGCATTTGTATGTGAGTAAGTGAGTGTGAGAGAGTTTTCAAGAGGTTTGTCACAAAATCGATCAGCTTCAAAAAAACAGGCACGCCTCATCTAAGATGATTATGGCTAGACTATGCTGACTATTAAATTACTGCAATTTATTAACTAGAAGAAGAAAACTGCGTCCTCAGAGATACTATACAGTAATTAAGATAGCATGTTATTCTAGATTTGACCCATGATTGGCTCATTATCTATGGCCATTCATTTGAATGAAATATGAAGTACATGCATTGATAATAAGCATGCCCACCCGTTATATAACCAACCCTTGACAGTTTAATTACTAGCTGTGGAAAGATGTCAGTTGAAAGATGTCAAGGTATGGGAATGGAAATTGAAGGAATCATCACATTTTCCCTTGCCATGGTACACTTGGCTTCAACCTGATGGAATGGCAGAATTAAGATTGGTGTGGACAAGGGTTGCAATCTTATTCTAAGATTCTTATGAAGTACTTTACAGTAGAAAAAGAATAATAGGTAGAATCTTATTCTTAATGCACCTGCCACAAACATATCTTTCAAAAGACATGCCAGAATCAGTTACATATGTACATATAATCTAATTTGAGCCAAAATAAAACATTTATATAAGTTACAAGCTACATAGTAAGTAGTCACAAAATGTGTCTTTAATAATAGCAGCAAATTATTTCCCAATTAATTTTACAGATATAAGGCCATCAATTTTAAACATTTAGTAGGCTAGAATGTGTTATTTCAATAGTTTAACCACTATTTTTGTGCATGTTAGAGAATGTAATTGCTCAGGTTTAGTGTCTGGGCAGTTCACTTTTCAGCTGTTCAGTAGTGACTGGTTCTCTGTCCCAAAACGACCTGATTCTTCAGAGCAAAAACCCATCTAAAAATGACTTATGTTTTAAGTACAATGACTTTCACCCATTGAGCGCTCTCTTTGGAAAGCTGACATCAGCGCTTTCTTTTGTATGTGGAAAAAATGCAGTCGTGTTTTTTTTTTTCCTTCAAAGGAGCATATTTCCTTACATTGAACAGTAGTGTGCAAGTGAGTGTGCAAGGTCCAAAAAATGCATTCTGGCCTTTGCAAGATTTATTCAGTAAAACAAGCCACATTTATCACATACTGTATATCTTTGGTGCTCTGTATTTCCTGTGTATTTACTATTACTGTATTTTTGTATCTACTTTTCTGCATAGCAATTTTTCTTCTTTGTGTGTGTGTGTGTGTGTGTGTGTGTGGCAGGGAGGAGGGTGGGGGGGTTGATTCCCAGAATAATGCTTCTGGACAGATTGCTGAGGTGTGGTTAAACACAATCCTCAGTGCTGTGTCTAACACTTAGATGATAAGTGTTGTGCTGTGACCCTGGCACTGAGGAAGTGACGGGGGGGTCACAAACAAATGAAAAACGCAGACCTTGCTGCTGACAAGGAAATGCAAGTCTTCCCACTAAAAATAGTAACAGACAATGAAAACTGTGAGCAGAGGGAAGGAAAAAAAAGTCTGAAAATAGAACCTGTTCATTTTCAGCCACACCACAGACGGGGAATTTTAGCGAACACCTGCATAAATACTGCATTCATGATTTTGCCCTTTGAAGAATGGGAAGGTCATTATATAGAGCAGATCAGCTCTGAAAAGGGAATAGAAGATACTTGAAAATGTCTTCACCGTGTGTTGAGAATTCTGCAAATGCAGCAATTCACTTGGTTCCCAGGGCGGACCAGAGTTTTCTATTTTGTTCCTGGCTTGATTAGCTGGGCAGCTTCCTGTACATTTCATCTTTGCAATATTAGCCTGTGCTATGCCTGTCAGTCTGTTTTGACCATAACTGTATCCTCTGTAAAGAGGCAGACAATAGTTACTACTCTACCAAAGTTGCTTTTAGTAACCTGATGAGACACTGCACAAAATGAAAATAAATAAAGACAATACTGGTACTGAAAAACACTGATAATATGCAAAGCTAACATTTAAGCCCAACACACTGCAAACATGGTTCATAAAACATAGTTTGATATCTGGGAGAAGTTAGACTATTTCTGTGACATAGGTATAGCCAGAGAAGCCAAAATGAAAAAAGATGTCCTAATTTACTATTTACTATTACCAAATTTACTATTTACCATCTATGAGATTATTCAAAATAGATCCTGAGATCCTTAGCTGTATATTTAAACCAATATAAAATATATATGTGTTATTTACCAGTATTATCCACTCTCATATATAAACTGCAGCCTAATCACTAGTATTATTTTCATTTGCAAAACAAATGTGCATTAAGGCCTTTCAGATTATCCCTGGAACATGAATAAACCCCAACTTTCAAAGCCCAAAAATGAAAGGATTTGCATGAAATTTCATTGAAAGCTATTTTTTGTGTAACACCAGATGCAACTGCATTTTATTTATACTTACAGTACCTCTATTATTTATAGATGTAATGGGTCTTTTCAAAGAACAGAACCACATGTTTGCATTTACAAAAATCATTCACAATGCTGTATCACTCGCTTTTCCCCACACACCAGAAAAGAAAGTGAGCCACACTTTAGCAGATCCTCTCTTTAGGTGGAATGTTCTGGAAAAATAAATCAATAAGCAAGTAAGATGATTTGAATCCTTAGACCTGCTTTCAGCGTGAATGGAAAAAGCTGCTCAGTACGCTGAGCTATGTTGTCACACAGAACTGTTCTTCCATTATGTGAAATGGGTGAGAAAAGTCCTTTTTCAAGGGCTTGGTGTGACCAAATGATTCCCCCCCTCTGCATTTCAGAGGAAAGCTGCATCCCTGAGTAGGCCTTCTTTTGGAGGCTCTGCTTAGCATATGCAGCCATGCCTTTGAGGCCAAAACCAAGCACGTACCAAAAAAGGAATCAACGGTTCCTCTCTACTGAATGGATTTTAAATTTCAGTCCTTCAGCTCTGGACCTTGGATATCCATGACTTTCACACAGAAGGTATAGGCCCCCTCTTTGTCACTTGCTTCAGTGCTCAAAAGGAACTGGATCCAGCTGCAATGTGGCCATTTGCAAAATCATGGAAATTGTACACTGTCTCCCTCTACAACTGTTAGTCCACCAGGAAAGGTAATCAGAGCCAATCAATGTAATGTCCAGGTTTTCAAAGTCATACAAAGCATTTTAAAAGGTTTGTTTATATGGTTTTCTAAGTGTTTGGTTTTGAGTTTTATGTTCAATATTTTTTCTCTAATTGTGTTCCACCCAACTCACATACTTTGCTTTCGCTGAAAAATTTGTCAGTCTAGCTTCAGGTTTTCAAACTTTGAGTTGAAATGTCCAGGATTCATCCTGTACTGTTAGACAATTGTAATTTTCAGAAATATTCAGGCAAGGATGTAACCATATCTTGTTCAGTGCAAAACTAAATCATTTAAAATGACTAAATGCTTAAATTAATACAATTATCTTGTCCTCCCAAGAAGGGCTATAGTGTGCAATGATAAACCATATCCTTGAATATGCTCACTCGGTTATGCAGTTATATGTAATGCCACAAAACAGCTGAACCATTATTATTCTTTTATTCCCACTGTATTCCCACCACCTACTATAAGTGTTAATTGGTTTCTGAAAAATCTCTGGAAAAAAACAGAAGGAAAAGTCATTATCAAAGCACAGGTAACTTTTGCTGGGTGCCTTTTTCTGCCTTCCATCCAAAACAGATCTTATCTCAAAACACTTAATCTCAGTCTACATTTCACAATATAGATAGATAAGTAGTTTTATGAGATGCTTTTCAAAGTAGTATGAGATGTATCTGTTTAATAACATGAACCTATTGCCTGTTATATGCCATATTTCTATTTATTCATTTATTTTTTATTATGGTTTGACACAGCTCTTGATAAAATTCCAATAAAATATGGATAGAAGCAAAATTCAGATCCACAGATCCAAAATCAACCTTGTTTCTTTCCAGCAAATTAATGATGAATAATCTGTAGGAGTTATGTATGCAAGTAATACAGCAAACACCCTGCTATTGTTTTATGCATGAAGGTTTTAGAAAAGTGTTTTGCCAGCTATTGGAGACTAACCCTGATCCTGCATAAAGGGCCTACACACAATTGGATAATGGGATTTTCTAAACCATTCATGACATGAAAGGATGCATTTGAAGGAGAACAAAACAAGATTTGGAATTCAGAGGACTTTAAGATAGACAGTTCCACTTTAATGTGAACTCCTGTATGTGTATAACTGTCAGAGAAAAAGTGAAGATAGACATAGCAGGTATTGGTGTACTGTTAAGTGGGATGGTGCAGTAGTTGCCACCAGATGCAGGGAAGACCAGTTCAATCTAACCACAATGTGCCTTTCTTAGTAATATTTGCTTAAATCTGTTACTCAAAATTCATGAAAAAAGTAAACTATGGTTAGCTTGGCCCTTAGTGTGAATTAGTCTGACACTGCACTTATAAATCAATAAGCTATTTTCCACTTTAAGGTCATGAGAACTGTGTTCAACTTTTTGAATTTAAATGTAATAGACTAAGAAACCAGAAGACTGGCTATATGTAAAATGCATGTGATAGGTCAGTATAATACATCTTAAGCTTAGTGTTTTAATTGTATCAGCAACAGACATACAGTACGCTTGTGGTAATTATGTGTTGTATACAGGTATATTTCATGTGACTGTGGCAAAAACAAATGCTTCAAAGATCTGATCCAAGCCTTTGTAAGCACATGTAAGCATAAGCATTTTTGAACTCGTGTCCTTATATTTACGAACATATTTTTCTTTTGTCAATTATTCATAATGTCAAACAGCATGTTAAAATTTCCTGCCTACAGGATTGTCTTTCCCCCCCAAACTCATCATCTCAGAAGGATGGCCCATAACTCTGTCCCATATTGTGACGCATTGAAGCAAACCGGGAATAGAAGTAATATCTTGTTATTGTTATCACAACAGGCCTTCTTATAGAGTCTCTGAGCATTTGCCTGTGCAAAGAAACAAAACAATGTGATCATTCTCAGTTTTAAGTGTTTTCATAACTTTTCATTGTATGTGGCGTGGGCCCATTCATTATGCTGGGTTCTCTTAAAGGTTTTATTTATTCAGCTGCAAAGGCTCTTCCTTTCACTGAAATCATTTCAATACTTGATTCCAGGGCACTTGAAACCAAAGGATGTAAAATAAACAAGTTTTGAAAAAGAAGTGTGTACCGTATATTGGCAGCTTCACAAAATCCGTAGGTGGTCTCACAGACAATACAACTAAATTAAATGCTTGTGATAAAAGGAAACAGAGGGGAAGAAGCATTTAATATCTTGTTTTGGTGGAATTTTATAAAATTGTCTACCCTGGAGCTGACAAAATGTTTGTATACACCCTCACCTGGACTGCTCAGGTTGTTATGGCAAATGAGACATTGATGTATCAGGTAGAAATAAACAGATGAACAGTTAGATTAAACCTTTTCTTCATTTAGTTGTGAAGACACAGGGGCTTTGTTTTAAATATGTTGTCCATCAAAACAGAAAATAAACCACAAAGTTGAGCTTCCTTGTTTACGAAACCAGTGCTATCTCTTGTAATTTAATGGAATTTGAAACCAAAGGTGCATTGATTCTCTACTCTTTAACATATCCTCTGACCCCGAAAGTAAAGGCAGGTCACTGTCTACGTCCTCACTAATTAAGGGACAGATCGATTTTTTTCAGACTAACTTGTTTTAGTTTTGTTTAATCTGTGGATATTATGTTTTTCCAACATAGTTAAGTGCACCGCACCACACCACTCTTAAGCATAGACTGTTTTCCCAGCTGTTACTGTGTGGACTCTCTGGCTCCGGCACATTGTTTTTCCAGCTGCCCCAACCCCGCAAGGCTCTCAGGGCCCTAAACAGATGAGCAATGGGATGCTTTGCACATTTGAAAGAGGCCTGTCTTCCTGGCTCAGTGCTGGGAAGCTGAGGGGATAGGGGGTGGATGGTGTAAATCCAGTAACACCTTTCGTGTCGATAAAGGCTGTTTTTTGATCAAGGCAAACGTATAGTGTTTAAGGCTTCCCCTTCTGATACTAAGTTGTTTGAAGCAAGAGGACTTGTATGCTTTGGGGTGTATGTTGCCAGTCAGAAACAGCACTGATTTCTTCCCCAGTCTAAATGAGTTTATGGCTTTCTGCTCAGTCTTCATTAAGGCTTCTCACCACAACTATTGTGTGTTGTGCTGCTAAAGGCGTAAAGTAGATTGTCCAATTTGAACAAGACTAAGGTTGCCCTAGTTGAGTTTTACAATAAAACAAACTGTCTTTTAACACCCTTAAAGTCTGCACTGCCCTGCCATTTCTTAATTTCCAACTATATAAACAGAAAGTATATATGACCTTTTAAGGAACAGAACATGTTCTTCTACCTGTAAGTGGCTTACAAGAGAGGAAACTGAGAAAAGCAAATTTGGATCTTTATTCATGAACCACTGGGTTTAAGCAAGAATGACATGTTAGCATGACATGTCCAAACAATTGGCAATGTTATTTTAACTCTAACTTTATAGAATGCTGGTGTAAAGAAAAATGAAATTATTTGAATAAAAGAGAGCTGTATTTATCTGTTCACAAGTTCACTGCATGTCCTTCAGATGCTGAGGGTTGTGCCACATACAGATATTGTACTGCAACTCCTGTCTGACAAATGAAATATCTCTGTCCCCATAGTAACAAATTGGTGATAAGAATGAGCCAATGATAGACAGAATGGGGGAATGAACCATGTATGCTGTGCACTGCACCATGTAATTATACAAAATAGAACACAACAGGCAAATAGGGAATCAACTATAAATAGAACCATAAGATAAAATTCACAAAAACTTAGTATCATGTTTACAGCTCTATCACAAATGCCTTAAAACATATTCGTAGACCAAACTTGGATTTATACCTCATTCAATTTTTTTACTCTGTTCTGATTAATTTTGAAAACACCTGATATAATAAAAATGAAACTAGGCCTATCTACTTGCTATTATGGAATAAAAAGCTGTAACTAAAGAGCTCAGCCTGTGAATGTGTGAACATAAGCAAAACAGGCATCCTGAAAAAAGGCTTTTAGCTACCCTACTTTATACTTATATTACTAATCTCTGAAAATGATTACAGTTTAGTCATAACCGCCACGATAGATATGACCAGTTTGGCCAGCGCCATACCACTTTTCCCTGACATGTAATATTATCAAGCAAAGTTCTCATACATTTGTAGAAGAAGATTGTGCACACAGCCTCCCAGATAAGCGAGTCCAAATTTTGGCAGTAAAAGTGAGGTGAATGGCTCCCAGCTCTCTCTAGGCTTTTGATAAATTCATTTTCTGCACAATGAGAGTTTTGTCTGCAATTTTGTCTGGTAGTTAGCAAATAATAATACTACACTGTTTACTGTACAGTGGACTGCTACTGACGACTATGTCTACTTAAACTGTTAATTATGCAGTATGCATGTTTATTTTCAGTAAAATATCCTCTTTACTGTAATCCCCAAAACATATAATAAAAATACATTCATTATTATACAACTTTTTTTCCAACAATGTGTTATTAGTTAATTGTTTTTATTTTTGTGCTGCTCATATTCATAATACATTTCCCTGGAACCTAACAGTTATTTGATAATAATCTAATACTATACTTATACTGTAATCCATCTGAATTTGAAGGGGGTTGTTTTTAATAACCATATGGTATTTCTTAACTTGTGGAACTGGAATTTAGTCCAGTATTTTCACATACAATTTGTTTGTTTTATTTACCAGTGAATTTGAAGGAGTCCATTTAAAAAATCATTTATTTTTGGCTTTTGGCTAGAGGAAGCAACCCTACAAAAACCATTGTCCCTCACCCACTAGCTGACTGATTCAGTGGGTAGCTTCAGCAGTATGACGTCATGACGTTTAACCACTAGAGGTACTAGAAGGTAAAAAAAAAGTCAGTAATGTGGGCACAGCCGAAATGAACAGTGCTTGTTTTTTTGAAACAGAACAGTATGTTTTTGCTTATCTTAAAAATGACAGAAATACCAACAGAATCACAGGGGAGAAATCTGTTTCATTTTATTTCTCTGGCGCATGTTGCTAAATAGGATGACTAATAGAACAATTGCAGGATACAGTGCAAAAAACATTTTGCCAAATCCAAGCCTAATACAAGGTTAATTTTTAAATTTCACGGTAATACCTGACAGCAATCTGTTAGTCTGAACAAATGTGTACTGTCTCAGATTCTCTTCTCATATTTAGACAAACAATGATTTGTTCATAACAATCTATCAGCTTCAAGCTATTTGAAGCACATTAGCTGTCTGTGCATCTTTAATAGAATGCTTAACATGTACTAATGGAAGCAATAAAATTATGGAACTGTTCTCCCAATGGGCTAACCATTTTAAGTATGCAAATGATCTCTTATTAAATTATTTGCATTTTACCTATGTAAGACTTAATGAAGACTAAGTCCAAAATGGAGTCAAGAGACTTCAACCATTTGTAGAAGCCTTAATGAATTGATTAGCCAGAATGAATGATGCGGTGGACGGCATCTCCCTCATCGCCATATTTAATTTCACCTCGTACATCACCACCCACAATATATCAATAAGGGACTGCAGCTATTATTTAAATAGCCATTTGAAGGAGGCAGACATCAACCAAGTGTCCTGCACAGACAAAGATCTACTATGTTGCTACATGCACCAGTGCACCAATTCCAGAACAAAGAAATGAGCTCCATGCTTCAACTGTAGTGTGGGGGCAGCTGAGAGGACTGTCACCTCCATGCCACTGAGCAGCGAAATCAGACATTTAGATCTGTTAGCGGGAAGACCGGCATACTTCTCTGGTTATCAGCTGCCAGTTGCAGTGTCATGACCTTGCAAAAATGTGATTGGTCATCAGTCAAGGCAATGTGGATGCGCAGTGTGGGGAGCTTGATGTGTGGCAACATACTGGAACAAATGCACCGCACCCCTCTGAAGACTGCCTCTCATCTTGCAGCAACTGTTCAATGTGTGTCCCTGCTTGTGTTCCCATGCCAAATTTCCCTTTTCATCTATTTATGGATTGAGACTGGTTTTGAATGTACAGCGTCAAATTTAAATACCGTAACTCCAGCAATGCTCTCATTAAAATTCTTTGTCAATATCACCGTATGACCAGTTTTATTCCACAAATGCTTATGATCCCTCTGCAGTCTAGTTATGAATGTGAACATGCACCAGCAACATTGTAGAGTCACATTAACCGAGGGGAAAACAGCAATGTAGAGATAAATACATTACTACAAACTGCTACGCCTGAGGCAGTCTACTGAGACAGAGCAATTTGCTGGATTCGTGGCATATGTTGCTCTGTTACCATATCATGTGCTACCATCCAGCTCACTCTGTATTTTGCATAAACTGTACAGTGCCAATTGCAGTGATTGATGAGGAAATATTTTTGATCGTCCTGAAGAGACCTCCGTTTATGATGATTCAATAACGTCAGCTGCTGTCTAGTTTCAATCAATCACAATGTGCCAGAGGATTGATATGTATCCAATATGTCTGTTATCCAGAGATAGGTTTTGCGAGATTTCACATTTTTATCTGCTGTTAGACCATATAAATGCAACTACATATTGATCTGCTATTAAGAGGTTTGTTTTTTAAACACTACTAAATTGTATCAGTGTTTTCAACAAACTCTTCTAGATTTAAAATCATCCAACTTGCTTTTTACCCAGATTCAGTCTAACAGCTGTGGCACTTCTGTGTATAATTTATAATCACTACTGTAAGCAAGTGCTTTTGATGCATATATAGTAGTTTTTTTTCATTCAGTCATTTCAAAGTTATGATATGTAAGAATTTGATTTGTTCAAGTGACAAAGTACTGTGGCAATTAGATTGCATATGGACAAATCAGCACAAACATGCTATATACTACTTTGCCAAACTGGGGGCTCCAGAGAGGTAAGGTTGACAGCATGCTCATCTTGAGTGTTGGCTGAGACCTACAGCCTTGGTGTCATTGTCCAACAATGACTGAGAGCCTACGGCAGTGGAACAAATTGGATTCATTACACTGGGTGAAGGGGTGGGTTGGTCAGCCAAGGTGTCCGTACATCACCACTCTTAAGCACCCTGCGGTTCATCAGGTACCTGTGACTTGCTCATATGATGTCACTGGAGTAGCACCTATCCTCTCCAATGAATGCCCACTTCATTGTGATGGACTGTGTGACTTATGTCAAAAATAACCTTTGGCTGCATGCAAGTGTATCAGAGGACTGCATTCATCTCATTCCATGCATGAGCACAGACTGTCACAGTGAGAGGAGCCTAGAGTATGATGGGTGATTCTAAACAAGCATAAAAAATGGAAGGAGCTGTAAACTGTACTTATGGAGTGGTGTATTAACTTGTCCAGCTTGGCTATATACTCTTTAGAAACTGGGGGTCGAACAAGAGCAAGCTGTACTCAGATCAGGGTTTCGTATTTTATTTGAATTTGTCTTATGCTCAAATGGCAAGGACAGTGGCATGTGCCTGTAATCCTAGTCTCACTCAATTAAAACACATTTTCTTTACTATAAGAGTGTCCCTTCATACTAAGGGACCATGGGAAAAACTATTATAATTAATTAACATTGATTTAGTAAATCCTAACAGTGTCACAGAATAATGACAATGATACAAAATATTTCAAATAATCTGTTTAACAAGTTACAAAATTCTGCAAAGCTTTAGAAAGTGCTAGCAAATCTGTTATATTACTCCATGCTAATAATCTAGCCACTATTACCAAACACTACAGATGACAACCCCCCAAAAAATGAATGTGATGATCCAGTTCCCTACTGCTTATAATATCTACAAGGATGATTAAAAAATACAGCTACAGCTACATTTTAGCTTTATAAAGCTACATATTACTACAGGTATCCAGTCATTAAATTTAAAACGTCAGTGACTAATACATTACCATATTTGTGCCACAAAATGGGCTATGTCAATGTCAATTGGCATTTAAAGACTGCCAGGATGCTCAAATGACAAGGTAGTAGCTTTATACATGTGCAGTGCATTTATATGAGCACAATGAAAACCATAAATGGCGATTTTACTGGCTTACTTTCTATAGGACAGCTGCTACAAGGCTACAGAACTGGCCCTGACCGATAACACAAATAGCCCCCCCGTGCACAGTTGCAAATTTCATGCAGAGCACCATGTTAGGAGCCAGCAGACAGGCTTAGATGTGAAAGCAGAAGTATTTAGCATGTGGCTCTCAGCAGGCTTTGCCTGCATCTTATGAGACATCAGGAGTAGGTTGTCTCTTCTGTCTCCAGCTGTCCTATCAAAAGGCATGATGGGACTCAGCAAATACTTCCTTCAATGAATTAGTTTCTTGTGGACCAAAGCACTAAATTATGTCAAGCTTCACAGCAATATTACTGCATGTTCCCATAAACCCTGTCCTTTTGTGGCAAGTTGTGCTGTACTTGCTACCTAGCAACTTGTTAAAGCAGAAGCAAATGAACAAATGCTGAAAAGAGAAGTATGGAAACCTTTATTTAGCTGGCCGTATTTACTTTGTTTCTCTTGATTGATGTGATTTTCAGGTTTTACTCTTCAGACTTCAATGCTTTGCAACACAGCTAATAGTTACAGATAGCTATCCAGGAAACATATCTCATGAGAAAGAATCATTATAAAATCCTTTTTATGAGGCAGAAAAGTGATATCCAATAGCTGTCAGGAATGTATCTAAATCAACAACAAATCACAGTTAGCTAGCTAGCAAGATTGTGACTAACCGAATGGTTGACTGATACATAATCACACATTCACACAAAACAATGAGTGAATCCACACATTGTGTGATGTAAATTATGCTTTATTTGTCCATTTTCCATTGATGTGAAAACTAACATTAGACTGCTAGGATTCCAGAACAATTGCCTGCTTGCAGCTTTAAGACCAATGCTAGGGAGCAATTCCAAAAATGATGTAAAGACAAGAACTGGTAGTTTTATCCATATTGCTTTACAGGTTGCTGCATTTTTACAGAAGAGCATTTTCCTCAAGAGTGACGAAGGAGCAACTTCATTCCCTTGTGATTAAGAACAGTGTGAAGCAGAATCTTAGCTAGACTGTTGTGCATTCGTCCCTGTCTTCTCATAACGGATTCAGTAAGGAAGCGGCTTAAAGGAATAGTGGACTGTTTCCATGGCACCATGAGTGGTGCTTAATGTGTCTCTTTTCAGTCTTCACTCCTTCAGATAGAGGTCCATTTACCTGCCCCAGCACTACAGTGAAGCAGTATTATATTACAGTATGTAAAGAAGGGACTCTTTCAGTGAAGATTTTTTATAATATAATTTTGTAATTCAACAGTGTGTACTGCATATTTGGTCCACAGTAGCTCGCTTGCATCATATTGCAACTTTTGCAGTGAAAACGTGTATAATATTTGGCTCACAGTGGCTCACTTGGATCATATTACAACTTTGTGCATGACAGGAGGGAGATCTTTTCAGAAAATGCTTTTGTAGAAAACGCAGCAGTTTGAAAACAGTTCTAAAGTGATAACCAAGCATGTTTTTATTCATTCACTCATTCATTCACTCATTCACACCCATACACTTACATATACACAAACCGTTTTCAGTCTGCACCGAAGCTGGAGGGAGCACAGTGAATCGTGGATCATGTCAGCCTAAATAACTGACAAGATTTGTTCTAGATGTCACTTTCCAGGCTCTTTACGAGATGGAGGATTTGCTGATCTTCTGTCTGATAGCAGCCCTTGCTGTGTGGGGTTTTAAGCTCTGTCATTGTAAAACTGTTATTGGCATTGTGCCTGCAGAAGATTCAGATAGTTGATTGCCCTAAGGTTGTTTTTCTTTATATTTAAGAGACCATCTGAAAGCAAATAGGAGTGGGGTGAGGAAGCCTTTTTTAATACAGTACCGTCTTGAAAAATCTGTCCTTACAAATGTATATTCAATTTATTTGTCTAAAGAAATATGAAATGCATTCATTGCAATATATGTATTCATATGTAATGGTAATGTCACCTATGATATGAATCATGACAAACTGTAGCACTCCCACGGACAGTCTGTGTTAATTGCATGCTAAACATAATGGTAGAATGAACAACTCTGTCTGATGAAGATCAAATGAAGCCCAAAAATTTGTACTATGCAATTTGTATCGCTTCCTGTTTTCATTAAATTCATAACTGTCCAGACTGTCAGCAGAAGTGGGAATGCAATTTAAAGCAGTGATAATGCTGAACAAATTCTAACATTCAAGATCAAATCAATACTACAAAAGACCCTTATAAATTTATATTATTCCACTTGTTACCATAATGATCAATACATCTAAATTTCAATTGAAAATCAATCTAATTTCTTCCCTAACTCAAAGGTGTTTTGCATATCAGCACTCTTTGAGGATGTCAGCCCACACAATTACCATGCGTGTTTGCATCTTTACCAGGGTGAGACCAGCTCTCTAAGAGTCTCATTGTCAGAAACTTCACAGACAAGCCGGCTTGCAAATCTTGCAACAGGAGCACACCCTCCTGTTGTGGAAATATATTGGATATCGTGTTTTTCTTTAATGTTTTTGGTTTTTACTCATCACACATTGAAAACATCATGGGGGAACTGACAGCTCGGTAGCTGCACCCCTGAAGCACGAATCTGCAGCAAACAAAGAGGCAGTGCAGCAGCATCGTGCAGGGGAGAGAGCAGTAACCTGCAGCCGGAGAGGTTCTCAGTTTGTACTCTGTATAATGTGATCTTGCAGCGAATCCCTGTTGTGCAGAAAGACATTACCATTGAGCATAGCTGGAAGTAGTATATCTTAAAGCAGCAGCGATGAAATGTGAAGACATTGCTGGAAGAAGTGACTAGAGCTGTGCATGTAATGAGCACATGTCCTCAGTATGTGCTTAAGGCACGTTTCTGACATGAGGACTGACCCCTGTGACATGAGTTTCTCTCTGTAAATGAAGCAGAGGGAGTGATCTTACAGCCAAGGGAAGGAGAGCTCCCGTGATTCCATATAGTAAGCTTCCTTCGAGTCATTGCTGTTAGTTGAAGGGGTGGTTTTAGTAATGTTCATTCTTTTCATAAAACAAATTATGCTGATTTTTGTTTGGTTATGGAAGGTAAATCGAATCCAGCAGGTGGTGACATTCTTTGCACTGTATACTCAATTACGTTTTTTTATACTGTACCTCACAGTGTATGCAACTGATTTCCAATATATTGGTCCTCTTTTCAAATTGATGAAACAAATTAGCTTCTAAGAGGATTCCCTCTTGTATTTATTCCCACAGTTAAAAATTTAAAATGAATAAATCAAGCTTTCACAACATTTATGCATATCAACAAAAATAAACCGCCTTCATTTATTTCTCTCTCCCTCTGTCTAGACACATATAGCCTATATGAAAATTTACATTAATGTAAGTTACTTCCAGGAATAATGTTCTCTTTTTTTAATAACATTGCTTTAGTTTTAGCTTTCTAGAGGAACACCAGTATTCATTCTTTTATTACTGCTAATTGCAGCCCCTTTTCATACCTTTTAAAAATTCAAAAATGCAGGTGTCAACATCTGCAAAAACATCATATTATGCATTTGGACTAAACCACGAAAAAAATGGCTATTACTTTTGTGTTTATTATTGCTTGGAGTAAATAACACTCAAAGCCGGATTGCAAATGCATATATTGGGTTTTCATAATCTCATATAAGCGTTTTCCACAAAAATGCCAGTGGCGTCAGGGTTGCAGTTCGACTTGTAAGAATTATTCTGCGTAGCCTGTATAGCTAGAGTAGCTGGCTAGCTAAAGTTTGTGGTTAAATGGATGACTGAATCAACAAGTTGCTCATCCCTTTCAAACAAAAGAGCATCATATGTATCATAATAACATATTATAATACATTATTACAATATTCTAATGAATTCTTTTTGTAATTGCTTGTGAACTAGTTAGTTGGTTGCTCCAGATTAGGTGTATTCACATATTCACCCTTCATTCAGGCTCAGCACCAAGAGAAAATAGAGAGGGGTGCAATTGCAATCCACGGGGGTTCACAAAAAGTCATAAATACTATGTAGACATCGGGATATATGGAGACAACTGGGGGTGCACTGAGGTCCGTCTGGGGGTGCAATGCACCCCCATAGCACCAAACTTGCCTTCATTCCCAGGCATATGTACGTTCATACTGTGAAGCTATTGTTAAGTGCAAAAAAAGTCAATGTAAAAATGTTTGCTGGACACCGGGGACTGAGTCACGGATTGCACAATGAGAGAACTCACACCATTAGGAAAGCATGGCTGACTGCATAGGTGGACTGTCACAAGATTTGTTGGACAGCATCTCAGACCACATTGTAGTGCTTCGAAATAATTGTATTGCCAGGTAATAATAGGGAACAGTACCAGACCATTACTGAACAGAGAACCTGCACTTCAGTAAGTAGCCTATGTCCACAACTTTTTTTTTTCCTGAAGAGGATATAACTAGATGGCTAGCAACAAAAAGAGAAACAACTACATTTTTATATCAATTAGTGTTATTTTTGCTAATTCAAATGTCAGTGATAAATTTATTGCACACTCCACTCCAAAAGTGCATATCTTAGTATAAAATATTTAACAGGGTTGAGAGTGTCATCGTTTTGTCATCAGTGAAGCTGAAAGTAACATTAAATTGGAATTGACAAAACACAAGGAAGCATGATGCTAATCCCTAGACAACAATTCTGAGAAAGACTATGTGAAAACAGGTGGATTATCACCAGCAGTGGACTGAGCAAGAGTTTGATTCATCAGCTCACAGATAGTGCTGGCATTGCAGGTTCTTTGACCGGGTGGTGGATATTTAAATTGCTTTTCAGACTCCTCGTCCTTATCTCTTACCTGGCACGGACAGCCAAGCTTTGACCCAGGTGGACCGCTTGACCACAATCACTCAATCCCCAGTTCTCAGCTCCTGTTCTGATACCACACATTCACAGAGTGAGGTGATAATCATCTCTGAGCTCAGCCAAGATCATACACCTCACTGTGTTTCCAATTGATATACTAAAATAAGCATTTTTCTTATGTATTGATAAGGGATCATTTAGAGGTCTTTATTCATCATTGTGGAGGCTGTAGAAATGTATTTGTTTCCTGCAGTGTTTACTTTGATATTTTCCCCTGTTTATGACCAGTGTGCCAAAATAAGAAGTATGGGGGCCATTTCCACAAAGTAGAGATACTTATAGTATAATGCAGATAAAGTTTTATTATTCATGACTCTTGGTAATTTGGACTTATAGGTTGTTATCAAAAAGATAATAACATTATTGCCTAGAACACTGCTTATGCAGCTCAATTGCGTAGGACCACAAATATAAATCGAACAAGCGTGCTGTGGGTGTTAGCACCGCAGTTATCTATACTATACACCCAAACATTAAATGACAGGGATTAATTGTGCGCAGCATCTGAAAACCTGCTTAAGCTGCAAAGCCATCATGTCTAATCACTACTTTCAACAAGTAATGTAACCATGGTAAAGAGCATTTTTTACGCTTTTATAGTTTCTTTATAAGGCTGCACAGAAATAAACATCCACTGCTCCACAATGCAAGTAAAGCCATTTATATATAGTCTGTTAGTGAACTAACAGCCCTAGATACAGCATTGCCCCTTACTACTTGACTATTGACTGAGTGATGTGTCACTGATTAACTGAGCAGCTCCTGCAGTAATGATATTTTACCACTAGAGAACATCAAAGGCCAGAAAAGCATTCACAGCCACACAACAGTGCATTTTCCATTCTTACATATGTTCTGTTAAAAAAAATTAATGCTATTGAAGGTTAAATGCCTTTTCTCATATTAACAGGCTATATGACGGGGGGTGCCTGCTGCTATCTGCTTGTCAGTACATTGAGGAATGAACCAAGTAAAGGTAGTTTGCTTCACTTTCATAATTGAGGCAATACTGTGGTACGGCTGCTGAAGAAACTGGAAATATATATCTTTAATTAGCTGCAGGCTAACCTCTCACTCATGTGCCAGGTTCACAGCAACGTAACCCTGTTGCAATGAATGTCCTGGCCCCAGCTATGTCCAAAGATGTCACCACTACTTGAATCAGCCAGGAATACCACACCCTGATCATTATCCTTGCATGTTGGGAAGCGTAAGGCCAAAGCAGTGGGCATGAATTTTTATATGTCACCATACTGGACTGTACATTGGACTGTAAGTTATCGGCTATATATAAGCATCTACGCATGTGTCTGTTGCTGTGGGGAACAGTAGGATGACTAAGCTTTCTGATTATATGCAGTGCAATGAATTCCATCTTAAAATGGTGATTTATGTGCACTATAAGTCAACTTAAGGTACCTCATGAAGCTTAAGGGGTTAAAAAGTGCTGAGCATTTGCTTTTTTTGTATTCCCTTTTAAACACATTTCTTCAGTCACAGCAAATGCCTTGCAAATTTAATATTCTTACTTGTTCCACATTGGGTTGTAGAGAACATTTGAATTGCATATGAAGCTTCTATTGTTTAATATTTGGTATTGTAAAGAACAGTGGCTCAAACACCAAAACCATTTGACAACATGTTCAAAATAAGACAATTATGTAAAAGGGACATGCAATTCTCAATACAGAGCTAATTTTATCAAGTGACAAGCAAAAGAAAAGCCTTTTTCTGTCTGTTGTGGGAGAATAAAAGGAATAAATGTGAGAGGTGAAAAAAAAACATATTACATGCAGTATGGCTTGCAAGCTGCTTGTTTACTCCTGTTTATATAATAAAGTACTCATGGTTGATTCTTTGACAGCACTGCCAGGTTTAATGAAGTGGCCTCAACTGCAGCCAACTCAGAACTAAAGTGCTTTTCCCCTCCTCTGGAAACCACCCTACATTAGTAAATAATTGGGAATCCTGGATTTATTGTCAATGGAAAGGGATCATGTACAACAGAGACACGTATGCAATTGCTTTTTATCCTGAGCCAAAAACACAAAGCCTGTTCTATCCCCTCTGAAATTTCAAATAAAATAATACCTCTTACAGATTAATTATACCCTTTGAAATCTTTTAAGCCTAATGTTTCTTTGTCAATGTCTAGTTGGCAGTCTAAGGTAAGGCAGGCTTTCCTACTGGGCATCACACCGCATACTAATTTGCAATAAATAAACAACCTCGGCAAGAGTCTGGTAAGGTTCTGCTTGGGAAATCAGGCTCTCGGCTGAAAATTGAGTTTCATGAAAGTGTAACTTTGCTGCTTAGCTTGTGCAGTCACCAGAAAGAAAAGCCATATCTCTTATGTAACTGATGGAGAGATGGAGCAAAGAAACAATGAGAAAGACTGTTAAGAATTTCATTTTACAAAGGACCACACCTTTTCTTTCAGTTTTTACCCCTGATTTGTATATTGCTTTGATTATGAAATGCTGAGCTTTGGCGAGGCTAATTAGTGAATGCACAGCAAGGCCATGACGTTTATTTGACAGGAGAGCAGGAAAGCTGGTTGATAAGGAAAAGGAACTAGCTCACTATTCGAGAACACAATTTGAGAAAGCATCAAAGCATGGCAACTTCCAAAACAAATCATCCTTACCACTGAGTGATATACTTAGGGATGCAGAATAATCCCAGCCATAGTGACATTAACCTGACAGCTCACAAAGGCTGCAACGAAAGACACTCCCCACTCTCACTGGCTGCATGGAACCCCTGCATCCTCCACTGAGATCAACTCAATGAGCAGGAATAGCATGCCCCAGCAATTAGAACAGAGCAGTCAAATATCCTCATTAGCATTGACAGGGGTGCCTGCAAGTACTTTGTGTGCATTAATGAAGTAAAAAGCTGTGCCAAAAATTGTAACCAGCTAGTTTAGGAACACACAGCAGCCACATGCAGTGCTCCCTAATGGCCTGTAGATCTGAGCACACATGCAGGATTCAATAGGCTCCAGCAAAATCGCAAATTGTTCAAAAGCTCTGCAGCAGTATCATGTATGGCTTACACTGCTTCTCTAAATCCTGTAAATAAATATTTAACAGCTCTAAATCTGATGCTATATTGAAAGGCAAGCCAATAAAAATAGAATGTCTCCCATAGTAAACACAATATTGTTATTGCAACACTTCTTTATCTATTTTCCTTGCACATTTGGATTTCTTGCCCTTGGGATGTGTTTCATTTTGCATGGATGAATAGCCCTTCAGATTTGTTTTACAGCCCAAAATGATCCAGTTAAGGCAAATTAGTTTTCATGTTTTTTTTTTCTTTTTCCTCACCTCAAGAGTTCAACCCATGAAGAATCCCATACAGTATGTCATATGTTGCGTTATATCTACTTTCTATTTATTTTGCAACAGCCCTCAGAAATGCACATTTTACTTTTTTAAGGGGGGGGGGGGATCAGTATATTCAACAAGCACTCGCCTGCCTCTCACCTCTATGGAGCAAAGGCAGAAGTGAGAGGTGTTCTTGGGCTCATAGGTCTCTGCTGTCTGCTTCACTTGAGAAATGGCATTTTTATGGTGGTGTTCTTCAGATATGAGCGTGGGTGAGTGCCGCGCATGGTGTGGGTCACTTGTCCCAGCTCCCATCTGCTCCACACGCTACCCCATGGGCCGCTGCACTGACACGCACAGTGCACAAATGCCACGGTCCGCAGCGGAGAGGATCGCCGCTGCGGTCAGGGGCTTAGTAAGCGTGAGAAAGAGGTAACGTCATGCAACATGCAGCAGTAGCCGAGGAAGCAATGTGCCCTGCATACACAAATGCAACTAAGTGCACTTAAGTGCCAAATTAGCCAGTGTGGTTGAGTGGATAAGGGGACTCGGCTTGGAACCCAGAGGTTTGACTCCCTTGAGTACTTTACCTGAACCGCTTTAGTGACTATCCAGCCATACAAACAGGAAGTATGTAAAATATGAGCATTGAAAGTTGCGCTTCATAAGGGCATCTGCTCAGCAAATGAAAACATCTTCTCTCCAAGTGAATTCAATGAGGCACAAAATTCGCCCAGTGAGGATTAAGCATTGTTCACACAGGCACGGCAGAGCCAAAGTGAACATCACAATGTTTACCTTGTTCATAATGAAAACAGCAGAGGAGCAGAACTCTGAAACCCATCTGCCCTGTTGATGCAAGAGTGACTGTATCTGCCTCTCACAGTGGCTCCAGGGCACCTTAGATTCACAAGACACTCCATGCCACATTGAGTTGAATAGTAATATATGTTAATGTATGTTAATGTGATATGATGATATGGTAATGAATAGCTCACTAAGCCTATTGAAATGGTCACTGATGGAAATGTGTAACCAACAAGAAGGTCACCATCTTTGTTATCATCTTGACAAGAAACTCTCAGGTTATGTGATGCATTATACTTTTTTATAATAATATAGGTCACTTAAATTTACACAGTTTAATAATACATAATATGATAATTAGCAAATAAAATGATCTAAAAATGATGTAGTGGGTGGAGGTGAATAAAACAAAGAGTACCTAATTATATCGGCTATTCAATGTGAAACAGACAGTAACGAAACATAATCCTCCTGAACTTTACCAATAATTATACACATAAGACCCTAAAGGCAACTGCAAAATGCACTTCTAAGTCATTCTTTTTTAAGGTTATGCCCAACTGCTGCTAATGTAGTGTGACAGTATGAAAAGAACACACATCTAGGGTGAAATGTTGACAAGAATGCTATATATGACAGATAGGACAACTGCTATATGCATTAAACCTGTTTTTACTAGATTTGCATGGGCCCCAAAGTGCACGTCTAGTATGGTGAAATGCCCGACATTGAGGTAGAAATCTCTGATTCCTTCAAGAGGCTGAATTTGGCTATGTTCAGCACTCAGAGAACTGACAGCTGTGGTCTTTACAAAATGAGTCTGTGGTGTACGGAACTGTTTTCTGATTAATATGTCCTTTATGGATTAGTGCTCTTTGTGAACTCATTTATTGGACTCTGGCCTCTCAAAAACCCAGATTCAGTTTTAGGTGAAATCACTGGCGATAAGGGGTCATTTCTGAAATGTCTGTGATTGAGACAGTGATGAAAAGCAGAAAAAACCACAATGAAATGTTGAAGTTGCTTGTAAGGGTTAGTGTGGGTAGATGGAGGTTATTCATAATGCTAGTTGCAGCTAGAATTCTAATAATTTCTTCTTAACGTGTTACCATTCAGCATTAACCTGCTAAACTATTGACAATACATTCATTCCTTTCTGATTACTATGAGGCATTTAGTAGCCAGATTTGTTTTTGGCTAGGTAGTTATCATTTCTAGCAGCAATTTTGATTTATGACAACATACTTAAGAATTTTTTGCATTCTTACCACTACATGAAACAATTGAGTATGGAGTACTGCAGCTATATATTTATCTTCTTTATTTGTTTCCACTTTTTCCATAGTGCATTGTACCAGATGTTGTTATTATTAGTGCAGCTAATTTTTGGATATCAGTGCAATAACTTGTTAATAAAGGGTGCATTATCATTTGTTCTTTTTTCTTTTTATGAAATAACAACTTTCTGGTACAAGACCTTTTGACAGTATGGTAAAAAGTATAGAAAATACACTTTCAATACATTTTCATTATAATCAACACCTGAGTCACAGTGCATTCACATTAATTTTAAGCAATGTAGCATTGGACTACTTTCCATCTAGGATTCAATCCTGCAACCTTATGAATGCAAGGGCAATTCCCTTATAACTATGCTCAAAACAAGGTCAAATAAAACTGCTTTACTATAAAACAATTACAACCTTTCTGTCTAATGGAGGAGCACATTCTGATGCAGCCTCAATTTAAAAAAATTTCATTCCCTCTCCTTCCTCTTCGCATGAAACATTTGAACCGGACTGGATCAGTGCCCGATTATGCAGAGCATAAATATAATTGTAACGTGAATATGCAGCTATGCACCGCTCTCATTCCATCTCATTTGCTCTGATTGTACATCTGCACGATTGTGTCACATCAATATGATCTCACCATTCTTGAAAGACAAACGCATACAGGAATAGCATTTATATTTAGTCAGGACACATGAAAGTAATTTGACATTTAGCCAAACCGCTTGATTTGCTTGAATGTGTCTTGTATAACAGATGACAAGGGCATGACTGTGCAACCCCAAAGACATTAATGCCAATTTGTAGTTTAATGTAGTCAGCTGCTTGCTGTTGTTGGGTTCATCAATGCCAGTTATGTAGTATAATCACAGTCTGATTCTTTCACCTGTTATTCTTAGCAACTATTCTTAGAATCTGTCAAATAAAAATGTGTTTATCAAATGGATTCACAAATAAACCCACTGTGACTGAGTATCTCAAGATTAGATTAGATTAGATTAGATTAAACTTTATTGTCATTGTGCAGAGTACAGGTACAGAGCCAATGAAATGCAGTTAGCATCTAACCAGAAGTGCAAAAGAATAGTGTTATTTACAGATAAGTGCAGGTAAAAGTAAATACTACAGCATAAATGACGCTATATCTTACAGTATGTACAGTGTTAATACTCACAAGTTTGATTTGTTGACTGTTTGATTTGTCAGAACTTGATTGTTGACTGATACTAAGTTATATAGATTGGTATAGAAGACCCTTGTGGCCCAAGGCTAGTACAATGTAATGTGCTGGCATCCACCAACATCTGTTTTTTTAAAACAAAGCAAATTATTTAAACAAAAAGAAATGACATGGTTAAAGCTTATAAAAAGGAATATTTTTGCATTGAATTTCCTTGGGGAGTAGAATTTTGCCACACAATCTCTGTGAGCTACAGATAAACGGTGACCTCACTTTGACTCTCTCAATTTGAACAGAAAACCTCACTGGGCTCTACAAAAATGTCCTTGCTTTACTCTTGCCTGTCCTTTTCAATTTAACTTTTCACAGTATATTACATATATCTGGATTGAATAGATTTGTTCAGGTAGACCCAATATTATCCAAGTTGTGTATGTTAATCAATGCATGGTACACTTGCAACTAAAAGACAGTTAATACATTCAGTCAGCCTGTTCTATTGAAGCATTTGATTTTCTTGTTAGCCCCACTGGGATGGAACTGGGCTGTTTGTGCTTGTTCCAACTTATTGTACATTAATACTTATGACTTACATTGATACTGGTAGGAGTTAGTGTTAATGGAAATCTTCTGGTTGGTTTGTATCACAGAGATAGCATCCATTCCAGAACTAAATGTAAATCACAGTCACGTCCCACAGTCAACAGTTTGTTTGTTCTACTGTTGACACATATTTACAACCAAAATCAAGTTTATTACAATGCTTATTCTCAGCATCTTCAAAATGTATTTTATATGGCCCTGGCCATTTGGTAAGGACAGAACAGAGCTCTGCATGATTCCTCATCCTTATCAGGCCATGAAACAACCCCAAACAACTTATGGACTTCATGACATTGTTCTTGATTTATGATAAATACAAACATCCTGGCACAACCATGCATGTGTGGTATGTGTCTCGCACTTCAAAGGAGAGCTTCAACGGGGGTCACCCAGAGTTTACTAGGGGTTCTCAGGTCTTTGTCGGGCAGGGTCTCCACAACACTGAGGTTGTATGAAAGATTTTACAGTCAGTTTTCCCTCCTTCAGCAATACCCTTGAAATCTGTAGTTTATCAAAATATACTTAACCATCAGGTATGCAATGGGGGAAGGACAGCTCAAAGAGATACCTCTGTCAGTCTGTGTGTGGGATTTTTATCAATGTTCTGGCTGGCTATTACACATTTCCATTAATTTGACACTACAAAGTGTACACTATGTTTTGTGCAATGTACGTGCAGATATGGATTATATATTTTAATCAAATCATTGCTTTGGGATGTTTTGCATTTAAATTGGCCGAAAGCAATTTACAAATCCTTGGCACAGAAGAAGAGTTGATACCCTGTTGGAGTGAGCTAAAGCTGAGCAAATTCACATGGTGCATGAGCAGAATTTGATTTTTGTTTTACAATGGAAGGGAAATGAAATAAAATGGGTTATTGCAGCTGGACTTTCATTAAATACACCCTTTAAGAGCCGATCACTTAAATTCATGATGCATACAGAAGAATTGTGTGGTATTAGGTTTTATTGTACAAAGAGAGTTTAGATAATGCAAAATATGAGAATGCATGTATGTGTAGCATATAATCAGGCCCCTCATCTGTGAACCACATTACTTTTGGAGGTAAGGTCAGTGGTGAATTAATTGCTTTGTATTATTTCTAGTTTGCTTTGGCTTCTCACCATAATGGATTTGAGCAATGCTCAGAAATGTGTCAACACTGACTATTAAATGAAGCTCAAATGAGCAGTCAGCTCTTTTCAGTGTCCTGCATCCAAAGGTAATCAGACTGCATTTAACCCACCAATATAACCTATATGTACAGTATGCTACTTGAGCATATACAGTACAATTTTTAAACAGGTACCCAGAGAAACAACCCCACTATGGCTCAATTAATATCCAACTAGAATGAAACAGACATATATTAAGGTTAAACATGCAAATGTGCAGATGGAGACTTGCATAATTCCAAGTGGTCCTTAGATTTTTGTAGTAGACAATAAATCATGCTGAATTCTAAGTTTTAATCACTATATGTCTACTTTTGTGTGTATATGTATGTTTGTGTGTGCGTGTGTGTGTATGTGTGGGTATGTGTGTGAGTGTGTGATTATTGTAGCACAACAGTTGTTACACCATAGTTTGCATTCAAATTGGTGAAATTTCATCACAGTCTTTGCTGAGATTTTAGACACCAACTCTGACAAGGAAAAGCAACAAATTACAACCACGGCTGCAAAAATCCATGTAGTAAGACGACACAAATATGTTAGCATTGTCACCAGTCCAAATCAGTGCACCAGTGCAAACTCAGATTAAAATTTCAATTGATTCACTATTGTGAATAGTACCAGTGCCTTTTCCTAAATTAATAATTTTATTCAAATTAATTAAACCCTGCCTTTATTCCCCACTGGATTTAATGATGTCCATATAGCAACACCCTAACATTTTGCAGCCTGAGGCCCTGCAGTATCAACCATATAACCATGATACTGACCCCAACTCTCCCCAATGTCTCGCTGGGCTGCAGCACCCCACCCCGTGCCTATAGCCACCCCCAGAACCCTGGTTGCCCTTCCCACACCATCACTTTTTCCCAGGAAGCCCACAATTAAGCCCCCTCCCTGAGTATACTCCTATGTACCCAGACAAAGTAGCAAGGGCCAACTTGCCATCCCTATGGGCCAATAATTATCATTGTACCAATTATGTGTATAATTTTATAACTATATAAAACAAAACACATAATTTCCATATTGTAGCAACTAATCCCTGAGTACATATAGTAAGCAAATACTTGGTTATTCCTTTATTGATTATTTGATGATTTGATGTTTATTTCCTTTATTTCTGTGAGGGCCATACCTTCTGCTAAATGTGAGTGCTTAGTAGTCTGTCCAGTTGTGAGTACATGTTGTCAGAAGTAACTCAATGTAGGTAAAGTATCATGCATGTATCAGATCAAGTTTCATGAGTTTCCTGTCTTTTGTGCCTTTTGGAAGAGGTATCTATGATGAATGATTTTGGGTCCTCAGGCACACAGCTGTCGCAGAGCAGGAGTATGCCTTCACTCTTTCTCAAAGTAATGCCAAATGTGGAATATGGAATTTTATAAAATTGGGTGTTTTCTTTTTAGTCATATCACAGCGGACAGAACTAAAACATCAAGACTATTATCCTCAGTACTGAATAGGAACACCTCTAAATTTGCTTACATTTGCTGCTTTGGACTCAGCAGGATGCAAATTAGAATAGGTACAACATGAATATTTTATTAATCAGTTTGCAGCAAACTGCCCAGCATCTGGACCATTGAATATGGTGGTTAACAAACGTTATACCCCTGTTGATGCATTTTTTTTCCACAAATTTTTGAACAGCATGTTTAGATATTCCCCAATCATTACTGGTTTTCCTGTCAGTACATTATATAACAGGTCATTACTCTCAGAAAAAATATGATTATTATTCATAGTAGTAGTAATATGATCATATGGCCCCATGTTACAATATATTATGCATTCATACACAAATACAGAAAATGACCTGTGGACCACCAAAATCTCCAAACTTTCATACCATAATGCTGCTAGTACTTCTACTGACTGGAACCAGTATGGTATATATCCAGGGAACAGATTTAATTACCCAATTACGCAAATATTTGTACATTATAAAACTGATGATTATATCTGGATGCATCAGTAAAATAATTGCTTTCCTTATTTTATATACTGTATAGATTAACCTGCCAGAAAAAGGTTTCAGTAGTTTCAGATTTCCCAAGATTTATCTTAACAGATGATGTTTCAAACTAGTTCTCAGTATCTGTTTTTAATTTCTTTGCAAAAAATTATTTTGGACCTCATAGTTGTATCCGGGCGTGACATTTAATTTGGACAGCTACTACTCAAAATCATTTGATTAAGTCATATGGGTGTCCGCTAAACAATGAATAATAAAAAGTGTGCAATGCAATGCATCCAAAATGAGACATCCATTTTATCAATCATGTTCATTTCTACATTGAGGATGCCTTTTGAATTTTATTATCATTTGTTTTCATTTTTGTCCTGCAAATCCTTATACAGTATGTTTGTCTTAAATCTTCAATATACAACAAATGAATGAATGCAAAAACATCAATACAAACGTATAGAAATTTTGGTTGTGATGATGAAATGTGTATCAAAAAATATACCAGCCTTTTGAAGGTATTTCAAAGGATTCAGCACCAGCGCTTCTCTATTGGTGTTTGAATCCCCTGAAGTTATTGAATCAGCTCTGCTCACAGGACAAGAAGTGAGTTTGGCTTATGAAGGGAGATCCCCGTGTATTTTCCCCAGAGGAGCATCATAAAATCGTTCAAGATGGACCTGTCAGTTTCCATCCAACCGGCTTTACATCAGAGTCTCCTCTTCCCTACCTGCGCGTCCACATGTGACACAGTCCCAGGTCTGTAGGTGGATGCTGTCTAGAGACACAGCAAGAGCGCCCCTCACACCACCAGCACCCCCCCACCCCACCAGAGGGGCCTGAGTGATTTCACTTGGTGAGCTAGACAGGTCATGCAGGAGAAGGATCAGCTCCAGATTGGGTTGGACTGGTGCCAAAAGACTACAGCCCCATTTGACTCTGGGGAAGAAAGGAGGGGAAGTAAGGGAAAAAAACTGTATTCAAAAAAAAAAATCAATGCATCAGCAAGGCTATGCTATTCTTGCATAATGTTTGGAACACCTGTGAATGACTGTGGAAGCATTATAAACATCTTCAGACCAAAGGGTACTCAATGCTGCAGTGTGTGGACTATTCACACTATATATACTGGTGCAAAATTAATCTTTCTTAAAGCTTGTCCATTTTTTTCTGTAAACACTGAGGGATAGAGGGACGGCTTTGTTGCATCAGAAAATAAGATGGATATAGTGAAAATTCTAAATTGATTTTCTAATAATTCTTCAGATGGGAGCTATGACTAGCCATACAGGTTTTATATTGTCACTTGCATTCATGGATCACTATTCATGTGATGACATTCATATGTGGTGGATGGTCATGAACCAATGTCAAACACAGCTATTCTTGAGAACAGATTTCCAGGTTGCCCAAGGGCATCTAAAGCAAACTCTGAATCATTGCACTAGCTCATGTAAGCCCATTCATATCATCAGCTGACAGTGACCAGGGGCCCACAGTGGCAGAATAAATGGCTTCATTCCGCTAGGGTAGGGATGGGTTTGTTGGCAGGCCTTCTTTGTCTCTCAGGCACTGTGCGACTGGTCAAGCACCTATGAGCTGCTCAGATGACGTCAGTGGAGACGTGTTTCCAATCAGTGTTTGCTTCACTTTTGTGCACGGTCAGGTCTGTAGTGTGAAAAATAGTCAATGCAGGTGTGCAGGTGTATCTGAGGGTTACACCCAGTGTTTATTCATGGGTGTAGAGGTTGTCATGGTGAGACATACAGCTGGCACTTCCAAAAGGAATGCAAGGAGAAAACGTTCCTCTGAGATAACTAATGTGCGGCAGCAAATATTGTCTTCCCAGAAAATACTGTGGTCTAAATAGAATCTTAGTAGGTAAGTAACAACATTCCAGCAGTTTTCATGTGCTCACCTTTGAATAGTCAAAAATCCCACCAATGAGGAGGTACAGTACAGGTATAAAACAGCAGCAAAAAAGTAGATTGTGTCACACAAGATAGACTTTCATACTAACTCTCCTCATCAACTGTTTATGGGAACATGCCTTTGAAATGAAGCCAGGAAAACTATATGGATCATCAAAAAGCACTACATGGGGTCTTCTTGTTTCATTTGTTTCATTTTTCAAAAAACTTAAATGGAATTCTTGAAATTCTTGCAGTAAGAAATGATTAGTGTCAAAAGCCCAGAGCGACCATTAACAAAACCCAGACTCTGTTCAAGACCCCACAGTAGGTTGAGAGCTTAATTTAGAAGTGGATTCTTGTCTTGCAATTAATATGAAATTGGTGACAGGACTGTGTTTTGCTGTGCCCTCACAGTGAGAGTAGGGAGACGGAGAGAGGTAGGTCTCTCGGAGCACTGCGGCATTTGATGTGAACTCTTTTATTTCAGCCTGACAGTCCCTGTCACTGGAGGAAGAACCGTTTCAGCGAGATGCTCCGTGTGACAGAAGTCAAAACTGGTGACTCCACAGTGACAGAGCGAACTTTACTAGATGGCCCAAACATGAGACAGTCTACTTTAAGTGCACTTCAGAACCTCTCCATAGTGCAGATTCTTAATGGCCTCACAACAGCCCCTCATTAAATGTGGTATTCTGATTTATGAGGAGGTGGAGTGTATTCATCATAAGCCCACTCTTTCCTCTTGCCTGCAATGCTGTTACTGCACTAACCTAGCTCATGAGAAATTAAAAATACATTTAACATTTCCTGTTGCCTTTCACGTCCACATCCTGTTGTAGATGTAAACTTGCTGGAAGTGTCAGGATCATTGTTGTCAGATGGAACACTGTCCAGAAGTATAAAGATGATTGTGCATGTAATTGCATTTCTCAGGGATGGACCACTGTTTTGTATAATGATCCTGTAAGATCCCAGTGTATACATCAACAACGGAAACAAATCTTCCAAAACAAAGCATCTCAAATCAACATATTTTTATCTGACAAAAATGAAGTTATATGGAACAATCAAATGAAGATGGAGAGCAATGTCTGCTAATCAGTGTAATCAATCAAGCAAGCAAGCAATCAATTAATCAATTATATTCCAATTAGTCTATCTTCGTTAACAAAGGAACTGTCACAAAATGCATCGCAAAAGTGCATCACCAGAGCATATTTCATCAAAGAAATGCAAGTTATAATGGATTTTATATGAAAGCTATGAACTATGATGTTTTGGTAACAGACAAAAAAATCAACAACCCTGAATACAGAATGTACACTACACTGAATGAGCTGAATTGCAGTTACATATAGTATTAAACATATGTATGATTTGCACATGAAAGGAAAAAAATATCATTGCACTGTATCATTATCAAAAAAGTGAACATTTCTACAGGGTCCTAAAATGGCAGCTAAAGATAAAATGTAAGCAGAAATGCGCTTCTCTTTTTAATAGATGTTATATTATTAAATGATAGAACTGATTAACTTTAATATTATTTGATTTGATTTACCTTTATTTGACTATACGAGTCTCGTTGAGATTAAAATCTATTTTGCAAGGGAGACCTGAAAAGATGAGTAGCAGTACACTTTACACATATATAATAAATTGAGCTTACATAACAGGTAACTACAGATCAGCAGGTGCACATAATTTACAGAATTGCCATTATTATTGTTATTATTGTTATTATTTGATGATTACAGGGTCTGGAGTAGAAAAGGTCATCTGCACTGATCAAGAGTTGAGTTGCCCTGCATAAATACAGATTAAAGTTAGGAAATATAGCATCCTGAAAGCATCTGGCAGTGGGAGACCTGTGCAGACCACAAAATAAGGAGAAAATGAAGCAAGTTGGCCTGCCCTTAGCATATATAGCTGTACTCTTAACTTCACTCTTGTCTTGTCAAAACATTTACGAGAAATGAAAAACAGCAAGACTTGCTTGAACCTGTTATTAGACAGTAGGTCAAAGCATATTGTAGTTAGATTGAAGGCAAAATTGGATTACAGAGGTCTAAATTTCTTTGAAACATAAACAAGTACTTTATGGTGCATCTGGCTTTACAGCCAGGTTCACACTGAAATGGAGCATTTTAGCTGACTCATATTGAATTCATGCTCTGTACGCTTTTTAATCCCATGAAAATGGGTACAGATATCCCCTTGTGAAAGTGTGTATTGAACATACAGCATGTCTATGAATGCACATGGTCAGCGCTGATCAATAATGTTCCTATTACTGCCATAAGCCTTTTTCACAGCGTGTTGACAGAGTAGGAGGAAAATAAAGAAAATTTTCTTTGATTTGATTCAAAAACTATAAAAGAGCTCAAATTTGAGCTCCATAACCACTGTAGAATTAGACTCTTTATTACACAGTATTGCAATATTTTTATGATAAATTATTCTATCAACCAAAACAAAATAAAGATGTTCTCATAGAAAATGTCTGTATATAAGGAGAGAAATTCTAGAAATTCTGCTGTTCATTACAGAACTCTAAGTTGCCCTTATCAATTTAAATACACCAGGAAATTGAAATACACCATGATCCTAGCTAAGCATATATCATGTGTATGGCAGGGTTTGTTTTTTATGTTAGCATTAACATTTATCTAGGGCAATTAACATGAATGATCTGTATGTCTTCAGCTCTAGCATGTACAGTGTCACTGTGGCTGCTTTCTGTTGATATTACAACTTTTTTTCTGAACAATGTTTTATCATGTATTTATTTCATGTCGCAAATAAATGAGGTCCGGATTTTGACGTGCTGAAACTTGCATGAACCTGATTATGCAAGACGAAGGGGAGAACATTTCATCTGCAAAGAGTCATGCCTGAAATCCTCATTTGCATAACTACAGATAGGTGCTCTATCACCGCACACAGTGAATTATATTCAGACTGTCTGTCTGAGATAGGCCTACATACACTTTAATAACTGTTCATCTCAATATTCAGAGTTGTAACTGATAGGTCATGCCAGTTACCAGTTGTAAGATGAAAATCACATTGTTTATTTGTTCCAGTTGTGGGGGAACAGATCATTAAAGTTATATGTCCATTGCTCAGTAGTTAACAGTTTTTGGCTGCCATTTTGATGTGATTTATGAGTGTATATCTGAATATATTATGTTCATGGTTATATATAATAAATGGAATATTCTCAGAATAGCATCTGAAAATTGCAGAATACTGATGATATGATTTAAAAAAATTAATTTCTGTTGGTTTTCCTAAACAGCATGCAAAGTGTGATTTGAAGGAAATGAACAACTATAACTCTTTTTTAATACTGCAAATTTTCACGCACTTATGAATTTATGCATAGCACTTGGACAAGCCTTTAAGGCCTTAGACACAGACTGCTTACAAGTAATTGAGTAAACATTGTTTTAATTTATTTTTGACTTTCATTTACTGGATGCACTTTTCTTTATTTACAGCTCAAATTCAAATACATTTCTTGCATCTTGATTATTTCATTTCCACACTTTTTTCAATTTTTAATGAGGTTTCCGAGGAGGCAAAGAGCTACTTTGCCAGAGCTGGAAACTGAACCTTTGTTTCTTACTCCACGCTGCAGCCACATGACCTGTCGGATAGGTATGATTGTCACACTTCCCTCTCCTTTAACTGAGCAAGTTCCCTCACTTCTGATTCAGATAAACCTATTCTCTGTTCTAACATGCACAGGACTTACATTTTTTGCATGCCACTTGGGTTGCATAGGGCACCTGCAACTATCCAGTGGCTAATGGGTTGGATTTAGGAAAGCCTATGTGGATTTTATTACACAGCACAGTATCTGTACAAGTTCCAAGGGAACTCTACAAATGTATGTGTGGAAAAGATATAACCATATACTTTCACTACCATCCTGGGAGAGCCAGATCTCTCAGTAGAGGAATAATTAGCCATCAAAAACAGCCCATGTCCTCACACTAAACAGCAAGTAAGCTCATTCCTGGGCTTTTGCCAGTTCACTGTGCAGTAACCTAGCCCATAGGCAGCTAGTAACCTGGCGCTGTTGACTGAGGAGTATGAATGTGCCTTCAACACCCTGAAAACCCATTTCTTTCCCCAGGCCTTTTTGTAAGTTGGGAGCTATGGTGAAGTGGTCTGTGGTGAAGTTTATGGCTCTCATTCCCTGGGGGGGTGCTATTAGTGCAGTGATCTACCTCTATCACAAGATGTTTTCTCAGGAGACAAAGTATTTGTCAAAAAGAACTATCTAGCAATCTATCTAGGCATTGCTTGCTAGACAGAGTGGCACTGACCACCATGCTCTCCCATGGATTCAATGAAGGACCAAAAATTCTCATGGGAAGAGGTTGTACCTGGCAGTGCAATCTTCCAGGATAAGAATTTGGCTGAAGGCTAAGAAGCAGAATGTGATCTTTCCTTATTTCGCATCAGAGTCAATCTTTAGGAGGAGGGAATGGTGTGACAGAACACTCTGCCACCAACCTCCAGGAGCACTCTAGCTGAACATGTATTCTATTCACTACATCACAAATAACACCACTGGACAGTAAAAGATTACCACTGCATGTGCTAGCCTCCATTTCTGTCCCATGTCTCTGGCGGTCACTTACATTGCTGCATGGGTGCACATATGGGATTTTGGTTAGGGAGTGAAAATACTCATGCTGGAGTATATATTTAAAGGTGATCTTTGCTGACAATATATCCATCTGCTCTAACTAAAGAAATGTAAGAACACATTGTTCATATTTTAATAAGTATTGGTTTGTGCTGGTGCTTGCTTAATTACTTAGTTTTTTTTGGTTTATAAGAATGGATTTAGGGCACAATACAGGCCTATGTATTGTGTTGCTTTTTCAAGGGATGTGTGTATGAACATATTACTGCCAATGTGAAATATTGTGCATTTAACCATGCAGCTGTTGTTTTTTGCATTATATAGTTGTTCCTGGTGTGAAGTAACAGCCACAGTTAGTTTACTTATGTCAAGTGAACTGCTGTGAGCAGTACCCTTGCAATAAAGCACTTAACAGAATTTCCCCCTAGTACTTATTCCATGGGGCAAGGCTTTTGGGTAGATATATGGGACTTTTGATTAAAGCAATAATGTTGTAGGTCTGTTGGTGAGATGACTGCTTGGTGCACTGTATATATTCTACACAACTGACAATCTATTCTGCTTTTAATGTCTTATTTTGAGAGCGTGTGGCATTCATATTTAATCTCATTTCACTTGAAGCAAACATATGTATCACTTAGATGTGGTCCTCTATTAAAATATTTTTGAAATTATTTTTAAAAGGAGCTTCAATCAGACTCTTGCAAAACTATATTTCCAAAAGACATTAAAGTGTTCAGCTATTCACTGAAAGGGCAATGAAATTTTCTATACAAAGACAGAATTTTGAATACGATAATATACAGAAATTGGTGCTGCTGGCCACCATTACTGTGCAAGCTTACTCTCCGTTTTCAAAAAGAAATCCAACAAATAAATGTAAAGCAGCAAAATCATGTTAAAAGCATTGTTGTGCTTCCTTTTATTTAAAAGGGCTAAGGTTTCTTCCAGGAAAACATGAAATACAGCCAAAAAATCAAAGAATCTTCGTGGTTTGACCAATTATAATTTCTTAGGAGCATGTGTGTGTCAGATTATTAGCAGTCTAGATGTGACAAAGCCACATGCTCTCAAAACACATCCAATGAGCTGGCATGACGTCTCCTGAGGAATAGCAGACTGATATGGCTAGCACTCTGCAAGAGCTGGGCAGAGAGTTACTGTCGAGATGTCAGGCACCAGGCTTATATCTACTGTTGAGAATTAGAAAGAAAATTGGGTCCATGCACAAGTCAACCATTTTTATAGTGCAAATGTTTCTCCCTGCCTTATTTTGCAATACATGCATGGCTTAGTTGAGATCATAACATTAGTTCAGAATGTATTCATCTGCATTTCATTTCACTGGCTCTTTAAAGCTGACAGCTGACAGTTTAGCGAATCTCAACACAGCATTTGCAGGTATGTCTTACAATCATAACTCTGTAACATGCACACAGAAATTCTGAGAAATAAACCTTTGTTAATAGTAACTGATGTAAACTCTGCTGTCTTAGGGTTATTACTTTATCAAAAGGCTACACGTCACATCATGACACCTAAAACTCTTGCTTTTCAGTACAGTGCCTGTCTACTGTGTATTTAACATTTGTAATCTATTCTTGTAAATCCACAGTCACATACATAGATCACAGGTTCATTGTTTGAATATACTGTTGTCACAGCTCAGGCAGGGACTTGGGCGCAGACAGGAATGCAGGTTGCAAAAAACGAGTTTAATGAAGCCAAAAACACAGTCCAGGAATCAAAGTCAAAAAACAGGCAAGATCAGAATCCAGAAAATCTCAGCAACCAAAACCAAAAACAGATCCAAGGGCGAAGTCAAGTGAACAGGCAAAAATCAGGCAGGCAGGCAGGCAGGCAGGCAGGCAGGCAGGCAGGCAGGCAGGCAGGCAGGCAGGCAGGCAGGCAGGCAGGCAGGCGAAAATGCTCGTACGAAACAGAAGGACTGAGACAAACTCGACACGACAAGACAAGAAACAAACGGGGAATATATAGGGTAAGGCTAATGAGGAGATGGGATGCAGGTGTGCCGGCAGGCAGGTGCAGCCGGTCAGGTAATAGAGTGGGCGGAGACAGGGCGGAGAGCAGGGCAGGGCTGGAACACAGGGAAAAACAAAAGCACATGGACGGGGAAGCAAAAACAACAAACAGGCTAAGAAGCCACAGTCCTGACAACTGTACACCCATAATTGTTCAGCAAGGCACATAATGACACAACATAATAATGACTATCTGTAAAGCAACATATCAATATCTTGTAAACAAGCACATATAGGTTCAAAAAGACCTATTAAAACAGCATGAGTATGGATGTCATGATGGCAAACAATAATCCAAAAAAGCAGCACTACCCTGCATCATAATGATGTATTCATAGTGCTGAAATATGATGTATAAGAGCAACATTATGCAATCAAATTTTGTCGAGAATTTGGTGTTATCAGGTACTCTGTTGAACAAGATATGAAATGCGTTGTTCTCTCCTCTATGGCAACTCAGCTATTACTTTTGAATCTTCCATAAGCAATGAATAATTCTCATGGAAAAAAAAACATTGCAGATAACTGAAAATCTAACAGGTTCGAGTGCAGACAAGAATACATTTCACCTTTCATTACTATTTCATCATAAATTTCATTACATCAGTCTATAAATCTTTCATCTGAGATCTACATACATTATTTTCATCTGATCCTAGCTATTGCCCTTGTCAATTCAACATCACAGAAAGCGATCTGTAATGAGCTTGCTCATGACACGTTTAAGGGATTTGTGACACTACACATCCATTTATAAAACAGCAGCCACACTGGCCTTAATGCCAGCTCTGCTTCTACATCTGAAAGTTGAAAATGCTAAATGAGGTCAGAACATATACCTGCCACCCAAGCCAGCTCCTGTAGTGCTTGATATCTGCTTCCTCTGCTACATCTACCTGGAGGTGGATCATTATCCCAGGGTCCAGATTAAATCACAGTCTTGCTAACACTACATGGCTAACCCAGAGCTGATCAAGTATTCCTTCTGTGATACAACCAGGAGCCCAGGAAAAGAAAGCCTCTGTCTGTGTGAATTGCAAGATTTTCTGTCCTTATGCAGGTCAGTATGTTGAGCTGATCTCAGAATTACACCCAGTGGCACTGAGATGGGGGATTTATTGTACAAGAAGCCCACCCAAAAAAACAAAACAAAGAAAAAAATCAATATGTCGTTCTGTGCTTATGGGGGCAGCAGTGTAGCATAGTAGTTAGGGAACTGCTTTTGTAACCAGGAAGCTGTAGATTCAAATTCCTGGTGCTGTTGCACCATTGAGCAAGTTGACCAAATGCTTCAATGAATATCAAGATATGTAAACACATAATTTGTTAAAAATGTAAGTATTAGGTAGTTGTTTCCGACATCATAGAATAGTACATTATAACCTAGATATGTATATTTATGATACAGTACAACTGCATGCAGTTCTGAACTAAGCCACACTCTCTGGGGGACACGTTGATCTTACTTCCCTGAAAATAGGTTTATGTTGCGGTTTTATATCCAGTCGCTCACTTCAGACAGCTTGAACTTCCCACCGATCCAGAGGTGGTTACGATGGCGCGTCAGTTACTGATGGAGCTTTTGCTCGGGGGCAATGTGTTAATAAATGTCACTAGTGCTGACCGGGGTTGAGTGCTGACTTAATGCAGTGCTGAATCCGTGCGTTGACCCTGGGCTTGTGACACTGCCAGTCAGCTTGCATTAAGACATCCAGACAGGCTGTGGAGGGCTGCCACTTGATTTGGATAGAAAAGGGGTCTTTATCCTCCCTTGGAAGACTTTGAAGGACAAACAATATTTAAAGGACTGTATCCTGCTTGTTTCCTCATGTGTGTTTGACTGTAGTGACTGATTGATCAATAGTGTATGAATTGACAGTGACAGCATGTTTCATTATTGGGTATTGCTTCTCCCACTTGTCAATGTTATGTCAAACAGTATTGTTTACAACTGGAGGATAACAGAATGTTAATAATACTTGTTATATATCATGAAACATTTTAATTTGTGATTCAATCATTTCATTTTTTAATGGACTTGTATTGTAAGTATTGACAATCTGACGATTATGATTCACTAAAAATATTTTTAACAAAGGTATCATTTATGTGAAAATGCTAATAATCTGAAATGGATCGTGTGAGAGGCAGATAAATGGATTATTTTTTATGGTTCTCTATCTGGGGAAGATTGTAGTAATGCATTAACTATCGACATAAAATCCTGTTCGCAGATAAAACTGATTTAAAATATTAATCCCAATTAGTACAGTTAATTATGCCAGTCTGCTCCGATTAATGATGAATGCCTCTAAACTTATAGGTGGTAATGATTTTACATGGCTGGACATATTTTGCCAGGGTTCTTTGTACTTGAAGCTTTGCTTGATGGCCACATGAAATGTTATACTAAAACAACACAATTGTTTTCTACTGGTAAATTGATTGATTTACTGATTGATTTTCTACTGATTAAATTAATAGTAAACATGCATTTAAAGACATTTTGATCTAAAGACTTATGCTTAAATGCTTGAAATTTCTTTCTTAGATCAATATAGATAGTGAAGTTGATGCCTATGTATGAATTTCTTTTGGTCGCTACTTAATTCCACTTGTGTCACTTCATAGGTTTGTCTTTACTATTACTCTAAAATGTGAAAATGGAAAAAAATAAAGAAAAGTGTGTCCAATGTTTTGACTGGTACTGTACATGCAGCCATTAACCATTACCAGTAGAGAACAATTGTATTGTTATTGGTACTGTATGTACCATATGTACATTTGTGTGATTATGACAGTGTGCAACATTTTGTCCATCAAATGTAACACAGAGGGAGGAGGGTGGAAAAGTGTCTGGCCTGACCATTGCAGACAGGATTATGGGGCAAAAAGAGTTTCCTTCTCTTTTTTCATTAACCCAGTCTTTGCTCTGGCGTTCCTTCAGCATTTGATTGGGCGCAAGGACGTGTCCTCAGAGAAGGAGCACATTATTGGGTTTCAATTTCCACATCCATTTGTCTGGCTTTCAAGGCATGACAAAAACCATTCTCTCTCAACTCATCCTGTATATGACTGTCACTGAAATTAGAAGTCAGCGCTGTAATGCTGCACCTTGAAGGTCTAATGTTTTATATCTTTGTCCTTTTGGCCCCTTTTTGAAAGTGTTTTTGTCTTAACCTCCATGCTCATATTTGAATTTAGTTCTCCTGAGGAAAGTGAGTGCAGATTTTAAATGATTGCTTTCTTCTTCTGTGTTTCTCACCAGATCTCTCCAGCCATCTTTCCACTCATTCTCAGTACTTCCTTTTATATGATCTCTGTGTTGTGCAGTGATCTCATCTGCATAGTGCCAACCATGATACCAGCACAGGGACTGGAAATTGGACCTCGGCAGGGTGCTAAAAGTGCCTTTGCAATCTCTACAATCCTTTTAATCTTTCATCAATCATGTTGGAATACCACAAGGCCCCTGATCCTATTACCATAAGGGGGAAATTGCTATTCCTACGAAAAGACAAGTTGGCAATCTGTAGTGAAAGCTGGCTGCAAAGAGGTAGCGGTAAATGACAAGTTTGATTGGGCAATTGAAAGATCCAATCATCCATAGACGGAAATTGGAATTAGAGAAAAAATAAATAAACAAGTGAGAGTGAAATGCACATTCCCTTAAAAAAAAGGCATGGAATGAGTTTGCAGACAGGATAAGCAGTTTGATTTCCTTTTTGAAAATGTAAGTGGTTATCTTGAGGGATGTTGGATGAGAATGCTCAATCTGATTTAGTAACATATTTTTAAATACCATCTTTGATACATTTTCTTAGTACCTGTTAGTCCCCCAAAAGATATCTCAGCCATATAAAAACAGATAAGCCTCTTATTCACCAATGATGTTGTGAAAAGGATATTGTTGTAATAAAAATACATTTATTATTGTTGTGCATCACCTGACTTTAACTTTTGCACTGCTACCTGTAAAATGCTTTTTATGAATACAAAGTACAGAATGGTAAATTGATGAACATGCTATACATGAAAGTGACTTCATCCTCCAATAAAATTCTTCATAGCACGTTCTTCCAGTGGTTTCAGAAAATAAAGGATACCGATTTTCTTTAATGTCCTGCTTGTAACAGCTCAGATGGGGATCTAAACCATTAGATTGTGTTTATAGACTGGAATATCCCTTTTTTCAATTACTCTAAGGATGAGCACGATCTAAAAGTGATTAATCACGATTAATTAATCAGCCTCCCTACAGTTCCAGTGCTGTCATAACAAAATGCCATGCTCCGGGGTTAGCAGTGAGAAGGAAGAGAGGGATTAAATGATTAATTTAAAGCAAAGTCTAACATATATTCATCATTAAGAAAATAATAATAAAGTCCCAGCACAGAAAAGTTCTGGAATTAAAGTGATTTCCTAGGAAAATAAAATAATGAAATAAACAGAACTTACAAACACAATGTGCATTTAACAGATGAAAAGAATTTATCACAAAATACCAATAAGACCCTATTATACAGTACAAGCAAGTCATTAAATTAGGAGCTCCAGGATAGCATAATTCACACACAAATGCACATTTTCATAAGTATTGAATCGATTTTAAAGCATGAATAACTATGAATTAAGTGACATTCTGTGCCCCAATCTTGTAAAGTGTGGTAGATTGTGATCTGAGGATCACTGTCTTCTTTGAATTTCTTCATGATTGGGTCTGATCATCTCATTAATACAGACAGTACAGAGCAGAGCCTACAGTAATTAAGGGTTTTATGGTGCATGTAATTTAAGTCTTTTGAAGCGATAACCTTGACTCCAAATGGCACTACGTGATTCTTTCTGTCCTCGTTATCGGGGTGTCGGACACACTGCGCAAAACTGAATATCCTGGAACATCTAAAAGCTCATTGATGTTGAGATCAGCAGCAGCTCTCACATTGGAAGCCCTGTTTTCTTGTAAGATCAGAGAATCGGGATCTCTTGGCGTTGTACATGACCAGCGAGGAAACAATTATTCTTACAGTTTAACCGAGTTCATTCCAAATAAGATAACAAATGGTTCTTACAGTGAACATTTTCTCACCTGTAGGCCTACCTACCTTTAAAACCAGTTTACACTGATTCCTACCTATACAGTAGCACAGTGAGTGTCTCTCTGTGCAGCATGGTGTAATGCAAAAGGGAGAAGAAAAGTAAAGGCGTGCCATATGCAGGTACACTTCACACATGCAACCATCTATTCGCGTGGGGCTCCTCTCCTTTCAAAGGTATTCTAATCTTGAAGGGCGGTGCTTTGCAATGACCCTATAATATTTCTGCTTTTGTGTCGTACAGTATTTCTCACTTGGAAAGTAGCCAAGTGCTGCTGCATTCACAGAGACAAAGGTTCAGTTGGGAATAGAACGAGATCCGAATAACACAGAGTTTCCATTATGTCTAGTTTTTTGGTCTGTCTGTTTTCACGTTTTTCACATGTTTTCACCCATCATTGTTTGATGGCATCATTTGAAATATGATTAACAGGAACAGTGTACTGTAAAATGAGCCAAAAGAAGGTCTTTGTTTGACAACGGCAGTTTGCCATTGGCCAAATCTCCCCTGGACCATTCAGATATTTGACTTCAGTGACATTGTCCATCCATTTTGAATGGCTTGGACAGTAAAGGCAGCCGAAAAAAATATGTATCATGATACACTGAGTATTTCACCTACAGTATTCCGGAGGTAACATACTGTTACAGGTATGTTTCCCTACTCCTGTGTATTATGTGTTGTTGGAAGAGATGACCTCAGTGGCTCAGTTAAGCTGGAATATTATGGAGTGTAAGTTGTTTTCTGTTAGCCCATCATCAGAAAGACAAGTAGCTATAGAAAAATATTGCTGGCATGAAAATCCAGTGTTTAATACCTTAGGTTTAATCTAGATAACGTTCATAAAAGAAGACAAGCTTGCTGTTTTAAATACATTGAAAGCAGCAGCTATCTCTCATAGCAATTGTTTTCCCTGCAACAAATTCCCATCCTTGTGATCTAAATTCAGTCCTATGCTTGACTGGAGTTCATCATCCACTCTGGTGGTATTTATTTTTTCTGAGATCCAGACTTCATCTCATAAAACTTTTCTCAATTCTGCAGCGCACCCTGTGATTAAAACCAGGAAGACAGCACATATCAGTTTCCTTCTTGCACATGAATGATTCAATGATCCCTCTCTCCACACACAAAGCCATGCATGGCATAGCCCTTTCTGGGTAATATAAAATGTTAACCCCTTGTGCCCACTTGAAAACTGGGACAAGCAGCAAGTCTTTAAGCTATACCTTTGCTCCGTTCATTTAAAACTCCTCACCTGAAGCCATCAGTGACTCCAACCCATTTCTGTAGTCCAAGCTCAAGTCTGCTCTGTTTGAGATGGTACTTAGTGTTGAATTCTCTGAAGAGCCTCAAGGTCATCTCTTCTGTTTGTGTTTCAGTTTTGAGAAATACATCCTGTCTATGCAGTCAAGGGAACAGGCATCCTATACCCTGCTGTTATGGGTCCATTCTACAACTACCACCCTACTCTTCCTATACCTGTAGATGTTGCAACTAAAGTGTGTGCTTGAGAATTTAAATAAATCAGGAAGTAGCTTTGCTGGTGATTAAAGGAAATCTGAAAATACACATTTTAACTTTTCTTTGTGATATAATGAAAAAAGATAAGTACATGTGTTTCTCTGAGGAAACCATTCTTGATAATACACCCACAGCTAATGAAAAAACAACAAGTTAATTCAGGGTAGACAACAGTTCTTTGAATAGATATGAATCTTTACTGTCAATTGTAAATTACCTTTCTAAAGATTCAATGTATCATATGGTTTGGTCTTTAAATTCATATAAGACCTAGATGTCTTATTTCTCCCTTTTATAGCCCTTATCATAATATTATTTTCATTAGGTACAGATGGGCTAAACTCATCAAGGAATATAACTCTAACATCCAGACCATCTGCAGTTTTAGCATAAAGTCCAATTACCTCTCAAGAAAAAAAAACATAGTTAGCTGCTGATATTTTTGTTAAACACAGTGAGTATATGTCTGACACAGACACTGATTCTAGTAGGCTGCCTGCCCGGCGCCCTTGTTAATTAGATGATTAATTTATGCAATGGCTCTTAACAATATATTGTTTCCAGAGCTGATAGAGTGTGGTTTTCATTTCTACCATTTATTGAGCTTAGATAATGTCCTTTAAAGTTGCAAACTTGCACTCATGTGATGTACACTCTATTATGGATAGGAATGCACCTTAGCTTAGACACCATACTTCCAGTACCACACCTCATGCACTGGTGGGCAGGGTGGAGTTTGCCTCCTGGGAAAATCGATGAAAGGGCAGTGGTGTCAAAGGGCAAGGGGGTGGAGTCACGAGGAGAAGCTGAGACAGAGTGCTCGCGTGTAGAACTCCTCAGTTGTTTGACCCGTTTGTTTTTTTTTTGTTTGTCACATTAATTAAAACTACCGGCTAAATGACCTTAGCCCATTTTAATAAAAATAAAAAACCTGAACGAACCACAACAAGGAGTGAGGGCTGGCCGACTTTGCCGTCACCCCAAGGAGCGAGCCCGGTGTTTGCCCAGGTGGAGGTAAGCTCACCTGTTCCCCTCAGTGCTACACCCTCAACATTCGATTCGTACATACTGACGTCCACGTTAAAGCACACATTAGCTTAGATTACAACCGAAGCTCAGGCAGGGCGGTTACCGAATCCCCTAGACCAACGGGGTGCAGGTTAGTAAGAGTCCATCTAGGCCTGTGTACTTTCTGCCCTTGGGTTGTAACACACTCTACTTTGCATGCTGCTGTGAGACTGTGACCAATTGCACACAACATGCAATCACTGATCATGTAAATCATCCGATCATTAAGGGTGTCTTGCTGCTAATCTTTCAGAGACAGGGCCAAGCCACTGCCCTTTTTAAAACTAAAAGGAGACAAATATATGTGCATTGAAGAAATGAAATCTGAAAGGGGTGGCAGTGTGGTATAGTGGATAAGGCACAGCGCCTGTACCTTAAAGGTTGCAGGTTTGATTCCCATGTGGGGTAATGCTCGTGCACTCCCGAGTAAAGTACTGCACCTGAATTCTTTCAGAGAACATCCAGTTGTGTAAGGGATATTTGAACTAATAATAATAACAAGCTATGGAATTACCCCTGATGAGTGTATCTGTTCTGCAAATAAGTAATGTAATGCTAATATTTACATGAGCATGGAAGTATCTAAAGATTTTTACCTTTCTGTTTAGTTCCAAAAGCTTTTATTAATTTTCGGTTGCGTGTCCAGCCCCCAGGTCACATGCTCAGAGACGCACATACGGTCGCCCTGATAATTAGGCTGGCCTTCTCTTCCTGTTGCCTGTGTCCCGCATTTACACGATCACAATCCAACCCTCGGTCCTGCAGTTTTACATTTGAAAGAATATTTAACTTTTCACTGGCCTATTCACAGGCGACGAGTAGTAAGACCCTAAGCCTAGCTGAGATTAGCTTTCAGGGATAATGCGGTGAATTAAACCCCACACAGACCTTCTCCTGGCCCCTCTCTTGTTCTCAGGGCAACCAAACATACTCCAAGGGACAGGAACCTCTGACCATTCTTTTTAACCTTCAGGAGAACCAGGGCATTGAGAAAGGGTCTGAGATAGCCAGGGATTTAGTAACAGGACTCACTTAAATGGCATGGAAGAACAAAGGTAGTGTCAGACGGAACAACAAAAGGGTATTTTCCCCTGCTAACCTACAAAACTCCAGTGTCAGAGGTTCACAAAGAGGTTGCTGCAAAACCATACAGATACTGCAGGATATTATTTTACTGACAATGGTGCAGTTTGAGTTTTTTGTTGTTGCTTGTTGGTTTTTGCGGTCAAATTAAAGTATGGAGTTGCACATTTGAATAACTGGCTGGAACTAGGTTTTGAATCACATTTGACAAACACAATTACATTCTTTGACATTTGTCATCAAAAGTTAATCCAATACTTGTAAGCACTTACTATTGTGACCACTATGTATGCATATATTTAGAAAAAAATACCACATGATCCATTGGTTATCAAAACACTGGCAAGTTATGTGTGTGTGTATGTGTATGTGTATGCCCATGTTTGTGTATGCCCATGTTTGTATTCTTCCAACTTGTAAGCACACATGCCAGTTGTCTACTTCACTTGAAAATGGAGGCCATACAAGATGACATCAATGAGCATCTATAGGAAAAGACAAATGTACAGTTCTGATAGTTTAGGAATAGAGTGAGAAAAAAGGGTTGAAAGCATAAAGTATTTCTGTCCTAACTTATGCAGTGTGAAGTTCTTCGATTTTTCCAGTACACACGTACATACACTGACATACTCACCTTCACTGGCAACATCTTTGCAACATCTCTCCATTCTAATCGCAATCATACATCATTCCTACTTCACCATAAATCACACACCTCCGTACAGCCAATCAAAGCGCCAGATTTGCAAACAATCCAATAAATCAGATGTTGTCAGAAGTGCTTCTCATGCATGGAATGATTGACCATTGGCATGTACCACCACTTAGAAGAGGGGGGGTGATCATAATAATTTACATTTTCTTTGACTTTTAAAATAGTAGAGAATTAATAAAAGTTATTAAGATATTAATTTTTCTGCATACACATGACATTGATTCTCACCCCCCAAGACTGTATAAAAGAATGAAATTCTATTTGCTTTGTGGTGTCAACCTTGGGATACGCTAATTGCAAGTGGTAGTACTTGAAGCGTTTAGCTAGAGAGTTTTAACCTTTTAAGCAGGTACATAATGTTTATAGTCCAATGATTAAAACACCAACAGTTGTCTCCCTTTCATATTTCCCTAACCCAAAACAAATTCTGCTTATTTGCATGTGTAAAATTTCAGTCAGATGATAGGCCCAAATTAATTTGTGCATGCATAAAATAAGCTCTTGAGCACATATATATGCAATATTTTTACAAATTATACATACCTATGTAACAAATGACAGAAAAAAAACACAATGGGATCCGATGATAAAGCAATAATAAAAAGTCGGTAAAAAATGCATATGAATGAGTCAGAGCACATCAATGCATAATAACTAACAAGTTGTCTTCAAACCAGTGGTAGCATCCTCCTGCACGCAGTCACATTAATCTTTACTGACGAGCACTGGCAGGGCCATGTGTGAATTACGGAAGATAATGCAACGTCAACACCTTGAACTGATTGAGTTAGTATTTCTTGTAGAAGAATGGATGACAGTCTGGGCTTTAATAATTCATCAGAGAAATGGCAATTTGATTCCGCTATCTCATATTTCAGATTAAATTTAGTATGAATATGGGTCATATGACTGCCTCAGAGTTCAGTGGGGAGCCTGTTAAGTTCTTGGTGCTTCATTAAAATTAAACCGACTCTGAAGCATAGGCGACCACAATTGGCACGACGCGTTCTCTTCAGAGAGTAGTCAAATTTTGCATTTGCAAACATTGTAAGTTATGCATTTGCGTCCGCATTACTGACGCGTGTTGGCAGAAATTATACAATTTAAAAATTACTGGAAATCTGATCATCGTTAGGACACAAGAGCGCTAATGCTCCTTTTAAACTAGGGAAAAAACACAATCCAGTGGTACCTGCAGGATGACACGCACACCCCTGTTACCTAAATGGTACAAGCCGATCCTGAATGTGTGTTGCCTGTCATTCCTCGGCATTCGCTGCTGGCTCCCTGCCTCTTCATTCAGCTGATGCATGTGTGTGTGCGCGCGCCCGTCGTGCGGCCACGGGATTTCAGCACTCTAATTTGGGGTTCTTTTGGACAGTACTAAAACGACGTGCTCGTTTTGAGAACCCTGGACATACTGTGTTTTATGTCCGTCTTTCGGTCGGGTTCCTTGTGAATGCTGCTGTTGTGTCTCCGCTTTTTCTTTTTTCCGCCGAACAAGCAACGATGAGAGACCTCGTGTATTAAACGCATCGCAGTGAAACAACTGAAAAAAGTATACCGAAGCCGTCCTCTGTTGCATTTTGCTGATTTACATCGGAAAGCGACGGACAGACATTGGATGTGTCTCCAGAATGGTAAGCCCTTGCTTCTTTGAGAAAAGTGTACTGTGTTGTAAAACGGCTGCACGAAAGCCTTGGTGCTGCAGATTTCTGTGCTCACTCTCGTTGAATTCTCCGTGTGGAAGCACCGATTGGCATCCGTAGCCTACATCCGTGCAGATTTCGCGTTTCACACAGTGGCACCGGCGACGACTTGCGCTGGTTCGCTGTGTGGGAGGCTTTTTCCATGCATGCATAGATACAGGTAGAAAACTACTCATTCTTTCACGAATTGTGCCCTAGGGAACGTAGAGTGCATACAGCACGTTGAATGCCAGATACGGACGTTGTGCAAGGTGAAGTTGCTGAGGTTGGGGTTCGCACCGAGTTCACAACGGTGGTTAATATATCTCCTAGATACAAATTCACAATTATGCTGTTACTTGAGGCTCGCAGAGAGAATTCATTTGAAGCCTGTTAAATAAGTAGGCGATGAAGTCAAAATTATATGATCGAATCTGGTGTCCGGTGGTGTCAGCTTTGCAAATAGTTATGCTGTTGTTGTAATTCAATGTTGGACTATGGGTCCCTCCTCTAGTCTTCAAAGCGCCATCAGAAACGGAACAGTTCGGGTTTCATTTCTTAATAGATACACACGCTTTATTTAGTCGCTCACTAAAGAATAAACCAAAGAATATTTGTGGGGAAACATCGGCGTGGTGGATACCCGCGATAATTTTCGCCATTAGGACTTGGATTTAAAGTTTACCCTTCTATAAACAATACTCGCCTAATTTTAATGCGTTCACGGTGGAAGGTGAACGTGAACATAGCTATGCAAAAGGCTACAGCGTAGGTGTTGTTAACAAAAACTGTCACAGGAGAGCTTGCACATAAAAAAGAGGCAGTTGGCCGCTTGCATAAATACATTTGGAAGATATTACCAGCGCCATTTACTGTATTACCGCAGTGATGGTGCAGTAAGCAATTGTTTGTCAGTCGTTAATTGTAATGCACACGAGGGCGACAGGCTGCCTCGTTTTAATTAACTTGTGGCATGAGAAAAAACACATTCTGCTGTGACTTAAAAATAATTATTTAAAATATAATACCAGAAACTGGAATTAAGTAAAATGAAATCCGTTTTAAAGGTTGATTTTTTTGCATCGGTCAGCTTTTTGATTGTCTTCAGCTTTCTATTCCCATGTGTTTGTGATAACGGCATATCTACTCTGCCAAAATGCAGGCAACTGGTATGTTCAGTTGGAATATTTACAAATCGGTAACAGAATGAATCAGCCTAACAGTAGTGGAAAACAAGCACACACAAATGTACAGGCACACACACACACACACACACACACACACACACACACACACACACACACACACACACACACACACACACACACACACACACACACACACACTCACTCACTCAAACTGTACTTCCAGATTAGTTTGCTAACATTTATGGAATTGATACATGGCTATCTGATTTAAAAAAAAAAAAAAAAAAAAAAAATTTAAATTGTTTTAAAAACATTAGTTTTTTGTTTAAACAATGGTTTCAAACAATGGCTTGGTATTTCATTGTGTCTGGATCTTCAATGGATGTGAAGACTTAGTTTATAGTACTGGTAGCCTTACCAACTCTGGAAGGGGAATCAGAAGTAAAATACCTAAGTTTCTTGTGTTCACTCATGTGGAATGAGTGGCGCTGTGTGCTTCAGGACCAGGTCTTCTCATCCCGAAAGCACCCCGAAATCATGCAAATCTTTCGTTTTTGTTAGGTTCTTAATCAGACGCGTCACCCGCTGTCTATTGAACCCTTCAAGAGAGCTGGTCTCGGACTCTTTGTGCACGACGAAGCTCACAAGTGCTCTTATTGGTCATAGTGGGGGACGGTGACCCCGGATCATTTGGGTATAATCCAAGGCTGTGTGGGGAGGTCTGTCAGAGGGCGTTGAGAGTTTTGCAGAGGCGGTAAAGGAGGACTTTGGAGCTGTTCGGTCCCTGTTGAAGTTGACCTTTTCAGGACAGCGCTGTATTCTGGAAGGTGGTACGGCCTAGCTTGATGAGCGCCATGGACATACACAGCACGAGCTCTTTGTATGAGAGTACAGACAGCGTTCCCTTTATTATCCCACATGTAGCTGCTGCTTCAGTTGCCTTGGAGTTATTGGCTGCGTTGCGTTGCGTTGCGTTTTGCGTTGCGTTTTGTTGTTATTTGCTTTGTTTGCTTGTGGAAAGAGAACTGTAAGCACACATGGTGTAAGACAAATCCATGCTAAAAACTACAGACCCAAAAGAAATAAAGGCATTGATATCTGTAGAATAAATTATACCACTGGGTGAAGGCATCAGCTTGCCCTTATCAAATCACAAGGATAAGGATGCCGTAGTATTAAATTGTATTTACAAATAAATTTTTTGCTATGGTTCAGTGTCTGTTGCCTTACGTTTATAATGAAATGTATTTCAGAATTGTAGAATTCAGGATATTTTAATCTTTTGGTTGGAATCATCGTAACTGAGTTCTTGGTTGAATTTCATTAAAAAATGCATTCTGAAAGGCATTTCAGGTGCAACAACAAAAACAGCAAACAAAAAGAATATAATGAATTGTTTTTGCTCATTTGGAAATTTTCTAAGGGATGTTGTGTCTCACAAGGAATAAAGACTTTACAAAAGACATTATAGAAAAGTAATAAGGGGAAATCGAGTCTTCCTTTTAGTGAAGTGTGACTCATTTACCCCATTTACCTCTGTTCTTATTTTCACCCAGTGAAAAGCCATTGATTGTATTACAGACATGTGGAAAGTTTATGTTTGACTTAAGGCATAAATACTGCCCAGCTGACATGCAAACAACAGATGGCCAGGTGTTAGTCTGCAAAAACAGTCACCAAATTTCAGCTTTTTTCACAAAAATATACCATTATACTTCTGACCTCTTTGGTATTCAGCAAAACTGCTTGCATTCCTTTGAAACTCAGATTGGTTGGTTGCTAGTGTTTCTCTTTAGAGCAAAATGTTTGGGGTGTCATATCTGCAGCTTGAATGAAGTATACAGGGACAATGTGCCCATTGGATTTGGTCAAAATTTTCCTTAACTTTGTAAATGCAAATGCAAATACAAATGTTTAATTGTGGCTGGAAATGTGGATCTGAGTGAAGAAAAATGTGATGCTTGAATTTAATTTTGGTTCAGACTTAAGGTTGGTTGAATCCAGGGGTGTGTATTGTTGGAAAAATTGACTCAATGCATTTTGTTTTAGTTTTGGTTTGATCTCTTTGTCATGTGTTGCCAAATATTTAAGTGTGGTCAAGTTATCAAGTTGACTGGTCAAGTTGACTGCTGAGTGAAATGAAAATATTCTGAAAGGGAACAAATTGTTATATTGAATGCAGCCATTTGGCAGCTCAATTTCATGTGAATATTTTTAAAATTGTACTGAAATCAAATTATGTGGGCTTAAATTAAGATATGCCCCTCAGTATAATTTCAACTGTTTATTGTAAGAGCCAATGAATAAATAATGTCTGGGGGGTGGTTTACATGGTAAAGCCAGGGTCTTGGGCCAAGGGGTTGTGTGGTCAACAAGTGCTGCAGATGCCAAGCAGGTTCAATGGAATGTGTACATGCCATCCCTGTTCCTTTTTAACATTCCACTTGAGTCTTAAGTGTTTGAGCCATTGAAGACCTCACCTCTCTTCCTCTCTCAGGCTTTGTGGATGGCTGAAAAAATGGTAATCACGATTAAATGGAAACCTTTGCCTCTCGGCCTGGAAAAAGAAATTATGCTGATTTCATTCCCTGCTTTTTGCAGACTGGGAAGTATGGGAACACAAAAAGGCAGATTCATCATCGCAGTTCTCTACAACATTCTGATTTTTGAAGACATTTTGCAGTTATGCATCAGAGCTGGTCACATGAGACTATAGCTGGTTGTCCCTTGTAATCTCTAAAACACAGTTGGAGGAAGCAGCTCAGTTAATTTAAAATGGCTTGCCCAATTCATTGTGTTTTATCATCTGTGATACTCGCATTAATTATTTTATAATTTAATATTTGGCAGATGCTCTTATCCAGAGTGACTTGTAAGCCTAATATCGCAGGAGCAATAGAACATAACAATAAGGAGTAGAAAGCTGCCACAGCTACAGTAAATGGGTAGAGAGTAGAAAACAGTGCTGAAATAAAAATATGTAACAGTAAAATGACAATGCATAACAATGATTCTTAACAACAGCCTATCTATACCTTACTAAAGTGAACAGAGAGCCTTACAATGATCTAAAAAGCAACGTATCTTTGAATCATATTGTATATAAGGTGCCAGACAATGTTCTGCAAAAGCATTGTGATGCGTCATATTGCTAGAATCATGAGTAATTGTTGCACTGTGCTGTATCTGAATTCAGCCTCTGGTTTTAGGCATAAGGGAGCAAAGGTAAACTAAACTGAGTGATGGACAGATTCCTTTAGACACCCTGGTTCTGTGAAATCCTGTGGTACAAAGACACTTTACATACTCTTTCACATACTCAGAAAACAAGAGTAAAGTTAATGGTGCAAGACACTAAATATAATTTTACTGTAAAAGGAGTACTTAGAATTGTTATCATAAATTAAGGCAAATGGTTTTTACATCTTTGCTAATTTAATTGATTTCATGGCAGTATTAAAATGATGTGTCACAATTGGAACTTATTTTTAAGTGTAACAATGATACTGAATATCTATACAGCATTACTGGAGCATTTTGGAGTGTTAATCATAGAATGCAGAGCAAGAAAAGAAAACCAACAAAACTTTTAAACTAGTTTTACTCCACAAATTTAGACACGGGCAGTCAAAGGGTCTTTGTTGAGTTGAGCTCTGACAAAAGTTGTATAATTTAGTCAGGTGCATTCTTTTTTTCAAACTGATGTTCTTTTCTGTGTGCATTCTTGGTGTGGATATTTTGAGCACAGTAGGAGGTAAAAATCAACCTTGTATGAACTCAAGACAAGTTCCATCTCTCAAAGACTTTTAGAACAGTAAATATATATTTACTAATTTGTATTATGTTCTCTACAGTATAACCTGTACAGTGTTAATATCAGTCATATCCTCTGTTAACACTTGTGTACTATTTATTTAGTATTGAATGATGTTATTGTTCTTCATTCCATGCAGACAACTTGTCAAATGGCCTCCCATGATCAGTATTAAACATAATTTTGCCACCCTCTCACATGTTATCGTGGTTAATATTAGTACTGCTTTCAAGAGCATCAAGATAATGCCAACAAAACAAAGTGTCACTACTTGCTGGTACACTGGTTTGCTAACTGGTATGCCACTATATGTGGAATCACTTCAGGCATCATGTTCTCCAGCCATCAGTCAGGTTCATTTGTTTGTTGTTGAACCCTTATCAAAAGAATTGTCACAGGGTGCTTCACCAATTGCATTGCATATAAGTATCCTGAGATATCCTACAGAAATACCTAACATGTATGAATATATTTTTAAGCAATATTACATAAATCTCATAAATAGTGTAAATGTTTATATATGATTTGTTCTTGAAGGGATAAACCAACAGTGTGTGTGTCAGTGGACTCCTGACTTTGACTTTTTGTTGTGCCTGCCATTAAAGTTGATGAGAATGGTCAGGCTTAGTTCCTTTGGTGAAGGAGAATTGCATTATTGGTCAGTACAGCATCACTGTACTGCAAATAATGTCGAATTTTGTTACTGTTTGGCTGTTGCAGACTAAGCAGACAGTTACTAGCCCACCATCTCTTTCAGACATGATGGAATAAATCATTGTGTCAGATCTGGCCGTTAAAATGTATTAACCTTCCGAGAAACCTTGTGCCTCCCCTTTCACCTTCTCAACACGATGGCTATTAATGGCCACAGTGGGTAAATAAAGGAGGGGTGTGTTTTCCACCCTGAGGCATTATGTTTTGTTGAAGCTGCAGTCTGTCACTCAGTGATTTATCACACGGTGGGGGAAAAGGAAGCTGTTGAGATTTGCTAAATTCTATTGGATGTGAAAGCAGAGTAAGGCTTCAGCTCTCCTTTAGGATCGCTGCATGAGGATGGACTGGAAAATTTGTAAAATTCTGACCAAGATTTTGTTCCTTCTGTGAAAGCTGTCAAGCTCTGACTCGTATACATAAGCCTAACAGTTTCAGATGTCAGACAGTTGACTTCAGTTGAATTATCAAACATATTGACTGCTTAAATTGGCATCGTTGTGGATCATCTGTAGCCTATATTTGTCTGCAAACAACACACAGCGATATAAGCCTGTACACAGTACTGTTACATATTAAAACAAAGGAGGGGTATAAAGGATTTGTTTTCTAACTCCCTGTGACAAGTCATCCTTTTTAAATCTCCATTGAGTCTTCAAAGCATGTTCGGGTATCTGTCTTCGTCCACTCAACGCATTTAATTTTTTTTACTGATGTTTCTTAAAATTTACTTTGAAACACATAGCAAATCTTCACACTGTCTGTGGTGTCTTATCCCCAGAATGTACTGTGAAGCTTGCATCATTTCGGCCTGTTAGCACGTTAAATTCAAATTCCACCCACCATGATACATACCAGCTCAGTGTACACATAGTGTGTTATATTTACAGTTTAGAGATCAATATTTTTTATCGACTGGGTAACAGAAATGCAGTTTGCAAATGTAATTTGCACTGAGAGAAGTAGATGTGGAGCAGCAGATTCTTGGCTTTCTGTAAGGGTAAGATACCTTGACATTCATTAAAAAACATAGAAGGATTCTAAAATAAATCATTTTAATAATTCTTGTGCGAAATGAACTTTTTAAGAAGTTACTACTGCCGTAAATGTTGTAAAAAACATATTCTGTTTGAGATACTTTTTGAAGTCACCATTTCATAAAAAATGACAGCCAATGGCTTAAAGTCACACAGTAAAGGGCTTGTAATTCAGTCTGTCATTGATATTGGGCAAAATCACTGAGTGACTTGAACACTGTGTGCAAAGCTGAGTTCTCTATGCTTTTGATTGAACTCAGCTTTTAAACGTATGTCTCGAATCTCCCAGTATATGTAAATGCTGAGTCACAGCCTTGTTAATGCTGCTGTGTTCTCCTCAACCTGTTCTTCACCAAACATGGCTCCAAGATAACAGCTGAATGCATTGATTTGAATCTGTAGCTTTCCTTTCTGCTGTGTGAAGCTCTTTTGAAGCTTTCCATCTTCCATGCCTTTCCATTCCATATTCCAGACCCAAGACTGTGCTCCACTCTGGGCTTACTGTTGGCATATGTGGACACCTGCAGTTCATAGTTTCCCTCTGTGCTCATGTAAGACACCTTTCCTCAGGTGCTGTTCATTAACCTCTGAACACAGCAGTCTGTCCCTGCTTACTATGCAGTCTGTGAGTCAGCATCCCACAATCACTAGTGATTCCTCCATGACTGCATTCAGTGGGCTAATCTGCTGGATTCACTCCTCTTTTGCCCACATGATAGGAGATCCAACACTCAGAGCATGGCATTAAACTCTCAGAGACTGCTAATTATCAGTAGTCTTGGCGATGTACAGAACACGTACATCAAATGAAAATGAGTTCAGACAAGGGTAGACTTAAGCTGTTAGGGGCATGCATTTCATCCATACATGCACAGGGTGCGCATACTATGTCTTCGACAAATGTTGAGTTGTTTTTAGGTTGAGGGACAGACGTACCTAGAGAATGAATCCACAACCATTTGTGTGAGGGATATACAACACAGTCCGATTGGTGTGGCCGGCAGGGTGGGTGTTCTGGGTATGCATTTGACATGTTTTGTAGGTATACAGACAATACAGATAGCAAGCCAGCTATACGAATGTTCATACCATCAAATAAGGAGAACTGGAATTCCACCTAGAGTAACCAACTGTCTGGCCCTTTATGTAACAGATTTTACCAGAATTGCCTTAAAATAATTATCTTTTGGAGTCAGCCAACCTGACTGTAGTCAATCTAGTTTGAAAGTTTGAAAGAGACTGTAGAGAGAATGTTTTCAAATAAAAAGATTAAAAAAAAAATTTGTAAATGTCTGACTTCAGGCATTCAAAAAAAGCCTGTTCCATCCTGTTATGTACTGTATGCTGCCATCACCTCTTCAATGTTTAGTTGTCCTTGGGGTGTTAACAGCTTATGGTAAGCAGCCACAGAAACCATACTGGGTAAGGGAAGAGTTGAAATCATTTCAAAACATTTCTTTGATAGCCAGTTTCCCATTGCTTAAACACATTTCACATTACCTCTTCTCTCGTTAGATTAAAAATCTTTTTAACTAAGTCTCATGGTGGTTAGTAGCGATGCTGCTTCCCTGCCATGCCCACCTGCTTCCTGCTCCATGCTGATTACCTGGGGGAGAAGGTTTGTGTTTTTAGTGTCATAAATGGAGCTTCAATGCAAAGAGGCTTGAAATTCATTAAGGATAATGCGGGCTACGTTTATTACATTTTTTATTTACACATTTTTTATTTTTGTTTGTCTTGCAACCTGTGTTGATGAAAGTGATTGGTACAATTTATATCTGTGAAATCCTATCAAAAGGAAAAAAAACAACAACAAAAAAGCACTTATTAGTGTCAACATATTTCATCCTTCATTAAGAACAATAAATCAGTGATCAACATTTGCAGCCATCAACTAATCGATGGACAAAAATGTGTGTCATTTAAGTCCCTTGTATCTGTGGTAATTCTTTCAGTAGGAGAGAGTTTAAAATTTTAATTAAAGCCTGCCTGCTGAGGACATATGGAACCATTCTGGGATTGTTGAGAAATGCATTACGCTCTCATCAGTCTTGCTAATGTCTGCATTCAGGATCATTTTAGAGGAGGTCATTTGATAAGGAAGAAAATGGGACCGGTGGCTTTCACAAATGTGCCAGTGCTTTCTCTGTGGGATCCTGTCAGATGTTGCAGTGGAGGTGAAGGAGAAACCCACACACACACACACACACACACACACACACACACACACACACACACACACACACAAATAATAAAATGTCATAGGTGGATCAGCAGTGAAAGGCAGGATGACACAGCATGTACTGGATGCCATTGTCAGAGGTTCTTATCTGAGGTATCCAAGAGATGTAGCACTACTGTATCAAAACTGTAGATTTTACGGTTCAGTTTTTAAAGTTCAACAATTAATGTCAGACCTATTTAGCAGCTTCCCAATAAACTAGTTATGTTTTCCTTTCAAATCAGTAAAATTGATGAAGTCACCTAAATGGTCAAACAGTCCCTGTGAAGGGATGTGCAAGTTATTGTATTTGTAAAAGCATGACTCTGTGTCCTGTTACATTTTCAGCACATCAGCCTTATTTTTGGTGCTTGTGCTGTACTGTTATTTACTTCACCTCCTCTCATAACCAGACAAGCTGAAACTTGAACAAGGGTCTTTGTGATTTTTTTTTTTTTTTTTTTTTTTTTGATTTATGGAGTAACATCTATCATACTTTGTCTTCTAACACATTTTACTTGATGTTTTTGGCTGGGACCTTTAACCCAGCTGCAGTATGGAGATGGAGGTGGGTGGAGGACTTATGCACCTGCACCCTTAGCGGGGGTGATCGTATTTCTTCACTGGGACAGCAACAGAAAGTGCTTTGTGTGCTGTGCAGTACAGTACCCATGTAGCAATGTTTTAGATTATTCACTCAGTTGAGTTTCCAAGTGTGAGGCTTGAGTTTCACCCTTGTCGCCGTGGCTTGACTTGTCATTGATCTCTCCGAACACCTGTATTACTCGCCTTTATAGATTTGTCTCACACATTGTGCATTTGTCATTTCTGGGCCTCTGTCCAGAAAGGACATGCTTTGCTTAAATTTGGTTTGAGAAATGATTTAATAAATCACCAGTAGTATGATATGGAAGCTGGTATTTTCTTCAGGGGGAAGTGCAGTCAAAAGTTGACGTAAAACCGCACTTGAGTCTGTTGTTGCCTTGGAAGATCTTGGGAGTGGGAGAAATAACGAGTGAAAGTTCGTGGGCCAGGGCTAATCGGGATGATACATGGTCGTAGCCGATTGAATGTGCTTCACTTTTTCATTTTATTTGAATAACTTTTTTGCCCAGTTGCAAAAAGAAAGAAGTAAAATCTGCATGTATGCTGAGATGCAAACAGGGTTTACTTGATGATTATAAGTTACTTGAGGCTGATTTTTCTAACACGGTTTTGCACTTCTGCATTTACCTTTAAAGGAAAGCTTTAACTGTCAGTAATGAAGAGTACCTGTTATGTGTCTTAAAAAACAAACAAAAAAAAATAATTTTTATTTTGGACCAGAGGTACCCTTCATCTCTTTCTACATTTATTCTGGAACAACTCAGAGCCCATTAATACAAGATGCATTGTTTGTCCTTTTGCAGATGGCTGAAAGGTTTTGTGGTAGCCTCCATAAGATATGCATGCAATAACAAATCAGAATATTCACAAAATAACAAGATAGAAAGTAACCTGTTTGGTGTTGTCTTAAAAAGACTAAAAACAGTGCATAACTGAATTCAGCATCAGACCTGGTAGCAGAGCTTTCCTGTTGTGTGTGTGGAGAAAGCCTGTCATTCATCCTTGAATGTAGTTGTTTTTGGCGGCGAGCTGAATAGACAGCTGTTCAAGTTCAGACTCCATTTCCTAAATCATGAAGTGATTAATCTGCTGATGAGGGCCACACTCATCATACCCTGTGTCATTGTCGCAGAGAACACGGAGAGAATGGTGAAAGGGCAACAGCAGCCGTCACACTGGGCAGAAACAAAATGCCATAGAAAATATAATAAGACATCGTGCTCTTTGAAGCTTACGTCACCAGAGCTTATCTTTTGACAGGCATCACATCTGTGACTCCCATCTAACAAAGTGGCTCCCACATTTTCTACATGCATGGTTCCTCCCTGCAGAATAGTGTCCCCTGTGTCATTTCATCATGTGCAGGATAATCTTATGCAAGATGGTGAAATGGCAGTTAATTTGGAGGTAATTAGGCCCCAGTGATTTACAGTTGAAGGAACGTTTTAAGTGCAGGTTGGGTTTGAATGTCAGAGAGGCAGTTGCATGAATAGAATTAAGAATAATATTATTATGCTGGATAATTACTGTAGATATTTAGCTCCGATGGTTATTGATACAGTTCTTTACTTGTAAGACTTCAGTCGTTTAAGCTCCTCCATCAGATGGTAACAGTGGTCACACTGCACTTAAAAATGTACACTTTGAACAGGCAAGATATTTCAAATTAGAATTTGTGCAGAATATTTTCCTCTGCTATTATGTACATATACCTAATTGTCAATATATCCATAGCAGTTTTTTTTTTGACTGAAGGTGCTGTGAAGCTGTGAAGGAACTGGTGGGTTAGGCTACAAATGCAAAAAAAAGGAAAGAAAACTAATTTTTTTCACTGCAGATCAGCACCTGAAGAGGTCTGTTGTAGGAGCTTTTTGTTATGTTCCCACACAAAAAAACCCTAACAATATGCAAGCAGATACTGTATGAATTAACCAATTGTTTTGAGCAGCATTCATTTTGACAAAAAAAGTCTTCAGGCAGACTTGACACACCTATTTAGTGGAGCCAATGATGTGTAGAGAGAGACTCAGTTGTCCTGTGAGGGGAATGCCCAGCGGGAATATTGAAAGTGGGGAGAAATAAGGCATCACATTACAGAAGAAAATAGCATTATTACTTTTCTACGTGCCCTGCACATAAGACTTTGTTCCTTGTCTTGTGTTTTTTTTTTCTTGTACTTGCAGGATGTGTGAACAAGATCTAGAACATTCCATTACTAAGCAGTGCAGCTACATTTGAAACTAAGACATGCAAGTAAGACCTATTGCTGTATGTGTCGGGCATTTGTTAATTTAATCATTTTGTTTTCCATTGTTATATGGTGCATTTTTAACACTAAGCTGCATGTTTTAGTTGCATTGGAATATTTTTCCCTCACATGTGCACAATCTGCTGTAGTTCATTGACAAGTATGGTTTCTTTTAAACAGTCTAAAGACCTCTACTATGGACTACTCTGTAGTTAATTGTAGGGAGGTGCTAAGTCCTGCTCATACATAGTGTCACTGCCTACGTTGTGAAGAGGAATACAGGGAGGAAGGAAGCATATGAGTTGCATGAGGCACATTATTAATAATTCAGGAGTTAAGGGTGAAAGGGGAATTGGCAGTCAAGATTGCATGCATTTCAGAAATGCAAGGAATTTTTGTTGGCCCTCTGTGTTTCTACTAAATTGTGTGTAGGCATAATGCAGATTACTGCATTAGCAAGATTGGTGGACACGCAGTGATTCACAGGCAACATTGATCAATTTGTCCATTACATTATCTACACAGCTTGTGTACCACATGACTAGAGCATGGGGTTGAGACGTTCTGCAATGCAGGATGCTTGAAACGGATGTGACTGATCTGCTTTGCATCGCTATGTAACGCCCTCTACCTCGTAATGCAAAACACTCTTGGACAGATGCGTAAACAGAAGATGCTCCCCCACACGACTGTGGGAGGAGAACACAGCTAGGCATATATAATGAAGGGTAAGCACAGAACAGAGAAGTAAACTGTCTTTTGAGGAGAGAAGCACTTCATCACCCCATGTGCAAATCAGAAGGGTGTGGCAGTTCAAGGTGTTTCATTAATTTGGCTAGTAAAGGCAACATTGAAAGTATGAAATAAACCTATTTGCAGCTTTAGCATGTTCCACTGGAGTAGTGACTGAATAAATGCAGCTTTTGTTATTACTAATGATGCCTATATTGTAGGATGTTAAGTTTTTTTTACTATTATAAATGGAGGACAGGGAACCTACCCTATTTATGAGGGCACTTTCGTCTGTAGTCAGTGGTATTGCATAAATACTATCGTCAGCTGTTGTTCATTTGTCTTAAGCCTCACGGTTTTTGAAGTAGTTGCAATTTTGTGAAAGAGCGGCCGAACTTTATTCTTGTCATTCATTTTTTCCAGAGTTGGACCTAATACTGAACCCTCCAGGGTAGTAACTGCACTGGTGCTTATTGCATAAACATTGCTGGAAACATTATACTGTACAAATACAGGAGGCTTGAATGCAGGAAGGCAACCAGAAAGTCAGTCTGGAAAGGCTTGCAGATGTTTCTTTAAATTATGAGTGACATTTCAGCAAGATTTAAATTGAAAAAAGGTGATACAAGAAAAGTGTGTGGAATTTCCTGATGTATTCAGCTCTACAATCTACTTTAACGCCCAACCAAATCTTCCCTGTGGTCTTTTTAGCCTCTGAAAGGGAAAACCTCATTATGATTTAGATAATTTGTTATCCAAGACTCATAACATTAAATTCTCATTGAGTATGCAGACAGCAGCACAGCAGCAGTTTCCCCTTTGTCGTTAATTGTGGGTGCATTAAATTCAGTCCAGTGTTGAGCACAAGCTCTTCTTGACTACGGTCCGATTTAACTGGTGCCTGGAGGGATGTTTATACTAACCATAATCTAATACACATAACTGATGTGAACACCCAAAACATTCTGATCTTACTTTACACAAAGAAAGCAACTCTGAGCATTTTATCAGAAGGAAGTGGCTGTTTATCTGCATTGTTGTCAAATGTTTTGATGTCTCAACTGAATGCACACTTAATTTTCAGTGAAAATTAATTTGAAGTGATGCTTCATTTGCTGTAATCTCTCATTTCCGGTCAGATGGCTTGGATGTTCCATCGGGTTTTTAATGATGGGCAGACAACATCCATTTTCCTGAGGGTGAGCTCATTTTTTCTGATGACTACCGATGCATCCACTGCATGTGAATACAGATGCTGCATTTATTTAATGAACAAGTGCATATTGTAACAGCATATTTTGGAATACAGATGATATAATTGCTGCTGAAGTTGAAATATGGTCTGCTTAGAGCTGGACATGTTATATGCTATATGCTGGACATAAGAAATTCTTTGGTAGGAACTGCAGGAACTGTTTGAGCCGGACAAGCTGTCTGAAAAACACATGCGCACACGCACACACACACACACACACACACACACACACACACACACACACACACACACACACACACACACACACACACACGTACAAGAGGGCATTTTAACAAGGCCCAGGATACAGAATACTGGGATCAGCCAACAAACATAGATCAACATAATGTTTTCTAGAACAACATAATGTTATTTCTCTGTGTCAAAGATTACAGTACCTGTAGTAGGAGGCTACAGTCACTCTGCTCCAAGCCACTCAAAGCACTTTTGATTTTTTTCCTTGACGTAACTGTAAAATGAGCTACATCAGAAATAGCCTACATTTTTAATATAGTGGGAATTGTGACATCACAGTGGGGGGGCAGGGCTTTGTGAAATAATTGCCTCAGTGAGTGGGAGCATCTAAAAGATGTACCACGCTCCTCAAAAAATCATATTTTGTGATGAACAATGTACTTGCTGTAAATTCAAGGCATATTAGCCATGAATATGACACAAGCAGTTCAGATGCAGTCCTTTTTAAAATGAGGCCTTCAAACTACTGCTGTGTCATTTTTTAAAGGACATGTCTGAACAATGCAAGTAATTTTGTTTATTTATTGAGTAATAGAGAGACTTTAAAATACATAACAAATAGCCTATAGTCTGTAACGGAGGTGTTCACAGGTCCAATTGATTGAACCTTGGGCAAACTGGATCTGAGCATATTTTAGCGAGCCTATCTGAGCCCAGTGTTGCTTATACCCCCAAGCAATGGAGCACTGATTCAGCTGAGTCTGTCTAAAACACCAACCATGCATTGCTGTAATAGAACATAGGTTCACTAGCTGCTTTATGTGACAACAAATTATAATGCAGTGTACTGCTTACTACACTAAAATTTTCATTGTGTATGGTTCATAGGATGTGTGAGTATTAATTTCCAAATTCCAAGCTGTACAAGCAAACAAAATGAACTTTGACTCTCATGCTGCTGGTAATTTATTAATGTTTGTTTCATAACTGAGGAAAAGATAACTATCACAAGGTCTTTTCATGTTCAATAGGCTACCACTGAGGCACTAGTAGCTATTTAGTAATGACTTTTCTGTTTTCTGTGAGAAGACGCTGTTTTGTCACTTATGCATATGGAATGCATCATAAAGTTATCTGATAGGTGGTTTGCTGTTTTTTCCTGCCGGTAAAATGTAACTGGCTCACTACTTCTGTATTGGCAATAGCAATGACTTGTCACCAACAGTAATGACCTGTTACTGGGAAGGAAACTGTTTTCATTCAGCTTACTTATGATTTGTTATTCCATGTGACTGAAGTATAGTAGATTGATTCAAGCAGTACTTGTGTTTCCTAAAACTCTTTGAAATGAAATGTGGTGATTTATATTACTGGAACTAATGTGAATAAGGAATAAAAATACTGCACTGTCCTCAAAAGAAGTAGTAAGCAGTGCTTAAAACACAGTGTGTCAGAGGCCTAGTTTAGTTGTAGCATAATGGAAATCATTCTTGACCTTGTATGTGGCCTTGTAGAAGTGTAGCTAGACATGCAATAAAGCAATCACATTTATAGCTCATAAATGTAACTGTGATGTTTACATGGTAGTCAGAGGTGCCAGTTGTCTGTAGTTGTCTGTCTAAAGGTGGTGTGTTATTTTCCATACACTTCATGCGTAGCGTTCCATTATTGAAGAAAACATTTAGAATGTGATCAGAGATCAAGCTAATTTACAGACTACAGATGCATGCACTTCCACTCATGGAACCTAATTAAATCAGATGGCTGTGCTGCTTGTAAAAGGTGATATCTGACTACTAAAACATACAAACATATGTCACATCTAAGAGAGGATGTCTTTCTAGCATATTTGCTAATGTTAACACTTGTTAACACACAGAAGTGGAATGTTCCAAAGCACAGTGCAAAAATACGCAGGAAAAAATACTTAACCACCCAATCCTGACCATGGAAATAATAATATAATATATAATATAATATAATGTAATATAATATAATATAATTAATAAATTTATACAAGAAGGCAAATGAGTGATCATTTCTGTTTGATAATTTGTACATGAGTTGTGAAGGTAGCAGCCAGTTGATTAATGAGTTGACAGTCCTTAGAGACCATGGTGTGTAAATTTGCAAGCAGGGTGCCAGTTTTCTGTTGCCCCTTCATTTTAGTTAAAGCAGATGACTTAATTTCATATTTCCATGCTGTTCATCAGACCTATCATAACATACATAATTAGCCAGCTGTGAATGATGGATAGGTCCAATTGTTCCCTGGAATACAATAGAAGAGAATAGTCTTTCTAAAGACACTGGATTTTGAATTTTGAAAATTTGGATTTTGAAAATATTTCAGTGCATACTAAAGTCTGTAATAAAACACCCCATTCATACTTTTTGGGTTCATTGTGAAATGAAGCAATGATAATTATAAATTGGTTAGAAATATTTGAAATTTTGCTATTTCAACCCTCACAAGTCTCTGGAATGAGGAGGTGTGCCTGGTCATTCATCAGTATTCATTGTGCTGCCGTTGATTGACAGTCTGGGCCTTTGTATGACCCTACATCACACACCTGTGTCAGCTTCTGGCCACATTTATTTTCTTTTTAATCAGGAAACCAACTAGATGGAGTTCACAAGGAGCAGTTCTCAGGTTTTAGTGTTGACAGCTTTAAGTAGGGGGTGTACATGTCACCCCCATCCCCAAAAAGTTGTGAGGACCAGTACAGAAGGACAGCTGGACATTGGAGCTGATCATGCAAAGGGACCCATGTTTGGGCATTTTTAAATGTCACCCAAACCAGCACTCCTGACATTGCCCTTTGGAAATTTATACTTATTATTGTAAGAATATTGACTAGCAATGAAATCATAGTGTCAAGCTCCCCCTTAAGCCTTAAACTGTCCTTGAATTGAAGTTTCCTGATCAAAATGGCCAGTCTAACTTTACCCTTTCAGGTGTTGCAAATATAAGTTGCATCCAACATCTAAATGTGACACCATTATGGTGTCAGTATGACAGGGGTTGTTTTGATGCATCTTGCATTAAACCATATAAATATTTATAGAGAGAGTTTCTTCACATGAAATGACACTGCTGCCTCCAGTAATTCATTTATTCATAAAAGCACTGAGGCAATAAACATGTGTAATATTATCTGTAAAAAAGTATTCAGAATGGTGCATTAGTCTCACTTTGACAGTTATTATTATTGTTTCCATAACTTCATTTGAATTTGACTTGTCTTTATGGCAGCTGTGATACCAGTACACATGTCTCATTAAAGTTGAAAATTAAAAGTACAAGGGAAATAAATATATGAGCTAAAAACACCACAGTTTACAAACCTTAACATTGACCAACAAAGACAGAAAATCACATTGGACGTAATAGGGCAGAATCTGAATTTGAAGATCCTAATCAAGAAGAAGAAACAAAACTGTCTTCTGTTACCTTCTAAAGCTGGCATATTGCCAAGCAGTTGTCATTGCTGTGCGCTTTGGTCAGAGTGGCTTTCAGGAGCTGGGAGGTGCTGAAAGGGGGATGTCAATATCTTTTAGCGAGTGTTAGGCAGCAAAGCAGAGTGATAGCCCTCAAGGGGACTGCCCTTAAGCAGTTTTTCCATAAATATTAATAAGGCCCACAAGCCTCCCTGGAAGATAACAACGGTTGGGCCATGTCACTGGCTGTGCTTCACCATGACAAGTTGTGAAGGGAAAGACAGGATGACATTTAGTGACATGCCTCTTCTTTGTTTTTGGTTTTTAACTCAAATTTGGTGTGGTTCCCCTTGCTGCACAACCTCAAACACAAAATGTGTGGGGAAAAGAAAACATTTATCAGCCTTCCCTTTACATACTCCAACTTATTGTTATTTGTTACAGGACTCCATAAAGCGAGAGGTAATTTTTGTCACTCACTGGTTTCATTGGATTGACCCTGGTCTATAAATTTTCTTTTGTGTTTAACTTGGATTATTCACTGCATCCAATTTTACTGGAACAGAGGCCATTGCACTCTCACCTTGGCCTCCTGTTATTTTTTTTTAATAATAAATAGTAGGGCATATCATTTGTCATGATAGGCGGAACCTTTCTTGCACTTCACTGATGACTTTTGGGAAGAGAGAGAGAGTTCCACTCCTGTATGTGATTTCCATATACTTGGGTAGAGTCATTCTTTACTTTTTGGTGCATAAACTATTGTAGATATGTGCTACCACTGAAAGTGTAGGCATCTTGGGTAAAATTTCCTGGCAGAGGTGCTGTTCAGCATGCAAAGTTTAAGCCTAAAACTGTGTGCACCATACCACCAATCTATTTTGTAACTGATAAGATAGAGACCAGGGCACCATAGTGGACGAGAAAATAAATCTATAGACAAAAAGAGACATAGTCAAAATTAACTTTCTAAATGGAGTTATAACCCCAGTAGTTAACACTGTACAGGTTGATATGCGCAATGAAATGACATCATGTGTAAAAAAAAAAAAAAAACAAAAACAAAAAAGAAACTTTAAGAAAATTATATACAGAGAGGGAGACTTCTAAAATTGTCTAAAAGTTTCATTTGAATGAAAACACAATTGTTGTGTTTTCACATGTGCAACAAAGATGGACATCTTGAGATTGTCAGTCCACCTGGACACATTGTTCTACATGGTACCACGTACATTGCCTGCATAACTTGGGAGTTAATGTCGTTGTCAAGTTTATATGCTGTTAGTTTTGTTCATGATTCTTCTGTCAAAACCTACTTAGAAAGTAATACAAAAAACACTACTGAGGCACATAAGAAGCACAATACTACAGTTTATCATTGTTTTTGGGTAGCCCTAAACTAGGACTCACAGACATTGTTATAGTGATAGGAGCTAGTTTATTTATCCTCAAAGCTATATTTCAGTGGCTAAGGTTCTGTCAGAAGTAATAGAATCATCTCTCAGGAATCAATGTGAAAAAACAGTGCAACAAGGTCAGTGGAAACAGATGTAGTTCATATTACTTTAAGAACATTGTCCTCCTCAATTTTGCTCAATGCATAGAGTTAGAGAGTCAACATGTTGAGTGCATGAGTATTTTTCTTTCCCTTTGTGCAGTTATACCAAAGGACAATGGCCATGGATATGCATGTGTATTTAGTTATTGAAAGATATGTTTTTGTTTTGTAATTAGGCCTATAGATTTTATTCTGAATGTTAGGATCATTTGTGGTTGAAACAAAATGCTGTAATTTGATCATAGGAAAACCCACTTAAACATTTTAAATTGTTTTTTCTTTTATTTGGACTATTATTTAAAAAATAAGTGCATGTTGACCTTTTTGAACAATATCAATTGTGTTTAGGGAACTAAGGGAAGAGTGATCCTAATATAAAAATAAACATCCTGTACATTATGCATTGGGTGCTGTCAAAAGAGTTTATGCTCTCACTTACTTCATAGCGAAAGTGATTTGTGCGTGATGCAGTGACCTTTAAACAAGAGCACTCTACTGTTTGTGTGTGTTTCTCTGTAATCCCAAGGCAAATTGCATTAATCTAGGCGAAAACATAAATCTTTGCTTTCTTATAATGCAGTATTACTCATCACATCAATTATGCATCTCTTAAAATTCTTCAGTCTACACACTTTTTTTTATTGTCCAAACACCTTTCGTGTACTTTGTTGTAAATTATATCTGTCATTAAAAACATTGCAGTGTGGAGTACATCCGTAAAATGAGGAATAAACACAACCTCAGATCTGAACATTTGTTTTCCTTGCTTGTGGATGAATTAGGTCTTAAGGTCTTAATTGTGGAACGCAGCAACATAATTAGGAGTTGTCAAAATATTGCAGGTGACCCATGTCTTGTCCTGTAGTTACAGGTATATAAGGTAAGAATATAGCTGCCATATTTGCATAGCCTTGTTTTAATCACTAGGTTGTACACTGCTCTGCTGATGTAAATTGCCAGTATTGACTGGTTTGTGTTTGCACACAGTTCAGTTAATAATGCAAGAATGTTAGATAATGCCTGCATGGGACGTGTAAATCTTGTCTGAATTGATGTTAAGTCGACATTTACTCGTGAACTTAATTGAGTGTTATTTAGTCGACAAATCTATTTGTTTGAAGAATGTATGTGCCGTTGTCTTAGTTGGCTTCAGATCACATCTGCTCTGTCAGAGTTCAAAGGGAAAAAGGGATGATCATTAGTTCTCTGGATAAAAGTTGCCATTTTACCATAGCCCCAGAGAGCAGGAAAAAGAAGACTTAGTAATTGGTAAAATAATCACAGCTCCAAGCTTACAAGGTCTCCATTCTTTTCCCCTTGTGTATTTGTGCAGCCATATGCAAATGGGGGCTTGGGTAAAAAGCAGCAAGCTGCATGTGTGGTCTGTGAAAAACTGCTGTTCTTTTAGCGTCTTCTTTTCATCTGCTGTCTGTGATGTGGTTTATCTCTTTTCTTTTCTTTCTTTGACTAACAGCACTTCTTTCCATGGCAAGATCATGACACATTGGAAAATACTGCCAAAAGGGTTTAAGGATCGTAAAGTTTTCAAGGGATCATAAAATTAGTTGAATGTGGTTTCCAAATGTCAACAGCTATTGTGTTGATCTGAATAGCTCAAAAGTGCTCTGGAATAATTTTGTATGCAGTGTAGCTTTATGCAGGTTCACACCATATTTTCTTTACTATGATTGCTAGTTATAAAATATTATTGCTAATTTATAAAAAGCTATTGAATAACATTAAAAGCAATATTACAGAGCTGAAATCATGGCTCTTAGTTATTCTTGAAAGAACACTTTGTTCTTTTTTATTCAGAGACATACACTAGAAGTATAATGGCTTGATCAATGTTCCAACTTTTGGGTCAAGGTCCAGGCAGTTGCACATGCTGCACATTTAAGTTTTTATTTTTTAAAATTTTTTACTGAGGCCCATAATGACTGAATCACCAGCTAACTTTCTCAAAGGTATGCATAGCTACACATAACCACTTACAGGGTTTGACTATTTATCATTTCTATTTCTGTGCATTAATACTTGAACTGCAATAAAGTCATGTTAATTTACTAATCATATATGGTCAAGGTTGCAAAGGATATGAGAGTGCAGAATTGTGCCTCCAAAATTTTGCTGCTGTTGTTTTTTTATTGAATCTGTTGGGAAAAAGACATCAGGATGATTGAGTCTGTTTTGTCTCACCTTTTAACCATGGAGAGGAAAATAAAACTGAAACAGTAGTTTCACATAATACCTGAGTCTGTTTTGTCTCACTGTTTAACCATGGACAGGAAAATAAAACTGAAACAGTAGTTTCACGTAATACTTGTTGATGAGTCTTCAAAATGGATTGCTGATTTATAATTAGGATGACCTACAGCGTGGTATTTGTGTGAGTGCAAACATTGCAAGTTAGATATGACTCTTCCTAGAACTATTCTACCTTACTTAAATAGAATGCCATGCGATTTGAAGTTGATGCACAATTTCCATCAAATGCCAAAAGATGACATAGCTAGCTTATGATAAACTCAGGAAGGGAAAACAAATACATAATGTGGCTGTCATGTAACATGGAGATTCAAATAGAAGCAGTATTAAGGAAATACATAAATTAATATATAAAAAAAGACTGCTATAGTTACTACTACAGCTTGTCTTGAGAGTTAAAGTATTTGATGCTGATGGCTACGGATCTTTCAGTTTATGCAGTGGGTCTTACTTCCTACATTTTTTTTTTGTTCTACTGTTACATCTTGCCTCCTGAAATTACATGATAATCAGTAGAATCAAAGGCCTGATGCTTTAAATTTGGTTTGCCGCATTATATTTATCACATTAAATTTGTAAGAATAGAAATATGTTGTTGGTGGAAAAAGTAATATTTAAACATAATTTTAGTCTGTGTGAGCAGTAGCTGGCCATTTTTTTTCAATTAGGTTGCCTACTTAGATAATAGCTTTTATCGGGACATAGTGAAGCAACTTATTTATAGTTGAGATGCATAGTGTACATTTACTTCATAGTGTACATCCTTAATATGTATAGCTCATTCAATCAGGTGTGTTTACTCCATAATGCTATGATATTGATGTTCCCAACATCCCGAGTGGGTTGCTCTCCCATGTCTGCATAGACATTCTTGGCCAAGTTGTGTCTGCGTGTCAGGCTTTAATCTGGTGTTAGAATCTCAGTAAAACAAGCAGTGTATTCTCCACCTTCACCCAGCCTTTTTATTTACATTTAAATTAATTCCTATTGTTATTTTAGATCAACATCTTAACCTCTCTTAACCTTTCTCAGCCAATGATTAATGTCTTACATTGTTATATTTTGTCTTAGATATACTCTGCATCAATACTATTGAATTTCATTTTATTTGAGGTATGAAAATCCTACCATGAGAGCGAACTGCGTTATCTGTTGTGATTACTGGAAGATCGTATTGACCGCATGAGAATTAAACCTCGCAAATTAAAATGTATGAAGTGTTTGTTTTGTGCTAAGGTTTATTTGTTATTGTAATCCATATTTTCAGGTCATTTTTCAGGCCCATACATTAATGAGAATGGTATTAAAAGTAGGTAATTCAGTTCTGATGTTATACTGTGTATTAGTGGGATTTTATTTGGTTTGATGGCTACTGTGAAATCAGCACAGACACATCTTCTTAAGTGAAGAATCTGTTTGAGGGTATTATTTTTTTCCTAAACTATTACTTTTTTTGATTTTAGGTGTTAATATCATTTGAAAGTTAAGGATCAGTGCTGTATTTTAGAATGGGGGTGGTAAGGTGGCAAGAGGCACTTGATTGTATCACAAGAATGTCAAATGCAGGCCTTGCAGTTCAATTGCTATCCATAAATTGGCTGTGAAGGAGTATCTGTATGAGGATGCAAAAAAACATTAATGCAGTTCTCTGAAAAGGCTTTAGTTGTCTGTTTTCCTTTTGTTCCTAATCCTTTTAACCCAAGCACAGAATATAGTCAATTTAAATGGCCTTGTTCAGCTTAAACTGGCTTGCATCTAAAAATGAGAGTAAATTACTTCCATACAATATGTGTGAAACCACACTCTCTCATAAAGGCCGGAAGATAGTCAGGTCCCGTGCTGTTCTTTTTTTTTTTTTTGCTACCATGTGGATTACCTAAGCATTATGTTCCTGTATTCTATTGTAATTCCTGTCTGTTAATATGCTGTCCAGTATTACTTGACACCCGAATGAACCAAAAATACAGCAAACAGTATGCTGTCAAAATCCTAATACCTTCTTATATGCAGTTATAACATCCTATAGCATATAAATAGAATTGGCAGTTTTTTACCAGTCTGAAGAAGGTAGTCTAACTGTAATGCATCTGTTAAAAATTTCAGCAGATATTCTTTGGAATATTGGTGGAATGCAGTGCAGTGTAATAGTGTAACAGCTGATTCTTAATGTAGCTGGTATTTTCTCTCAAGTGTAACCTAACATAGCAAGCAGTCTCTGAACATACATGGAACCTTTCTCCTGCACCTTTAAGTAAAACCCAACCATACGGGCAGTGAATCTCACTGTTAAGTCGTGTTGTATTCCATTAAGTGGTAGTGGATTTCCAGTTGGTTGTTGGTTGGAGATTTTTTCTGGTTGACAGAAGCATGATTTGAAAGTGATATTGTTTCTTTCAACAGTGGTGATTGTATTTCATATTTTTGCCTCATGGGATGTCAGATATTAATAGGTACTTCCTGAACAGGTGCAAAAAATGTAAAATAGGTAAATTTTAAAGAGTTTCTACAATTAGACAACTGGGTGTGATGTCTCTACACATGAAACAGTCTGAAATGTGTTTCTTTCACTCTGTTGCAAGTTTCTAAAAATTCCACTCCTAATTAATACAGATTTAAAACAGGCACCTGGTGTGTGTGCATATGTTTGTGAGGATATTATACTAAAGAATATTATACTAAAAATACTACTGAATTTTAGGTTATGGTTCTTTGTTGAAAACCTTTGCTAAACTGAAATATTGAACAGAAGGCAGTTTGAATCATGCAGAAGGAATCTGTATTTAAATTATAGCTGTTCAACTTTATATATGACTGCTTGACAATGAGGATGTGCAGCAAAAAGAAGGAAATTTTCAGTTGTTTCTCTTTCTAATGTGTTTGCAATCACTTGCTTGACAGTGCTTGCAGGTCTGTACTTACTGAGGTTGTACATGACCATTTTCATAGGAGCCACATATGTCTTGAAAATTGCCACCTGGAAAGAAGTGTTCTGTTTAGAATTCAGTGAACTAGCAGCCCATAAATGCTGTGATGGAAGTGTGAAAAACCATTTGGTTTTCTTAAACTGAGTGGTTAGCCTCTGTAATGCTTGGCCCAGTTTTTCACTGACTCTTTTTACCTAGAATATATTTCCACGGTCTGCTCCGCTGGGGAATAAAACAGCACATGGTACCAGCCGACCATGCTTTCGTAAGGAGCAGTTACAGGAAAAAAAGCCTTTTCTCCAGAACATGAATCACAAAGCTCTGTTTAAGAGGAAGCTGGTGCCTTATTTTAACTGGTTATTTATGCTATTCCCAGTGCTTATATTCTGTTTTAACCCTTGGCATCCCATAATAAGATACCATGTCTAACTGAAGGAAATCTGTCAGTGTTCCTGTTGGAGGATGTTCTGAGTTCCCCAGTATCTTCTGTGTATTTTCAGTTTTTCAGCACCAGCCTGACTGTTACTGTCAGCAGTCGGCAGCACAGTGTGTCTTCATTTTTTTTTCTCATTTCATTCAGGAGGGAAGACTACATTAGTAAGGTCCCTGTGGCACATTCAGTGGTGAGAATTAAACATCTTTTAGTACTATCAGACGTGGTGAAATGGCCAGTGGGATGGGGAAATGCTGTTGATTCATTTTTAGGTGGGAAGAAATTAATCTTTTCTGAGAATATTTGCTTAATCCTTTTTTTTTTTTTTTTTTTTTTGCTAAAATTGGATTTCGGTTTCAAAGATTAAATTGCTATATACCTGTAGTATGTGCTACAATATGGTGTTGTGTATTCTGTTAAACAGTAATGTTTTTCATGATAATCTAATTCAATAAAATTATTTACTTAGGTAAATTCTGAAGGTGTACAATGTTTGTTCTTTATTACTGAAAGAGCCTCTGAAGTTTACTGCAATAGTTTCGGTATACTTATTTTAGTGATTCTGAGAAAAACAAGCAGCAGATTTAGGAAGAGAAAGACCTCTCAGAAAATGTTAAGACTTTGTCTCCAGATGACAGAGTGGTTGCTGCCAACATAGAGTAGATACATGCTGAAGTGATCTGTAATTTTAATCTGTTAAAGATGACCAGAGGATAATGGTCCATGGAAACACAGCCTCCAACAGTTCAATGATATTCCATAGTGTCTTCAGTCTTCATAATGACAGTGAATTTGGAGGGCAGAAACCTATACATTTACATATTGCCTTTGGGTTGTGAACAGTAATGTAAAAACATTGAGTCTGTTGATATTAAGGAAATTTAGAAAGAAACATACTGGTGCTAGCCTTTAATATTAACATGTGTCACCGGTAACATTTGATTCTTGTGATTGGTCTCAATGTTTACATGCAAAATAGCCATGTAGATGTATAGAAAATTATAGTTAAGGCTCAGTCAAATTCCACATACTGTGTCTGATTGCCAAAATATGACTAGATAAAACATACATAGGAAATGTTAAGTGACCTTAATGTGGGACGGGTGATGTTGAACTGCACACTGGTTTCCAAATTCTCTGAATTTCCAGAGGGTGCGTTTACAAGGTTAGTTTGACTGGTGCCACTGATTGATTACATCTGTTCGTCCATTGTGCTGTGGTGCAGCCCATGAACCCCTGAATGCAATCTGAATTTACTCATGCCGCAGGCTGAACAGAAGTCAGACATGTCAGCTTCTCACAATGTAACTAAATAGCCAGTGTTTTGTCACCTTGTGTAAAATGCAGTGGTAGCTACATGGACAATTAATGAATTTGTAACAGAAGCCTACTGTATTTAAATAGCTTAGTAACTAGAGAGGAATGGGGTGTTGACATCTCTTGAAGTTCCTAAACCTCTGCCTTTGTCAATTCCCTTCTTGTGAGTCCACCTCAAATCAATCACATATTGTACACACACCCACCATTTAATCCCAACGTGACCAAAAACTGTAACTCACTTGTCTGTCAATATCTTGCATGTCAACTTGAAGCTCTGTATTAGTTGTAACAATCTCCAGACTCTGCTTATGTGTATTAGGAATGCAAGCCTGGGTAGGTTAGTGAAACGGCCAATTCAAATTTTGAATGTAACTGTAAGGAAGGCCAACGTCCACACTGACCAGTTGTGAGAGGTTTTGCATCAGAATGTGTAAAAAATATTGTAACATTTATATCAGTAATATCATCAGTAATTTGACATAGACATGACAGTGAATCGAAGTTTATAGAAACATAAGGGTAAAAAGTAAACCAAATAAACACATCTGTTCGTAAATTATGTGTTTCAGGAGTATCTTTTAAATAGTGAAATGTCAGAAATGGGCATACACAGAAGATAGCACCATGCAAGCACTATGCATTTCTAACTTCATTTCAGAACATTTTGCTGACAGTTCTACCTTGTCAACATATTTCCTTTTTTCATGTACTCAGAACAGTATAGGAAATAATAATGGAGTCAGTGTTAAAGGTGAAATGCCCTCTCTTGGACCCTTCCTCTTTTTTTCCTGAAACCTATCTGGATTTGTGCTGCTGTTATGGATCATCTGAAAGATGGTGTGTCAGTTTGAAAGTCTGTCTCCGTCTTGCTCCTCCGTACTTTGGTGCAATTCAAACAGTAAAACATAAACACTGGGGATGTGAAACACATACTGTATATGTTGTAATTGAGAGCAGCTGGATTGGTTGCACTGTGCCGCGGGATCAACTTTGATTCATCAGTCAGTTTGTTGTTTCTTGACATCAAGTATTTGAGTGTATGTCAATATCTCACAACCTTAAAAAATGTGATGTGAGCGAATAAAAGACTTTTATGGTTTTATAGACTTAACGTCTCTCTCTCTCTCTCAGCTCTGGTGATTACGAGGGTGATGCAACAGCAAATCAGTTTCTTATGTTCCTTTCCTATTAAATAGTTGGAACAATCTGTCTTGTCTTGAATCCACCCATCAATCCAAACTGACACAAATCAAAGAGTCTGCATAACTCAGCAACAAGCTGTCTGCAGGCTCTGTGTTTAGAGAAGTGGATCTTGCACTTTTTTCTAGCCATTTCAAAAGTGAGAATCATGGCTTCTCTGGCTGGCTCCGTAGAGCATTCGGTTGGGAATCTATACATGTACTGTGTGCCCGCAAGGACATTTTTGTTATTTTAGCAATTTAACACATTTCTCCCTGAAACATAGCCCATATTTGCAGCTTTATAGGGTTTAGCTCTTGTGGAGGATTAAAGTTAATATCCCCGTCACCACAGGGCATCAAAATAAACGTGTGCATTCAAAGTAAATCGGGATATGTTAATGCTTTGTCACAAGTCCACATTGTCAGGACGCATCTTCAAGGTGAACATCAGCTCCACTGCTTTAGCAGGGAATTGGATTGTCACTTTTCATTTCTACTTTAAAATAATGGTAAACCTGAGATAAACATGCAAAAAAGATGGTAGATTGTGATACTCAGCCATAAGTGTTGTTTGATGAATTGTACGCCTCTCCTGCAAAAGCAGGATGTTACAAAGATGGAGTGATGCAGACCACAGCTTGAGCACATTTTAGTGATGCACCTCTCAAACTGAAGTAATCTAAGTGGCTAATAATGGTGTTTTTAAGTTACTAACAGATCTCATGTTTTTGTTCACCCATTAAAAAAGTGAGTTTAGTCAGTTTCTTATCTGGTTTGTTTGCTAATACAGTCCTCTCTATTGACCTAGCACTAGATGGGTACAGGTTTGATGGGAAATGTGTACACAGAACAAGCAGTGGGTCGCTTTCAGAGACGAGCTCTTTGATTTGTATCTCAGCAGGAGTCAACTTTGCATTCGTGATCAGAGATGCAAGGAGCCCTGCTGGACCTCTGGCTTCTCTGAGCTCACCTGGATGCAGTAAGTTTTGGAAGGAAGGCTATGTCATTGCCTTAACAGTGTCCAAGTGGCGTTGCTTGTGCTCAGTGCCTTCATTTCTTCCATTGCTTTTTGTGAGCATTTAAAATGCAAACGAAATACAGGTTAGATAACATTTTGAAATGCCGGACATTATCATCATCAATACACAGTTTATATGTGAAATTCCTTGAGGCCATGTTGTAAACAACAGCCACACCTAACAGCAAGCGCATTGCTTTTACAGTGAAGAGCTCTTAATAAAGCACAATAAAGTAATAATTGATTAAAACTGGACCTTACTAATCAGTAAATGTATAAAATAAGTTACTAATGGTATATTGAAATTGAAAATATGGAGATTTTAGATTCATGAAAAATATTTGTGCATTGGTAGCAGTATGATTCCGCATTTGTTCTCCCTAGTCCCTTTATTGAAGCAGTTTTATATTTCACTCTGTCAGTTCAACAGTATCTTTTTAATTATTTGTTACTCTTTCAAGTTGAATTTAATTACATCAAGTGGGATTTTATTTGCTAATGTAATGTGCTAATGAACAGGTAGATGATAATATTCAAATGAAATGGTAAAAATAGCTGTCAGGCATTACCTCAGACATTTGGTTTGTTAAGATGGTTGTGGAGGAGGGTTGGGGGGGGTTGTTTTGTAAATCTCTTCATTTATTTGATTATAGTGTGTGTGTGTGTGTGTTTGTGTGTCTCTTGGTTTTTAATTTTATGTAGGAGTTTTCTTGTATGGGAAATGAGTTGTGTTATTAAGAATGCAAATAGACTGTTATGTTACACAAATAGTAAGTTAACTATTTTATGTGTATGTTTAAATAATAAATTACCTAAATATGCTTATATAAATTTAAGCTATCTTAAACTATTTAAACTATGCTCAGTAACACTGACAAAAGCTATTTACAAGTGTAATGTCTTATATTATATTTCCCTCAGCTTGAAAGCTGTAATATAATATAACATAATATAATATAATAGTTACTTGACAGGCAATGAAGGCCTGTTTCTTGAAATATGTTTCAAAGTACAGATGCTTACTAATTGTTAATGATATGTAGAACAGTCTTCCATCCAGTTTAGGGGCATTATCAATGCAACAAGAAATATTATTATAATTTTTTAATTGGAAATATTAAATTTTTATGTTGGTATGGAGATCCCAGAGAGAGTAATTAATCCAGAAGCAGCAAAATACGAAGGTGTTCTTTGCAGCTCTGCCAATCAGCGTTGCCCGTTATTCCAAACTGCACCTGCGTTCCACTTTGACCTTGGGCATTTGTTAAATTTCTGCTGCTCTACAATGATGGTCCTGAGGAGAACACCAGCAGCAGCACTTTTACCTCTTGCTGTGTGCATATTCTGCTCATATGTTGCATACCAAACACCCTTCCTTGGCATTTCACTTACCCCCACACTAAGTGAAAAAACAAGCCCCTTTGTGTGTTTTGCGCATCACAGTGTTAAATATGGGACATGCACTATCAGGTTATTGATCTCTGTCATGGCTGTGTGCACTGACATGACGTCTGACCTGCAGAGATTCTGTCATCTCTTGCTTGTCAAATCAGGCATCTGTCCGTGGCTGTGCCTAGAGGAAAACATTCAGTTTTGGGCGCATGAAAATATCCTTTATTCTTTTCATTTAAGTGTTCAATAGAGGTCAAAGAACAAACAGTCTGGTGGAATGGATGATCTTAAAGCAGCCATTAATGGATGCTTTTAAACGGCTGAGTCTTCTTCAGTATTTGTTCATCCTTTGCTCCCAAGAATCAGGGCTTCTTAATTGTCCTGGCTTACAAACCCATATTGAGATTTTCAGCTTGGCTTCACTTAATCTGCTGAAGTGCTGTATCGATGCTCTCACTTATGTACGTGAACGAGATGTAGGGCATCTAAAAACAAGAGTATTGTGAATGGGCTTAATGTCTGCAATAAGCTCTCTGGGTTTTTTTTTCAGCCAGCCGTATTCCTTATCACTGCAAAGTGAAAGACATAACTGGATATCATCAACAAGTGATTTTCAGACTTGCTTTCTCTAGGGAGCATTCTCCAGAGTTGGGACAGCAATAGAAATGTCATTATTGTAATGAACATTTTTAACAACATAAACATGTTCAACTGTGCATTCAAAGGTCCTTTTATTGTTGCTATCATTTCTATGAATATTGCTGTATTGGATATGCTTTGATCTTACTGCATTATTCATAGTGCTTTGATGGAATAATGGTTTGTAATGCTGTATAACCATCTCTTTCTTCATTTACCAGTTTAGACAAGATTTAGGTGGTAATTTACCATCTAGCTTCTCCTAGAGTTAATTTTGATGGGAGTTGAAATGAACACAAACAATTGGCTGCTGGTATCACTGAGTTTGAGTTTGATTTTTACATACAGTGATAACAAAATATGAGGCCTAAGCAGTGTTTTCAGGCTATGGATATCAACATGATCATGACCAGGTGGAGGGAGACACTTAAAATTATGTAACTATTTGATAATTAGGGACATGAACAACTAACTAAATCTGTTTTTGGCATTGTGTCACAGTATAAGCACATTGGTGGCTGTGCTGAACTGAAAGGAAGATGCACATTTCAAAATGGCATTCCCATGTTGCTTATACATCTATTTGAAACGGTTTGATTAGAGTAAGTAATGACAGCAGTGATATGAATACCATGCATGTAATTATTCACTTTTACCCTCATCTGTGCCAGTCAATTAAATGTAGCGAAAATCATTTTATTTCCCAGCCCCAGCGCAGGGAGAAATGTGCCACTGGAGCTATGCATATGAAGAAAAGAGCTTGACTTAAGCACAAGAGAGATTCCTCTGAAAATACCACACATCTCAGCATGCCCTTGGACATGTTCAGTTATCTGACATTTCTGAGCAGAGGGATAATTGTTCAAAATGCACAAAAAAAAAATCTCTTCAGTGTTTTTTGAAACACCACCGAGCAGAAGGTCTGAAAGAGACGAGTTAATTAAGAAAGACGTGTGGCACTGAGCAGGATCCAGTGGAGATGAAAGTACTGTAGGCAGGTTTTACATGTTTTTATTTCAGGGGAAAGAAGGAGCCATTTTGAATGCCATCCTAGATATGTGCTGCAGACACAAGTAGCTGTATTCTTCTGTCTGCAGGTAATTCTGAAGCAACAACATGAGGCTACAACATGCTTGCTTCCTAAAAGATGATTTTCCACTTTTTCAGTCAGCAAGTGTCTTATTTGTGGGTATTAAGGAAATCTTTAATTTCCTATAATTCTCTAGGTAAAGTCTCTGTCCCCTGGTCCCTCTATTGAAAGTGACACAAACTCACTGGTCTATATAATTACAAGAATTTGTGCCTGTGTAACTGGTAATTAATGCTGTGTAATATGCTATAATGAATGTAATTTTGTCCACGCGTCCCCACTGAGTAATGATAAGGCTGAGTGTCTCTTTCAAAGTTTCTGATAATCGCCACTCTGCAAATCCCTTCAATCTGCGAATTGAGTTTGACATTTTTCAGTGAAAAAACCTCTTTCAAAATGAATCCTGTGCAGGAAACTGTACTGGGCATGCACTGTTAATCCTGTGCTGTGATTTTAATGAGTGCGTGAAACATTTTGCAAGGGCATAAAAAAGAAGCGTTTTAAATTATGTATGGCATCCAATTTGTTTGGAAATATAGATTAGCATGGAATACATGTAAGTGGATGGACTGTGTCATTAATTTACAGCTGCGGCATTACCTATGAATTATTTATGTGTGCAATCTTTCGATTTTTGGCTTCTCTTGTCCCTCATTTTGACAGCCAATTTCAAAGACAGGGTGCAGCTGAGAGAAAGGTGCATGGTCTGTATGTCACTTCCATTTAATCGGTACCTAAGTTGTGGATGCTGCAGTCAGTTCCATGTTTCGTCATTGGTTATTGGTATGTTTATGTTCTGGTGCTGTATTTATTAATGACAGCTCCTTCTCCAGCCTGCAGCAGAACAAATCTCTATTCTGTGCTATCATGAGTCTGGATCTTTGATCTCGAGCTAGCTTGCTTTACCACCCTCTGGCCCAGACATGCAGTATAGTTCAAACAGCACCGATGACTTTTCAGGTGATGAAGTAATATTTGAATCCTTTTGATGATCAGAAACCCTTGATGTTTGGATTGGGAGTGTAGTTAATCAAATTCAAATGTTAGCTATCTACCTTTGTAAATTAATCAGGTGTCTGTGTGTTTGTGTGTGTGTGTGTGTGTGTGTGTGTGTGTGTGTGTGTGTGTGTGTGTGTGTGTGTGTAGCTACTTCGACATAAATATGACCTCAAGACTGATTTATTATGTTGTTCCTTTTAAAACATATGTCTAACCTAAGTATAATGTCAACAACTTAAGCAGATAGCTTTCTGGCCAATATTGTTTGTAAATAAATTAAATCATAGTTTATGTAATGTAATGAAGGTGCAGGACTTGCATTGTGTAGCTAGTGCATGGGATAGATCAGCCTGTAGACAAAGGGGGCTTTTGTCTTTGCCGTTGTGGGTACAATGGATTTGAGTTCTGATTTGGTTCGGATGATGGTATTTGAATTAGTTCATGGCAGAACTTGTGTGGCTTTTAGCCAGGCATGTTGGGTGATCTCTCTGCTGGGAAACAGCGAGGACCCTGATGAGTTAAACATGGCACACGTTTAACAAGCCATGTTCTCCCCCCCCCACACCACCCCCAACCCCAGTGAAAGCCTCCCTTCCGGTAAACTGCGGCTGGGGCTCAGAAGAGCAGCACCTTGAGGAATCTGGCCCTGATTGCAGCGCAGTGCATAAGCAAGCCCCCGGGGACGCTTGAGTTACCAGGGCCGTATCCTGCAGCATTAGCGGGGCACTGTGAAATAACAGCCCGCCATCTGGAACCACGCTGGGTCGAGGGAGGGCGGCGGGGCCCAATCATACTCACCTCAATTAAGTGCTGTTTGTGCAGCTTTTATTACTTCTGTTCCTTTTTCTCCTTTTACCTCAAGCCATTTTTAAAAGCTCCCATCCTTCTCTCTCCCCTGCTGTAGGCATACATGCATAAGGCCTTCACAGAGGATTCATTTTAGGGGGTTGTTTTCTTTTCTGCTAAGTTCATATGTCACTCCAGTGTTCCGGGCTTTGCATGCCTTTTGCCATATGATTTAAATAATTACGTTTCACTGCTGACTGTGTGAGTGACTATTTGGTGGCCACAGGAGTGACTCGGCTCCTTATGTTTAAAGGAAGAAATGTGGCATTGGAGCTGTGAAGTTGGTCTAACCCTGTCTTCATGGTTCCCCAAGGCCAAGATATCATGTAACCATTGTGGTGTTTTTCTTCAGTGAGAGCAGCTTCCCGACCAGTGTGCCCCATCCTCTGGAAAGCAACAGTCTGGTTTCAGTATAGTTAACATGGAGCCAATTTATACTGTTGATTCCTCTGGGCAGAGGCGAATCTTTGGAAGTTTCATTGTATGAAAGCGCATTTCGAAATCCTAGTATCCTCTGGAGGCATTTCACTCACCCAGTTCCTCATATGTGGCAGAAAAATATAGAAAGCATACGAGGTGCCCCAGCTCATGTATAATTGCTTGTTAAATTCTGTCTCTGCCATTCACTTGGGTTTAAAATCCAAAGCGCCTGTCAACAAATCATGTAAGTTATAGACTATACTTTTTTTCCATCTATAATGTGTTTGAAGAGTGTACTGAAGGTCCTTTAAGGGTAGGAGTGAAATGGCTGATGAATGCAAAGTAGAGTAAGAGGAGCTTTCTTGAAACCCCTCCATGCTTTTCAGTCTCACAGCAGCAGTCAGCTGGCCTCTACAGAGCCACAAAGTCAATACTGAAAGGTGCTTTCAAGGCCTTCCTCTCCCCAATGAACTGGCTCATTAAAAATGTACATTAGACTACACTGCATAAGATAATTTCTCACCATGTATGGAAATGTGCAGCTATACTGAGAACTGCTTTTTTTTTTTTTTTTAACTTGAGGTGATCAGTTGGTTCGGAGCCTCTCCTGGCATGAATGTGGGCAGAACATTTTGGAAGCAGAGGATAACAGTGTAGCACCACTTGTCACTTCACCGGCAGGGCTCAGGCATGATTTCAGGAGCAGGGAATTCAGGCTGTGAGTTGGCCATTGCAGCTCTAAGGCTTAAATCCTGTTAAAAACCTTTGGGACTGGATAGTAAGCAAGGTACATGAGCAGGAGGGCTTGGGGAGCTCTTGACTGTTTTAAGCACTGCACGAATGCCCCCGAACGGAATTCTACTGTGTACAGCTGTGGGAGGTGTGAATCAGATGTTAAAATTATGTTGATCAATGAAATATTACACTGACGCTTTGGTTTATGTATGTAGTCATGTGTGGGATCATGATCAAGCTGTTTCGTGACCAAGCTATTATCTTTCAGGCAAGTAATACTTTTTGTCCGTTAGTGTATTTTGTAAGCGAACCCTTTTCTGCACAGGCCTTGTTCTCTTCTGGCTGCTTTTGAGGGCTGAGGTTGTTTTTCGGCATTTGAGCACATCTTTTCATCTGGCACTGCATAACAATTCCTCATCCGCAGAAGTCCTACATTAAGGTCATATTCACTGAAAAATACTATCAGCAATAAGTCAAATATGACTTATGAATAAGATCTCCTTGAGATTTCTATTTTCGGTATCTACTTTTTCTCCTTACAGCAATCTTCTTCTTGGCAAATATCTGAGTATTTTTAGATGTTATAAATTTTTCAAGTGTCCTGCAAGGCCAGGAAGATTTGCACATAATTATAGGTATCATCAGTGAGCTCTAGTCGTAGTAGAGACAGGAAGGGCTGCCTCACAAATGGGTATTATACTGTCTTGGGAAGCCCTGTCCGCACTCTTCTATCTGCCAGATGCCATGGTAAATAAAGAATGATTGTCATTTAAACAGATGTTAGAGGCATCAAGGTTGGTTTTGTGAGAAAATAAACCCTAGGTAAAGTGTTTGGTTGGACATGTATTTTCAGTCAGCCTTGTAAAGCCCATTAGCCTATTTGGTTCATCCAGCTAAACGGTTTTCATGGCATTGATCTTGTTGCGCTTTTGCCCTTTTTCAACCTGACTTTGAAGTTGTCCATTGTACACATTAAGTTCGCCCCGTAGCAATGGATTTCTGTACTCATGCAGGATCGCCGAAGCACGATGATTTGAAACCTCTTACACACTCACACGCAGCCAACAGCTATTTTTTGCACCACAAGTGCTACAGCACACCGCAGGAGAGCAAACGCTGAGCAGAGGGTAGGCATGTCCCCCACTGATGTTACCTGAGTAACTCGTTAGTGCTGAGAGGTTACTAGAGGATGCTCTTGCACGGTGTGATGAGGGGACTCTGGCTGATATAACCCACCCTACTCCTACGGAGCAGAACCAGTTACGTTCTGTGGTTACTGAGCGCCAGTCATGACGGCTAATGACACAGCCCAATTAAGAGTGAACTCTTGTCCTGTGCTGTAGGGTTCAGTCTTAACTGCCTTAATTACTCAGGAACCATGGCATTTATTTTTTAATGCCCCTTTCTTCAGAAAGTAAAACTAATGTAAAGTTACTTATGTAAAGGAAAATTAGATATACATATTCAAATACTTTTTTAAAGGTTTGTTTCTACAGAGCTTTTCAGAGAACAGCTGTAAGGTCTCTTTAATGCTATGTAACTTTGATGTTTCTCATGGTCCTATATGCACTAAATATTGAATAAAAATCTTGGTTTTGGAGACCGCAGCTCTGAAGAACTGCTGAGCTTTGCACCATGTCAGGGAGGATATTTACAAGGGTTACTACTACTGTTTGCAAGTCAATGTAACCAGGTTCAAAAAGTCATGGCACAGAATCATAGACATTGTTTAGACTCTGGTTTATCTAAATCCCCTTTGCGGCTGAGGAGAGGGGGTTAATACGGTGTCAGGTATGTTCTGTGCCATGCTGTGAGCCTATCAGAGAGGCTTGGCTAGATGATAGAGATGCCAGTGTTGTACGGGGTGCAGGGCTAGCATTTGGAGCTCTCCTCAAGCATTTCTTGCCTTCAGGGTCAAGCGCCTGCTGGGTGTTCTATCAGTTGCCACAGAGGCAGACTTCTCAGTAAATCACAAACGGTGCTGCCATGTATCTCTCTCCTCAGAGTCGCAGGTCGTGGAGCAATCTGATTTCTTGTGTTGATGAAGGATGGATCCCTTTCAGAAAGATCTAGAGTAGAGTCTCAGTGTCAGAGTTAAAGTCATAAAGGCGTGATGTTAGCCCTTTACCCATTCTTAAGATAGAATGCGACTTACCACATTCAGTTGCTGCTTAATTAAAAATTTACTTTAATTATGAAGTATGAAATACAGTTGAGTGTTCTCTCTGAAATGTTGGAAGCTATTTTTAGGCCTCTGTTCAAGTCCTATGAGTCCTACTAGCAGTTGCTTTCCAAAATGTTTGGCAGCACTTTAAGTCAGGGTAAGAACAAATGGAACAAGAATGTGCATCTAGTCCACCCTGGCTGTGCCATAGGACTTCAAAATTCATGGGCCTGTGCTGTAAATTGCAGCTTGGAGAGCAGTTTGCCCCCACATCCATTTGGCTAATAGTTCCATTAAGCACAGAAGAAAGCGTAGAGAGTGCGAGGTGGCTTGGGGACGGGTGTGATGTGTTGATTCAGGGTAATTCATTACTCTGGGTTGGGGAAGGGGGGGGTCTCCCTGGCAGATTCTGTCTCCCAGGACCCATCTCCCACTCTGTTTCCTCAGCGTCACCAGGCCAGCACACGCCGCATGAACACATCCGCTGATGCAAGCATGATGTAAAAAAAAAAAAAAAAGAAAAGAAAAAACCCTTCAAAACAACAACAATAACGCACAGAGTGTGCCATTAGATAAGGCTGGCAGCCTTTCGAGAACAGGAGGTGGAACGTACACCTGTGGAGGAGGAAAGGCTAATCAAATTACCCTCAGTGTTGTGGGTGCTCACCGGCATGGGCACTCGCCAGCTCTCGAATGGGTTTTATTTATGGAGCTATCCTTTTCTATCCAGTGCCTCTGTCTGATTAGATCTGGGGTGGTAAGTGTGGCCTCCAGCTGCAGTGATCAATCCTAATTTGGCAGGGGAAATTAGATTAATATATTAAAAGATGCAGTGTGTGTAAAAGATGCTGACCTGACAACTGCAAGGACATTGCCCTGTTATGCATGAATTCTCAAAAGAAAAAAATGTAAATAAATAACTTTATATATAATTAATAATAAATTAAAATAATAATAATAGTAAAGCACCCCGTCTTCATTTTATTGTGTAAGCCCTTTAGAAAAGCCTGACCTCATATTTTTAAGTAAAACTTAATTGACGGCTGATATGATACGATAAAAAGACTCATCAGTCATGGGATGTTTAGCAGCAACCACACAATCTGAAGCGCTGGGCAAAGAAAGCACAGATCACTGCTAACCTGCCAAAAACTGGATAAGAAACAATATCTAGTAACCACTTTGCAACAGATAAGCATATTCACTCTGCAGAGTGGATCCAAAATATTCACTTTAAATATGCATCATTCTAATTCCATACAGAATGCTTTGCTTGAAATACACTGTGCATAGGGCTAAAACGATTTGTGAGCAACTGTTCTGGAAGTAACCAGGTTGTCAAATATAGGCGATAATTCCATTTCGTGAATAAGAGCTCATCGAAAATCCTCTGTGAAGCATTTAGTTTACGTGCTGTCTCGTTGCACAACACCACAATCTGTTGCACTGGTTATGTCTTCGGAGTGAGAATGCTCAGTGAAGCTGCTTAGCGCTCTCCTCCACCCAGGGGATGCTGGGAAACGGAACATTGGGAGCTGGGGAGGTAGGACTGACTCAGTCAGGCAGCTCAAATAAGCTCATCACTATGCAGGCCCTTCTCTTCAGCTTTGCTGCGTGTGCTGATTCTTACCATTAAAATTGAGCTGCGACTGGACTGATTGTCTCTAAAATGGCTATTATGGCTGCTTTAGTGCCCCTGTCTGTTAGGCTGTGCAAATATTCATGAATCCAAAGGCACCTGTGTATAGCAAGTTAGTGGCATTTTTTCCTATTGCCATTTCTATGCGTAAATTACTGGCACGCTCAATGCATTCCAAATCAGTTATTCAAATCGATTAGGAATCTTTTTTCAGGCATTACTACTTAAATATTACTTATTGAAAATTATTTTGAATTATTTTGAAAATTTACAAAAATGCATTCTACTCCTAACATCAACTTAACATTCCTTCCTTCAATTACAGAAGAGGCAGTGTTTATCTCTGTGCTCTCACCAACAATACAAACTGAGTCAAATTAAACCATCAAAAGACTTCTGAAGAAGATTGTCAAAAGTATGTTGTGGTGACTGTTTGACAAGAACAGGACAACCATATTGACCATGACACCTTTTCTGGAAACGATAAATAAGAAGGGGGTTTGAGATACAGCATGAAACGGCTCAGCCTGTGTGTATCAGGCTTTGGCAGGCCCAAGTCAAAGTTTGATTCATAATCATTTTGTAACCTTTTTGTCAATGTGTTCTGGATTTAATATCAGAGAGTTCAGCATTATTCGCCAAGGCCTTGGCGACCTTATTCCTTTGCCTGCTTTCAATTTTATTAATCTAGCCAGCCCTGCCATAAGTGCAGTTCAAACAAAGCAGCAATGACATACTTTAAAAATACCAGTGCAGAAAGCAATTTAGCACCCTAACACATTTCATGGCATAATCCAGGTTATTCCTGGTTATAGGGTATTTGCTCTCCAGCAGCAGTATGCAGATTAATTCTGCCCTCTAAATCATCTTACTTGTCTGACTCTATCTTGACAGGAATATGGTATGAGCTTCTTCCTTGCTGTTTGTTTTTATGGTGCAGTGGAATCAGGGGTAGAACTGACGGTGCTGAATTGCTGGCTACCATACCAAAGGCATTTGACTGGGGGAAGGAGGAGCATCCTGCAAACGGCACACTGCAGTCAGATCGCAGGTTCGCCCGGGTCCCTGCCCGTTGCAGCGCAGTTCCCCTCTGAGGGAAATGAATTGTAAAGCATCAAAAGTCGCCTTGCAGTCTCAACACCCCTACTGTGGTGGAATTCTAATTAATTTCCAGGCATCTTTGTATCGAATAGAGCGTGCTCCATTCGGTGGTGGGCAGGGGGTGGTGGGCGGTGGGGTTGGGGGGACTTGGTTTTTGCACATTTAATCAGAGCCAGGCCTGCCAAGGAAAAGGCTCATTCAGTTCAACATGATCATGTGTCACTTCCCATGTCAGGATGGTATTGTGTTATGACTGCTACTTTGTTTTTTTTACACATACAGTGCAGTATGTGCTATTTCGTGACAGGATCAGTAAATGTGTGGGATAGGAATATCTTAGCGTACACAAATAATACCTAGGCCACTTTTTTTGTAGTGAATCTATTTAATAGATTTCAGCATCTGACAGCACACACAGAGCTGCAGTTCATGTGCTATGCTGCTGTGATGTTTGACTAGGGCAAATCGCTTGGGGCCCCAGGTGGGTAGGCCTCACAGTTTGAGGAAACAGTGTCCTCATTAACAGTGATGGCACTTTATACAAGCAAACTCGCAATCACATACATTCAAAGGCGAGATGTGTTCGGGACTTCTGCAGGACATAAAACCTAGGAGCATTGATTGATCTGGACAACAGAAACATGCAGAAGCACGACTGGAGTATGGCAGGATTAGTCCAAATTGCCAATCAAATCTGATGTTACTAGTCTGTTTTGGCATTGAGAAAATGTTATCACGTTGTGAATAACCACGAATAGGCATAATATAAAGAGTGTCAGCCAATAGCTGCCTCTTTGTTGTTAAATATTTGTGCCTCTTTTTTATTTTATGAACTTTCTGAGGGAAACCTTCACCTTTTCACTTTTCACTTTCAACTTTTCCTGAATACTGAACCAGTATGTGACTAAATGCAAAATTCTACGAAGCACCCCACAGCTCAAAAGTACTAAAGTAGAGGTCATACTGTTGTTTCAGTAGAAATGAATTTCTGTACAATCAAAGCCTAAAGGTTGCATCTTATTTGGCTTGTAGAGCTACTTTATTTGTATTGGAGTCTTAAGAAGGGATTGCACCTGGCTATGGGCCAAGGTTTAGATGTCATAAGCAGGGAAAAGAAAAGAGTAGATGGTGTGGAGAAGGGATGTCTCGAGCAAGTGACATGGAAAGGGACTGGCAAGAGTTTTTTTAATTTTATTTTTATAGTCGTGGATGGGACCAGTTTGTCTAGGGTTGGTTAATTGCATAGGGATTGTCTGAAAATTCTCCCTCTAAATCTTCCTTTGAAATTTCAATTATGTCTGTTGTAACTGGAGTTCAATTATATGCATTTTTATGTTACACCATAAAGTAAAATATATTTATGATCATGTTGGACAGTACACATAGTTAAGGTTTTTGCCTGTTAACATTGTTTGCAAATGATTATTTTTTAGTCTTTCCATGGCAAAAACTCTTCTGTAATCCAGCAGTATTGTGGCTATTTAACTTTATGGGATCCTGTGTATTATAAGACTAACAATTCAGTGAACCGGCTTTGTTACCATGATGTGTTAATGTCATCCTCTTTGCCTGGGGGGTTTTTGTTTACAAACATAAAATGTTGCACATAACCTTAAAAAACAAATCTCCAACAATATCATTAGTTTGCATTTTATTGTTTGACTGTATGTTGTCAGGTCTTTGCAGTTCATTCAGTTTCTGCTGTTTTTCAGTGCCTCGGGGTCGTTCTCTTTCCCGAGACACAGGTGTAAATTGGCATAGCTTCCTGATGAAACTTAGTGACAATTGTTACACCTGCTTCATCAAGCTCACATCTCCTGTTCGCAGCAGTGATGCTGCTGCAAAAGCACATGATGCCATAGTGTGAAAAAAAGAAATGCACAGCCTGGGAATTGACACCTACCGCTCGGTGAACACACTTGTGGTGGAGGCAGGAAGCTCTTCAGTCAGGTGTTTATGATAGCACAGTTTTGAAGACGGTGCCGCTTTAAGAACAGCATTAGGTTTGTTTGTGAACCGAGTACTGGATATATTTTCATGCAAATTTGTTCCAGTTGCTAAATATGTGGCAGAAGACCCAAAAACACTTTCTTTTCTCCTCTCATGCCAAATGAGAACCATATCATGTGGAGCTATGCTACTTCAGCAATGTAATTAAGCTGGTTCTAGCTAACAGAAACCAGGGCTGTGGGCAGAGTTGTTTTGATTGCTGACAATCCCAGCCAATTAGGTGAGGGATATCAATTTCATTCTTGTTTTAATGTAGTGTGCTGTATGTTAGTAAAATACAAGTGTGTAAAGCTGTTTTTGGAGAAATATCTTAGGTCATCACTCAAGCTGATAAATGTGGTGAGTATGATATCCTTGATTTAGTATCTGATAAGCCAGCTGAAATATGTGTATGGCTTGCTAGACTGTGCTTGCCAATCTTTTCTATATATTTTCTTGAAAGATTTCTTCTTTGACTTTTGCTTGCTGTAGACAGCAATGTAGTCTCGCTCCAACACCTGTTTTTATACTGTCTGTGCTCACTCTAGCAATGAAGGAGCTCTTTTGCCATTTCTGGCAAAAATCAGTGAATGCAGGCTTACCAGAGTAAAACAGTCACTTAGCCAGTGTTTAGTTTTACTAGAACCCCCAAAGTCTTTCTCTTATCCCTTAGGGAAGTTGAGTGTTTCGGGTGATGCTGGTAACAGGGGTTAGACAGAGAATAGTAAGCAATGGACATCTCAATTTTTTTTTTAAACTATTTTAGTAGTATTTTATGATGCTGGCAAACTAGGAGCCTGCATTTTGGGTGAAAAAGCTCAGTCAAATTCAAAGATAAATATGTCAAACTGTTAGCAATTTAAGAGCTGCCAAGAATAAAAATTTAGGTTCTGCTTTCTGTACATCCATCATCTTATTAAAGGAATTTGACACCTCTCAGTCCCACTCATCATCTGGTCCTCACGGTGGGTGGTGTTGGCTCTGTGAAAGCAAGTCCAAAGTAAACACAAGCACATACCCTGCCAGCTTTTTAGGCCCTGGTTCATGCTTGTAGTCCCCGCTAGCTGAGGTTTCGATGGTGGAAAATGGCTATTGATAGCTGTCAGACTGAGCACAGGGGCAGCTCTATCCTTTGAGCTACACAGCTTTAAGTCAACATATCAAAGGTTAGAGGTGTAGGACTGCCTCTGCATGTCTCCAGTGCTGGGGATTATTTTCCCAGTTGATTATGCCTTAGCTCGTATTAGGATTGGTTACACTCTATCCAGCGCTGCAAATTAGGTCCAGGTCTGACCAGCTCTGGATGAAGTGTAGCAATCACTTCCAAATGAGAAACCGTGACACCAAACACTGACCCGTGCTGGTATCCCTGATGTCACATGTCATGAATTAATACCTCAGAACTGGACACTTGAAGAGAGGATTTCACTTATTTATCTCCTTCCATTCATTGGCTGTGCATGGCTGTGCACAGAACTGAGCGAGTCAGGGTTATTTATTCTCTGCTGTTAGGCAGCGATACACATTTTTAACATCTCTCACCTCTCCTCCCCTCTCTGTCCACAACTCCTCCTGCCTGTGTTTCAGCTGTGGTCTCAACCCCTCATAAATTTGAAATATGGCATCTTTCCCTGATATATTGTTAATGGATCAGTGAAAATTTGAGAGACCTACCATCACACAGTTAACATTTTATAGTGCCCAGTCAAGGTCAGAAATCAGTGTGAAGAATGAATAATGTCCTTCGGCCCTTGTTCTTTGCCGATTGGGACACAGCATTCCTTCCTACTGTGTCAGCCTTTACCTAGAATTCCTGAAGGTGTTTAGTAGCAGGGAGAGGGCCACAGCAGTCCTGGGCTACTTTTGTTTATGTTAAAGCTTTTATGGTTTTACCATTTATGCCCCACTGGTGCTGCCCTTTGATCCCAGAAGGAGGTGGCCGCCAGCTTTGCACACCCCCTCCTCCCCACTTCAGAAGCCGCCGCATTAAGAATCAGTAAGCAAACCATTTTCCCAGACTCCCCCTCGAGAGATTGCGCCCCCCTCTTTTCTCTCCTTTAGAAAACACACCTTTCTTTTGGCCCACAAGGCTTTCTTTTTTTGCGGAGGAAAGACCAGTGAAATGTTTTCCAAAAGGAGTGAGTGGAGCCTGCCCACCGCTTTCGGACGCTCTGAAAAGGTTCTGCGGACACAATTCCGGTCATGCTCAGGCGTTCCTTTTCTTTTCTCTGCCCCTTTGTGGGCATGTGAGAGTTGATGTGGGTGGGTGGGTTAAACATGTGTGGCAATAGGCAGCCCCCTAAACTATGCCTGGAACTGAATTATTTTTCAGTTCTTGGGGAAGGAGGGATAGAAAGCGAAGTAAGAGTACCTCCCCACCACACACCCTTTGAGGATGAATGTGGCAGGACTACCATTACCTCTTTTGGTGAATCATATTTTTTGTGTTTGCAAGGATGGAGGGAGTCACTACATAAGTGACAGGTTTGACTCTGTAAGAGTATACAGAAGAAGGGCCTTTTCATACTAAGTTTGTTTCAAATGGATTGGTTCAATTCAATTCATTTGGAAAAAGCGATCATTTTGTTGGATGGTCACACTAAACTTAGCTTTAAAATCTGGCTCATCAAGATGTCAGTGCTGGTTTTCTAACGTTATGCTCTGCCATGCTGTAACTGCTTGCTTCTGAAAAACAAAAGAACTGATGCAGAACATGACAAAGTCAGAACAATACAAGAAGGGTGTTCCTTGGTTTCACACACACCATCACAGATGCTCAGTGAGGCTTTTGAAGGGACAAATTAGCTAACAGGATACAGCAATGCCATACAACAAGTGACTTTTTAAAATAAGATTAAATAAAAAATCTTCCAGGTACTTTGGTACGTTTTGCAGCATGCGTCCATCTGCTGCTAGCTCTGGTTGGCTAACCTGATTGCAATGCTCTGCATTTTGCTTTTTGTGAAAACACAGAAGGAACCAAGACCTCATGTTAACACAGAAATTTTTCCTAAGTAATGATAATGAGCTCTTTTGTCAAAGAATCCAAAACCAATCTTTTAGCTTGTTAGGCCTCAAAGTGTTTTGACTCATATGATTCACACAATTCTGGTAGCATTATGGTTTTTGCAGTACAAACCTTTAGTGTGAATGTGCTCTTAATTGTACTAATTTTGAAAGTGCAAACTAAATGTAAAATAAAGGTATGTAGCTGGCAGAATAAAAACTTATGAACTGGTGCTGGACTAACTTAGAATGAGTTAGGGTAATTGTGGAGGTACATGCAAAGTTTGTCATCTGATTTGCATCTTGGTGCAAGGACATAAAGAAAGCTGGAAAAAAGGGAGGGTAAACAAATACCAGCTTTTGAAGAGAGTGATATGGAAGTAGTACACAAACTTCACACGTTTAGTATCTTCTAGCAAAGAATCTTGGAGCATTACTGTTCATGAAGGGCATAATGAAGGCTTTCAGGGGTCTTCATTACTGCTGAGAACTTGTTTGATATGTCCTCTCCACCAGGTACAGCTACTTAATTGCTTTTTATTTAGTAGGAAGAATCCAGATGTCCTTGATTTTCAGCTGGGTGGTTAAATTTTCCATAATGGAAGAGATTGCTCAGAGGAAGATTCATCTCAAATATATTGAGTGAAATATTTTGCTTGTGATTGCTTGCAGTTGTTTGAACAACATGCCCTCAATACAAAAGCTATGACATTTGCAAAATACTATGCCTTTTTAATATCTCTTCATTGACCTTACCTGGAGAAACATGGGTAAGTGTAGTTATGCCATTGTTAAATGTCAGATTTTATGAAGTAGGAAACAAAGGATTGACTGCAAAAGCCACTTTCATTCTAAAAAAACGCAACATGATGTGGCTCTGTAGCCATATGGCGATTTGCTTCTTTAAATGTATATAAGCTTCTTATGGGCTTATGGCTTCTTATTATATTATATTTATTTTCATTTGATTTGACTGAGGAGAGGGTTTCTGATAGACTGACCGCTCTCCCATTCTAAAGTTCTGTGGCATATGTGAAGGACCCAGCTACTATTTGACGTTAATGAAAATGTGAAATTCAATTTGTCTTGAAAAGGTGGTTTTTCCATTCCTGTTCTGAGGTCCCCACATATAAGGCAGGAAGTGTTTCCCCTTCTTTGGAGGAGATGCCATGAACGAGCCTTTGCTTTGCTGTTTGCTTTTATTCTTGGACGTCACTATAGAGCAGTCATTGTGTAGATCCATGCTCTTGTTTGTAGTAGGGAAATATTCATCTTATCACACATGTCTATCATGAGAATTTAAGAAATTGATATTGTGTCGCAAAAGTACAGAGGTTTTTGACAGGATAAGTTAAGACCTGAATTAGTGGTTCCAGAGTCATTCCTTGTGTTTACTGTGGCACCTAAATGATGCAGCAGACCATTTAAACTGAACAGTGGTCATGTTAACGTTCTCTTGGAAGAATGAGGTAAGATTCTTGAACTTTTCCACATCAGAATCAAGACAACCGTGGCTTTTTTATACAGTTGACTCCTGAATCATTTCATATTTTTGGGACTGTTGTGTTGCTGTTTACTTAACTGGAATGTCCAGAGGATAAGTAAGGTCAGTGGGATTGAAATTGGACCAGCTGCATACTGTGCAATACAAAAGAGTATGCATTTCTCCAGTTTGCACTTAAAAAGAGCTGACTATATGTCGTGGTATTAGCCTGAATTACACCTGCTGTCTATACTGCATTGGTTAGCTCAGTCAGCTCTCTCTTTGTTATTTCAGCCAAGTCTCTTGTCATAAAGCCAGTTACATATATTGCAGATGAGGACTATATGCACATACATCAGGAAGAGTGCCCAAACATATAAAAAGCAACCTTTGAGAGGGCAGAGAGCAAATTGTAAGAACACGAGTCATATATTAGGCAACTGAGATTGTATAACCTTTAATGAGAATGGCCTACCCATTCCCAAATCATTTTCTACAGCTGCTACTGGAAAATAATGCAGAAAATATTTGTATTTTAATGCAAAAGCAAATTGCAAGTCTGGATAAAGTGATGCAAGGTGTGGCCCCTGGGGCCAGTGAATAGCCAGGAAACAAGGCCGTCTCAAGCTGGTCAGGTTTATGTGCAGTAGAGCTGAATGGCAATATTCAGCACAAACTGCTAATTATTTGATGAATGGAGCAGGCAATTTACATTTATATGGCACCTCTCACTCGCCTTGTTTAGATTCAGTACTTTACAATCCCACCTCAACACAGACAATTACTGCCACAACAGGTCCCTGCAGCCAGAGACTATGGCTAGCAGAACCACTTTGTGACCCCCTCGCTCCTTGGCAGCTTGAATAAATTAAACTGGCTTTTAATAGAATTCATGCTGGTGGTTTTCTTCGTAGATACAGACTGCGGTTTCTTGGAGCTACTCATGGTAATTTCTCTAAGGAATGGGTCTACCCCGGGGCAGCTGCACGGGCCTGCTTTGTTCTTGGAGATGGAATTGGTCTGGCCAATCATTAAAACTCCACAAAAATCTCAAACATTAAGCGCAACGGATGTTCATGACAGAATTTCTTTGATAATCAATTTATCCACAGCTTTCAAAGTCAACTAGTGATAAATTGAGTGTTCACACACAGATGTTTTTTCAAGAAGCTTATCTCTAAGGGTCAAGTCACCTACTAGCTTAGCCAATGGCAGATGCAACCAGTTACAAATCCTGCTCCTGATTTTTTAGCCTTATCAATTTTTTAAAAGCATGATCATGAACAATCTCCTAAGACAGCAGTTTTGTTTTGGATTGTTGTGTCATGATGTAACACATTCCACTCACTATAAATGAATGTAAATTTCTTGTACATTCAAAATTCGCTTAATGTCCAAATGATCATGTACTGTATTTTCCCTGGGAATACTCAGCTCCACCGCCACTTGTTTCTATAGCAAATAGAGCTGTCAATGATGTCTAATGAATGAACAACAGGGTTGCGAACAATGTATAGATACATATTTCCCCATACACTGTAAACTGACAGAACATTTAATTGGTAATGCTTTGTGTCTGAAACAGTGACAGGCATGTAATATCCGAGTTCTCTCAATCTCAGACTATTGTAGTGTTAAGTTTTTTTTCCCCTGTGGAAAGCATATTTCTGAGAGTGTGACTTTTTAAATAGCCTTCCTTTCTTTCTCTGCTTTTATTCTGATACTTGTTTTGCTATGTTTGAGTTAACTATGCTGAACAGCATTCAGAAAAGATTGGAGTCTTCCTGGCCCTTGTTTGGAATAGCTTTCCACTAGAATCAGGCTAAAATTGAATGATCTGAGTAGAACTTTACCACAGTTTATTTGTTCTGCAAGTGAATTTCTAACCCCCTTTTTGTTTTTTTTTTTTTTGGACCATTTTTTCAATACATTAAAAACCAACAAAATAAATATTAATGTAAGTATGGGATGTCTAAATCTGAGACTAATCTTTTATTTACACCACCTGCCTGCAGATTCATCTCTGTAAGAGACTTTTGATAATTCTGTGTGCTCCACTCCCTGAGATTTCAGGCTCTGTAGCTTTTACAGTATGGAATATTTTTACATCCTGGTGCATGAAGTGTAAGATTGTGGTTTCAAGTCTTTGTTGTGTTTTGCCTAGCTATCTGGGGGATTTAGCCTTAGACCAAAAAAACAAAACAAAAAATGCTCATATTACATGTAGATACTGCCTATACTATCAAGGAATTATCAAACATTAAAATACATTGCACTTTTTTGAAGTGGTGCTTTTTTATGGCATGAAAAATGTTACTTAAAGGAATATCAGGCAACCAAATGGTCATGAAGACAAAGAGAGAGATACATGTAATTTGTTCAGTGCTGGGCAATATGACTCAAGTATTCAATGTACAGAATATTTTCTGCACACCAGATATTAAGAGGAATATTGAATTTAAAACACAGAATATAAAATAATTATTAAACATTATTAATTGTGCTAATTATCAAACACAGATGCACAGAGAGCACGATAGCCTCATATCCTGCAAGTAACGTTTGTAATTGAGCAGAAGTATTTTTTCAGAGATTATTATTTGCGTTACGCATCAATTGTCAAAATATGCATGTTGCCTGTCGCTTTACTGAAAAGCCCGTCTGCCATTCCCATGACTTCCAAGGTGCAGAACCCCAGGCTTGCCAGCCAATTAAAGCAGCAGAAAGGATATGCAAAGGAGATGTGGTCATTTCAGTGAAACCTGATCTATTGAAGTAAAAACAATGTGCCTGCAGTACGCTCTTAAACTTCAGAAAGCTTGCCTTTTGCCACCCATAAAATTTGCATAAAATGGAGCATCCTGGGTAAAAGGTAAAGAAATTAGTAACGGGGAAGCAGGGCTCTCAGAGTGTCTTAGATGCAGACAGAGTGTGTTTTTATCTCAAGTAAGTTTTTTTTGGTTGACAGTGGAGGTTTTCATGTTGAGGGTTGCAAGTCATTAATCACAGGCATCTTTTCAGCTGTCAGTGCTAACAAAAGGTGACCCCCAAAACACAGCAAAAGAGCCCCCCTTCTTTCTGTTTGAAGGACCAGATATAGTGTGCCATGGTTTACTGCTCTGTCCAGTGCAGAATTAATACAGTATTCTAAAAGAGATGAACTTTTAGAGCTAGACTGTCATTTTTTCCGTCCAAACATCTACCTTTTAGCAAGTTATTTTTTTGTTTGTGTTTTTTATAAAATCTGAAATTTCATTGTGCAGGGCAGTCTTCTTTTCACCATATCGAGAGACCCATTATATCAGAAAATAAACGTATTGTCAATTTTAGCAGCTCCACCAGCAGAAACATCCCTTGATAATGTCTGTTGAATTTAAAATTTGTATCGCTTAAAACCAAAAACAAGGTGGAAGATATTGTGGAGGAAACTGTCAAAAAAAGGAAAATGAAAAGTAAACTTTTGCAGCACAGCAGACATGCTGCTGGCTTAGAACCATCTGCAACTCTGAGTCAGGGCTTGCAGTATTTGAGGTAAATACTTTTGATATACTTGATAGCATGTATCGATATGCTTGCCACTCTTGATTTGGAACAAGTTGTCTGGAAAAGTTGGCTCACAATGGAAAAATCAGTCTACCTCAACCGAAGCTCAGAGAGGAGAATGACTTACCTCCTAATCAACTCTATAAATCCACATCGATGTGCTTTAAGTCTCCCCAATACCAATCCGGCAACGTGACAAGTTTTCTGGGTATGACTGTGCGTATCAGATTAACACATAGAACTTCACTGCATATTCTCCTCAGGTTATTCAGGTTAAACTGTGTTCATAATATGACACGAAGTGAGAAGTCTAAGACTGTAGGTTGATTATTTCAATACTTTGCTCTTGTTTTCACGTGTCCCTTCTTTATAGTGTAACACTGCTGTGGTGCATGGGAGCTGTGTGCATTAACCACCATGCTAGTTCTGCCTCTTTCTCTGACTTTCAGGAATACCTCTGCCTCTATTGAGAATTAATGTCTTTAAAACATCACATACTATGGAAAAGATCATTATACTTTTAAATGTATTGCAATTACAGATTTTCTGTATCCCACATGAAAATATATATTCATGGGGTGTTTGGACTTTTTGCTCTATAGTATTTTATCAAACTTGAATCCTTGCAGCTTCACAGGCATTACAACAACTGATGTTTTCTAATGTCACTGATGGCTTCTCTCACTTAGCTTAAAACTTAACTTAGCTTAACTTAAAAATTAACTTACCTTAGCTTTAAACTAAAGCTTAAAACTTAAAAAATGGATAAAATACGTGCATAAGATAAATATTATAAATATATTGAGAAATACTGGGGTGTGTGTGTGTGTATTTGTGTATTTGTGTCCGTGTGTGTGCGCGTGTACGTGTGTGTGCGTGTGTGTGTGAGTGCCTGCACTAGCAGTACAAGCTTTGTGTTATATAATAACTACACACTTTACTTATCAGCAAGTAGCTTTATTATTCTTGTTGTTCAATAGAAATTTGAAAGCTCTGTGGCGTAGATTTTACAGACAGGGTTTGCACTGCAGCCCCCATTTGTACTGAGTCTGCATCACTTTGTTTAACATCAATGACATGAAAACACACTTTCAACATAGTACTTTTGGACATTCATCAAGACATCAAAAATAACTATGTTTTTCACTCCAGATGAGCTGTTTGCCTTAACAGGGTATGGCAGGTTATGATACATATGATTCATACATATCCCTGTAACTGTAACTGTAAATGTCTCAGCAATTGCATCTGACTGGAAGACATCTTTCTTTGCTGCATATTCACAAATGACAAATGATTTTCTCATCTTTTTTGTCAGTGAATGCTATTTTTGCTAATGTAAGGTCAGATGATATTTAAGTCATTAATGTCCAGTTGTCAACCAGATTAAAAATAGCAATGACACTATATAGAAAATCACTAAAGATATGGATTACATCCCTGCTTGGGGAGTGAGAAAAATATAGCTGGTAGCCGCAAATGGAGTTCTTTACTTATTTAATCTATTTTCAGTAACATTTCTAGCCTGGTCAACTGTTGAGTAACTTTAGTAATTTAACATAAAAGGTAATGCTGTACTAATAAATATGGTGAATAAAACAATTAAGCAGCAAATTTCTGTTGTCTTTCTTCACAGAATCATTGGGTCTGAGTTCCCCTTGTCACCGACCTTTGATGTTGAAGAGGCAGCCATGGACGTGAAGGAACGCAAACCCTACCGCTCGCTGACAGCCAGACGGGACACGGAGCGGCGCTACACCAGCTCCTCGGCCGAAAGCGAAGACGGCAAGCTGAACCCCAAGTCCTACAGCTCCAGCGAGACACTGAAGGCCTTTGACCAGGACACCAGGCTGGCCTATGGAACACGTGTCAAGGACATGGTGCACCAAGAGTCGGATGAGTTCTGTAGACAGGGTGAGCGTCTAGCACAACATGGCCCCATCCCACTGCATCCCACCTTCAGCAGCCTGCATGGAAGTCAAAGGGCCCGCTTGTTCAATAGAAAGTGCTTCTGTATGAGTGAACTGAAATGCTTTACATACAGAGGATGCAGCATCATTCATTTTCATTATGGTCACTACTGTGACATACTTGTCATTATGGTTTAAAGTCCAGCATCATAACCATCAAACTCCATGGTTGTAAGTTAAATATCAGTCCTTGTTTAAGATGTTGCAAATATAGGTGTTAAGATTGCTCTGATTTTTTAATACCTTTTGCTGCACTGGGAAATGAGCTCTGTGTACCATTCTCATCACATTTACTGACACATGCAGCTTCAAAGTCTGGCAGTGACTCTCAGTTTTTGAACAATCGAACCCCCTTGATCTCATTGAGGGTGACTTCCATGGAGATCCAGTGAAACGGAGGCGTATGACAAATCAGTTTGCAGGAGTCACAGATTAGCTCAGACTTCAGTGGATTCCAGCTACGAATTCAGGAGCAATGCCAGAAGCTTCAGCAACTGGCATTAGTTGTTGGAGGTCGTGTCGCACAAGGGGTGGGGATGTAAAGCATCCAAGTGAAGCGGTACTGAAGATTGCCCAGGCAAATGCTGAACACCAAGCCAGCAAGGGGTCGGGTAATCTGGAATGTAACTGGCAATAAGTAAATGCTAATACAGCTAGCTTGGCCCTATTAGGTCTTGCTGTAGTGGAATGCTGTGTGTATTTATCTTTACAGTGAAATGACAAATGTGGTTACCTTCCTGTCAGTTACTTTTTTATGAACTGTAAATTCCAAATGCAAAAGCGATGTATCCTCATGATCAAGACTATAGCTGTATCCTGTCTATGCAGTAATTCTCTGAAATAGCCCAACTCGTATGCCATACCACAGAGGCATTGATATTTTAGCTGTAAGGTTGAAAAGTGCAGCCGAGAGCTCAGTAAGGTAGGGAGTGCCATGCAGTGAGATGCGCTGTCCTATCAGACGTTGTTATTGGTTCGTCCTCATCTCTGCGGTTGTCAGATCAGAATTTGAAGATCGGTTTCATGACAGGTCTGAGTGAGCGCTTGCCATGCATTCACATATCAGCTCAAAAGCAGAGAAATGCTTTTCCTACTCCGTATGACTGATGCACCTCTCCCTCCTCAGATATTGGCACACACTGCATCTGGTTAGCAAGGCTAACTGACGTTATAGTTTGAAAACTGGCATCCATATTTAGAGACATAAATAAATCAGACCTTTGCATTCTAAAGATGTGCCTTCTTTAAAAAAACTGTTCCTTTCATCCCTAATGTATCATATATATCCTTTTACATGCTTTTCAGTAGTATTGTAGTTGACCTGTCTGCTATTGGAGTGCAGCAAGTCGCATTAAAATCCATGTAATTAGCTTTGGCATGGGTCATAATGCATTCTGCTTGATTCACACTGAGCACTAAGAGTGAATAAGTATTTGGAACGGTGACGCAATTTGATCCGTTTTGAAGATATTCACAGATTTTTTTTTAGACCAAGACAGCATTAAATGCTTTAAATATGCAATGAGTTGTTACTTCTGAGCCATATTGGAGATATGCCATTACTGCTCCCTAATATTAATATGGATGGGTTGCAGTAACATGCCATTTAGATGGTTTATGACATCCAGATGTTTGCTGATGATGGGAACCTGCAAATATTTGCACACTTTTTACAAGCTATGAATATGAAATGAATGTAGCTTTCCAGAGGAAACCTGAAATGAAGCCTGAGTTAAAGTACCTGGACCTCTAACTGAGATAGTAGTTGGCTACTAGATGACTCATCTCAAACAATGTCCCCTTTGCGCAGGTATTGACATTGTTTGACATGACCTTTGTGACCATTACAATGTACTTTAATTGAGCCATGACCATAACTAAAGACTGTATTTAAGGGTATGCTCATAGAAGGCACAAAGTGAAGATAGGTGAAAAAATTTTAAGCTTCTTAGTTTGTCAGTTTAGTGCCCCCCTGATATTTGCATGCCATGTTGAAAAGCTGCTTTTTGAATTGAGCATGACGATGTTGCACATAATAATGAATAGGCCTCTAATACTGTGTTGACAGTCATTGTTTCTCTCCAAATGATATTACGCCGGGAAGTCCTTCTGATTGATTGGAATCCTTATAGTTACTGATGGCATCCTTTTGTCACAAGCTATGCTGTCATCTAGGTAACATTACCATGTTAAGAGTATGCACCAGGTAGAGAAGACCAGCTAGCAGTTCAAGAGGTGTTAATAAGTATACTGTAACACCTGCCAGTGATCTGCAGGTATAATTCCATCTACAGGCCCTGTGTAATGAATAACAATGAAGCTCTACTAAACAACCTTCTGACTTGCTGCTCAGAAATCAGAGGAATTTAAGTGTTAGAAGTACCAAGAATTAAAAGCAAGGTCTTTAAACACTCATACAAGAGTTTCAGCTAATACAAGTGTATGTGTGTTACTGGAGCTCTGGTGTTCACATTGCTGCTGTGTCCCACTCTGTAAAGAAGTTTAATCTTTGGAGCGATATGTTTAGCTTGTGCGTCTTTCAGGCTTTATTTAAAGCACAGTTAGAGGGAGCAAAATAGCTTTGTAGACTCTGTGCCTATTTTCGATGCGTGAATGAGCAAGGGCTGGCATCAAGATGACAAATGTTCTGTCTTTAAATGCAGGGCTCTCAATGGAAAAACAATGAATTCTGGCACAACTGATTACGAAAACCTAGTGTGAATGTGCGTATAGGAAGATGAGTAATAAATATAGAAAAAAGTAGTTTTGAAAACTGCCAGAGCATTTAGAGACAGTAAAGGCCAGAGAGTTACAAGGCAGTCATTGTTCTCTGTCTGAACATGATTGAACATTAAAAATCTGCATTCAACTATTTAGGAGCTCATTTGAAAATATCTGTGCTGCAAAACATTCACTGTTTTAGTCTGATCATACTGCTTTTAATTTACACACATATAATAGCAGTCTGGTAAAGTCATTGTGCCATAGAGTTGGAGACCATTTGATTTTCAGGGTCTGCATGTCAACTCTCCACCCTGATGTGTTGAAATAGTATAAAAAAAAGTGTTGCAGTGGCAGTGTAGCATAGTGGTAAGGAGCATGACTCGTAACCGAAAGGTTGCCGGTTTGATTCCCTGCTGGGACACTGCTGTTGTACGCTTGGGCAAGGTACTTAACCCAGAATTGCCTCAGTAAATATCCCCTTGTATAAATGGGTAATGTGAAAAGTTATAGCTCATGTAAATCACTCTGGATAACAAAGTCTGATAAATGCCAGTAATGTAATGTAATGAAAAAGTCACTCCAATGTTTGTGTGTGCAGGGGCAGACTTCTCTCTCCGAGAGCTGGGCTTTGGCGAGGCCATGCCCTCCCATGTGGCAGCGTACCGCACAGACCTGGGACTGCCTCACCGCGGGTATTCGGTCAGTGCCGGCTCCGATGCAGACACAGAGACGGAAGGCATCATGTCCCCGGAACACGCCGTGCGGCTCTGGGGGAGGAACATCAAGTCAGGCCGCAGCTCGTGCCTGTCCAGCCGGGCCAACTCCAACCTGACGCTCACCGACACGGAACATGAAAACACAGAGAACGGTAAGGCAGGCGCTGCCTCAGCTCACATTACTTTCTACCATGAGTTATCAGATGGCCAAAACCAGAAATGATTTTAAGAATATTTTTTGTCTTTAAGTGCCTTCTTGACTGTAAAATATTTGTTTTTATCCTTGCAGTGTATACAAATCATTCAGCAATGATTTGCCAGGGCTGCACTTTATTTTAGCTATGCTGCTACAAATGTACTGTCCAATTCTTGGCAGTTAAAACTCAGTTTCTCCTGTTTTCCTATTTAGTGAATGTGACTTTGTCTATGTGCTGTACAAACTGAGACAGAAGCAGAGCTATAAATCAAATGGTGGATACAATTTTGCTGTCTCAGTCTGACATCTGGTTGAGACCTCAGTCAGTAAAATTGAATTGAGTTTGATTTTGGAAGCAAGCAATATCTGCCAAAAATGTATTTATGCATATTTTTTCTGCCACATAAACAGAACATGAACCATTTTCATCAAATGCTTAAAATGCATGTAGAAAGCTGTGTCATAAATATTTCATTTTAATGTACAAGTATGGCTGTACTAAGCTGTGTCATGTGAATTTCAGTTAATCTCTACCAACATGTCAGCACTCTTGGATATGAGTGAATACATAATGTACTACACATTTTGGAAGAATGAAGACTAGTTATGTGTTTGTGCCAGTTCTCTTTTTTTACATGTGGTACATCGCCAGTGTGTATATAGTTTCTTTGTCATAAAGATAAACAAAGCCACAACAAAAATAAAGATATTAAGAGGGATAGATTAAGATCAATGAAGTGCAAACAAGTGTATGGTAAATGGTATGTATATGATTGGACTGAAGCTTAAAATAGGTCAAATTTCCATCAGGCTTTGCTGTATTGTATATGAACAGAGGGGATGTCTTTATTTAAAGTGTGTGGGTGTGTGTGTGCCTTTTATAATAATGCATACTACTACTGTATATATACGTGTTAAACTGTCTTCTTACTGACCACACGAGTGAACCTGGCCTGTACTGTCTGCTAGAAGTCGTTAAAAATGGCTGTGTGTTCTTATTCAATTCCCATGGGTATAATTGTTCCTGGATCCCCTCCAGCAGTATCAGAGTTCAGGTACCCCTCATTCTGCCCCTACATCCTAGCATCTAATGCAACATGGTCAAACATAGCTGGCAAATTGTTATTTTGTGCATTCATACTGTTTACTTTTTACCTTGTGAAAAATCAGTTTAAACTGGTCAAAATTAAATGAACAGTTATGGCACTATATCGCCATTGTTTTGCATACATTTCTGACTGGAGTTTTTGTTACTGATCATTGCTGCCAAGTAGCCACACTACAATTGTTAATTCTAGTTATTCTCAGCAGAGAAAATGCACAAAATTAGCATTCAAGAACAGTTTCACAGTAATAATGTGTTTGTTTAAAAGGTTTAGATCTGTTTGAAGAACGTAAGGGGCCGACTGTTTGGGAGAAAGGTACATCAGTAGATCAAAGTGTGATCAGTCTGCTTGGCTGTTTGAGAATGCAAACTGCCTCAGTTCGGCATTCATCTGCTCTGTGTGTCTCCAGCCCGCTGTCTGTCTGCATTCCCCACAGCAGCTCAGCTGGAATAGCTACTTAAATCACCTCCTCCACTGATGCAAATGCAACTAGTTGAGGGGTGCTGTGCATTCCCATGTGGGAGAATGTTATTCATTACAGCAGTCTATAGAAATTCATTCATTGCAGTACTGTGTAGAAATATTTGCAGTTATTGAATGCATTTTCTTTTCCCCCATAACGTCTGTCAATGTAACACAATGACACAAAAAAGCCAATGCCTTTCTTTGTTGCATTTTTTTATTCGTGGCCGATGTGTGCAAATGGAGGCATCTTGATTTCTGATTTCACAACATTGTATTAAAATTGTCTGTTTCCACTTGGTCTGCTTTGAGTATCGTATCCATCGAGTATCAAACTGAGACATGTTGTTATCGAACTAACCAGATTTGAAATGATAAGTAGCCTGGTTCCTAGCATCATAAATGTATGTTCTCTCTTGTGGTCCAGTGATCACTGATGGTATTGACAAGGAGTCATTTTTTGATTGGTTTCCATCCTTCAGAAGAATATAAAACCTAGAGTCTCTGAGCATTTTGGTATATGATTGTAATAACCCAGGATTCATCACATGGATGTTATTTCAAAAAAATTGTAACCGATATAACCATTACAAATAACTAATGCAAACTTTTGAATCTTCCACAGAATTTAAGCAACAAAAGGGCCTTCCAAAAAGTCCTCAAAATGGCTGCGCTCATGGGTGTGACATCATATGAAATTTATAAATAGCTGGTTCTGAGCTAGTGTAAACACACCTCAAGTGTGTGTGTAGGCTGGTTTCATCTTGGAGAGCGGGTGGCAGGTCCCAGTGTTGACACCAGAGCTCCTGCAAATATAAAACTAACTTTACTGGTTGTGTCTTCCTGTGGGCTGGAGTGTCTAAATTGCCCCCAAGGGTCCAATGAGTCCCTGTGCCAGCGAGGAAGGTCACTTCGTCCCAGGAATCTGTCACTATAAAACATGTCAAAGACGGACATGATTAAGCTGCTGTTAGAGTATTAAAAAAAGTAGCTGGAGAAATAAAAGCTGCAAGATGTATTTTAGTAAATGTCACATGTAAATGTCTTGACTGCAGGAGTACAGGATTTACAGAAAATGCAGAAAGACTTCTTATTTATTTATATTTTTGTGAAAAGTGGAATTTTACAATGGTTTATGACTCATCTTTACTAAAGTCAGTCTTTTTCCCTGATATGGAAGTCAGAATGAATTTAGCTGATGGTTTTTATACAAAGCCTACAAATCTTAATTTAAACCATGATGTTTTTCCTTTTAGTGCAATGCTACTCTGACTTGTGAACCCCAGCATATGTTGTATTACTTTCATATCACAAATGGCTGTGACGTGCCACAGTCCTACAGCCCATATTACTTCTGACATGTTGCAGTTCCACACTGCAGATCCTTTGAAACACTTCCATTTTGAATGTTGTACATCATTAAGATGAGCCAGCGGTGGAAAAATATAGCATCTAAATAGCCTCTATGCTACAATTTCCTATATGCTATTAGTTGTGTATACCAGAACAGTCATTATCCTCAACAGCCTCTTGTGCACTCATTCATGCAGATTCTCACAGCCTAATCACATACAGTCTGTATTCCACAAGTTAATTAAATGCCATTGAGCTGCTTGTGCTTTAATCTCTTTACATCCACAAACCATTTATATTTTCCTGTAATGCATTCTAGCCATGGGCCTGTTTGTCCTTTTCTGTTGTGTGGTTTCTTTAACTGGGAGTGTGTAACATGCAAATAATAAAAAAACTGATGCTGGTATGATCATGTTGTTAATATCCCAGTTTGCATCCATATTTTTTATTGAAATAGGCTTTGTTCAACTACATTAGGAGTACAATCACAGCCTGGTTATCTGTCGATATCTCATTTTGCATTTCTTTTTCTTTAAAGATGGCAAGCAGTTAATATGCATCAGTGTCACCTCTAGGGAATTGATTTCCAGACTAAACAATCCCCCACCCCCGTAATTAGCGACAGATGCAGTCATTGCCCATCAGTGGCGCAAGTCTGTGATGTCTGCAGTGGGTCTAGACGAGCTGCGGCGTGTCAGCGCGTATGCCGTCGTACGGGAGAGCTGCAGCTGATCCCCGAGGGAGCGCCTCCAAGGCACTTTGCAGAGCTGGTCCGCTGCTGAGTCACGGTGACCACCCGCGCCGGTAGAGTCCCGCTCAGACAGGCCTGCTGGAGCAGATGGGTGCTGTGGGCATTGTCAACGTGTCAGGAACATCTGAATCTCAACCCCCTCAGCATACACGCGCGCGCGCACGCACGCACGCACGCACACACACATACACATACACCACCACTGTGCAGTAACCCGGATAAAAGAATGCAGGAGCTATGAACACGCATGATGATCAGCACACGTGTGTGGGTGTTCTTCAGTACGATGCAGACTGTGAGCTGGAAAGGCTCTGCTAAACTAAAGCTCATCATCTTCAGAAGGATGAAATGCATGAACCCCTGCTGCAAGAATAATCAACATTTAAACTGGGTGCTGGAGCAGTACATGCGCTGACTTCTAAACTACTGTATCAACTGGCATTATATTTTCATCATGATTAAGTGGATGTAGGTTAATTATTGAACACTCTACATCTGTATTTCTGAACTGTTTATTCTGATCACTCAAAGGACTTTGAGAGGCCATTGAGGATCTCTGTTTTTGTTGGTCTGGAAGATACTTTTAGCGCAATAATTAGCATAACATCAGGTATGTTACCTCTGTCCAGCTGTTCTGACAGCTGGGATTATACAGAGACAAATGTAACTTCATGTTGAACTAGACAGGCAAGCTGGACACTGTGGTCATGGCATTCAGGGGCACTCAGAAAAAGCTGGCAAATGTCAGATTTCTCTGTGAACAGAAATGTCCAGTTATTGGCATATATAAATTTGTAATGTAATTACTTTTAACATTGTGTGGCCTGATCATGGCTCTATTCCCTCTCTGTCTGCTGAATTGATTTGTTTGACGTTGTACATGAACAGTTTGACTGGCTGGTATGTGGCGGTCAAAAACAAATTTATGGAACTTATGCCAAGCCATGGAGTCACTATATTGAGAAGACTTTCCCATTTTAGTTATGCTAACAATTATAGTTTTAGCAGCTGACATTAGTGTTCCCTATTAATTCATTTTTGTACTTCATTTTATGCTTTTCCCCCTTTTTCACCCAGTTTAGTGTTGCAAGTTGTGCACTAGGTTTGTTTCTGTGGACACCTTCCATGCTCATACAAGGGGGCTGAAGTGAGGCAGGGGAAATTCACCAATACACCTGGAAACTGCTAACAGCTATTGCGAGTCCTATTGCAAGAAAGTGCACTACAGTGGGGCAAAGATTGGAGAATGAAGGCGCCCCCAC